>OY759172.1:21362626-23762626 GCA_963662145.1 Sturmia bella
AGAATTTTTCAATTGGTGTTTCGTAAAATATTAAAAGAAATAATATCTAAAAAACATGCCTAAGAAACCAGTGAAATAATAAAGTGCAAAGGTACACGTTATTCATTAACAAAAACGAGGTAATACTTCAAAAACGAGGTATTACAACATATATTCTATTCAGCGCGAAAAGCGCCTCGTGCATTACTCGTAGATTTTCAAGGCCGCAGAAGCGATAGTTTTGCTTGTTCACGTACCCGCTGAGGTGGAATTAAGCCTCATCACTCTTCGCTGCATTTTCATGTTAAATCATCAAGAATCAAAGTTTTCTTAGCAGCAAAACATTTTTTTCAGTTTCAAAAAAACTGTTTAAATTAAAACAGAGGCTCTTCAAAGCAAAATCGCTGCCAAAATATAAAAGATCAACCTGTTGTCTACGTCTTTAAATTTTCGTTTTTGTGAAATCTTTTACAGGAATGTAATGCACATAACATATTCTTCTCATATTTTGAGGACTTAATATGAACGGATTAGATCACAAACATGCTGGAATGGAAAAGCGCTGATTTTGGTTTGGAAATCGTCCACTTCGTCACACACACGGTTATTCCGCGTTCTTGGAGAGTGTATCGCTCCACGGCTTGTTCACTTGTATTCTGCCGCCACCAAGTTAACAAATGCAAAAACAGATTTGACATCGGCCGCCATTTGTAAAAATAAAAGCAAATTACAAAATCGTGATATCTTGTGGCCCACCTTGTATGTGAAAGAAATATTTCTTGCAGACAGACATTCTGCACGTTCGGTTTCCAACAACTTCAAAAAGCAAAAAATTAATTTTGAAACCGATCTAAAAAAGCATTCAAAAAATCCTTTTCTTATGGTCTTTGTAACCGTCCAATTTTGAAAACTTGTATGCGCTTATTTTACTAAGTTCCTGTGAAACATTTGCTGCAACAAAATCGAGTTTGTTGAAGCTACCGGCGAGAGAAGCTAAAATAGTTGCACAAATGTTTTACAGCTTCAAAAGAGAAATTAAGAGGTTTTGCAGCAGATATTTCATAGTATGGATAAGCACTCATGAGACATTTTAAAGGGCAAAAAAATTTTTTTTACCCATAAAAACTACCATTGAAATATGCTTTTTTTAACAAAACTGTTGTACATGCAAATTAATAAAACGATTCTTGAAAAAAAAAAAATACTTGCAAAATCATAAGAAATTACGAGTTCATAAAAAATCCATTTGTTAGCAATGGTTTTCATTTTATTTTTTGTGGTTATTTAAGGAAATTGACCGCAATGGGATGACAACTTTATCAAATAGTTTAATAATAAATAATTGGCCATCATAAATGTTTATAACGGTCACGTTTTCACTCAAATTGATGTTAAGACTTTTATATGGTTTTTGTTGAATGATGACAAAATTTGATATCATATTTTGATGACCAGTAAGTGCGTTCTTTTATGAGCTGCTCTTTCTTTTATACCAAATACCAATTTGGTTGTTTAATTTTTCATTTCTTTTATTGTTTTTCCTGATGAGTTCTGTCACGTGCTTGGTTGCTGGGTCCTGGGTATATAATGCTTATTTTGTAGCCTCTGCATGTCGTATCACTGAACCATAAACGTATTTTTTTATGAAGCTGATGGCAGGCAGAAGAAAGCTTCCTGTTAACCCTTTTCGTTATGCATTTTGTTTTTTTTTTTCTCGCTCTCTCTCTCTCTTTCTCTCTATTTTAGATGTGTAAGCGGGCTTGTGTGGCTTTTGTACCTTATTACATGATTACATTATTACAGGCTTAACTGTTGAATAAAATGTGTCTCTCTGCCCTGTATGGAGTGCTGATTTTCCCATGTGAAATGTTTTTTGTTTTTTTGTGGTTGGATGTGTGTGCAACAGTGTTGCCATTTCGAGCCACATTCAGATATTTGTCATGCTGTTTAGTTGGTTAAAAATTAATTAGTAAGATCAAATAAACGGAGGCTAAATAACTTATTGTATGCATTTAATAGTTATTTAGCAAGAAAAGTCATCCATTCCGGTAATGAAAGGGCTTCATTGAATGTTTTTCACTGCACGAATGAACAAGTTCGTTTCTGCAATGAAAGATATCATTTATGAAACGAATATTTTCATTTCAGCTCTAATTTAAAATCAACTCTCTTCTCAGAAGAGAGGCTGTTCAACATTCATAAGAATGCAGTTCGCATCCCACCACAGGCTAATAAAAAGGGTTTGCAATACAAAAACTATTTAAAAAAAAAAAATGCAACTAAATCACATAAAAGAACCAAATCAGAAAATAGAAAAAAAATATTTTCATTTTGTTAATAATTTGAACGAAATTGAAAAAGTTTTTTTTTTTAGATAAAATTGGAGTGATCAACATATTTCAAGAAGACAAGAAAAGTAAGGTTGAGATTTTAATTTTGACTCTTCCCTGCATTTTCGTGTTAAATTAAAAAGAAACAAAGTTTTCTTAGCAACAAAAAAATTTTTTTTCGTACTCAAAAGAAATCTGTTTAAATCCAAACAGAGGCTCTTAAAAGCAAAATCGCTGCCAAAATATAAAAGATCAACCTGTTGTCTACGTCTATAAATTTTCGTTTTTGTGAAATCTTCAAAAGGAATGTAATGCACATAACACATTCTTCTCATATTTTGAGGACTTGATATGAGCGGATTAGATCACAAACATGCTGGAATGGAAAAAGCGCTGTAAGCCCACATGCAGATACCAGAGCATGCTGGAATAACTGGAGTTACTTCAAGAGCAAGCGGATTAAGTTTCATGAGCTTGGTATGCGCAAAATCTTTCAATGCAGTTAAATCTGAGCTAAGGAATTGGGCACATAGAGCTGATTTAACTCCCTGGATTAACGAAATCGAGGTATTCAATTTAAGAATTCTATGAACAGATTCAGACAAGTAAAAACAGGAACTGCCAGTCTTATCAGTCTGAATTAAAAAGAATAATGAGAGATATGGCAGTTCCTTCTTAACTACTGGCACATCCCAACCAAATTGGAATTGTGGAATGACGTGAATGTAGGGAATGTGGGGAGGTGAGTGAGACAAATTAAGGTCCCAATATTTTGGAAGAGACATAACTCACTAACGGGGCATATGCTGGAGAAAATTAATGAACTTTATCAATGACAAGGGATTCTCCTATGAGTCTAGCTCTTTATGGTTAAATCTCCGGAGATCTCAGCAAGCCCTTTACTGGCTTAAGTGTATTTGAAATGACATGTTCACACCTGCCCCTCCAAGTCAGCTTACCGAAACTAATGACACTTTTCGCTTAACGAAGTTGTCGTTAAGGAAAACGTGAAGCCTTAACTATACATTGGGGAAATGGTCGTCATCCAATTTTGGTGCAGCGTGTCTGGCAACACTGGTGGCTGCGGAGTGAACAAACACATCAACTCGCTTTTCATACGTTTTTTTTTTTTTAGCCAAATGAAATACAACATTTTATGGTTGGCCATAAAAAAAAAGTCAATTGAATTGTGGCAAAAATTGTGTGTGGCTTCACATACTTTAACATTGAAAATGAAATCTCTTCTTCTCCTCGTTTAACAAACAGTCCCATGTGGCGAACTTTCAACGGTCTTCCACCAGCAGGCCTTTTTTAAGGCTTGCTTTCTCACACGTTCTGTTGAATTCAGACCTTCTAGTGCGCAGTCAAACCATCAAAAACAAACCGAGTTCTAATCAGCTTCCGGCTCCAGTAACTGACTCAGTTAGCTATGAAAGCTTTTTAACAAACTGGCTGTATGTCGCATAATGATATGTTTTTTATAGATAACAAAAACAAATCATGCTTACAAACGCAGTAAAAGAAGCAAGACCAACCACCACGCCTCCTTCCTTGAACATGCTGTGACTTTCTGGGACATTGCGTGGAAAAAAATACATGAGTATGGAATTGGGCCTTATGTCTGCCAAATAAGGGCTTTCAAAAGGCCTGCTCACTAATTTATTCCGCCGCTGGGGCCCTCACACATGCACACACACACACACACACACGTCATTCTATAAATATTTAGACTCATGCGGAGAGCCATTTTTAATGTGACATCTTGTTATTTTCAACTTAAATCTATTTTTATGGGCTTCAATTTGTGTTGGTTGGAGTGCATTACATCAGTAAGGCTGTCCCCAACCCTCTCCCATCTCTCCTTATCCCCTGTAATCTACGTTGCCATCAACAAAACCAGGAAAAGGATACGCTTATTATATATTATTGTATATGTTAAACACACACACACACACACACATACACACATAATGACATTTACTAATACAACTATTATTATGCTATTATGTATACGTTTCACATCTATAGCTGTTTGAATTTGTAAGAGTATTGCAAAAACGAAAGAAATATTACGAGCTTGGTAGTTGAGGCAGTCGTTGTACCATACAGTAGTTTGTTAAGTACTTCAGACTTCCTGTTTATTAATACTTAACAAGGGGTTTATTACAGGGTTCTTTTTAACACATTTCTTCTATCAACTTCATCTTCAAACTGACCTCAATATTTATTTTTTACTTATTGTTTTGTTAAATGTTAAAGGGTTTTTATGTAGAGCAAAAAGAAAGCACAAAAAAAAGCTTGATCCTTTATTAAATTTATATTTGAAGGGTTTGTCATATGAAATGGGAAAATAGTGGAAATTATAAACGTCAACTTTTGAAGGGAATAAATTTTATGATGTGGACAAAAAAAAATAAAATATACATAGTTTTTTGGTAAGCGTAAGAAGAAACTAAATCAGTTTCACAACTGATTGCTTAAAAATCAAAACCCTGCTGTTTTTTGTGAAAAGAGCCCACACAAAATTACAATTTTCCACTCATAGCAATAATTAGATATTTATGGGAATACGCTTTGAATAACTTATTGCACTATGATTTCTTGCTCGCAAAACCTCTACACTATTAACCTGTCCTTAGCAAGACAGGTTAAATTGTTAATATTGCATTAATGCAATGCCAACTTATTTGCAGACTTAAGCATTTTACTTGATGCACATAAATCGCCTGTAGTTTTTATCTCACCAAAATAAAAACATATGTCAACCCTTAAAGTTGCCCTTCAGAAATGCTGCTCATACACTTTTGCACAAATAAATTGTGTTTTACGCTTCATTTACTATTTTCATTACTCTGCATTGAACAATACATATTTGAATAATGTTTAGTAATTATAACGGTTTTAAGTTAAATCCACACTTCCGGTTTGCCAGTGATTTCCACTCGTTGGGTTGACGACATGTGAGACTTCCACACAGAAACGAACACAGACAGATTTAGGCCAACATTATTTCCTCTCTAATGTTGATTCATTATTTAACAGATATTTTCTATTTTTTTTTTTTTTTACTCCAGTCTCAATATAGACTTTTAGCCCTCAGTTTGGTTTGTGTAGAGTTTTAATACAAATATTAGACACATCACTATACAACTGAATTACATGTCATTTATTACCATGAATTTATTTTTGTGTTTTGATGATGGTGATTTTCTAATGAAATGGCAAAAAAAAAATTAAAGGATGTGTTTTAAAAGGGGTTGACACCATGTTGTGCAATAATAATGACACACAATTGTCAAATGGTTGAAAGAAAAATTCTAACAAATTTAACGATTTCAGTTAGTGAATGAAAATCATTTAAGAGCTGTTTGTTTCCTGGCTAAATAAATGACAGTGCCTGTTAATAAAAATAAATTATACAAAATAAATAATAATACAAAATATTACTTGGCAGTTTGTGGCATGGAATTGGTTAAGTTGTTTGTTATGATCAGGATATTAAACTAACGCCCAAAAATCTAAGAAAATTGTTTATAGAAAACTCGAGTATCACCAAAACAAAAGACTTCACAGTCAACAGATGAAACATTTCTAAAAATCAGGCCAAGGTTTTTGAAAAAGTCTCTAATCTGAAAATTCTTTTTGATGAGACATTTTTGTTCAATAACTCAATAAGGAATTGTATTTGGCGTTTGTTTGTTTGTTGTAGATATAATGAATAAATTTCAATAAAAGCTGTTCATTAGTTTTGCTAATTTCGCAAAAAAAATATCTTTGGATTTATGAAAAAATGTCATGAAATCAATGAACATTTTAACTAAATCAATGTATTTATTAATTGTGGTTTCCATTTACATTTGATTTGTATAGAAATTTGGATATATGACAACATGTTTTAATATTGCGCAAAAGCTTTGAAGTCTACTGCGAGTACCACCTAAATGTGGCATCACAGGATAAAACGGCATTCTTTTTTAAATAACTGTCATCAATAAGATTATCCTTAACCTTAATAATATACATCATAAAAATTATGTTCTGTTTCCATAAAATCAATGAAAAAATTCCTATATTTAATGAATAGTTCATTTAGTTAATGATTTTTTGTCATTGAACCAATTAAATACTTCAGTTCATACATTTAATGAAACGATCATTAATATAAATCTAATGAATTAGAGTTCATTTATTCAATGAACCCCAACGTTGATTGACAAATAATGAATTTCTTTTTCATTAAATTAATGTCAGAAATCATTGAACTGATGAACAATATTCTTTTAGCGTAATAAACAATTTTAAACAGCGGGAAATTTGTTTTTAAACAGATTTTCTATTATTTTTTTATCGAAATTGTACAACGAATTTTGTAAATTTATTTTAAAAATTTCCCCAGTTAGAAAAGTTGTACTTACAGGCAGTAATTTTATAAAAAATTTGTTCATATATTAAGCAAAAAAAAATTAATTATACATAAATGTGGAATTTTGAAGTGGCCTGGACACTTGCCGCAAACTATTCACACAGTTTGATTGTGTGCGTGGTGTTGTACTTGCAGCAAAACCAAATTGTAAATATTTTTATTTAAAGCCTTCATGACAAAAAAAATTCATTCGGTAGGTATGCAAGTGCGCAGATGAAAAATAAATATTTTTACCACTTATTGCAAGATATTTTTGTACGAGAAACGAACGCTACAAAACCACAAAAATTATAATGTTTGACGTCTTTTATCGTATGTCTGCAGCAAATTCTTAAAAGAAACGATACGCATACAATCAAACTGTGTGAAGAGTTTATTGTGCCTGTCCTGGGCACTTGAAGTGAATGCGAATTTTCTCTCAATGAGATGATTCTGTTAAACGGATATTTTTTTTTTTTTAATTAAAATCATTCGAAATTATTTCTTTTTAAGATTTAAGACAAAGCTAAAGAAACCATAGGCTGCAATAGGCTGTAGTTTTTGTTCAACACTAGTTTCAAACAAGTTTTCAATTTAAAGGCAAATTTGGTGACATTATTTCCCATAAATTTAGCAGGCTAATGAAAAAAAATCTGAAAAACTTTCAGATTTTAGCATATAACATTTAGCTTTCTAGCTGAAATATTATTTGATGAACTTGTCTGTTTTTGTTTTTGGTTTCTTCTCATTTGATGAAAAGCCAAGCAATTTTTATAATGCGAAAATCACAATCATAAAAACCTACAAACCTGCTTTTGTAATTAAGAGTAATGCACATTTAGTCAGGTGTGTGCGTGTTGCTGCGAGTGTCCTTCATTCACTGCACTCATGTGGTAACAGGTATGTAAGGATAGGTGTGTGTGTGTGTGTGTGTGTGTGATAATGCGAAAATGATTAATGTACTGTATAATTGCGGATGTGTTACAGTTTTGGCAAAAAAATGAAAATTGCATTTTATAGTGAACAAATAAGTGTCATTTGGAAATGTAAAAAAATTTGCCTTAAATGCATTTCAACTAAATAAGATTTGATATTTCTATTTTAGATGCTTTATTTTTTCTTTTCTTTGTCAAAATCGCAAACATGTGTGTGTTTGTGTAATAATAGTTTTACCAGCCAATAAAACGATTCATTATAAGCACATTTAGATTTGATTTGCTAAATAAACCCCCGTTCACATTCAATGATTTTTTAAATATATTTGTTTGAATCAATCAAATTGCTTGCAGGCAAATATTTTAAAGCTACCAGTATTTAACAATAAACAAAATCTTTAGACTAGACATTGATTTCGTGTTCTGCTCTGCTTCATCATAGAAATATCTATGACGTCTTTTGGCACGACAAATTCATGAAGGTGAAGATAATTTTATTGATTCTTGGGAAAATATTAGTGCTATCTATTGCTCGCACACACAAACCAAAACCCTATTTTGTGGTATTTTATAAATTGTGCTTGCACACAACCACAAAATGTTGTTCATTTACATACATAAGTAATTAAGTAAATACGAACTATAAATTGGATGGAATAGCAGGCAGTGTATGTGTGTGTGTGTGTGTGTGTGTGTGTGTGTGTGTGTGTGTGAGATAGAGAGAGGGAGAGAGAGTGGGTTTTGATTTTTGAAGGATGCAATTGAAGTTCACAAGGGCTTAGTAGATACGATTATTCTTTTGCAATGACAAATAGACAATGAACTTTTATTTACATTTTCTTGACCACTGTCTATTTGAAAAACAATAAAGGAAATGAAAAAAAAAAATAGTTGTGAGGCAAATACATACATAGTTATTATATTGAATTATAAAATGTTATATTAATTGCACAGTTTTGTAAAGTACTAACAGTATGTACGTGCCACGACAGCTGCTAGGGACTGCGCAGGAAAGGTGGTCGAACGAGATCACCTGTCAAATATCGGGGCTCACATGGCCCAGATATGAGTATAGGAGGACTGTGGCCTTGTTGAACTTTTTTTTAACATTTTTTTAACTTTTAGCTCCCACAATTAAAAATCAATATAAATGTATTTTGAAATTGAGACATATCAAGATTAAATTTATGCTCGATGTAAATGTTAAAGGAATTTCAACACTCTCGTCCTTTTACATTTAAATGAATTACATGCGTAAATCTATTTTATGGCAGTAACAAACAGCACTTTCGTTTATTAAAAATTTCCGTAGGTATGTGCGTATTATAAACGTTATTTTAAAGGTGGTCGGGTTAGAAACTTATATTGACTTATGCGCTCGCATGTAACAGCTATAAAAACTGCAAAGAAAAAGACATAAAAATATTAATGATGCAAAAATATGGCAAAAACCAAACCACTCCACAGCACACGCTCGAATTTATTTCCCAGTCAAGCTCCAGCTCACACTATATACTTTCAGGGCTAAGAAAGAAATACATACATATATTTAAATGTTTACTTTTATAGATTTAAGTAAATACTGGAGTGAGCATTAAAAATTTTATAGTGAATTAAACATTGATGCTTCCAGCAGAAATGAAGCTGCAAACAAAACTTGAGCCGCAAGTCAAAGGTTAAACGAAGATGAAGACGCACTGTCAAAAGTTTAAGGTGTCACTAAGAAGTACACATTATGTGTATATAAATTTTTATTTGTACTACTAAGAGCTCGCCAAAAGTCGAAAAGGGTTGCTGGTTGGCAAAATCAATTACAATAAATTACCACATAAAAATACTCAAACTCATGCAAGCATTTTAACAATTCCCGCATCTGTCTTTGGCGTGAAGCGAAAACAAGGGAAACTTCATAAACAAATGTGTGTGTGTGTGTGTGTGTGTGTGTGTGTGTGTGTGTGTGTGTATGCGTATAATAAAACCAAAGCCAAAATATATCAGTATTTTGCCAACTGAAAACAGTTTCTGTTTGCATGAGGACATCTTAGAACATGTACATGAAAATAGTCCTGCTGAAACGGGTGCTTAAAAAGGAAATTTTGATCTATAACATAATTTGAGAAAATTCATTTTACAGACTTCAAAAGTGTTTCCAATATGTGTTGTTATCCAAGTAGGGCTTTGAGTCCGAGAATTCCCAACAAAATTTCAAAGAACTTTCGAACTGGTTCGATATCAATTCATTGGCAGTTTAAATTTGTCTTCACTTACATTCGAAACTTTACAAACAACTTCAATAGAAACATTATTGTGTCTTACCGCCAAATTTGTTTTGCTTCAACTGAAAAAGTTCTATTTCATGCATATGTGTGTAGAAAAGTTTATGTGTGGAAAAATCCATTTTGTAAATGGAAAATGTCGACAAGACAGCAATAAACATTTAACCAATACTAAAAGTCCTCAAAATTGTTTTGTAAAAAGATAAAAAAAAATTGAGCTGAAGGTGATGCAAGTTTTATAGCCACCAAAACTCTCAAATTCTTCACCTTCTTCAAAGGTATTTCTCAAGCAAATCTACACCTGAATATCACAGTTAGCTGACGATACTTAGTGGAGTTTGGTTGTTTTGTGTGTGCAGTTTTGAAATGAAAATAAATTTATTTCTCTCTAGAGTATACGATTTCATATAAGCTGATATGTGATGGCTGGGTATTATATATATTTTTGCGAGTTTGTAATAAATATGCGAAAATAAAAACAAAAGTGAGGGAAGAAAACATGGCAACTAAAGGAATTATAAGGTATTAGCTGGTAGAAAAGTGAAATTAAAGGACGAAGAAGAGAAGGGAGTTATGTTACATTCGTTCTTTAATATGCTGTCCAAGTAACATTATTTACACAATAATATTAACGAGCTAATAGCTCAGTTGAAAAAGGCAATTTCTGCACCAGAACCAAGCAATGGCAATACATATACCACCAAAAATATCTTCAACTAATTTTTCAAATGCCTTTTATTTTAAGTAATACTAAATTATATTTAGTTGTCGCAGTCTGAAAGCCGTGTGTCCAGCGACTTCTAAGATTCTGAGTTTTAGGTAAACTCTAGAAGCATTTTTCTTTATAACCCAAGTACTTTTGTCATAAATACCTCTTTGCACTTATACTGCTTTGTTTAAATATGTGCACTAAAATAGCATTTAAAGAATCATTTCTATTTCACTTCAATATTCATTAAAATTTCTCGTTAAATTTTTTTTTCTCTTCTTCTTAATTGCTCAAGCATTTTTGCTGAGTTGCGCAAAATGTATTGTTGTGCCATAGTGTGGTTGTTCAGCAATTGCATTGTAATCGATTTTGCATAATTGTTTATGAATTTGTAATACTTTCAAGTATATTAAATGACATGATATTTGATTTTTCATCAAATGCTAGGCATGCACATGCATGCATACTTGCATAGCTATACATACATATATATTTGTATTAACATATGTATGTATGTATGCATGTCGACTTGTGCATAATTCTCTGGAGAAGAATACATAAATGTCAAACACACCCAGCCTTTTTGCGATGAAGCAGAAATTCCCATAAAATTAAAAATTGGTATGAGAGGACCAAACATAAATACACACACACATTACATACATACATATGTACAATATGCGCATTAGTTATGGTACAGTCCAAAATTTTACAATTTTGAAGCGCTAGAGCCCCTCCTTTTGTGAAATTTAGAGGCAAAATGCGGCGGAGGCAAAAAATAAGCAAAGTGAAGGAGCAGCTAGTGACGCCATATAAATTTCAAAGTTGAAAAAAAAAATTCAAAAATTCACAAAAAACTTCACAACTGCCTCGACTCGTTCCTACAAGACTTAAACTAAAAGAACACTCCCTCCGCTAATTCTAAATTTTTTCACACTATATAAACATTTTCTCTACCATTTTCCCCCATTAGAGAGCTTCCACACAAATATAAAATTTAAAAAAAACCCTCCATCGCCTCAACTGAACATACTCGGGACTTTTAATTGTTCACTTCAACATTTTTCCGAATCATATCAACCCTATGTCGTAGCACAATTTTTCCACAGGAATTTTTCTCGAAATAGAGTTGTGTATTTGTGAGTGTAATCGGTCAGTGAGTAAAACATGCAGAGAGTACTGCTTCGGTCAATGTTAATAAAGTACAATATAAATGGAAAGTCAAATTGCATAAGCTTTGTTAACCGAGTTGTTTCAACGGCAGTGCTGAAATTGTGAAACTTACAACATTCAAAGCTCAAAGAGGTGCCAATGAAGGTGTAGTTGACCACCCAGCTATAAAATTTTACTTTTCTTTACTTAAGTAATGTTAATAAAAATAGGGATCATTATTATGCAAATAAAATTTATGCCGACTTGTAGTTGGTCACACTTCTATGAGAATTTATTTTTCAATAATAATTTTTCGTTTAATATCTTTTCGATTTCCATTCCAGATGAAAAGGCTTAAACAAAAATTACTGCCGTTGTAAAATTATTTATAATCTTCTTCTCCTGCCTTTGACAGTGTTATTGTTGTTGGTGTTTCTGTTGTTGCTTCATTGTTATCATTTTTATCAGCGTCAACATGCTCGGCAATATCCAGCAACATTTTGTTAATTGTTGTTGATGGGAGAAATACTACAAATGCTACAAAAATAAAAACACGATGCAGCTACCATTTAATATAAACCTTTCACTCTCTCTTTTCACATCTCTCACCCCTTTAGCGGTTCTGTTCTCACCATTCATTGAAAAAATGATGGCTTTGTATGTTATTGTTGTTGTCATAATCGATTGTTTTTCAATGGATTATTTACATGCATTTGTTATTGTGTTTTCTCCTCATTTCTCCCCATCCACATTAACAGTTGTTTCTGACGGAGATTTTGCTCTTTTTTCTACTTGTTTTTTTTTTTTGTTTTCAGTGTAATATTTTCAACACTACAGTGAATTGTTGTACACTTTTTGTAACATTCATCAATTCAATGTTGCTGTGTGCTGTGTTTTTTTATTATAGTTATTAATTTTTGCTGTTGTTTTATTAAAGCACACAATAGTTGTGTTCGACAATCAACAACTTTCCAAATTTTTTTCTATTCTACGCTGTCCAATAGCGTTCGCTTACACATATATGTATGTAAGTCCAATAGGTTAAAATTAGTTCATGCTTGATTTTAAGATGCATTATTTGCAAAGCGGGCAACCTAAAAATGTATTCGGCGTAATATTGTGCTATTTGACAGACCCATAACTCTAGTAAACATGACTGAGAGTATCAACCGTTTTTTCTTTTTATTTGTTAAGTTTTAGAGTGTTGCCGCTTTTGAAATTTTATTTTTTAAATAATTTTTTATGGTAAAAACTTATGAAACTAAAATTTCAAATTTTCAAAAATCGATCAACAAGATAAAAAAATTTTTCAAAATTTAAATTGAGGAAGTAAAAATCGAACTCAAGCCCGATAAAATTATCAACCGTTTTGCAGAGAATTTGATTGGGACAAATTTTTTATTATGCACCAATTCCGCCCAATAAAAATTGTGTGAAATTGGTGCATTGCGGCAATCGTGTGATCCCACCTTAAGTTAAATACCATACTTTCTTTCATTATAATTATTGTCGTTTTAATGTTTTTTGAATAATTTTTCATTACGAAACATTCGCTATTAAAACAGATATACCTCGTATATAATTCGTATAAAAAATATAATTAGTTTTAAAAAATGTATATATTGTATATATTTTTATACCTATAGATTTTTATACTAGAGAGCTCGATTATGGGACAGTGTATAATTATTGGCTTTTTATACTATTATTTTGTTTATTTGTAGTAATTATAATAAAAAGTTTCTTTAAATAAACAAAAAAAAATATATTAAATAGTTATATTAATTATTCAAGCTATTGATCTTTGGTTTTTTATAAAAAATAATATTAAACAATTATAAATAAATAAAATAAATAAATAAATAATTGTTTAATATTATTTTTTATAAAAAACCAAAGATCAATAGCTTGAATAATTAATAAAACAATATAAAGATCAAATAATATAAAGATAAATTTATTAAATATATTAAACAAAATACTCGAACGCGTCTTGTGTAGTTAAAGATACAATTGTTGTTGTCTTTTTCTGCTCGCGTCAATCATTGTTTGTAGTTGTTGTTGTTTGAAATTGATAACTTTTTCCCCGTTTCTTCATCAACCCTTTACTCAACTCATGCCATTTTAAAGTTGATTACTTATCTGTTGTTTTATTTGTAAAATATCGAAATACTTTTTTACTAAGAAGTAGATTTTTTGTATGTGTCAAGTGTGCGTTACAAGGCAGATGACGGCTTTGAAAATTTACATGTGTATATGAGCAAACACACACATACATACATACATATGTACATATGCAGCTGCAAATCGTAAGTCAGTTTAAATTGCGTAATTCTTATAGCTATTGCAAACTAATTAGCTCGTTTTTTAGTGAGCAGAACTTTAAATTCAAAAACATACGCTTCAAATGTTTCTATGCATGTCATCATATGTGACAGTTTTACACCTGTAGAGTGGAATAGATGCTGGAAAAATAGGAGTAAGTGAACAAGAAATTGGTGTTTATAGTTCTGTTCTAAAAAATAGCATATAAAGGGTTCGCCATCTAAAGTTTTTTTTTTTTCAACTAGTGCTTATTTCGTGAATGGTAACACTGAGCTCATGTCTGATTTGACAGATAATTAGTTTTTTCCTTCCGCTGAACGAATATGATTGTGTATACGCTTCGCTAAGTGGGCCTGCAATCGACTTACAGAAGATGCGCCGATTTTGCCAGAAAAAAATCATCTCTTCAGATCAAGCTTATTTTGATCTGGGCGGGTATGTAAACTATAAACTTAAATATGAAATCAATACAAGCTGTTTTGAAAATATTGATTTTTTTTTATTTTGATTTTGTTGAAAATATACACAATATTTTCAACAAAATCATTTATATTTATAAATTATTTACAACAAATATATGTACATTAATGTAAAAGGAATATCTTTCAAATGTCTTACGTTTAGTTGCAAGTGTAATGGATAATGATTTCAACGGCAGCAAAAGCAGCCGTTCCTTGCCAACAAAAAAATTGTGCTACATCGTCCTTCATTAATCGTCTCCAGCGGAATTTTTTATAAATTTTGAGGCATTGCCCGATAACTTTTCCTTCAGTTCTTTCACCTGAAAATGTAAAATAATATTTTTATAACAACTCTACGAAATGTTGTCATTACCAAATTAGAAAACTATTCTTCTGAAGATTGAATTTTTTTCTCAAAACTCATAAAATCTTCTTCGCTTAGAAATGATTCCCTGGGTAAAATGGATAATGATTAATTTGCATTTTGCTGAGCTGGAACACGACTATTTTGTAAAACTTTAAATTCCTCCAACAACCTGTATACAAGCCTTTGGGCTGCCTCATGCTTTTCCATTAAACCTTTTATGTCTGTAGCGATAGAAGTATGTATCACTAATTGTAAGATTTGATTATTTATGGTTAAATAATTATTTACCTTTCTTTGTAGCAGGTACATCACCTGTTGAAGTTGATAATTGAGATACGAGTTCTCTATTGAAGTCCATCTATAAATGGTGTAAAGACAAAATTATTTTGTTCATAGTTTTCGAACATAACAATTTTTCGTTGTATGTTCTTTAAGCAGTGCTCGACGATTACATTGCTCAAAGTTAATACAGAGCAACCATATACATACATATATTAGGGTTCCTCGTTCATTGTTTGTTCATTTCCCAGAATATGCTGATTCTGCGTAAGCAATGCAAAAATTTTACGAGCATCTGCTCTTGCCTTTGCATACATACCTTTGTATTAATTTATTCCAAATTCCTTAAAACTGTTTTATTTTCTATTCTTTATTTTCTTTTTGCTTGTTTTCACTTTTATTTCTCTATTTTCACTATCGCGTTGTAAAATTGTTCACCATTCATATTTTTTGATTGACATTTAGAGCTTCAAACAAATTTGTTGTTTTTTAGCAAACTTCAAACGGACTGGAAAGAGGATGGATTTTAAATGTAATTCAAGCTTGGATTCACACTGCTTAAAGAACATACAACGACAAATTGTTATGTTCGAAAACTATGAACAAAATAATTTTGTCTTTATACCATTTATAGATGGACTTCAATAGAGAACTCGTATCTCAATTATCAACATAAAAGGTTTAATGGAAAAGCATAAGGCAACCCAAAGGCTTGTATACAGGTTGTTGGAGGAATTTAAAGTTTTACAAAATAGTAGTGTTCCAGCTTAGCAAAATGCAAATTAATCATTATCCATTTTACCCAGTGAATCATTTGTGATCGAAGAAGATTTTATGAGTTTTGAGAAAAAAATTCAGTCTTCGGAAGAATATTTTTCTAATTTGGTAATGACAACATTTCGTAAAGTTGTTATAAAAATATTTTTTTACATTTTCAGGTGAAGGAACTGAAGGAAAAGGTATCGGGCAATGTCTCAAAATTTATAAAAAGCTGCTGAAGACAATTAATGAAGGACGATGTAGCACAATTTTTTTGTTGGCAAGGAATTCCAGCTTGGATTCACACTGGAATTTCAACATTGGAATTCACAAAAAATTTGTGCTTATTGGTATGCCCAACCCACAATGAGCTTATGGGTTGGGCATTTCAATATATGTATGTATGTATGTATGTATGTATGTATGTATATATTCCAGCAAATAATTTTGTTTAAATAACAACATCACAAATTTAAAGTTTTAAAAGTTCGCATTCAAACAAAAAAAGCAAAGCAATTGTGGGCTCAACAAAGAAATTAGTTATTTGCTCAAAAATATGCATACAAATAGCAAATCTAAATCCTCATTACTCGTATTATCTATCGTCCTTAAGGTAAAATTAATTTGCCAGCAGAGAACAACAACAGCGCTAATAACTGCAACATACATATAACAACAAATAAGCTGTTAAATGTGGCACTCAATTTCTTTTCAAAAAAAAAAAAATTTCCAAACAACATTTAACACACTTTGGCTTAAAGAGCTGCTGGGGTCGGTCGGATGTATTTGTAAAAAAAAAACGAGAAAAAACAAATTCAAAACACAAATGAAACCAAAAGGAAATGAATGCAATGTGTCCCAAGATGAGTCAATTTGTTACCGAAATACTGTGTGTGTGTGTTAAGGCTGGCAGCTGAGGGTCTTAGAATTTGAGCCGGCCTAATTATGCGTTTCGTATACGTTTATTTATGAAGTCTGCCACCAATCTGCTGGTGGCCTTTTACCGGCAAAGGCCAACAAAAGCTGTGTATCGTGTGTATCACACTAAGAGTTCGTAAGTTTGTAAGCAATTGTACATTTTCCATCACAAATATTGTTGATTCATTTGTGTTGAGTTTGAATGTTTGTTCGGTTTCTTGGGTCCTGTCAAATAATGTTGCGCCGTGACAAACATTTGCCTTGTTGTTGTTGTTGTTTGTCTAGAGGTTAGAGAATGTTTGTGTTTAAATGTGTGACGACTGTTGCCTGCTGCCTGCCCGAGAGGCTAATTAGCGCTTAACGTGCCACAATTTCTCCCCTTCTATTTGGGCAACATTTTTATTGTGCTTTTTCTATATATTTTTTTGGCTTGAAGTGTGTCTCGTTATTATTATGCATATAAGCAGTTGTATTGTTGTTTGAGACTTGTTGTGTTTGGTTGGCAAAGATTTTCTTTTTGTTATAAAAGCTTCCGTTTAGAGCCTTCCTGTACACGTTGGCAAAGAGGCAGGCTGTTAACCATAAATTTTTATGCGATTAAGTGCAAAATTTAATTAAGCATCTGAATTTTAAATATGTACAAACTCAGTTTATGGGTAATCCGAATGAGCTTAAGTTGTTTGCAACAGTGTGGGGGCTTAAAATGCTTTATTGATAAGAAAAAGAGTAGCCAGTATATATGTATATGTATATGTATATGTATATGTATATGTATATGTATGCAAGTCGAATGTAGATGAATTTTTTTTTTTTTTTTTGCAGTTGAAAATTCATTTTGAAATCTGTTAAAATAAATTTGGTATTAAAATAGTTTCTTACCTAAAGACAATAGAAATACTTTTTTTTATCCATTAATTAAACTTTACAATTTACAGTTGTTAATTACTTTATGGGAATTCAATTCGATTTTACTTACTCAGAGTTAGGGTTCAGGGTTCGGGAATTCCCGGGAAAACGGGAAATGTTTAAATTGGATTTTATAACCGTAATAGTTTATTATCTTTTGTTTTTGTATTGCCTCTTTTTGATGTATGTATGTATATTGAAATAAAAATTCGTCTTCTTTCTTTGATCTATATATTTCGAACCTCTCGGTTCATCTTCAGGATCTAAATACAATTGTGTTATTAGAAATATTTCAATATTTAAATTATTATAAATGTTACCTCGTTATTTTTGTTTATGCTATATAAAAATATTTTGATTAATGAAAATTTTAATATTTTTAAAAATATATTGAAAATTAAAAATTACAAGCTTACTTTTATTTTGAAAAAATAACCTATTTTCAGTAGTTTACTGGTTTAATTAAATTACCATATGAACTAATATATTCTTTTTTATCACTTTTATAGTTGCAAGACACTTGTTCATACTTAGCTATTTGATTTACTTATTTTTTCAAAATAAAAGTAATCTTGTAATTTTTAATTTTCAATATCTTTTTAAAAAAATTAAAATTTTCATTAATCAAATCGTCACGAAAGCGTGTGAGCTGTTTATATGTATTGGTGTATCTGTCGACAAACAATTGTGTATGATGGGCGATGTCAGCGGCTGACAGCAGCGGAGACACCTACCAATAACGATTAATTAGTTGTGAAAACGGACACTATCAGCTGCTAGATGTCGCTAAAGTAAAGTATGTCACAACAAAAAACAGCAATATTAAAAAACTGGCCAACAGTTGCTTTTCTTCGTTTTGTAGCAGATTGACAAAAAAAAATACTGCATGTGTCAAAAATTTAAAGAATCATAAAATTTAAAAATTTCAAATACAACACAAAATAAAACATACAGATTTCACCTTGTATTACATTCAAAGATGAAAAAAAACGTAAGGAATTTCGTTCCTAACGGGGGTTCCCCGACCGCATTTCTTTTTTTTTTTTTTAATTATTTATTTCATGTAGCAAAAAAAATTTTTGTTAAATTAATTTCAAAAATAACGGAATTTCATTCTAAAAATACTCTGTTTGTACATAACCATGACTTTTGCAAAACACCGCTTAGTCGCCGAGACTCTAACCTCTTAGTAGCTGATGCTATAAGCAATACTCTTTTTGCACAGCTTATATTAATAAAAACACCATTTTCTCAAAACATAGCTGAGTCAATTCGAGATAAAGTTGGCCAAAGACCTAATGGAAAAATGATAGCATCACTAAATTATTTAACAATGCCTGATGTCAATAAGAAATTATTAAACAATTCTTTAAAATTATATGCGAAACCGCTATATAAACGGCTGTTTGATCAATCACTTTTTGAATTGTCCATGCTATTAACTCTAACAAAAAATAATATTTTTATATACAATCAGCTCAATAGGCTTACAAAATTTATACCAGTATATTAATATTCATAAGCTTACAAAATTAATATTGTGCATAAGTTTAAAGGCTAAAAAAATTTAGATGAATATTTTGCACAAACTGAAAAGCACAAACTAGCGGTCGTTAAAAGGGTTCTGGCTTTAATCTCGAACCTCTTTTTTTTCATAAGAAATCAAGCTATAATTATGAATGATAAAATATTATCTAAAATATGATTTACATCAAGTTTCTATTAAGCCTTTTTATAGAGAAAGCGGCCCCAGATGTGGTTGTCTGTAAAAACAGCAGATAAGCTTTCCAAAATCAGTGAATGGTTTTTTATTAATTTGCAAATTTAACGGGTGTTCTGGTTCGAACACACATACATACACATCTCAAACTTAAACATGAAATTCGTTGATACAATATCTCGTTGTGCATCCTTTTCTACAATTTTTTCCATTCGACAGCCTGCGTTTTTTTTTCTTCTTACATTTTCTTTAGAACTTCAAATGTCAGAAAATTGTTATGCCTTCATGAGCGTAGACATTAGACATGCTTTGTTAAGTGTCAGCACGAGGAGGACACAAGTTTATAAATGTTCCTGTACACATGTATGCGAATGAATGCATGTGACTGTGTCTGTGTTTGTGCGAAGGTATGAGTTGAACAATAAAACAATGATTGTTGGTGTGCAGGAACGTCTATATTAAAACTTTTTTCCAAACATATTTTTTTCAAAGTTATTGTTTTTGTTTTAGTTTGTCACATATGACAGCATGCATGACACTTTTTAAAAGTTAAAAACAAAATGCAACAACACAACAAATCCTCTTAGAAGTGCATAAAACATGTTGTTGCCTACACTGTTACTATTTACAACTTTATTTTTTCAATTTCATGTACGTGCAATTGAGTTGTTTGTTTCAGTGCTTCAGTATTTCAGTATTTCAGTGTGAGTGTGCATTTGTGTGTGTATGTGTTAGCCGCTTGTAATACTCTTATTAAGAATGTCCTTTAATTTCTGTTGGCATTTTTTTGCTTGTCTTCTCATTATCATGTTTTGTTTTTGTTTACAGAAGTACTATTACTTTATGGTTTGTTCACACATCCAGATTATTATTATTATTTTTTGTTGCCGGTGAAAAAATGTGTGGCAAAATTTCTTTTGTTGCAGTTTTAATGTAGCAGAAAATCTTCATGCTGGCATAATTTGAAGTGACACTAAATTAAATTTTAGAATTTTTTCCTCCTTTTCTTATCATTAGTTGTGAATAGGGATATAATAGGTTTTTAAGTTCAAAACTATTCCGATTTTAGGCCCGATAGTTGTATGGGTTATGAGTGAAGAGTAAGAAAATAAACTTTGCATAAATTTTATTTCGGAGAAAAACTAATGCACGTAATAATACACAAGAAAATAATTTACTAATACTAGTATTTAATGGACTTTCGTTCGGCTTTAATTACTTGCTTTTAGTTTTTGATAGAAGTAAAATGAACAAGAAAAGTAAATTTTAAGATTCACTAACTGGGAAACGTACTATGGCTGTATCATGTTCGTTATGATCAGCACCCACTGAAATAAGTAAAATGAAACAAATTCAAATAACTAAAGAAAAGAAACGAAGAGAAGAGGAGAGAAGAGAAGAGAAGAGAAGAGAAGAGAAGAGAAGAGAAGAGCAGAGAAGAGAAGGGAAGAGAAGAGAAAAGAAAAGAAAAGAAAAGAAAAGAAAAGAAAAGAAAAGAAAAGAAAAGAAAAGAAAAGAAAAGAAAAGAAAGGAAAAGAAAAAAGAAAAAATAAAAAAAGAAAAGAAACGAAATGAAATGAAAAAAAACAAAAGAAAAGAAGGGAATAGAAGAGAAAAGTAAAGAAAAGAAAAGAAAAGAAAAGAAAAGAAAAGAAAAGAAAAAAAAGAAAAGAAAAGAAAAGAAAAGAAACGAAAAGAAAAGAAAAGAAAAGAAAAGAAAAGAAAAGAAAAGAAAAGAAAAGAAAAGAAAAGAAAAGAAAAGAAAAGAAAAGAGAAGAAAAGAAAAGAAAAGAAAAGAAAAGAAAAGAAAAGAAAAGAAAAGAAAAGAAAAGAAAAGAAAAGAAAAGAAAAGAAAAGAAAAGAAAAGAAAAGAAAAGAAAAGAAAAGAAAAGAAAAGAAAAGAAAAGAAAAGAAAAGAAAAGAAAAGAAAAGAAAAGAAAAGAAAAGAAAAGAAAAGAAAAGAAAAGAAAAGAAAAGAAAAGAAAAGAAAAGAAAAGAAAAGAAAAGAAAAGAAAAGAAAAGAAAGAAAGAAAAAACTCTCTCTCAATTATCAGGAAGTGAGATCGACTCAAGCCTGATAAAATTATAAAAATAAATAAATTTACTTAAGAAGAGCTTACAATAAAATGTAGTAAAGTATATTAAAATGTAGTGATATAATATAAAAAAATAAATAAAAACGTTATAACACACATGTAGAACCACATCACAAAGTTCAACGCTGGTGGAAAAGGGAATGCAAAGGAAAGGATTCAAATATTGCAAATAATAGGAAACGAAAACAAATTCCGAAATGAAATTTTTCAATGTCATGGACAGTACTAAAAAACTTGGAATGGAAATTGTTTTTAAGCAGAGACAAGTCAATATTTCTAAAGCAATTTATCAAAATGCACACCAAACAAACTTAGCCCGCTAAATCAAACTAATTTTGAAATGCCTAAAAGTATGCTGTACGCCAATATTAAGCACTTGGAAAATTTATTGGAATCAGAAGCATCAAGAGGTAATGCATTCGGAATGAAAATTACTGAATTAAAAACATGCTAATTGCAACCAGTAGCATTGCCATGTATTTAAGTTGCGTACATTGAACTCAAATCAGAAAGATCGATTATCAAGCTTTCTAATTGAACTTGATTCTGATTGAGGGATTAAATTAAACACTTTGGTGTGTATAACTTACACTCACAAGCAGTCAATGGGAATTGCACTAGTAAAGATTTCTTACTTTTTCTCTTAAGGCCTTCTACGGGATGCTTTTTTTTCTCAAGACATAACTTCATATTGTATTGCATTGTAGTGGTAAACCTTTAACTGAAATGTTTTGCTTTAAATAATTTTAAAAATATTTATAGAAATTTTTTTGCTAAGAACCATGATTTTTTATTTACTATGCACTGATGTTTACAAAATCAAAGCGCCTTTTAAGTCTAAAGTCTGTCCAGCCTTCTGGTGGGTCCCTTCTCAAAACATTTCTTAGCCCGTATTACTTTTATTCAACTTCAAATTGCAAATAATAAGTTGTAACACCAATGATTGTCAGTACAAAGAAGAAAACTAAACAGCAACTACAACAACAACTACAGCAACAACAAAGGCATCAAATGCAGCAACAGAAATATTATAAATAACAAGTTCTCGTTCTAATGATAATCGCAACTAAAAATGAAAAAAGGAGATGTTAAAATGACGATGATGGCGATTCTGGCAGGCAGTGCTGATTACAAAAATGTATTCGTATCGTATTTGCTTTCCCATGCACGTAGAAATGGATGACAGAGCAAACTATGTACATATGTATGTACGTTTGTTGTATTTGTTGTACTGATGATTATTTGTAAGAGAAAAATTAAAAACATTTTTTATGCTATAATACACCCTGAAATAAATGTACAAAAAAAATATATGTATGTATGTTTACAAAATACAAACACTAGTAGTAAGAATATTTAACAACAACAGCAACAATGCAAAAATAAAAGTAAAGCTTTGTGAAAACTTTTCATCAAAAATCACCAACGGCTAAATAAAAAACGGACAGATGGAAAAAAATATTTTACAAACAAAAAAAATTGCTGGAAAAAACCAACTGATGCAAATGCAAAAGCACTGGCAAAAAATAAACAAAATTTGAAGAAACACAAAAAAAAAAAAAAAAGAACGTCATAAAACATGCTGAGACAACACCAACTTAAATATAAAAGCGACCATGCAAAGATACCGGTTTTACGTTTTTTATTTTTTAATTTTTTTAGTGGTAGTTTGAAAAAATTTTAAATACCTAAACAAAAATCTAAATCTGTTGACATTTTAAGTTAAAAAGAAAAATTTATAAACTTTTATTACAAGTCGGCAATGCTGCAACAATGCCAAGCATATAAATTGTTTTTATTAAGTTATTGTGAATTCTAATGCTGATAAAATTACACAACCAAGTTATAAAGTTTCATTGCAATCAATTCTATTCTGAGATATCCATTCCGCATGAATTTTGTATTCCTATAAAGTTTTAAAGTGACTAATGCCAATAAAGGCTGTCCTACTCAATCGTACGAGTCGACTCATTCACTGAAAATTGCTAGCTAGAACTCTGTTCTACTTTAAA
Organism: Sturmia bella; assembly: GCA_963662145.1. Lineage (NCBI taxonomy): Eukaryota > Metazoa > Arthropoda > Insecta > Diptera > Tachinidae > Sturmia > Sturmia bella. The sequence goes on from OY759172.1 coordinate 21,386,253, forward strand.
AAATCACATCAAAACGGCCACACAATTATACTTTTGTAAACAACTTCGAAAAGGCATAGAAAAAAAATAGTTTTTGAAAATTTTCAAAAGATTAACAAATCAGACAGACTTGTCGAAAAGTCTTTCACACACATACACTTTCCAGACTATCACACTTTTTGGAGACGCATGTCATTTTTAACAGATCGTACGATTCAGCAGGATAGTGAATCATGGCCTTACCCCCGATTTTTGACTTGGGATTTAAATACAAAATTAGTAAATTTTCCTTAAAATTTAAGTTGGATTTACAATAGCTTTCTGTTTTACAGTCTAAAATTATTTTTGGTAATTAATTGCAATAAAAGTACGGCAGCACAATGTAAGTGTCAAAAAATTATCGATAACTCAATAAAAAACAGCTGTTTAAACAAATTTGGAAGCAAGTAAAATTGTGAAAAATTTAGAAAATAATAAATTGTTTTGTAAAAATTATTAAAATTAGTAGCAAAAGTGATAAAAGGACTCCCAATTTCACTGCCTCAGAAGTTGATTACCTTCTGGAAATAATAAAAAATCAAATTATGAAACAAACAAAAAACATGTGCAATTTTCTTAATTTGCAGAGCAAAACCAAACTGTCAAAATCATATGGCAGTACGAAAAACTTAAATCGATTTTAAATGGGCACGGCAGGCCGTTTAAGTTTGATTTAAATAGCAACTGTTTGACTCAATTTTGTATTTAAATCAAATTTAAATTGAAATGACATTTAAAGTCCAAGTCAAAAATTGGGGGTTAATGTGGCATCAGTAGTACTTAGCCAGTACACTGTTGCATACTTTTAGGCATTTACAAAAACTTTGTTAGTGTTTGCCTTGATATATTGTTTCAGGATGATAACACGCCTTGATGCCAAGGAACTGTATATATATTTTTTAAACAAGGACTTCATGCTGATTACAAAAGTAACAAAAAGTTTGAATTCTTACGTGTAATTATCTAGTATTTCACTTGCATTTTGTATTTCACGTGCATGTATGTATATGGAAGGAGTAATTTTTTGCATTATTGTTTCCATAAAAACTTTCTTTCTTGTAACTTTCGCGACTGATGAGCAGTGAGAAGGTCGGACATCATATGCCGAATCCATCGTCATTGGTACCTCTCTTCCATAGTTTTCAGATTCTGATGAAACCGCCACCCACCCCCCCCCCCCCCTGTCACAGCGCTACAAGACCCAAGATTATCTGGGAATCGGTTGAACTGACTATGAAGGTTGTGCAATTTTATAGACTTTTTCTGGATGTAATGGCCTCTCTTCAATTACTTGAGAATTCTCAGAACTCCAAATACGACAATTTTGTGTATCAACATACCCACCGAGTGAGAAATGGTCTTCATCGCTGAAGAAAATTTCGTTCGAAAAATCGCCGTCCATCGAGTGTTGTTCAAACAGCCATTCCTGGTATCTACGACGTTGTGAATGGTCGGCCAGCTGGCTTCAGTTGTTGTGTGAGCTGGACTGTATATGGATGTAGGTGTAGATCTAAATGCAAAATATGCCATAATGTGCCGTAAAACAGACCCAATTCCTGAGAACGACGAGGAGTCGACACATTTGGGTCGTCGGCAACACTTTCACTTACAGCAGCGGAACGAGCAAAACGATGATGCACAGGCCTTACAATATTTGTAACCGCTCCAGTCTCTTAAACTTTCTTTACAATTGTGGCAATTGCTTGCGTAGTTGGACGATTATGTCAACCATAATCTGCTCTTAAAACACGATATGTGGTTGTGGCTGTGGCGGAATCACCAGTTTTGTGGTATATTTTTATAATTTTTATGCCTTGTGTGGCAGTTAAGCGAGCCATTTCGTCACTGCCAGACTTTCAACTGAGAAGAAAAAAATTGCTTTAACAACTTAGTTTGACAGATGTCGTATTCCAGTCCTATACTTTTGCAGCCTCGAAATCGGTAACCCTTTGTGACCCATTCAATTCTTTTATATTGCACTGCTCTGCACATCCTGCTGTTTGCAAGTGGGCTACAAATGGCACTTAAATGAAAAAAAACGATCGCAACAATTTTTTTTTATATTCCATTTCAAGTCCAGATGCAATAGTATACAAATTACTCTTAGACGCATGCGAGCACAACGACAACAACAACTACAGCAACTGCAGAGAAATTTATAAACTGCAGAGAAATTTATAAACCTGCATCTTTGAAACACTTACGCACACAAACCAACACACATGCATTTCTGAATGCATGTGTGTATTCCTTTGCCTTTATGTGTGTGTGTGTGTGTGAACGTGTATAAAATATTTAGTTGCATGTAATAATACGCTACAATAACTAAATTCTGTACAATCCGATGTGGGTGCAGTAAACATCAAAAAACAATTTTTAAATATGAAAAAATAAATGATTTGTTGTTGTTATTGTGGGTTTTTTCTACCACCATTTTTTTTTTTTGTTTGTTTGGTTTTGTTTTATTTTTTTTTCGCTCTAAAAGACTGATGAAAACTTGGCCGCCTTTAGCAAGACTAGGCCTTAGTGCCACAATTGTATTGTGGTTGGTGGAGGAGGAAGTGGCATCAAACGAGCGAACGCACGGGGTTTCAATGAAAATTTTTTAAATTTTTTGCAATATTTATTTCACTGAATACCGTATTCTGTATTTTGTATTTATTTTAAAGCTTTTGTTCACAATTATGTGTGCGTGTGTACAGGAGTAATTTTGCTTTTTGTTTTTTGCCATAAAACCAACTTGTGTATGATTCCAATTCCTGAATTACTGTTAAGTAAATATTAGAAGTAGACAAAAAAAAATACATACATACATACTCCCCATAAAATACCAGTTCCATTCGCTTCTTTTTTTTAATTTTTAATTTTCTTATTTTATTGTTGTAGTTGTTTTTGTTGTTGTTGTGTATGTTGTTTGCAGCAACTTCTATTGTGTGTAGAGATTTGTGGTGTTATGCTGATTGTTTGCTTGCTTGCATTTTACCCTGATAGTCCGTCTGTGTGTGAGTCTGTTTGTCGTTTTTCGTTTTTTTGCAATCCCTTCAGTTGGTAGGGTTTTATAAGTCTAATGTTGGGGTTGGTTGGTTCGTTGGTTGGTTAGAATTTTGTGGCCACAAAAATACCAAAACCCCAACAATGACATCCTTGTGCTTATAGTTTAAGCTTCAAGTAACAACAACAGCAACAACATCAGTAAATAATGCAACAACAGCAAAATAAACAAATAAAAGTCAAGGCTTTAAAATTTATACACGTACACACTCTTGTTTTTTTTTCATTAATTTAAGATTTCTACCACCCTTTATTAAATAAACAAGGCAAAATTAACTTAAAGCCAAATAATTGCAATTATTATAAAGCAAAAGTATGCTAATGAACTTTATTTGCCACAAAATCTCCCAGTCTCCCATTTTATTTGAAATAGTAAATATATCACTGCTGCTTTTCTCAAATCATTTTTGCCTGTAAAAGCTCGCTAAAGGAACAAACAAAAAATATGGATGCCTATTGGCAACAATATCCTTTTTGCTTGCAGGCTTCACTCATTTGACTTCGTAATAAATTACGAAATTTATTTAAGTAATTATTTTTTAAATGCTTTTCAGTTTATATTTTCCATTTGTTTTCCTCCAACTTTTTAATAGAGTTTCATTTCCTGACACTTCTTCTTATACTTTTTAGCACTTCTCATTCAATGATTACTTTGTTTTTGTTACAACAATGCCAGTCAAAAAACAGCCTGTCGTCATAAAACGAAGTGAAGTTTATTAGAGAATTTAATTTGGTTTTAATGAAGGAGTCGTATGTCGAAGAAATGCCATTCATTATTAAATTAATCAATATTTAAATAGCAGGCGGGCCAAAAGATGTTAGCCGCAGGTTTTAGGGCTTTCAGAATATAGGTTGTGCCTCGCACAGTGTGTGCTGTTGCTCCGTCCTGTTGGAACCACATGTCTCCTAGACCTAATTCGTTCAATTGCGGCAGAAAAACCTCGGCTAACAAGGCCCTATAGCGCGACCACCGACTGTTGCCGTTTGACCAGTGGCATCCTCGAAAAAAATGGCCCGATGACTCCTCAATCGTGAACAGCGCACCATACAGTCACTTTGAGCGATTGTAATGGCTCCTCGTGTATCAATCACGTGGATTTTCGGTGCCCCAGAAACAATAGTTTTGCTTGTTCACGTACCCTCTGAGGTGGAAGTGAACCTCATCGCTCATTGTGATCCACTTCGTCATAGACAGGATTACTCCGCATTCTTGGGGAGTGTATCGCCCCATTGGCTTGTTCACTTGTGTTCTACAGTCGTCTGGTTCACAAATGTAAAAACAGATTTCACATTGACCGCCATTTGCAGATATAAGAGCAATCTCCCATAAGATTTTTTTTAATTTATTTATTTATTTATTTATTTATTTATTGTATCATCTTTTTGTGAACTAACAATAAGTGTTCAAATCTTAAGTCTAAAAGTTAAAATATTAGACCAGCCAGTGTCAGACTAAAAAATCAGTTTTTCAAATTTGCTATATGATCCTCCCATAGGGTGATGTCTTATGGCCCACTTTGTATGGCATTTTTGCAAGCTTGAAATATTAGAAAGCTTAAGTATAAATACATAAAACAAAATAAAATAAAATAAAATAAAATAAAATAAAACAAAATAAAATAAAAAGTTTATTTCATTGCGAATCAGAAATGTTCGAAAAAACCTTTAACACAGTAAATATCCTTTATCGTTTTTACTGTGTTAAAGATTTGTTTGAACATTTATGATTCTCATTTTGTTCATGATAATTATGGAATAAGTCGTTAACAAACTTTTAAGAATTTTTCAAGTCTACTGATAAGTTGATTAGCTCCAACGAAATGTTGGCGGCATATAGACAGCTGAAAAAGACAGAAAACTGTTGATAGGTCTATTTTTGGACCTGAATTAATACATTTCACTTGGCTCTTAAAGGAAATAAATACTCTGCAAGAAATAGATCATGGAAACTAACACATTAACAACTTAATTACTAACACATGCAAAGCAATTTTATAGGTTTCAGCGTTGCCATTACAATGATTGTTTTAGTATTTTGATTTTCCCTGATTAATTTGGTAATTTCATTTGGAACTACATTTATGCATTAATGTTCTTATAGGTTCATTTGTGCATTTTTTTTTTTTTTTATGTAGTTTATTATATTCTCTCGGAAGTGTTTTTTGAAAATTTTCAAAAAATTCTTTTTTTTATTTATCAATAAAGAAATTAAGAGCATTACATGTAATTTTGTGGGCATTTTGCAAAAAAGATTTTGAATGATCACTTTGCTGAGGTGGTAACGCTGGTTCAAAAAGAAATCACACGTACACAAATGTTTACATCAGTTTTTTTTTCATTTTACCCTTAAGAAAATTATAGAAACGCTGATGTATGAACCCATCACGGTTTTTGCAGGATAGTTAAGTTCATATTTGCATAATTTTGAAATGTTTGCTCACAAAACACTGACTTTTCTCACAAACTAGTTTCGTGATCATTCATAAAATTCATTTCATTTTTATTCCTATACTTTTTATTCCTATACTTGAACTTTAACCAAAGTTCATTGCAAGTTTTACGCCCTGAAAAGGACAACGTGCAGAAAAATATAAAAATCTTGAAAAATATCATTCTGGCTTAACTTGAAAAAAATTTTTTTTCTAAGCGTGTGTTCCTTTTCTTTTGAATGCCTCTAGGAAATCCTTTTAATATGGCAGCCCGGTAGACAGCCAGCCAGCGTTGGAGAGCAAAGAAAAAACCTTAACCAAGAAATCCATTAAAACACTTAAAATATAAAACATACTACACAGCTCATCATATGTACAGCTGTTATATGTGCATATCAACCAATATAAAGTCATATTTATATGCAACAGCAATCACACACACACACGCGCTCGCACACATCCACACTCATGCCGCTTTATGCCACATGCAAAAATGAAGAGGAAAAACAAAGAAATCAACTAAAACGACAACAGCAAGGACACTTCATTTGTTTGTTTAAACATAAATGAACATTCGTGCTTACAATGACATTTTTTTTCTTTTCTTTTCTATTCTTCAAACGCAAAAGTGTATTTGTGTGCCCTTTTTTCAAACCATTCCACCAAACAGGAATCACACATCCATCCCACTGCTGAGAATGTGAAATATTTTTTAGCAACACATACTTTTTTGCTTTTTTTTTTTTTTGTTAAAATAAAAAAAAGGCAAAGAAAGAATGGCATCCACTTGAAAAATGCATTTCCTAACTTAATGGCAACTGACATACTGGTCGGTAGTAGCATTTGCAAGTGGTTGTATTTTGGTACTCAGTGTACAAGGGGGGGAAGAGAGCAGCGTCGAGGGGACTGTAAATGGGAACATGTACCAGAAACTAAAAAATATGCATAAATAATACTCTTATACTTCTATATACTCTCTACATGACTTAACTTTAAACAGTTATTGATATTGAAATTATAGACAAACACAAGCCAGAGCAAGCGTTTTACCAGCAGTTCGGAAGCAGGCCAAGAAAAACCCAAAACCAGGATTCATCTGCATATAATAATGGTAAAGTCGAAAGTTGATCAATAAGATTAAATATAGACAGCCAGTAAGCAGGAGCTCAGGTGTTTAGGATGGCTATGCGCTGCTGCTTAAGAACAGTATACAAGAACAGTCAGGGTCTTGGTTCGCAGCAAATTTGGATGCTGAAAATGAGGGACGTGGTGGCCATGAAACAACCATGGCATGTGCCCCAGCCAATAAGTCATCAACTTTACTTTTCTTGTCTTCTTTCAAAAATGCTGATCACTCCAATTTTATCACGGAAAAATCCTTTTTTATACCCTTCACGGTGTGTAAGGGTATACATAAGTTTGTCATTCCGTATGTAACGCATTGAAATAACCATCTGAGACCCCATAATGTACATATATTCTGGATCAGAATCAATAGAGATTACGATTAAGCGATGTCCGTCTGTCCGTCTGTAGTCGTTGAAATACCGTTTCTGAGAAAACCGTTTGAGATAGAAACCTCATTCTTTCGCTAAAATGTGTTAAATACCGGTAGTGGGTCTGCTGTTGAAATTTAGTAAGTCAGTTGGTCTACGGATAGCCGAGATATATCCAAAAACCGGGTTTTGAGGGGTATTTTTGGCCATTTTTTTTGGTGAGATTTTTGAAAAAAAATGTTTTCCTTAAAAGTTAGCTTTAACATTTCTAATGCTCATTATATCCCAAAAATCAAGAAATTTTTGAAATCGGCCCATATATACCCAACATATAGCATCTCCCGATTTTTCAAGAAATCGGTTCTATAAGCCAAATAAAACAACTTTTGGCACCAAAAATCCATCAGAATGGATTAGAGGCAAAACTGGAAAATTTTTTGACATCGGCCCATATACACTCGAGATATAGCACCTTCCGATATTTCAATAAGTCGGCCCTGGAAGCCAAACGAAACAATTTTTTGCACTAAAAATTTGTCAGAATGGTACATGTAGGCTGTTCAGAGGCAAAATTAGAACATTTTTGGACATCGGCCCATATACACCCCAGATAACGCTCCTCCCGTTTTCTCAAGAAGTCGGCTATAAAAGCCAAATAAAACAACTTTTGGTATCCACTCATCAGTAGACTCTAAACATGTTTGAAACCCAACTACTTATTCAATAGTTCCCATCAACAAAATGAGAATCACAAATGTTCAAAGAAACTTTTCATACAGAAAACAATTTTTCGTCTTGCAACCCTGGAAGTGTTCACAAAACTAAAAAAGCTTCAAGGCGAAAAAATGTTTTTGTGTATTAAAAACTGGGGCCAAATCGTCGCATTCGATATCGAACGAATTTCGTCACTTATGCTGTGTGGTTGTTGTTGTTGTTCATTTTGCTTTTGTTTTACATTATTTTTGCTCGATAGTTCGATATCGAATGCGACGATCTGGCCCATGGTTTGAACATTTCTGATCCGCATTTTGTTCATGATTCCCATGAACAAAAGTTCCCCCAGAACTACAGGGCTCAACTGAACACTCTATAAAGTCACTACTTGCAGTTGAATATCTTACCACCAAAGAAGGTTTTGAGAAATGAAGATATTAAATGCTAAAAAGGGATGTTTTTGGAATGGTAAAAAATATAACTGCATTAGTTGTTAAAACAGTTTTGTTTTTATTTTCTGAAAAAAGGGTTGCTTGCCTCACTTCAAGCAGCAATTACAAGTAGGAGTAGAAGTAGAAGTAATCGTTGCAAAATGATGCATTTCTTTTAGTCCTTATCTACTTTATAAGAATTAAAATAAAAAGTACTGCTTGTTTTGCTCCTGATTTAACTTTGATTAAAAGAAAAAAACTAAGCTGGGGTACAGCCAGATGTCACAAAAAGGCAACTCTTTCCATCAGCACTCGTTTAATCCGACTTCATTTGTTTGCACTTTAAATAATTTTAGCACATTCACTAAAATCGGCTACCGATTGAACACTGATTGGCAGAGAATCGTCAAATTGCAAAAGTAAAAGCAACTTCCAATAGGATGATTTCTTTTGGCCCACCATGTATAAGCAGGCGTGTTGGATAAAATTACGTGACGATAGCGCCATCTATAAACCGTTAGAGTTACAGAATTTATTTTGTCTAAGAGAAAATAGTGCTCTTCATAGTCAATAAAAAAGTATGCTTATAAAAGGCTAGACCAACTCAAATTAATTAGTCACTTTGGTTAAAGCAAACAGAAGCTGCCTACCAGAAAACACTTTTATAATAAAAAGTGGTTTTAATAACAATAGTGGCTGGAAAAAAAATATGATTACCGATACAAAAATATAATCAGCTTTCCTCCAGTGGCTATATTGTTAAATTACATGTATACACTGTTTGTATCTAAAAAGTATCTAAAATACCATTTTTTGCTCTTGTTAATCTCTGCAACATCTGCCACTGAAAAAACAACAGCACAATAAAACTCCTGCTCTTTACACATCTAAAGTTGCAGGGAGAAAAAAAAAATAGACTATCTTTGAAAATGTGCGACGGACGAGCTCATTATTTGAATTTATTTTGCACTTAACAAAATGTTTTATAGCCAAGTGGGGCTCACATGCAACCCAGTAGGACTGCAAAAACTTGCAAAACAAATATACAGCTACATAAACATAAAAAGGCGTTTAAGCACATAATAATTTATTTAACTCTTTTAACTATGCAAAAAAAAGTAAAAAATTCTACAGCTAGATTTTATGGTGAAAAATTTTTTGCACACTGCATGTATTCAGACGTAGTACATATGCAAAAGAATATTATTCAATTATGACGGCCAAGACAATTTTGCGTGCGAATGCGAATAAGAGGAGCTCAAAATTTTAAACAAGCAAATTGCCGGTAGGATTTTACAAATTATTTTCTGTATTGAAAATGGGTTTGATCATGGTTTGAATTCCCATTATTTTCTTACAAACACTAGAATACGAAATATTTTGTATTAAGCTTATCATTGAGCTCAAGTTATTTCTATACTATTTTTATGATAGATAATAACCCCCTAATTCATAAAAATTATTACAGGCTTATAAGACTGTTATTTGACATATTTGTATGAAAAATTTGTCAAATAAGAGCCTTGTAAACCTGTTATAATTTTTTATGAATTAGACGGTAATTAAATAAGGCAAAAAAAAAACAAAGATATTTATCAGGGTCGGGTTTCGACACCGCCACACTTCTCGTCAGCCACCGCCTTTGAACTCAGAAGCTCGTATTACCAAAGCGACATTAATGCCACTCAGACACCCAGAATTTAGTATATTTTCCGTCTAAATTTTTTATTATATCAAACACACCTATTATTAATATTTTTACTTTAAATGTATCATTGCATATGTACCGGGTGAGAGTTTCTCAACTTACAAAGGTAACCAAGTTGTATTACAGCTTAGTGTATGTATTTTTCTTATATTATTAATTCTAATTTTTATTTCTTAGCTTTTCAAATGTTCTGCTGTGCCCAGCGACTGTTAAGCTTGATAATTTTTATTATTCAAAATTTCTCTTATATCTTTATTTTGTATTATGCTTATTTAACGATAAATGTCGTTGATGTTTTCTTTGTCTCATTTAATTAATATCAATCACAAAAATAATATAAAAAGAACTTCAACCCCACAAATTTAATACAAAATAATTATATAAGAAAAAGTTCGAATTATAAAAATTAATAAACTAGAATACTTTTCAAAGTTTTCTTCTTGTTGGCAATCCTGTTTTGGACTGTTCAGCTGCTTTGCTGTAAAATGTTAGAGCGGTTTTACACTGTGGCAATTAAAAAACAGAAATTTTTTTATATTCATTTTTGGTCTGCACACGGCTTACACACTCAAGAAATTAACAGACAGACTGAAAATCCCCACATCGGCTGCGGACAACCCCAACCACGCAGATGATAGCTTTAATTAAAATGAAGATGGCATAAGAAAAATTGCATGCAAAATTAATGAAGCAGCCACACGAAAATTACAACAAACAAAAACTGTTCACAAATGTCTCGCACAAATAGTCGTGTACTACACACTTTATCGCACCGCTTCGACGCCTGCAAACTTTGTCTGTCTGTCTGTCTTTTAATGTCCGAAGTGTAAGCCGCCACTTAATATCCAAATATCCTTTTTAAGCCGACTGACATACACGTGTAACGCATGGAAGATGTTGAAAATGTGAAACAGTCGTTTACATTGACAGCATCTTTCATCTTTCATTTATTTAGATGTCAAAAAAGAAGATTCAAAATTTTTGTGAAAAATAAAAAAAATTTTAAAATAGACTTGGAGGAGAACTTTTGGACTTTTTTCTTTCCATAGGTCAAGCAACATGTTCTCCATATTGATTGACCATACGATGGGCTTTCTTTTGCACTGCAATTAAAATGAATTTATTTATAATTAATTAAAAATTATAACAAAATACATGTTCCACTCATTTTTTTTTTTATGTTAAATTTGTTTTCTGAAATGTCATTTTTGCAAAAGCAATCGATTTTTCGCGTTAAATTTCATGAAAATAAAAACTAAAGGAAACACAAAAATTGTTGCAAAAATTGTACTGTGTAGACACTGAAGCAAGTTCAAAAAAAAAAAAATACCTAGAAATCAGCCAATTAAATTGCCTTTTGTGATCTAGCACTTATATATTTAACATCAATATTTTAAACTCATATACGAGTACTACAACTGTGTGTACACCACAAGCAGAGGCATATCATAAAAAGAAATGCCACCACTCACCGAATACATCGTCAAGCTTAAGAATTGACCTCTAAAACTTGCCTTGTGTGATCTTCCTCTAAGTAGTAGCTATAGATTCTGGAAAAAAAAGTAGTGCCAAATTACTGTAATAAAAAGTTGGCAGCACTTAATAGGACAACTTTATCTCTTCTGCTGCCTGTCGAATTCGTCTCTAATTCAACAATATTCTCTTTTTAAATTTAGCTTCAAAAAAATATTTTCGTCTTTTAATATTTTTCACTGTTTATTTGAGAAATAAAATCTTAATGCTCAACATTCCTTATGATTTTCACAGTTGCACATGATGCAACATAAATTTTTATTGCTGCAGAAAGTGTTGCGTATTTAAATAACCGTTTACGATTATATTTGAGTTGTTGCAACAATGCTAATAAACATGTTAATTGTTTTTCTTTTCTATCCTTCATTTTTATTTAAAGTTTATTTTCTTAAACAACTTTTCCTTCAGCGCGCCGCACACACACACACACACACACACGAAGTAAAAAAAAACAAGCACCCAACCGTACAAAGACTTATGAAAAGCAACAAAAAGAAACTATTTAAATAAGAAACAACTTCAACAAAACACAACTATTATTTATGAAATAAAACTGCGTTTTTGCAGAATTATTTTGTTTTCCTTCTTGGCAAATTTAAAGACCATGGTATTTCGCATTTAGTTCATTTACATGCCAAAGACACAATGTATCATATAAATAAAGCAGCTTAAGTTGTTAAAACAGCAACAGCAGCACCAACAAGCACACCACGCCACGCCACGCCGCTCCACGCCACACCATTTGCCTGCAATACAAATCTAAAATCCTTAATATCCTCTTTAGGCATGTTATTGTGTTTGCGATTGTTTGTTTGTTTGGTGGGAAAACAAATGTGTGTGAGGGTGTTTGTGTGTGTGTGTGTGTGTGTGTAGGGTTGTGCATAAAGCCAATCTTAAATGGGTTCTCAGCTGTTGTAGCCTGAAATAATAATAATTTTTACATTTTTTGCTTAAGCCAAAGCCATTTTTACCGATTATTTTATTCAACAATATACATTATTTTTCTCAGCAATTTCTTCCCCCTCCCCGACTTTTCTTTAAATATTTGTTCCTGCTGAATGTAAGAAAAAATATTTAAAAATTGTTCTGCTATAAAAAATAAGCATTTATATTATGCAGTTTATTATTTAAGACATGTTTCTGAAAAAACAGAAAAAAATCGCATTTCAATGAACTACAATTGCAAATTGGTATGGTCGGTGCTTTAGAAGTGACATTTTTATAAAAAGAAACTTATGCTGGGAACACCATTGAAACAAAAATATTGAAACCATTATTAAATCAAATTTGATTTGCAAACTTGTGGCCCGACCCCGCTTCGGCCCAGCACACCCACAAACATATACCTGTGGTGGTTTCTTGCAAGTTTTTCTTCTTGTTATTTTTGTTCCCTAAAGTAGTCAAACAAATTATTCCATCGTTTTCCAAAAGTTGTAAAAAAAAAGTGTGTCGAAAAACACCAAAAGTGATTACGTTCTTACATTACAAATGTCAGGAGTTATAGGAGCTGAAGTGTAGTAATTAATCATGAAAATGCCAGCCACAAAACCATCGGTTGCACTCGAAATTTAATCAAATTTTAAATACCTTTAAATGTAAAACTGTTCAAATAATATATAATTCGACTTTAACATGCGCAGTAAAACTTTGCAGCACTTTCCCATAGATTTTGTTTCAGTTTATGGCATTTTTGTTTCATTTTATACTTATCAGTCGAAAAGGTTCTCGTTTTGGAACCCGTTAGTATATAAATAGAAAATAAAATTGCGTGAGCTTTGGCTGCAGAGCAGTTAAAGCGGCTGTGCCAAAATTATGAAATTTGACAAGTCCAGAGTTCATAGGGTGCTGATGAAGCAAGGGTGTTGCCGGTTGTCCAAGTAGCTATAAGAATTTTACTTTTCTTAACTCAATTAATATTGATTAAAAAGTGACAAACCAAGAATTGAACTTGAGCCTGAAAAAGTAATTTGAGAAAAAAATAATTTTGTTTCTAGTTTATTTGCTTGCTTATTTTTCAAAAAATGTAAATTTCTTAAAATCAAATTATATTTACAAAAAATATGAATCGAACAAATTTTTTCATATCCCAAATAGTCAATTTTGATACCCTCTAGTTCACCATGAGATACAACAGGATGGCTAAGATCTCATTACTCTTAAGGTCTGGGTCCTCCTTTATGATTCTATCAGGTAGGATTTTCAAAGTTACAGAGTTATTACCCTTTTTTCGGTTTGGCCCCACTGTGCGCCAATTCCTTCTTCTCATTACAGAGTCTGCAGGTATTGCATGTTTTTGAGAGGATATTTTAGCATACATAGCCCAGTAATTAGCCCTGTATATAGTCATAATATTCTTTCTGCCGACATCCACAAATATTAGAATAATCCTTCCAGTGCCTCTCAGTTTACTGAGCGAAGATGTAGGCATGGCTTATAGCGAATATTTGAAAGAAAAAATTAAGCAACTCAGAAACTCGAATTTCTTAAATACCAAATTGTAACAATATTTTCAGGGACTTTAGCTCAAACTTAATTCGCATTATTTGCTCTTAAAGTTTTTGCACATACAAGTAAATATTTCTTACATTTCTCAAGCATTTTATGTATCACTTACATCCACATTTGTAATTTTTTTTTTTTCTTCCGTTTTGCTCACTTCTTAAACGACTTTTTAGTGGACTAAGAGAGAGAAGAAAAAAATATAAGCAGATAATTCATTTTAAAAATGTTCATGTATTTAGTAGTTAAATATGTTTACAAGATATAGAATAAGAAAATAAATTTTGCTCATTCATTAGGAGGAGCCAAAAAGTTAGCGCTTTCATAAAACAAACTAAATAAATTTCAGGCCTGCAATTTAATGCTTTTAGAATAAAAGATAAACTTCAAGTCTGCAACTGCACCGTAGCAGGCGTGAAACAGCCATGTTATGCACCCCAGCCAGTAAGTCTTCAACTTTACTTTTCTAGTCTTCTTTAAAAATGTTGAGAACTCTAATTTTATGACAAAAATCTTTCCCTATTTCGAGGAATTAAAAATCGAACTCAAGCCCGGTAAAATTATTAACAATTAACAATTAAATAATAATTATTAACAATTAAATAATAATAATAGTAATATTTTTTTTGCGGGTTGGGGAGGGGAAATGCTTTTACGTATGCCTGCCAGTTCGTCACTCTTCACGACAGGCGATGTTGGACTCCTCGAAAGACTACCAACTTAAACCGGCCCCCCATTTACCATGGGAGGTATCAAAATCAAAAAATCTTTGCTAGGTCTTTGTATTTCTGATTAAAATTTTCTAAACATACGCCAAAACGCATTTCAATACAAGTTTTTGAGCCTTTTAATTGTTTACCAATAAATTGTTTGCTTCGCGGTCCACCACAGCAAATCGCTTCCCAAAACAGTATTCTAAACTAGTTGTGATCCTGTGATAACCTAACCTCAAAATCCATCTCGACAGCTAATAACCAGCAAAATTGTCACTAGTCTAAATTATAAACCATCTAGAATATAATTAGGGCAGGGCAGTATTTGAAATACGTCTTTAAAATACAAATAGGTATTTTGTATTTGTATTTTAAATACATCTCATGAGTGTATTTGTATTTTAAATACTAAGTGCTTGAGTATTTTGTATTTTGTATCTCAAATACTCGTGCTCTCAAAATACATTTTTCAAAATATATTTTAAATTTATGTTAAAAAAAAATATGCGCTTAAAATTACTCCAATCATACATCAACTAAAATCGAAAATATTGCTACTGTCTTACTTCCAAAAAATAGCAATACCACAAATTCTCTAATTACCAAAGTACCTGTGTAAAGAAAACGCAATTGAATGGACATACATTGAGAAAGTCGCCAAGCTGTCAGAAAGTTAAATAATGAAAAAATAAAATACAAAGTAAAACAGCGTTCGACATTTTAATCTAAAACAAGAGAAAAATATATCAATAAAATGTTGACTTGGATAGACAATAGCGCAGTTCATTATTTGGTGCAAATGTCTTGCGTAAGTGCGAATGCAAGAAATCGTTGCTTTTTCTTTGCAACCCAACAACAAAATATACAAGGTTGCACTCGCAATATTTTTGCATTTACGCACCGCTAATTACGTGTTGCTTTTTTCGCATGAGTATTGCGTTTGCAACACTGACACTCGAACAGCTGACGTTTTAAAACAATGCAAACAAAAAATTTTAGAGATGGAGCCAGCAGCAATTACAAAAAAAAAAAAAAAAATAAAACGTGAAAAATTAAAAATTGTGTATTAATTTATCAGCTGTTATTTGGAGTGCAATACAATTTGCAAAGTTGTTAAAAAGGGTGCTCAATATCAGTTGCAATATAATCGCAAACGCAAATAGTCGCAACCAAAAACGCACCAAACGCTGAGTACCGCTTATATATAGTTATATAGCATTTGGTGAAACGTTTTTTAATTGCCACTTTTTTTTTGATTACGTTATATGGCTTTCAATTCAATATCGTTTTCTAATACGAAATCATTGAGATTTTGCTGTTAGCTGGGTTTCTTTATTCGCCATCAAGAGATTGTTTATCTGACATCACTTTTGAAAAACTGGTGTTTATGAAAGGAAATAAAAACTTTTTTGATTAAAAGTAATTTGTATTTTGTATTTTAAATGCATACATATTTTTGTCACACTATATTTTGTATTTCAAATACTAGCTTTTGGAATGCAGTATTTTATATTTTAAATACATGAAAAAGAAAGTATTTGTATTTTGTATTTTAAATACATCGGAGCATCAGAGCATCGGAGCCCAACACTGAATAGAAAATATTTCTAAGAATATTACGGGTGGTACTGCCTGTTTGGGCAGCTGTAATATTTTATTGCACAGAATGGCGCTTAAAAGAAATACAAACGTAAGATTTACTCCATTCAACTGCATTAATATGCAAATTATTCTGCTATTTATGGACCCTTCAAGATAATCTTTCACGTAACAAAAAAAAAAAAAAAAACGAATATTCCATTAACTAAAGTTTGGTGCATTATTTCTAGGGTTCTTTGGGAAATAACCATTATCGTTTGTAGTTATTACAGCAAACAAAAAGTGATTCAGAAAAAATATATGAACAATTTGAAGCTGTCTGCCCTTGTAATTTTGATTGTTTATTTTATTTAGCTGTTCCGTTTTTTCCCCATTGAGACAGACGCTTGTGTGCTGCACAGCAACAGGTGTGGGATTTATTGAAGTCATTAATGTGAAATTTTGCAATGTATGAATGTGTAAGTCGAATGATTGATAACTTTTTTAAGCCATACATATTTATGCCTCATTCTTATAAATTGAGTACTCGTGTCAAATTTAATTTCAAAAAGAAAATCAAGAAAATGGTACAAATAACATTGTATTAGACGACAATAACAATTAAAAATGGAATTTGTATTTAGGATACAAACACACACACACACACACACATAATTAATAACTTTAAGTCCGACTGTGAATTTGAACCTTAGTGTGATTGAATTCCTCTTTTTCTATTTGATTTTCTATTCATACGTATGTATGTGTACCTTAAATTTGTATTTACGATTGTTACTATTTCACACATTCCATTCACACTCCTGTTAACGTTTGTTGTGTTCTCGTCGCCAGCCAGCCAGCCAGCCAGCCTCTATTGCAGGATATCATAAACCTGATGTAAGGATAAAAAATAAATTGACTATTAAAAAAATCATTTAACAACTTTGCAAAACAAAAAGCAACATTAAGAAATATTAGTGACTTTACCACAGAATTTACTTTATTCCTTTTTTTATATTTTTTGTCCTGAGTCTTTATATACGATTAGTACTCGTATTATGTCTCGTGTCCCATCTCTTAAGCTGTTTAATGCCATCAACTTAACTCAAGTCAAGATACACTTGACACCCAAACATCATCCTACTTACACAAGTGCACAAGATTTCAGGCAGGAACGCTTTGAAATTTTGATGCCATAAAAATGATAAGACAAGAAGACAACTAATTGTTTGTGCGACTGTGTTAGGCAATAAGGAGAACAATACTGAGACAACTGTCAGTCAGTGTGTTGTGGAGGGAAAACAGTTGTTTGTCTGTGTGTTTGTTTGTTTGTTTCTATACTGGTTGGAATCTAAAAACTCAAGTTTACACTTCCACATACTTTTTAATGGAATATTGTCATTGTTTGTAAACTTGTAATTGGAATTAATTATGCATTCGCACTTTGAAGACATTGTTGTAGTACGGAAAACAAAATTTATTTTACTTCTAAGGATGATGGTTTAAAGACGAAACAAGTTGTTGGTGCTGTTGTCAGTCAAAAGACAGAGGCATGAAAAAATCAAAGATTTTTACAATCCTCAGAGAAACAGAGGCAGGTGAGAAAAATTTCAGTAATTAATGTTCAGTATTTATTTGCATCACTAGTTGCTTATCCGTTCTGCTGTAACAATTAAATTAGATCGATACATTTTAATTGTTGTTCTCTCCCTCTTCTGGGCCCATTCAAATAACATTTTCTTTTTGTATTTTAAAATTATTTCGAATTTAATATTTAGTTATTTTGACCCTTTTTGGAACGAAGTTCCTAAACGCGGCTTGCTGGTAGTGGAAATTAGTAGAAATCGTCACGAAAGCGTGTGAGCTGTTTATATGTATTAGTGTATCTGTCGACAAACAATTGTGTAGGTGTCTCCGCTGCTGTCAACGGAGACACCTACCAATATATATTAATTAGTTGTGAAAACGGACACTATCAGCTGATAGATGTCGCTACAGTAAAGTATGTCACAACAAAAAACAGCAATATTGAAAAATTTTCTTCGTTTTGTAGCAGATTGACAAAAAAAAATACTGCATGTGTCAAAAGTAAAAAAATAAAACGTTCCAAAAATTTAAAGAATCATAAAATTTAAAAATATCAAAAACAACACAAAATAAAACATACAGATTTCACCTTGTATTACATTCAAAGATGAAACAAAAACGTAAGGAACTTCGTTCCTAACGGGGGTCCCTCGACCGCATTTCTTTTTTTTTCTATTTTATATATTTATTTGAGCTTAAGGTCTTTTTATTAGAGAATTTGAGTATTTGATTATTTTTGTCATTATTTCGAATTATATATTTTGAGCCTCATGGGTTCATCTTCAGAATTTAGTTCTTCTTGCATATTTTATTCGAAATGTATAAATCGTAATAATTTCGAAATGAGAACAGCGCGCTTTTATTGAGCGGCTAAAAAAGAAGAAAAACAACAATTAAAGGGTATGTATTAATTGAATATAAGAAGTGTTTCTAAAAAGTTGAAAATTAAATCCTTAATTTCCCTAAAATATGTGACCACTTGATTTTTGTACAAGTACATGCACTCAAACAAACAAACTTTAATATGCACAGAATCTTAAACAGTTCATACTTCTATAAAAAAAATTTAAAGTTAATAGATTTTCAACAGAATATGTTTAGATATCGATTTATATAATATTTGTAACAAATGTTTGATGCTGAAGAGACTATTGTAAAATATTTTTGATGTCGATGAGTTTTCAATAAAAAAATTCTTGACATTATTTAATGTATTAATTCAGGTCTAAAAATCAACCTTTTTCCAAAAGTTTACTGTCTTTTTCAGCTGTCTATTCGCCGCCGACATTTCGTTAGTGCTAATCAACTCATCAGTGGACTTGAAAAATTCTTAAAAGTTTTTTTGAAACTTAACTACTTATTCCATCATTCCCATGAACAAAATGAGAATCAGAAATGTTCAAACAAACCTTTAACCCAGTAAGCATTTTTTTTTCGTTTTGCAACTCTTACTTTTCTTTGCAACCTTCTATACAACGAGTTACCATCGGTTACTAGGATTTGTATTTTTGAAAGTATCAAAAAGTAAAAGCTTTTTGAATATTCAAGTATGAACTTAATTATTTATTTGCTTTGAGAGCCAATTGAAATGTATTAATTCAGGTCCAAAATTAACCTTTTTCCAAAAGCTTACTGCCTTTTTCAGCTGTCGACAGATGCCGACGACATTATTAAATTTTTTTTACAAATTTTATAAGAAAAATTCAATTCTTTTTTTACTCATTCAATTCATTTCGGTTTCTTAATTCACAAAAATTTCAGTGGCATAATAATTGTATCTCTTCTCCCAGATCCAAGACCCGATTCTCGTTTCAGATATAAGATAACTTTCAAAATATGTATAATTTAAATCTGTTATTGAAGAATTTTTGAACAAAAGTCTTGCATGAATAGCAGCAAACTTATTCCAAGTTTAGCAAACATAACCTTAAAATATGCTCTTGTGAAATTTAATATTTTTAAGCTCTTTACTTTTCTTCTTTTTTGTTATTATTGCAGTTTCTATATGAATGCGTATGCAATTCTGGTTGTTTGTATGCAAATATTTTTTCGCAGATTAGAGGATGCCAAAAAAGTAGTGGTCACATTTTTTGGAAAAAAAATTAGCAAATATTTCTTTATATGTAACGGTAGCTTTAGGCCCTTTCTATGTCTATCTATGCAACAATATACAAAAACACATCTACAGATTAACATAGACAACAGCAGAAAGAAAAATAAAACCAACAGAAACAACTTTTCAACACTAAATTTTAAAAGATCGTGCTGGTCCGCAGACTACAAACTTTCTGAACAAATTTCTATATACTGAAATAGTAATGCAAAAATAATAAGATCAGTTTTATTTCTGCATTAATTTTTTTCAAAAACTTCTCACTCCTCCCTCGCTTTTTTACATTGTCTTTTGACAATTTACCATCTCGTTTTTTCTTCTTGCCTTTGAACTCTCTTTCCAATTACCACAAAAGTGTTGCCACTGAGTTTAGTTTTAAGTACAAAACAAATTTAACAAACACACAAGTGCTACAATAAAGGAGAAGCTTAACAAAAAGTGCTACAACATTGACTTTCAACTTCAACACCATGTGCCTGCCGCTAAAGCCCCCCCCCCCCCCCCCCCCCCCCGCGACACCAACAAGTCAACTTAAGTAGTTGTATCAGTAGCAGCAACAATAACATCAGCAATATTATTATCGTTGTCACCAATATCATCACCATCATGCCACCAAATGTGTGTGGCAAAGTTAGTTGCAGTCTTTTTTTTCTAGCCTTCATGTTTGTATTTAAATATTCTGATAATTTACAAAGTTCATTTACAAAGTGCTTAAGTGCAAATTGCACTAATCGTAGATATTTTTCTAATGATGATGGTTTTTTGCAAAGAAAATTGTGGGAAAAATTAAAAATTTTATGTTTTGCAAAATTATTGTTTATATTAGAGGAAAAGTATTGAAATATAAAAAAGTTACAAATTTTATGGATAAAAGACATTATTTCTAGGATTTTTCATAATATTTTCCCATCAGTGAAAGAGAATCATAGAATTGGAAGGAGTAAGAACAAAACTGGGCAGAGAGCAAGTCTACAATTTTTATTTTGCAAATAAGGTCTAAAACAAATTATTTTAAAATATTTGATTTTACCACTGCGACATGGATTTTCAAAACGACTACTTTTGAAAGAAAAGAAAAAAGAAAAAACAGGTTAAACAAATTCTGTTAGAACTTTGTAAACGAAGACAAATAAAGAACTTTAAAAAGGCATACAGACTGGATACCACAGCCTGGATCGTACTACCAACTGGTAGTGAAACCTTATACTCAAATTACCTCCCAAATTACTAAACATCAAAGATTCTTCAATAAGGGATATCATTAGTAATAGGTGGTTATTCCGGTGAATATCAAACTAAGCCAGATAGAAAAGTAAAATTGGAACCGCCTCTTGTCAGCGCTCATATGATCTGGAAGTCAGTCTGATGTTTTCGAATGCTGATTGTGACAGTGAAGCAATTATAAGCACCACAAACATTGGTGCAATAAAGTTACGATCACATTGGCAAATATTAAACTAATAGCAAAATAACTACTACTCTCTTTTGTTGACTTTTGTCTGGCCAAGAACATGGCTACAACAAAATATATATACACTAGACATGGTCGATTGGAAGGATAAAAATGTGTCGGTACTGTGCCATTGATTTTTCGATAGTTTTTTTACATGAGAAAAATTTGTTCCACCACAATAAATCGAAAAAATAATTTTCGAAGCTGAAGTTACTTCCTTTTTTGAATGGGAGAAAAAAATATGAAGTGTTCGAAAAAAATATTGATGAGTAACAGCTATGGCTATAACAGGTGGGCCACAAGAAGTCACCCTATGTTGTTTGGCTTTCAGAATATCGGTTGTGACTAGCGCAGTGTGTGTCATTGCTACGTCATGTTGGAACCACATAGCCTCCCGACCTAATTCGTTCAATTACAGCAGAAAAACCTCCTTTAACATGGCCCTATAGCACGTTGTCGTTCGACCAGCGGCGTCCTCGAAAACGTGAACATGGTGCGTGAATAGCGCACCATGCAATAACTTTGAGCGGGTGTAACGGCTCCTCGAGCATCACTCGTGGATGTTCAGCACCCCAGAAGTGATAGTTTGGCTTATTCACGTACCCGCTGAGGTGAAAAAGAGCCTCATCGCTCATTCTGATTTTGGTCGAAAAATCGTGCACTTCGTCATAAACACGTTCTTGGTAAGGTACCGCTCTATAGCTTGTTCACTTGTATTATATAGCTGTCTAAACAGATTTGACATTGGCCGTCGCCATTGGCGAAAATTAGAGCAACTTCCAATTGGGTGTTTTCTTTTGGCTCGCCTTATATTTATTTACCAATAGACGTTATTTACTAATAACGTCTTATTAACCTTAAATCTACGGATTTAAGGTGTTCTTGGTATACTCCAAAAATACTGAAATGGGGTAAGCATTAGTTCTACAGATGCAAAAATATACAAGGTTGCGCTTGCAATATTTTTGCATTTACGCAGCGCTAACTACGTGTTGCTTTTTTCGCATGAGTAATGCGTTTGCAACACTGACACTCGAACAGCTGACATTTTACAACAAAGCAAACAAAAAATTGTAAAGATGGAGCCAATTATTAAATTACAAATAAAACGTGAAAAATTAAAAATTGTGTATTAATTTATCAGCTGTTATTTGGAGTGCAATAAAATTTGCAAAGTTGTTGAAAAGGGTGCTCAATATCAGTTGCAATATAATCGCAACTGCAAATAGTCACAACCAAAAACGCACCAAACGCTGAGTCCCACTAATGTACATTAATGTTCTTGCGTATTGCATTAATTATTAGAGTTGTTGAAAAAAAAGAAGTTGAGACGGCTGCCCACTAAGATTGAAGATTTGTTAAGTATGATCCACAACAAAATATTTTTTTGCTGCTCTCCTTGATGTTGCTTTTCCAGTTTTTTGTGCCCTGTGAATTTTTGGTATTTTAAAAGCTGTGTAACTTTTTCGTTTGGAAAAATTCTAGCATTTTTTCATTGAATGGTTTTCTATCATTATTTCTATATTTGGTATTTTTGGTTGTAAGAGTTCTCACTACGAAAATATGTATGTATGTATATATGGCAAATAAAAATATATATTTCTGGGTGCCACCTTTGGCGAATCTGTAGTCCTAGTGGATGAGTGGCCCAAATTTTTTTTACATACCCATTCAAATGAAAATGTGCTTCGTCACTCATTATGGTTTTTTTGGAACGAAGTTCCTTAACGCGGCTTGCTGGTAGTGGAAATTAGTAGAAATCGTCACGAAAGCGTGTGAGCTGTTTATATGTATTGGTGTACTGTCGACAAGCAATTGTATATGATGGGCGGTGTCTCCACTGACAGCAGCGGAGACACCTACCAATAAATATTAATTAGTTGGAAAACGTTCCAAAAATTTAAAGAATCATAAAATTTAAAAATTTCAAAAACAACACAAAATAAAACATACAGATTTCAACTTGTATTACATTCAAAGATGAAAAACAACGTAAGGAACTTCGTTCCTAACGGGGGTCCCCCGACCGCATTTCTTTTTTTCATGATAATTTTGCAAAACCAAGGACAAAGTTGTTCTTTGAGTGCCAAGGTCCTGAGCACGGCTACAACTACAGTCCCTCTTTCTTCGAAATTATTCACTACACTAGAAATAGTGCGTATTGTTGCCACGTTGTTTCTTCCAAAAAGTTCACATAGCTTTCGCATGGCCACAGTAATAGATGATTTTGATAAAATGTCTGAGAGATTAAAACACGTTGCTTTACCCAATATATTTTTCCGTAATAAATTTTCCATACTTATACTTCACGACTGCCAAATTTGTACTGTCAAAACTAATGTTTACCAAAATGGCAGCAAAACAAGGTAGTATACCTTTTTTTGTTATTCCGATAAAAAAAAAAGTTTATGGGTTGTCTAATCAACACATAATGCCCCATAAACATTTTTATTTGTCTTTATATTTGCCCAAAATACAGGTTAACAAGAAAGTAGTGGTCACGTTTTTTTTTTTTTTTTTTTGCAAAAAACGAATAAAGTGTGTTTCTATGTGACCGCACCTAAAAGCTTCTCTATAAATGACTCTTTCTCAACTTTCTGCACTTAATCGAACTCATTGCTTTTGTATTGTTCCTAACAAAATGCTCCTCTAAAAAAAATTTGCCCAATACTACAATTGATTAGTTGTCATTTCTTTCTAATAACACAATATTGCAAACTTCATTATAATTTGCCGGACCAAAACCATCACTACCCCGAAATATGCCAAAAACAAACAACAACAGAAAAACTGGTAGAAAATCTAATACATGTCACAATTTGACATCTTAAACATTTTGCAGTACAACAGCAGCAGCACAGCTCTTCTGGTATTTCTCTTGCCATCACCAATGACAGACCAATAAATGGTTTAATGCAAACATAAACTGGTGCGAAAACTGATGCTTGTGATCAATCATCAGCACCACCAAAAAAAAAAAAAAAAAAAAAAAAAAGAGGAATACGAAAAAAGCAGCAGCCTCGGCCATTATAAAGACTTACATACATACGAATAAACATACATTATTTCATCCATCCTCTGTGGCTTATGCCAGTAACTAACAAATGGTTGTTTAATTTTGTTTTGTTACTTCATCTGTCTGTCCGGCCCAACTTCAATTGAGCAGAATAATTTTACAAAACACTTGGTTTCACATTTCCTAATATTTCCGTTTGCCACACAATGTTTTCTAAACTTTTTCACATCTTTTTTCCAATTTTTTTTTTGCCTTTCCACCAGCTTTGTTCAATATTTCAAATATTGACTCGACTATTTGATGAAAATGCGTTTTAGTGGTCAAACAAAAGATACAGCAAAAACAAAAAAAAAACGAAGAAAAAGAGACGAAAGAAAAGCACAACCATGAAAATAAGAACTACAAACATGGTAATTTAATACTTGTTGAAAAACGAACATTCAAATTAATTTGAACACACAGCTTAACACTAACACTTACAAAGTTAAATACATATACATATACATATGTATATATGGCTCTGGATACCCAGTGGTGAAAATGGAAGCGTGAAGACGCTCGTAGACGTTATTCTAAAATCAGGGATCAATTTAATGTCTTGAAGTTTAGAATTAAGCAATTTGCCTCAAAAAAAACATTATGTAAGGTACTGTACAGTATTAATATTAAGTTAAGAAATGGTCAAACTGTTTGTGTAGGAAATAGAAAATAAATAAAAACATATTTTGTTAGTAAACATTATATAAAACGAAAATACTGTACTTAACCATCATCCATCGAATAAAAGAACTTCATAGAGGAACCCAAAACAATTCTCTCTCGCTTAGAATGCGCACAATCGAACGGCTTCGACATTGACAAACAGGCAGTTTGTTAAAGAAATTTCGCAAGATCAACGAAAATTGTGCTGTTAAAAAACTTCGTCTACAAATTGTGTTCCACAAGTAAAGACTCCGTTTGTGCGGCTGAAATGGGATCGTCCCTGGTAAAATTATTTCAAAATGCATCTTTCTCTAAATTAATTTATTTAAATTCAATTAACACTGAATTAAAACCCTATATGCAGAATTATTGGTGCATAATCGCGGACAATCACACGAATATTCACAAACTCCAAAAATTTACTTCAAATAATATTTGCAAAACATGCAGTTTCTGGAAAAATTCGCTAAAAAATTTGCAAGTTGCAAAGTTCGATTAAATACAGTTTCGTTTTCCACCAGAGTGGAAAATTTTCAAAAATGGCAAATTGTCAGTAGTTAATTTTCCCACAAAAGAATGTGTGCGGAAATGAAATGGTGGATGAACCAGCCAGATCTGGTACCCACCTACAGCAGGAGGATATAGACGAATTCGTTGGTGTTCACCTCGATAGCTGTAAACCGCTAATACAACGACAGCTGTTAAGAACTGGGCAAGTTTTTAAAGTAAAGTTTTAAAGTAAAAGACGGGTGCTGACGAGAAAGTGTGGCGGCTTCGAAACAACTAGTTGTCCACCCTGCTAAATGTCTTTGATGTTTTCTTTGTCTAATTTAATTAATATCAATCACAAAGATAATATAGAAAGAACTTGAGCCTGATAAACTTAATACAGAAATAATTATATAAGAAACAGTTCAAATAATAGAAATTAATTAATATATCAAAATGTTTATGGTTTTGTCACTTTTTATGTCTCAAGGCAGTCTATCAGACCTGGCGTGCTTTAAAAATCCTTATACACACTCTTGAAACTGTAGTAACTCATAGAGACTGCTTCCTTTGTTACATACATACACTGAATAATTCTTAAGCCATATATATGGCATTATCTTGTGGGGAACGGCAAGCAGATCGAATATCGATATTCTGGAAAGGTTCCAGTCAAAAACTTTAAGGTGGATAACTGCGACCCCATGGTTTATTTCAAACAAGAGTATAAGGACGGACTTAAATATACCTCTGGTAACAGAAGAAATTAAACGGATGAGTGAAAACTATCTTCAAAGATTAGAAAGCCACATCAAGCCTCTAGCAAATGTACTACTGGATGACCACAACCTGAAGACTGAAACGCACACACCTATTAGACATACCTGCAAGGTTATTTTACTTGTAAATATGTAATTATTATTATTAATATTAAATGTTCTGGAGAATTGAGTGACCTTAAGCTCATTTATAAAATCTAACAAAATTAATATTAAATATTAATTTTATTTAAATATTTTTGATATGTGGCTCATTGGACCTGCATATCTCCTGTTAATTATTGCTTATAAGTAATAAGTATTGCTTATTGTCTTAAAGTAGACAGATTGCAGATAAATATAGATTTAAATAAAAAAAAATATATTTCCAATGAAAATATTTCAATAATATAGTAAAAGTAATGATTTAGTTTTATTTATGCAATGATTTGTGAGTGGTATTATGAAATGGTTTAATGAACTAGTTCAGTCAATTCAGTTTATTATTAAAATACACTAGAGCCCCGACTTGCGTCGTTAATGGGGACCGGAGAAACGCGACGCAAATCGAAACGACGCAAATCAAATCACTTTTTTCTATATAAATGCACTGAAATTTATTTTGTTGGTGAAAATATTTAAAACAAAGCAAAAAATGTTGTATTTTTGATAAAAAAAAAATACTAGTATGAATACGTTTTTATTTATTTAATTTACTTCAACAAATGTTTATATGTATATATTATAAAGAAATAACAAAACCATAAATTAAGAAAAAAAACATAAAAATTACACATGTTTTACGTCCTTAAGGCATATTCTGGTGAATCACACACTAAATTGTTACCATAACCAGACAGCTGCTCTTAGCACCACTTATATAAAAAAGAAAAGGGGATTCCCCTTTTTCAAGCAATCTGAAAATTTCTTAACGTTCAGGTGACGATCGTTGTTGCCAGAATTTGTAAAAACTAATGAATTCAAGATGCTAAATACAAATGTTAAAACTACACTACAAATGCTAAAAATGGTAATCCACAATGATGCAGTAAAAAATGTAACCGTGTTTATCGACGCAAATCGACATCAAAACGATGCAAATCGAATCGACTCAAATCGGGGTCGAAACGACGCAACTCAAACCGACGCAACTTGAAATCGCAACGACGCAAATTGAATTTTTCCAGTTTTAAAAAGCGACGCAAATCGAAACGACGCAAATCGGAACGACGCAAGTGTAGTTAATTAATTTTCAACCCATAATATTTTTTAAGCAAGACATGCCTGCCTGTCTAAACTAAAAAATACTAACCATCTCCAACATAATCGACTTTGAATTATTTTCAATTGATTTGACATTTAAGTTTTCTACGGATTTAAGGTGTTCTTGGTATACTCCAAAAATACTGAAGTGGGGTAAGCATTAGTTCTACAGATACAATGTACATTAATGTTCTTGCGTATTGCACTAATTATTATTAGTATAATTATAATTGGCATCAGGGTCGTTGAAAAAAAAAGTTGAGACGGCTGTCCACTAAGATTAAAGATTTGTTAAAGATGACCCCAAAAAAAAGTGATTTTGCTGCTGAAAAAGTTTTCTAAGGTACCACATTTTTCCACTTCATTGCTGGGTAAATATTGTTCACCCAGACACACTTACATACACTTTGTCAAGAAATAAACCCTCTGCCAGCCAAGTTAAGTTTATTTTTTGGCTCTAACACAATTAAGAGCGCGTTGAGTTTAATTTGCATTTCCGAGGTTTGTTTTGAAGGATGAGCTGCTGCCAATAGTGTTCATGTGTATGTGTGTTGGCAAGTGCTCTTTCAAATATGTGTGTGTGTGGGTGCGTGCTTTGCTGATTGTTTGCTTCAAGTAAAATAATAGAAGAAAAAATCTTTTCTCGAAATATTATCTTTTATTTACACAAGTACATTTGTTTATTTTATTATTAAACAAGGAAATAGTTTTCTTTTGTTTCATTTACAACATTCTTGGCTGGCATGTTGTTAATTCTTAATGATTTATTACAAGGAAATGGATTTTGAAAAGTTAAAATTGACAAAATATCTACTTCAGTTATGAAATATTGCTGACAAAAAAATGCTGTATTTGCTGTATTTCCACTTTCTTAAATATGAAAGTCTTATAGGAAAAAACAGTCACACATTTTGAAGATGGAGGCCTGGCATATGCTATGAAAATATTTATTACCATATAATTAATTATAATGAAATGAAACAAAACTCAAAATTGTCCGGGCAAAAATTGAAATGGAAGCAATTGACGCCCAGAGCGATTGTGAGTAAATCGCGTTCAGCGTGACCGTTGTGAAACAGCGAAATTTTAAGAATTGATCAATGGCATATGAACCAGGGATTCAAGTTATACACGATAAGAAATTCATTTAGGGCCATTATTACAACTTGCCGTTAGTTAACAGTATGACTTTATCGAGCCGTTTTTCATTATTACAACTTAACTCCAACAAAAAGTGAGCGTTAAATTTATCGAAACAATAATCCAACAGGTATATTAATGGAAGGTTTAGCTTTTATATTTAACGCATTTGGCTATATCTTTGCTATATATCACATTAAAATTATTAATTAATTAGAGAAATTTTCCCGAAAGAAAATTTTTTATACATTTACTCTTCCTCTAGACTTGAATATTGCCACAATACAAAAAATAAATTTTTTTCTTAGCAGTAAGTTGTAATAATGAAAATTGTTTACCGGCCAATTTATCGTTCACTTCTATTAAAGGTACCTTTAGCTAACGCTAACCTTATCAACAAGTGGTAATAACGGCCCCTCATTAGTTTTATTAAAAAGATAAAATGTTGTTTACAAGTAATATTTTAAAAGCAGATCACAAGCTTTCATAGAATATAGTATTTATGCATGTAGGTAGATATCAGTGTTGTAGATATCAGCGTTTGAAATTTGAAAACGCACCAAAATGGAGAAAAAATGCACAGTTTTTTTACAAACAGCACTAACTTTTTTCTTTTGATTTAAAATGTAAGTAAAATTTATTTCAAATAAATACCATAATAATTTTATAGTACAACCATAACAAAAAGTAAAACAATAATAAAAATAAAATTAAATTAATTCGTACAAACCGCTGGCCACGTCGTAAATTTTAAGCCCGTTGTTATGACTGAAACAATAGCACAGAAATCTATTGTACATCCATTGGCTGCTGATGAGAGAATATCAAATATAAGCCAATCAACAGAAAAACACAGTGATAAAAATTGAAAGTTGATTTAAGGCCCTTATTATAACCTGCCGTTAGTTAAAAGTAGGATTTTATCGAGCAGATAAACAAACAATTTTTCATTAGCGGTATTCACACCGAACTTGTTGATTTGTTACTCGGTAGTTTGTTAATTTGCTAAAGTTAGCAAATGTGAACTTTGTTAATCTGGTGTAACTTTTGTAGTAAACCAGCTGATTTATTGTTCCGACACAATTTATTACTCTGAAAAAATTAAACATGCCACGAGAAAGTGTAAAAAAAACAATTGTAAACCATTTAATTACTCATGCTTTCTGAAAATACATATATATGTATGTATATGACATTGGCATAATCTTATAAACATATACAAAATAGTTTTACTTTACTTCAATATCCACATTTTCCAACACAAAATGCAACAGCAATTTATACTCCACTTCACTCCACTTTTTTGCATTTTTGTTCGAATGTGCTTTTTCTTTTAGTTATCCACTATAAGAACAGTTTATGTTCTATGGAAATAAAATAAAAAATCATTTAATTAACATACTTACTCTCAATATACACGAAAATTGCCAAAACACAAATATTTTTTTTAGAAATGTATCACAAATGACTTTTTTAATATTTAGAAACTGCAACAGCTGATTATGAGTTACCAACTAACAACTATTTTATCAGAGATGCCGTGTCGTTAATTTGTTAAACGTTAATCTGGTAGTGCGATAAATATACAAAAACAAAATACGTGTAACTATTAACGATTAATAAACTAACAAGCTCGGTGTGAAAACCGCTATTATTACAACTTGCCTTTAACAAAATCTGAGCTCTAAATTATGGGCTCAGTTAATCCAACTGACATGAATTTAAAGATGGTTTAGCTGTTTCATTTACCATATTGGATTGTATCTTTGCTGTATCAATATGAAATGTTTAATTAATTGGAAAATTTCCTGAAAAAAATAAATTTTCATGCATTAACCTTTCCTCCACACTTGAACCTTTCAAAAGTACTGTCATAATTCAAAAAAAAAAATTAACACAAATTTTTAAGACATGTTGCATATTAAAGCCTCAAATTTAAACTATGATTGATTTTTTAATTTAAATTAATTAATTTTAATTTATTTTTTAATTAAAAAAAAATGCAAAACAAGTGCCCATTTTTTATCAGAAAACAATAAAGAATAGTAAAATTTATGTAACCAAAATTTCCAAATTTATAGATTTTTCTCCTAGAATATTAAAACCAGATGTGCGTGCTGGTTGCTGCCACTTTTGGAAAAATTTAATGACGCCAAAACTTAAATAACTCCTTCCAATGAATTCACTCAACACTCTACCCCCAGTCGGCATTTAAAATTATAATTTACTTAAACGTTTTCAAATGAATTTGTTATGTTTTTAATTCAATATTTTGCAAAATAAAAATTAAATGAAGCACAAACTGGCAGAGCGGCAGTCGGCAGAAGGAGGCAGCCGTCATCTAAAACGAATGGGACAACAATTGTAAATATTTCGTTGAATGTGAAAAGTTTTTCACTTCTCATATTAGATTTTGTTTGCGAGTTCAAATCGCATAAAGCATAAACAAAATCACTTTTTTACGATTACAGCATGTGTGTGTGTGTGTGTGTGTGTGTGTATGTGTTAGAGCTTTAAATATGTAAATGTTAAAAGTTTCAAAACGAACAAATTGTATCGCTACACAATGGCATGAGATTTTGTGTAAATGGTGCTCGATGCAGAGGAATAGAAGGGTGGATGGGGTGTGGGGTGTGAGTTTCATACACTTTATTCTTAACGAGTATAAATATTTTGTTAATATGTATTGCAAAACATTTCATAAATTTACAATGTTTATGTGAAAATTATAATTTTATTGTGTTTATTCATTTCTCCTTAAAAGCACATTAAAATTGATTTTATTTTTTCAGGAGTTTGAGAGCAGTGTTCACAGTGCACGTTTACATTTGAATACGTTCTTTATCTTGGATCTAAAGAAATGTGTTCGCAACAGGAGTAATCTAGAATAGAAACAAGTGATTTTTAAGTGCAAGCATCAATATGAGTTTATTTATTGCACACTTTGGAGTTGAGCATTAATTTGTAAGTAGGAGGTGTAAAAGAAGTGTCTAATATTCATAGATTTCGATTACAAGCTGCTTTTATGTTTTGTCAAGCTTTTGGAAGGAACTAATTTTTTTAATTGATTAATGTATTTGATTACTTTCTAGACATGATTTTTATCTCTATTTATGCTTAAAAATTTTGAAAGCGAGTGCAGTAGCTTCATATTGAAGCTACATACGAAGCACAAAAAATTCCTGTCTTCTCTAATTTATATCGCAAGTTTATCTGCACTATCTGTCAGAAACAAAGAAAACATAATAATATATAAAAATAAAAGTTAATTTTAGAAATCAATAAACTAATAAAACGTTAAAAATATTTTAAAAAAAATGTTTGAGAAAAGTTTTATTAGGGCAAGAAGGATATCTTCTAAATTAAAATTTATGGAATGTTCAAGAAGAGCATGCTTCACCTTGCGGATGGAATGAAACAAGAAGTATTCTCAGTTTTTGGAGCAGCTGCATCTTATTAATTGAAAGATATGTATATGTTTGCTTATTGAAATAGAAGTACATATACGGGTCTTGTAAACGGTACGATGCATAAATACAATTGAGAGAGCGAAGCGGCTGATTCAATTCGTAATGGAAACATGCTATAACATTAATCACTATGACCAGAACTTTAATAATCAGGTCTGTTCTAGAATCCGAATTCACTCTAAAGTGGATTGCTCTAGAATTTTTGGTGTTCTGCAATCCGAATCCCCATGTTTTTATGCGTTTTCAATTAGAGTATTATAGGGTGAGTGAAAGTAAATAGAATCGGCTTTTATTCATGCAAGTAATAACTTTTTTAATAAAAACTACATTTTTTCTTTTAGTTTGAAGTGTTTTTTATTAAATATAATAAGAAAAATTTGAATTTACACACAATTATTAGTAAAAAAAAACCTTTTCTTTAATTTCTTCCAATAATTTTGTATGTTTGGCACTTGCGCAAAACAAATATACAAAAATTTTGCTTATGTTCGAAAACACGAAGTTGCCCTACATATTAAAGTGTGATATGTCAATGTTTTTTGGGCTAATGCTTAATGCAAGCAGAATTTATTGCAAAAGAAAAATTGACATTTTAAAGGAAATTATAATAAAATTCCTGTATTTAGTTTAATTTAAGCAATATTTATATTAATATGATTGTATTTAGTGGTCAAATTCCATTGTAATAGTCCGGCAATATGTTCTTTTTACAACATATAGTTGTCAAAGATTGTAGTTCATGTGCTCATAGCC
Organism: Sturmia bella; assembly: GCA_963662145.1. Lineage (NCBI taxonomy): Eukaryota > Metazoa > Arthropoda > Insecta > Diptera > Tachinidae > Sturmia > Sturmia bella. The sequence continues at coordinate 21,419,167 of OY759172.1, forward strand.
GGCAAACTGCCGCGCCGGTAATTTCACAACCTTACACCCGTCGCAGTCAAGAGCGACTGATTGCTGCTTGCGGTAGAGCTGCTTTCGCAGAATAATCTATTAATGTTTTAGTTTTTGTCATATTTTAACTTAACTTTAAAAATTTTTTGCGTGATTCTAAAAACATGACTTAGACGATCGTTAACCGTCGGTTTTTGCTTTGCCGCCGGCTACTATTTGTATGTTAAGCTATCTTTTATCATCGGCTTCGCAGTTGTTGTTTATGTATTTGACATTTAAGGTGAAGTTACATGGCCTGCTTTAGACGCGTCCACGCTTTTCATGCTTTTTATACGTTTTATGCGTTTCATACTACAAGTTACATTCAACGCTTCGTATGCGCCATATTTCTTTGTTTTGATAAGCTGTTGTGCAAATATTTTTAACATACAAAACAAATATTAACAAAATGGAACTGCTCATGCAGCTGCTCTTTTATTTTTGTTCCGATAGAGCAGCAAGGTTTTATTATATAAAAGCTCGTGATTTTTAATTGCATTTATTAGCTTCTCTTCCATATCGCTTGTTTTAATATATACGCAAACGCAATCGATAAATCGAATCAAAATTTTGTTAATGAAAAAAGTGTTGAAAAAAACAATTACAATTTGTCTTACTCGTGATAATGTTTATAAAATTTGTAACAAAACTTTTCTTTTTTATTAAAAACGTTTTTTTTGCAAAAGATTTTATACATTAATTTACGATATAAAAGGTATTTATCGATAACGTTGAGAGTAGGCACATCATTGGTTAATAAAACCAGCTGACATTTTCTCATGACGCATGTGACGCATATAAAAGTAGAAAGTAGGTCTACTTTATGCGTTCTACGCGTCTTCGCGTTCTATGCTTTGTGCTCTGTAACTTGTCACATACAAATGCACTAATCCTACTTTTTTGACAACCGCGTGAAAAGCGTCGACGCGTAGAAAGCGTACTGTGTAACTTCAGCTTTAGATTTTGTTTTCGAACAGACCCTTCGAATATCTAAAAACATGCTGAATTGAGAACACCAATTTATGAATTATGCAGATTAAAAAAATTTTGGTAATCAATCCGAATCGAATTCTAGAGCAGACCCGATTATTAATGATTTATAATGCAAAAAAAAAAATTTGCTTTGGATCATATGCACTTGAACTCATAATTCATTTGCATTTTTGTCATGAAATTTTCTTTTGGTGGAATATTACAGCAAAGTTTGAACAATTAAATAACATTTGATTGCGATTATTACAATTTATTTAAATAAGATGTAAAAAGTAAGAATGTCGAATAAAACAAAAATTAGGTTTGAATTATCTTTAAAAAAAATCGATGACCGTTTAATTATATTAAATGCTCGATTACAATATAAAAACATCCAGGCATACCTAAACAAAAGCGAAAAGCGTTTTTTTTTTTCTATTGTCAAAAATTCTCTTACGCATATAATTTGTATGGCGCCTTCCAAAACACGGCGCCAGCAACGCTTTAGAATTGGAAAATCAGAATTTGTCCAGGTGTTTTATAATATGGTTGAAAATAATACAGTAAAACTTATAACGCTTTCAAGGCGAATCCATTACAGGTGCCCGCATACCAATTCGCTTCGTCGTCAAGCTGATAGCAAACGACAACAAAACTTATGACGGCTCGAGAGAAAATGTGGAAGCGAATTGAATTGCGACCATCTACACTTGATTCGCTTGTAACGCTTTCATGGATTTCCCCCCTTTTGTTTAGGTGTGCGACATCAGCTTAAAAGCCAAGCGGAAGAAACCGATCAATCTGCTTTCCGTTCTTGTTCAGGTATGGCTGTTCAAGAGCGAAATTAGGTTTAATATACATATTAGCAAAGCTTTGCAAACATGTCATAGAAATATATAAATAATACACAAATAGCTTAAAACGAAAGCAATAAGAGAGTTACGTTTTAATCATTTTTAATTTCCCTATAAAGTTCGGCGGTTTTCAAAAGCTTTAAAAATTGCGAACTATATTGACTTTGTAGACTTTTCAGCACTGCCTCATCACTGGCAGCCCAATCTTTTTCTCGTTTTTCTCTTAATTCATTTGCCTGCCGCTCTTCATTGTCCTGCAATTGTCGCAGTATTATTAAATTCTTCAATAAATCATCACGCACCACAGCCACCTGCTGTTGATCCTCCGGAGACAGCTCTTCATACTGTTTGAGTAGTTTTTTAACAATTTTAGTTTTCTCTTCAATTTTATTGGGTGCCACTAATTGCAGCTGGTAACTGGCGTCTGGCTCTTTGGCGCCAATTTCGTTTTGGCGCTTTTCTCTTACCATGGCCTGGTGTTGGCGCGCTTGCACAATCATATTGTAAAATTCTTGTAAATCTGGTCTTAGTGGCACACACAAGTGGGCGCGAGCCTGTTGTTCGACTATTGCATTAATGGCCGACATGGTCTGAGCAAAAAGTTTCTCTGAGCTACGCAGTAGTGGCTCAGTGTGCTGTTGAATTGAATAACTTTTTATATGAAATTAAGCTTTGCTTATTTTCGGGTCTACCTGATTTCTGATGGCGTAGAAATTTTCGTGATTTGCAGTTGCTAAGTTTTGATGACTTGGGTTCAAACTTGGCCACAAAACTCTTAATTGGGGATGTCCTTGTACAGCGTTCAATACATCTTTAACAGCTGTAGCAGAAAATTTACCAGACATAAGATCGCTGAGATCCTCTTTCTCTTCCTCTCTTAAATTGCAAAATAAAATAAAAATTGTTAGAAAAAAAGTTTCAAAAGGTTTTTGTTTAATAACTTCACTTAATTTAATTTATTTTATTTTTTATTATTCATCTATTTTTATTTCTGTATTAATCATTCGAATTTTATAATTCATAGGAGGCGGTCGTGTTTGCTCAAAAAGAAAATTTTAATTAGAAAAAAAAATTTTTTTTAAAAAAATATTTATGTAAATAAATTTTAATTTTTCTTATATAACTCTCTGTGTGCAAACTAGTGAAAATTATTTTATAAATTCTCCATAAGGATCTTAACTAAAAAATGAACGATCCACCGGATATTACTCAGAAAAAAGACTATTATAAGTCTGGCTTAGACTATGATTTTACAAAAAAAATATCAATCACCACGAATGGACCGGTATACTTAATATTAAAACGCACGGAAAATGAATGCAGCTTTACCAATGTTTCGCCATTTTTAATCAAAAAAGTTATCGATGTAACATGCGGTAGTGAAGTTGCAGATTGTAAAAAACTGAGAAATGGAACATTGTTAGTTAAAACGAAGAATCTCATACAAGCAAACAAACTGATTAGACTGAAAGCAATGAGCCCTACTATAAAATTGGAAGTAACAGAGCACAAATTCTTAAATTATTCTAAAGGTGTTATATATTCATCTGATTTGTTTGGAGTACCTGAAAGTGAAATCGTTGCCAATATGGGTAACCAGAAAGTTACTGAGGCGAAAAAAATACTTAGAAAAGAAAATGAAAACTTAAAAGAGACAGGTCTTGTAGTGTTGACATTCTCCTCTATTGAGTTACCGGAATTTGTCTACATGGGATACCAAAAAATAAACATTCGTCCATATATACCTCAACCACTACGTTGTAATAACTGCTTACGCTATGGTCATCTTGGTAAATTTTGCAGTAACAAGAAAACATGCTTTTCATGCGGGAATAACTACCATATTAGTGATGAAGCCAATGAACATTGCAGCGTTGACGTTTGCTGCGTAAACTGTAAAGAAAACAATTTCAACGACACCAAGCACTCAGCCAAAGACATCAAATGTCCAATATTTTTAAAATACAAAGAAATCCAGGCGATTAAAATCCTAGAAAAAACATCTTTAATAAATGCTGAAAGGATTTACAAACAACGACACCCTAACAATCAAGGAACATATGCGAGTATTATTAATACAAAAATTCAAACTACTGAGCGACCTAAGCCTGTCACTTATGATGATTCAACACTAGGAACATGGAGTTCCCACAGTTCAACGTTAACCAACTTGAGTAATTTAGCACAATCACAAAACACCTACGCTTCACAACCTAAATCAATAATATTTGACAGAATCAATCAAGATCCGACATCATCAACCAGCAAAAAAATGGTGAAGAGTGCCGTAAAAATTCTACCTAAAAATACATCTAATCGATTAAAAACACAATTAAAATACAAGCAAAAACTTAATAACTCAAAAACAAATTTAAGTGATACCAAACATAATATTTTCTATGTAAGTGATGAGGATCCCGGTAAGATGAGTGAGTAACCATTGAATATATTTTTTCATTGCAATAAAAATGAACTTAAATATTATTCAATGGAATATAAGAGGTTACCTAAAAAACTATAATGAACTACAGCTGCTTATTAGAAAATACAGTCCTAAAATAATTGCCCTTCAGGAAATTCACTTCCACACTACACTAAATATACCTGTACCATTAAACTATACAATATATTACAAAAATACTGCCACCCACGCTTATAACGGAGTTGCAATACTAATACATAATTCTATTCAAGCTACCCAGATTAACTTAACTAATACATTTGATATACTAGGCGTTACTATTCAAAGTAAAACTAAACTGACAATTATCAATGCATATTTTCCTCCATCCACTCATTTTGACCTAAATTCTTTAAAATCGATATTTGATAATTTTAACGGTAACATACTTATTATGGGAGATTTTAATAGCTGGAATTCAGCTTGGGGATCTCAAACGAATAATCATAGAGGGAATATTCTACATCAGTATATAATACAATCGAATTATGTTATTTTCAATGATGGTTCACCAACCCATTTGAGCACACATAGTTCTTTCACACACATTGACATAACTTTTGGTTCATCTTTTTTAAAACTTCAAGCTCAATGGAAAACGGAAGATGATTTTTATGGTAGTGATCATCTACCCATATTAATTTCTCTTTTCAATTCAACACAAATTCCAGTCTCAAAACCCAGGCCAAAATTCCTTGTAGAAAAAGCAAATTGGAATAAGTTTAGAGAGTTATTTTCAAAATTTAGTAGCGAACGGTTGGTAAGCCATAATGTTGATAAAGAAGCTTCTAATATTCAAAAAACAATTTTACAAAGTGCGAATTCGTCTATTCCACAAATAAATCCAATTAACAGGAAAACTGTTCCTTGGTGGAACACACGCTTAAATGAATTAAAGACAAATAAAAATCGTCTGTGGAATATATTAAGGAGAAATATTAGTACGGAAAACGTTATAAACTACAAACGATCCGCTGCGTTATTCAAAAGGGAGCTTAAAATAAGTAAACAAAATTCTATCTCTAACTTTACTTCAGAAATCAATCCCCTAACTCCAACAAATAAAATCTGGGCTAACATTAGGACATTTTGTGGACTAAAATTAAAACAATCCATACATAGCATACAATCACTTGAAGATTCTAATAAATACCTGACTAACAAGCAGGAAATAGCACAGGAATTTGCAAAATACTGGTCAAACGAATCACATGATTCAAATTTTTCAGAAGAATTTAATTCCCAAAAGCGTCAACTAGGAAATTTCCAAATGTTTTCACATATCTCAGAAAAAGCTCGTGTGACCGAAAAGGACATATCACTTACAGAGCTTAATTATGCTTTAGCCAAAACAAAGGGGAAAACTCCAGGTATTGACCGAATATCATACCCTATGATCAAAAACCTTGATAACAATGCTAAAGCAAGACTTACCAGCCTTTACAATCTCATTCTGTCGAGTCATATACCACAGTTTTACAAAATCAGCACAGTAACACCGATTCCAAAACCAAACTCCGACAAAAATAAAATAGAATCATATAGACCAATATCGTTAAATCTTTGTACAGCAAAACTATTGGATAAAATAGTAGCTAACCGCCTATGGTGGTACATTAACACCAACAAACTTATCTGCCCCAATCAAATCGGTTTTAGGAAAGGTAAATCTATTTCGGACGCACTTCTCTTTATTGACCACCTTACTACCGATGTCTTATCCCATAAAAACCACTGTTCAATTATTTCACTCGATTTCTCTAAAGCTTTTGATAAAATAGGTATCCACACCATTGTCCACCAGTTAAGAGAATGGGGACTTGGTCCTAAAATAATAAAATACATACTGAATTTCGCATCGAACAGGCAAATTCGGGTAATAATAAACAATAGTTATTCGGAACTACAAAATCTTTATAATGGCATACCACAGGGATCTCCCCTCTCAGTAGTTTTATTCCTCATATCCTATAACAAACTTAGTGAAAGTCTTCTATCACTTAAACAATATTCTTTTTGTGCGTATGCAGATGATTACTATATAATAAGAAAAGTTGGGAAAGAGAAAAATGGAACTATAAATATAAGCACAATAGTTGAAATAATTGAAAACTGATCGAACTACTCAGGAGCAAAACTATCAATACAGAAATGCAAACATCTACACATTTGTAGGAAAAAATCTTGTTCACCTAAAATTTCAACTGGTTCATATACTCTGCAGGACACAAAAGCATTGAAAATACTAGGTATCATATTCAATAACCGATATAATTGGAGTGACCATATAAAATATATTACAAAAGATTTGGGCTTAAGATTAAATATAATCAAATGCCTCTCCAACAGAAAATTTAATTGTAATTTAGTCTCACTGATATCAGCCATCAAAGCCCTAATTCAGTCCAAAATACAATACGGATTATACTTGTATGGATTTGCATCAAAATCTGCGCTAAAAAAAATAAAAATTTTCATCAACTCTGCGCTGAGACTTGCATTCAACGCTTTTAGAACTACGCCTATTCATAATTTACTCTTTGAAGCTGGATTTGATACTTTAGAAACAATTAGAGATACTACTACATTTAATCTTCATAAAACCCTAATTGCTTGTTCGGACTCGCCAATATGCAAAATTTGGGACAAACTTAGAACTAAAACTAGCCAAAACAAAATCAAATCGACATTAATTAGAGTAAGTGAATTCGCCAAACAAAATAATTTACCGGTAAAATCATATAATAAAACTGTTAACTCGGCTTTACCACCATGGGACTTTCCTTATGAGAGTGTAAATTCTTCGTTAGCAAAATTCCCTAAATCTACAACCTCTAGCGATATATACCAAAAACTTTTTAGCGAGATACGTAATCAGAATAGGGAATGCCAATTTATATTTACTGATGGGTCCAAATCGGAATTAACCACTTCTTTTAGTGTTACAACTACAGACACTATTTTAAAAGCATCTATATTGCCATCATACTCATCAGTTTTCACAGCTGAAGTAGTAGCGATATTTGAAGCTATAAAAGTTTTTAATAATTCAACAAAAAAAACAATGATCTGCACTGATTCTCTGTCAGCAATACAGGCTATCAGCAATATCCATGATACAAATTTCTATTCCGCAAGCGTTAGACAATATTTAATGAAAAACCGTAATCTTAGAATATTATGGATTCCTGGACACTGTCAAATACAAGGAAATGAATTTGCAGATTCAGTAGCTAAATCAGCTATAAGATCTCCCCTAATACTTACACCAAACGTTAATGGCAAGGATATTTCAATTTACATTCGCAAAATCATACACAATCGATCAGAATTGTGGTCAAAAACATCCGAATGGTACAAATTTATCAATCGGGATGGAATTAACATTAAAAACTACTTGAACTTAAACTATAACAATAATTCACTTAACACTCGTAGTTGCCGTAAGTACATCAAGTTAAGACTCGGACATACACACATAACACACAAATACCTAATTGAACACGCGACCTCAAACAATTGCCCGTATTGCAACAATAATATCATATCTGTAAAACACATTATTAGAGACTGTCATATATTCAACCAGCAGCGCAAGAATATTTTCAAAAGGGATCCAATATCCTACCTCACCAATCCTTCAATAGAAAATATTATAGTTATTACCAAATTTTTAAGGAGCACTAATGTTTTTAAAGATTTATAAACAGAATATAAATCACATGTATTTATTACATAAATAATATATGTATGTACTTGTATACCTACCTTACTATGTAAACATAACAGCTTAAGGCCTAGTAGCCATAGCTTAATCGTGTTAGCTTAGATCTAAGCATAGATTTAAGTTAGCTTATAAATAAATAAATAAAATAAAATTTCTGTATTAAGGTTATCAGGCTCAAGTTCTTTCTATATTATCCTTGTGATTGATATTAATTAAATTAGACAAAGAAAACATCAAAGACATTTAGCAGGGTAGACCACTAGTTGTTTCGAAGCTGCCACACTTTTTCGTCAGCACCCGTCTTTGAACTCAGGGGCTCATGTTTCTAAGCCGATAACCATGCCACTCAGCGTGCTGACGAGAAAGTGTGGCGGCTTCGAAACAACTAATTGTCCACCCTGCTAAATGTCTTTGATGTCTTCTTTGTCTAATTTAATTAATATCAATCACAAGGATAATATAGAAAGAACTTGAGCCTGACAAACTTAATACAGAAACTATTATATAAGAAAAAGTTCGAATAATAAAAATTAATTAAAAATTGCTTGATCTAACATCGTGTTTTACGTTGGCATAGAAAAATTTTCAGTAATGAAATTTTCTTGTAAACAAATTTTAGATTTTTGTTATTCTTTTCTATTAATTCAGGTCCAAAAATGAACCTTTTCAAAAAATATTTGCTGTATTTCTCAGCTGTCTATATACCGACGACATTTCGTTGGTGCTAATCAACTCATGATTAGCACCAACGAAATGTCGTCGGCATATAGACAGCTGAAAAATACAGCAAATATTTTTTGAAAAGGTTCATTTTTGGACCTGAATTAATACATTTCAATTGGCTCTTAAAGCAAATAAATAATTAAATTAAAATAAAAATAAATAAAAATTGTTTGATCTAACATCGTGTTTTACGTTGGCATAGAAAAATTTTCAGTAATAAAATTTTCTTGTAAACAAATTTTAGATTTTTGTTATTGTTTTCCATATAATTGCGGGAATGAAAGTGTTCTAAATTTGTTTTGCATAAAATTTTTATCAGAGAGAAGTATTCTGCGTTTTTCTCTCTCGTCAACTATATACATACATATGTATTTTGTTATTCACATGAGAATCATAAATATTTAAACAAACCAGTTGCAACACAACAGCTTAAACAACCTTCTACTCACTTTGCTTCCAGGCTTGCGGTGCGCAGAAAAGGATTAGGAATTTTCTCCAAAGGCGAAAGGTTAAGATCTCTTCGCAACCGATCGTCCAGTACCGCAGGTGTCACACGAAATGTACCATTGCCGCAGTAGTGGCGATCATTGGTATTGGCTTGCAAAAGAGCATTAATGCTGATATTTAATTTAACATCCTGCCCCTCGCTGGTGTTTGGGGGAACAGTTTCTTCGCTGTTGTCTTCTTCCATCGGTTTTAAAGTTGTTTCTTCTTCGCTCTCTTCTTCATTTGGATATGGTTCGAATTCACTTGTTTGCTCCAAATCATCTTCACTGATTTCGGTGGTGGTTTCTGGATTTTCCTTATTATTATTACACTCTTCTTGGGCCTTGGTAGAAAAGCTCTCGGTAGACTCTAGAATGAAAGGCCGCGGGGTTGTTGTTAGCTCTGGTCTTACACTCAAAGTACTTAAGTCCATTTTAATGGTTTCAGTTGTGCACGAATTGCCGCTTTGCAGTGGAGGTTGTGTTAAATTCTTAGGCAATGACTTTATGAAATCTTCTAAGCTGGCAAAAGCTTTGCAATTTAGTATTTCATTGTGCATTTCCAAGCCAAATTTTTCCGAATAGTCTGTGTTATTGTCATTACAATTTGTTGCAGAGTTTGCATTGTTTTCGGTCCAGTTGAAATTATTGGCCTTGAATTTATAATTTTTGTTAAAATTTTGTAAATCTTTTAGGTATTCATCTTTCAAAATGTTCACTTTAGAAGGTGATTTTGTGGCGATATGTGGCAGCTTGTGAGTTTTAAAAGCGCCATTTCTTTTAAAAGGAATTCTGAAGTTTCTGGGTAGAGTGTTGGTACCTTTTTTGTCTAAATTATTTAAATTTCGTTTCTGTTGTTTGAAATTTGCATTTTGTGCTTCGTTTTCGAGCCATACATTGTCGAATTGCAAGTTGTCGAATTTTTTCTCTTGAGGGTTGTAATTTTTTAAATCATCAAATTTTTTGTTACTGAAGGTATCATAATAATTTTCAAAGTTAATTTCCTGACGCGCTGGCACTATTTCATTTGTTAAAAGCTTTTGGGAATTGTCGATATTAAAATCCAATTTTGAGGGTATTTTCATTGAGGTATCGGGTTTGTTCGAGGGTCTATAAAAATCAACATAAGGATAGAAAGAACTTCTTTTTTTCATGTGATTAACCGCCTGAGCTTTTCCATGATCTTCCTGTGTGGCTGCCTCAAGAGAACGTTTAAAGCGTTTAAGTCTAGTGAGTGAATTTTTTCTGCTTTTATTGGTCATATGAAAAAGAGTTTGACTTAAATTCAAGTTATTTGCGTTATTAGCGCTCTCAAGAATCTGCTCTTTTAATATTTTGTTATCAAAGCTTTTATTAAGTCTCAAGCTTCGATTGAATTTATGTTTGAAACTCGCTTGATTATGTTTGCTGTGCTGCTTGTCATTATCGGAAACATTGTCATCAATTGAACTACTTGTAGTTGAAAGTTTTTGGGGCGTGTTTTGTTCATGCTTCAAATTTTCATTTAAGTTACCAACAGAACTTTTGGCAGTAATTGAGTCCCCATCTGCCATCTCCAAAGCACTGTCACTATTTGCTTTTTCCACCTGCTTTACGAAGTCTTCAGGACTCTTTTTATCAAAGGCAGTATTAAAAAACGTTTTTACAAAGCTTTCAAGCTTATGTGAAAAATTTGAGTTCTGTTGCATCTTTGCTGAAGAAAAATATTATGAGCTTTTTTAAAATATGAAATTTTTAAATTTTAAATTATGAAACTTTTTTCCATTGCATAATTATAATACCTTGGTTATTTGTTAAAGACCGTGCTCTTCTTCTGGCACGAGGTTCTGCCAATTTTGTTGTATTTTCCCTCTTTAAGCTTTTGAGATATTGCTTGGAAATGCAAAGCTGGCTGAAGAGTTTTTCGAAAAATCTTAATTTGGGATTCTTGGCTTCACGCTTTACGGCCACTTTTGGTAAGCTTTTTTCTATCAATTTGAAAGTTTTGCTTTCAGGACTTCGACTTTTATCATTCAACTTGGTTTCGTTTAATATCAAAACCTCATTGCTATTAAAAACTGTACCTTCTGTGGAAAAAGCTTGGGAAGGTTTTTTAAAACTTGCCTTTTGAAAAGTGAAGTATTTTATGGATTTCTTAATGAAATTTCCGATGTTTTTTTGAAATTGAATAACTTTGCTCATTAGGGCTTTTGCTGTTTTTTTAATCAAGCTTTGTTGGCCAGCAGAGCTTGTAGCGCACGTCTGGGAATCTAGTGATCTCCTATATCTTACTTTTTCCAGTCTTTTATTCATTGGAGTAAAAACACGGCGATGCTTTTTCATGTTTAAGGTTCTACCTCTGTGATGCTTTTGATAAAGTTTTAAGGCTATAGTTTGACAGGGATTAAAGCGTTTAGTACGTTTTAATTTGTTAAAAGAACTTATATTAAAGCTTGTTTCAGCGTTTTTGCGTTGAGTGTTCATAATTTGTTGTTCTAGTGTTGGAGATAAGATTGCACCTTCAACTCTGTTGAACTCTGCTTTGTTATAAAGAGCCTTGTCAACTTTGAAAGCTTTTGTGGTGTTTTCCAAGAAAGTCTGTGGCAGCTGTAAGTCCAAAATGAGTTTTTCATTATATAAAGATTTCTTAGCTTGCATATTTCTGGTTACATTATAACGGAAGCTTAAAGCTTTTGCTGAGCTTTCATTGCCTTTGTCTTGTTTAATCAGATTTTTGGCTTTATAGGTATATCCAGTTTTTGGGGCGAAATATTTTTTATCCAGCTTTCTTCCAGATTTCTTTTGAATTTCTTTGTGTGTGTTTTCATTGAAGTTCTTAATAAAAGCTTTCGAAAAGTTGTGCTTGGCATATGTTTTTGCCTTAAAAGCTTTGCTAGTAGCTTCTAAGCTTTTCACAGTCTTGGGCCTTAGAGCTTTTACTTTAATATTTTGGTTTTGAAAACGGCTTAAATTTTGGCTTTTTGCTTTATTTGCATATTTGAAAGCTTCTGTCGAGCTCGGCTCATTATAGACCTTAAGCGACCTTTTGCTCCTGGTGATCACATCACTTATTCTCTTGTGTCTGGTTCTACTCCAGTCATTCAGAGGCAGTGGTTCCAAATCAGGTCCTAAAGGCATTTCTGCCAGATCATTAAATTGATTTTTAGTTTCTCGAAAACTATTTGCCATTGTATCAGTTTCATCAAAATGTTTATATTTTCTATTATTGCTGTGAAAAATCTCCTTCTCCCGTTGCCTGAGTTTGTTATCGATAAATAAATCTCTACGGATTTCGGCCAAAGAGTAACTGGGCAACGAGGCTCCAAATCCTTTTTTCATTAAACGTTGACTGGTCTTTAGCTTGATCTCATGCATGGCATTGAAGGGATATGATCGCTTAAACAAGCCCCACTTCCAAGAAGCATATTTTTTATTTTCTGAAGCGTTTTGCTCATCTTTCGAAAGCTTATAGTCGGCCTCGTGGGAAAGATTATTTTTGGTAACTTCTAGCTGATCATTCAAGGCAGAGTTTTCTGGACGTTTGCTTATTTCTACTGAGGGCTGCTGAAAGTTGTATTGATTGATATCATTTTTGCGTTGGTAAGGTGAAAACTTTCGGCTTTCCACGTGATACAATTTATCATCTTCGTCATCGTCGTCGCTTGCAGCATCTGTTAGCTTTTGTTTGTGAAATTTTCGTTCAAAGTTGTTTAAAATACTTTGATCTTGTTCGGTTTTTTCAGGCTCCTGGAACTGAATATTTTCATAACTGACAACTGGCTGCGGCTCTTTGTGGGGCTTGCAGGGATTGGTAATGTCTTTAGGTTTATTTTGGGAACACTGTTGACAGCTGCTTAAATCTGAATCCACTTGATTTTCTTTTACAAAATTGGAGTTTTCGTTTAGATTTGCAGCTCCACGAAATTCGCTCTTCTCTGCGCTTTGTAACCATCGCAAATCGTTTTGAATTCCACTTTTTAGTTTTAAACGCTCAGAACTTTCTTCCTTCCTTAAATTCTCTACACCTAATTCTTCATCTTCTTGCATACCATTTCTTTCAATGTCGCTTAAACTTTTTCGGCCCAATGCTTGCGCATTTTTCGCTCCAATTGCTTCATCAGTATCAGTCTCTGGTTCAGTCTCTTCTAGGGAAATTTCTCTGGGCATATTTTTACTTTGCAGCTTTAGATTCTTAAAAAAGTTATTCAACTTGTTTGAAGAAGTTTTTGGACTTCCAGCTCTGCATATGCCGCCAGCACAATTTCTAGCCTTGCAAATGTTTGGATTGCAATTCGATTGTAGTGCTTCCTCGTCAAATTTTTCTTTGTCTATTTCATCGTCAAGCGTCTCAAATAAATCTTCAGCATGTCGCTTTTGCCTTTTACCATGTTTCTCTTGAAATTCAGCGAACTTTTCAAATACTCCCAAGTCCTTTTTAGCTCTGTAAGCTTCTTTGCGAAAGTCGTCTAACTGCTGTTCAGGCTTACCGTCATGTTTATGGGTCACATGCACATTCACAGAGTTGGTCAGTACCAAAGCCACTATCAGTATTATGCAAATTGTGGTTATTGAACACCAGTAATTCATCGTACACATTTTTATTAGATAAATAAAATAAAGTAATAAAAAAATAAATGCTTTTTAATATTTTCAAGAGAGAAAGTATGTATGATTTCAAGTTATGAAAATTAATTATTAATTTGAAATGTTTGAAAAGCAAAAGGAAAAACCCACAGGCACATTGACAAAAAGTCATAAAATAGGGGTTTTAAACATGAAGCATACTCTAAGGATGATTGAAACCAAACAACAACTAAGGGTTTTGATGCCACAAAATTGTTACAAAATTATATATTGGTTTACTGCAGGCAGTTTATGTTAAACAGCTTAATAACTTTTTTTTTAGGCTGGGACCAGTTCTCAGCTTATGACCCCCTTAACATGCTTATTTTTCTAGTTCCTGTACAATGCATGTACAGGAACTAGAAAAATAAGCAAGAGGGATTCGTAGGTGCAAGATCGAAATGGGGAGTCTTTGTGGATATTTGAATAAGCCAAGAAAAAAAAATATATACATATATACATATGTATATATGTATATCCAAAAAACAGAAAATATAATTTTGCAAAGCTGAGTTGGGATTCACTGTTGCTAATTTGCCTGTATAACAAAACCCCTTCAATATGACAAAACGTTGACCGTACAGAACAAAAAGAAGCACAATAACACAACCAATATATCATGTGTATTAAGATCTCATTTGGCAAATATCTATGCATAATTTGCCAAATAAATGTTTGATAAACATGGAATATTTTTTTTAAATTAGTCAATAAAAAAGAAGCACGCCTTCAGCTATTACGACGACACATCATAAAAAACACGTCCGCTTTGATCAAAAGTTCACAAGCAACTCGAAAATGTTATTGTAAGTGAATGAGCGTATAATTTGACATATTCAAGGCAGCTCGACTGACTACTGCTTTTAGCCTGAAAAACTGTCAAAATACACAACACTAACACACAAACGCGAACAAATGGGTGACAGATATTAAAGATTTCTACCAAAAAAAAAAAAAAAAATGGAGTGTTTGTTGGCGTTGGCGATATTGGACACATTATAAAATGTATAGACACTCACGCATGCGCATTCTTTTCTGCCAGATTATTGTCAATTACATACTAGGTACTTAAGCTTTAGCTAGAATGAAATAAGTTGTAAATCCTTACACCGGTATTCATAAAAAATAAAACGTTGCTCAAATATATTTTAGAAAACATTTTATATGAAAAATTTGTTGTAAAATGAGTTTCAACAATGTTTTATTCTTTATGAATACCGGTGTTAGAAATTAAAACTTTCAATAAAAATTTATTTAAAAAAAATAGTTTTCGTCTTTTCTCAACAATTCCAGAAATATTGGCACAACGTATACAGAGGTGAGAGGCGGCAAAAATGGAAATGCCCTAAATATTGTGGCAAATTAAAAGAAAAAAAATGTCTTCGCAAAGTATATCTATCTCTTTTTAACACGCGCTCTATCAGCTGACTTGGGCACTATTCAAAAGTCACTTTTTGAACTCTGTGTACTCTATGAAAATAGTTTATCTTAAACAATTATATTATAAGGTTCTTATTCATAATAAAGACCATATTCATAATAATTATTGTAAGTTTATTAAGCTCTTATTTGACGTATTTCTACGGAATATTTTTAATAAATAAACCTTCAATATTTTTTATGAATACGGGTGTAAATATTTACCCCCTTATTCATAAAAATTATAACAGGTTTATAATGCTGTTATTTGACAAATTTGTATGGAAAACTTGTCAAATAAGAGTTTCATAAACCTAAAATATTTATTATGAATAAGGCCCTTAAAATTTATTAAACTATTATTTGACAAATTTTCCATACAAATATGTCAAATAAGAGCCTTATAAGCCTGAAATAATTTTTATGAATTTGGGGGTTGATAGTTTAAACTTGAAAAAAAAAAATTCTATTCATACAACCTAAAAGCTAGATGATTTTTGTATCTAGAGGACTACAAAGCATAAAAAAATTGAGTGTTTGTCAAAGGGTTTTTTAGCTGTTGCATAGTGTAATATGATTGTTCTTGGAACGAAGTTCCTTAACGCGGCTTGCTGGTAGTGCAAATTAGTAGAAATCGTCACGAAAGCGTGTGAGCTGTTTATATGTATTGGTGTATCTGTAGATAAACAATTGTGTAGGTGTCTCCGCTGCTGTCAGCGGAGACACCTACCAATAAATATTAATTAGTTGTGAAAACGGTCACTATCAGCTGCTAGATGTCGCTAAAGTAAAGTATGTCACAACAAAAAACAGCAATATTGAAAATTTTTCTTCGTTTTGTAGCAGATTGACAAAAAAAATACTGCATGTATCAAAAGTAAAAAATAAAACGTTCCAAAAATTTTAAGAAGCATATGTATATAATTTAAAATTTAAAAAAAAACCCAAAATAAAACATACAGATTTCACCTTGTTTTACATTCGAAGATGAAGAAAGAACGTAACTTCGTTCCTAAAGGGGGTCCCCCGACCGCATTTCTTTTTAATTTCAACAAATTGCTGGCAATACATATATTAGAAGTAAATAGCTCTTTGTTGAATTACTTATAAGAAAAGGAGTTGAAGCTCTAAAGATATATTAAACACGTAACCAATTTCGGCTCCAAATATATAAAATTATTTATCTTCGTTTTAATACTGCTTTAAATTCAATTAAAAACTTAATTTAATAATGAAATCATAAAATCACAACAAAAATTGAGGTGTTAACACGAAAACAATACAGCAACGCCAATGCCAAGAAAAAGTTGCATTAAATAATACAGAAAAAAAAACTCTTTTTGTTTAACTTTTTCTTGCTATTGTTGTTGCTGTTCAAAGCTGTCGAGTCAAGTTGTTGAAATGTTTTCTTTTTGTTTTGTAAGTGAGTGAACGTGTGTGTACGTGGTGTTCACACATAAAACAACAACACTCAACAGGTATACAAACACATGCAAGCCTACACACACTCTCTCACACACACACACACATAGTTTAAAAAGTGTTATATAAAATTATTGTTTTAAGTTTTCTTTTGCTAAACCCTTGATATATAGAGTGCAGTAACAAAATGTGTTAAAATTATTAATCATGAATTATCATTCCTTTGTGGCAAAAGAACGTTATGCCGGCCATATATTAAAGCCCATTTACAACAATGCGATATGTAGTTTTTTGAAATTTCCATCAAAATCTAATAGATTGTGTTGAGATTTTCCATGCAAAGCGACATCTACTTTGTAATGGGCACTTCAGACTATTCTACTATGTATGTATTAATACTTGTCGAAAATAATACAATAGAAATAGAATATACCACTATAAAAAAAACTTCATACCCCATACGACTTCACGATTTTTTGAAATTTTGCGAAACGATAATACTTTTTATTGGATCAGGGTTGCGTTTTATAATAGCACACAAAAATTAGCTTAACTAAGTCGATAGTTTTGCCGCCGACAACGAGCCGTTGGTGATAATATTATTCTTCCTTATACAATGGCTCCAAATTTAGAGATTTAGGAATCATATTATATATCATTCACTCCATGTCTTACAGACAGTGGGATTTTGCTATAGACATTTTCGCGCTCTTAAACATGACGATTACTTTGAAGCTCTTGAATATTTCTAGTGGGCGGCACAACTTTCGTCTACAAAAAACTACTCATATGCCGTTGTGATAGTGCAAAAGACTGCAAAATGTAATTTACATTAGATCTTTTAACAGTCGCAAGAAATGTATTTAGGCTTTTGTCTCCTAAAAATCAATGTATGTATTTATTAATACTTGTATAATAGTCTCTGCTGCCCTGGACATTCACAAAATCTACTCAACTCTGCTCAGTACCAAAGATGCAACTGTGATTCTGTATACATTGTACTAAATACTTAATACTGTACAAATAAGACCTCACTGTTTGAGAAAAAAAAAAGAAAATTAAAACAAAAACACAATAGATTATGTGAAGAAAAAAAAATCATTTTTTGAGCATTAATTTGATCTTTAAAGTCGAACTATATGATTTGCAATTCTTACTAATTTAATTGGTTTTGAGTTCGATTTAACTGAGAATCAGAAAAATCTCTCTCAGAATTGAGAGAGATTTTTTGTGATAAAATTGGAGTGATCAACAACTTTTTTTTAAGAACAAAAGAAAAGTAAAGCTGAAGCTTTATTGGCTGGGGTACATACCATGACTCTTTCACATCCATCACGACGCTCAACAGCACCCGAATTGCCTCGAACCCACGTCATGACTACTTACACTGTGGAACAAATTCAAGTTAGCAAAAGTTAGGTCGATTCTGAGAGTGAGGGGTGGAAATAGAGGTTGAATTAGAAGACCCGTATCTCGTTGTTTTTTAATGTAAGTTCATTTTTTTTTAATCGAACTTCGAACTTTGCATTCAATTGCCGATTTTCAGCATATTGTTTATGTGGTTCTTTTGGCTATAACTCGTAGACTAATTGATATATTTTAACACCGGTATTCATAAAAAATAAAACGTTGCGCAAATACATTTTAGAACAAATTTTATATGAAAAATTTGTTGTAAAATGTGTTTCAACAATGTTTTATTTTTTATGAATACTGATATAAAAATGTAAAAGCCAAATTATTGCTTTTCAAATAGAATTTATTGAAGAAACTGAGAAGCATATTATAGATCAAACAAATAGCAAAAGATACTTAGTTTTGTAGAAAACATTTTAGAGAGCGTGAAAATAAATAATTGTTCCTACATTTTGCTTCATAAGCACCAAAAAAATTTTTAAATCAATTAAATCAGATTTAAAAAATATCAATTAGTCGACAAGTTATAACTAGAAAACCACATAAGCAATATGTTGAAAATCAGCATTTGACTGCTAAAAAATTTTAACTAACATAAACAAACGGCGTGATACGGGTGTTCTGATTTAGCCTCTATTTTCACCCCTCACGCTCAGAATTGACTTAACTTGTGCTAACCTGAATTTGTTGCACAGTGTTATATAACGTTTTTAAAGAGCAGCTCTTAGCCATCTTACTACCTGAGCTCTTTATTACTGACTGTCTCAGAATCAAACGGTGCTGACGAGCAGTGTGGCGGCTTCGAAACAGCTAATTTTCCACCTCGCTAAGGGTCCTTAATGTTTTCCTTTTGTCTTGTTTAATTAATATCAATCAGAAAAATAATCTATGACGAACTGAAGCCTGATAAGCGTAATATAAAATAATTTAAATTTATTAAAATATGATCAATCTGAATTTTCTATAACTACGACTTGATTTCGATTACAAAATATATAAAACCAGTCGGGATTAATTTAAATTATTTAAAAAGAATCGATAATAGTTCCAGAGTAATCTAACTTATATCAAAAATTAATTTTGATTTTACTTCTACATCATTGTACTTTTGAAAGCTAATGCTGGGAACTTTATCAACCCTGACTAATGTTTACTCACTGTTTGTATGAGTGAGTGTTTAATGAGTTAAAAAACAAACTGAAACTAAATAAATGAATAAACTTCTCTGTTAAAAAAAAAAAAAAAATAAAAGAAAACTAAAAAACAACAAGGACTAAGAACAAAACATGAGAAAAAGTTTTCCGAAACCAAATCATAAATGCATTTATAAATGAAATAGTACGAATATTTTCTTTGTATGGGTGTGCTAAACACACACTAACCCATTCAAAGCACTTGTGTACGCATTGTTAACATTAAAAACTTTGACGCTGTTTCCTTCGTAGAATTTCAATAACAAAATGATAATATTCATTCCGTTTTTCACAGGTATCCATTCAAATTGCAAAAAATACATCTACAGCTACTTGAAATGCAAATTAACTTAACTGCACCAAATTCACAAATTAAGTGTCTTAATGAATTATTGTATGTTGTTTATTCCAACTACACGCTCACGGATATTAAAGAAATTCCTAAAGTTATTTTGTTATTTATTTGTTAGCAGTTTTTACCACTCATGCAAGTAACTAAGAGTTTAAGTCCATTTGCAATTGAGGCGACGATATGTTTGTATTTGAAGAGGCAAGTTTTTTATTCAGCTGCTTGTTGTAAGTATTACTCTGCTCCAAAACCAAAAAACCACAATTATGAATTTTGAAACAACAAATTATTTCAGTGATTTTAGGCGTTTACAACTTGCGACACTATAAAAACACAACATTGACATCATTGTTAACAGCTGTAAAGTAAAAGTAGAAGCCAAGGTAAATGATTTTCAAAATATTTTCAATAAGTTTCATAAAATGAAATTAAAAATATCTACAAATGTACATACAACTTTCACCTTTTTAAAGAAGTCTTTCATGTTGCTTTTTAATGATTTTTTTTTTCATTTTTGTTTTCTTTTTTAAAAAATTTGAAATTGTTTTTCAAGGGTTGGATGCAAAACAAAAAATGAGTCTTAAGAAGGGATTCCTAGTTTAATTTTTACATGCCCAAAATTGAAAAAATATTGTTTTGTCATAAAATTGAAGTTATCAACACTTTTAAAGAAGACAAGAAAAAAGTTGAAGACTTATTGGCTGGGGTACATACCACGACGCTCATCTGCATCCAAATTTGCTTCGAATCCAGGTCATGACTAATTGTATACTGTGCATAGCCGTCCTACCACCAGGGCGCTCCATTACTGACTGTCTATACTTAATATTATTGATCAACTTTCCACTTTATCACTGTGTTTTTTTGTTGATTGGAATATATTTCATATTCTCTCACCAACATCCAATTTATTTTGTTTAAAATTCAATTAATGTAAGAGAATAAGTTATTTTGTGGTTTCTATTCAAACTTATCCAAAGAAAAAGTTCGCTGAAATTTGTAAAGGATATAAACAATTAGTTAATGGGAGCTGAAGAGAAGCGTGGCGGCTTCGAAACAGCTAGTTTTTCCTCAGCTAAAGTCATGATTCGATTTTCTTATTATTCAATTTTGTTCCTTATGCTATATATATTATTAATCTCAATAAAAGCTGAAATCTCTAAAACAAATACAACAAAAACGCTCTGACAGGGCACTGCCACATGGGAATACATGCAAAAAAGACTAAGTCTTCCACATCATAATTTCTGTAGAAGCTGCGAAAACGAAGAGGAGGAGTGGAGTGTCGGAACTCTCACGGAATTATCATTCATGATTGGGCGGATTATTTTACAAATTTCTATAAAATATGTATCTCTCAAATATAAAAGTGTTTAATGAATATAATATATTTCTTATGCATATGTAAATAAGCCAGCTTTTGATTTACTATTTTGAAATATTGTTGCACGGATCCTTTAAACACAAAAACACATACGCATGTCTTAATGTTACAGTTTCACTATCAATTCAAAATGTATCTTAATTGTATATGATATTTTATTTAACAAAACATTTGAGAACCGACACAAGCTTTTCATTTATTTTTTATTTCACTTTTTTTTTGTAGCAAACCAACAGTTTACATGGTTGTGGCGTTAGCGGTGCACAGTGCACAGTGATACCACATCAAAGTGGTCCAAAAAAAAAAAAAGGAAAATGGTTGCAAAGATTTGAAATTTGGTACGCTAAGGTAAAACAATTTTATGAATAAATTTTAATTTTATAGTCCAGCTATATGATTTACAATGGTTAATCATTTTATCGGGCTTTCTAGTCCGATTTTTACTTCCTCAAAATTGAGATCGATTTTTTTCGTGAGATGAAATTTATTTATTTATTTATTTTTATTTATTTATTTATATCAAGAACACTTAAGAATAGAATTCTTTTATTGCAGTGATCAACACTTTTAAAGAAGACAAGAAAAGTAAAGTTGAAGACTTACTGGCTGGGGTACATACCATGGCTGTTTTACGACCACCACGTCGTTCATCAGCACCCGAATTTGCTCCGAACTCAGGCCATGACTAATTGTATACTGTTTTTAAGCAGCAGCGTATAGCCATCCCTTCACCTGAGCCCTTCATTGCTGCAAGCCTGTGGAAAGTTGGGCAACAAGATTAAATATAGACAGTCATTAATAAAGAGCTCAAGTGCTCTTGATGGCAGTATACCAGTCATTTAGTCATGGCCAGAGTTCCAAGCAAATTTAGACGCTGAAGAGCAACAAAGTGGTCGTGAAACAGCCATGGTATGTACCCCAGTCAGTAAGTCTTCAACTTTACTTTTCTTGTCTTCTTAAAAGTGTTGATCACTGTAATTTCATCATACGAAAAAAATCGATCTCAATTTTGAGGAAGTAAAAATCGAACAATTTTATTAATTAAAGATCTTTAAGAACGTACAACGCAACTAGTTGTTTATAAATTCCTCGTTAAAATTTCCCGAATCCAGCATCCTAAAGCACTAACAAAACAGTAAATATAATTTTTTCGCGTTTTTTTCCAAAAGGGCTTTAAAGAACTATTTTCTATTAATCAAGATATTTTTCGTTAAAAATTAAAACTTTTTTTTGCATTCGTGTCCACGGCGCCCAGCACTGTGCGACATGTTCCAAGTTGAACAACAGAAACCCTGTCAACACAAACGAATACATCGGCTGTGGGAACAAGTTTCACAATAGCATCCGACTTCTGTCAGTTTGTGTCAACATTTCCTTAAAACAAATAACGACTCCTTTTCAAATAGGTTCATTATTTGGTTGGATATATGAAAGACACATAAGAGAAGAGAAAAAGGTATTAAACTGAAATTGTTAACTGTAAAAGTCACAAATGCTATAAATAACGTCACAAGAGAATTAAATGTGAAATTATTAAATTAAGTTTTGAATAAATTTCTTACAAAATTATATCAATGCCGCTAATGGAATGGTAATTGTAATCAATACAATTCAGGTTCTTTTACTTTAAATGAATAAATTTCTTACAAAATTATATCAATATATATTAGCCGCTAAAGGAATGGTAATTGTAATCAATACAATTCAGATTCTTTTACTTTAAAGGTAATGGATCAAAATATTATTTTACTTCCAGTTTTCCCCAATAAATAATTGATTACGATCACAATAAATATAGAAGTAGCCAAGATTTGAAAAGAAGCAAAAGTAAACAGTAAGAAATGTACAACTGCTTTCAAGAAATATTTTTAAACCCTTTAACTCTTTACTTGTCTTTTTTTTTTTTTTGATTGTTTTATCTCTCTCAGCAATCAAAAATAGTCCCTATTATTTTTATATTTCACATTATTTTCACAAATATGGTAACGCGTACACACACAGCACCCATACGCGTATTCCTTTCTTTCAAATATGTCTATTGCACACTAATAACTTCTGCTTTACCAGCAATAAAATAAGTATAGGGTCCGCCAAATGATTTTTTTTTTTTTTTTTTGAAAACGGCGCAAAACATCGAGTGTAGCTTCGGCTGTGTGGCACGTAGCGTCGTCCTGTTGAAACCAAATGTTGCCAATATCCTCCTCTTTAAATTTTGTAAACGAAAATTCC
Organism: Sturmia bella; assembly: GCA_963662145.1. Lineage (NCBI taxonomy): Eukaryota > Metazoa > Arthropoda > Insecta > Diptera > Tachinidae > Sturmia > Sturmia bella. The sequence goes on from OY759172.1 coordinate 21,442,442, forward strand.
TTCAACATGGCCCGATAACGATCGCCATTGACTGTAACGGCCACTCCTTGCTCATGTTCGAAGAAAAATGGCCCAATTATGCCTCTGGCCCGAATTGGCACCAAACAGTGACTCGTTTTGGGTGCTTCGACTTTTCAATGTATGCCTGCGACAATTTTGCTTTTTTACATACCGGCCAAGATCAAAATGAGCTTCATCTGAAAAGATGATTTTTTTGCCAAAGTCGGCATCTTCTGTAAGTCGATCGCAAGCCCACTTAGCAAAGCGTATACACTACCATATTCATTCTGCGGAATGATAAAACTAATTAACTGTCAAATCAGACATGAGCTAAGTGTTACCTTTCACGAAATAAGCACTAGTTGAAAAAAGAAACGTTAGATGGTGGACCCTGTGTCTGTGTTTGTTTTCTATACCTTTCACCTTTCTGTTTACTTTCTTTTTGCTTACATGCATACAATGTTTTTAATTTCAATTTAATGATTTCAATTTTACTTAATAAAAAAGATTTTATGTTTATTATTTCTTAGTTTTAAAAATATTTAATAAAATAAATCATAATTGTAAATTCATAATAAAATCATAAGCATTTTAACAACTTTTTAGTTCAAAGGATTTTATCTGTTAAAAAGCAGTTTTTCAAAAACTGTATTCATTATCTTAAACAATTGATTATGAATACAGTTTTTGATAAAAAAAAAAAAAAAAAAACTATTTTATCGAATTTATCCAGTATGATCTGGCAGCACTATTATTTTTACTTGTCGTTTTGGTGTTAATGATGCGACACAAAAACATTTTGCATAAAACATCTTTTTGGTAAAATCGCTCAATTGGTTCCAAATGATAACAATAAAAAAATGAAAACTTTTTATAGAAATTTTTCATTAAAATATACTTTTGGAATTCATATTAAAATTATTAAAAAGCCCCGTAAACTCTCAATTATAATAGATGATTTTTAATATTTAAATTCACGCCCTCATCATATGGTTGTTTACACAATTTTTTTTTTTTTTTTTTCAATATTGTATTTATTTTCAAAATTCCATTCTGTTGTTTCTTTGTTTCATTTGTCTCTTTTTGCATGTTGAACCAGCATAAACCATTTGTGTTTTTTTCATTTCTATTTTTTTATACATATTTAAATGTACATATATAAATAAATTTATTTAAAATCTATTTTTCGTTTGTTGCCCCTGCATTTGGTGCAGAACTCTTCATGTTTATTTAATTTGATCAATTGCATCCATAGTGTCACATAAATTTCCAACAAGTTTTCTTGAAACAAATGAAGCCACACACACACATCCATCCCTGAACATATCTACATACATACAATGTACGTATGTATATGAACTCTAAATGTTTTAAGTGTGGAAAACTATTAAATACAACAAAATGAAGTTGTTTGCTGTGGCTGCAAAAACGTACACAGAAAAGTAACAAATATATTTTTACTGCTTCTGCTGCAAGTTACTGGAACCAAAAAATAAGAAAACTTATTTTTATTTGAGAAAAATGGAATGAAGGAAAAAGGTGACCAACAATAATGGAAGCAAAGAGCTTCACATTAAAAATTTGCAATTGGACTGAAGGAAAAAGTTCACCAACCATAATGGAAGCAAGGAGCTTCATATAAAAATTTTCAATGGATAATTATTTTAATGGGCTTTGAGGCCTACTTTAGAAGGTCGCATCGAAAAATGGAATGAAGGAAAAAGGTGACCAACAATAATGGAAGCAAAGAGCTTCACATTAAAAATTTGCAATTGGACTGAAGGAAAAAGTTCACCAACCATAATGGAAGCAAGGAGCTTCATATAAAAATTTTCAATGGATAATTATTTTAATGGGCTTTGAGGCCTACTTTAGAAGGTCGCATCAAAACGGCCACACTGTAATATTTTTGTAAACAACTTTGAAAATGCAATTTTTGCATAGAAAAAGAAAATTTTCAAAACATTAACAAATCGGAGAGACTTGTCAAAAAGTCTTTCGCACGCATACGTTTTCAGTCCACACCATCTCCACCAATTTGCCCTGGGTAAACGAGGGCTGAGCGGGCGACAGATGGTGGCTGTCAATTGTGAATCTTAGGTATATACATATCTACAATCATTTTGAGAATCTTTAGCAGAAAATATGTAAAACTGATCGGTCTGTACTCCTTTGTATTTCCATGAGACGTTCTTCGTCCCTTGGCGATGAAGATGACATCGTTATGAACAGATCAGGCGGGCTCTATAGATTGCGATTAACCACGCTGTAATGAGATCTAGGTTATGTTGTAGACCTGCAGATATGATTTAGCCGGCCCTGCTGACTTGTGTGATTGAAAACTCGTGATCGATGATGTTCCTTGGAGAAAATACGCGCTCGTTTACAAGGAAGTGAATGTCCAATTAAATGTTTATGTAAACCGAATAAGAAGTGTATTTAACTATAATTTTTTCGTACCGTCTCTTGTTTGCCTTTAAAAATGTCTTTAGTTGGTCATAATAAATAAATTGCCCACATTTTTATGTTTTTCTTTGTTTGTCTCAATTCGGTTAGCACTAGCCGACACCTGTGTTGCATGCAGGTAAAAAAGTGGCAAAAAAAAAATAAATCCAAAATATATATTTTAGAGTAAACATCACAATTTGCCAAAGCAAAATACTTAAATTCGATTTGATACATGTTGATGCTGTTTGTTGGTTGTAATCTGCCTCTTTGTTCTGTTGCTTCTTTTATCCCCCGTTTTTTATTTTATTTTATTTTTTTGCTTTGCAGCAACGAAGTTGTATTCATCTTGACTTTTGTGCTATTGGAGTTTATTTGTCTGTTTGTTTTTTTTTTTTTTTTTTATTTTATATCTGTAAATGTGTGTGCATGTGTTTACGCCATGAATTGTGCTTCATAAATTATGCAAAATGCCAAAATATTTTAGTAGACTCTACAATTTTCTAGTACTCTTAGAACGACATGTTCTCAACCTTTTGCAGTTTTTGAAACTCATACTTTTCGGCACTTTCGTTTTAGGGTATTTGTGTTCTTTCAATATTTAGAAATAGGAATTTCATGGTGGTGGTGGCAGAAAAATTTTGTGGACTGGTAACTTTTGGCTTTAGTGCTAGCAGCTGTTTCGTAAAATTTTGGATTCTATAAATAGTCGTATAGTTTTAAGCAAATTTATAATACTATTTGTTTTCTAAAAGATATGTATTTTCGGATGAATTTTTTTGCGGAGAACACTACTGGGATAAACGACGATTTTCGCCTAGCAGGACGAAAATCGTGGAATGATTCGTTGACTAAGCTCGTAGCATGAAACACAAAAAACGATGAACATTGTTTACTTTTAGTGCAAACTGTGGAGTATAAAAAAAAGAGTTCTACGAAAATTTGTACACAAGAAGATACTTCTTTTATCTGCAAGAAAAATTTCTTTCAACCTCTTACTCAGGTTATGAGAAAGTTTTTTTTTTTTTTTGACGGGTGAGGTGGGGCTTAAAATGCCTTCGCGCTTACAGTGGCCAACGCCAACTGCGTTGTGTGGCGTTACCACTAAAACCTTCCCTCCTCCTTTCTGGGAACTGTCCTTCCCGGGACCACTTTCTGCATTACTTCTCAAAGAAGGCCCAGAACATCGTCCACCAGGGGACTATTCTCTATTTACCCAAGTCTGGGCCCGTCATTTTTCTCATTTCGTATTTGGTTTGTTCGAACGTAGGATACATTCCAAGTGACTTTTCACTGCATTCCAGTTGTTTTCATAGCGAACCATTTTATTCATTATATCATCGGGTATGAAGTCACCAATCTGATTCCTCCGCTCACTAAAGAACGTGTGTTCTGCATCACAATAAATGCAGCAGGCGCTACAAGCCCTGCCCACTCGATACTGGTATCGTGGTATTTCTGGAAGTACGCGTGAGCTGAAAGAAACTGGTTAAGAAAATAACTAACTTCTCCCCGAATGCCCGCTATATCCAGCCCTCATAACTGTGACGTAGACTGCACGCAATTTCATAACAATTCGTTTCCAAGATGCCGTCAAGAACTGTCGATATGCCGCCACATTCATATTCCACAGAACTTCGTGGCTTCTGTATGGCTCTATAAAGCGCAGCACATCATTATATTTGTTGATTTTGCACATAAACATTTGTATTTCTATTTTTAAGCTTGAATCTGTTTAATTTTCATCACTTTTAATTGCAACTGTCAAACAAAATAAAAAAATATTTGCAGACAGAACGAAAAAAAATTGTTGTCAGCTGTTTTCTTGATTGTGACTTGGTGCTCTCTATGGAAAGCAAAAATTGTCATCAAGTTTGCATCAATTTTCAAAATTGTGAGTGTATTAGCAAAAAAAGTGTGAATGTATTAAAACTTGAAAGGCAAAACTTGATCGTGTAACCCCCAAGTTACATCAATAAAATCGGTAAACCAATAGAGAAAAAATGCACATATGTATCTTGGAAAAAAGTACAAAATCGATTAATAAATGCGTTGTAATTTTGTAAATAGGTTTTTTAATGTCGTTGATGTAGAACAAAATGTATGGTTAAGCACAGGCTACACAATGTCAACTTTAGCGTGGGTTTTACGTGTAATTAAATTTTTAATCATTCCAACAAAGTCTTTACTTAAAATTAATTGAGATTGTAATAAATTACTAAACAGTATCAAGAAAAAAGAAATTGCTTGGATTTAAGTAAAAAATAACTAAAAATTGTATGGCGATGAAAAAATGTTAAAAAAAAAAAAATCTGAAAACCCTGCTCGTACTCATACTTTGAAAATATTTATTTAAAACGTTGCAAGAATGATGTTTGTTTTTTGCTTAAATGTTGTGTACGTTTGCGTTGGCAAATGGAGGTGTGAGAAGATGTGAGTGCGTGTGTGTGTGTGTGTGTGTGCATATGTGTTGTTGGTTCATTTAAGACAATATTTGTAAGCCGAAACCTTATCCACATCCTTATTTGTTTGAATATGTATGTGTGTGTGTTCTGCTTAAAGGCACGAGCGTCATTTGTTCATTTCGAGACCCATAAAATGAAATGTTTCATGTAGTAAATATTGTGAAATGGCAATGAAACTCTCTCATTTTCTCAAAGTATGAGTAAATTGTATGATTGTAAATGTGTGTATATAAATGTACGTATTTACGTACTTTAATTTGAGGTAGAAATGAACTGTAGGCGTTTTGTTTTCTTTCTTTTTTTTACCAAAATTTTACACTTTGAGAAATTTGTATACGAGTACATGCATTGTTAGGTTTACTTTTCAATTTTGTGCTACAAATAAATCACCAAAGTGATCGGAAACTACAACTAATTCTAACACGGTTTGCCCAAAAAACCATGGATCTAAAATCAAGCTTCTGATTTTAAACGAGAAGCTTTTGGAAATTAAAAGAAATGAGAGAATAGATTGCAAAATAGTCTCAAAGTAGATTTAATTTTTTATGGCAAGTCCTATTAAAATTAGCAGACTTAGCTTAAAATTTTTAGATTTTTTACGTAGCTGTAAATGAAGTATAACTTGATTTACTACTTGCAGATTTCAACCAGCCTACTAATAACTTTAACTGTTATAGAATGAAATTGTCTTGCCTTTGAACCAGTCTTCACATTCTCGGGCATATGTGTACTGATTTAAAAAATACATAATTTTTGGCTTCATTGGTATCAAGCCAAATGTTATTGTCAGCTCTAGTTGTAATGAATTTATTCCCCCGGGGACGCAAAATAGATCTTCCTGATCCTATACAGCATGGTACTGTGTTTAACGGGGTATAAGAGCTGTAAGACTCCTCAGTTGTCTGCGGCGCATCCTGATATACATACCTGCTGAAAATTTCCACTGAAGGAAAATTTTGCAGTACGCGGTGATGACTCTACGGGGTCATTTTACCCGATCATAGTTTGAAGAGACTCCCTTGGCTGAAATGTACTGGTTGTGTTGGCTACCATAGTTTGTATGGGAAGGAACTTTCGTAATCAATAATCTGTATATCCTGTGGCTATATGTTTGGATTTCCATGTGGGCCTAAGATGCTGTTGCCATGCACAAGACACTGCTTTGTATGGAACTGGAATGACAGAATAATTAGGGTTAGTTAAAGGCCTGATGGTGCACTGGATTTTGAACTACCAATCGCATTCATGATTACCAATGTCTCGCAAGAAATCGCATTGCAATAGACCTTAGATAGCTCGAACTCCTCAGCAAGGGATTTTGTTACGGACCCAGAACAGTAGCAACTAAGTTGCCATTCTATCAGTTGGTCCAGTTGCTCTGGGGAGAACTATACCGACTGGTTGGTCCACCGTTGGGTTAGGGCTTCATGATGTCATTCATTCCACATGTGTAATGAGTTCACAGCACAAAATCCCCACAGTGCCTTAACTATCCCAAAAAAAAAAAAAAAAAATTCCTGTCTGCAAATGAAATGTTTTGATCCCAAAGCACTTGAAACATACCCATGGTGCACATGGGGGAAAAAATCCTCACTACTGGCAGCCTTATTTAGAATTGCATTTCAATCGAATTGCATTTCTCAAAAATAGGTTTTTATTTTAGGATCACGACTGTGAGAACTCATCTAAAACAATAAAATAATATCATGAGAGCCTGTTTGTAAATGCATCACAACTCTGCACAATATGATTATTTTGCGATGCCACTGCTGATCAGCTGTTGCTGATGTTATTGTTTGCACATTTTATTGTTGCAATTACGAACGGAGAATTTCATTTCTTTTCTCTTCTAATAAATTGTAAAAATGGAAAAATTAATAATTAATTCCATTTGTGATTTTTTTTTTTATTTTCAGACGAGTCTGAAAATACAAAAAAAAAGTGTTAAATAAGAAATACATATTAAAAAGCAAACAATTTTTATACTCACCCATTCATTGTGTCAGCCATTTTTATGATTAGTTTTTTGTTTTTATTTGCGCCTAATCTACATCAGTGTTGCATTTACGAACAGATTAGTGCTGCAGTGTTGCCAACGTTGTGCGCATAACATGCAGAGTTGTTATGCATTTACGAACAGGCCCATATTGTGTAAAATAGCAAACTCTGCAAAATTGAATAATAACATTATCTCATTTAAAATGTGTTTGCATTTTTTAATCGCATTTTTCTCCAGGTGTATTACAAGTAGCTCAAAATATACGTTTTTATGAATGTAATATGATAGTGCATTTTCATTGAGCGCCAAGACCAATGAGCCCATAAACTGTCGGCAGCCAAATGCATTGCAGTGGCAATTCTTAAACTTTCCTTGTGCGCTGGATGTTCGCTTTCATACCATCGGTTTGATCATAAAAATTGTTTCCCCCATTTCACATTCTTATTAGAAGCAGAGGTGTAAGTAATGTTTATTAAAAGTTACATATAAACCTATGAATGCCTGCCTGCCTGAATGAATGTATTACATTTTGTAACAAAAGATTGAAGATGAATATTTAACAAAATACTTATACACATGTATGTATTAAATTTTAGGATTTTTTTCTGTAAAGTTTTCCATTATTTTAAGCGACCAAATTTCCACCCGAAAGAAAGCATAAAGATCCAAGTTTTTTTCTTTATAAATACATCTGTATTTCTATTTGTTGTAAACTAACATGGAATTTTACTTTAAGTAATACTAACAATTGAAAACTTACAAAAATAAAAAAATAACATCTCATAACATGAAATGAGACATGCTGTGACATGATAATTTTCCACTGAAAAAAAACACCGAAAATTGAAAAAAAAAATATAACATTTTTATGAACGAATGAGTGTCCAATTTGCATGTCTTGTCTTGTGTTCTTTTTTTTTATTTAGACATGAAATTTTATATTGCATTTAGTTTTTTCTACTGCTTTCATTTATAACAATAGATTAAGAAACTGTGGGCAGAGGCTTTAACTGGTTGAAGTACTACGAGCAGTTTCTTAAGGGGATTTTAATGGTGGTGGTTACTTGATATTATTTGCATTCATTTCATTCATTCGTCATCTTTTGAGTTGGTTTCTGTTTTCGTTTTTTTGTTTTTTTTTTTTTTTTTTTGTTCTAATGTGGCCATTAGGCATAAAATTGTCACTGCAACCCAATCATTCAAAACCTTTTCTTATGTCCACTCACACCCTTCATTTGAGAGGCATTCTTTGTGCTTTTATGTGCAGGGACAATGGTGAAGGAAAAACAATAGAAGTTTTTTTCTGCTACACAAAAAACTTTTTTACTTGTATTAAATTTTGCATATTAAGTGGTATTTTGTGTTTTTTTTTTCTTTCGTTAGATTTATAAAACAAGAACATTATATGTTTCTTGTTTTAAAATATTTATTTTTTTGGCGAATTTTCAGAAAATGGTTTTGACTGAAGTTGGCAAAAAGAATTTGAGAATTAAATAAAAGCCAACGGCTGCTAAAAAAAAGTTGTTACGATTACTTAAAGCGGAAAAATGCGGTGAAAAGTAATACACAAAAATGTATTCTCTGAAAACCAGCCGGTTACAGGGAATATAGACTCCTCACCATACTTTTGCCCACCAGCAGTCACAGAACACGTCACCAGCTTCAGGTGGAATCATTCCCGCAGACCCACAACATAAACTAGCTCTCATTGCACTGTAGCTAACAGTGCACCCTAAATTAGAGCGTAAGACGCAACGTAATTTAGCGCCTTGCGTTTACGCTTTATTGAGTAACCTAAACAACGAATATAAATAAAATCCCTGATGAAGTTGGAAAAATACCAACGAAACGTGGGACAATTAATGAAATAAAATAATTATTTTATTTATTTAATTAGAAAAACGGACCTTATAAGCCTGAATAGACGCAATTGCTTTTAAAAATTATGAAATTCTTGACTGATTTGCTCCATATTTTGGAACTTCAAATTTGTTTTTATTTCTCTTTATACAGTATTTTTCGGTTAATTGCACATCAAAATTTGCACAATTTTTTGTTCAATTAACCGGGGAACCAATTAGCCGATACCCCTTTAATTAAACAATTCGTTCAATTACAAGAACCCTATTTAATTGAACAGTTTGTTCAATCACAGAAATCTCGCATAATTGAAACTATGTACTAATGAATTAAAAGAAATCGCATACTTTAAGTTTTTCAAAATAATTTTTTTTTTACCTTAAACGAAAAAAAAAATGCAAGTAACAGCAAAAAATGTACATATATGTGTATAGTAGAGATGCCACCCAGTGTTTTTCACAAATGATGTCAAATATGTATGTGCAAAAATGCCAGATTATTTTTCAACGCGATTAACCGGGTAAAAGTAAGAGGAAATTTATTTTTGATGACATGAATTTTGAACGAATTAAGCGGGAAAATCAATTAACCGGGTTCAATTATCCGAGGAAATTCACATGGTGTTCGTATGGAATATTTTTTTTGCCCGATCATGTGGTTCAATTAAGCGTGGAAACCAATTAACCGTAGGGTCAATTAACCGAAAAATACTGTAGTCTTATTCCTTTTGCCTGCGAATATATGTATATGCGAGGATGACTAATTTTTTGCGAGAATTCACGTGTACTTTTTTTTTAAATAAATTTACTATTTGGTAAAGAATATCACAGGGTTGCAATACTTATTTAAGGAACTTCGCTTGCATTTGCTGTTGCAGTACTAATTAGTGTACTAAGCCACAGAACCTTAAATAGCATTTACTAAAAAAAAAACTATAGCTGAAATTTAGGAATCTGTAAGATAAATATATAACAAAAACAACTTCATTTTTAATGACAAAGAGCTAAGCCATCAGTAGGTAATTCAAAAGACTAAAAATTAAATATATTTTGTTCAAAGGTGAATTATTATTTGTAAATTTATGGGGTTGGCCACCTCCACCCATCGCATGGCTGCAGTCCTCTTACAAACTACTATTAGTCTCACACACATTTAGCTCTCTGTTTGATATTTGCCAACTTGACCTCTGGCTGGGGAAACCGTGCAGAGCTCAAACAGACCGAAAATCAAAGTAACATACATATGTATGTAATACAATTGCCGAATTCTATTCAATTTCCTTCATTGTTATTGTGTTTTTTATTGTTGCAGTGTTTTAATCTAATTGTCAACCAATTATAATAAAATAACACTTTTATTAGCCATTATTTGTTGAAAACAATGAAATTTAAATAATTGTTAAAATATTTGCACAGTCTTTAACACATTTTATTTGTTTGACTTTGTAATTTTGACCACAAAGTCATTAGTTCGCACAGCAGAAACCACACAAAGTCCACAAAAACAATTTAACTTTTTATATATGCGATTATAAGTGGAAGGTTAATTATTTAATAGAGCAAATATTTAATTAATTACCAAGAATCACAATTAGTTTGCATTAATTTAGCCAAAAACAGGGAGCACAGATGTGGAATGATTATCGTCAGTACCTGCCATTTGGCCTTACCTGACGGTGTTCAAACCACGTGGTGCAATCAGGACGTTACACCACCGCCCCCGAGCAGCAGGAACAACTGCTCGGGTGGCAATTAATTTGCTACGTTACTTGGCCATAACTCCCCTTGCTCAGGAGTTGAGCTATCTAATATCTGCTGCATTGCAATTCCCTAGACGGCAAGGGATACACGACTACCGTGGTAGCCCGAAGTCCCGAAGAGCATCAGTCCTTGAACCAACGCTAATGTTCCCGCCAATCCAGTTCCTTACAAAGCAGCGTCTGTTGCATAGCAACAGCACTACGGGCCCATTTGGGCAACCGAACACAGACCCGAGGGTCTATGATCAGTATAGCTACCAACGTTCCCTTCCATGCGAACTTATGGTAGCAACCACAGCCAGTACGTTTCAGCCAAGGAAGGCTCCTCAACCTATGACCGGCGAGATGACTCCGAAGAGTCATCACGCGGCGCCCGGTCCCCGTACTGCCGAATTGCCCCTCGGTGAGGGGTTTCAGCAAGTCCCTCAGGAGTCACCGCCCTCCTTCGGGAAATGCCTAAGCCACCAAGCCAGCCGAGGTATCCTGCACCCCTTCTACCCCGTTGACACGACACCAAGCTGGTTATGATCAGCAAGATGCATATTGTGCCCCCGGGGGGGAAAACAGGGAGCACAAAAAGATATTCGATTAGAATAGTTCTAATAAAATTTTGTGTTGTATTTGGGCCTGAAAATATACCTAATAATTCCCGCAAAGAAGCCAACCTCATCGGGCAAAGAACAGTTCTCCGATAGCCACAAGTTTGCTGCTGATCCTTTTGAAGCAGATGAAATAATTTTTTTTTTAAACCGCAGCCACTTGGAAACCCTTTGAAAACAAGAAGAAATTTTGAAAGTCTTAATAGGAGACAGACTTATTGAAAACTATATTTATTGGACAGAAATTTCATTCTTCGATTTAAGAAATTATTCCTGTGGGCATTTTTCCAATAAATGTTTGAAAAAAAGACAGAACTTCTAGAATTTGTCGAAAATGGCATTGTAAATGGTTATGCCCCAGCTAATGAGTCTTCATGTTTACATTCCCACTCTTTTGCTTTGATCACCACTACAATTTACTACAAACAATCGTTCTCAATTTTGAGGAAGTAAAAGCGAACTTAAGTCCATCCATTGAGTTCCCCGTCTTCACACTAAAATATATTAATTTTCTGATATATTTAGATATTTTTTATGTACAATTGCCAATATTTTTCTAAATGGCAAATCATTTTAGGCAGCAAGATAAAGGTAATGGGCCATAACTATAGACATCGAAAAAGTATGCTTTAAGCAATTTTAAGTCACTGCTAATTAAAAGTACGCTTTTTGTCTACTATAGACGAGAAAAGCAGAAGTTGTCTTTAACTTATTTAGCAACAGCTTTGCTCAAAGAAATGTCACTTTTATATGTAAAAGCTTTTTAATGTAAATTTTTTTTTTTTAATTAAATAACTAAATTAAAGCTTTTTTAATAACATGAACTTAATTATTTATTTGCTTTAAGAGCCAATTGAAATGTATTAATTCAGGTCCAAAAATGAACCTTTTCAAAAAATATTTGCTGTATTTCTCAGCTGTCTATGTGCCGACGACATTCCATTTTAAGAATTTTTCATGTCTACTGATGAGTTGATTAGCACCAACGAAATGTCGTCGGCATATAGACAGCTGAGAAATGGAGCAAATATTTTTTGAACAGGTTTATTTTTGGACCTGAATTAATACATTTTTTAATAACTATTATTAATCAGAATTTTCTTTAAAATTTTACTTTTGTTCAATTCGCTTTGATGTTTTTTGTTTACTTACTAACACAATCTTACATTTATATAGATTTGTGTTTACATGCACTCATAATTTTTGAGAGTCATCTCATTAGAGATGGGATTTTACTTAAATTTGTAAGAGGTTGTATGAGAAATAAATTGGCAATTTCGATAAATTAGGTGGCACCCATTTAAAGCTGATTCAGTCAACTTTAATTTTGACTATAGTTAGAAAAAAGTTAGCAGCACTTTTTAAAATTTAAGTTGTTTCTAAAAAGAACCGACTTTAGTGTTTGACTATAGTTAAGGCCCAATGTTTTTTATACATCCGAAAAAAAAATCATTTTGGAAAAAAAGACTGCAAGTGGAGCGAGCAGAGGCTCAAAAATTAATTTTTCGAACAAATATTTTGTTCATACGATTTCCCAGACTTGTTAGTATGTTTATTTCAGTTTATTTCATTTCATTTAAAATGCAGAAATAATTATTTTAGATCTAAAAACAGAACGCCCAAATTTCGTTGATGCTACTCACCTTGTCAGTAGACTTGAAAAAACTTAAAAGAATGTTTGAAACTTAACTACATATTATATTATTGTCGTGAACAAAATAAAAATCACAAACGTTCAAAACAAGTCTGCAATACAGAAAACAATTTTATCGTCTCGCAACACTTTTAGTTTTCTGCACAACATGTAGACGGCTGAAAAATACAGAAAACCGTTAATTAGAGCTAAAATATTTCAATTCAGATATAAAATATATAATTCAATGGCAAATAAATAATTTAATTCATGAAGAAATAATTTTCGAATTAGTCAGATGTGGCCGATTAATTAAGAGATTAATTTTTATTTTAGCTATAAAAATAGGCCTTATTAATGCTTTCGTTCTTTTTCAGACGTCTATATGCCGCTGATTACTTCTGGAATAAATTACGGTCCGTTACTACTGCAAAAATATTCTGGGTGTACCGTAAAAATTTGCTCTCCCTAATTGGGCATCAGCTTTGACGTTTTATTCTACCTTTGCCTTAGACTAAATGAGAATTATTATGAACTGCATATGAGCAAAAAACTAGTTGTAGTGGGTGCGGAATAAGCTGATCTGGTGTGTTGACCATTTGCAATGGTAAAGTATTTCAATCAATAGTAATCAAAATTGTTTTAATAGCAAACAATGTTGTTTCTATTGTTAATACGTAATCACGTTGAATCAACATGAAAGTCATGTAGAACAAAATCATCTTGCAAAAAGTTCAAGCAATCTTGTTTTCAATGTTCTTAACTATCTTTGTTGTGAGTATTTTCTCTGCCAACAATATTTCCATCTCTAGCGCAAAAAGAAAATTAACACTTTTTGCTCTATTACATTTTAAACAAACTGTTGCTTTATTTCACAATTCAATAAAATCAATTGTTTCCATATTAGTCAGAAATGCACACATGCATATTTACAAATAAGCTTTATTCCTCTCAATTTCGCAAATTTCCAAATTATATTAATAATTACATTTACAAAAGCTCCCTTGGTGCAGTTTCAAACCAACAGGATCAAAACAAAAAATTGTTCGTAAATAATTTGATTATTTTGTCAAAAAAGTTAACACAATAATACTCTCAAACAGCCATGTAAACGCACACACTTGCACAGTCAGCCAGCCCTCTGTGCAGCTGCAAGCAAACAATCGAACAACAATATGTTGTTGGCCAAAAAGTAATGTTGCAAACGTGTTTATTGTTTATGGTTGGATTATGTGGTGTTGACAGATTTAATTTATTTGTGGTTTAAAATCAAATTAGCAAATATTTTAATAAGCAAATATGTATGCATGAATGCAAATATGTATGCATGCAAATATGCATGAACAAGCACAAAAATCCCACTGTCTCACAGAGACACAAACAAGCGCACTTGAGGCAAAATATGTTTGTGCTCACACTTCAAATATTCATTCAGGCACCGCCACTAAAACAATTCTAATAACAAAAAATTAGAACATTTTTTAAAATACTACATAGTAAAGATTATAAAGCGATAACCCGGTAGTTTTAAGCAAGTTGAAATCTACAATAACACAATAATTTATTATTGATCAAGAAATAAAATTAACATTATTATTGCCAATTACATATGAGAAGGGAAGGATTTTTTTTCGATACATTATAGAAATCAAGATTTATAAAAAATGAGTCTACTGACGAGTTGATAGATGGCTTGCTAATTAAAAGAGTTTAAGTTGGGTTTTGCCTCTCCAAAATTGAGAAAGATTTTTTTTTTTTTTTTTTTGATAAATTGTAGGAATCAACATTTTTAAGCAAAATAAAAAACAGTCTACTGACGAGTTGAGTGGCATCAACAATATGTCGGCGGCATACAAAAGGCTGAAAAAGACTGAAAACAAATAATAAGATCTATTTACACTTAGCATAAGAAACTTAAATTTGAAAATTCATTAGCTGGGCTACAAGCATATCTGTTTCGCATTCACAACAATGAATACCATTAGCCGATTTGCTTTGAGCTCATTGAGGTCATAGCTAAAGGTGGAGTTACATGGCACACTGAAAGAATTTTCGTTCACAATTCTAATTGGTACTTACCATAATTCATAATGACACTGTTTGGGATTGATTTAGGTATGAAAGGATTGAATTTGTTTTGAGTGTGATGATTGATTATGCACTTGATTCAATGTTTCTGAAGCCTATTTAACCACTCCCAAATTCTGACCTGAAATATTCCACTCTACTTGCTTAATTTAATAATAATTCAGTAACTTTAAAAGACTATCCAATCGTTAAACTAAACACCCGCATTTGGTGTTTGCACTAACGATTCAGTGATTCATAGACTATCATAATTAACATATTATTAAATTCAGAATCAAGTGGCGTCCTTACTTAAAAGAATGACAAACCAAACTCACCACTAATAATTTTGAATTAAGTAGTCGACCCAAAATCAAGTCACATTAATTGGCTTATGACTCGACTAAGCTTTAGAACATTGGCTTCTTACTATACTGGAATACGTTACCCCCCATTTACACATGCAAGTAACTTGTTGCAAGTTGTGTGTACATACTAACTAACCAATACACTGACAGAGACAATAAAAGCTGTTGCTACTTGCTTGATTTTTTACACATGCAAGTGCAAGCTCATTTTTAAATTGACAATGGTCTTAAAGAAAATTGCTTTACTTTACAAAATAAAAGAATTAAATGAAATAATTATGCGGAAAAGCTACACAATCACTGTTCCATTTATTTATATTTAAAAATCACAAATATTTTTTTGCCTTTTTTGTTGTGTTGTTTAGTCTGGTTTTGGCCGTCTACATGACTTTTTAAAGGCTGGGTTGCCAAAGTATTGTCATATAAACTGTTATGGGGAAGCAAATTATACGAATAGATTTTTTATCAAATAAATAGTTAATTTATATTAAGAATTCATAAAAGTCATATTTTACTTCAACTTTTTTTTACATTTTATCTTATTTTTCGGTATGTAAGATAAAAAAAATCATTCCTTGTATGTTATCTATTAAAACTAAAATATGAACTTTATAAGGTAACACTGTTTTTTTTTTTTTGCTTTTTGTCATTTTACCGACATGCAAGTACAAAAAATTGCTGGCAATCAAAATCTCTTGCAAGTGAGCTCATAACTTGCAGAAGTATGATGATATTAGTAAAAAAAAATGTCAATGTATTGATTTACTTGCACTTTTACTTGCGTGTGTAAATGGGAGGTTAACATTTTGTGGTTAAAATAAACCACAATCAATTTCTAGTTGTTAATTTAGCACCAGTATCTGTGGTCAAATACCACTAATGAATCAGAATGCCAAAATTTTTTCCAGTTAAATATTTTTAACGCTGAATTGATCGGTAAAATAAGTTAGTGAATTGCACTACTGAAATCTAACAACTGCCAGTCTTGCCACTCTACCAATTCAGTCATCGTAGCAATTAAAAAATTTTAACAAAATTCAATATTTATACAAGCAAACACAATTGCTGGTTATAAATACACCCAAGAATTTTGGACTCGTTTTAAGCCATGCTTCTCTCTTATAATTTCGGCTTGTTTTAAGTACACTTGTGTGTTATCCGTACCTAAATTTTCAAGTATGCTTTGCACTAAAATCAAGTAAGAAAAACTTAAATTTAGAACGATCATTTTCTTTCTGTGCACACAATTGCTGGAATTCTACTTTTGTGAGAGCGGCAGAAACCTTTATAGGCAGCTAATGCTAAAAGAAATAATTTACTCACAAAAAGCACTGACGGGTATATGGACTTCTTACTGCCTTCAAACTATCATCATGCAGTCAATACACACACAGCGCCCATCTCAGCACATTGTCTGTAAATTAATGAGAATTAATAACCAGTCAATAATTAAATTTTGTGCAACAGTTTCTAACAAATAGAAATCTCTTGTTCTCTCACGCACAACTGTAAAACCACCTTAACAGTTGTTTGATACTAAAAGGCAAAAACCAGAAGAAAAAAACATCAAAAGCCAAAAACAAAAAAGGTTGCGTTGCATACAGAGCTGGGCAGTATTTGAAATACATGTATTTGAAATACTTATTTAAAATACAAATACGTATTTTGTATTTGTATTTTAAATACATCCCATGAATGTATTTAGTATTTTGTATTTTAAATACTAAGCGCTTGAGTATTTTGTATTACAAATAGCGGGTTATCCATTTTGCGGTTTCAAAAAATAAACGTTAATAAAACACATATAAAATATTTTTATTCATGATATTTCTGTTTTATTATAAAGTATGAACGTTGGCATTATGTGTGAAACACTACATCATTTAAATGACCACCCTGCGAAGTGTTGCAAGCATTGATGCTTTTGAGGTAATTTTCGACCACTTTTTGACACATATTGGGTGGTATCTCAGCCATAACTTGCAAGTAAAGTGACCTTGAGCTCAATTTAATAAATCAAAGAAAATTACATACACATAAAAAGGTTGAAAAACTAGTATCCAGAACATTTTGTATTCGAAATACATCAGAGCATGTATTTTGCCCAGCACTGGTTGCATAAATGAAAATTCCAACATTTTTTTCTTTCTACTCACTGTTACCACTTTCATTCATGCTCCGTTGTTTTCAATCAATAACAATTGATTGTTGTTGTTGGCATCATGCACGCATGCAGCTCTCAGCCCATTATCTGTAGCCGTTCGCCTGCTTCTAGTCATTGTTTTTGTCACACGAGTTGATGCATCTGACTTGAATCATAATAATGAAAATACGCAACAGCAAAAAAAAAAAAAAAAAAATATGCAGTATAATAAAAATCGTTTGTACGGCCGTAATATAATTATGATTTTAATTCGCTTAATTGAATATCCGCTGCAGTAACGGGTAGAGATTTAACAAACAACCAGAAATTTGCGAGTATTTTGCAGTTAACGAGTAGTAATATGCAAATCGTTGTGATTTTTCTTTTCTTTTTTTTCTTTTTCAATACACAAGAATACACAGGAGTAAATATTCGTATGAAAAACTAATAAATGAAATTTGCATCAGTGATGCAGAGGCAGCAGCAGAGACATGCATTGTTTGGTGCATATTGAGGGAATGAATGTATCAATTTGAGGCATAAAATCGCTTATAATATTATTAAAACTGTTAACCAGGAAAGTGGCAAGATATTGGAAAGGAATAAACTCATGAAATTAATTCATTATTAAAAATTTGTTTACGGAAATGAGCAAGATTAAGCAATTTGATGTTAATGCTCACTTTTCATTTTAATTATTTATAAAGTTATGCAACAAAAAACTTGCGTTTTTTAAAGCAATCTCTGAAATTGTTTGTGTAAATGCACCATCTTCGCTTGCCATTGATTTAAGTGCAGTAAATACAGATTTTTTCTTTTCAATCTAGCGCTTTAGGCTTGTTTTAAGTACGAGCTTAAAACTAGATTTATAAAACCGGAAAATACATTTATAATATCATTAACAGATCTTAACTGTTTACCATTAAAGTGCAGGACAGAAGGTATTCTGAAGGAGACTTTCTTGATCTTGTAAAACTCCAAAAATGCTTGGGATAATTTTTAATAGATGATTCAAAATTTAATAGTTTTAGCCATATTCAATTCAAAATCGAGTTTGTGTATGTGTGAAAGTTTAACACAATGGGACCTTTTTAGGATCCAAGTGGGCCTGTCTCATGACCGGCATAAACTGTTTTCTGTTGATAATGATTGCTGATCCTATCCAGCTTGTTGCTGTGTTACTGCGATAGAAGGCAAATCCTGAGGTGTTGCGGCGTGTCCTGAGGGACCTGCTGAAACCCTCCACCGAAGGGCAATTTCGTACAGTACATGGTGTTGCCTTGGCTGAATCGCTCTGGCTGTGGTGGCTACCATAAATAATTTGGAAGTGGGCATTGGTTATCGCTGATTAAATAGCCCTCGGTGCTGTTGCCATGCCCCGGGATGACTCTACGGGGTCATCCTGCCCGATCATAGATTGAGGAGCCTTGCTTGACTGAAACCTATTGTCTGTGGTTGGCACCATAAGTAGTTCGCATGGAAGGAAACGCTGTTAAGCAAACTGACCATGCGGCCTTCCAGGGTCCAAATGTGGCCGTAGTGCAACAGACGCTGTGTTATATAGAACTGGAACGGCAGGATCATCAGGGCTGGTTAAAGGTCTCATTTTCCTAAGTATTTCGTAACTCTACGACTACGTAATAGCCGTAATTCGAATAGGCCGTCCAGTAGCAAATAAATTGCCACTCTATCAGAATATCGTATAACATCAGAATTACACCATGTGGTTTAATCTACTATCGGGTCGACGTAAAATTATTCCACAGCTGTTGACAGCAACGCCATTTCATAAATTTTGATAGTTTATTAAATATAAAACTATTGATAGATAATTTTTAGTTCTGCTTAGCCTAGATTTCTAATATAAACATTAAATATAATGCCTGATCTTCAATATTTCTGCAATTCTTACACTTTTTGATTTTTGAAATTTGTTGTTGGTTTGTATACAAATACAAAATTTATACATCATATCTGAAGACATACATCTTATCTGAAGTATAACAAAATCAGTGTTACCAGGTCAATGTATGGCTTGCCCCAAAAAAAAAAAAATTTAAAACCCCCTAAAATTAAATTTTTTTTTACAAAATCCCCCTGAAAAATGTTGGTGAACTTTCTGCTTTAGTTTGCGAATCACCAATATTAATGCATTGACAGCGGCCTGTAATTTCTGGTGAAGTTACAAATTTTCAAAATTATAGAAAGCAAATACAATTTTTCGCAATAATTGCAAATTTATTATTGCTCATAAATTTGGCGTTGCATTGGAAAATAATAAAATTAAGTCCTTAAAATTTTTATAAAAGAAAACCATATCGTAGCCCCAGAGTGCTCCAGAGCACTGAAATACATGAGCGTTCACCAATATTTTTACAACTCTAGTACCTGAAATTTTAAATAGTTATTTTTTTTTTTTTTTTTTTTGAGGAAAATTAAAGGATTCTAGCACATCTAAAAAATCGTGCAATACCCCACCCATCCCTATTCTGTAAACAAGGACTTACTTAAATTCATTAAGACTATTCCTACAAAACAAACAATTTTATTATTGATTCATTGGAGAGTCGTATATTTCGCATGTTTTTTTCCACACCTGCCTCCTATCAATTCTCAGGGCAATGGATTTGCTGCTGCACATTGTAAGCAATTCAAACCCTGACTTGCTTGAAGTGAGCACAAATATAAAACCTGCCATTTGTTAGCTTTGGACAATGGTGGGGAGCATTAATTTTATATGTAACTTGGCTGGCTGCAGGTAATAATTTTAAATTCTACGTTTGTTAAAACACAAAACAGAAATTCTCTTTAAGTTTCATTTTATTTAAAGTGTTAAGTGAAGAAATGTTGATGGTTTGAAGACAAGAAACACAAAAAGAGAATTCTTCGTATCTAATTTAGACTTCTGGCTGTTTTGTAGCATCCCCAGAGCATTAAATGAAACAAAAACAGCATTGAAAACCAGCAGTTGTGAAAGATTTTTGTAAAGCAACAGTTTTCTACAATTTTCTAAGAAGAGTTTTTTGTATGTTGCCAGCAGAAAAAAAATCCAACGTGTAAGAAAGAACTCGTTTACACTAGACACGAAATGACTGAATAACAGAGAAAGAAGTTTTGGTCAGAAAAGTTTGCAATTTACCAAGAGAAATTTTTTAAAGAAATTGTTCATCAAAATTTTGGAAAAATAAGTTAAAAACGTAAATGAAGCGATTTTAAACACCAATTTAACTTTATAGCCTAACTTTTATAATTTGCAATTCTCTCTTAATTTCGATTTTACTTCCCCCAAATTGAGAAAGAGAGTTTTGTGGTAAAATCATCATTGAATCATCCCTATAACAATAAAGCCCCCTGGACATTTGGTTCAAAGGGTCAATCACCTAGAAATCAATGTCAAGAATCAATGTTTCACAACTGGCCTCTAGTCTAGTCTCCGGTATGCGATCTGACGTCAGATTTTCCAGTATAGACTCACATATAGCTGTAAAGATTTGTTGATGATGCGCTTCGTGCTCTTGAACGATCCACTCACCCATCACCTTCAAAACTAACCTTGCTGGGAAATTTTTGATTTCTTAAAAATTTTGTCTTAAATTATTTAAATAGTATACTTAAATATGGTTTTAATTATTATAAAATCGTTTAAGAGAAATTTTACCGATTAGAAAACAATTGTTTGCGCAGTACGAAATATAAAAAAATATTTTGCTAAAACATTAGGGCAGGTGGGCCAAAAGAATTCATACAATGTTGTTTGGCTTTTATTTAAATATCAGTTTATTTAATGTTATGCAAAAGAAACATATGTATGTATGTTTGTTACAACTTTCTTAGCTGATGATTTTTATTATATATGTATGTACATATGTATGTATGTATACATAATTTTAGTTTTTTTTTTTACACGGCTAGTGTGAAGCGTAAACAAAACTGGCTTTTTCTTAATGCATGAGTGAGTGCATCATTCGCCTTCGTTCTGTTTTTGTAAGACACTTTTCTTCACTGAATATGAGTGGAAAGATTCTTTTCTCTATTTGTTTTTCTTTCTGTTCAGATGACTTTTTTCCACAGAAATCATTGTCGGTTTGCAAAAACAAAAAAAGAATACTAGAAAATTATTCAAGTTTCAGGTTGCTTTTGTGGCAGTCTGATGTGTTTGTTGCATGCCAAACAAACATATAGACAGACGATGTATGAACGTAAGAATGAATGTACGTGTTACATTCCCAAGATGCAGTCAAATTTTCATTTTTCTGTTCACGTACTTCGATTAAATTCTCATTTCGGTTATAATTTTAACGTTTTACGGTTGCAACAGCTAAAAGGCATTAAATTGTTGCTTCGCTGCAAACGTTGAGGTGCACATAAAAATGGACAAGAAGGTAGACACGGACGGTAGGTAGTGAACAGTAATTTGTTTGGTAGAGGATGGGGAACATTAAATTTTTTAACAAAGAGCCTTTAAAGAATACATAATTTTGTTCTTTTTTTTTCGCTCAAAAATATCAGCACTATTGTCACATAGAACAATTTCAGCAGAACGCGTGTATCTGCCAAATTATAGTTTTTATCGAGTCGAACTTTATAATAATTGGAAGTACATTGATATTAACCTTTCTTAGTTCTTGCAAACTATATCTTCTGGGTAAAAGGATTTATGCAAATTAGGCCAAACCTCGAGAATAAAATCTCCTACATCTTCGAATACAAAGTATTTTTGTAAGCCAGTTTGACTCTTCTGTGAGAACCCTGGCACAAGTCAGGATGATTGCGGAAAATTTTATATTCAAGGCCCCCAAATACGGTTCTCACAAGAGTTAAATGTATTACCACCTAAATAATTTTTCGCAACAATATTTTTTTTCAGACCCACCTGCTTCGTACCACGCTTGCTCAGGGGGCCTGCATACACAACACAATTAAAATCGGACGCCACGAAAATGACTTTTTTGATATGTCGTATAACGATCTCTAGATCAACCCACCTTAATAAGCATTTTTGAATGTAGCAGAGACATGCAACATCTCCATAATATATACATATTAATAATTAAAACAGCCACGCCTGTTTTTTGCGAGTCTTTACGCTAGTTCTGCAATAGCACTCGGCATTGCTCGCTTGCATAAAAATCAATCCTGAAAACAACAGAACCAATTTTAAAATTAGTTATTGTTTTGCATGTGTCTAAGCGAGTGAGCGATATCGAGTACGTCGTTTATTGCAAAACTTAACGTTTTTTTTAATCAAAAACTCACAATTTTATGATCATGAAGTAAAAGCTTATAGCGCCAAATATTTTTAGTTACGAAACAAATTATTATTAATAAATTTTAATACGAGCTCTCACGAAATGTGGAGAAGAAAAAGAACTACAATCGAGTACAGGAATCATATGTATGTGACTATATAAAATAGAATTTTATATTGAACTTCATTAAGAAAATATTCATATTATGCTCTACACACCATTTACACATGCAAGTAACTTGCTGCCAGTTGTGTGTACAAATCGGTAAAAGTCATATTTTACTTCAACTTTTTTATATTTGATCTTATTTTGCAGTGTGTAAGTTCAAATAATAATGTACTAAAATTCATTCCTTGTAAGTTATCAATTAAAATTAAAATACATATAATCTTTATAAGGTAAAACTGATTTTGCTTCTTCGAATCTTTTGATATATATCATATTCAATGTGCTGTAATTTCAAGATTTTCACACTATTGCTTACTCTGCATGTTGTGGCTTATAAAACCTCACAATGAAGAAAAATTCGACCCATGGCCAACCGTTGGCTAGCCATGCCTACATGACAATTGTACAACAAGTCGTAACGTGTGGGGGCCGTACAATATACGAAAAGCCATCCCATTATGAAATATCTTTATAATGCAATAAACAACTCTAAAACTTTCTGGCAAAGAAATCTTGCAAATCAACTTCTTAATAAAGCGTATAAATATTCAATAAATTTGTACAATAAGATATAAAAAGCACCTTCATTTCATATGCGCGTTTTTAGTCTTGAGCCTTGCTGTTGTATACGTTTTTGCACTCAATTTCAAGCCCACCTGATGTTAGCTCGTATGTTTGACTATCAATTTAGTTAATTTCCACAAAAGTAGCAAAACCAATATCCAACAATAAAACAAATGCCATTCAACTAGTGGTGGTAGTGGTGGTTGGTGGTGACTACAAACTCATGCACACAACGTTCTAACTATGAATAACTGCAACAAACTTCACACGTTTCCTGCCAACAAACACATCGTTTTGTACCTTTTAAGCGGCAGACACAAAATGCCACACGTTATCTGATTATGTCATATAGAAGTTTTTATGAAACTTTCAGCCACCAAGCAGGAAAAGGAGTATGAGTAGAAGAAGAAGAAAAAAAAAGAATATGATACTGTTTGAGTCCTCTGCGTTTGATATTCCCTTTGGATGTGAAGCAAATCAGTGTATAAGTCAAGACACTTTCAGATTTAACAATTGTTTGTCGAGCATAAAGAAATCGAATGAATTATTGTGGTTTATTCCTGCGATGTGGGTCCAATGTTGGCTGCCAACTAAATGCGCGTACATATTAACAAATATGTGTGCGTGCTGGCAAATAATAGATTAGGGTGGGTTCATTTAGCAATCGATATTGTACCAACGATTTTACGATAACTTTTGGCATGAGGGAACGAAAGTTTCACTAGGTCATAGTGCCCATATTTCAAGGTTTTGTATTTTGTATGGGAGCTCTCCCATGAAGGCGTGATGCTGGGTCTTCGAAAAAAAAAACATGAGAGACAAAAAATTATTGCAGGTTGGTCATACATTTGACTGCTCTATGGAAATCCTGAGACTGAGGCAAGTGAGAGAATAATAGATGTACTCCAATCAGCAGAAAAATACAGTGATAAAATTGAAAATTAATCAATAAGAATTAATATAGACAGTCAGTAATGAAAAGCTCAGGTAGTGGAATGGCTAAGAGTATGCAATCAATTATGACCTGGGTTCGAAGCCAATTGAGTGCTTACGATCGTCGTGGTGAGCATGAAACATACCATGGTATGTTCTACAGCCAATAAGTCTTCAACTTTACTTTTCTTGCCTTATTTAAAAATTTCAACCAATACCATTTCACCACAAAAAAAAAATCGTTCTCTATTCTGAGAAACTACGAATCCAACTAAAATCCCATAAAATATTTAACTACTATATTTCATTAAAAAAAAAGGTGGACTATAAGGTTGAAGAAAATGTTGAATTTGGGTGCCTCGAAAACAATGTGTTAAAACGTAATTTCGCCAAAAGCCATCGATGGCACAATATCAACAAATTTTTATCCATACAAATTGACCCAACCTAATGCACATACTATAATGGCGACAATAATAATTTCCAATCGCAACTATTACTATGAACGGCATTACAATGATAAATAATACCCCAAAGATGCTGTTGGTGAGAAAGAATTGTACACAAATAAAATTATTAATTTCAGCGGCACAACTGACAAACGAATTTGTCAAAAGAAAATAAAGTAGACAATAATTTTTTGTATAAATACCACTGATTCTTTAAGATAAAAATGTAAAATTGCAATTTAAGTAAAACCAAGTGAGTAAGCTATATTCTTCGGATGGGCCGATTCTTAAATAACTTCACCATTAACATTTCTCACTCTCGGATCTGGTGCTTGTTAATCGATATCAAAAATTGCTGTGTTTTCCCCTTAGTAGAGTTATTTTACATGTGAATTTGGTTTCATTGTCTGCCCAATTACCGTACTCAAAACCTTTAGAAAAGGCTAAAGTTGGACCGAAGAAATCGCGACATAAGGAGGAGTTATGGGAAAAAGTTCAAAGTGCCAGGTATTTAATGGCCTCAATGCCAAACTTTGCAATACAATTCTATAAAGTAAAAGTAGTGCTAACAAATATTAGTAACGCTAAAGCTTTAAATAGTTACACCCTTATTCATAAAAATTACAACAGGTTTTTAATGCTGTTATTTGACAAATTTGTATGGAAAACTTGTCAAATAAGAGTTTCATAAACCTAAACTATTTATTATGAATAAGCTCCTTTATTTTTGGTTTTTTATTTATATTTTGTCGGAACAACAGCCCTAGTATTTTGTCCCTTTGCAGGTGAAGAGCTTGATGATTTTCTATCATTTCAATTTCAATCGCGGAACCATTTTCATTTGTAATACAATACATAAAGGCCGTGTTACACTATCCTAGCTAGCTAAATCTGATAGAACTCTGTCCTACTTTAAAAAGTCGCATCAAAACGGCCCCACTATTATTATATTTTTGTAAACAACTTCGAAAAGGTAACTCTGATCGCAAAGAAAAAGATACTTTTTGAAAATTTTCAAAAGATTAACAAATCGGACGGACTTGTCAAAAAATCTTTCACACCCGTACACTTTTAGTCCAGACTATCCCACTTTTTGGACACACATGTCATTTTTAACAGATCGTACGATTCAGTAGGATAGTGAATCATGGCCTTTAATAACATACGATGAATTAATAACAAGCCATCGATAAAAAAAAACTAAAAATACTTAAAACTCAACGATTTTCTTGAAAAAAGGGAATAAAAAGCCATTATAACTGGCCATATTTTTTTGTCCATAACTGTATATAACGATCCATATCGAAAACTTTTACTTTTAGTTTTAAGCGTCCCCATTCCATTAACACATTTTCTTGCTGCCAAAATTTGTTTAAGTTCATTTACAAGCACAACTTCTCTCAGCTTTATAATATTCCAATATCGGAAGTTTTTATTTTTTATCTTTGAAAAAACAACAACAAAAAAGTTCGCTTACAAGCACAATTTCCTGAGTAACCGGTTGTTCCTATATCTCGGGTACATATAGACCAGTGTCTGAAAATTGTATATATTTTAACGTTTAATGACCATGCCAAATGATAAAGATAGCACTGCAACTTTAAAAGAAAACAAAAAATTCAAAAACAAAATTTCTTCACTTATTGATGTTCTTGGGATATATCTTGGTTATTCATGAACCGAATTTGCTAAATTTCAATAGCAAAGACATGACACAATATATAAAAATTTGGCATCAACATTTTCTTTTTGTAACTTGGGGGTTACACGATCAAGTTTTGCCTTTCAAGTTTTAATACATTCACACTTTTTTACTAATACACTCACAATTTTGAAAATTGATGCAAACTTGATGACAATTTTTGCTTTCCATAGAGAGCATCAAGTCACAATCAACAAAACAGCTGACAACAATTTTTTTTCGTTCTGTCTGCAAATATTTTTCTGTTTTGTTTGAAAGTTGCAACTAAAAGTGATAAAAATTAAACAGATTCAAGCTTAAAAATAGAAATAAAAATGTTTACGAGCAAAACCAACAAATTTTTGGAACGAACGCGGCTTGCTGGTACTGCAAATTAGTAGAAATCGTCACGAAAGCGTGTGAGCTGTTTATATGTATTGGTGTATCTGTCGATAAACAATTGTGTATGTGTCTCCGCTGCTGTCAGCAGAGACACCTACCAATAAATATTAATTAGTTGTGGAAACGGACACTATCAGTTGCTAGATGTCGCTAAAGTAAAGTATGTCACAACAAAAAACAGCAATATTGAAAACTTGACCAACAGTTTCTGCGTTTTGTAGCAGATTGACAAAAAAAATACTGCATGTGCCAAAAGTAAAAAAAATAAAACGTTTCAAAAATTTAAAGAAGCATATATAATTTTAAAATTTAAAAAACAACACAAAATAAAACATACAGATTTCACCTTGTATTACATTCGAAGATGAAGAAAAAATGTAAAGAACTTCGTTCCTAAGGGGGTCCCCCGACTGAAATGCAGTTTTTTTACCTTTATTTTTACATCGATTTATATTAAATTTATTAATTTTAAAAAGAGATATTTGTATATTATGATTATATTTAAATAGTTTTAAAAAAATATTGATTTAGAATCTGAATTAGTTTCTGGGTTTAATGTAGAATATAGAAGAGGAGGTTTTGCTTTAATTTTTTTTTTAGCAGAATATGCAAGAAGCTATTTTTAATTTTCTTCTTGACGGCATCTTGAAAATGATTTGTTATCAAATTGCGTGCAGTCTACGTCACAGCTATCAATTTTATTGTGAAAAAAACTTGATAGCAAAACTTGGTCGTGTAACTGCAGTGTAAGTCATTTAGTTATTTCAGAAACCTGATTTCAATACCCTATAGACTTACAGAGAGACATTGTTTAATCCAAGGCCCCTGGATATACCAGGTAGCCTTACAAGCCAGATATTAAAGATTTCTACCAACAAAATACATGAAGTGTTTGTTGGTGTTGTTTTTGTTATAGTTATGCGACTACCTGATATCGAGGTATCTTGGTTTACTCGATTTTTCTATAGACAGTGAAATATAAATGCATATACTTTATGGAGTGGGAACTGAAAATTGTGAAAATTACAAACGGCATCCGAAACTTATACATATATGTACCTCCTCAGCACTTGCTGTGACTCAATAACAATTCATAATTTATGGTGTTCAAATGCGTTACCCCCCGCCCCTTTAAATTTTCAAACCTTTTTAGAACCTACTACAACAAACTAATGAAGTAAATAAGAAACAAAAATCTCTACCAGATGTAAATTTTAAGTTAAATGTTCATTCATTAATCTATAATTATTATCTTAAGCTCTTCTTTAAACACTTTATTTCCTGGTTACAGTAACAAAAATTGTATTCCCCTTTAAAATTTTCTTCATAAGAAACATTATTTCATGGAGAAAAGTAATTTTATTATTTCTACTTTAAGCATGGCAAAAAAGAAAAAAAAACGTACAGATAAATACTACCAGGAATGGCATCAACAACCTCAAATACTTGAAACAAAGCTGATGGCTAGAAAAATCCCCAATCGCTCAAATACGCACGCACACAGACAAACTCACACTTGGTGTAGTTTCCATTATTGCGAAGCCACAAGTAGTAAATATTTGCACGTTAAAGTAATTGTAAAAAAAATTAACTACAGAATATTGAAAAAAAGCACTGGAGAAAAAACGTCATGACTTTGTTTACCTGAGTTTTAAGCGTGCGAGCGCAAAAGCAAAGTGATGATTAAATAAATGAAATAAAAACTACGCTACCACTTGTGTACGACAGACAGACAGACAGACAGACAGACAGACAGACAGACAGACAGACAGACAGACAGACAAGCAGATAAACAGACAACCAGTCAAACATAAAGTCAACCCCAACTACACTTGCAATTGCAAATTGGTAATTACAGAAAAAATGACGTCACGTAACAAAGAAACAGCGCACATAAAATGGGTAAATTCATCTGAATAGCCGGAGGCCATTAAGCGAATTAACTGGAGGGATAGAAGGACACACACATGCATACAATGACAAGGGACAGTTGAATGCAAGGCATGAAAAAAATTCAGTCTGTGAGAAAATCTTTGAATAAAGAAATGCAAAAAGTACAAATCGTGGCGCAGGCGTAATTACTATGAAATATTTTTTTGCATCACTGTAAATAGAAGAAAAGAAAAAGTTTCAAGCAGAGCAACAAAAAAAATTGGTTACTCCAAACCAGCTTTTAAACTATGTTCATTATGTAATCGCTCTCGCAAACAAGTAACAACAATTTTTCATGAAAACATTTGTTAGACCAATTAAAAAATGCTTTAGATTTTCATCTACAAATAAATCGATAATATTGAATTCAATTAAAAATGGTTTTATATTTTATTTATTTTTTTTAATTTAGTTAAATTTCCAATAATGCCGATTAATTCGCTAATTACAATTTATTACTTAGTAGTAACAACAACAAAAAATTGCTGGAATTTATTGTATGATGCTATAATTTACCGGCTGCCAGTCGCGAAACCAGCCTACCTGTGTCCTAGGAGGTCCAGTTGCGCCACTCGAGGAGGGGATAGGGAAACAGCCCTACACACCTCTAACTGGCTCTTCCCTGAATCAGCCAGATGAACAGATTAAAGACTCCACCTTTTTCATCCCACATTCCAACACATCCACCAACCAACCCATGCTACGCCAGTTTGGCCAAATAATTTGCTCTCTTGGACATGGGCAGACAAAGTCTGCGACACTCTCCTCCTCCTCCTCCTCCTCATCTTCATCTCTGCAGCCTCTGCAAAAGTCGTGATATGGGAGATTTAGTCTTCTCACATGTATTACCACGTAAAAGTTTACTGTTAGAACAGCCACTCGAGTGGCAACTTTGGCGACATGTCGTTGATGCTAATCAAGTAGACTCATCAGTAGACTCTTGATTAGCACCAACGAAATGTCGGCGGCATATAGACTTCTGAAAAAGACAAAAAATGTTATTAAGGTCTATTTTTAGACCTAAATTAATACTTTTTAATTAGCTCTTAAGGCAAATAAATAATTAAATTAATTTAAAAAAAAAATTCAGTCTAGTACGAGGCTGGCTCACACACTTAGGGTTCCGCACATATGTATAATGTACGTATAGAATGGCAGATGTGAATACATACATATATTGTATAAATTTCATTTCTCTGTCTCTTACAGCTTACTTTACGTTGTATGGGGACACCTAGTAGTTTTCGACTTGTTATTGTTGCTGTCATTTGTGGTTGTAAGGCATCTGGGAATACAGACACTGTGCTAGTTTCGGCGCTCTATCTCTTACGGTTCGAGAGTTATAGCTGTTAATCTACGTTGTAAAGGAACACCTGGTAGTTTTACAGTTGTTGTTGTTCTTAGCATTTGTTGTTATGGAGCATATGTGAATACATATATTATGCAAATTTCATTCCTCTGTCTCTCACTGTTCGAGAGTAACGGCTAATTGTTAATTTACGTTGTATAGGCACACCTGGTTAGTTTTCGACTTGTTGTTTTTAGAACTTATTATTGTAGGTCATATGTGGGTACATACATATATTGTGCACCTTTCATCTCTCTCTGTCTCTTACAGTTTGGCAATTACGGCTAGTTTTTACTTTACGTTGTATAGGGACACCTGGTCTTTTTCAACATGTTGTTGTTTTTAGCATTTGTTGTTGTAGGGCATATTCAAATACATACACTGTACGAATTTCAGCTTTCTATCTTTTACGGTTCGAGAGTTCATTGTAACTTTTCATTGTATGGGGACACCTGGTAGTTTTCGCTTTGTTGTTATTTTTAGTATTTGTTATTGGAGCGGCAAGGTACAACAACATCCTGTGAAAATTTCAGCACTTTAGCTCTTATCGTTTCGGAGAATGGACGCTGTGACGGACGGACGTAATCCTAAAACAACATCGTCCCAATTCGCTCAGAATGATGAAGCTCCAATCCACCGTCATTGGTTAACAGCAACTAACATGGTTTAAGCAATGTTATTTCTATTAGATTATAGTTAACTATTGGTTAATTTATGACTGTGAATTTGAGTCTTATGGCAGCAAATAAAAACCAAACACATACCAAAAAAAAAGAAGAGAAACACAACAGCAATGACGAAACATTTTTATTTAAGAGAAACCCCCCAACGTTATCGTCACTACTGACTGACTCTCTGCAGTTTCTAAAACATATGTACATATTTGAAAGGTTTCTACAACTGACGATCGTTATGTTGTTGGTTTCGTATCTTTCGTACGCTGAAGGTTCGTTTATTTTGTTTTGCTTACAACTGCACGTCATCGAAAATGGCTAAAGCATTATTGTCCAAAATGTATAAAACCACTTGCAGCTTTCAGCCCATGTTCAGTTACCAAACAAATTCCAGCTAAAAAGCAACAAAAACATTAAAGAAAAAAGCAACAAGAAATCAAAATAGAAATCTTTTTGAACAGGTTATTCTATTTCAAAGTGTTTAAATTAAAAAAAAACAAAGCAAAAAGCAAAAAAGAAAAGAAATAGTGAAAAATGTTCTCGAAAGTGCCTTCAAGCGTTTGTTACATGGCATTAGCTATTCTTTTTCTTGTGTGTCTAAATTCGCAGCCTTCGCTGGCCAGACCGTGGGATTTATACGATGATGTGAGTGCTTTCTTTGATACCATGTCTTTGGATGATGTGCCTGGTGCTAAAGAATCAAGTAAAACAGAACCAAAAGAGTTCTGCCGCATGCCAGCCCGCAAAGGTGTCTGCCGGGCTCTAATACCACGCTGGAGTTACGATGCGAATAAAAAAGATTGTGTTGAATTCAAGTTCGGTGGCTGTGATGGCAATGAAAATAATTTCCCCAGCTACAAGGGCTGCATGTCCACCTGTCAGGGCATGTAATTCTTGGTGTTCTGAAGAACACTTTCCAAAAAAAAAAACAAATTATCAACCAAATTTTGTCAATTTTAAGGACTTTTTTTAGTTTTAAGCCAATGAGAAAACTTTTCTTATTTAATTATTTTATTTATTAGCAAATAAGTTAACTATTTTCGTGTGATAATTAAAAAAAAAAAAACAAACGACATAAAATAATGTTTAGTTGTCAAAACATTTTGTGGTAAAAATTAAACTACATATTTATGAGCTTATTTATAAAATTGTTGT
The DNA here is from genome assembly GCA_963662145.1 of Sturmia bella. NCBI lineage: Eukaryota > Metazoa > Arthropoda > Insecta > Diptera > Tachinidae > Sturmia > Sturmia bella. The sequence goes on from OY759172.1 coordinate 21,474,335, forward strand.
GTAGAAATTTTCTATGACAAGAGCTTACTTAAATAATTTTTTTTTTATATAAGACCATTAAAGTCTTATGTATTAAAACTACTTTGTGTTTATTAAACTCTTATTTAACGAATTTTTATACAGTACTTGTGCATTAAAACCGCTATTCATGAAAAATAAAACATTCTTGAAACACATTTTACGACAAATTTTTCATATCAAATTTTTTCTAAAATGTATTTGAGCAACGTTTTATTTTTTATGTATACAGGTGTAAGCCTTTAAAAACCATAACACAATACAAACACATATTTTTTTTTTCTATAAATAAGACAGTTGAAAAAGATATATTTTTTGATTGATATTTCACAAATAATGAAAATATGTATTCGGCTATTGAGTATTTATGTTAAGAAATTATTATATATATATATATATATATATATATATATGTATTTATTTTAAACTAGATTGTTATATAATTACATTATCTTATGAATACCCATACATACATACATATATTTATTATTTATTTTAATAAAATTATTTAAATAAAATGAAAACTTGTCTAATTTATGTGCTTTGAAAAACGCAGTAGAAAGGAAATGGGAAAATAATAAAATATCAATATTAAAGTAAACTCAAGCTTGAACAAAAGAGAAGGATAACTAGGACTTTATAGCTGTACAAATAGAATATTTCCTTTGAAATGGTGAGAAATGCATTAAAGATATATATATACAAGGTGGGCCCAAAGAAATCGCCCTATTGGAAATTGCTCTTATTTTTGCAGTCGGCGGCCAATGTGAAATCTGTTTTTACATGTGCGAACTAGACAGCTGTAGTCTACAAGTGAACAATCCGTGGACCGATACACTCCCCAACGTGGGAACGTGGAATAATCGTGACTCTGACGAAGTGGACGATTTTTCGACCAAAATCATAATGAGACATGTGGCTCATTTTCACCTCAGCAGATACATGAACAAGCAAAACTATCGCTTCTGGGGCCCCGAAAATCCACTAGTGATTGCACAAGGAGCCATTACACCCACTCCAAGTGACTGCGTTGTGCACTGTTTACACTGGCGAAGTCGTCGGCCCATTTTTTTTTTCGAATAAGCCGCTAGTCAAACGACAACGCGCTATAGGGCCATGTTAACCGAGTTTTTTCTGCCGCAATTGAACGAATTAGGTCTGGAGAACATGTGATATTCTGAAAGCCAAACAACATCGAATGACTCATTTTGACCACCTGTTACATAAGTGTCAAAAAAATCTAATTTTTAAAATATAATTCTTCTTTCTGTCCATTAGATATGAATTAAAAGTGAGACGCAGTAACGTTCACTATTTACTTGTGTTATAACAAAATTTTTCATACATCCAGAAACTCAGTACATTAAGATCCAGAAACACAATTTGTTCGACAGCGGCAATGTTTTCAAAGAAAATATGTATATTATAATGTAAGACTTTGATTATTTCAATTTTATACTTTTACAGTCTATAGCTCAAAATACTTTCAAAATTTGAGTAAAGAACCTGCCATATTCACACGCAGTACATGCGATGCGTCATCAAATTGTAAACAATTGATATCAAATCAACATATATACATAGATTGATTAATAAAGTAAGAACGATTGGAAAATAAATAAAAACAGTGCGTTATCAAAACAAAATAGGTGATAACAATTAGAGATTCAACGATACAGCTTTTAGCCGATAGTAATTTGTACACTGAGAGATATTTTTCCATAAATCCAATGAATTCCTCATTGAATTAATAATGAAAAATTTATTAATTTTCAAGCAATCAATAAATTCTGATTGATTGACTTTGCATTAATGATCGTTTCATTAAATATATGAATATTGGTCCTAAATCTATAATAAATTCAGGTAAGTGCGAGACATACTCGTAGAGCCAGGGCTCCTTTCATACTACCGTACAATTGGCTTAACCCATTTCACTTAGCAGGCTCAGACGTTTGTATGGGGTGCCTCGCCCATTTTAGTATATAGTTTATTCAGTGAAAGGTTGGCCAAATTAGTATTTCCTAATAACCCAACTAAAATGTTCCCTAAATTGAAAACAACTGCTATTAAAAATTATTTAAATTTTTATATTATTAAAACAAATATTTTTGCTTAAAATCTTATTTTTGTGACTTTCCTTTTTAGCTGTAGAATATTTTAAGCCAAATTTCAATGAAACTGCAGCGTATTTTGCGTCTTATAAAACTAGAAAACCAATGGCTCGTCAATATGGTGATTAACAACTTTTCAATATTTTATTTTGACATTTTTTTTTTTTTTTTTGATCTGTCTACATATATTTATCTGATTAATTCCTTTTTTTTCATGGCATCATATTATTGTTTACAAATAATTTGAATAAATTTTTGTGAAAAGGTGTGTTAATTTGTTTACCAGCTTCGTATTGTAAATTTTTTTAGAATACTATAAAACATACAAATTTGCAAGCCTGTACTCAGCCAGGTGCCCCAGTAAATAAATATTGTTGACTTTGGTTTTGTTGTTTATTTATTTATTTATTATTTTTTTTTTTTTTTAACATTGTGGATTTCGGAGTCTGTATGTCTAATTTAATGTTTTCAATAGATGGCAAATTTGTTTATTAAAATTTTAAAATTTTTTCTTTGATTTGTTTGGTCTGGTTTTTAGCGAACTAGTTGACCTAGACCCCATTCAAAATGTTTGTTTAAGGTTGTTTATGCAGCTTTTATTTCTGTCTAATTGCACATGATTACGTATGATAAAATATTAGCTATCGACAACAAGTCGATTAGTCATAAAACATAGTTTCTGGTAAAAATGTACTGAAAACGGAAATTTTATGTATGCAGTTTTTAGGGTAAGACGTGACGTCGTGGTAGCCGTATGTACCCCAGCCAATAAGTCCTCAACTTGGTTGTCTTCTTTATGAAGATGCGCATCATTACTGTAAAATCTTTCTCAATTCTGAGGAAATAAACTAGAACAAAAGGACATTAAAATAATTAATAAAAAATAATAATTGCACTTAGTAAATTTATTGAATAAAATATGTATACCGAAGAAAGCATTTATTTTTAAATCAGCAATTTTGTTGGCTATATCGCTGCCTTATTTATGCACGCTACTCAATACTTGGTCACTATTTCACAAGTCACTAGTGGATTTTTAATGACAGCCTCAATTGGTGAAATACCAATGAAAAAAAATGTATGGTATGGAGTGTAATATGTGAGCAATACTGACGAAAGAAAGATATTATTCTTTCTTTATTTATATAATCGAGCCCATAGGGCCATATTTGATTAATACATTTGGTTAATTGTAATGAATTCTATGAAATAAGATAATATTAGTCTAAAATTAAATCCATATATATACATACATATATGTACATATTATACGATTGCAATGTATGCACATATACATAAGTCTTTGTTGGAAAACATTGGTTCAATTATAAAAATTATACAATTTGCGCTTAAAACTTCTTATAGAACATTCAGAATATCTCAGATGTATGGGAAGGTTATTGTAGAGTCTGCACACTCTCACTTCAAATGATCTTTCAAACGTAGAGTTATTGATTTTAAATAAAATTAATTGGGGGTTTCGTGTTGAATTTGAGAACTGGAAAAATAGTTGTAAGCAAGATTTAGATTTTATAATAAGATAAAAATAAGATAAGATTCTTATCTTAACAAAATCATAAAAGGAACATTTCAAAAAGTATTTTGTATAGTTTGATACATGTTGATAAATCCTAAGTTTGAAAACGAATCTTATAATGCGATTAAAACCCAATTTCAGTCTGTTCAAATTCGATGACGTGCAGCCACTATAGATTACAAGGCAATACTGAATATGAGTCATAAGCAACAAATGAGCTAAGTTAATCTTTGTTTTGAGCGGCAGATAAAGATTGAGACTGTATAAAGACCTCAACGCTTTATTGACACTAGCTGAAACAGTAGATATATGAGTATCAAGTGTTAAGCCAAGAGATTTCATAGTGTTGACAAATGGCACACACACGCCATCAAAGTTAATACTGACTGATGGATGATTAGTCGACCCAAAATGTAAAGCTTTTATTTTAGAGGGATTAAAGTCAGAGAAACATCAGTGTCAGGGTAGTGGTATAATCTCACTAGAACCATCTAGCCACTAGTTGTTTTTTAATGACAAGTGCGAGATGTGCGCGTGAGTGTTTTTGGCTCACGTCACGCATACTGACGGTCATAGTGATTTTCCGCACCCACGACAATTTTTTTGGGCCTCACATCATCCACGCTCATGAGCAAAATTTTTTCAGTCATGCAATTTTACGCACGAAAAACGAGAAAAGTTCTCACGATCAATCATCTTTGTATTAAAACATAATATATAAGCAAAAAATGTTATTTATATACATATGTACACCTGTGATCAGAAATGATAAAAGTCTTACACCGGTATTCATAAAAAATAAAACGTTGCTGAAGTTTTTTGTGTTTCAACAATGTTTTATTTTTTATGAATACCGGTGTTAGTCTTAAAACATAGTTTTGAGAAAGCTGTGTTATCAATGTAGAACAATTTCTTTGAAGAAATCCAAATAAACAATTTAAAAGAGGTTTTCTAATAAACTAAAGACTACAATATTAAATAATTCATATAAGATTTAATGAAAACATGTCTTCTAGGACATTTTGGCGATTATTGCGAATTGTATAGGACTTTTATTAAGGATTATTGGAACGAAGTTCCTTAACGCGGCTTGCTGGTAGTGGAAATTAGTAGAAATCGTCACGAAAGCGTGTGAGCTGTTTATATGTATTGGTGTACTGTTGACAAGCAATTGTATATGATGGGCGGTGTCTCCACTGACAGCAGCGGAGACACCTACTCATAAATATTAATTATGTAGTTGGAAAACGTTCCAAAAATTTAAAGAATCATAAAATTTCAAAATTTCAAAAACAACACAAAATAAAACAGACAGATTTCAACTTGTATTACATTCAAAGATGAAAAAAAACGTAAGGAACTTCGTTCCTAACGGGGGTCCCCCGACCCCATTTCTTTTTTTCAATTCTATTTCGTTAGTATCTTTTTAATAAATTTCATTAGAAATATGGAGATTTTACATTAATATGACATATTTTAGAGTATATATGTAAATCGTCCAAAGTCCACATATGTTGTTATCGCTTGTGACCACAGACATATCGTTCAGCTACGCAAACAACAGATAATGATAATTACGCAGCTTTGCTTTCCTTTTAATATCTGCTTATAAATTCAAACGTGAATTATCACCCACAGATGGCCAGCATTTCAAAATGTTATAGCTGGTACTAATTTTTACTTTTATCTGCAATATAATTAAATTTTCAAGACGACTGTTTTCCGAACCGTTTCTGTTTTTTTTTTTTTTTTTTTTTTTTTTTGAAATGCAATACTTATCCAAAAAGTCTTTCAGTTCTGCATGATCAAATGGATCATGCAGAACTGGAGAGTTACTGCGAGAGATCTCCTTATATACGTCACATAAACAAATCATAATTTTCTCTTCTAAGATTTAATTTACTCTTTGCAATCCATACATTTTGAACTTGAGGTCATTAAAATTTGCTTTAGGGTATTAATTTGTATTCATAAACAAAAAATTTATGTGGGTTTTGAAGAAACATAAGGTTTCATGATTTAATTTTGGGTTTTGCACTACATATAGCTTATTGAGTTAAAATTACTCATGGAATTAGTTCCCCCAACGATTTTCTACATTTTTTCTTCACATGCAAATCGCACCAGGCTAATGTACTTTACATGTGTAAAAGAAATTGAGCTAAAATAATCGGCATTGAAAATAGTTCAAGGAAAAATGGGTTAAAGTTGTTTTGTAAACCATAACAAGTTAGTGTTTTAACGTTTTCGTGTTTTAACATGCACCGTGTAAATTTTAAGCCTCTATCTCTTAAGGTTTTTTCAACCTAAAAGGTGTCCCCGCATATGAACACCAATTAAATTTTAACTTTTTCCAACTTTTGATATTTGTTGTTGTAGAGGCCCGCAAACTGTATACATACATATATTGTGAAAATTTTAAGTCTCTATCACTTACAGTTCAAACACAAAAGTCAATTTTCAAATTAAAGGGTGTCCCCGTACAAAGAACAACATTTGAATTTGTACTTATTTGCTATCTTTGGTATTTGTTGTTGTGTGGACCTGGTGACTGCATACACTGTGCAAATTTCAAGTCTCTATCTCTAATTTCAGGTTCCTGTAAGGAATCAGCCTTTAGTTTTTAAATTTTTGTTGTTTTTGGTATTTGTTGCTATAGAACTTATTCCATTCTAATTATTTTCTATATTTTTCTGCCGTCTATATGCCAGCGAAATTTCGTTGATGCCACTCAACTCGTCCGTAGACTCGAAAAATCTAGTAAGGTAAGTAAGTAAGGCGTCAAACCTTCCTTTTTCTAGTCTACTGACGAGAGTTGTGTAGCATCAAAGGCGGCATGTAGACGGCTTGAAAAGATGGAAAACAATTTAAAAGTTCTACAAATTTTTTGTGAAACTAAAACATAAATTTTCCATTTAAAATTAATTGTTAGCAACAATTTTTGCTTAGAAAATTTCTTGTTGGTTAAATTTTTGTTTGGGATTAGTTTTTCGCTGAAATTATTTCACACCTTTTCAAAAACTAAACAATTTTTAAAAAGGTCGCTAAGTGCGTAAATAATGTGTATCCTTTTTCAAACTGACATACATCATTTATAAGAAAAAAAATATTTGGTCATTATTCCCAAAATTTGGCCATTCATAAAACTTTTAAAAAGACAATTTTGTTTTGCTAAAAACAAACTCATAACATCCGTTGGTAGTAAAATAAACTGCGAATTTATTACTAATTCACAATTTTTTACAGTAAATTTGCTGCTTTTTTTAATAACCCCGGTCATTGTTTGTTTGGCTTTATTTATTTTAAGTTTCAACGAATTTTATTCATTTATTTATTTTTTCTTTCTGTTTCCATTATTTTCAGTTTTATGCATTCATATGAATGTTGTAGTTTGAGATCAAAATAGAAAAAAATGGCAGCGTTTGGCACTTGTAAACATTTTACCATAATTGTTTGTTGGCTTGTTTATTTTTGAGCGTTATTTACTAGTTATGATGATCTTTTGCAATATGCTATGTTTGCTTCATTTTATAATTTATTTATTCTTGTTTTTTCTTATTTTAACGTTTTAATACAACCATTTACAATCATTATTAAAAGCAATTATTTTCTGGAGAATTCTTCTGAACAATTCAATGTATTTTTAGCAATAACTGATTAAAGAGGTTTTCATAAGACAATGTTTTTAATTTGTATTTCTTGTAAAACTATTAACAACCAAACATACAGCCATACACAATGTACATATGCACGTGCATACATATACATATGCATACGTGTGTGTGTATGTATTTTCATAGACGTTAACAATTGTTTAATAATTTACTTAATGTAAGTTGGTAAGTTTGATTTTTTTTGTTAACTGTGATTTGGCTTTCGGCCAAAAAGGTTTAGGCACGATCTCTATTATGTGTTTGTTGTTGTTGTTGTTGTTGTTATTACTGTTTGGTTGTTTGTTTGTACTACAACAAGTCAATAACCTTTAATTGTTTATTGCTAGTGACCAATAATGCTTCTCTTTAACTCTTTCTCTTATAACAGTACTCAAATTTGTTTGCCTCGTGGTTATGTAAGTCAGGGACGAATAATTCAATACTATTTCAATACACAAATCGTAGTAACGAGTGGTTGGTTGCTCTTTATATGAAAGATGCTAATAAAAATTAAGCTTAGAAACGGTATAAAAAGTTCAGTGAACCTGCTGTGTTGGCCAACAAATGCAATGGAGAAGCGGCGCTCATAGCAAAACCACAAAAGATAATGGATGAGTGGGCACGAAGCGTATCATCAACAAATTTTGACAGTTGTAGACGAGTTCATACCGGACAATGTGATATCAGATCGCATACTGGAGACAAGACTAGAGACCGATTGCGAAGCATTGCTTCCCTACATTCATTCCTAGTTGACTGGCTCCTCAAACTAGATCCCCATGCAGAAAACGGGACTCAGTATCATCTGTCAGGTTATTGAAGTGTTCTATAGGCCCAAGCTCAGACAATAACTGAATGCATTAGAGAACTCAATAAAATTCCCAAGAGAACTCAATTAAATATATTCCCGGGGCCCGGGAGTGATAACACATCTGGCACAACTACTACACGTTTAGAAAGTTTTGAGCGAAATAATTCCTGTGATGGGTCTGACAATTTAGAGCATTTTTAAGCCGTATATAGTTAATATTTCTACTCAAAATCGAAGACTAAAACATCGTGACATGCGATTTTCATACGCATATCTCTACATACATATAAATGGAATCAACCCCTGTGCGTTTACTTTCGGTTTTATAATAATTAAGTAAAGAAAAGTAAACTTTTATTGCTAGGTTGACAACCGACTGTTTTGAAGTAGATACACCTTTTATAACAACCCTATGAGCGTTGAATCAACTAAATTTTATAATTTTAGAACTAAAAAATATTTAGAACATGAATGATACTTTAAACATTCATTTCAAGTCATTTATATTTTCATTAAAAAGTTTTCCATGCCTGACTTGTGTCTCAAACACTCTCTATTTGCTGCTACCTCAGTCAGTATTGTCAGATTAGGGGATTCATCTCCAAATCGGGATATGTGGAGATTTTGGGGAATTTATTTCGGATGATTTTTAAGTTTTGAAGATTTCGTCCAATCTTTTCAGGATTTTCATTTAACATTATATAAGTTTTTGCTATTTAGGATTGTTTTAATTTGAACATATCACAAATGGCAGACAACTTATATATGGTTTTGAACTGAATATATATATATGTTTTATACACATTAAGTTGCACCGAATCACCGTCTTTTGGAGACCACTCAGACAGCCAACAATCAACGCTTGCGTTCGACGAGTATCTCGGCAACAAACTCAATAAAAGCAAAAACTTCAAATAAAATACAATGCAAATTACCCGAATCTTTGAACTAATATTTACATTTATGCTTAAAAATATAAAATACATTATGGAATTTTTGTCCAGAGATGATAATGGCAATTGTAAAAGTAAAACGAAAAATTTATTCAGGCAATGGTATAGAGGAATTGCACTCCGAATTTTTCAATTTCACTAACAAACCTAACTAATTTGTTAAGTACTATTTCTTGCACGTTGTAATAGTAAGTGTCAAGAATTTGGCGGCATATGTTGTAAAAATATTGTTAAATAATAAGTTATTTAAAATTAAGTGAACTGAAGTTGAACTACTTGTAATGGGGATTTTTGGGGATAAAACCCCACAAATTGGGGATGTGTCTCAAAAGAAACGTGGGAACCCTGACCTCATCTTATTGTACGCTGTTACTCATGTTGTGTATCCGTTTCCGGGTTTTTCCCAAAGTTCATTACAAAACATAAACAAATAGTAATAAATTCGTGATAAAAGTCAATAAACTTCAACTAACCCGCATTTCGTTTGAATAAAATAGCTAAAAGATAAACAGCTAAAAATAGTTTCAAACACGTATTAAATATTAACTAAATGAATTACCTACACAGATGTGTATGTGTTCCAATAAATTATTATTATTATTATATAAAAGTATTGTTGCTGAAAGGTAACTAAAAACGAATATCTGCAGGTATTAGGTTTTCACTGCATCATGTACCTTAAGTTGGCTGAAATTATTCTGCAATGGGAAACATTATCCTCTCTGGGACATTTTCTGTATTAAGCTGAAATGTTTCTGGCGATAGCTTGGTTGCTTCCAGAAAAATCTCTCGCTTTCATTGAGCGCTTCTTATTGAGGAGTTAGTAGAGTGCTCTACCACCGAAACCCAAACCTGCAGGTTTGATTCCTGCCGCAAGTAGTTTTGGTTTTTTTATAAATATTATATAATAAATTAAGTCAAGTACGAGGCTGGCTCGCACTCTTAGGGTTCCGTACGTATGTACATATATGTGTAATTTATGTATGTGAATGCATATGTATATTTTATAAATTACATCTCTCTGTTTTTAAAGCTGCTTTATGTTGTATGGGGACACCTAGTAATTTTCCACTTGTTGTTGTTGTTGTTGTTGTTGTTGTAATTTGTTGTTGTAAGGCATCTGGGAATACATACACTGTGCGAATTTCGACTCTATATCTCTTACGGTTCGAGAGTTATAGCTATTACTCTACGTTGTAAAGGGACACCTGGTACTTTTACAGTTGTTGTTGTTTTTAGCAAGTGTTGTTGTGGACCATATGTGAATACACATATTGTGCAAATTTCATCCCTCTGTCGCTCACGGTTCGAGAGTAACGGCTAGTTGTTACTTTACGTTGTATAGGGACACCTGGTAATTTTCGACTTGTTGTTGTTTTTAGCATTTGTTATTGTAGGCCACGAATTCATAATCCAATTAAATTATTGATAACGAATAATTTAATTGGAACTTATTCGTTCGGTTTGCCGGCAACATCACTAAGACAATTAAAAAATTAATGTTTACTTAATTTTATATGCCTTTAGAAATTAAAAAACAATTTTGCACCATAAGAAATGAAAATTAATATGCAAAAGTAGTGAAAGAATTAGGCTCAATTGAATATACAGCATACACTTCCTGATCTCAAATTTATAAAAACTAGAATATTTATAAAGACTAGAATATATTTGTTTCTCGTATTTAAGTTGATTGAATCCTTAAACGAGTCTTGTTGTCAATAACGGTTTAACCAAATCTGAGCACTTTTATATTATTATGAATAATTTTTTAAAACACTTTGCTTGTTAAAGCCTAAAGCAATGTTTATTAAGGTTTTCTATACAGTTTTTTGGTTTTGAATATTTGTCAAATTACAACTTATACGGGAAAGTGCCGGCAAATCTGCAAATGCAGGTCGTTTTGTGGTCTTCTTCTCTAAATATTTCCGTTTTCAAATTTTGTGAGGAAGAAGTATTTTAAAAAATACAGTAGAAACAAGTTGTGCCTCCTTGGGGTGGGGTTTTCTATACAGTTTTTTGGTTTTGAATATTTGTCAAATTACAACTTATACGGGAAAGTGCCGGCAAATCTGCAAATGCAGGTCGTTTTGTGGTCTTCTTCTCTAAATATTTCCGTTTTCAAATTTTGTGAGGAAGAAGTATTTTAGAAAATACAGTAGAAACAAGTTGTGCCTCCTTGGGGAGGGGTTTTCTATACAGTTTTTTGGTTTTGAATATTTGTCAAATTACAACTTATACGGGAAAGTGCCGGCAAATCTGCAAATGCAGGTCGTTTTGTGGTCTTCTTCTCTAAATATTTCCGTTTTCAAATTTTGTGAGGAAGAAGTATTTTAGAAAATACAGTAGAAACAAGTTGTGCCTCCTTGGGGAGGGGTTTTCTATACAGTTTTTTGGTTTTGAATATTTGTCAAATTACAACTTATACGGGAAAGTGCCGGCAAATCTGCAAATGCAGGTCGTTTTGTGGTCTTCTTCTCTAAATATTTCCGTTTTCAAATTTTGTGAGGAAGAAGTATTTTAGAAAATACAGTAGAAACAAGTTGTGCCTCCTTGGGGAGGGGTTTTCTATACAGTTTTTTGGTTTTGAATATTTGTCAAATTACAACTTATACGGGAAAGTGCCGGCAAATCTGCAAATGCAGGTCGTTTTGTGGTCTTCTTCTCTAAATATTTCCGTTTTCAAATTTTGTGAGGAAGAAGTATTTTAGAAAATACAGTAGAAACAAGTTGTGCCTCCTTGGGGTGGGGTTTTCTATACAGTTTTTTGGTTTTGAATATTTGTCAAATTACAACTTATACGGGAAAGTGCCGGCAAATCTGCAAATGCAGGTCGTTTTGTGGTCTTCTTCTCTATATATTTCCGTTTTCAAATTTTGTGAGGAAGAAGTATTTTAAAAAATACAGTAGAAACAAGTTGTGCCTCCGTGGGGAGGGGTTTTCTATACAGTTTTTTGGTTTTGAATATTTGTCAAATTACAACTTATACGGGAAAGTGCCGGCAAATCTGCAAATGCAGGTCGTTTTGTGGTCTTCTTCTCTAAATATTTCCGTTTTCAAATTTTGTGAGGAAGAAGTATTTTAAAAAATACAGTAGAAACAAGTTGTGCCTCCTTGGGGAGGGGTTTTCTATACAGTTTTTTGGTTTTGAATATTTGTCAAATTACAACTTATACGGGAAAGTGCCGGCAAATCTGCAAATGCAGGTCGTTTTGTGGTCTTCTTCTCTAAATATTTCCGTTTTCAAATTTTGTGAGGAAGAAGTATTTTAAAAAATACAGTAGAAACAAGTTGTGCCTCCTTGGGGAGGGGTTTTCTATACAGTTTTTTGGTTTTGAATATTTGTCAAATTACAACTTATACGGGAAAGTGCCGGCAAATCTGCAAATGCAGGTCGTTTTGTGGTCTTCTTCTCTAAATATTTCAGTTTTCAAAATTTGTGAGGAAGAAATATTTCAGAAAATGCAGTAGAAACAAGTTGTGCCTCCTTGGTGAGGGGTTTTCTATACAGTTTTTTTGTTTTTAATATTTGTCAAATTACAACTTATACGGGAAAGTGCAGACAAATCTGCAAATGCAGGTCGTTTTGTGGTCTTCTTCTCTAAATATTTCCGTTTTCAAATTTTGTGAGGAAGAAGTATTTTAGAAAATACAGTAGAAACAAGTTGTGCCTCCTTGGGGAGGGGTTTTCTATACAGTGTTTGCACCCTTTGTACCCTTTTCAGTAGAACTCGTGACATATCAAATTTAATTGGCTTTTATCTTATCCCATCTACATACATATGTATAGTATATAAATAGAAAGTTTTTCATCTTTATTTTATAGATTTTTATTGTATTTTTTTCTCTATATATTTTTTATATATTTAATTAGTTTCTAGTTTGTTTGATTTTATTATTGTTTCATAATTCATATACGAAAAGGGGTGTTGTTTAAATTTTCCACAGGTCGTCAATTTAATTTAAAATACTTTTTGAAATTTCTTTAACCAATGGACAGATTTTTTGTATCTTTCGGGGGATTTGTATCAATTGAATAAAAAAATGTAACTGTTAAATACAATTGATACAATATTACGATATTTTTCTAAATATAGATTTCAACATACATACATTCATACTTAATAGTAATACATAATAGATTTTAAGTATATTTGCATTTTTTTTTTCTTTTTAAAATAAAAAAAATGTTGATGCAATAAAGTTTTTCCGCTATTTCTATCAATTAGTACATTTAAAATGTTGATAAAAAAATTATATATGTATATAATATGCAAGCATACATACATATATTGTACCTTTTATGCTTTTTAAATTTATCTGCATTTTTTGTTTTTTTTTTTTTTTTTTTGTTTAAAGCAAATTAAGGACATTGCATTAAAGATATAGAACCAAAATAGACTTCCAAAGACAGTTTACGAAATGAAATGTTATTCGAAAAAAGGAGAAATATACATACATATGTATTTTATGTAAGGATTTATATTTTACATTTAAATAGTTTCAGTTTTATGGCCTTAAAATTATTTCGATTTAAATAATGTATAGAATATTTATTTAAAGTAGAAAAGAGCCAAAGGCGTTCAATTTTTTATAAACATGTTTCAAACTCGAGTGTGTATTAGCAGGCAATGTCGCTGCTCACGCCTTTAATGCACTCGGAGCTAAAGTGCACACAGCCATATTTACACACTAGAGTCCAGACATATGGAATGAAAAATTCTTCAGGTGCATCTTCTTCGACGTATTTAAACTTCAGGTCAGGAAATTTCTAAAAGTAAAAGAATAAACATATTTTTTATCAATCTTTTTTTTTTAATTTCTGCCATTAAGTTCAATAGCACTGATACAAGTCGATCGGCTACAAGCCGAATTGCATTCAATTCCAGTTACTTTCAGGTAATGATGTCTGGTAAAACATCAGTCGTCGGCAAATGCTTCCTCTGGCGCTTACTTACTTATTTACTTATTTGAAAGCAAATAAACTCTATAAAAACACTTGTAAGGATTATTCGGAAATGCAATTAATTGGTGTTCTGTATTACGATGCGCGCAAAGTGTGTTTTATTCGCTTTTAAAATGTCAAAAAGTAGAAAACCGGCATTCCGTAATGCGAAAACAAATGTCAACTGTACATCGAAATCGCAAAGTTCATGCAAAACAAATCACACAAAAATTAATGTAGCGCCTGTTTACTTGTATTCTACAGCTGTCTAGCTGTAAAAACAGGTCTGACATTGGCCGCCATTTGCAAAAATAAGAGCAACTTCCAATAGGGTGATTTCTTTGACCCTTCTGGTAGAGGAAAAAATAATTTTTAATTTTGTCTATGCAGTGAACTCATTTCAATAATTCACACACACAAAAAGCACGCCGAAAACTTTAGTGTCATCTAGAAATCATCTCCGTGATTTCAAATCCATTGTTGTTTTAAAATCACCGTGATTCCAGAACAGGCCTGAACATTACATTTTACGAAATATTGAAAAATATATACATATGTATGTACATAGTTGTTGAATTTTTCTTTTTCTAAAAAAGCAAAAAAATAATTCAATCTCAAACATATTAACATAATTTTTTGAAATTCATTCTAAAAAATCAAACTGAATTTTAGTTCAAATTTTATTAAGACTGATTGTAAAATATCGCTAAGCACGTCATAATTTTCCCTGTACAAAAAAAAATATATATATATAAATCAAAACTATGCTGAAACTGAAAAACTAAAATTTCACAGCATGTTTCCCAAACAAACAAAAAATTATGACCTGCAATCTTGTATTTTTTCTACACAGAAAACACTTTCTCCTAAAATTTTTCTATATAAAATAATTTCTAAGACTGTGAAAACTTTCTTTTATAAAAAAATGTAAATCTGAGAAAGTTTCTATATAATGGGTCTCATTATTGATGCCGTTCCACGACTGCGCAAAGCATTTTTTATGCGGAATTTAAATTTGCAATTATTCATTCCGTTGTTTCTGTATCTTTCCGAAGTTGCGGTGTTGCCATATTATTGATTCCACAATGTAGATTTCTTACGTTCAAAATTTCCAATGAAAGACTGAACAAAAATGTAACGAAAAGTAACATTTTTTTTACAAAAGTTGTTTTAGTTTATTTTGTTTTATTTTTTACAACTATTTTTATTTATTCAATATCTATACAATTTTAGCCTCCATGGCCAATTAATGGTGCTTATTCGGGAAAACGTGCTAGTGAAGTGAATCTGTACATGTAAAACAAGAACAAAATGTCAAGAGTACAAACAAATTGTTTTTATGTTTCGTACAAAATTTATCGTTTACTGGTGAAAGAGATACGCGTGGCCAACTACCTCGTTAATTATATTCTTGCGATGTAGGGAAAACACAAACAATTCTTCATTTTTTGTTTTTGTTTGCCAAGGAAAGTTGCACCTCTTCGGCGCGTTTTTCAGAATAGCCACCAATATATTTGTATTGTAAGTTGAATATTACATACATATATGCCTACACCATATATATATAAATAAAACTATTCAAAATTCATTATCGGCTCTCCAGCCATACTGAAATATTAATATTATTATATTAATAAAGTATATTAAAATCCTATAAAGTATATAAAAATCCTATAATCAGCATACCTCAAAGTAATGTGTTCGTCTCAGTGGTTGTTTAAATAGTCCAGGAGGTATTTTTTAAATGTCAGGTATGAGGACGAGAATAATGTTAGATATATTTCTATAGGAATAAAAGAAAAATACAAAACCAAAGTGCAAATCGAAGCAATTATGGATTTAATGATAATAATTTCAAGCCTGTAGTTTTACACAACGCGCTCCAGCAGACATAAATAAATTTTGGGACTTGGCGCTAACAAAAAATGTTTCCAGACCACAAATAAAAGTTGCATGTGGTTGGAGAAAGGCATCGCAGTACTGTTTCTTAAATTTTGTTCATCGGGCTTAATTTTCAGTTGCAGAATTTGGCTCAGCCACAATGTAATCAAACGCAAATATTTGCATAAATTTTTATTTTTCAGGAAACCGACACTTCTTTATTTTAACTTGCTCCGTAACCTTTATTTGTAACAAGTCTTCAGTTTTATAGCGCAAAACTCTTCTTTCTAACTGTCTCTTCTTTCTTTCTAAGACAGCATTAGTATCCACATTTAAATTACATACATATTTCGCTGGTAATAAATTAATTAACACCCACGTACAAAATTACGCACACAATTTTTTTAGTGCTTCTGCGAAACTAACCTCGAAATTATTAAAACCCAGAAGTTAAAGCGTATAACGCAGGAATGAATAATTGCAATTTTCCAATCGATCGATATTTCTTTCTGTTCAAGTTTTCGTTCCGTGCGGCATTAATAATACATCCAATATTCTAAGAAATTGAGGGCTCTTCGAAAAAAAAATGTCTATAGAAATTTGATTTTTTCAATGCTCACTCATTGCAATGTGAAAACTTTTTCAAATTCATTTAGAAAGTGAATGTTTTTTTTTCAAAGATTTTATATTGAAAGGTTCGAACTTACCCTTAAACGATCGCTGGACCATTGACTGGCCCCTTTTGAAATTACTTCAAATACCTCATTTACCCCCAGTTCGCCACGTTGATCTTGCACTCGTTGTAAGCGTGAGGAGAAAAAGCCCACCACCTTAGAAAATGATAAGGCGTTAAAAAAATTGTGTTTTTATTTAACTTAAAACTATTTACCATATCGATGTTTTGTATTATATCCTGAAAAGCATGATGTGAACGAAAGCCCTCAAACACACTGCGTTTGTAAAGTAAGGTATATACCAAATTGGGACAATAGGCCAATTGATTTGAAAGACAAGAGTTTAGAATCTCTAAAACCATGCGTAACACTTCTTCCAGAACTGTTAAGTCTTGTAACATATCTTCTGGGGTGGTGGAAACATTTACAAACACTGCACTATTGACCGGCTCTTTGATTTGTGCATCTAAGCGGTTGTGTTTCTTGGCTAAAGTTTCGAACAACGAAATCAAACGTTGCGCCACATACGGGTGTAAGTTACGAAATTGTCCCGACATATTGGCCAAAGCTGCCAAGCAATTAGTATGCAAGTACTTGTCACGCATTTTTAACATATTATACTGTATAGTGCGTATAACGACCAAAATGAGAAGCCCGCCTAGAGATATTTCGGAAATAGTACGCTCGGTATACCAGGTAATATTTTTAAGCATCTGAAAAAGAAGTTTTGTTTTTTTTTCTAAATAAACAAAAAGTATGGTTTTTCTTCTGTCATACTCACAATATTATGTACATTCTTATTGAAGCTATCATCCTCACTTAAAATCAGTAGAACAATCAGAGACATATAAATATGATGTGAGGTGCTATCGGGAGCATGATACAGTGTTTGTAGAATCGGTGTTACCAACTTTTCCAAATCCTGTTGGGCCATAACAAAACGATAAAACCGCTCGTTACGATGCAGCAATAAATACAATAACAATGTGGCCTGATCAATTGTAACGATGCGGCATAAGGTCTCATAAACAGCTGTAAAGTCAATATGAAACGTTGCGCCATCTCTGTTCGCTGCATCTTTAGAGTCAGCACAAGCGAACAGTGACGAACGATATGAATTCTCTTTTATTGTACAATGATTGGTAAGTATAAGAATCAATAGAAGACTTTGATTGGCCAGTGGATAGTGTGTACGAAATTGATGTGACAATTCGGAGCCAACAGAATTACTAGTCTTAAACACATCTTGCTGTTTTCGAAAACTGAATATCGAAAGTAACGATTCCGCAATACCAAAAACAAACGATCCGGCCGATGTAGAACCAAACATAGTCTGTGGCACCTCAACTAAACGTGAGACAAAATGTAATAAGGCAGACATTAATACATTTGCATGCTGGCATTTGTAAATGGTACGGAAAATAATTGATTTCTCCGTGGGTTGTTGTGTAAAGAGGTGCACAGACAGAAGGGTGATTAAAGTATTGACAGCTTCCAAGTGTAAGTGATATGTGAATTCTCTGAAAGATCGAACATACATTGTGTGGTATTAAAAAATAAGCAAAGATATAAAAAGGTCATAATATATAATATTATAACTACATATGTATGTATATTATTAAATTGATTTGATGAAAAAAAGATGATTTAAATAGTTTTCAACTTTCTTTTAAACGAGACTTCTGAAATGTAAATGTAGTCTATATTAAGAACACAATTAGAATTTAAGAAAATTTGCTTTACAAAATATCAGCAAGAAAACAGATACATTTGCATGTTAGAAACCTAAAAAATATACTAAAATAGCAAGAAATTGATAAGGCCTTAAGGGCTCGATTAAATGAAGAATTGATAAAATGAAATGCAATTGAGAAATATTTGAAAAGAAAATCGTAAGCGTAATAAAATTTTTTACTCAAAGTCTCATATGCAAAGACTTATTAATTCAAATGTTTACAATACTTAATTATTTTCGGGCTCATGGTCCAATTATCAGGTCAATGCATCTCTCTATATGATTTTATGTGTTTTCATTGTGAAACTGTCAAGAGCTGTACAGACGTATGTGGTTGTTGTAGGTTTGACAGTCTCGCCACTATTATTACACAAACGAAATACAAGCAGGTTTTTTGTTGTTGTAGAGTTGCACTGACTTGATAAATAGGCTTTGGTCAGGCGTATAGTTCGGTTTTTACTTTCTAAAAATTGGGAAAAAAGTTTTGTGGTAAAATTGATTGATAACCACAAGTTTTAAAGAAGACAAGGCAAGTAAATTTTAATGTTTATACTTTAACAGTCTTATTTTTAAAAAATAATCTAATTATTTATTTGCTATAAGAGTCAATTGTCAGACGTCTATTTGTCGCCGACATTTAGTTGATGCTACAGAACTTGTCAATAGACTGGAAAAAACTAAAAAAAAAATATTTTGAGCTTGACTGCATGTTCTAGTGTTTTCATGAACACAACGAGAATCACAAACGTTCAAACCAAACCTTTAAGATAGAAAATAATTTCATCGTCGCGCAACACTTTGACTTTTCTTCACAACCTTCAGGCAACGAGTTACCGTCGGTTACTACGATTTGTATTTTTGAAAGTATTACAGAGTAAGTTGTTTTCTAATTATATATTTGCTATAAGAGCCAATTAATTGAACGATTTTTATTTTTAAAATAAGAATTCAAGAATTGTTCATACCTATTTAGTTAGTTCTTATTTGACAAATATATACATACATATAATTTGTCACATAAGCGTACAATAAACATGATCTAATTTTAGAGATAAGCCAGTAAACAAACACGCGTTCACCCATTACAACTCCTTATACCTACAAAGGAAAACAGTTTCATCTACCAGCGATTTAAAAGAATTGTATACGTGACAAAACTTGTTTGCTCAAATATGAACTTAATTATTTATTTGCTTTAAGAGCCAATTAAAATGTATTATTAATTTAGGTCCAAAAAAAGGTTCATTTTTAAAAAGCTTAATTTTTGGACCTAAATTAAAACTTGTTTACTTTGAAAAATTTCGAAACGTTCAAAACAAATTTAAAACTTACTTTACGGGTATGACAACAATCAAATTGAATATTGCATCTATAAAAGTTTCAAACTTGGAACCATCTACTAAAACGGCTGCAGCGGCAGCAGCTGCTTTTATTGTAGCTGCCGCATCATGTTCCGCTGCTTCTACTGCAATTACAGTAGGTTCTAAGGATGCAGCTGCTGATTGTTCCTGCTCCTCGGCTTTAAGCAGTTTTTCGTTTGGTATAGCTTCGAAATGTTGCAGCAACTGAAATTCCGAACCCGTCTCTATGATGTATTTAACCAGACTACGTATAATAAATAAGGCATTAAAAGTTTGCCAAATGTGTTTATTGCTCTCTTGATCGGACAAGGAAAGTAGTTCAGCTACTTTAGTTAAGAATACGGTGATGAGCGAACCAAAATTGCCAGTCTTTAAATTATTACTAATAAATGATTGACACAGAGATTCCAAACGAGAATCCAAATTCAATTGATCTTCCGAATTTTCTGGTATGGTTATATTGTAGTTTAGCAACGCATGCCAGTATTCGGAGTCTTCATACGAGATATGATTGCGTCCCACAAATTTTTGTAACAACTCATTGCCAGCCAAATCGGCCTGTCTGCTTACGTTGATGCCCATTTTGTTGTGTTACTTTATGTTTCTTTTTTTCGTCAAACAAACCAACACTTTTGTTGGCTTCCCGTTTGATGCAGTCGTTTTTTTTTTTCTGTGTGAAAATAAAAGGTTTGTTGTGGTTTTCTCCCTTTCAATATCTTTCCACTAAGGTTTTTTATTAAATATTTTGTTTGATTTTATAACTCCGCCATAGATGATGATTGTGTCGAGTTTTTAAAAAATTTCTTGTTCAACTTTTTCAGCCGTATCGGCAAAAAATCTAAATTAATTAATTTTTCTTTTATTCTGATGTGGTGACATATAAAAAATCTGACAGAACGAAACGTCATCACAGTTTTTTTTATATTTTCTTTTGATACCGTATTTATCCTAACAGCTGTTTGAGTGACCAGATGATAACGTAAAATAAATATGCGGCTGATTTGGAATAATTTTAAAAACGCTTACTATAAGCACAGAGTACCATGATACAATTAACAAGGTAGCCTCGTCAGCTAAACCGTTAATCAACTGACTACTTTAGCTTGTCAAGAGATTGCAGAGATGAAAGGCAGCCGAAACGAGATAGCTAATCCGCGTAAGCTCAGTGCATCTCTCTTCTGTAAATGTAGAAATGGCGTCTTTTTGACAGTTTGCATAAGTTGTACAAAAACAAAATGCATGTTATTTTTATTGAAGTTGTTTTTATTGTAGCGAAAAGGTTACCTTGTTAGTTGTATCATGCAGAGTACTTTGTGCTATAAGTCCTGTTGGCAAATCACGTGCTTTTAAAATCATGTGATTTCAAAACTGAACTTCAACAACGCATAATTCTATATTATAAATAGCTTAGCGTTAGAAAAATTGCAAGGTATAAGCATAAACTGAGGTTTTTAATACAATTGTTTTAGTGAATCATGTGATTTGAAATAAAGTGATTGTTAGATCAGATCAGGGACCATGTTCCGGGATTCGTGATCGACGGTACTCGATAGTAAAACAATGTAAAGCAAAAAATAAAAATAATAAGCAACAAACACGCAGCATTCAATCACTAATACCACAGGCCGAATTAAGGTGTTGATGATCGAATGAATTCATCTTCGAATGCTGCGTATTTATTGATTATTTTCGTTTGGTCTTACATTTATTTTACGTGATAGCTCGTTCGATCACGAATAGCGTAATTCGAAACCAGACTTTAGGTCCAGGAGCCGAATTGCGGCATTGCGGATTGAATATGCTATCGACTAAAAATAATGCTAAGCAACAACAAAAAAAGCACCAAACACGCAACATACGTCAACGAATTCCATTGTTCCACTCCTGATTATCATAAATTAAAAAAATTTTAAATCGATTAGAAAACGTGCAAGCTTTTGGAACAAAGAGTATTTCAAACAATTAAAAATGGAAAGGAAAGATTAAAATCAGAGAACTGGTTTCGGAATAGTAGAAAAATTGGTTTTTAAGGGCGAAAATTGTAATATCCAGTTTGATAGAATTGAAACAAAAATTTTGTTGAAACGAAAATATTTTTGATATCGTTTATCGGTATAAACCGATAAATAAATATACATATAAGTATTTAATATTCGAACCAACCGACTATTGCAATCTGGAGCTGGCTTCCTCTTTGTTTCTATCATTTAAATAAAACAAACACGCAATTTTTTTATAGATGTATTATTCATATTTATTACTTAACTCTTTTAAGCTTGTAGTTTAAAATAGATTTTTTTAAGATCTTTATTTGTTAAAATATTTTAAAAACGGGAATTAGTTCATATAGTAGATTATAGACGAAAACTTCGTGATTTTGGTAGTTAAATTTATTAAATGAAATTTTCATAGCTTAAACGCACACAACTAAAAAATAAAATAGGTAAGTTACATATTAATTTTGTATAAGGAAATTGTTAAATCAAAGAAGACACTCAATTTGTTTTCGAAATAATACATAAAAATTACCTATTCAATAGTGATTGGCAAAGAAACAGAAAAAGAAATAGAGAAAGAAATGATACAACACCAATCAAGGAGTTAGAAACCAAATAAAGTTGAGAGCATATTAAACAACAATACTTATTTTTCACTCGACTAAGATATTTTATAAAGATTTTTTTATGATGAGGAAATACATGGAGCCCTACTTAAATGTAAGTTTTGGATTACAAACTAAAATTAAAAATTAAGGTATGAATGATTTACAATGACTAAACCCTATTTCTTAGCTTTGGAGACATAAAAAGCGAATTCTTGTGTTGGAGAGCGGTTGTTTATGGTTGCATCAATTATAATTTATCAATAATGTCACTGAAACAACAAAATTATAATTAAAAATAAAAACTGGAATCATTAACATTCCCTTCTCTAATTCTTTTTGTTTCCTGTTTGTACACAAATTTCCTTGGCTCTTAATTCTTTTAAATATTTTGTTTTCTTTTTTCATTTTAAACAATATTGTTGGCCTTTCGAATCATTGGCTAGTTTCAGTTTTCTTGTATGTATCCAGATAATTTCTTTTTTCAAACGTTCATTGTGCTTTCTTTGGAGTCCTTGATGGAGAGTTATGGATTTGTTGAGAACGTTTCTTATTTTCATATCTTAATACATACTCTTTCCTTTTATTCCCGTTCGACGATTTGTGGTTAAATTAAATATTGAAAATTAATAAGAATAATGAAAAGTGCAAAAAATATCACGTTCATTCCATTTTAATATTTAAAATTTGCGGAATGGAATTCTGGATGAGTTGCTACTGCTGGCCAACATTTGTTTAAGACTGAACGAAGACAAAGCAATACCCAACAAGGCCAAACAAGTAGCTGAACGAGTAATAACACGATCAGGACTGCCTGGTGCTGACAAACTGCTGTTACCTGCTGCTTGTGTTGTGGTCTGAAATAACAAGATAAAAAAAGACAATAATTTTAATATTTTTGAAACATAAAATAGAAAACACATAAACCAACAGCGATGAAAAGTAAAATGTTCCCAATTGCCAATTATTTTATCGGGCTTGAGTTCGATTCTACTTTCTCAGAATTGAGAAATATTGTTCGATTATCAAGTCCGATAAAATAATTAACAATTGCAAATCATATAGTTCGACTATAAAAATTTAATTATTGCATAAAAAGTTCCCTTACAAATTACTAAAATTATGACCCTAAGCTCGTTGATCATCATTACTTATATAAAATTATTTTAATTGTTCGTATTATTTTAATTGTATTTAGACGAACTCTTTAGAAAAGCAACAAAATGCCGAAAAGTAACATTTAATAATATGTTTTTTTTTTAATAAATATTTAACTTTGCTCTACACCTGGCAAAATTTCGTTGACATATGTACAACAAACTCTGCATGAAAAAAATAAAATCCAAAGACAAAGATGCAAATCAATTGTGCTGTAAAGCCGAGAAGGCATTGGGTTAACTCTCTTGCTCTTGAAGTACGTCTTAACCGCCTAGGAATAGTGAGAGGAGATGATTGTAGAGCATGTGGGAAAGAGAGCGAGAGATTAGAGCACTATTTATGATGCCAGTGCCCCGCCACCTGACAAATACGGCCCCGATATATTGGGAGAGACAGCTTAACAGACATAACCCAATTAAGGGACATATGCTGGAGGAAATTAAGGAACTTTGTGAGTGACACAAATTTGTTGATTTATTGTATTAAAGCTGGTATCAAATCAACGCATTTATGATCGGACAAATGTCATAGTTTATGCTGTATATTTTGTTTTTATTTCCCATTATTTTTACTCGATAGTTCCTTCGATATCGAATGCCCCTGACTTAGACGTACTAACGTATTATATGATCCTTATCACCAAATCAAGTAATTTGTAAAACACACTAAATAGGATTTTACTCGATTTTGAAAAATGCTCGTATAGAACATTTCTTTCATATAAAATTTGTTCTAGAATACCGATGAAACTACTTTTCATTTTTTATAAATAAAACCGTAAATGTTCATATAAAAACAAATGATTTTATAAAAATGAAAAAATTGCATTAATTATAAAGCTAATTAGGAGGCTTATGTATTAGGAATTTATTGATTAAAAATATTTTTAGGCGAAAGCTGTTATATAATTTGGCCAAACGCCACTGACTAAACAAACAAAAGCGAATAATTGTGTGCACATGTGTGTAAATGCCAAAAAAACGAAAATTTCAAGTTCACAGACGTATTTAAAACAAAAGTTATTTCCTTAAAAATTAAATAAACAACAACAAAAAATTGTAAACAAACAATTTGTTGAATGAATGCACAATTAAAATGATAAGGGTTAATAAACCGCCTCATGGGAAACTTTTGCTCAGACAAAAATTTACAGCAACAACAATTTTATTTAATGGTTTTTTTTTCTGCCAAAAAAACTCAAAAATCTGTCTCTTTGTTAAAAAATAAATAAAACAAGATATTTGGCTAGGCAACAAAAGATTGCATAAACAAATACGATTTTCAGATATTTATTGATTATACAAGTTTGGATTTTAAAAACAAACAAAAAAAAAAAAACAGCATAGCAACAACAGAATTTTAACTTGTTTATATACATACATACAACATACATATGTATGTACATAAATGAAAACAAGTATTTATTTGGACGTGCTGAATTTCTGCCACCCTACCTACCTCTGAAGGTAGAATGCATTTGGGCTTCACATTTGTTTGGCACTGATAACAAAATAATCAGCAAAAAAAAAACTGCATCAGTTTTTGTGTTAACGATATGACCATAAAAAATGCATTTAATGTACACCAGTCCCTCAAATTACTGCATAGTGAATAACAGAAATTAAAAATAGGAATTTTTGTGACAAAACATTTTTGAATTTCCTTGTTGGGGCATTAGGATGAAATTTCCTTTTTAGGGCAAATTATGTCGTAATTTCAAACATTTTAACTGCTGAATTTCCTGCAATCTTTCACAAATAAATTCAGCCAAGTACGAGACTGTCTTACACAGAAATGGTTCCGTATAAACGTAAATATGTTCAACTTATTTCAATTAGTAGGTGAAGGTGTTTACAATTTCATAAAAATCAGTTGAAAATGTTTTGAAATACATTATTTTAGGTCTAAAAAATTAATGTTTTCTATCTTTTTTAGCCGACATTTCGTTGATGCTAACCAACTCATCAGTAGACTCGCAAAATCTTAAAAGAATGTTTGAAACCCAACTACTTACTCTAAAATTTCCATTAACAAAATCAGAATCAGAAATGTTAACAACTTCTATACAACGAGTTACCATCGGTTACTACGATTTGTATTTTTGAAAGTCGAGCACCTCCTTAAATAGTGTCGAAGTAGAACAATCAGAGGACATGATCGTGATCTTTACGGATGGTGCCAAGTCGAACGCAGGAGTTCAACGGATTTCAAGAGAATTTCAGGCTACGTAACGAGTGTAGTAGCATCATTGCGGCCGAAGCTGTGGCGATAAGGAGAATAACATAGAAAACTGGATGAGGTACTACAGGATATACATATATCCTAATCTGTACTGACAGCAAGGCCACCATAAATGCACTAGCAGTCTAGTCTATACCTAGGCCGGTTCGTGAGTTCCGGATGCCTCTAAATGAGACATTCAAACCTGGAGCTACTCTCAGTACCTGAACACAATGGTGTACCCGAAAATAAAGTTGCGGATGAGCTGGTGAGATCTGGTGGCTGCTTACAACCAGAGGACATGAACGAATTCATTGGTGTTCGTCTTAATAATTGTAATTAGCTAACACAATGACAGCTGCGCAAGATAGATGCTCAAACGAGATCACCTGTGGAATATCGGCGCTCACATTGCCCAGCTATAGTTACAAGAAACCCTTAGTTGGATTTTTTTTCTTCTCTAATTTGTTTTACCTTTCAAGTAGTATAACCAATATTGGCGCAAAAAGATTTTTTTTTTTTAAATGTTAGCAAAAAGCCCAAAAACCGTTTTATTTTTCAAATATTTAATGAGTGAGTTTATATGGCCAAGTTTATATTACCAATACTAAAGAATCTAAATATACAAAACGTTAAAAACCCCTTTAAAAAAAAATAAGTTTTGACAACTATTTTCTTGAACTAATACAATTCATGTTTTTTTTATATTAATTTTTGCTTCAATTTCGCTATCTTAAGCGGCCCCTGGTGGAATATGAGAGGGTTAAACAAAACTAATTCCTTGAAATTTTTTTTTTTCAATTGTACTGTTATCTACCGATCAACATAACTTTCATTAAATTCTGATAAAAAAAAATTATTTTTGTATTTTGTCTAAGAGACAAAGCACTATGGGGCCGCCCACCCTTGTTTATAAAATTTCAATGTGGATGTGAATTTTTCAGTAGCAGCACAATGGGACTTTTTGTTTGATTCAACGTTTTATTTGAACTGAACTCAGAAAATATAATACATGAAAGTAAAGGTAAAGTGAAAGAGTAATAACAAATTATATGCAGAGTTGCATTCTGGGGAAAATCTCCAACACTTTTACCTTTTTTAGCACCCCAGTGGGCAGCCCGTGAAACATAAATTTTTCAGTGCATTTACATGTAAAACGGGACACATATACACTCAAATTTTAACAACTACAAGATATTCAAGTTTGTCTTCTACTAAGGTACCACGACTGACTACTGCTTCTGGCTTGAAGAACTGTCAAAATACACAACACAAACGCGAACAACTGGGTGACAGAATTTAAAGTATTTCTATCAACAATATATGTACATGTTTGTTGTTGTTGAGTTTGTTGTAGTTATGCGGATGGGTACCTAGTATTAAGACACCTTGAGTGAAACGGTGAAAAATTAAGTAACATTAGTGTAATGCAAGTCAAGGGAAAGGTGTAAACACTTGCTTGAAGTATGTTAACATTGTCATATAAGAAAAACCTTATAATCATGTGTTTTTATTTGCAGGCTTTATAATATTGTTATCAATTTGCGAAAAATGCACATTTTTATAACTCAAAGTATTAGATTAAATCAAGTGAATCTTATTATTTCAACAACAATACAACATAATATTAAACTAATTTTAAAATTTCTTATCAAAACGTACAAACGAAAACAAACAAAATTTAAAACTTCTCCTTAATATTAATTGTAAAATTCGCAGTTCTAAACTTCCAGTCACTACGCCTTTCTTTGTGAAAATAAGTGTATGCGATTAAATAAATAAATTAAGAAAAATGCAATGACGTAAAAGATAAATAAAAGCGCATTTTTTATTTGTTTATATTTTTTTTTTTTTTATTTTTATATGAAGCAGACAAGGTAAGTAAATACATATGTGCCATTTAGGCAATATTTATTAAACTCAAATATCCCATATTGCTAAAAAATAATATATGTATGTATGTACATATGTATGTACCTAATGGAACTCTCAAGATTTTATTAATACCATTAAGCTGATTTAAGTATTAATTTCCAAAGTATTCTGGTTTTATAATGAAAATGCGTGGTAAATATACTACGGGTATATTTACCACGCAGTTGTACACTTAATAAGTTATGAAAACTGCTTATAATTTCAAACAGCAGTAACAGCCACAATAGAATTCTTCAAGATATTTTTTAGTTACTATAGGAAAAACCAACTGTTAGCGAAATATTGAATAAAATTGTTAATAAATTTTATATAAAAAAGGATCTAAGATTAAACAAAAATTATATATTAATTTTAATTTTATAGTCGACCTATAAGATTTAGAATTGTTAATAATTTTATCGGGCTTTCTAGTTCGATTTTTACTTCCTCAAAATTGAGAAAGATTTTTTCTGATAAAATTAGAATGATCAATATTTGACAGACAAAAAAAAAATAAAGTTGCATACTTACTGGCTGGGGTACATACCATGGCTGTTTCACGACCACCACGTCGCTCATCAGCACCCAAGCCAGTATGTCTTCAACTTTACTCTTCTTGGCTTCTTTAAATATATTGATCACTCCAAATTTAGCATTAAAAATCTTTCTCAATTTTTAGGAAGTAAAAATCAAACTAGAAAGCCCAATAAAATTATTAACAATTGTAAATCATTATAAAATTCAAATTAATATGAATATTGTTTTTCCAAAACTTTTTTTGTTTATGAATGAAATCTTAATTAACACCCTGAAAGCATAAGTTTCATGGCATTAAGGTCAAAAAGTATGGATTGCAAAGAGTGAATGAAATGTTAGAAGAGCAAACTATGATATGTACATATGTATATATGATGTATATGAGGAGAGTTCCTGCTGTGGCTCTCCAGTTCTGCATGTTCGAACGTTGCATGATTTTTTGGCTAAGTATTACATTGCAAAAGAATATAGTTCAGAAATCGGTCGCATTGAAAATTAAATTGCATCATATATGAAAGTAAAAATTAGTGGCAGATGTAATATTTTAAAATACCGGCAGCCTGAGACTGATAAGCCACTTTTTCAATACAAATATTCATATTAGTATTCGTATTTGCAGTAATAAAAGAGAAAAAAAGAATGATATTCGCATTATCACTATTACAAAGTCCAATCTTTTACATTCAATCATCACTTTGAAACACTTCAAGTCAATAACTTACGTTGAACCATTTGTGTTTGATTCCATTATTTCATATTACGCTGTTTATAAGACTGCCATTTATTCTTTCAATGATTTATTAGCGCAACTTGCGGTCTGTTTTAAAGATTTTTCTTTTTTATTGCATTTGAATTGTATATGTATTTTTTTCAATGTTATTTACATTTCGTAATTACGTATTGTAAATTCATACGTATCTCGCCCAATTGCCGCCACGCCACATTGACGAGTTGAAAAAATGTAGAATTATTCGTCATAATGTATTGAATTTTTAGAAATCCATTTTATTAAATTTGATTTAATTTTACTAAAACGTTTTGCTTTTGGAATCTTAATTTGAGTTTTCCTGAAGACTAGCTTTCTTTTGTGCTTGCATACATATGTAAGTATGTTTTTACGTACGACATATGTACTCAAGTATTTGTGGCAATTAGGTTAAATGATTAATGCTTACGTTGTGTATTACGTATTAATTTTAATTTGGTTTTTAATTAAAAATAACTGGAGTGTAGTCCCGTATTACTATCAGCAAATATTTTTTTTATTCTACCTCAACGGGACCTTCTACAACCCCAGCGGGACGGTCTCATCACTGGCAGCCCGTGAAACATAACAATGTCAGTGTGACCAGATTTGAAATTAATGCACATATTAAGCTTAGTAATTTGAAAAGTAACTAAAAAATATATAAAGACTGCAAAAATATCATTGCTTTGGTTAATGTTAATTAAGTGTACAAACAGAAAGTAAAATTGCGTGAGCTTTGGTTGCCGAGTGGTTAAAGCGGCTGTGCCAAAATTGTGAAATTTGACACGTCCAAAGTTCATAGGGTGCTGATGAAGGGTGTTTCCTACCCAGAAACAGCCGGTTGTCCACCTAGCAAATACATTTTACTTTTCTTTACTTAATTGATATTGATTAAAAAGTAGTTAAAACCCAAGGGTTGAACTTGAGCCTGAAAAAGTAATTTAATATAAATGTATATAATTTTTAATTGTTAATAATTTTATGGGGCTTTCTAATTCGAATTTCACTTTTTCAAAATTGAGAGATTTTTTTGTGACAAAACTGGAGTGAACTACATCAACAAAGAAGACAAGAAAAGTAAAGTTGAAAACTTATTGGCTGGAGTACATACATACCAAATTTGCTTCGAACCCAGTCCATGACTAATTGTATACTGGGGCCAAATCGTCGCATTCGATATCGAACGAATTCCGTCACTTATGCTGTGTGTTTGTTGTTTATTTTGCTTTTGTTTTACATTATTTTTGCTCGATAGTTCATTCGATATCGAATGCGACGATTTGGCCCGTTTTTAAGCAGCAGCGCATAGATAGACATCCTATCACCTGAGCTCTTAATTACTGACTGTGACAAAGTGGAAAGTTAATCAATAAGATTAAATATATGGCGTTGCCGTTGTAATAAAAAAAAAAAAAAATTATGATGTTGGCCGTCTTTAATTGCATGTCTACGGAAAATTGGACAGTTGATGAGCAAATGAGTTTATCGAACGTGTCTTGGGCACTTAACAAACGAAAAATTGTTTTATTGTCTCAGTTTATTAAAAAATACATCGCAGTCTCATTAAAGACGCTCTCTTTCATCAAAGCACAACTGTCTTTCTTCAAACCAACAAAACAGGAAATTAATGTAATTAAATATTACCATTTTGAAATTTATTTTGGCGTACAAAATTGTGCTTAAATTAACTGCCTGTATTTCTAAATGCGAACGAAGTTTTCATTCGCATACATGCATCGAAAACAATAATAAAAATTAAAGAATTGTTATTATTTTGAAAACAAGTATGCGAATGCAAACTTCGTTTAAATTTAGAAAAACGGGCAAAAAAAAAAAACAAACAGCAAACATTTCATGCATTTTATTGGTAGAAATACTTTAAATTTAAAAAGTCCGTTTAAAGCAAGTTACCTCAATACCAGGTAGTCGCATAATTACAACAAACACAACACCAACAAATATTTCATTCATTTTATTGGTAGAAATACTTTAATTTTTGTAAAATACTTTCAATAAATAAATAAATAAATAAATAAATAAATAAATACTTTAATTCTGTCACCCATTTGTTTGTGTTGTGTAGTTTGACAATTCCACAGGCTAAAAACAGTAGTCAGTTGGTTGGACTTGTGAGGCTACCTGGTATTAAGGCATCTTGCTTTAAAGCATTGAAACAAAAAATGTCAACTGCACTTAATAACAGGCCATTAATAAGAAATTAATGGCCTGTTTTTCGATGATATTTTCCTTCTTGAGTTGGAGAATTTTAGTGTTGATTTCAATATAAATTCAAGAATGAAA
Source organism: Sturmia bella (assembly GCA_963662145.1). Lineage (NCBI taxonomy): Eukaryota > Metazoa > Arthropoda > Insecta > Diptera > Tachinidae > Sturmia > Sturmia bella. The sequence continues at coordinate 21,505,497 of OY759172.1, forward strand.
ATTGTTGTATTTTTTCGAAAATCTGGCGATAAAATAGCAAAAATATTGCTATATATACATACATATAAAAATGAGTCCCTTTTTCCCTTGATCACGGCATCACGCGTGAATGGCTGAACCGATTTCGCCCATTATTTTTTTTTTTTTTTTGCATTTCTTATTGCCTGGAGAAGAATGATATGAAAGATGAAGTTGAGAGAAATGTGCCAAGCAATATTACATTCAAGGAAAGTATTGTACTGTTCAGCAATGCGGGAAATTTGAAAATTAAATATAAAAATTTATAATAATAATTAATAATTCATCTTTTGTATTGCCATCAATACAAAAACAAAAGATAATAAAAATTTATATTTGTTTTCGAAGTGGTTGCATTCGATTTCCTCTCATTATTTCTTTCTAACAAAACCAAAACGGAAGGAAGATTTATAAGGCGTTACAAAATGTTTCCAATTTTCCACTTGTACCGGAAGCATATTTAATTTTTAATTCTTGCATCTTAAATATTTTATTTTATTTGGGATTTGTGTATCTTTTAAATCTGCTGTTTATACTTCTGCCTTTTCAAGATTTTTAGCTCTTTATGTATGTAATTGTAAAGCATCAATTTAACTGACATCAATTTAACACGGAAAGTCCGGTTGTTATAATCATTAATTGATAGACACGCTTCTTATGAATGTTCGAAAAAAAACCCCGATAAGGCAACGTGTGACGCACTTCAGCAAAAAACAATACAGAAGTATATACAGTCAAAGTCCGGTATAGCGAATACTCAGTTTAACGAATATCGGATATAACGAATGGCGAAATTTTTACATTAGCTGTCTTATGTAGCGAATGACAAAAAAAAAAATAAATCTCGATTTAACGAACGGCAAAGCAAAATACATTTAAAAAATCGTTACAAATCTGCATTTGCAGATTTGCCGGCACTTTCCCGTATAAGTTGTAATTTGACAAATATTCAAAACCAAAAAACTGTATAGAAAACCCCTCCCCAAGGAGGCACAACTTGTTTCTACTGTATTTTCTAAAATACTTCTTCCTCACAAAATTTGAAAACGGAAATATTTAGAGAAGAAGACCACAAAACGACCTGCATTTGCAGATTTGCCGGCACTTTCCCGTATAAGTTGTAATTTGACAAATATTCAAAACCAAAAAACTGTATAGAAAACCCCTCCCCAAGAAGGCACAACTTGTTTCTACTGTATTTTCTAAAATACTTCTTCCTCACAAAATTTGAAAACGGAAATATTTAGAGAAGAAGACCACAAAACGACCTGCATTTGCAGATTTGCCGGCACTTTCCCGTATAAGTTGTAATTTGACAAATATTCAAAACCAAAAAACTGTATAGAAAACCCCTCCCCAAGGAGGCACAATTTGTTTCTACTGTATTTTCTAAAATACTTCTTCCTCACAAAATTTGAAAACGGAAATATTTAGAGAAGAAGACCACAAAACGACCTGCATTTGCAGATTTGCAGGCACTTTCCCGTATAAGTTGTAATTTGACAAATATTCGAAACCATATATGCAATTACCGTTGGATTGTGTGTGTTTTTGGCTTCTTTCTTTGTATTGAAAGAACACGTGTGATGCGTTGCTTTTTTCGTTAAAATTTTAGTAGTTTTATTTGGTTCATTGTGAAAACGAGATGTCGATTTCTTAAGAAATGAATAATATGAATGAAATGTAATGATAAACCTACACATGTTAATAGCATCAAAATATAGCTAAATATGTATATGCCTCTATGTACATTTATGATTTTTTATGAATTTACATATTAGAAATAAAAACAATTCTTAAATGAACGTTAAAATATCAATTAAAGTTTTATTTCTACACTGAGTTGTCATTACAATTAAATTTTGATGTTTTTAAAACTGCGGACCACCGTCTTTTATAAAATTTTAAGATAAAAAATTACTGTTCGATATAACGAATATCTCGGAATAACGAAAAACGGATAGCACCACTGAATTCAGCGTACCCGAATTAGGTTTAGTCACTGGGTGCCCCGTTTGTCGGTTTTTTCAACTAGCACAGTGTTATCAACAGTTTTTCTTTGACAATTACACTGTGAAACAAATTCAATTTTGCAAAAGTCGATTCTGAGAGTGAGGGATGAAAATAGAGGCTAAATTAGAAGACCCATAGCACGGCGTTTGTTTATGTTAGTTCGAATTTTTTTTTTAATCCACATTTGCAGTCAAAATTTTTTGGCTATAACTCGTCGACTACTTGATATTTTTTAAATATGTAAAAGCCAAATTAATGGCAGAGACCTCTGCTACAATTAAAATTAAAAAAAAAAATCTTATTAGAAAATGTTTGTGGTGCTTATGAAGCAAAATGTTGGAGAAATTATTTTTCTTTTCATGCTTTTTGCAAATATTTTCCACAAAACTAAGTTTTTCTGCTTTTTGTTTGATCTATAAGGTGGATGTTTTTTTTTTTTTTTTTTTTTTTTTTTGAAAAAACTAATCAAAACTTTTTTCATTATTATTGTCCTGAAGAAGCTATCCGAAGGAGAGCGAAATATTGACAAAAATAATTAAATAATTTTAATAAAAGACCTCAAGAAAATAAATATATACCATCTAATTCATAAAACAGGTTTATAAAGCTCTTATTTGACAGATTTTCCATACAAATATGTATGTCAAATAACAGTCTTATAAGCCTGTAATAATTTTTATGAATTAGGGGGATAAAATATAAAAAAGGGGTCGGAAAAAACCAAATAATAATTATAATAACTTAATTTAGTAAAATAAAGAGATTTTTTATATTATTGCACATGATATTCATTTCTTAAATTATTTATTTTTTATGCATATGAAAAAGGATTTATTAAAATGCCAGTGTGATTTTAACTTAATTTTTTCTACATTTGATCTACATTTGCTGATATTTTCTATTCATAAATAAAAAAAAAATGTGCCTTCTGCTTTCATTTTCATTTCCTTGCGAATAACATTTGTGTAATCTTATCGAAACTGTAATTGGAATCCGATTTTAAAGACGATGACGGCTCCGGGATGATTGGTTTTGCAGTGTTATTTTTTTTGCAATCTTTCGTACGTGCTTTTTTATATTTTTTATTATACGCTGGAAACTGATCATTTGCTTCTATGCTGGCTAATCTTTTTAACACAGCATTTGCTTTTAAAATTTCAGCCTTGGGTATACTAAACGTTTGAGCTTCTTCGGTTGTAGCAGAAAGAGGCGTCTCAGTAGAGGCATTTTTTTGTGAATTAAGCGTTATTGTTTGAGATTTCAACTTTTTTTTATTAATTTCACCTGTTTTGTCGGCTGCCAGTGGAGTGTATAAGTGTGGTGTTGTATTTTCTTCAGTTATCATACATTTTTTCGATGTTGATGGCAAATTATGATACAGAGGACTTTCAATACTTAAAGTTTCAACTGATTGTATTTTAATTTTTGTCTTTTTTAGGTCCGTAATATTTTCTTGTGAGGGTATAGAAGGCGCCACAAAGGAATTTTTAAAGGTTTCATCGGCGAATTTCGATGTTTGCGTCTGAAAATCGTATGACGAAGGTTGACTTGCTACAACATCATATTTTGGTGATTTGGTTTCAAGCAAAGGAAAATATTGCAATGTTTTGTCATCAATAATTTCAGTTTTGCACAAGTTTTCATTATCTTCTGCTTTGAAATCGTCCAAAAAGGTGATATCAAATTGTGCAACTTGTTCAGAAGAACTTGCAGTCAAGGCAATTTGGCCTAATGTATCTTCCACACCCTCTTCGTAGTCAAACTGCTGTATTAAATCGTTTATAAGTTTTAAACTATTTGTTTGCGGAACGTTGTCAAGACATTTATCTTCATCATCTGAAGAGGATATTTCATCATTGTAGGGATACATGCACTGATTGCTTTCACATTTTAATATGGTGTCACCGTGTAAATTAATTTTAAAATAACGCAAATATTTTTCTAGTCCCTTTTGTTGACAATCAAGGCAAACATCACCGGCATTTAAAGTTGCTTCTGTGTCCATGTTTGCTGTGACTTTTTCCAAGTGGCTCACTTGTGTTCAATGGAAATCTGTTTGATGGAAATTTGATTGATGTATTGAGTATAAATGAATGATAAATGTGACATTTTTTGTTTTTTGTTTTAGATTTCATGAAGCACACTTTAAAGCTGTGATGTTTGTTGGCTTGAAATCTAAGAGGTATAAAAAAATATATTTAAATTAAAGAAAACACTCAGCTGGAAAATGTGCTTTCATGCACAAATGAAAGCTTAAAATTGTGTAAGTCATAATCTATAAAATTTATTAACAAAATTGGAAAATTAGAAATGAAATTGAGGAAGAGCAAACCAATGCAACTACGGCAACAAGTGCAATTCCAAGAAACACTTCATAACAGCATGAACTATCGAGTAAAAATTATGTAAAATAAAATCAAACAATACATAACATACGTGAGTGTATTCATTCGATCTCGAATACGACGATTCGGCCCCAGCTCCCTTTTTTTCTTGTGTTAAACTTTATTTCAAAAACATTCCAAATGAAATTGGGAATTTCAAGTTGAAATTTTAGTTTTTTTTTTAATAAAAAAAATATATATATGTATGTATAACTAATATCTGGATACACCATTAGCTTGTTCCCATACTTTTCGGTAAAGCGAGAGCAATCAGAAGTTTTTCTCAATAATACACAAAAAAAAAACGCAAAAGTGCAGCAGCACCAAAAACCACATTTCCATCCCAAAAAGTAACATGCGATATATGTATTTTGATGCTGTAATGTTTAGTTTTAAAGTGCTTTGCAGGTACTTTTATATAAAAAACTAATAGAAAACATCAAAATTGTTGTTATGTTGATTGATTCAGTTGGGCTGTTTTGTTTATTATTGCTTACTTTTTGCAACTGCTGATTGTTTAACTACTTGCACAAACTAGCCCGAAGAAAAAGTGCGGGCTGTTTCGTGCAAAAAGAACAAGAATATTTCTCTCTTAAAAGCTCTCTCACTTGCATGAGAACTTTGAGTACGGGAACGGTTTTGGTGCAAATAGGGATCTCCCAATATTGAGTACGGGAGCAAGCTTCAAGTGATATTTTACTATAGCGTTTGCCCAAACATAATAAAATTTTTATTTATTTTCATAATTTTTTCTTTGATCTTCTGCCGTTTTCTTTTCTACAACAAGTGCAACAGTTTCAATATTAAGGGTTTTCACGATGATAGCTGTGCAAATATGCTTGGTGCAAATCTGCACAATCGGTTTAATTTATCCCTGGGATTTTTCTTGCAATCTTTTCTGCTGAAGATTTGAAAATTCATTGCTTTAGTTAATAAATTCTTGATTTTATTTGTAAGAACACAATTGTTGCTGTTTCGGTTAAATTCTTTTATGTATTTCAAAATTCTAAATAACGCTACCGTAATATGTAAATAATAACCACCTGTTCCTCTAAATGCGAACGAAGTTTTCATTCGCGTATTTGCATTGAAAGCAATAACAATTTTCTAATTGCTTCGATCGCATTTAGAGGAACAGGTAGTAAGACACGAAATTTCACAGAGGGCATAGTCCATCGGCGACAAGTTGGCACTCGGCCGCCGAAGACTTTATTTTTGTGTAATAGGCCGCTGCCGATTTTATTTCGTTTTTGGATAGACACACATATAAATAAAAATGCTTGTTTTTTTTTTAATCTTATTTGTAATTCACATGTATTAAAAATGTTTCGCTACTGACGCTATTTTTTGTCTGCGCGGCGGAAAATTGCAGTCGTCTTCGCCATCTATTGGTGTGTATTTTATTTATTTTCAATTATTATTTACATTATTTATTTTCCACTTAGTATTTTTGCATACTGTATATTTTAGAAAAACCGGCAGTAAAATAAAAAAAGAATATGTCATAATAAATATGCAAAAGCAAAGAAATCAAGAAAAAGAAAGTTCGGTATTTTTTTTTTTGCAAACCAATATTTAAAATGTTGCTTTTACTTTGAAAAGAACACGGCATAAGAGATGTCGATTGGTAAACATATTAAAATTCTTTCAAAACCACAAAACACCAGTATTCATAATAAATAATATTTTGCTCAAAAAGCATTTCGTTCAAAAGCATTCCGTTCAAAAGCATTCCGAAACAAATTTTGTACGAAAAAAATATGTGTTTAAAATGTTTTATTTTTTGCAACTACCGAAAAAGAGCATAAGACGTTTTCAAGCAAAATGATTTATTTATAAAAAAAAAACAAGTGGCAAAGATGATAAGCTTAAAAAATGATCAGCCGATTCTCTACAATACTGCATAAATAGTGTTGTCTGTTTATATGATCACTGCTCTTCCTGTTAATCTGGCTTTGGAAAATAGATTTTTCCAGATAATGTACTTAAATTTCAATAACCTGCCTACGAGCGTTGTTTTAATAAGTAGATCTTTATACATAAAAAGATACAAAATACCACGTTTCAAGTTTATCTCCTATTAATTTCTGGGTAATATACATACATATGTAAATAGGCAACGAACTTTGCGAAAGTTTTATTTAATATAATAATATCAGTAATAATCACAACAATAATAACAAAAATGATAACAAAAATGATAATAATACTAATAACAACAACAATAATAATAATAACAATATAATAACAACAATAGGTATAATAATAAAGAATAAGCTCCATCACCTATTTACTTAATTTCTGCAAAAAATTAACTGGGTATGTATGTTACGAGGGTCGCCGGTCCTGAGACCGACTCACTTGGGTCCTAGAAAAGGTCCCGTTGTGTTACTGGGTATGTAGATATTGTAGCAATGATTTTGCAATAGTTTTTGGCATGATACAGAAATAGTTCCACGAAGACAAAAAAAAATCATTTTTGAGCCGTATAAATTTCAGTTCTTTGTATGTCCGCCTAAAGAGGCATTCATTGTACGTGGTCGGTGTGTTGCAAAAAATATGAGTTAGGGTCTTTAATACTAATCATTTAATACTATTGACTTTTTTGATACGTGGTAGTTGAACTTTCTTTTCCTCATGCCAAAAAATATGTCTAAAAAATCGATGGCGTCGTATTGACAAATTTTTGTAATTACAATAGACCCATTCTAAGTTAGATATTACAAGAATTGTATCAACACTACTTACCTGTCCAAAAGTCAAACGCAAAGCATAACGACCAACAGCTGTAGTTCTCATGATTTAATGCGACTTCTTCAATATTACGTTATAAAATATCTGAAAAAAGTAGTTATTATTACAGTGACCACAACGAGCAATAATAAAAAATGTAACATTATTTTTATGAATAAAAATAGACAATTAAAAAAAAACCCCCACTAGAAAAAAAAAATGGTTAAACGTACATATTTAAGAAGCGAATCAATAAAACGTGCTATTGTAGCAATTACTTTTTTTTACGCAGCGCAGTTCGCATACAAAAACGTCTGGCATTTAATATTTCTTGATATTTTTCTATAACATCCAGATTAACCCACATGTATTTGATGAACTGGATAGTTATACCAAAAAAAAAAATGCCTCGGTGAAAATTTTACTACACAACTTCTTACATAACATAGAATTTTTTAGTAAAATTGCAATTAAATTTTCGACAACAAAATGCAACCATTTACTTTTCTGTGATTTTACCATCATCTATAGGAGTTTTATTTTCTTTAACTTACTATTATGCTTTGTGACACCGTATCTTAATATTTCAAATACGGGTTTTTTAGACTTTGTAACTTTTGCAAATTTAATAAGAGATTTTCTTCAACAATTTCACGCACAGAATACTATGTCTGTGATTTCACGTCTACACTTTGACAAATCACAAAAGGAACTCAATATGCAAAATTCTCACACGAAATTTAACTATGTTCATTCACAATAGCACGTCCACTGAAGAAGTTTATGCCGTCTCTGTTTAAGTAAATTTATTGTGAGTGCTGTCAAAAAATACCACAATCTGCAACCTTGTGGAAATGACAGCCCTTTTGCAACTGTGGTGACAGCCATCTTTCTTTCTTAAAATTTTGTGTCTGCACTAGAGACGTGTTTTAATACTTTTTAAGTGTTTTAACAGGTAAAATTTATTATTTTATATTAAATAAAGTCTAAATTTATGCAATATTCACTCGAAACATAATCTCAAGTAATAACAATGCCAAAAAGTTAACAAAAGTAATGATAAATTCAATCAACACGTGGAGGCTCGTTGTCTTGGCCAACCTGAGAGTGACATCTCTTGTTTCCACTTCGATATTGATTGAGGTTATGCGGACTGTGTTTGCTACAAAATTCTTTTATATTTTTTTTAATTCGTAATTTTTCTCCTATAGCAATAATTATGTCTGGTACTACCGCTACTATTCGTACACGTAAATTCATGACCAACCGCTTGCTTTGCAGAAAGCAAATGGTATGCGATGTCATCCACCCCGGCTTGTCTTCAGTGAGCAAAACTGAAATCCGCGAAAAACTAGCCGCGATGTATAAAGTAACCCCTGATGTGTGCTTTGTCTTCGGCTTTCGCACAGCCTTCGGTGGCGGCCGTTCTACTGGATTTGCCCTAGTATACGACACTTTGGACTTTGCCAAAAAATTCGAACCCAAATACAGATTGGTTCGTCATGGCTTAATGGAAATTAAAAAGCAAACCCGCAAGCAACGTAAGGAACGTCGCAACAGAATGAAGAAGGTCCGTGGTACTGCCAAGGCCAAGATTGGTCAAACCGCCAAGAAATAAATATTTACTTTTATAAAGGAGTGCAGCAAGACGAGCATTTCATTCCAAAAACTTATAGTATACATTTTTTGGAGCGATGCTGAAACATTTTTAATAAAATGTTAAAAATGGACGCTTTTTTGTTTTTTAAGTAAAGTAAATTTTAAAAAAATATCAAACTTGTATCAAATTAATTTGGTGTAGAACTTGTTTACATACAAATGAAGTACGTTTGCGAGTGGGCGAACTATGAATTTTGAAGATTATTTTGTATGTCTTCAGCTTTGATCTAGGAAAACTCGCCTGAAGCTTCTGTAGAATTTGACACTGACTGTTTTTTCTAGTAAAAGCAAATTTTTTAATACTGTTTTCGAAAATTGTAAAAGGCAAAAAAAAACAAGTAAGAGTGCTATATTCGGCTGGGCCGAATCTTAAATACCCTTCACAATGGTACATACATTCTGATTGGTTTTTGGTGCGATAAGTTGTTTTATTTGGCTTTTAAATGGACCGATTTTTTCTGAATTTCAATATCAGATCCACTACCGGGATTTAACACAGGCTGCAAAACTTTTATTAAAATAATTCTTAATATGCTCAAGTTCAACCACTAGGTGACACCAATTCTTTTTAATATCAATGAAATAAAGAAAAGCAAAATGTATTTCTTAATTATTTATCAGTTAACTTTATAGTAAAATTTATTTAACAAAAAATTGCATATAATTGCATTATTTTTGAATTATAATGTTAAACATTGCCATTAAGTGTGATTTGCTTTTCAATTTACTTACGTATGTGGGTACATGCATACGTATGTATGTATGTACATACCTATAATAGAAAACTCTAAAATAAATTTTTTGTTATTGAATATTTTCAGTGTGTTCCAGAAAACAATGATTATATACATACATATATACATACATACATATTTACATTGCTTGCTTTTACAAAATTATTTTTTTCTTGTGCACGTTGTTGATGATCTATTGCGTATCATCATACACATGTGTGTGTGTATGTACATATGTAAGTACGTAGGGAAACCCAAAATGATTTTTTGTGTGAATGAATTTGAAGACGCAATTGTTCAAAAGAATTTCATTGCGTACCCTTTTTTCAACAATTCTTTATATCACTTTCATTTTCAAGCTCGTGTATACATATGTATGTACATACATACACATTTTTACACCAAAGCAAAAAAATTGTTTATGCTAACATACTTGCATGCATACATACATATGTAGATACATACATACCTACATACATACAAACGTATCTACATACATACATACATACATACATACATACATACATACATACATTCATATATTCATACATACATACATACATACATACATACATACATACATACATACATACATACATACATTCATACATGATCGCAAATATTATATACATATGTATATAATATTATATACATATGTATGTACCATTATGATTGATTTTTGGTACCAAGAGTTGGGTGCATATGGGCCGATGTTCAAAAATTTTCTAATTTTGCCCCTAAACAGCCTGTATGTACCATTCCGACAAATTTTTAGTGCAAAAAACTGTTTCGTTTAGCTTCCAGGCCCGACTTCTTGAGATATCGGTAGGCGCTATTTCTCGAACATATATGGGCCGATGACAAAAAGATTTCCAGTTTTGCTTCTGACTAACCTATATGTATCATTCTGATTGATTTTTGGTGCCAAAAGTTGTTTTATTTAGCTTATAGAGCCGATTTCTTGAAAAATCGGGAGACGCTATATCTCAGGTATATATAGACCGATTGCAGACATTTTCAAATTTTGCTTTTAAACACCTTATATGTACCATTCTGATCGATTTTTGGTACCAAAAGTTGTTTTATTTGGCTTTTAGAGCCGACTTCTTGAGAAAACTTGAGGCGCTATATCTCGAGTGTATATGGGCCGATGTCCAAAATTTTCCACGTTTGCCTCTAAATAGTCTATATGTACCATTCTGATTGATTTTTAGTGCCAAAAATTGCTTTATTTGGCTTAAAGAGCGGATTTCTTGAAAAATCTGGAGTCGCTATATCTCAGATATATATGGACCGATTTCAAAAATTTTCCAATTTTGTTTTTAAACACCTTATATGTTCCATTCTAATCGATTTTTGATACCAAAAGTTGTTTTATTTGGCTTTTAGAGCCAACTTCTTGAGAAAACGGGAGGCGCTATATCTCGAGTGTATATGGGCCGATGTGGAAAAATTTTCCACTTTTGCCTCTAAATAGCCTATATATACCATCTTGATTGATCTTCGGTGCCAAAAGTTGTCTTATTTGGCTAATAAAGCCGATTTCTTTAAAAATCGGGAGACGCTATATCTCGGATATATATGGGCCGATTTCAAAAATTCCTTCATTTCTAGGATTTAATGAGCACAAAAAATGATATGGTTTAGTTTTTAAGAAAAAATTTTTTTCAAAAATCTGAATACAAAAATTACACAAAATATCCCTCAAAACCCGGTTTTTTGAATATATCTCGGCTATACGTGGACCTATCTTACTGAATTTCAATAGCAGACCCACTACCGGGGTTTCACACGTTTTAGCGAAAGAATGAGGTTTCTATCTCAAACCGTTTTCTCAGAAACGGTATTTCAACGACTACAGACGGACAGACGGACAGACGGACAGACGGACAGACGGACATCGCTCAATCGTAATCGCTATTGATGCTGATCCAGAATATATATACTTTATGGGGTCTTAGATGGATATTTCAATGCGTTACAAACGGAATCACAAACTTATATATACCCTTACACATTTATGTGAAGGGTATAACAAGTCTAGTCTATTCCAAACACAAATAATTCAAGAATCGAAACAATCGCAATACATATTTTAAAAGCCCGGTGAATGTATCCTGTGAACATATGTATGTACTTTAAAATGTTCATTGCACTTATATCGCAGAATATTTATCTTGAAAGCATAATGAAAATCTCTTCCATTTCCATAACTCGTGTTTCAATATAAATTCATAAAAAATGTTCTTTCGAAATTCTGTCGCTGAAATTATTTTGTTATCAAGCATTGGCCTTGGTTCTCAGCTACGTTACTTTTATGTAACAGTGACATTTGAATCGCTAGTCGTTTGATAATCGTTGCGAAAAATTGTCATCACGACAATTCCGATAAATATATACATAGGTATTCTAGTCACAAAAAGTAATAAACCACAGCTCGATTATTAAAATTTTGCAGACACAAATCATTGCATAGAAAATAACCATAAATAAATACTTTTTATTATGTAAGAAGTAAAATCTAGGTACTATATAAAATCCTTTAAAGTCATTTCTATCCTTTTTTGCTAGTTATGGGCTAGTGGACGACTATTTATTTAAGCAGTCTGGCAGCTCTAATTTTGAAACGTGCAGATTCTTACACTGAACGCGCATTGTTTTCATTTGCACTAATTTTCTGAAGGCAGTTTGAGGAATTAATTAACTTACCGTGATGTTAAAAAAAGAAGCAAATCCTTTCATACGTTTGGGCTTAAGGCCTTGGTTGGCTAAACAATTGAATAAGCTAGGTAAGTATTGAACAATGTGATAAAACGACAACTCTACTATCAAATACAACCTCAATCCGCTTAATTGAAGGCATTAAGCAAGCAACTCCTATCCAGGAAAACTGTATACCATCTATATTAAAAGGCACAGATTGCATAGGAGCGGCAAAAACTGGATCGGGCAAAACTTTTGCATTCGCCTTGCCAATATTGGAGAAATTAAGTGAGGATCCAACCAGCCATTTTGCTCTTATACTTACACCAACACATGAACTGGCCTATCAGGTATGAAGAGAAGTTAATAGGTAATCCAAGTTTGAGAAAATTAAAATTCTAGATATCTGAGCAATTCTTGGTTGCTGGCCAGCCAATGGGTGTACGGGTTTGTGTAGTTTCTGGGGGTACAGATCAAGTTGTGGAAGCTCAAAAGTTAATGCAAAGGCCTCATATTGTAGTAGCTATGCCTGGTCGTTTGGCCGATCATTTGACAGGTTGTGACACCTTTTCATTTGATAATCTAAAATTTTTAGTAGTTGATGAGGCTGATCGTATGTTAAACGGGGATTTTGATGAAAGTTTAAAAGTAATTGAGAGCTGTCTACCTACAAAAAGGCAGAACTTGTTTTTTTCTGCAACTATGAAAGATTTTATTAAAGAATCCAGCATATTTCCCATAGCTAAAGACGTAAGTACCTGGATGTAATATATTAATTTATTCAGAATGCTAGAATATTTATTGAATTTAGTGTTTTGAATGGTCCGAGGAATTTGAAACAGCAACGGTTGAAACGTTAGATCAACGCTATTTACTTTGTGCGGATTATGACCGCGATATGGTGTTAATTGAAGCTTTGCGCAAATATCGTGAAGAAGAGGAAAATGCGAATGTTATGATATTCACGAATACTAAAAAGTACTGCCAATTGTTGTCAATGACTTTAAATGGCATTGGTATTGATAATGTCTGCCTACATGGCTTCATGCGACAAAAGGAAAGAGTGGCCGCCTTAAATCGCTTTAAATCAAAATATGTTCGGACTTTGATAGCAACCGATGTGGCTGCACGTGGCCTTGATATTCCCAGTGTGCAATTGGTTATCAACCATCGTTTGCCACGTACACCCAAAGAATATATACATCGCGTGGGAAGAACAGCGCGTGCTGGCCGGAAAGGTTTGGCTATATCAATATTTCGATTTCCTCGAGATTTAGAATTATTGGGAGAAATTGAACAGGCTATTAATACAAAATTAACTGAACATCCTGTGGACCGTAAATATAAAATTTAAAATAGTCAAGAAATTGTCTTGGTAATACTTTTTTCCTTTTACAGAGAAAATGGTGGAACGCATCTTTATGCAGGTGAATGTTACAAGACGTGAGTCTGAAATTCAATTGGATAATAATGATTTCGATGAAAGAGCTCAAAATTATAGAAGAAAACAATGGATTTTGGAAGGCAAAGATCCTGATGAAATGGAAAACCTGTAAGTTACAAACCCGTGTAAATTTCAACTTGCTTTAAAATAGATATATACCTAAATTATTTTTTTAGTTACCATAAGAAACAAAAAGATAAAATACGCGAAATAAAACGTCAACGAAAAGAACGTCTTAAAGAGCTAGAACCACAAAATTCAATAAAAGTTATTGAAGATGAACGATTTAAGACGGTGGACTCTCAAAGATATCAAAAGAGGAGAAAATGTACAACAAACCAGACTGAAGCACAAACTCCAGCCAAACAAGCAGCACCCATCTTAAACTCGAAAAATAAAATTGATAAACGTTTTTTGCAAACCGCGCTGCCCAATAAAAAGACTCAAAGGTTGTTAACAAAAAAAGCTGCAAAGAAAACATAAAATCAATAAATGCGAGAACTTTTATTGTTTAAAGTTATTCAATAACTATAAAACTCGTATGTATAAAAATAACACATTTTTATGAATTTCTTTTGCTGTAAAATACATTTATAATAAGTTTTATATATGGACATAATTATGTAAAATAAAATAGTATAAGACACTTATAATTTAATTCTTTTATTAAGGAGAAATTTGTCTAAGTCAGTCCAAGCTTATAGCTAGTAAAGCATCTTGAGGATGAATTTCTAACAAAGCCTTAGCACCATCATTAAATGGATAGGAAATGCTGCCATCAATAACTAAGTCTGCAAAACAAACAAAAAATAGTAAAGCAAGCAAATGTGTATGTATTTATAATTAAATAATACAATTTTACTAATTTTTGGTTTACATATTATTTTAATAATATTATTTTAATAAATTTCAACATTTCTGATTTCTTTAATTATTTAAAATATCTTAATTTTTAAATTTATTTACATAGTTTCAATCTTAACCCAAGTGAGTCGGTCTGAGGACCGGCGGCCCTCGTAACATAATTCTTATTGTTCGTAAGTTTATATGAGACGAAAGTACGTTCTTCGATATTTGATTTATATCAATTTTCTCACTATCGTAATTTATACTTTAATAAACACAACTTTTGCAGAAATAAACATTTTAAATTTTTTCGTTCATGAATTAATTATGATCATCCATCAATTCATTTTTTGTGAATCAAATAATAAAAATTTTACGTAGACCCTAAATATTAGGCTTAAACCACAGGCGCACTGATTTCTTTCTCATTTTAATTATCCAATTTGACAGATTCTAAGATCAAAAGCTGAATAGAAAAGAGCATTATTTAAGGAAAGAGTTTCTTGTTTTCACAGTCTTGGAATCTTTTCTCACGTGTGGCAACGCTGTTGAAAATAATTTAAAAAATAAATTTCAAAAAATCCAATACTTGTCATAAAATTTTAGTGGCAATACAAGAAAATAATTGTATCATGGTGAGTAATATACAATCTACTTACACGATTTTCAAATTAAAAAGAAAACAATGTTTTACTGCAGAATTGTTCGAGAACTTTGGAGTTCAAAACTTATACACTGAAGCTTCTAATCTACAACTTCTTTATTGTTTTTCTAATAGCAAACCAAAAAGTAATATGGAACTTCAAGTTTAAAGGTACATATGTTCAAGAATTTCTTTTTTGCCATTTTAATTTAGGCGATTTTTTAGACAGTAACTTGGTCAGTCGTTTGGGGCAGGAGCTGACCGAGCCAGCGGTTTTACCAAAATTTGGATTTTGTTTTCGGTTGTTAACTGTAATTATGAACATGTTGGTAGTTGCAACTGTATTCGAGCCTAAGAGGTCAAAACGGAAGTATCTTTTGCCCTGCATTATTTGGAATTTTTACACCGTAACCGCAATAAGTGAAAATATGTTTGAAATAATCTGGTCTATGATTCAGCTGGAAGTGCCTTTGAGGCAATTTATCAGCATTTTATTTGTGGGTTTATTCATGCTATCATTTCAAACGAAACTGACTATGCAAAATTTACGTTTTTATGAATTTTTGAATTATGCTGAAATGTAAAATCGTATAGTGTTATTTTTTAACTTACTTGCATCAATGCATCGAGATTTAACAAATAAATTTTTAACAAAACATTTTGAATTGAATTCTTTGGGAGATGGCCAGACGCCAACACAGATTTGTTCTCTTATCGAATAACATATTCTAGGATCATCTGCAAAAAAAAGAATATAAGGAAGTTAAGGCCGGCTATTGATATGCAATTACCTGGTGCAAAAACCAAATTTTGATTATATGTTTGTGCTAGTTTCTCAGCACTTAGCCCTTGTAACGCCTGTTTGGCAGTATCCGGCAAAATATTAAATAGTCCTTCCACATGATGTTTACTAATACGATTAATGCTAAAAAAATGAATCGAATTTTAAAAATTAAAAGTTAAAACAAATCAAAGGAATATTATGCAAATCGTATAACTTAACGGCAGTACCACAAAGTCGAACATTAATATTCGCTAACATTTTGAAGGTCAAACAACTGATTTACAAGACTATTGAATTCCGTTATGTCGCTATTAACGCAGCCTGTTCTTACAAAAGCTTACTTTCCCAACGCAAATCTCTTTGTAAAGCACAAATTTTTTTATTTTCTTTTTAATTTATTTATTTTTTAATATTATGATTAGCTTGAGCTGAAGGTCCTTTTTTATAAGTGCATATATTTTTTTATTTATTCCAATATTCTTGTCGATATTTTGCTCTCCTTCGGATAGCTTCCTCAGACAATAATTTTGAAAAATGTTTTGATTGACTTTTTTTAATTCCAATCGTCGGGATGGACGTGAAACAGCCATGGTATGTACCCCATCGAATAAGTTTTCAACTTTACTTTTCTTCTCTTTTCTAAAAATCTTGATCACTACAATTTTGTCCCAAAAAAATCTCAATTCTCAATTCTGAGAATGTAAAATCGAACTAGTCTGATAAAATAACTAACAACTGTAAATCATATAGCTGAACTATATATTTAAATTAAAGATTTCAGTTTCCACAAAAAACAAATCATGTGAAAGAAGAAAATATTTATCAAACTTTTATAAACTATGCCGAGTTTGCTTGTTTATATTCTTAGATTCATATAAAAGCTAAAGCCCTACTCCCTACTGAACTATTTCATTAAGTCGAACACGAAAAGATTTACCTTGTATGCCATGAAGTAGACCCAGTACCAGTGCTTACACATAAGCCCGAACATTTTGTTTTATTATCCACATCTTGATGATCAATCACTAACTGTAAATGGGAGACACGTGCCGATAATGTCTCGCCAATAAATACTTCATTTAAAGCCAAATAAGGCAGTACTCGTTGCATTTTCGCCTTATATTTGCGTGACATTTCTTTACTCAAATATTCAGGTTCAGTCTTTTCTTGTTCCATTTTTGTAACTGTATGTCGATATAAATCGGTTGACTCGGGTATTTTGCCATTATTACCCAGCAATGTCGTACGTATGCGCGAACGATGCATCCATTGGAAATCACCCTTTTTTAAGATAAAAAAAATACAATTAATTTTCACTAACAAAATAAAAAATATAACTTTTTCTTGGATCAAGATTTTACGCTTTTTATTTTGGCTACAGCGTCGGTAGGATTTTCCGAATATTGTTTGGGTAACATGAGACGACCCTCTGATCTCTGGGGATCAGAATTAAAACCAACTATGGGGGTTTTTTGTTGAGATTGAGCAAAGAGGGGACTGGCTCGACCAGCCGCTAAAAGGAATGTGCCATCACCTCCAATGGGTACAATAACATCCGCCCAACGCATAACATCCTTGCTTAGGGAGCTTCTAAATTCGACTCTGATTAGATTAAAGGCATTTTATTTAGCAACACGCGCAATTTCCGCAATTGTATGTACGTGGATTGTTATGATTTTGATTTTTTTTTTTTTTGCAAGTTTACAATTAATTAGGTGATGAACGGAACAGAATGTGAAATAAATTGAAATGGGTTTAGTCAAATGCAATCTTACATGAAATAAACAAACTTAATGAAATGAAAATAGCTGACTTACCGACTTGCTAATCTAACTTCACAGCCATAATCTTGAAAGCTGCGCACAATTTTTCGTTCGAAATCTTTATGAAGGTTATGTAAATACATTAAGGTTTCAAAATCCGTTCCACGATCTCGTATCTTCTTTTCCAACTGTTCTTTATTGAGATGAGGATGACGCAATTGTTCAAATTCATAGCGTGATAACTTCGATATTAATAAAGCTCTTTGTAATTTAAAACTTGCCGGATCAACGGGCACTGGACTAGAACTTGACTTTCGAAGACAAAATAGTTCTTGAAGATATAAAAAAATGTTTTAGAATGTAGGTTAAATATATTAAAAATAAAAATCTATTAAAAAAAATTGCATATAAAATGTGCATTTTTATTCATATACATATCTATATATGTGTGCATATTTAGTTTTGAATTGTACTTTTGTATTATCATTACGGAATTTTTTCAAGAGTCTCGTGTAAAATTGTTTACTTTATCAAGTATTTCATTGTTGTTTTTTATTAAAGACCTTATCAAACGCATTTTTTCATTTGCTACGCAATTGTATTCAATGGATTTTGTTCTATTAATAAACTTTTACAACACGCGCTAAGTATTGTATTTAATAAAAAGAAAAAGTATGAATATGCATGCATATTTATGTGTACATTCATATCATAGAGGGGGGTATTGAACAGTAATTTTAACTTTATAGTCGAACTTTATGATTTACAATTGTTAATAATTTTGTAAGGCTTGAGTTCGATTTTTACTTCCTCAAAATTGAGAAATATTTTTTTGTGGTAAAATTGGAGTGATCAACATTTTTAAAGAAGACAGGAAAAGTAAAGTTGAAGACTTACTGGCTGGGGTACATACCATCGCTGTTTCACGTCCACTACGACGCTCATCAGCAACTAAATTGCTTCGAACACAGGCCATGCATATTTGTATACTGTTTTTAAGCAGCAGCGCATAGCCATCCGATTGGAATATTATAGTTTGCTCTTCTAACATTTCATTTACTCTTTACAATCCAGATTTTTTGAACTTAATCTCATGAAACAAAAAAGTTACATAGGTTTTGAAAAAACAATAACCATAGGTTTGACCAATGGTTTAATTTTTATTTTGCAATGCGTATAGCTTATTAGGTTAAAATTAAACATGGAATTATTTCCCCTAACGATTTTTGCCAGTCCTACAAATCGACCCGGGCTAATGTACTTTACATGTGTAGTAGAAATTGAGCTAAAGTCTGCATTGCAAAATAATTTGTGAAAGTTTTTTTCTGAACCAAAAAGGTTAAGTTTTTTAACTTTTTCGTGAACTGCCTCAAAATGTTAATCACGCACTATCACGCTCGAAATATTATTTTTAACTGAGCTCACGCACTCGCGCGTGATTTTTCTAAAATTTTTTTATATAACATTTGTTGTTTTTCGATGCATTTTTTTTAAATTTGAGTTTTTGGGCTCAACAGAGCCTTGTTATCACATTAACAGAGGTCTGATAACTGTGAAGGTTTGAGTCTGTGGTTAAAAATTTTTAAAATTTATCTCCCCATACACAAATAGTTGATTTGAAAAAATGGTTTGTTGTGACTGATTATGAATTATGAGCCTACATATTTTAATTCATACGAGTACTTTGTATAGTTAGACATTTGTGATACATATTGCGATAGCGGGTGTGGCATTTATTAGTTACAGCGAAGTACAAGATGCCATTTTTTTTTTTTTGAAAATTATACTAGATTAAACTATAAAATATCTCAGTATCTCTGTTTCGATAATGACAATATCATAAGAATGACTGAATGGCGTGACTGTTAGTTAAATTGTTTACTAATTTTGCTGGTTTTCTTTTACCAATTTATAGGTAACGTTGACCATGAACAAGAAATTTAAATCGTATTAGAGTTTTTCTATGTATGACAAATGCAAACAAATATTAACAAAATATTTGATAAGAAAAATGTACATACATACACACCTGGATACGTAAGTAAATACGTAAAACAAGTGCTCTTTACAAATAATTGAATATTAAATCAAATATGTATGTATATATAAATCTGCGCACATATGCAGGTACATATATATGTACATATAAATATGTATAATTTTATGGATACTAAGTACCTTAAGGTAAAAATGCCATAACTTATTTGTAAAATTTGGTGGTTTTTGCTGCATATAAAAATATATGTATGTATTTATGTTAGAAATTCGATTAAAAAAACGAGTTAGGATCCCTCTATATTAATATAACGTGGTGCCGCATGTAATTATACGTGAATACATACATATGTATATAATTATAAATGTATAGACTTAAACACACTCATACAATTTTAAAAAGTTTTGTATGCGTAGTCATGTATTTAATATTTTAATAATATTTTTTAATACCTACATTTTTAATATTTTAATAATATTTTTTAATACCTACCTACCTATACCTATATACCTATTTTTATTAATGCTGTTTTCGTTTCTACAAAAAAAGGAAACATTGATTTGATTTTGTTTTGCAAAAAAATATGCAGCAGAGTTTTGTATTATTTATTATTTATCGTTGTTACATTTTGTATTGATCTATCGTCTCCGTAAAATATTACAATTTTTATTTTGGAAAAAAGTGCAAAATAAATGCTTAATTTTTTTTAGGAAAGAAAACGGCATAAGATAATTGGGTATGGAAAATTTGATTTAAAATACATTTTAGAAAAAACATTCCCCAATAAATAATAACACTGGTACTGACGACGAGTTTGGGTGTTGGTGATCGGAAATCCTTAATACTTAGCAAACAAAACCAAACTAATACACAATAAGTGATTAAAAATTGTAAATTATAAAGCTGGACTATGAATTAAAATTAATTTTTAATACGTTTTCACAACATTTTGTTGTAGGTGTTTGTTTCATAGAAAAATTATTATTTTTGTGTATGTTTCATTTATATGTGCATTTTTATAACGCTAAAAATCAAATTTTGAGTGCGTGAGAGGTCCTATCCTGTTAATAAATCTATGAACATAAACAATTTGTTGGTATTTTTAAACCTTTTTTAATTCATGTTTTCAGTAGTAGGTATAAGATCAAAACATAAGAAATCGTACCTACCATTTCAAATAAATAAATTTGCATTAAAGCTAAGATTAATTTAAAATCAAAATTATTATTTACTCGGCCTTGTAAATTATTCCTAACTTAGTTGTTTTTCTAATCAGGCTGTCGGTAAAATAAATATACATACATACATATGTATATGTGTACCTAAATAATAAATATTACTAGGTACACAGCTTCATAGGTACTTAACAAGCAATACGTTTAAATTAAAATTGAATACCTATAGCTTTGAATGTATGAATGTAGCTGTATAAAAATGTAATTGCAAAAATTGTAATTGCCAAATGTAATTGCAAAAATTATCTCGGTTTCCAAGCAAAACCAATATATAGGTTGATAAGACTTCTTTAAAACTATGCACATGTAGGTGGCTAAATTAATATGTACATTTTTATGTATGAATGTACATGTTGATATGAAATGGTGTGGCTTATAAGATAAAGCAAATAGCAAAATTAATACAGTAAAATCTATTTACTGTAAAATAAATTAGAATCTCACCTTTGGAAAAATTTTTTAAAAATGGTTTTGTCTTAAACATATTGTTTGATAATATTTCTTATAAGAACTTGCACTTTTTAAACATCAGTGTTTTAATATAATCGAGAACTTTGTACTTTACAACGTCTATTTTTCCTGTTTTTGTATAATGCTTTTTCACATGAAGCCTTATTAAATATCCGTAACTATTTCTTTATTGTTTTACTTTTCCTCCAACATTCACATCAAGGCCACTTTACCGGCAAGCATTAGATAAAAGCTTATTTACAGCTATGCCCGTATAATTTGTTATAAATGTGTAAATCAGTTTACTACGCAAGAATTGCTTATCAATTTTATTTGGAAATTAAAGAGCACACGGTCTTCGATAGATCACTTCCAATGTTGAACTACTTTATAGTATGGATATGTAGGATTTTCAAGCTTTTTTGCTGAAACTTTTATTATCATCGTAAAATTTGTATAAATTCTTATCAGTAAATTTGCGTGTTCCTTACTAATTTGCAGTGCTTTCTTCTAAATTATGTGCTTTTAAATTATACTTTGTGTACTGTGCTGTTTATTTTTGTGCAATTTTGTTGTTTTTGATAAAAATGAGACTTATGATGATATTGTATATACCGAAGATAACTTTCATGAAAACTTTTGGGTAAGGGCGAACTTGGCAGCACTTTGTGTCAATTTTGTTTTTTACAGCAAATAATTACTAACGGTTAAATAGGTAGAACAATGAACATTGAGTATACATAGAAACAGCTATAAAAGCGACATTAAAATTGCTTTGTTTTTGCTCTTTATTGAACATTTTGCAATAAGTTTTCAATTTAAATGCATAGTATGTATGTGTGTAAAAATAAATTCAAGTGCATGAGAACTCAAACTGATGCTAACAAACGCTCTATATTTATAAACATCGTTTGTATATTATACACAAGCATATATTTAAAAAATTTAATCACAAGAAAAATTAAACAGATGCCTACTAGTCGAAACGTATTCTTATAAGTTGTCTTCAAATGGGGTGGTTGGTTAGATTCTGGTAGTGCACTATTTTTGTGTGTTTTGTTTTGGTATTACTTTGTGTTCTCTGCTTTCTATCCATATTTATTAACTATCCTTTTTAGGATGCTGTGCTGTGAATTTATTGTTGTCTAGTGAGTGATGCTGCTAACGCGCAGACCCAATTCAACTAACTAGAATTTAGCACACGAAAACTTAAAGGCCCGAAAAATATACAGCCACCCAAACAGTCCTCTCACAGACTCATCCTTGTTATGATTTCATGTATGTATGCTTGTTTTCATTTATGTACATGTGCATGTATTCCTATTTGTTAGATCTAAAAGAGCAAAAAGGACTCTCGCTAAATTATAGACAAAAAAGGAAAAGGTTTACTGATGCTTTTGAAAAAACTTTACAGATTAGTAAGGTTGAAAGAACTATTGGAGCAAGACACAAACTTAGATCTAATTTTTATAATTATTCTGTGAAGCAAGTGTAAATAAAATAATTATGGCAGAAAATAATAATACAGCATCTGGCTTAGAGTGCGACAGTAAGTGTTATTTATTAATATTTTTTACTAAAAGTTTACGGTATAAATGCGCAAATATACATACATACATACATATGTAGATACACATACATATACTTGAATGTATATGGTATGTACATATGTATGTAGATATACAATATGATATTCATACATAAGTGTGCATAAGATTGTATCTTCTATACCTATCTCAGAAAAATATTTTGTTTCCTTTACCTTTCTAATATTTTACCATTCTATTTTTATGTGTGTTTCATATGTTTGGTACATACATGCATACAATTTTACATGAGTATATTTTAATTATGTTCTTCAAACATTTAATTAAGGAAAACTTTTACATTTGTGTATGTACAAACGTATTTAATAATATGTTTGTGTGTATTAGGTATACAGATTTAGTAGGGGTCAATTCTTGTGAAGGATGCTTAAGTGTACAGAATGAATTTTGTAGTTAGTATAAAACCGCACACGCACACAAATGTTTGTGCATACATATGTTGCACTAAATGGCGAATTTTATCTCTGACAAACGTTTCTGTTATACAATGACGTTTTGTATAAAGTACGCCTTTATCGACTTCCTTCTTGCTTAAGGTGAAATTCAAACTATGGTGAGTATAGGGTAAAAATCTAATTCAAATTATAAACTGTTATTTTTATAAAAGATCAACAACGTCACCATAATTTCAATTTATAAAATTTAGATCTATGTGAATTATTACTAGATACTTTAAAGATATTTTCTGTCATTAATATAGAAAACATTAAATTTAACTCCATCTAACTTCTACTTTGTTTCTCCCTTCTACTTTCATTAAAATAAAACATTCCAAGTAAAATGTACTATAGGTACTAAGAACATTTTATCATAAAATGTAATATTTCCATCAAGTACAAAATTAAAATTATTATCAATTTATTACAAATTGTATGTATCTAATTATATACGGCCCTAATGGCTCGATGAATTAATAATAAAGAAAAACAAATAAAAAAATTTTAAACTTAATAAAAGCTATATATGAATAGTTTTTTCCCCTTTAATAGAAATTTTTGGGAGTAAATAACAGAAATAGTTATTTCTTTATAAAATAAAAAATTTCCTTTCCGTTGCCATTTATATTTGTATATTGTCTAACCAAATACGTTCAGATATAAATTTGCAAATATTCATATGTGTATGTGTACACTATTTATTTTCAGATTTTTACCAAATAAGTGATGATGATTTAGATTATAACGAAGATTTGACTGATTCCCTTCTGGAAGCACCAGATGGTCGTAACTCAACTTCAGTTGGGAGCATTGGCAATAATAATGGACATCCTCGTGGAACGTATGAACGTGCTTGGACAACAGAAGCTACAAGAGCTTTAATTCATATACGTGGCCCGATGGAACATCGATTCACAGAAGGCAGACAAAAACGTACAGCTCTTTGGCTGCACTGTACGCGTCTTTTACAAAAAATGGGTTTCCGTTACAGTGCGGCAAAAGTTCAAAAAAAGTGGCACAATATTTTGATTACTTACAATAAAAATTTGTGCAAAAAGTATACCTCCGGCTATGTACATTGGGAATTTTTTGAAGAAATGTTTAAGTATCTTCAGGGTAAAAGGGCTGATTGCGAATTACCCATTATAAAAAAGCAACCACCTCATCAATCAATGCAAGTAAAAGCATCTCCAACTGAAAGTTTCAATATACAATATGTAAATGCTAAACAGGAAGATGGTGTTTCAAATCCAGTAGAGCTGGACTCAAAGTCAAATGATGATTACGACGAGGAAGATAGTACGACTATGTCCGATATGAAGAAACCAAAAATAGAATTAAACGACGATAATAATTACCAATTTCCTTTAGAAATTGTCGATTCTAATAACTATTCCCAACCTAAAGCAAAAATTGAAGCTGAAAATGAATTTCCAAAAAATTTCGGCAAAGCAGCAAATCCTTTAGTATACACAACCGGCGGTAATACCTGGTGGCAAGAATACTTTGAACGTAAACTACAAGTCGAACGTGACAAAATTGTCTTACAGAAAGAAATGCATCAGGAGCTTATGCAATTCAATAAAATGTCCTTACTGCAACAGGAAAAAATTGAACGTGTTAAAATTGAAGCTATTAATAGTTTAACCAATACTTTGCAAAAACTTGTAGAAGTTAAGTATAAAAAGAATTAATACAAAAATTAAACCTGAATAAGTTTTACTTAGTAATGCTGTTAAGTAAGTAAGTACGTTTCTATTTTAACATAACCTACACTGATTCAGACTCTAGTTTAACTGAGATCCCAAAAACCCAGCCTAAGTATTTATTTTTATTATTTGTTGTAATTACGTGAACTAGTAGTCATTATACAAATACAGTAAAAAACGTAATACATACAGTTCACCAAAACAAAATCAATAGTAAATACCTTAATGTTCAAAACTTCTTTAAGGAAGTGGATATGTACATGCAATGTATATTAAACACATATGTGTACATATACACCCATATTCATAAAAACTATTGAATGTTTATTACACGGTTATTTGACAAATATTCCGTAGAAATACGTCAAATAAGAGCTTAATAAACTTACAATAATTATTATAAATATGGCCTATAATATATAAAAGAACCATATAAATATTTCAAAATTTTGGATATGCATTTATTTTACAATATCATACAATTTTACACATACATTTTTATATATTCCAATCTATTTCAATATCATACAATTTTACACATACATACATTTTTATATATTCCAATCTATTTCCATAATGGTTGCGATGTTATCGATGCGATCGTTTAAAAAATCATAATTTAGCAACCACAGGTCTGTTGAAAATACCATACTCTCTCCCTCCTTAAGATTAACCTTTATATCTGGACAGTTTAAGCAAGGCTCTTTAGCATTCAAACTGAAATTCATCGAACCCCATAACTGTTGCACAATAACTAGACCATATAGTAAAATATCTTGTTGATAAATTTTATGATTATAATTATGTGACATAATCAGCCAACTGGAATAGAATGGTTCCAAGTGTCTGGGATAGAAGTATGGTCTTTTTATAAAATTTCTAGATGATTTAACGGCTTTGAACTGACAATTTCGTATTTGAAAAAACCACCTGTCCGAAGAATGATTTAAGTTGAAAGCTTTGTGTAGAGCGATCTCGACATCAAAAATCTTATTAAGCATTAGATTTGTGGAAACGTCACAGGGCTTGCTTTTAAGAAAATCGAAGGACTTGTTAAAAATTAATTTAAATACATCATCTGGTGATATAGGTTCATGGGAGTCCTTTACTATAACAACATAAGACCTTTCTAAGTACATTGATTCCATAAATGTAAAGGAAGTGTTTGCCAGGGTGGGTATATAATCTGAAAATAAGTATTGGAAAAAATTTAAGTGCCCTTATTTATAACTGGAATCGTTATTTTGTATATCTTCAATTGAAATGTATACAAAAATGACAACATTGAGTTTATAACTTTTTATACAAAAAGAAAAATAAATAAGCAAATAACACCGAAATGAATTTCGAAAAATTGTATCTGAAACTTTGAATATCATAAGATTTCACACGAAATCCACGGAAAAGCTGAACTTTTGTAGCGCATGCGTAACGACACATGCATGCGACGTAATGTATAAAAATGTCTCATATTTGGAAAGAGCATAAAATTTACTATTAGCAATGGATAGACTTCTTAATTATTTTGATATAGAACAAAATGTATCGTTACGCACTCGTTCCAAAATGTAAAATTTTCCTTGGATTTTATAATTATAATACATTTTTACATTATAATACACTTTTAAATTACAATATATTTTAATGTTAGTTATTTAAACCTACATTTCATTACTTTAATGTAGGTAGGACGTACGTAAGAACGTATATTAACGATTTTCTTGCAGATTTCAAAACAAAATCGCTTAATACATCAAAATATTAATAAAGTATTAATTCAGGTCCAAAAATGAACCTTTTCAAAAAGTTTACTGTCTTTTTCAGCTGTCTGTATTTTTGAAAGTATCAAAAAGTAAAAGCTTTTTGAATATTCAAATATGAAATTATTTATTTGCTTTAAGAGCCAATTGAAATATATTAATTCATTTTTTGAAAAGGTGCATTTTTGGACCTGAATTAATACATTTCAATAGGCTCTTAAAGCAACTAAATAATTCATATTTGAATATTAATAAAGAGAATTAGTGCCTTTCTATATTATTTTTTAATTTTGATGGTAGAACATTACTGTACTAAAAAAAGATTTAGCATATTTTTAATTGGCATTTTCTCATTTTAGTTGAATATCTGAGATACACTTACATACATACATATGTATTGTAATTTCAAACATGACAACTTATTTTAAATTTCTCCATCTGAGCTTAGTTGAACACATGTAGAACATTTTCTGATTTACTTTTTTGTCAAGTGAGTTTTTATTATTACAATTCTTAAACTGTTAAAAACTCTGATGAGAACTAAGATAGTGTAAACATAGTTTAATTAACTAAAGTTTCTAGAGCACAATAATAAACAACTTACAAATTTCGAACTGGAATAGGTTTTAGCGCTTTGAATTAAAATGAGATCAATTTAAAAAATTTTAATATATCTGCGACGCCTTGGAAAAGTAGCTTAAGTCCATTTTTTTCCAAAACAAGTTTACTTATTACGATAAATCTACATAAATCAGTTCTTTTAGTTAAACTTCTTTTATATCGCCTTAAGATACTCTTTCATAGTGACACAGATTTAATTTAACGATATAGCAAATAATTCACAAACATGGTGGATGTATACATATACTC
Source organism: Sturmia bella (assembly GCA_963662145.1). Lineage (NCBI taxonomy): Eukaryota > Metazoa > Arthropoda > Insecta > Diptera > Tachinidae > Sturmia > Sturmia bella. The sequence continues at coordinate 21,533,285 of OY759172.1, forward strand.
TTGTTTAGCTGCGTAACACCTTTGAATTGACAAAAAGTCACTCACCTATAGTTTCACATAGTAAACAATTTTCCCTCTCAGTTTCAAAGCGCCCCAATTGATTTACCCCGACATCATTCACATTCATTTCAACGGCTTTGTTGATTAAACATCTTGCATTGTATAATTCCGGCCAGTTCCAATATGGCAAAAGTTCTATAAGAAAAAGTCTTCCAAGAGCACTCAGAAACCAACTTAAGCTATCACACCACATCAATAGTAAGTAAAGCACTCCAAAACTTAAACAAATTATTAACCATTTTTTTAATTTATTGTAACGGTTATAATTTCTTAACGGTTCGCAAATGTATTCAAGTTCTTCGGAAGAAAACTGTTGCTTGGTTAGAGAATTAAGAAAAATTTCAAAATCTTTTTCTAAAGCCTTCATAGTATTGCGAAAGAAAACGTTACGGTACACTGGTAGAATGTGAATAAATAATAATATGAAAGTAAAAGTGGCAAAAAGGATTTCCGAAGAAAATGTTGGCAAAAAAAAAAAAATAATAATAAGTAAATAAAAATTGAGCATGCGCTTTACTGTGTTGTCTGTTTGAAAATAGATAAAAGGTAACTGGTTTCTTAATCAAATTTTACACTTGATTTGTTATTTATTAGAAATTAAAGGATTTCCTTTATTGAACACTGGTGACTGTTTTTGAGCAATTGAAGTGGAGGAAGATACATGATTACCATTGAAACCATCACAACGAATGACTTGCAAAACATTTTTAAATATTATCTATCACGTTTACCAACATTTTTATCCAAAAATTATTAAATTTAAAATAATTCTTGAATAACTTGGTGTTAAAAATCTCGCTGCTTGAGTAAATTTAAATTTATACTTCAATTATATAATTTCAGCTTTCAACTAGAAAAAGTATCAAACAATTAATTTGTGGGTCATAAGCAAAAACTTGAAGCATAATTAATTTCAAATCATGGTATATTTTTGGAAAACTGGCCCATTTTGTTTACCTCACTGAGAAATTAAAAATGTTAAGAAAACCTAAATATTCTAATCTTGTAGGAATGTTAAATTTTGAAAGTCTGTTAATGCTTTGAACTTGCACTTTTGCCAGACTGCTTTCATCAAGTACTGAACTGAGATAACAAGCCTGATTCCTGGAACGTTAAATTAGACTAGTTACTTAAGTAGAAATAGTCACGAAAAATTTGTTGTAATTATCACAGATATGTACTCTCTACAAAAAGTTATAACGGAGTCATAAAAACACTAGTCACGGGGTGACATGACTATGAGAATCAGTCCTAATGTTTATTTATGCATTACATATATCACACCAGAGATTTTAATATGGAGAAGTAAATTTCAAACTAAGTGCATTTTTTTAATGAATGGTTTTAGAATTGTACGCTAATACAACCGCAACTCAGTTTCCAATGTACTTATATGTTGCTCTCTTGAGTTGTCTAGTCTAATCGAATCTAAAAACAATAATTATTTATTTGCTATCAGAGCCAATTGAAATGTATTATTTTAGGTTTAAAAATATACCTTAATAACTGGTTTCCCGTCTTTTTCAGCCGACATTTCGTCAACTCGTCAGTAGAGTCGAAAAAACTTAAAAGAATTTTTGGAACCTGACTACATACATATGTATTCTAGTATTCCCATGAACACAACGAGAATCACAAATGCTCAACAAACCTTTAATAAAGAAATTAACGAAATTTCGGCGGCATACAGATGGCTGTGAAAAGGCTGAAAACAAATTAATAAGGTCTATTTTAGATCTAAAATAAGCCATTTTGCAAAAAAAAAAAAAAATAACGCATGTTAATGCACATATTTTATTATAATTTAAACTTGAAATCATCAATATGATTCATTTACTAATTAATTGCTACTTATGATTGCAACAATCGAAGCACATATTCCAAAGAAATAATGCATCAAAATATAGTCTTCCTAATTAATGAACTGTTTGCGCAGTAATCCATTGAGACGCATTCTCAAATAGATTACAAATACATATAACCAGCAGGCAGAAGAGAAACAATGATATGACTAAAAAGAAATAAAATAGATTTAAATACATGTAGATTTGAATTAAATTGCTTAAATATAATTAAGCACGCAATTAAATGTCATTAAAAAAATAGTGAAACACTCTACTATCCATAAAATTTTCAAATATAAAGCTGACAAATAGTTAATTCGGTTCAGTTTGACTAATAACTTTCAAAAAAGCTATTGATTATGAATCTCTTTGATTTTATACTAATAATAATAGGGGTAAATTAATTAAGTGCTACAAAACAAATACAGACATATGTAAATTAAATCAAAATTTTAGGTTACAGTCATTAAGGCAGAAGTGGATTGCAGAAAGCATCCTCCTCATTTGGTAAGGAATTTCGCTCATTAAATAAAGGTTTTCAATTGAATAAACAAAAATACATAAGAATATACATATCTACGAGTATAACATACATATGTACATGTAAATAATTTAATATTAATAGAAATTAGACAGTTGTTGTGAACTTTCCAATCTGATTTCGGAGGAAATAGAAGAAAAATGTGCTGAGCAGGAACATTTTGGCCCTCGTCATGGTCATCCTCCTGGACCTCCTGATCACCAACATGGACCGCCCGGAGTGCGTGGAGGACCCCATAAATTTGGTCCTCACAAACACGTAAGCAATCAATCAGAACAAACAATTTACATACATACATCAAAGTTTATGCTTTAGTTAAGCATTTTATAATTTAGAATTGTTCGGGATTTACGTTCTCAAAGATGAGAAAGATTTTTCGTGGTAAAGTTGAATTGGAAACCAGTTGGATATTGTGCAAGGGAATACAAAATGTATTCCAAACAACATAAAATGGGACATTCTGTGATGAAAGGCTATTTGTGGAAATCGTGACACAGCCATAGCATGCCCAGCTGCCCATAAGTCATCAAATTTACTTTTCTTGTCTTTTTAAACATGTTGCTCACTACAATTTTACCACAAAAAATCTTTCTCAATTTTGAGGAAGTAAAAACCGAACTGGATGAAACCTGATAAGCAGTTAACAATTACAAACCATTTACTTATTATAATTTTTTATTAGTGCTTCCTATCCTGTGTGGTAAATGAAACTGGTATTTTAGTTGATGAAGAACTACAAGAGGATGCCCTTATGACATACCTAGATACACTTTTTGGAGATAATGAAAAAACCGAGTTTTTAAGTAATAAATTCAAGCTCTGCCATGAAAAGCACAAGGATTTCGAATCAAAGTGGCCGGAACGCAGAAATGGTCCACATCATTGCCATTTCCAAGAGAATGGTATGTTGATGGGCTGTGCTCATATGGAAACTTTTAAAGATTGTCCAGAATCGTTTTGGTCAAACACGGATGAATGCAATGAAGTACGCGACCATTTTAATCAATGTTGGCCACCTTCCAAAAATCAAGAAGATAATGAAAAGCTTGAAGAGGAGGAAGCAGAAGAAATTTGAGCTTTAAATTACATTGTAAATACATACATATTGTACATATGTACATATTTTAATATTTTTTGTTAATAAAAAAACTTCTTACCGCATACATACATATATGTACATACATATGTACATATTTGAGGCTCACATAATTGTTGTTTTAAGCAGAATATAAATGAGGTATAGTAAATTTTATTAAAGAAAAAGTTTGTCGCAAAGGTTGGATTGTCGCTCCCTCCAAAAATGTTTACCATAGCAAAAAACTACATTATGGAAAATTTTAGACAGATTGGATTAGAAGGTCTACATAAAATTCACCCACAAGTTAAAAGAAAATGTAAAAAAAACCTAAAATTGTATTTCACGCATTCATTTTTTGTTCCCCGTATCTCCCTGCGAACGAACGACAACGTTCGCAGGTGAGAAATAGGCCCTACATCAAGGGTCTCCCTTAAAAAAATCAGGGTATTATAAATCTGCTTGCAAGCATCATAACTAGCCCCACCGTGCCTCCAGAGTAGTCAAATGTATGACTAATTCGCATCAATGGACCCTAGTCATATATTTGGAAGCCCCTTAAGGAAGGGAGATAGAGGGTCGGCTTATTCCATGGAAATGTTCAGAAAGAAAATCAATGGAAGTTGGTCGTACAGAAACACAGTGGCGCTAATTAGGACGATGGATAGAAAATTTATGAAAATCTTAATTTAGCATGGGAGCACCTAAAAGGAAGAGTGATATGGGGTTGGTTTGTCCCCATAATATTTCAAGAGGAGAAAACTAAGGAGCATTGGTCATATATCTGACTCCTTCAGAGGTACCCTGGGGCTGGTTAAGACGATGGGGGAAGTTTTTAAAATTATTTTTGTATGCGAGCTCCCTAAGGAGGGGAGATAGAAGACTGGTTTGTTACGATTAATTGTCTTAATAATGGTATGGTCTTATATTTGCTTCCCTAGAAGCACAATGGGTCTAGCTACAACGATAGGCAGAAACTTTATAAATTAAATATAAAAAAAAATTTTGATTTTTTAAATTTTCTTCAAATTGTGGGCGGATGTAGCATGCCTTCTAATGCAACCTGACACAATTTTTCACAATGTAGTTCCCTGCTATGTTAGTGTGTAAATCCAATATTAATACAAATGCGATAAATCTAATATTTGCACTACAGATTTATCTTTTTTAATAGCTCTATTTCCATTAATAATTAATTATTTTCTATCATAACAAAATAAAATGTCACGCAAATTTATTAATTCAAATACATATTTGAAAACGAGAACACCCAGTGTGATCAAGTTTAAATAAAGTCCCCTCATTTCAGTTGTAACCGGTTGCTGTAAAATGAAAATTTGTTGCTTTAATCTTGCTTTGTGCACCCTTGTCTTTTTGATGGTGCTAAAAGTAACTCTGTTGTATAAACATTTTATACAATTAATAAGGTACAAAAAAAATTTTTTTAGTACTTTCGTCCGTTTAAACTGAAACCCGTAGAAATTTTCCCATTTGGTTTTGTTTTTGCTTGAAATGTCAATTTTACTGGCGAAGAAATATCTTGTAATACATTACCTTTTAAAAATTAACTCAATTATTTATTTGAAATGTATTGTTTTGGGTCTAAAGATATACCTTATTGTTTTCAGTCATTTTCAGCCGTCTGTCTATATGCTGCCGACATTTCGGTGATGCTAATCAACCTAAAATAATAGATTATTACTTTTGATTTGCAAATAAAATCGAACGTATGCAAATCGTTTTCCATTTGTTTATTAAAACTGATTTTTGGCTATTTTGTTCAAGCTTCGCTTTTGTTTGTTTACATAAATTCAAAATGTAATACATTCGTTTAACCGAAACGGGTTTCGCTTATCCAGATTCCTTTGAAAGGAAATTTTTGTAAAACAGATTTCTTGCATTGGAGCCAATGTTTACCAGATGAATTGTTAATAATACTTTCAGTTACTTGCTTTCTATTACAATTTATATGTATGTATATATTAATCATATATGGCCCAATGGGCTCGATTAAATAATGAAATAAATTAATAAATAAAAATAAAATAAATAAATTTGTCAAGTCTTTTACTAACGGTTTTTCTAAAACGTGCGTTGAATTTCGTATCGTCTATTGGCGTTGAAAACAAAATGTCATTGTTTTCAATATAAAATTCAGGATTGAAAATTTGTGTGATTTAGAAAACCAGCAGTTAATGTAAAATAAAATTATTAGTAGTATGAAATGTTTGGTTTATCACAGTTTTTGGGCATAAATAAATATTTTTTGATTTCTGTGAATAAGAAAAACTTTATTAAAGGTAGAAATTTACGTGAATGCTGTGTCACGTGACAATATCCATTATCAAACAGAGTGATAGTTTGATTATATTTCATGATACATAATTGTGACTTTGTTTGATTCAGAATGTGTCTGTGAAAGAAAATTCTTCCAATTTTTCCGAGTGAATTCTGGTATTTTGAACTTTTTGCCGATTTTGGCACCTCAAAACCTACGACTTTAACTTTCTAAAAACTACTGTATATCTGTTTTTGCACCTTGAATTTTTTTTTTCTTTCGGATTTCCCCGCTCTGGCAAACTGCTGTGCTATTTGTACTGCTTAGCCATTCTAAAAATAAACATTCGCCTATTTATGCATTTTATGTACTCTGCTATTTTTGGTAACTGCTAACTTAGAAACTTGCATTTTTTCCCCAAAATTACTATTTTTAAAGAACTACTATAATTACATTTACAATTTTTGTTGTTGTGATACTTCGTAATTTTTTGTCCTTTTTTAAAATTATTTTAATGCTGTACTACACAAATTTCCAATAGTAGTTTAAATTTCTTTTTCGAATGTTAAGTTTTTTTCTGCAAACTTTTCTAAATTATCTTACGATTACTACTGTAATACAAAAATCGTAAATACCAAAAAATACGTATTACATAGTAGATTAAAAAATTGAGTGGATTAATATTCACCCTTGTGTTTGGCGTCGTTTAAAAACGATAATTTTCGCTGCTGACTTTAATTTTAAAATCGCACCTTTTTACAGTCAACTAACTACGCCAATCACGATGGAAATTTGATGGCGTTGTTGTAAATTTTGAAAAGTTTCGTATTTTTTGCAAGTCACGATTTTAATAAAACGCCAACTATAAGGGCTGAGACCACTTCAATTTTACCACAAAAAAATCTTTCCCAAGTCTAAGGCAGTAAAATCGAACTAAAAATTAATTAGCAATTGAAATCATCTTAACAATTTTAAGAAATCTTGGTTCATTTTCGATTTCCATAACCTGATCATACAATAAAAAAGTTGATACGAAATTTTTTTAATAAGTTAAATGTCTTGCGATATTCAATATTACTTATTGTAGCCCTGGAATGGGGGTTTCTCCATGATTAATTTGCATCTTCTGAAGTCAAAGAACTACAATAAAAATAAAGGGATTCTTTTTTAAATTTTATTTACCTCCAAAACAAAACCACATAATTTTGATTGTGATTTTCTTTGTCTCATTCATCTTACAAAGTCTTACAATAGAATAAAAACGAAACGGTAAAAAAACCTGCATCACTTGCAACTTTCCACTATATGATGATTTACAAGAAGTAGGTTCTAGGCTTCCTGAAGGAGAATAACTTTCTATTGCCCTTATGGTGGACACGTTGCACCAAGGGGAACTTGATTTTGGAGTCGTGGAATTGTTTCACATGTGTACGGCGGGTCTTGTTGGCAGAAATAGCTTCAACCCTGATGATTTGGATGGAATGAGCACGAGCACGATGACGGGCACCCATGTCACGGTAACATTGTGTAACTGCACCACCAACAGTCAAATCACGGTATTCACGGTACATGTTGTGTGTACCGGAACGGGAATCGTAACGCAACCAAATGCCAAAGTTCTTAATTTTAATGGGTGAAGTTTCGTACACTTGTTTCAGGGATACAATTTCACCTGTGGTCTTCTTGAACTTTTGCAATTGACGCAAGAAGTACCAGAAACGAGATTTGGCAACAATGTTGTCGGGAGCAAAGATTCTCATTTTGTATAAGGGAGTTTGAGGCTCCTTTTCAGTGGGCACTTTACGGCCGATGACTTCGTATTCCTTCAACTAAATTAAAAATAAACAAACTGTTAGAAAGAAGTCTAGTAGAGATAAAAACTTAAAAACACATAAATAATAACAAAAACCAAGGCAAATATGCTTAGCACAAATTTGGTATGCATTTATTACATTTGTCCATTTTTTCCTTCCAAGAAGATACGTCTTATTGCAAGTGAACACACATTCACTCCACACATTTTAGTGTTTTTGACAGCTCTTTTAGCACAACACTACACATCTTCTCGCACATGCTGGTTTTTATATACATACAATGATTTGGTTTTCCTTTGCAATTTTGCTATTATTTGAATAGCTTTTTCTTTAATATTATATTATTCACACATATGCTTAACGAATGCCTTAGTTTTCATTATATATATTATTTATATTTTCATTTTTTTTGGGAAAATTACCTGTCCCTTAGCTTTCATTTTGGCAGCGTTCACGAAAAAGGAAACGGAAAGAGAGCTGACAGCTGTCGTACCAATTTAGTACATTAAAAATTTTTACCCTGAACAGTAATTCTTAGGAAGTGTTTGTCTTATTCAACTCACAATAACCTTGCAAGGTTACTTGAACATGGTATCAAAAGCGTAAAAACCTATGGCATCACTTACAATAACTGTATATTTTTAAACAAAATAAAGAAATCTTGTTTTGCATTTTGTTTTATGTGCACGGATTTCAAAATGACGAAAAACAAAAATTTTGCTAATTACTTGAATCATTTATTGGAATATCAAACACCATTATTGGAAGACAATAATTTGTGCGCAGACTATATCATTTTATATGATTATTTGGTGGACTTGTTAGAGAAAGATGATGTTATTGGACAATTTGTTGTACGCCAAAAACAGAACAGTAAGATATTTTTATTTCTCATTTGTCTTAGCTAAAATAAAAGTATTGAAAAACAGGTCACCACATAAAAATCTTTCATAATTCTGTGGTTTAAAGTAAATGTAAATATCTTATTTAATATCATTGCAGCGTCGGGCTTAAACGCTGATGTTTTACTTGATTTAACAAAATTTGATATACGTTCCTTTATACACGAACCGTTTTTATGTTTATCACTCGCTGGCCGTGAAAATAAACAATTTGAAAACGTTCTTCATCGATTTTGTAACGAAAAACTATCTATTCTGCCACGAAATATAAAAAAGAATATTTGGTTAGCACTCGACAGAGGAATATCAGCAAATGGTTCATTTGTACGCGGCTACAGAGGGGATATTTATGAATTAAACTTGTCCGTAAATGATGCTAAGGACAACAGTATACGCCTTAATGCTTTTTGTGATGATTTCAATTTAAACATTCGTTTGCGAATTTTAGTGAAATATAGCGAAAATCCACAAAGCGAACTTTCGTCAAATAAACCATTTGCGGAGCATCAATTTAATAAAAATTGGTTGGCAAAACAATCTGGACAAAGTAATATGCCATTTGATATTTGCCTACCAAAACTTGAAAAGGAAATGAAGCAAAAGATTCCCAATTGCGTAATGGTTATGCGTCTTATAAGGTCTCTGTTTAGAAACAACAAAAAACTCTGTACTTTAGATAATGGATTTCTTGAATCTATTATTTATAGTGAATTTATGGATATGAATGGTTCAAAAACCAGCTCAACACAAAACGATAACATCTTCAAATGTGTAAGTATTTCAATATATTTTTACAAAATGTACTGTGTATACATATACTGTGTATAAATGTACTGTGTATACATATGTACCTAATAGTAAAAGTTCATATAATTAAATCGTGATAAAAATATCCAAATAATTCTCTTAAAAAAAAACAACACCCTGATCTCCACATTCCAAAATTTATATCCGCACAGAGATTTTATTTGTTTTTTTTCTAAAGATTTTAATTTAATTACAAATATTATCCTGAAGATGATAACAAATTGTTATCGAAATATTGAATAATATTGTTAATAAAATTTTTATATAAAAACGATCTGAAGCTGTATAAAATAGTTTTTCAAATAATTAAAAAGATCAAATAAATATTATAGATTTTTTTCTTGATTATTTCAAAAAACAAAAAAATGTGTGTCCCAAATTCAAGCAATCAATATACTCAACCCCAAAAAAAAAAACGTCCTTAAAACAAAAATCTTGCATTTTTACAATCTGTTTTTTTTTATATGCTAACCGAGTTTTCTTTCGTATACGAAACGAAAATAAAAATTAAAAAATTGTTATTGTTTTCAAAACAAGTATTAGAAAAACAATCCGCTACTTTTAAAATATGCTCTTTTGAAAGGTGCAGAGTTCTTTATAATATCCTTAAGTTAGGTTTAAGTTATGTTGATTGGAGTTATGTTGATGTTTTATTTTAAATATTTCGCAAATCATAAGTAGTAGTTTAGTAAAGTAATTTTGTTACAATAACATCTACATACAAACATATGTATGTATATGCGGTGTATATTAAGTTTGAAAATTTTTATATTAATCGTTAATTTGAAAACTATTTTCCTTTTTTCTCTGTTGAAGGTACTGACACATATACTCAAAGCTTTAAAAACTAAAAAGTGTCCCTGTTTTTGGAATGAACGTTTGAATTTGATGAAAGCTTTTGAAGATGAAACTGCTCTTTCAAGAGCATTTGATGAATTCAAAAATATTAATGACAAATTTAATAAACTGAGGAACAAGCATCATTTAACATATGAAGAGTTTTTCGATTTTTTCGGTAAGTTTTTATTAACAATGTGCACGTGTTTGACACTTATGTATGTATTTCCCTTGAGCCTCTTTTGGGCTGGATGTGTTGTGCAGTGGCTTTGCTAACATATCGTTTCATCTGTAACTGCGCATGTTTGTCAAACTTAACAATTGCAAGCGGTTTATGTTTGTTTCTTTCACCTGGTGGTTTTTGGTTTCACCTGCCATAACCTGTGGGCCGGTTTCATTACCGGCGGCCCGCGCAACGTAACATAACCTGTAACAAAAGTTAACAACAGTCACAAATATGTACATACATACATATGTATGTAAACAATTCACATATCATTGTATTCGAGTTGATTAAAAATGCTGTGCTGTGTTGCAATAATAGCGGTGATCCCGTACTCAACAACTCAACGGAGGCGGCGGGATCCCAATTTGTACGAAAACTGTTCCCGTACTCAGAGTTCGTACAGGTGAGAGAGCTTTTGAGAGAGAAATATTCTTGTTCTTCTTGCATGAAACAGCCCTCACCAAGAGTCAGTTCAACTCTACAACAACAAAAAGTCTGCCTGTATTTTGTTTGTGTAGTAATAGTGGTGAGACTGCCAAACCTACAACAACCACATACATACGTATGTGCAGCTTTTGTCAGTTTTATCAGAGAGATGCATTGACCTGATAATTTGGACCATGGCCTTCGTGCTAATTTGTGCAAGTAGTTAAACAATCAGCTGTTGCAAAAAATGGGCAAAAACCAAGGTGCCTTGATACCAGGTTCGAGGTGTTCGAGCTTGAGGTCACTTGCTTTTTTTTAAATGCTTATTTAATTCAATATTTCGATACCTCAATGGGTATCTTCATCCTGAAGAGATATCGAAATATTGAATTAAATAAGCATAAAAAACAAGTGACCTCAAGCTCGAACTATTGAGTTAAAATATTAAAAAACAAAGTCGAAAAATTAGCATCAAGAATATATGAAATTATTTTACAATTGCTTCACATAGTAACAATTAAAATTAAGAATGAAAAGGGATTGAAGAACGTTGAGTAAAAGAGAGCAGATCAATTAGTTATTTTAAAATTGCTCTGCGTAGTAACAAAAATATAAGAAACAAATCCGTTCGTTAACCCGTTCGTTAACTTGCACAAGTTCGCCGGTACAGCTTGTAGGTATCATATAAATTTCAAATTTCATGCAATAACAATTCAAATAAAAGTACAATTTTACTTATTTTATTTACTTTATTTACTTCCCTTACTTTATACAACAGCCTCTTAAAGGCCAATCAAATAAAATACTATATACATACATACATATTAGTGACTTAAGTTAACAATTTCTATCAAATAACTTGCACAAATCAAGAGCAACTCTCGAATTAATTTTATCTATTAGTTGTGCCGCTTTTCTTTCTTCCACTCGCATACATTTATTAAATTACACTTTTTTTTATTTTTTTCATAGACTTCAAAATGGAGCCCTGTTCTTATGAAATTGATCACTTTGGAATTTATAAAAGTTATTGAAAGGTAAATATCTGAACTGCAAAAAAAAAAAAAATACATATATAGCAATAAATATACATATATGAGGTTTTTAATACGTAATTTTTTGAACCACTGAATTTGTATTACTTATCTATTTCCTTAATATTTTGCTTTAACGTAAATATTTTGCACTTTTAAAGTACTTCAATATCCTTATGGATAGACTCCTTATTGGTAAGGACTTTATTAACGACAGTATTTTGTTGGAAGTGCAGCTGTATTAAGATCAAAATATAGTTTACAATGCTGTTTAAGATCTGTAAAAGCACAATAAAAGTTTTTTTATATTTAATTTTATTATTATTTTCTTGAGCTGAAGGTCTTTTTATTATAAGTATATATATGTTTGTATTTATTCGAATATTTTGGTCGATATTTCGCTCTCCTTCGGAGGATAGCTTCTTCAGGACAATCATAAAGTGCCCAGGACATGTGCAACAAAATCATCACTCACGTTTGATTGTGTGCATGTCGTTTATTTTAATAATTTGCTGCAGACATTCAATAAAAGATGCAAACATCATCATTTTTGTGACATTCTAGCGTTCGTTTATATTATGCTATCGGCTGGTAAGTTATTTAAGCGCTGTGATGCGTTATCTCGCACAAAAATAGTTTTCAATAAACCGTAAAATTATCTTTTTTTTCATCCGCGTACGTTTCCATCACTTCGACAATTGCGTACGAAATGCATGAAGGCTTCAAGTAGACATAAAAACTTAAAAATTTTTGATTTTGCTTCAATCAAAGCCAGAGAAAAGAGAGTTCTCGTTTGCTTTTGCATCCTGGAATACATTTTGTTCATGTTTATGTATATCTTAAAAAATTAAGTTCCACTGCAGTAAACTGAAGAAAGGCATCTGCAAGAATGTTGTAATGAATTGTCCATGAAACAATGAATCTACATTTCTGTTATTATAAAATCAATCTATATATATGTATATATAAAATTGTAACGTGACTGACTGACTGACTGACTGGGGGATCATCGCCCAGCCCTAATGGCTAATGCTAGACTAATCAAATTTCGTATATGGGCAGCCTTCTGATGTATGGATCCACTAAGATGGGATTTTTGGAAACTCTCGCCGGAAAGTGGTAAAAACGGGTAAAATCGGTAATTCAATATCTCCGGACTTTGAACAGGTAGCACAAAAATTCAAACAACACCCAAAAGTATAATAAAAATAAACGGACAGGTGTCTGGTACTTGTTTGATATTTTGAGTACTAAGGGAATAAAACGGGTTAAAACTGAATTTTGTTAGTTTTTTGAATTGCATATATCTTCGCAAAGGATAGAAAAAGGAAAAAACTATAAACTGAATTTAATACCCATTGAACATTTTCGACATAATTTTTTCACTTTTTTAAATTTGGACATTTAGGGGGTAAAAAAGGGATAAGTCTGTAATTCTATATATCCGGACCTAATAACAAGTAACAAAAAAATTCAAAAAGTGCCTGAAAGCCTACTAAAAATAATCGAACAGGTCTCTTGTAGTCAATAGTCAATAATTATTTTTAGGAATTATCAGTCTACATTCACATTTCCTGCTGGGGGTATAAACAAACTTCATAAGTACATGTATCTATATGTATACATAAAGAAACACAAAGAAGCAAAAATTACGCATTTTGCTTCCATTTTTTCATCCGCGTTCACCACGAAATTTCAAACCGAATGAGGATTTTTCTGCCGCTCTATAGTGTAGAGAGAGACATACGAAAAAAAGGCTTCAACGAAAATATCAAAAACTTTAGATTTTTCCCTCAAGCTGAGTCGATCGCATGTACGTGTAGCCGAACAAGTACGACCGCACGTACGAAATCAAATGAGTGACGAGTATTTTGCACATGTGCTTCGCATTTTATAAAATTATTTTGATCACTTTTAAGGGGATTAACCAACAGTTGTGCATGTTTTATTATATTCGTTGGATGAAGTGAAACTAAAACATGACTTTCTGTTTGTTCTGTACGTAATTTCATTACAGCATCAAAATGTTATTTTTTGGAATATATGTGACAGCGCATTGAGAAAGGGACCTAAGGGTAAAAAGAATCAATTTTCACTTCTTTTGTGAAAGGGACAAAATGTATCACGAGTTAAGGGTTTATTAAAAAAGGTGACATAAAGAGTGTGGCAGGTTTCAAAAGATGAGTTAAATTTATGCTTTAGCAACACAAGGGCAATGCTGTGTAGGTTCCAAAGTATAAAAAAAAATATTCAAAAAACTCACCAAAAAAATTAGACTTAAATTACAGCTGATAATTTTTCCCATCGTGAAACCATAATTGTTATGCATACGCCAATGAAGGAATTCGTCCGCTTGTTGTTGTAGTGATGAGGAGGATGTCAACAAATATCCCATTTTAATAATATCATGCTCACAATTTTTTCGCTAAAATTGAAACAAATAACAAAGCAATGCTGATTATTACACACACATTTTTAAACATACAGTAGTACATGTACATGCATACATATATACATATGTATGTATGTTATGTAACGCGGGCCACTTGGGTCCTAGAAAGGTCCCGTTGTGATAAACATACATATGTATGTATGTATGTATGTATATTTATTTCTAGCTTACCGCCTTTTGCGTTGCATAGCCGTAAACAGCAGTGTTAATGATTTTGAAAATCCTTGAAGCCATGAAAAGTATTGAAAGTACATACTCTTGTGCATCGGGTTTGTATTCTAATATTTGCCAAAACAATAAAAATCCTAAGCTGGTTAAAGCCGCGAAGTCATGAAATAAATCAGAACCAGTTGTTACTTCAAATACTTGATTTATGTGAGTAATAAGGCCGGAATATTTCATAAAAATATCTTTCAGTAATTCAAACTTTGAAATGTCATCCATGTTGCCCGGATGGCGTAAACGTTGTTGTAACAATTTTCTAATGAGCCGAAAACGTAATCTTAACAAATCCATGTTGCCAACAAACAACATTATGGCACAACCGGGAGCACAACCAATGGAAGCATAGCAAATGGAAAGTATTGCTGAACCTATCCATCCACATGAGCAATTTGCTACATAGAAAACGTACACCACTGTAAATATTGCATGAAACCCATATAGACCCACGGTCATGCAGCTGTACTTTCGTTTACTTTTGTCATAGTTCCACTGAATACGCGGGAAATGTTTATGCAATTCCTCATCCAGATCTTGCATAGTATTGGCAAGTTTCACATATACTTCGCAATACACATCTAAATACAAAGTTGTTACCACATAAACGCTCGGACATATGATCCATTCAAATGTTAGAACGACTTTGATTACTGGTGCAAGTTCATGCAACATGATATCACTTAATTCTGGATCGATCAATTTATGTAGAACCCCCCCAATAAAACCTGCTAAATATATTATACGAAATATATAAGCGTACAATTTATATCTTTTACTACAAAATAATTCTTTTTCATTTTTAATTTCGCATCCCAAACATCCCATATAATATGATAGAAAATATATCAAATTGAAACACTGATGAGTAGTTGTAACTGGTAACTTTTTTCCTCCAGTTTTCCGCAACATTTTCTATGCTTTAAGGTTTGTACCATTTGAACATTTTTGTTTCATTACATGCGGTATTTATAAATATTTGTGTAAACCATCAGTAACTCAGGCACATCATAAATAATTATTAAAACATATTTTAGTGTGAAGTGGGAAGATGTTAAATAGATAAGACCTATTATATATCAATTATTGTTTACTTAGCATTCAGTTACATACAAATTTTGAAAGCCCGAATAACAATCAATAAGCTACATACATAAATTTGTACATGAAATTTGTTGGTGGTGTTCCAAAACATTTAAAATACATCATAGAAATGCGACATTTTAATAATTAGCATTTGTTAAATTTAATTTTGACCAAATACAAACTCAAGTTTATGTTACAAGTACATGGTTATTTGCAACAGTTGATATGTTCAAAAATTAAAATTTTATAATACGATAAAAGTGTTTTCGAACGCAAATGTTATACATTTTTGTTTTTTATTTAATAATAATTTCAATAGTAACTATTATTCACAATTCAAAAATTAATTTATTTATTTGCTTTAACAGCCAATTGAAATGTATTATTTTAGATCTGAAATAAATAAAGTCAGTGGACTCGAAAAATCTTAAAAGAATGTTTGAAACTCAACTACTTTGTCCAAAATTCCCATGAACAAAATGAGACCTATTTTTAGACTTAAAATGATATTCTTCACAATTTTATTAGTAATAATCTATAATTAATAAAACTATTTTTTTGAAGCTTAAGGTCTTTTATTTTTCTTTATTAATTTTTTCGATATTTCGCTAACAATTTGTTAGCATCGTCAGGAATCTTTGATTGTTTTTATAAAACAAAAATAAATACAAAATAAAAACAATCAAAGATTCCTGACGATGCTAACAAATTGTTAGCGAAATATCAAAAAAATTAATAAAGAAAAATAAAAGACCTTAAGCTTTAAAAAATAGTTTTATTAATTTTAACAATAAAGGTCAAATATTATAGATAAAATAATAATCTATAATTACATAAAAAATCGCAGTTTTTGATTGCGTGTTTCTTCTTTTTCGCTACATATTTGTTATCTACATACATACATATACTATGTATTATTTTTTATGATTTTTATTAATTAAATAAGACAAAGAAAAAATCAAAGATCTTTAGCTAGGTGGATAACCAGCTGTTTCAAAGCCGCCACACTTCTCATCGAAGCAGCTAGTTGTCAACTTGGCTAAAGATCTTTGATTTTTTCTTTGTGTTATTTAATTAAGTTTCGTTGAGAAGTGTGGCGGCTTCCAAATAGCCAGTTGTCCACCTAGCTAAAGATCTTTGATTTTTTGTTTGTCTTGTTTAATTAATATCAAACACAAAAAATAGCATAGATCGAACTTGAGCCCAATAAATACAATACAAAATAATAATAAAAGTAAAAAGTTCCAATAATGAAGATTAATTAATTTTCCCCGTGACTGATCCTCACTAATTTTCTTTCTCGGCATTTTTTTTTTTTTTTTTTGGCAAATCAAGCTCTATATACCGACCTCAGAGCTGTCATACAAATATAATTATAGGTTTCAGTCTTTCGCAGGCAGTTGCCGGGTAAACTGCTTTTTCTCGCGACGCTTGTGGTTTTTGTGATATCGCGTGTTCTTTTTCTGTTTTTTTCTTTAATTTTACGCTAACGGTAGTTTTTCGTTTTTTTTTTTTTCTTTCCTTTGTGAGTTTTATACTCTTGCTTTTTGGATAGAGTTTCACGTTTTAACAAAATGGACGGGGTTTATCCCCTGAACTTCAACCGATTCCGTGTCTTAGACCCTTCTTCCAGCAAGACTAAAGGCAATAGGAATAAACGACCTCGACCTGATGATTTTCCAGTACTACCAGAAAAACCAATCAATGATCTACATCTACCCCGTTATTTAGTTGCTACAGCCATCTCACAAACTAGCAATGTAGAATGTCGCCCCCTTTCATCTTACAACGTATTCCAGGTTGATCGTGGACTCAAGGCTATATCAAAAGAACGACTCGAAGTAAATGAAATGAGAAGTGGTGATCTTCTTATTAAGGTTTCTGATAGGAAAACTGCTGAGAAATTCTTAAAGGCTAAATACATAGACTGCGTTCCTGTTAAAATTTCCTTGCATAATACACTGAACACAATTCAAGGGCGTATATTTTCAAGGAAAATAATAGATATTCCACAGGAAGAATTACTTGAATGTCTTAAAGATCAAAAAGTTGTGGAAGTGCGCAAAATTATGAAGAAAGATGGCGACAAATTAACTTCGACTGGTGCGGCAATCATTACTTTCGATCTTCTTAACACTCCTGCCAAATTAAAGCTTGGATGGGAATTAGTAACAGTGGATGAATATATACCCAACCCTATGAAGTGTATTATTTGTCAAAAACTTGGTCATACTAAAAACAGATGTGGATCCATAGAATTATGTAAAGAATGTGCACTGCCTCTGCCTCATGAAGCCTGTTCCAGAACTTATTGCGCTAATTGCCTAACAGAAACACACCCTTCTTATGATCCCCTGTGTCCAAGTTATTGGAAGCACAAATCAGTAAATTATATCCGTATATCAAAACGATGCACTTTTCGCGAAGCCTGGAAAATTTACAATGACGATCCCACTTCCAACACTCTTAAGCCACCCTCAAAGAAAAAGGCTTCAAACAATCAAACATATGCAAATATCGTAAATAACACAGCATCTGCAGGTAAAGTTTCTGTTACAAACGCATTGGTCACAAATGTGCCCAAAACTTTTACAATCCCATCTACTATATCACAAACACAAAGCGTCAGCAATCCGACGCCATTTTCTGTTCATGAGAGAACAACGCCTAATAATCCGTTACACGAAACCACAAAAATAAAAGATTATTCTTCTTTACATCTCATTACACCTAAAAAAAACAACAAGCAATCATCAGAAGTACAACAAACTAAAGAAATCGAACTTACTTTAAATCAAAGTGCATTATCCTCAAAAACAACAAAATTACCAGATCTCAAATCAAGCGGATTGGAAAATGAACTCGAATCAGATCAATCTACTGATGATAATTTTGAACATCAGAATCTGCCAACAAATGCATCTATTGATAAAAATTTGAGTCAGGAAGAAATTGTAATGGACTTTGTTGATGAGTTGGGTTTAAGTACCCCTGATAGACCAGATACCGTAGATCACAATACTGGCAAATCACCTTGTACACAACTTTATGATAAATTTCCCGAGCTAAATGTGTTAATTACACCTACAACCTTTAAGAAAACTAAACCCCAATCTCCCAAGATTAAAAAATAAATTCTGGGTATTTTTTTTTTAACACTATATGAGTTTTGATTTGAGTATTACTGTTCTTCAGTGGAATATCCAGGGATTTATCTGTCATAAATATGCGCTTGAGCTTTTGATTGCTAGACATAAACCAAACATCATTGCGTTGCAGGAGACACACGTAGTTGATAAAAATCGCCATCTCCTACACCTACCAGGTTATCAAGTTTTCCATCATAATCACAGGTATTCGTACGCAAAATCCGGTGTAGCGCTCTTCGTACAGAATGGCATAAATGTTACTCAGCATTCTCAGTCTTCAGGTGATCTTCTTTTTCACACTATTGGTATTAAATGCGCTACAGAGCTTTATATCACAAATGTGTACAAGGATTGCGATTTGAACATGACTAGTTCCTCACTTAATTGCTTTCAGTTTCCTAACAATGTTCATCACTTATTCCTAGGTGACTTAAATTCACAAAACACCCTTTGGGGCTCTACATCAAATTCTTCAAGTGGAATCATTTGGGAAGGATTTGCTAATGAAAACGGGTTTGTGGTATTGAATGATGGTTCTCCGACTTTACTTAGCACGCGGCATACATTGACGTCTGTGGATGTCTCCATGGCTAGTGTAGATTTTGCTCCAGATTTGTCGTGGTCCTGTTTGGCGTTGCCAGAGATTGGAGATCATTTTCCAATTAAAATCACTAACAACATTACAACGGTTAAAAAAAACTTTATTTCACGTTTTCGGGTTGACAATGCTGATTGGTCTCTTTTTGAAAAGAGAGCAATTTTAGTTAATGGCCAGTTTCCTGAATCTAATAACATCAATAAAGAAGCAGCTCAAATAAAACGTATTTTACGGAAAACGGCCAATGAAACAATACCTCTCACCCGTGAGCCACTTAAAACTAACAACCCTTCTTGGTTTAATTCTCACATCGCCCGTTTAATTAAAATTAGAAATCAATCATGGAAGGCCTTTAAGCGTTTTCGTAGCCAGTCAAACTGTGTGGAATATCGGAGATGCTGTGAAAAGTTAAAAGAGAATGCAGAAATGCTAAACGCGAAACTTGGAACCGCTTTCTTAATTCTCTTAAGCCTGAAATGGACATACGATGTCTATGGCAAAAAGTGAACAATTTGAGATCTAATAAAACATACCATTTTCCCACTATTTGTGTAGATAATATAAATATTTCGCATCCGCGGGCAATAGCGGAAAAGTTCGCTGAATTCTGGAGTGCTATCAGTTGTAATGATGCATTTGATTCTCAAATAATTTCGAAGAAAATTAATCTTAATATTGACGAACTACATCATTCAGGACGAATTTTTGGTGAATTAATACAAAAGGTTGACATCAGCGAGTTGAACAATGTAATGAAAACATTAAAAGGATCTACACCAGCTGGAGACAAAATCACTTATTCCATGGTAAAAAATGCCCCGGTAATTGTGAAAACCCGACTTTGTACTCTGTATAACAAAATTTTATCCAGCGGCATATACCCTCATGATTGGAAAATTGCTATTTTGTGTCCGATTCCAAAACAAGGTAAAGATTCTCAGCAGATAAGCGGTTACCGCCCTATTTCTTTGTTACCAACTCTTTCCAAAATTCTCGAAAAAATAATGGCGAAACGCTTTTGGTTTTATTGTATACATAAAATATCTAACGCACAACATGCTTTCATTCCAAAACATGGGGTTCATACCTTGTGCCATCAGTTGGAGGAATCTTTGCGGCTACAGATTAAAAAGCGAAAACATTGCATAGTCCTTTCCGAAGATTTGGAAAAAGCCTTTGATCGCGTTGTTTCAACTTTTATCATCACTGAGCTCAATGATTGGGGCATACCTAAACAAATTCTAAAGGTGTTAAAATCGTTTCTTGAAAACCGCAGAGTTACAGTGAAAGTTGATGGCCATTATTCTGCACAGCATCCACTTGATAATGGTGTTCCACAGGGCTCTCCGTTGTCAGTGGTTTTGTACTCAGCTTATGTCAATTCTCTGGCCAGAGCCATAAAAAGTGTTCCAGGTATTGATTACACTGCTCTGTACGCAGATAATATTTTTGCGGTCGCATCTGGCTCCGAGACCGAGGTTCAAAATGCTTTGAATGATTTGGACACGAAAATTAACGCTTGGGCAACAAAAAGGGGAGCAGTAGTTCCTCCTGCCAAATCTGAATTCCTACATGTCTGCAATAGAAGAGATTGCAACTGCAATGTCATCCGCATACGAAATTTGGCCTTTTCGGTTAAGCAAGAAATGAGGATTTTGGGTATTTTATTCTCTAAAAATCTTCTTTGGAATGCACATGTGAAGTTTTTGGTGACAAAGCTTAGCAGGATAAATAATTTATTGAAATTAATTTGCTCTAGAAACAAGGGTCCGCACATGGAAACTGCACTTGGTATTTGTCGTTCTCTGACATCAGGTGTTCTTTTACACGGGATTACATTGTATGGTTTAACGTCAAAAAATAACATTAGGAAACTAAATACCTCTCTTAACACCTGCTATCGTACAGCGTCTGGTCTATTGCGTGCAACTCCCATACAGCTTTTAAGATCTGAAGCGCGTATGCAAGACTTTCAGTCAATGGTCGAAAATAGTTCCGTGTCACTGGCTTCAAAGGCAATCACAATAACTTCTGACGGACTACATTCAAATTTTTGGAAACATCTTAACTCACCTACACTATTAAAATCATGCTCAATTAGTAAGATCTTGTTTTTATTAAGGCAACATAATATCACAATTCCTGATAAACCTGAAAATGCTGACAAGTCGAGGCGACTTGTCTTGATAGATGACAGTCTGGCAGATTTTGATAAGGCAAATACAGATTCCAGCAATTTTAAACAGTTAATGTTACAGAAAAAAATGAATTTCTCACCTGAACTCTCGCTGTTTACTGATGGCTCTTTTGCAAATGGAATAACTACTTATTCGGTTATTAAGCAAGATTCAGTATCTGAATTTTCTATTGTCAAAAAAGAACGCTTGCCGGATTATACTGGAATATTTACTGCTGAAATGGCCGCCATTAAATCTGCCATTGTATATTCGATTCAGCGCAGAATAAAAACACTTATCTGTACAGATAGTTTAAGTGCTTGCAGAGCCTTAATAAGTAATCGGAATGGATATTATGACAATATAGTTTTTCCGCAATATTTGAACCATGAAGTCTGCGTTCTTTGGATCCCTTCCCATATTGGTATACAGGGTAATGAATTCGCTGATAGGATTGCCAGAATCGCATTAACCTTTACTAATATAACAGAGACACCATGCTTCCCCAAAGCCATAGTTAATCCTTTCAGAGTTTTAAAATCACAACTGCAACCAATACCAAGGAGACTTAAATATAACACGAATTTTTCAAGAAGTCAGTGTATTATGATAGCTCGCTTAAGAGTTGGGAAACCACTCTTTCTTACAAGACACTACTATGACGGATCTGACCTTCCTACTTGTTCCAACTGCAACTCCTGCCTTAATATTCCACATTTATTAACAGAATGCCCGCTTTCCAAACAAGATGACTCCTTAGATAACGTTTTGGACTGCTCTGTTGAGAAGAATTGGGCTAAAATAAGGAGTTCTTTGCTGAAGCACAATATTCGAGATCTCTGACACTCATTTTCCTACATTACAATAAATCATTCACATTTTTTATTCCATTATTATTTTTCGTTTCGTTATATTATCAGAACTATTTAATCAGAATTAATTGATTGATTTATCCTTTTTCTATTACTTGAGCGCTTATGGTCTAGTTACCCGCGCCTTTTTATATTTTATGAATTAACTTTGTAAAGTATAATTTTGATAAATAAATAAATAAATAATTATAGGTGTTTTTCTCTATCATCTTAACTAGCCCCGGGGTGCTTCTGGTCCGAGTCAAATGCAGGACTGACCCGCTAATTTATTCTTATAAACAGTTTTTCAGAACGCAAGCACCTCCTCCTTCGAGGGCTCTCATACAAAAAAGTTCTTAAAACTTTTTCTCTCAACTGGAACCATGATATGCAATAATTACTTATATATTTTGTATGTAGTGCTACACAACGAGAACCAATAAGGATCTAAGTGATCCAGTCTCATGACTGGTAGCGTGTGGAATATGTAGTCTATAAATCCCAATAATAACGCTAAGCAATTATACAACAATATTAGGCAATTTTTATACATCACGTTTTTTCGTTGGTCCATTACAATTGATGATGCGATGAGGATACACGCTTTGGCGTGGGTTCTTTTGTGAAATGTGAGCATCAGCAGGTTCAATACGTTTATAGTAGTGCTTCAACAGTTTGAAGCCGAATTTTTTTTTATAAAATTCTATAATACTTTTATTGTTAACTTGAATATGGCTTAAGTGGCGCAAACAAGTAAATGGACTTGAGCGAAAATAATTTAAAAAAATAAAGCAAACAAAATTGTTTTATATTAATCAACTTTTTATAAGCAATGAATTTGCAATATTTATTGTGTTAATTTAGTGCTTTAATTAATTTAAATATTTTAAACTTTAAAATATTTCACTGTCTTTGATGATTGACTTCTTATCGATAAGAACTTTATTAACAATATTGTTTTGTTGAAACTGCAGCTGTATTAGGATCACAATGTAATTTACAACGCTGTTCAAGGTCTGAAATGAAAGGTGTAATAAAATTATTTTCATAATTTTGAAGTGGATTAACAATTGAAACAAGAATTTCGAGTTTGTTCTAAAAATCACGATACTTGAAATAACGACTTTACCTGATCTTTGTAGTTTTTTTTTTTCAATTGAGACATTTAAAATATTTCAAAATGAACTCAATTATTTATTTGCCTTAATGTATTATTTTAGGTCCAAAAATAGAGCTTATTAATGTTTTCTATCTTTTTCAGCCGTCTATATGCCGCCGACCTTTCCTTGCTGCCAATCAACTCATCAGTAGACTCGAAAAATCTTAAAAGAATGTTTCAAACCGAACTACTTATTTCAAAATGCTCATGAATAAAATGAGAATTAGAAATGTTCAAACCTTTAATACCGAAAACATTTTTTCGTCTTTCAATACTTTTACTTTTCTTAAAAACTTCTATACAGCGAGTTATAGAGCATCAACGAGCTCTGAAAAAGACGGAAAACTCTCTCCCTCTCTCTCTCTCTCACAAAAACTCTCCCACTTGCCTAAACTTTGAGTACGAGAGCAGTTTTCGTGCAAATTTGAAAACCGCGGGCTCCCAACGTGGAGTACGGGAAAAACTTAATATAGAAATAAGAAAGATAGTAGTATCAACACAATAGCTCAAAATTGGAACTTTTCGTTTTCTAATCCTAACTGTTTAGTAATGATTATTATTCATAATCATTGCTAATTTGATTCTTTCTTTTTCAAAGATAAAGTAGTTGATTACAATTTCATTACTTTCAACTTCCAAAATAATTACAAGAATGTAGAAATTGACGGGACTACTTTAGATTATTAAAAAAAAAAAATCAAATACAAATTTTCTTTAAGGGAATTATAGTTATACATGTGAAAGAATCAAATATAATTCGTAATAGAAGTTATTATTATTTTTGATTACTTTTGACTTTTTTCAATAATCAAAAGTAGTAGCGACTATTTTTTGATTCTCTGCGTTGCAACACTGAATTTAATTATCTACTTTTAACCTGTTATATTTTTGTGTTTGTTCTCGAAGCATTTTTAAGTTTGGAACTGTGTTTAATTTTTTAATCGTAATAAATCATTTGAAGTTGAAACAACTTGTCTTATTATTTCCGCAGCGAATAATTAATAATAGCCAACACTTTGTGTGGGTAATCAATTAGTAATCAGAAATTTCCTAAATCAGGATAATGTAATCACTACGATTCTTTTTGAAAAGAAATATAATTGATTAGTAATCGTAGTCAACAATTAACAGCCCTATTCTAATAATCAGACAATACTTTCTGTTTACAGCTTTTCGTCTTTAAGCGATAATAAATACATACATATGTATATGAATGGTGATTCTTACCAAAAATATTAAATTTAAATTACAGCTGATAATTTTTCCCGCCGTGAAACGGTAATTGTTATGCATACGCCAATGAAGGAATTCGTCCGCTTGTTGTTGTAGTGATGAGGACGATGTCAACCCATATCCCATTTTAATAATATCATGCTCACAATTTTTTCGCTAAAATTAAAAAAGTAACAAAATGCCAGTTCTGTTTTGAAAATCACCTTGCTTGAGAGCTCGCGATTTCAAAAAAAAAAAGAAATTTCAGTAAAAATCTGACTTGATGTTCAAGTCCAGACTTCCTTTATAATAAACAATTTTGTCTTGTTGAAGTAGTGTTTATTTTAAATTTTCAAATCACTTGTATATACATACACGTATGTATGTACATACACATTATATATCTATTTCTAGCTTACCGCCTTTTGCGTTGCATAACCGTAAACAGCAGTGTTAATAACTTTGTAAATCCTTGGAGTCATGAAAAGTATTGAAAACAGATATTCATATGCAGCAGCATTGTCGTCTAATGCTTGATAACACAATAAATATCCCACGCTGGTTATAGCCGCAAAGTCATGAAATAAACCTGAACCAGTTGTCACACCAAATACCTGATTGATGTGAGTAATAAGGCCAGAATATTTCATAAAAATATCTTCTAGTAATTTAAACTTTGAAATGTCATCCATGTTGCCCGGATGGCGTAAACGTTGTTGTAACAATTTTCTAATAAGTCGAAAACGTAATCTTAACAAATCCATGTTTCCAATAAATAAAAATCCTGCACAACCGGAAGCGCCTGAAACGCAAGCATAGCAAATGGCAGTTATTGCTGAACTTCTCCATCCACATGCACAGTGTGCTATATAAAAAACATATGCCATTGAAAAGATTGCGTAAAATCCATATAGACCCACGGTCATGCAGCTGTACTTTCGTTTACTTTTGTCATAGTTCCACTGAATGCGCGGGAAATGTTTATGCAATTCCTCATCCAGATCTTGCATAGTATTCGCTAGTTTCACATATACTTCGCAATACACATCTAAATACAAAGTTGTGACCACATAAACGCTCGGACATATGATCCATTCAAATGTTAGAACGACTTTGATTACTGGTGTTAGATGACCCAGCATGGCTTCATTTAATTCTGCATTGATCATTTTATAAGAAATGCCGCCAATAAAACCTGCTAAATATATTATACGAAATATATAAGCGTAAAACTTATATCTTTTACTACAAAATAATTCTTTTTCATTTCTTATTTCGCATCCTAAACATCCCATATAATACGATAGAAAATATATCAAATTGAAACATTGATGAGTAGTTGTAACTGGTGGTTTTTTTCGTCTAATTTTACAAAACATTTTCTGTTTAATTATTTACAACATTTAAAAAATGTTGCTCCATTGCATACGGTATTTATAAATATTTGTATAAGCCATCAATAACACGCATCCCATAAATATTTAATACATGTATATATTTAATACAATTAGGATGATGTGTGAAGATATCAAAGAGATAAGGCCTATTATAAATCAATTACGGCAACTTAACTTTTAATTACTTACAAGTTTTGAAAGCCCGAATAACAATTAATTACTGAGTTACATGCTTTATGTATTTTTACTTTCTGGAAAATGGAGTAGTCCTTTCTTCATTTAAAACATTTACAACATTTTATAAATGGCATTGAGTTTATTTACTTCGAATACAGGATGAATTAACATAAATATTGAGTTAGTTTTTAATGACACAATTCTACGAAAATTATACATATTTGATTATATGGTTTGAAATGTTCAAAATGCAGTTTATCTGCTTATTATATTTAAATTCACGATTTGGATTTGCAATAAATTCAGAAGTTAAGAACGGAGAAAAAATACAGGTTTTGAGAATTTCGCGTGAAAAGAATTGAGTATATGTATGCAATAATTAGTTAATATGTATATAGTGTATAATCCCAATAATAAAATTAAGCAATTGTACAACAATAATATTAGGCAGTTTTTTTATCACGCTTTTCCGTTTGGCCATTACATTGATGATGCGATGAGGACACACGCTGGCGCAGGTTCTTTTGTAAAACGTGAGCATCAGCGGGTTCAATACGTTTGTAGTAGTGCTCCTTTGTTTCAACAATTTGAAAGCCGAATTTTTTATAAAACTCTATAGCACCTTCATTGTTAACTTGAACATGCCTTAAATAGTGCAATATACATAAATAAGTACATATATTATGTATGTTAACCAAAAATAAATAACTTACAAAAAAATACTATCAAAGTTGCCATCCTTTTCCACGTAATTTAAAATATGCTGGAACATAACTGTGCCAATACCTAATCTGCGATAAGGCGACAGACAACCTAAAGTCATTATGTATAAACGTCTTTGATTTTCTGAATTATCAATGCGGCAGCAAACGGCACCAACAACTATATCATTGTAGTAAGCTAATTTAGCCAATTCACCAGCTTCTAAAACATCCACATAGAATTTGTCATTATAAGAAACGGGGAAAACTACTGTATTAAGTTTTTTTAGTTGTTTAATGTTGTGTGGGGTAACGTCACCCAATTCGATACTGGCTCTAGAGAAACATGACATTAAGGATTTCGAGGTTAGAATAACAAAAACTAATCTTCACTCACCTTGTCATTGTAGATTGGATTTGAGTCAAAATATATTTTTTAAATGGTACTCTTTAAGAATTTATTTAACTAAAAACTATTAATTTGCGTTAAAAAATATATTAACCGCCCTTGAAATTGAGGAAATATTTTGTTTGGTAATTTTTTTTTTTTATTTAACTTTTTGCCAGTGATGGTATTCGAGCGTTTTTATCATGATCTGTTTACAGCTGTTCAATTATGCTGTTTGACCGTGTTCACACACATCAACTTTCGTGCATGGTGCAATTAATCAGGTAACCTCATTAGTTGAGCCGTTAATCATCTCACTTCGTAACAAAACAAAACGAAATAGCAAAGTAGCGTAAATCTGTTCATTTCACTTCAGTATATGCTCTAAAGTTTGTAGCCGTTTGATAATTTTCAGAAGTTGTACAAAAGCAAAATGCTTTTATATATCTAGAAGTGATTCAGCATATCTTAATACCAGATAGACGCATAACTATGACAAACACAGCACCAACAAACACTTCATGTGTTTTGTTGGCAGAAAAACTTTCAATTCTGTCACCCATTTGTTCGCGCTTATGTATTTTGACAGTTGTGTTGTGTATTTTGACAGTTCTTCAAGCTAGAAGCTATAGTCTGCTGCCAAAAATTCATTGCGAAAATTAAGTGTTAGAAAATAAAAAGACAGTATGTTATCAGGTTGTTCTGCTTGATTATTTTTCTTTGCAATTAGAATGTTTTAGAAAGTATAATTGGAAGTGAATTTATTCGATTAAATTTATTTTATGTCGTGGTTGTCAATAACGGAACACACCCTACATGGGCAAAAATTAGTATTGGGGACTCTGTTCAATGCCAATGAATTTTAGCAGACCATCTTAAACTGTATAGTTAAATTGTTAAAAATAATTTTGCAGAGATATGGCAAGGATAATTTTAGCGGTAAATTGTAATCAGCTGTTGTGTGTTTAGTTTAAAAATTATTTTTGCACCAGAACGCCACGGACCAGAAATTTACATATTCTGAAAATGGTAACAAATTTAAATATTGGGCTTCTGGGTCATGTGGATTCAGGGAAAACGTCATTAGCTAAAGTTCTCAGTTCTGTTTCGAGTACTGCAGCTTTTGATAAAAATCCTCAGTCGAAGGAAAGAGGTATAACTCTGGATTTGGGTTTTAGTGCTTTGCAAGTAGAAGCGCCTGAACACATAAAAAAGTTAATTCCCACAATACAACAACTACAATTTACATTTGTTGACTGCCCTGGGCATGCCAGTTTGATACGAACAATAATAGGAGGTATTGTACATATGTATGTATGTATTGCAATCAGTTTACTGTATTAATTTCCTAATCTTGTTTCCTTAAGGCGCCCAAATTATAGATTTAATGATTTTAGTTGTTGACGCTCAGAAAGGCATACAAACCCAAACAGCCGAATGCATAGTAATCGGCGAATTACTCCAGCGCAAACTTATAGTTGTTGTTAATAAAGTGGATCTATTATTGGCTGGCCAAAAAGTAACACATCTTATGAAATTAGAAACTAAACTACGCAAGACCTTAGCAACTACAAGTTTTGGTGAAAATTTTCCTATTTTTGCTGTATCGGCCTCAAGTGGTGAGGGAATACCAGAATTATTAGAAGGAATCAAAACTAATGCTTTTATGCCACAGCGAGAAGTGGATAAACCTTTGCTCATGTATGTCGATCATTGCTTTTCCATTAAAGGCCAAGGTAAGTCTGCATACCCACATTAATGCAAAAGAGCAAATCAATTCACATAAACAACATCATACATTTAGCATATTTTTTCGCCAAACACGGCTATTGGGCTTTGAAATAATTGATATCAAAGGTTTTTCTTTTTTTACTTGGTCACAATTAAGTATATTTTTTTTTTTACTATTAAGCATCATATTTTTTTTGTTGCTTTGATCTATTTGCTTTTTATCTCTAATGTATGCTTTGCCATTTATTATAACAACGTCAATCATTTTTATCAGACCATCACTTATAACTAAAATATGTGCATAAATATGTACTCTAAACTCCCAATATCGTTTTTTTTAAATACGCCTACGCACATATGTATATAGGCA
This sequence comes from Sturmia bella, assembly GCA_963662145.1. Classification (NCBI taxonomy): domain Eukaryota; kingdom Metazoa; phylum Arthropoda; class Insecta; order Diptera; family Tachinidae; genus Sturmia; species Sturmia bella. Next base: position 21,562,796 of record OY759172.1, read on the forward strand.
CAATTTGCACTGGCACTATAGTACAGGGCAGCCTTAGCGTTAATGAAACCATCGAACTGCCTTTAATAAAAGAACAGCGCAAAGTAAAATCTATTCAAATGTTTCGGCAACCTGTACAAAAAGCGAATATGGGCGATCGCGTAGGTGTCTGTGTAACTCAGTTCAATGCCAAACTAATGGAACGAGGCGTTATAAGTCAAATAGGATATTTACAACCAATATACGCCGCTGTTGTACAATTGCAACGAATACAGTATTACAAATATGCCATCAAATCCAAAACAAAGATTCACATTAGTGTGGGACATGAAACTGTCATGGCCAATTTAATTTTATTCAAAGACTGTGATAATGGCAAACACTTTGATCCATTAAATCAATATGAATATGTTGAAGAATTAGCTGTTGAGGACAACAAGTGCGTTACTTGGGCTCTCTTGGAATTTGAAAAAGCAATACTTACATCTGCAGACTCTATACTTATTGCCTCGAAGCTGGATTTAGATGTTAATACAAATTGCTGCCGCTTAGCTTTCTGGGGCAGAATGCAATGGCATACCACATCAATAGGTTATGCAGATGATAAATTAAAACATTGGAAAATATATAAAAATAAGCAGAAACATGGAACCGTTCAACGTTTAGTGAATTCACAAGAGCTTATTGTACAAAATTTGTTCAAAAAAGAGTCCAATCGGCAGTTGTATGTGGGAAAGCAAATTGAACTTTCTACGGGAGAAATCGGTCGAATTGAAGGTACTTTTGGCCAAACCTCAAAAGTAAAACTTACCTTTCCTGCTCCTCTTAAAGATGCAACCTTGGAGATTTTAAAGGAAGGGCGTTTAAGTGAAGTCAGCGTTGTACTTAAATTTAGGAAGTATATTTTTAATAAAGATCTTGGGATTACCCAATAAATCTCTTACAAGATTGTTTTTCTATTTGGTTAAGTATATTTACTGTGGCAAACTTTTTTTCATCATTCAAATAAAAAGTTGGCAAAGGTTTCGGATTTCTTGAAAATGGTGCTTAAGAAAAATATTCACAAAATATATTTTTAATTCATGATAAGTTTGTTCCCGTACTCAAAGTTCATGTAAGTGAGAGAGCTTTTGAGAGAGAAATATTCTTGTCCTTTTCGCACGAAACAGCCCGCACTTTTCTTTCGGGCTAGTTCGTGCAAGTAGTTAAACAGCCAGGAACAAACTTGATGTTTGTTAACTAACACTTCGATAAGATTATTATTATTATTTATTATTATATCCTGCCTGTTGCAACCGCATGTCCTCCAACAAGGACTCTACATATTTGTTATTACAACGTCAACAGTCGATATTCAATAACACTCACATTTAAAATTTTTGTAGTAAATATTATTTTCAGGAATTGTCAGTAGTACAACTGACGCCATCATAAATTACTGCAGTCACATTTCCTGCAAGGTAAAAACAAACTTCATATACATATACGCATAAAGAAACACAAAGAAGCAAAAATTACGCCTTTTGATTCTGTTTTTTCATCCGCACAATTTTGTATCTATCCACTACGAAGTTTCAAAGAAGATGAGGTTTTTTCTGTCGCGCAGTAGTGCACACGAGAGGAATACATTACTTGAATAAAAATATCAAAAACTTTTGATTTTTGTTTCAAGCAGAGCCGATGCATGTACATGTGACGAGTGACGAGTTTATTTAACAAAAAATTTTTCTGATATTAGATGACCACTATATATTTTTTTTTGGTATATTTTACTATGTGCAAAAACTATAAAAATTTCAAATTTTTTTTTATAATATACGATTTTCGGAAAGGTTGATCCAAATCTCTAGTCACAACTTAAAACCCGCCTAACCGATTTTATTAAGTAATATGTCAAAAAATTTCAAGTAATTATAGTTTTAAGTTGTACTAACGTAATTTTTTGATATAATTTATACTTTTTGAGTTAAGAAAAAATTAAAAAAAAAAAAAAATTTTTTTTAGAAAAATTTGGAAAATAAAAAAAAATCGAAATTTGCAAATATTTTCTAGTTTGCTTATTTTTTCATAAAGATTTAGTAATTAGGTTGCTAATGCCTTAGTTTCCATCAGCTATTTCTTGCAGGGTTATTATTATTATTTATTTATTTATTTCCATTTCCTGTACAATAATATTTCATTTATATTTAAAATACAGAAATATCTTAAAAGGGCAAAACTTGTTTAAGGCACCACTGGAGAAAATATCTTTTATTATATAATTTAAAGCTAAACGAATTAAACATGCTAAATAATCAAATATGAACTTAATTATTTATTTGCTTTAAGAGCCAATTGAAATGTATTAATTCAGGTCCAAAAATGAACCTTTTTAAAAAATATTTGCTGTATTTTTTGAAAAGGTTCATTTTTGGACCTGAATACATACTAAATAATAATAGAAGTTAAGTAAAAGTATTAAACAAAAATCTTTTGACGCTTTTGTTTCCGAACCCCAGGCGTTTTTCCGAAACCTCTTATGTACATACATACATACATATGTAGATCATCTCCATAATACTATCTGTAGTTATTTAATAGCAAAGCTGATCTAATTCAATGGCAAAGCGCGTGTTTAAGTAAATTACAACAAATGTAACATTTGTTAAACTTAACATCTCCTGACTGCAATTAATAAACTTAAGGCTGCATAAAATTACGCCGTTCGGTTACCAATTAATATTCTGATGAAACGTTTCAAAATTGTGTCTACGAAATGGAAAGTTGATTGTTGCATTCAAACCCATTTTAAAAATTATGTCATTCGAGAATACGAGAAGAAATGAAATCATATGAAGTATAATTAATACTTACATGCAAAAAACTCAATTGCTCATTCTAAGCGCATTACTTAAAATGAAAAAAAAAATAAATAAATAAAGTGGAAAAAATATTCCTTCTAACAAGAGAACAAAACCTGAAGCTAAAGATGATTAAATAGTTTAACAATATTTTTTTTCACGATTTGAGTAAAACCTTAATAACTCCCAATTAAAGTGCAGAAATAGCTTTCTTATAATTGAGAAATGAGTCTTGAAGGGTATGTGTACGTTAGGCCGGGTCAATTTCAATGGACAAACATTTGTCGAGATTGTGCCATCGATTTTTCGATAGCTTTTGGCATGAGGAAAAATGTGCCACTGTGACACATCCAAACATAATTTTCGAGGTGTCCGATTTTCATTATTTTTTGTTAGTTTTGTGTGGGAGACCCTCTCAGAAGGCTCGGTTTATTGGGTCGGTGCGTTCGAAAAGAATATTAGAGAGAAACATTTATTGGAGTTTGGTTATACAAGGTGGGCCAAAAGAAATCACCCAAATTATTTCCACCTCAGCGGGAACGTGAACAAGAAAAACTATCGCTTCTGGGGCATTTAAAATTCACGAAGATCCATTACACCCGCTCAAAGTGACAGCACGGTGCGCTGTTCAGGCTAGGGGAGTCATCCGGCCATTTTTTTCGAGGACGCCGCTGGTCAAACGACAACGGGCTATAGGTCCATGTGAACCGCAATTCTGCTGCAATTGAACGAATTTGGTCTGCAGGACATGTGGTTCCAACAGGATGGAGCAACGGCACACACTGCGCGAGACACGACCGATATTCTGAAAGCCAAACAACATCGGCTGACGTCGTTTGGCCCACCTGTTATAATCAACCACCAGCACTACGCCAGCAAATAAAGATTTGACGTTTGTAATAATAAGAGTAATAATCCACAATTACTGAAAAAATCAAAATTTTTTTATTTGTTTGCTTTTTCTTTTTCGTATATATCTAAGTCGTTTAGCCGCAAAATGGATTGTGAGCGTCGAAATTATTTTTGAAGTACAGGCGATTCAACTTTTTTTATTTTTTGCTTTTTTAAACTGCAAGATGTTTTAGTTGCATCAAAAGTTTATATATTTTTAGTATAGCCTTTATTAAAACGACAATGTTATTTTTAAAAAAATGTATTTTTTAAACTTGCAATATACTTCATTCAGTCGGTTAATGATAGTGCAGATAGCCAACCGCTGAAATGGCATAGGCATTTGATGGCCTATGTTTGCCATATTTTCTACTTGAAATTTGTCTTATGACTTTTGCTCATGGCATGTTTGCACGACATGTAACGCCCTAATCAGGAGCGAAGCAACTTGCTTCGCCATACAAAATTGTGAGAGCGTATGAAGTAGCTTCATACTGAAGCTACATGCGAAGCTCGAATAATCTCTGTCTTCTCTAATTTATATCGCAAATCTATCTGCACTATCTGTCAAAATCATATATTGTAGAAAAAAAAAACAAAGAAAACGTAATTGTTTCATAAAAAATTTAAGTTCTGGTTTGTATTTAATGTCTTGCAATGCCAACAACGAAGATACATATATCCATATGAATGTGATTCCTAAATATAATTGCGAGAGCAAAGCAGGTGATTCAACTCGTAATGGAAACATACTATCATGTTTATTACACAAGCAATGTATTGAAGGTAATACATGATAGGTAGCCGTTTAGACGTGTGAAATTTGGCAGATGCAATGTGAAAAACACGTGGTCTGTGGGATACTTTAAGATTGAATAAATATAATAATAAAATTTGTATAACAAGTTTAAAATACATGTTTTTCCACTTCTGTAAGTGGAAACGTTAGAATTTTTATTATAAAAATTGCAGGAAAAGAGTTAAGTACAATAAAACTAGATTTAGCAATTCAGCAGATTATTCAGCACAATAAAATTCATTGACTCTTGCGGAATCGCTTTTGAACGAAAAGTGAACAATGTGTCAGCCTGTGAATCATACTTTTAGTTTCCACTGATAAAAAATTCATCGTTGTTGGATCTATGTCTAGGTGCTTCCAATAATTTTTTCTCCCCAATATTTTTCTCGAACAGGCCGACACCGCATAACGTCTCCTTAGGGGGGGGGGGGGGAAATAATTGAAAATCGGACTCCTCGAAAATTATTGTTTTGATGAGTTGTAGTAGAACTCATGCCAAAAGCTATCGAAAAATCGATGGCACAATATCGATTGCTAAATTGAGCCACCGTACTGTACATACACACACACACACACATATATATATATATATAGGAATTGTTAATACATATGTATATGAAAGGGAATTTCGTATGGAATTGGGATTCACAAAAAAGGCAACATGAATATATTTTTATTGACGTTCGTCCGCCAATAAATTTCTTTGTTTCTGTCTTCAAGAGATAAACCATATGAAATTATTCATATATATACATATACATATATATTACAAAGGGCGGTCCAACCGAAACGTACGACATTAATTGTAAGTAAAACGAAAAGTTTTCAGAGAATTATCGTAATATTTCTTACTGTGATGGAAGGATCTATGACAATTATTTGGTAACAAAATATCGACCACCGTTTCGGTGACAGACTCTTCTATTCCATGGTCCGTATTTTCAATGAATTCGAGACATGGTAGTCAAGGTGCCATGTCATTAATGTGTCGAATTGTCTCATCCTTTAGCTCTTGAATTGTTCTTGGCTTATTGACGTACACGTTTTTTCTTAAGTGGCCTACCAATGCGCAACTAACTCTTCACACAGTTTGATTGTTCGGTTACGCGTACACTCGATCGGCTCTGTTTGAATCAAAATCAAAAGCTTTTGATATTTTTGTTGAAGCTATTTTGTCTGCATGTCTTCACTTTTTATTTGACAAAAGAAATCTCACTTGTGAATAATTTTATCAAGCTGTTTATTAGTTCGATTATTCCCACCTCAAAATTGAGAAAGATTTTTTTTTTGTGATAAAACTGGAGTTATCCACATTTTTAAAGAAGACAAGAAAAGTAAAATTGTTTGTTTTTTCTTCTGTAAATGGAAAAGTTAAGAGTTCTCATTATTATAAATTGCAAGACAAGAAAAGCAAAATTGTAGACTTAAATTTAAAATAAATATATAAAATGAATATTTATATGAATATAAATATTTAAAATGATTAAAAACCAGTTTCGGTGCTGATGAGGGCTGCGGTGCACGTGAAACAGACATGGTGTGTACCCCAGCCAGTAAGTCCAGGGTTGAATTTGCCAGACACTGAAACAAAGAAATGTCAAAATAAATTAGGCAAAATATTTGACGTGAAGGTGGGATTTACAATCAACATCATGCAGTGTAGTTGGACCACCCTTTACATACACATGTGTGCATGTATATGCATACGTACGTGAATCAATATATTTACAAATAAATGTATAGAAAAATTTGTAGCGTCACATTAAAACAACTAATATTGGAAAATAAACAAATTATCGAATTGCAATAAAACAATTTCGAAGAAGACTCAGCAGAAAACTATAAAAAGCTTTTACGAAAATTCAAGAAGTTTAGTTTCGTTCGTTATTTAAGAGTTTTGACATCAAAAAAAAAAAATAGTTTTAGACGATGAGTTCTATAAAATCTTTAATACTTTTGGTCTTGCTTATATCATGCACTGCGGCTAAGCCTTCTTTCAAAAGAAAAGGCGGTGGACAAGCAGTGCAACCAACTTATGTTCAGGCTCAACCCCCACCACAAGTTGTATATCAGCCCGTGCAAGTACATCCCGTTCAGGTACAACCCCCGCCACAAGTTGTGTACCAGCCCGTGCAAGTACAGCCCGTTCAACGACCTCCTACACAAATTATAATTCAGCCAGTTAAAGTGCAGCCTGCACATCCACCACCACAACCTGTACATCCGCCACCAAGACCCGTGCATCCAGCACCACCACCACGACCTCCAACACAAATTATCATACAACCAGTTAAAGTACAGCCAGCACCAAGGCATCCTCCTCCCCCTCCACCCCGACCTGTACATCCTCCCCCACGACCAGTGCATCCACCGCCTCAAAAAGTACAACCTGTCATTGTCCAGCCCATTATTATTAAACCAGGAAAAACTGGAAAGACCGGCAAGAAACATCATTAGTCTGGACATTTATAAATTTGATTAGATTTATTTATTTTACTATACATACCAAATGAGTGATTGCTTGCTTCGTAAATAAAAGAACGAAAGTCGAAAAATGTTACAAGTTGTTTGGAAAAATTAAACTATTTGCTCGCGGAATCACATGCAAAACAATAACAAATTTTAAAAATTCGTTGTTGTTTCTTGTGCTTTTATGTTGAGTGACACCGAGTGATAATTTCAACTAAAAAGATCAGGGGCCAAATAATCGTATTTATCATCCAATAAATTCCGTCACGTATGCACTGTGTTTTATGTTTATCTTTTATACTCTTCACAACAAGTGTTAAAGGTATATACATATACATACATATGTATATCTATATATGTACATACATATATGTATGTATAAGTTTGTCATGCCATTTGCAATGCCGTTAAACTTTAATTTCCGACCTAATAAAGTACACTCCGAATATTTTAAGTATTTTACAAAAATAAATTTATAAAATAAATAATTTAGAAATATTTTTGCAGTGAATTTTATCACGGAAAAAACACCTTTCTCAACTCCGTTGAAGTATAATCGAGCCCGCTAAAATAATTAAAGTTTGTAATATCTAACAATATTATTCGCAGCAAAGCAAACTGAAAAAAAAACATACCTGTTATTTATGCCTCTTATTTATTGATCAATAATATGGCCATTTATGTGAGAGCAGACTTGACAAGCTGGTGGTTCGTTAAACCGAAACGTTACTGTATTATTGAAAAAATATGTTTGTTTATGCAATTTCAATCACAGTACAGTGAGAGACTTTAAATGTGCAACGAAAAAAAAGGTGCAACGAAATGAAAAAATTAAAAGTGGTCGAGTTTCAAAAAAAAAAAAAATACCAACAATCAGCCACAATTCGCCAATAAAGTATCAAATTGCGACTTTAGTCGAATCAACGAGCGCTATAACTGCTTAAATCTTGCTCACAATCCCATCGCTGGCTCTTATTTCATACACCCAAACATGCATGCATATAAAATGCTTGCCCTGCTTGTAAGCAAATTATGATGCCACTCTTTACGTATACTTAACATGTGTAGAAAATGAAGGCATAAAACAGCAGTGTACCACTACAATAATGTTGCGAGCAATTGCAATTCTTCTTTTATATACGCATATGGTAACAAAGGCTTGCAAACAAGCAAACGAACGTACGTTGAGCAACTTTTTTTACTCTCTAATCAACCGTTTCAACCATTCAAAAAAATTATAGTCTTAAAGAAATAAGCGCAAAAGTAATTTGTAAACACACACACACACACACACACACACACAAGTTGGTATGTGTGTGAGTCCATAAAGTTAATACGACTGACTATTGCATAGTTTTAGGAAGCATTATTATTATCACAATTATCATCAACATCGCCATCAGCGCCATTGATAAGCATCGTGTTTGCTACAAATGAATGACATTAAACCATGTGGTTGTTCTATAATTTTACAAGAGAACAAGGATATTTATTTGTATCTGCTCTTATTGTTATTTTGTTTTTATTTGTAAGAAAAGAGCGGGTAGCTGGCTTATCAATTGGTTTGACGTGTTTTCATAATCATATTGGTTTATTGTCAATTTTCTAAAAAAAAAAAAAACTAAAACACCGAGGTGACAAACATTGCTGCTGATGGACTTGTCAAAAGTATTGAGGCAATGCGAAATGAAATTGGCTTATTTATGGAAATAGATAATATATGTTTGCTGTTTTTTTAACGTTTTATATAAATCATTATTCAGTGATAAGCAAACATTTTAGAAAACCTGATCCATCCAACTCCTATTTATTCTTTGTAAAAATTTCTTGTATTCCCACTCGTATCAGATGTGAAATTTTATGTTGTACAGCTCTGCTAAAGTGTGCTTCCATTTTTTTTGCAGCTTGTGGATGTATAAATATGCCAAAAAATATGCAAGAATTATCATTTCGTTATCAGCCTTAGCTGTGTTAAGAACACCACCAAATTTTAAATTAGTGCTTAATATTTGAACAACTTTATTCGAACAAAAATGGTAAGTTAATTTCTTTTCTTTAGTTTTCGATTATTATTTTATGTTTACAAGAAACCTAAAAACACAACGAAAAGAATGAAATATCGGCAAATACATACATATGTATATCAACTAAAAAGAAAAGGACCTTGAGCGCAAATAATAAAGTAATGTTAAAAAAAAAAACGTGAAAAGACTACAATACATTTTGAAAAAATGTATGTTCACAGAAAGAAAAAACACAGTGGTAAATCGTTTTAATCTTGCCTCAAATAGAATTTGATGTCGGATCGTTCTTCATAGTAGTTAATATATGTTGCGACTACAAAGGTGTTGTTAGCGCAAATAGAATTTGACAAATGCCAGAACAAAATTAACTGCGAATTGCGGGTTAATTACTGCGGGACCCCCAGATTTTTGTCGTGTCACATTCCACAATTAGAAGTTCTTCATCCCCACAAATTCCCATTGAATGTTATTCAACTTCCATTCACTAAAGTTCAATTCGATGGTCCATATGGCGTTAGTCTGGTTAAAAAAATAAAAAAATAAAAATATATATATACATATGTATATATTTGGGGCAGTAGATATTTTTTGTTTTGGTCTTCATAAGACCACTTATGTATGTTTCATTCAACAATAATAACTAAACATACCAAAAATTGGAACAATTTGAAAGGCACTAGAAATTTTGTTTCAGTTTGTCTCTTTCAAGGAAAATTCTTAAATTTCTAGCGACCTTTAAATTTATCTGATATGTATGAAATTTGAAATAAATAAGGCTTTTCCCGATAGTAGGGCAAACTGTGCAAACGAAGCAAATATGAGCAAAAATGCTCATACAACAAAATGTATGTACATATTTCCACTTTTTTTCATTTTTTTTCATTTGCACCAAAAAAAAAAACCTATAGAAAATAGAAGTGTGCAAAAATACTAAGTTGAAAATAAATAATGTAAAGAATAACAGATGGCGAAGCCGACTAACAAATTTCCGCTGAGTAGACAAAAAACAGCGGCGGTAGCGAAAAATTTTAATACAATAGAAAACATATTCAACTGAATTGATAATAAGATTTTTATTAATAAATACGGGCATAAACTTTAATTAAATATAACAAATGAATAAATCGCGTTTTAATTTCAATTTATATGGGTGTCTTTTTCCAAAAATAAAACCAGATCGGCAGCGGCTTGAAACACAAAAATAAAATCGGCTGCGGCTGTGTACCGACTTGACGCCGATCTATTGCCAGTTCGAGTATCACAAATATAGCAGATTTGCATAAAAAAGAAAAAAAAATCGTGAGGGCACCGATCAACCATCAAATGCACTGCAAATTGTATATTTGCACAGCTACCATCGTGAAAACCCTTAATATTTGTTTTGTAAAATCAAATACCGGCAGCTTTGTTAGGCACAATATTTTAAGGATTTTGCATTTTGACCCAGTCTAATATGTTATAACTATACGGGAAAATTCATATCATATCACATATCACACGCTGTAATAGTTACAGCGTGTGAGGAATTGTACCTAATTTCATTAAGAAACTATTTTTATACTTTCTAAATAGAGCTGTTAAATTTCGATTACGATGATTACTAATCAATTACATTATTTTCCAAAAGGATTCGTAGTGATTACATTATACTTCTGAAGAAAATTTCTGATTAGTAATTGATCACCAAAACAAAGCATCTAAAAATAAACGAGAAACTTTTGATTAAGAAAAAGAATCCGAAATAATATAAAAAACGATGCGACTACTTGTCGAGCATTATTTGTGATTCACTGTCATTCTTCGGCATAAAAACGTATGAATGAAATAAAAAAAAAATTTACTGAAATTTTAGTTACATTGAACTATGATGTTATAAATACATTTGTATCAGTTTACTTTTTCAGGCTCAAGTTCAACCCTTGGTTTGTCACTTTTTAATCAATAGCAATTAAGTAAAGAAAAGTAAAATTTTTTATAGCTAGGTGGATAACCCTTCATCAGCACCCTATGAACTTTGGACGTGTCAAATTTCATAATTTTGACACAGCCGCTTTAACCACGCGGCAACCAAAGCTCACGCAATTTTGCTTTCTATTTGTATATTTACTTAACTAACATTAACCAAAGCAATGTTCTTTTTGTAGTCTCTTTTATAGATGATTTTTTGTCATCTCAGGAGACTGTTAATTACTCTTTTAATGAGAACTTTGTTCAGACATGTTCTAGTTTGTATCCTTGAGATCTAGAGGCTCATTTCATTGATACAATTTAAACATTTACGCCATACCACACGGTATTTGTTAACATTGCCAGTAAGTCTTCAACTTTGCTTTTCTTGTCTTCTTTATTTAATTTTAAGTTTTTTCTCAATTTTGAGGAAGTAAAAATCGAACTCAAGCCCGATAAAATTATTAACAATTGATTAAGTTTCCCTGTAGTAAACTGAAGAAATGCATCTAGAATGCAGCAGGAATTCACCTCTTTTGTCTCATATTGTAATGAATTCTCCACGAAACAAGGAATCTTCATTTTTGTTATCACAACGCCAACCGTCGATATTCCATAACACCACACTTTAAATTTTTGTAGTAAAAAATATTTTCAGTAATTATCAGCAGTACAACTGACTCAATTATGAATCACTGCAGTGCCATTCCTTGCAGGCTATAGCTTCATATGTACATATGCACAGAGAAACATAAAGAATATTGCTTCTGTTTTTTATCCGCACATTTACATATGTGTCTTTCTATTACGAAATTTGAAAAGAAATGAGTTTTTTTTGTGAAGCAAAATAGTAGACGTCCGAAAGAAATGTTTATCACAATATTTTTCAACCTCCAAAAATCATTCGAATAAACTGGCGCCAACTTTTTTGGTAAACAAAGAGAAAGAAAATTTGACAACTGAAAGCTATTTAATGCAAGAAGCAAAAAATAATCACCTGTGCTACCAAGTTCACCTTTGTATGAATTCGCATTGGCCGTAAATTCGAAAAATTTTAGTGCTTTAGTAAAAAAAGTTTAAGTGTATTGAGTTTTTCGCACCTGGTTTTGCACGTCTAAACTTTATGGTAGGGAAGCTCCCAGACAAAAATACAAAAAAAGAAACAAAACTAAAATTTTAAACTGGAACTCCTCGGAAATGGTTTTTTTGATATGTTTTAGTCGAAGTGTTTTTTCCTCACGCCAAAAGCTGTCGAAAAATCGATGCTACAATATCCACCCCACCTGTGTGTTCTCAGAATTTAAGTAAAACAAAGATTGTATTGTATTATAAATGACGTTATCTTTTTTAAATACCCTGTCGAAATTTGAGTTAGCTCAAAAGTAACTCATGGTTAGTCGGAAGTTAGTCACCTCTAACTCAAAAGCTAACTCATTTACATTGCTAAAGCTATTCAGTTTTTACACGTGTAATGTCCTACAAATGAGTCAGTACTCACTCACTCTGCATGAGCTAGTTCATTATGAGTGAGCTTGGAACTAACAGCAAGGGGCTAGTTCATGGTAAAATGTAAAAAAAAAATTAACTTATCAAATGCATCAAAAATGGGTGTATTTTGCTTTAATTTTAACCGTTTAACTCAATGAGATTAAAAGCTAAATATTGCTTTTATTAATTTTTATTATCAGTGAACGCACAAAAGAAATCAAAATGCATTTACATTAGGTTAAAAAAAAAATGGTAACCTCAAAAATTTATATTTTTGTTAGAAATGTAATACTATGTAACACATATAAGACATATAACAACACTGTTTATTTTTTTTTCAGAATCTGACTCGTCTCTGCATCAGTTTGTAAACTGGTTATAAATGTGTTACCCAAGTGTGACTCAATTACTTAGTTAACTCAACAAATTCCTACATACATACGTATAAACTATATGAGTCTTATTCATAATAAATATTTTAGGTTTATTAAACTTATTTGACAAATTTTCGATACAACTATGTCAAATAAGAGCCTTATACTCGTAAGCCTGAAATAATTTTTATGAATTAGGGGATATATGTATATACCATATACATACATTGCAGTATATTTATATTCTTTTCTAATCTATGAATCAGTTTATTCCCGCTTTTACCCTCTAAAAATCGCCTTGTTCCAGTTTCAATTTAATTCGCAACTTTTAAATCATAAATTATTGTCAAATTTTAAACAGTATTCTAAAAATTTGGTTTAACAATTGAGACGAAATAATTTCAAATTTTCTTTTGAACAACAACAATAACAACAACAACAACGAGGCAATAAAATCAACACAAATTATAGTTGCTGAAAAGAGATCTTAAGTGATTTTTGTTTGTAGATTGTTTTACTTAAAACGATAAATGTGTGCACGTATCAATTTTATAAATAAATATAAAAATCTCAATGTAAACCGCATTTTTGAAGCAATTAAAACTAAAATTGTGGTTACAACTATTCAACAAGACTGTTGCCATTAGAGCGCGCCAATACAAACACACTTGCACACATCCATACGTACAGAGGCAAGTAATAGTATAATTACTTGATGCCATAACCCAGCGAAATATTATTGGCTTAAGTGTGATCTGTACTACATACATATATACAAGCAGATTTCCTGCCATACATTCCTATTATGAACAATTGTTGATGTCGCTGGTCTTATTTCCTAATAAATAGCTTGTCACAATTTTAAAATACTTTTTAAGATAAGTTGAACTATTTTATTATGTATGTATATTAATTACCTTTAAAATTTGTGACTGGGATTTTCTGTGGCATTTTGTATGAAACTGAGTGTAGAAGAAAAAATGTTAAGCTGAAATTGAAGCTAAAGCTGAAACTAGTGGGTTGGCTTGGCGCGAGCGAACAGTTGCCAGTCACTCTAAACTATATGTATGTACATGCATACATATGTATGAATGTATGTATGTTTGTATGCTGCCATGAGGTGTTTAAAAAATGTTGCACATTTTTATTGTATATTTTTTTGTTTGTTGATTTATTTTTATTTTGATACTATTTTTAGAAACAAACTTTCATTTTATTTGTGCGGTTATTTTTGTTGTTTTTTTTTTTTGTTAGTTTTAATATTTGCAGTTTTGTATGATTGTACCAACATACATATGTATGTAACTATGTATGTATGTGTGTGCGTTTGCATTCGTAGCTGTGAATGCAGAATTATGTATGTTCAAATCCACAAAATAGCCCAAACATATGGCGGGAGAATTTTGTAATTTTATCTTTTAAAAGCTTTTTGCAGTTGTTGTTGTTGTTGTTGTGTTATATTTTCTGTTTCGCTTCGAATTAATGTAATTAAATTACAATTTATGAATTGCCATAAAATTACATACATACATGTATGTATCTATATGTTTAATTTTAAGTCATGCACAAAATAACATAAGTAAATAAATAAAATAAATGTGCAACATATTTAAATTGTACATATATACCCATAAAATGCTTCAAAAACTGTTTCCTTTTAAACAGTTTAGTTTAAATTAATAGCATGCAATAATTTGCAAACGGGTTGCTTTACATTTTAAAGGTCTAGTTCACAGAAAGAAAAGGCTCATGCTAAATTAAAGTATTTTTTAAATTTAATTTAAAAAAAATTGAATAAAATTAATAAAATTAATAACTGATTTACTAAAAGTTCGATACTACAAATTAAAGTGAGTAACACATGTTACAGTGGCAAACAAATTCTCGTCAAAAGCTCCGTTATGTTAGAAGAAGAATTTTTTATAATATGAATTTTTTGAATAGAGAACGAATTTCAGGTGAGAAATCGTACATGATGAGAGTGATTAATATTATCTCGGCGACACCCAATAACAAAGTATCTCTTATTTAAGAGCGGGCGTTGCCTTCATCAGTGCTCAACTACGTGTCTTGTATTCATTAATGGAAAAGTTTTAAAATTGTGAGGTTTTTTCCTATAAACAAATGCACAATTACGTTGTGTAAAAAATCATGCGGAGCGGTGTTTTAAGTTCAGATTCAATGAACATGAACAACAACTATTACTTCAGACAAATAATAATCTTTCAATGTGCTAAATTTTCCCCCACCTCTAAACAAATTTGATTTTAATTCAAGTAATAACGACATTCTTTTTCGCTCGACAATTTTTTTGTTTTGGTATTCATTTGGCTTTACTTACTTTTAACTATTTTTTGTGTGTGTGTGTGTGTGTGTATAAGTAATCATATGTAAATTAGGGATTCCCCAACCATGTGGGATTTTTTTCATGGATTTTCTCTCTCTTTTCTCTCACCTTCAGATCAACCAGTCACAGTCCTGTTTAAATTTAAGTTAAACTATAAACTTGAGTTGCATGCCTCATAACTTCAAAATGATTAATTTTTAGGGTTCTGTACTTATAGAGCGAAAACGGAACCCCATTACTGATCCTAAAAGAAAGCACATCATAGAGGAATCTAAATCAATTTATTTCACTAATTGAGGAACACGCAGTGAATTTAAATATTCAAGCGAAAAAAAAAAAAAATTAAAAATTTTGCAATACATTTTACTTTTCTTAACAGCTCTCAAACAACGAGCACCCATTGGTTACTCCGATTTGTATTTTCAAAAGTATCAGTTAGTAATGAATTTCTGGGAATTTGATCTATCATCTCTAGGATACGGGAAAAAATCGAGTTTTTGATTTTTAGGGCCACCCTAGTTTACAGATACAGAGAGTAATCATGCAAATTAAAAAGCGTCTAAATGTCTGTAAATACAATTCCGTAAATAAAATATGTATTTTTCTCTGCCCTGACTGACCGAACAAACAAACGAACCAACGAACGAACGGCTTGCTCTATTTTATAAAAAGATATAGGCAATTGTTAATGTATTATTATATTAAACACTTTTATTATATTGTTATGATATGACTTAATATGAATTTATTGTATACAGTTTCATGACATGGTACTAGAGGTGTCAAACTATCGATAGTGTCACTGTCGAAAATTTTTGATAGTTTGAGACAGTAATATCGATGCATTGATTCTGGTAGATTAAAATAAAAAAAAATCGAACAATGAAATGTTGAAGAATTTGACTTGTATTATTTTGGCAGTAAATGGTGACAGCGCTTTATATGTTCCATCAAGTATGTCGTATTTTCACTTGCTAGATTTCTTACTAGATATATATTTCGTTATGTCGCACTTGATAAAAAATGCTTGCAAACATTCGAAAATGGGTTTCTGACTGGCCTCAGAAATTGGTAAAAAGTGCTCAGTTTGAATTAATGCATACCTTAATTAATAAAAAAGCCGACGCACCCAAAACGAGTTACTGTTTGGTGCGGATATTGGTCCAGAGGCATAATTGGGCCATTTTTCTTCGAAAATGAGCAAGTAGCAAGGCCGTTGTCAATGGCGATCGTTATCGGGTCATGTTGAACAAATTTTTGTTCACAAAAATTGAAGAGGAGGATATTGGCAACAGTTGGTTTCAACAGGACGGCGCTACGTGCCACACAGCCGAAGCTACACTCGATGTTTGCACCGTTTTCAAAAAAAAAAAGTTATTTGACGGACCCTTTATAATAGTCCTGGAGCACACGCCAAATCACCTGCTACAATTTATAAATTTATATAGATGATTTAGTTTTATTCAAAAATTAATTTAATTATTTATTTGCTATAACAGCCCATTGAAATGTGTTATTTTAGGTCTAAATAGGCCTTATTTATTGTTTTATGTCGCTTTTAGTCCTCTATGTGCCGCCGATATGGAAATTTAATATTTTAGGCCTACATAGATCTTACTTTTCGTTGATACTACTCAAACTGTCAGTGGACTCGAAAACACTTAACATAATGTTTAGTACTATGTATTGATCTTTGTATTTGTTGCTATTGTATTAGTGATGACAATGTTTTGAAACTTTACTATGTATTCCATTATTCCCATGACCACAATGGACAAATGTCCAAACAAAACTATAATACAGAAAACAATTTAATCGTTTTGCAACACTTTTCTTAACAAAAGGATTAAATTGTTAATAATTTCATCAGCCCTGAGCTCGATTTTTACTTCCTCAAAATTTTGAAAGATTTTTTTTGCGATAAAACTGGAGTGATCTGTGATTTTATCTGATCTGTGAATAAAATCAAAAATTAAAGTGTGAAACCCAGAAAAGACTTCTGACAGACATATGCGCAATTACTGATAAAGTGTAAGGTTGAAAAGACCAATGTAAAATACATAAATTGTAAAAAGGGGCATTTTTCGCTTTTGATATATTGCTGATAAAATGGTTATTTCAGCTCCTCAATAAATAAATATTAGATATACTCAAGCCGTATTTATTACAAGAGGCCGCAGTCCAATTCGCGTCAACATTTTTCTACGATTTTTTGCTACTGAGATGTCAAAATTCATAGTGAGCGACAACAAAACTATATTATTGTGACAACTCGCGGGAAAGTGTTGAAGCGAATTGAATTGTCATCTTTTGTATATTCGCCTTGGATTTGCGCGAAAATGTTGAGGCGCATGGAATTGCCATCTTTTGTATATTCGCCTTGGAACATGAGTATGTTAATACTGATTCATTCGCTTTGTGGGATTATTCTAATACCATTTTTCCTTTTCTTCTTCTTTTTTGGGACACCCCCCACCCACCTCATTTTACGATCTAAATCACACTTACAACGACGACATTTGCACGTAAAATGTTTTCACAACCTGTGGAATATTTTTTATTATTTATTAGTTTCTGCTTTCATGTTTTTTATTGTAATTTTTTCAAATCAATACAAATTTATTAGTGAAATTTGAAATGAGTTTGAAATATCAATTGGTTGGACTGGACAGGTAAACAGAAAGCATTATAACAATTCAGTTGTCAGTTTATGGCATGAATTATACTCGTAGTAACACCAAGAAGGGGAAAATTTTTTATTTTAATTCACGTACAAGCATGTTGTATGTCATGTTAAACAATTAAATGTTTCATTTGTAAATTATTTGAATTACAATTAAATGACTAATAAAAGTTGTTGTTTTCATAAATAATTAAAATATTTCTATTGTTTTTTTCCCCAGCCGATAATTGTAATAATAATAACAACATTATTAAGATGTTGTTTACAGTTTTTAATTTATACTACCGGGTAAAAATAATTTATTCGTTCATTTCTTCATTTTATATTAAACAATACAAGTAGTTTTTTTGATATTGAAATTATAAGAAAATTTTTGCAAGAAAATTGTCTCCTTATTTCTTTGAGCTTAAGAACAATTTATACATTTTTATTTATTAATTTTATTTTGAAAGAATAAGGCAAATGGTTGTGTTTGATATTAGTTTTTTTTTATGGCTAAACAACTTGGATGTTAAGTTTTCTTTGCATCGGTTACTTAATTTTATAGTTTTATAGAATTTTTAGTATTTTTACTGCAGCATCTCTATCTGTCGTTTCGCCCAAAAACCAACAGGCTTCTTCTGAAAATCACACGACTTCAAATCACATGTGCTTTCATCGTATTTTGTAAAGCACATCGTTTTGTGTTTTTCGGTGGGATTTTCAATTGCCGAAAACACATCTAAAATCAGAACACAAACCACAACAACTTTTGCTATTAGACTTTTTTAAAGTCTAATAAATTTCTCTTGCAAAATTATTATAAAAATCAATAAAAAACATATTAACTTATTAAGGGTTCTCACGATGGTAGTGCAAACGAAGCAAATGTGAGCAAAAATGCACTGCTTTTGTTTCACACAACAACAAAGTGTATGTACAAGGTGGGCCAAAAGAAATCACCCTATTGGAAGTTGCTCTTCGTTTTGCAAATGGCGGCCAATGTCAAATCTGTTTTTATATACATATATAAACTAGACGGCTGTAGAATACAAGCCATGAAGCGATACGCTCCCCAAGAACGTATGTATGTGCATGTATTCAATATGTATTGTACTAAATAATACCCAACCCTGTATAAAAGAATAGTGATTTAGTTTTACATAAATTCCCGGAATTATCGTTATGCATACATACATAAGTACATACTTTGGTAGATTTGGAAGAAGTTCGTTATCACAGATATTTTCTGCGTTTTCTTTGCACCTCTTTTATTTGCTTCTTCTTCAGTCAAATGAAAATTATATATGAATTATAAACGCAAAAATGTATCTTTCCTTTCTATATATGGGTATTTCCATGAAATGGTCCACCGTTAGTTAAAAAATCAAAACGCTCGCACAATTTTTTTAAGCACAGAAAATTTAAAAAAAAAACTATTGACATTTTATTATATAAAAAAAATTTTAACTTATAATAATTTTAAATGATGGTAAAAACTTCTGAAAATATATGTTAAATTACAAAAATATGTATGAAGGTAAAAAGTGTCACGTGCGTAATGTAACGTGCGTAATCAAAACATTTTTTTTTCTTAGCCAACCCATGCACATTTGTTTTTGAACAAACCATGATTATAAAGGTCCATTAATAACCTGTATAAAAACATTTTTTTCCGAAATAAAAATCTTCTACAATTTGCCTACTTTTGCAATATTTCATGCTGCTTTAAAAGGCACTTCCGTTTTTTGTCACGTGCGTAAGTCAACTTTGATCGCATGGAACTTGGGTACCCAGTGCTCAATTTTCCAATATATATACTTTTTCGAAGGAACTCATCACATTAAATGTAACAATGGCAAAATTCCATTCAAAAATTCCAACCCATTTATATTTTTATAATATTCAAAACAATTAAACGTGTACAAATGTCACGTGCGTAACCATGGAAACACCCATATGGAAGAAAAGTGATGGTACGTGATGATCGATTTTCAGTATTCGCGAATACGAATAGTACATGTATGAATATTTGTCGAATACGAATATTCTACTCGATGTTTCAAATTTTTTTAAAAGCAGTTGTATGTATTTGAGATTATCAACTTCATATCCAAATGCCATAAGTTTTAAACGATTGCTGAGGAACGATACTGTTCCTCCAGCACAACATTTGGTCTTAAAAGAATTAACTAGTGAATGGTACTAATGTCGGTAAGAGATTTTCAATGAAAAGTTCATCATTAAATGTGTTAAGAAAATTATATTGTCTAAGCTCTAGAGTATTTATGAGGCACTAAGTACTGGTGAAGTTAATGCAGTTTTGCTATTGTTATTTCATGCAGGAAGCGTGTCATTAATTTTTCGAAAGATTTTGGCATGAGGAAAAAAAGTTCACTACTCAATCGAAAAAAAAAAATAATTGTCAAGGCGTCCGACTTTCAATATTTATTTATTTTTTTGAATAAGCAAAAATTAATTTAATTATTTATTTGCTTTAAGAGCCAATTGAAATTATTTTAGGTTTAAAAATAAAAATGCTCAAAAACAATGCACAATTAGTCATGGCTTGGGTTCGAAGCAAATTTGGGTGCTGTTGAGCGACGTGGTGGTCGTCAAACAGCCATGGTATGTACCCCAGCCCTCAAATTTTGTAGAGCACTCCAATTTTATCACAAAAAATCTTTCTCAATTTCGTGGAAGTAAAGTAGAATTCAAGCCTTGTACAATTATTAACAATTGTAAATACTATCTGCCAGGCCCACGATGTCACTAGACATCGCTCGCTCTATTACTTACATGCATAACAATAACAAAATTCAAAAATGTTTTGAAATAAAAAACTACTTTTAAAATAAAATGAAGTTAAAAACCATTACACAGAGCTAGAGATGTGCGCGTGAGTGCTTTCTTTTTGCTCACTTCACGCACGCTCACTAGCAAAAATTTTTCAGTCACACTTTTTCACGCACGAAAAACGAAAAAAAAACTCCCATTTTATTTTACTATTTTATTTCATTTTACTTACATACACACATACATCTGTGGTCGGAAGCAATAACAGCCGGAGTCTTATAACATATTTTTGAGAAAGTCGTGTTTTCAGTGGCAAACAATTTCTTTGAACAGATCAAAATGGGCGATTTAGAAGAGTTTTTTTTTGATAAATTAAAGGCTATAATATTGAAGAATTCCCATAAGATTTAATAAAACCATGTCTTTTTAGGACATTTTTTTGCTTATTGCGAATTATACAGGACTTATACTAAGGATTATTTCAATTCTGTTTTCTTTGTATCTTTTTAACAAGCTTTGTTAGAGACGTGGAGATTTCACATAAACATGAAGTTCTGTACATTATTGTAGCATCTACAACTCGATTTTGGCTTTGGTTGACTTAGGCTGCTATAGTTTATGAGCACAGGCATATCGTTTAGCTACGCAAACAGTGGACAATTACGCGACTTTGCTTTCCTTTTAACATCCGCTCTGACGGCGAAAAACACCTGCGCTTCATATCGTGTTACAGAACGTTCTGCAATGTCTACAAGTTCTCCTTCTCGTTTTTTTTTATTCAAAAGTGGGTTATCACCCGCATGTTGCCGGCATTTCAAAATATTACAGCTGTCACTAATTTTAAATTTTATGTATGATACAATTTAATTTTCAATATGACTGCTTTGTGAACTATTTTCTTTTGCAATGTAATATTTGTCCAAAAACTAATTCAACGGTTAATTATGCAGAACTTGAAGAATTACAGAAAGAAATATCCTCATGTACATCACATACAGATATTTTGCTAACATTTCATTTACTCTTTGTAATCCATGCTTTTTCACCTTTCAGGGTGTTAATTTGTGTTCATAAACAACGAAGTTGCATAGGTTTGAAAAAAACAACATTCATAGGTATAACTAATGTTTTAATTTTTCGTTTTGTACTAAATACATATGTATATCTTATTGGGTTATAGTAATTACTCATGGAATTATTTCCACCAAAGATTTCTAAACTTATTTTCCTTCCATAAACATTGATGCAGGTAAATGTACATTACATGTGTAGTAGACAAGCATTGAAAAATAATTCAAGGAAAAATGCGTGAAAGTTTTTTTGCAGCGATAAAAGTTAGTGTCCTAACTTTTTCGTGAAATTTCGGGAAACTTCGTAAACTGTCTTGAAATGAAATAAAATAACGCACAAAATTAAAATTTTAAATCATGTTCACGCATAATTTTTCCTAAATTTAATCACGACATTTTCACCGCAGTCACACATCTTCACACAGAATCAAAACTACCCTATTGGGTATATAGAATCAATAAGATTTTCTCTATGGAACGCTTTCCGGCTGAGGGGAATTCCAGCAGAAGACAACGAAGATTTTTACAAATTTCCTGCTGCTAAGGCGCTATAATGTCGCGAGTGCACTGTATATACAATTTTTCTTAATTGTTGTATTATTTTTATATAGTAGATACATATGAATTTGGCGAATATGAATGCGAATATTTCGCAAGTCGAATACGAGTCACTAGTATGCATGTACATATATGCATACATACATACATGCATATGTCCATACGTGCAAGTAGATACTTATAAAACATAATTACAATTGTCTCTGCCATAAATTGGATTTGTTTTTGTAAGTGCATGTGTTTTCTTTGCTCTCTTGCATTTTTTTTTTTTTTTTTTGATTCGTGTAGAGAATAACGGTTTGTACTGTTTTGTGTATGAGCACTTTGAAAGTAGGTTTTATTTGTTATATTTTTGGAGGTTATTATGGGGATCATCTTTAACAAACGCCTCTCGTGAGTACAAACCCAAACGTACATACACACACACACACACACACACGCACATGCACACATTAACACGCAGGCTTACAAACATTTATGAAGTAATTTTTCATCTTTTCAGAGTAGAGTATAGCGGCTTAGCCCATATATGTATGTACAATAACTATTTTTTTCGTCATTTTAAATTGTGGCGGCATTTGGAAATCAACTCGAACGGCTTTATTAAAATCATGTGTAATGAATTATGAAAAAAGAAAGAAAAAAAAGAATACTCAGCTTATTATTCAGAGTATTTTTGCTTTTGAGCAAAGCTTAATTCTTATATTTTTCTGCGTTTTTGCTGCATTCACTTGCGTTAAAGTTATCCCATATAATATTTTGCATAGAGAATGAATGCATGACTGTGTTTTGTAGTACTTGTGATTTTTTATTTATTTATTTTATTTTTTCTGTGTGTAATAACAGAGAAAAAAGAGAGGCGTTAGTTAATTTTGTGATTTAACTTCAGTTCAAATTTGTGGCTCTATGTAAAACGTTTATCGTATGAAAATATTTTTTAATTTAGGTAATAACCAAAAAAAAAAAAATATATATATATATATAGTAATAAACAAAAGAAAATCAGCATTCCATCACATTAGGTACTCAGTAATATCTTACTCAATGTTCGTTTAAATATTTGAATACATATTTCCTTTATCTTTGGTGGTTACGGAAATGATTATGTCTAAACATACAACAATTAAACAAATTTAATTGAATTTACGTGATTTATTTTATGCCAACAACAAAACCAAAACAAAATCTATTTCTGTAATAGCAGACAACAACAAAAGCTTTAGAAAATAATACAAAAAAAAAAGATCAACGAGAATAACTTTGAAAGAAATAAAAAATCTCTTAATTTTGTATTTCAAAATCACCAGAAGAATTTTCAATTGCTTGTTCAGTGCGTGTGAAAATAAGTTTGTCATGTAAAAAAAGCATTCATTCATTTCTTAAAATTCAGTGTGCGAGTGTGTCACCCTTTGATTAAATATGAACAAAAAAGCCAGCAAAAATTGTCACTTTAATTTACATTGAAATTAAAATAATTCATTTTTCTCTACTTCGTCCGCCTGGTACAGAGTGTTACATACAAAAAAAAAAAAAATAATAATAAAAAATAAAACAAAACAACGAAAACTTATACGCATAAATTTTCCTCGTTCTGTGCTCTTTCATGCCCCTTTTTTCGTTACATGAAAACTAAAAAAATTAAAATGATGGTTATGCTTATGCAGTTGCTTAAAATGATGGCTTCATTATTACGAGTAATCATCGTCCACAAAGCCGGCTTTTAAAATAATACAAACCAGTGGCTTCAGAAGTTTATACTTGATGTATTCATTGTGTTATTGTGTTTATAAAGATTTAACAAAAATTCATACAAAATGGAGATTAATATATCAAAACTACAGATAATAAAAAGCAACATATAAAAAAAAAATAAGTTCTTCTACAAGCGAGTCATTCTCGTACTATTCAATAAAAGTTGTTATTTTTACACCCAACCCAACCACGGTTAGTAAAAACTCCACAACAAATCCATACATACTACATACATGCGTACATATTGAAAAGAGAATTAAATAAAGTTTCATAATATGCACATATGTACATATGTGCAAATTTTCCATAATTCATATGAGTTTATCTGTAAGTAGAAAAGATGAAAGTTTGTGCAAGCGTCTGTAAAAAAGTTTCCTGTTATCACTACAATTTAAAATAAAAAAAAAAAAATACACACACGCACGCAGGCAAACAAACAAACAAACGAAAAAGAGTGCTCTCTTTAAGTACCATTATCAAGCTGGGGTACTTAAACAATATATGCTTGCTAGGAATGTTTAAGGTAAGAAATTGTTATTTTTTAATGAATCGAATCAAATTAAATTATTTTTCTCTCTTCACATACACTTTTTTTTTAATTTAAACGTAATGTGTATTCAAATTGTAACTTTATAAGAGAGCGAAAAACTGTTTTTCTAATTCTAAATGTGATGTGTAATTAAATTTCGCTAATTCCAAACTATATATAAATAATTAAAATGTTCAAATATGTAGGTAAATTCAGTATGCCCTCTTACAGATAAAGTTTAATACTAATGGGTGATATAATTAATTCCGCACGGAAGGGAAAAACTGAACGAAAAGAAATATCGATCGAGTATTCATTCTTGCGGAATAGGTTTTTCATGAAAGCAATTGTATGTCAGCTGTAGATATTTTATAGTTTTATTAGCAAAATGCGCGAAAAGTGGGCCAAGAGAAGTAATCAGATGTTGTTTGGTTGTGGCTCACGCAGTGTGTGCCGTCGCTCCGTCCTGTTGGAATCACATGTCCTCGATACCTAATTCGTTCAATTGCGGCAGAAAAAACTCGGCTAACATGGCCCTACAGTACGTTGTCGTTTGACCAGCTGCATCTTCGAAAAAAAATGGCCCAATGACTCCTCCAGTGTGGACACCGCACCATACATTCACTTTGAGTGGGTGTAAAGGCCCCAGAAGCGATCGTTTTGTTTGTTCACGTATCCACTTCGTCACAGACACGATTATTTCCCCTTCTTGGAGAGTATATCGCTTCACGGCTTGTCCACTTATAGTCTACAGCTGTTTAGTTTGCACACGTAAAAACAGATTTGACATTGGCTGTCATTTGCAAAAAAGAAGAACAACTTCCAATAGGGTGATTTCTTATATATTGTTACAAAATTTGGTCGTGAACGGACCGATTGTGATTGTTCTAGAACGTACTAAATCATCGTTATTTTATATGTGCGTATATTGTTTTGTTATTATTTGTAAATGAACACAGGAGGTATATACACACATTCATACATGGAAGCTTGTTGATAAACAAAACGGCAGCACAGCGAGTGTGCACATACTGACACACATGTGTGGATAAATAAGCACAACAGCGAAATAAAAGAAACCACCACCGCACGATACAATATTCGTGTGTGCATGTATGTGCGCGACTCAGATGCTTGAGTTTTACTGCCGCGTGTATGTATGTCGGTGTGTGTGTATATCTTTTGTTCATGATGAGTCATCGCACATCGCACTATAGATGTGGCGTGATTAGCTTCTGTAAACGTCTAGAATGTTCTAGTAATGATCATTGGAGGTATAAAAGCAGCGAAGCTCAACGCTGAACAGTCAGTCGATTTTTAGCTGCGCTAACGTGTAAAGTGTCTTAAGTAATAAAAAAGTGATTAAGTGAAAGTGTTGTTCTTTTAGTAAAGTGTTCTTAGTAAAGTGTTTACAAGTATAGTGTGTTCAAATAAATAAAGTGTTGAACTGTTGGTTATTGTAAACTGAAGACGTGAGTGTTTTTAACTTCATTACAATTAAAGAATCTACGGAAAACGTTTTGAAAAGGTTAAAACGTAACAAGTGGTGTCAGAAGTGAAATTGTAAAATGAAGTTCGACGAGCTTAAAGTGGAACAACTGAAAAAGGAGTTGTGCAAATTGGATCTGCCCTCAACTGGTAACAAAGTGGAGCTGCAGAAGAGGCTAATGGAGGAGTTTGTTCGGTTGGGTCTGGACATCAATACTCATGACTTCGAAGAAAAAGAAGAAGTGGAGATGAGTACACGAGCAGTTGCAAGTAGCATGGACTTAAACTCGATGTTTGCTGCCATGATGCAGTCTATCAAAGAGGCGTCCATGGCTACAAATGAAACTATGATGCAGTCTATCAAAGAGGCGTCCAGGGCAACAAATCAAATGCTGAAAGCTAACAACGAGAAGTTAATGGAAATTTCAGAGGCCATGAATCTGAGAGTAAATTCTATTGAAGAAAAACTAACCGGCCTAGAGAGAGATGTCAGTGAAAAGTTTGTTGCCCTAGAAAATGATGTCGATCAAAAGCTTCATAGCCTGGAAGCTAGAATGAATGGCCTTCAACTGCAGGAAGTGCCAGTCCGAGCTATTCCTGAATCTGTGAGCAGAATGAAAGCGCCCACCTTTGATGGCAGCACACCTTTTAACATTTTCCAGTTTCAATTTGAAACTGTGGCCAATAAGAATGCATGGAGCGAGGATGAGAAATGCATTGAGTTAATTTTGGCGTTGAAGGGTGTCGCTGCACATGTCCTGGAAACTGTGCCCGCTTCATCTAGAGACAATTATGAAGTCATCATGGCAGCTCTGCAACGGAAGTATGGTGGAGAGCACAAGAAGGAAATCCACAGAATGGAGCTAAGAGGCAGAGTGCAGAGAGGCAATGAGACTCTCCAGGACTACGCAATGGAGATTGAGCGTCTGGTTCAGCTTAGCTATCCTGGAGAGAGTTACTCGTTTTTGGAACATTTTAAGACGGAGGCGTTTGTGAACGGAATTCGAGATCCCGACATTAAGCTTGCTGTATGTGCAACACGAAAGCCGTCATTCGCAGAAACCGTCTCATTTGCGTTGGCTCAGGAGACAGCCAGACTAATTTCAAGGCCACAAGTCCACAAAATACGGGCGCTAGAGGTAGTTCATGAGCCAGGAGATGGCTTGGCCAGTACGATTAAAGAGGCAGTGTTGCAAGCGTTGGCCGAAAGCTCGAACAAAGGCCGAGCTAAGTGTTTTAACTGCGGAAAGGCAGGCCACTTTCAGCGTAACTGTAAAGCTCCCAGGAAGCGTACAAGATCCGTATCTCCACAGAGGCCGAGCAAAAGGGCTAGCGATCAACAGCCCCAGGAGTCACCGTTAAACTAAAACGAGTCAGCTTTAAGGGGCAAAAGCTGGCTCCCACAGGCGAGGGCCCCACAATCTCCATATCAGTGATGCAGCAGAAAAACAGCAACTTAACTGTCAGTGGATACATCAATGGGAAGAAGCAAACTTTAACCATAGATACAGGAGCGTCGCAGTCCATAATAAGGCCTGATTTGGTATCAGGAAGGGTTGAACCGCTACGTAACGTGAGGCTGCGTACAGCTACTGGGGAGGCCGCTAGCGTCTATGGTAAGTCTGAGGCAAAGGTGCGTATAGCTAACATCACCGTCAGCCACATGTTTATTGTCGCCGATATTGTTGACGAGGTGATTATTGGTGCAGATTTTATGATAGCACATGGCATAAATCTGCACATGGGTCAACAAATTATGACGTGGCGTGACGTGGAGATACAGTTAGATGTTGGCTACGAAAATAAGCCCCATGAGCTGAAACTGGTTGCTGAAGATACTCAACGAATTCCACCACGATCTGAGGCACTGATATGGGCTCGAACGAATGGAGATTGTGCGGACAGTCGATTGTGGGTAGTAGAATCAGAAAATATAACGGGCGATTTATTAACAGCGAAAGCTCTCGTGGAAATGCGTGCCGATAGGAAAGTCCCAGTTAGAGTGCTCAATTTATCAACCAGTGAAAAGGTCGTAAGTCCAAAATCGTATATAGGAAGCTGTACTCCAGCAGAGGCAATTGTAAATTGTGAGACCAAACCAAAATCTACTAGCTTGTCACCTAAAGAACGAGAAACATTTGAACAGCATGTCGAGAAATGGGTCACAGGGCTGCCAGCATCTGATAGAAATAAAGCCAAGCAGCTGCTCAGGAAATACGCCTCCGCTTTCGCCATGAACAGTAAGAGCCAAGGGAGAACGGCTATTGTGAGGCATGAAATCGATACTGGCGAAGCGAGGCCCATAAAGCAGGCGCCCAGAAGTGTACCCCTGGCCAAGCGTAACGAGGTTAAAGAGTTAGTCAATGAAATGGAGAAGAGTGGGGTAATTGAACCATCTACTAGCCCGTGGAGCTCACCGGTAGTTTTGGTGAAGAAAAAGGATGGTAGCACGAGGTTTTGTGTGGACTACCGGAAGCTAAACGACGTCACGAAAAAGGACAGTTATCCACTACCCAGGATTGACGATACCCTAGATACGCTGTCCGGAACAAAATGGTTCTCAACATTGGACTTGCAAAGTGGTTATTGGCAGGTAGAAATTGCTCACAAGGACAAGGAGAAGACTGCGTTTAGTGCTGGAGATGGTTTATGGCAGTTTAGAGTAATGCCATTCGGGCTCTGTAATGCTCCAGCCACATTTGAGCGACTGATGGAACAGGTATTAAAGGGGCTTCACTGGCGGACGTGTTTGGTCTACCTCGACGATATAATCGTAATGGGAAAAACGTTTGACGAGCACCTGAAAAATTTGGCGGAAGTTTTTAAACGAATATCGTCGGCAGGACTCACTCTTAGCGCGAAGAAGTGTGCATTGTTCCAGAAAGAGGTGAAATATTTGGGACATCGTGTAACTGCAGATGGCATTTCGACGGACGAAGATAAAATAAAAGCCGTAAGGGACTGGCCACAGCCACGTAATCTTCACGAATTGCGCAGTTTTCTGGGACTTTGCACATATTATAGACGATTTGTGCCAAATTTTGCCAGCGTAGCCGCCAGTCTGCACGAGCTGACCAAGAAGTCACGATCATACCAGTGGGGAAACGAACAGGAACGAGCATTCCAGAGGCTGAAGGAGTTATTGTGCACGGCACCAGTTCTGGCATACCCGGTTGCTGGAGGAAGGTTTGTGCTAGATACCGATGCAAGTGGCTTCGGTATAGGAGGTGTACTCTCTCAGGTGGTAGATGGAGTCGAGAAAGTAGTAGGCTATTATAGTCGAATACTTTCAAAGCCAGAGAGAAATTATTGCGTGACACGGCGTGAGCTTCTGGCAGTATTGGAATGCATTAAGCATTACCATAAATACTTGTATGGCCAGAATTTCACGTTGCGGACTGATCACTCTGCGCTTAGATGGCTCTTGCAGTTCAAAAACCCCGAAGGGCAGTTGGCGCGTTGGATTGAACGGCTGCAGAGCTATGACTTTAGCATCGAGCATAGAAGAGGGACAAAACACAATAATGCGGATGCCCTCTCGAGACGACCATGCAGTCTAGAATGCCGTCATTGCATCAAGGCCGAACAGAAAGAGTGCGTCATTGATGTTCGGCTAACGCAGATAGACTCTTACGAAGACTGGCCAACGGCGCAGAAAAATGATCCGGTGCTCAGCAAAATAATAGCTGCTAAACAGAGTGATAGCAGGCCTGCACGCAATGAAATTGCGGCTGAGAGCCCCCT
Source organism: Sturmia bella (assembly GCA_963662145.1). Lineage (NCBI taxonomy): Eukaryota > Metazoa > Arthropoda > Insecta > Diptera > Tachinidae > Sturmia > Sturmia bella. The sequence goes on from OY759172.1 coordinate 21,592,553, forward strand.
CGCTAAAGCTTATTGGGCACAATGGAGCAGCTTGCAGCTGGTAGACGGATGTTTGTACCGTATATGGGAAAGTGCGGATGGCAAAACTACTTCTAACTTAATAGTTGTACCATCATCGAAGATACCGGAAGTTTTGCGAGAGTTCCACAATGGTCCCAGTGGAGGTCACCTTGGAGTTAATAAAACACTGGAAAAGGTAAAGCAGCGTTTTTACTGGGTTGGAGCGCAACAATCAGTAGCCGACTGGATAGCGAACTGCAAGGAATGTATAGCGGCGAAGGGTCCAGCACGGAGAACTCGAGCACACCTGCAGCAGTACAATTCGGGTGCGCCCTTTGAGCGATTAGCTATGGATGTAACAGGTCCTTTTCCAGTCAGTACTGCCGGTAACCGTTATGTCCTTGTGGTGATGGACTATTTCAGCAAATGGCCAGAAGTATACCCCATACCAAACCAGGAGGCTCAAACTGTGGTAAATGCTTTCATCAATAATTGGGTGTGCAGATATGGTGTTCCAATGGAGTTGCATTCCGATCAAGGCAGAAACTATGAGTCTGCAATTTTTAAGGAAATGTGCGAGCTCTATGGAATAAGAAAAACCAGGACAACACCACTTCATCCGCAATCTGACGGTATGGTTGAAAGATTTAACCGCACACTGGAGGAATACCTGAGGAAAGTAGTGAGCGACCATCAGAGAGACTGGGATGAGCACATTCAAAAATTTTTGTTGGCATACAGGTCCGCTGTGCATGACTCAACGTCTAGAACACCAGCAAAAATTGTTTTTGGAACAGAACTCAGATTGCCTGGCGATTTGGAATTTGGCACAAAACCTGTACCGAAGAATGAGGATACGGAGAATTCTTCGCAGGAGAAAAGTGACTTGCACGAGCTGCACGAATTTGTACGCAACAGAATTCGAGTAGTCAGCGATAAAATGAAAGCCAGATACGATCGAGCTGCAAATTCCGACGGATTCCACGAGGGACAACTGGTTCTACTATATAACCCACAAAGGAAGAAAGGACTGTCTCCCAAATTACAAACGCATTGGGATGGACCGTATAAGGTGATTAAGAGGTTGAACGATGTTGTATACAGGATACAGAAGCATAACAGCCATCGATCCAAAATGAAGGTTGTACACTTAGAACGACTCGCAAGGTACGGAAGTAGTGGTTCTGGGCCTGTTCGGGACGAACAGGCTTGAGCGGGCGGCAGTGTTACAAAATTTGGTCGTGAACGGACCGATTGTGATTGTTCTAGAACGTACTAAATCATCGTTATTTTATATGTGCGTATATTGTTTTGTTATTATTTGTAAATGAACACAGGAGGTATATACACACATTCATACATGGAAGCTTGTTGATAAACAAAACGGCAGCACAGCGAGTGTGCACATACTGACACACATGTGTGGATAAATAAGCACAACAGCGAAATAAAAGAAACCACCACCGCACGATACAATATTCGTGTGTGCATGTATGTGCGCGACTCAGATGCTTGAGTTTTACTGCCGCGTGTATGTATGTCGGTGTGTGTGTATATCTTTTGTTCATGATGAGTCATCGCACATCGCACTATAGATGTGGCGTGATTAGCTTCTGTAAACGTCTAGAATGTTCTAGTAATGATCATTGGAGGTATAAAAGCAGCGAAGCTCAACGCTGAACAGTCAGTCGATTTTTAGCTGCGCTAACGTGTAAAGTGTCTTAAGTAATAAAAAAGTGATTAAGTGAAAGTGTTGTTCTTTTAGTAAAGTGTTCTTAGTAAAGTGTTTACAAGTATAGTGTGTTCAAATAAATAAAGTGTTGAACTGTTGGTTATTGTAAACTGAAGACGTGAGTGTTTTTAACTTCATTACAATTAAAGAATCTACGGAAAACGTTTTGAAAAGGTTAAAACGTAACAATATTAAATAAAATACAGTTGCCTGTTTTAAGATATTAGAAGATACTAGCGACAGTAATAGTAGTTTTCGGGGTATTCTTGAACCTGTTACAGATAACACTGTGCAACAGTGAAAATGGGTTCAAGAAAAAAATATGTAGGTTATATGTATTTTGGTGCTCGAAACCAAAATCTGCTTTCAGTTTTTCTCTATCACGTAAGGATTTTTTTTTGGGCATGGCTAATTTTGCCCCCTAAATTATAGAGTTATGCCCATATATTTCACCATAATTCGGAAGACCCTTCTCCAATGTTAGTGAATAGCACACCAAAAGATGCGCTATACAATTTTATTTGAAATACTGGTGTGCAATTTGTTTCTATCTTATTCCGTTTCAAAGTTATTCAGAAATTAATGGCGAAAATAAATGTTTTTCATGCAAAATCCACAAAGTCTTATTTTGCAGAACAGTGTAAACAAACAAGAGCAAACTGAAATATCAACTTTTTGTGAACGAAATTTGTGTAGAGTAGTTTGTCTAGTTACCTAGAACTCTTAAGGCCTGAAAGAGGTGGTGAAGGAACACTTTTTTTCCGAAAGACGATATGGAAGTAACAAGTATTAATGTTAATCTTTCCAGAATACTGCTGGTAATGATAATGTACAATCACTGCTGCTGCTTTTATTTGTAATGTCCTTGTTGATTTTTCTCTAAAATTCTTATAAAAATATTTCGTAAAGAAATAACTTAAAATATTTCTTTCTCCTTTTGTCATCTGATATATTTTTTTTTTTTGATTTTTGTTCTTTCCGCCATTCCGCTCTAAAATATGAACTGAGCAAAATGAAGACAAATATCTACTATGCGAAATCAATAATGTGGCAATACCGCAACTGTAGCAAAATACCGCGACAGCGGAATGAATGATGGCAAATTTTGTTTCCGCACTAAAAATGCTTTCCCCAGTCAAGCACCGAAATTAATAATCGGACCCAATATTATTATAAATAAGCTAACAGCAGGTTTGTCCTCATGGTAGCTTTTAAAACCACCTTTAAGCATTTGAATTTGATATCTGTTCTGCTCGGGATATGGCAACTTCTATTGAATTTTATGAAGTTTAATATTAAGTTATATATAATTGCACATGATTTAAGCAATTTTAAATTTATAAAATAAAAAAAATTTAAATTTGTTTTTACTTTTTAAGCATTTAGGGGGCAAACAGGGATAAAAACGGGCAACATTTTTAATGCTGTATCTCCTAGGCCCGGAGATGCAGGTAGAACGAAAATTATAAAAGGACCCGTAAACCTAATACAAAACAATTGGACAGGAGTATAGTACATTTTTAAAATTCTGAATTTGAGGTGATCAAAGGCGCAAAAAAAACAGAATTTCGTTTTAATTCCCTGAACTTGTTCGAAAACCGCTGATTTAGCAACACTCTTCGTATTTACATTAGTATACTTGAACACTTTTCCCATGGTGTATTTTCCTACTACATACGTTACACTGCTCTCTAAGACTTATAGGGCCATAACTATAGACATCGAAAAAGTATGCCTTAAGCAATTTTAAGTCACTGTTCAATAAAAGTACGCTTTTTGTCCACTATAGACGAGAAAAAGTCGACTTTACTTGCAAAAGTTTGCTCTAAACTTAAAACCAGCGGAAGTTGTCTTTAACTTATTTAGCAACAGCTTTGCTCAAACAAATGTCACTTTTATATGTAAAAGCTTTTTAATGTAAATTTTTTTTTAAATTAAATAATTAAATTAAAAATTTTTTAATAACTATTATTAATCAGAATTTTCTTTAAAATTTTACTTTTATTCAATTCGCTTTGATGTTTTTTGTTTACTTACTAATACAATCTTACATTTATGTAGGTGTGTGTTTACATGCATACATAATTTTTGAGTCATCTCATTAGAGATGGGATTTTACTTAAATTTGTAAGAGGTTGTGTGGCAAATAAATTCAAAATTTCAATAACTTATGTAGCACCCATTTAAAGCTGATTCAGCTTAAAGTCAACTTTAATTTTGACTATAGTTAGAAGAAAGTTAGCAACACTTTTTAAAATTTAAGTTGTTTCTAAAAAGAACCGACTCTAGTGTTTGACTATAGTTAAGGCCCATAGTGTCCAAAAAAAGAATCATTAGAACATTGTGCTCGTTGTGCAACGTCGTTACGTTGCAGTTTTGTTTCGTTTAACCAATTTTAATTTTCAATGACAGCTTCTTTTCTTTTTATATTTTTTTATTTTTCAAAATGTAACTGACAGCAAAAATACCAGTCCTGAAATGATTTGCTTTATACAACAAAATTTTTCAAAATCTAAAGGAGACCTTAGGAAAAGCTCAACTAAAATATATTTTCTGCCACTTTTACTGGCAAGTTATTAATAATAATTATTTTTTTGTTGCTCAATATTTTTGCAGTCATTGCTGTTATAATTTACCCAGCCGTTGAATTGTCGCCAGTCGGAGACAACTATTTTTCCCTATTGTGTCTTAAGAACATGTGTACTTTACTTTGTCTGCATTTTTTTTTTTTACTTTTTTATTTATTTTTTGCTTTAAATGTTTGCTTTCGTTGTCAACAGACAATTATATACAACAATGAGAATTTAAATACACGTATTAAATAAAATTCTTTCAATATGCTAAGATTATTATTCTTCAGTGTCTTTTTTTAGCATTTTGTAAATACTACATTTTTTTATTTTTTATTTTTATTTGACTTTCATTCATATGCAAGTTAACGTTTTATTTTTATATGTATACATATACATATATATTTAAATGTACCACCATAATGATCATGAAGATCGACAATTGCTTACTTTTCTAAGTGCATGTGTGCATCGTCATAATTGGTTTTTCTACCTTTATGCATACATACATATCGATGTATGTATGTATGCTTTCCACAAATTCGTTTTTAATTTCTTTGCATTTAAAGTTCGTCAACTTGTTGGGCAGCTTGCGTTGCCAGATCGTTAAAGTCGATGCAAACGAATTGGGGGGGATGGCTATTATTTCAGCAACTTTCCAGACTCTTGGGAAGTACTTAATGCGGATAACTGAATTAAATATATTACTTAAATATACAAGCGCATTATTTGGCAGTTCTTTTAAGAGTTTACCAGTGATCTGATCATAACCAGGAGATTTGCGTGCGTTTCGGCAACACGTCCTCTGATCTCGTCTGAGCAAAATCCATTATAATAGCAATAGAACGGTGTAACATATCCCACACTGTAATGATGCTCCAGTCAATCAATTGAGTTGCCCTACTGTCACTGATAGTTAATCTTCTTCGCCCTCTCCCGCGCACGGTCGATTAGTCTCAAAATAAGCAAATTGAACGAAAATGACCGGCTACTAAAGTGAACAATCTGGCACAGCTCTATTCTTTAGTTTCAGAGCTGCTTTATGACTGAACTTATTATTAATTACTAGCGGTCTAATTCATAAAAATTACAACAGGTTTATAAAGCTTTTATTTGACAGATTTTCCATACAAATATGTCAAATAACAGTCTTATAAGCCTGTTATAATTTTTATGAATTAGGGGGTAAGTGTCTAAACTCCTTTCGAAAGGCTGCTATAAAAGTCTGGCAATGCTGACAACTAATACGTACATAAATATGTAAGTGAGCGAATGATGGATGACATGTAGTTACTTTCAGTTTGTCAGTTATTTCTGGCCATTTAAGTGTTTTATACTTGTATTTTCAAATACGAATTTAAGATCCATACATACTTCATTTAATATGGCCCCAATAAAGGTTGTTAACATTGAAATGTCTACATACATAATGTGTGTACTTGATGGCATTCAAATATTTGCTAAATTTATCAAAATAAACAAAAAATAAAAGCTTCTTTTTTGAATTTTCAACAAACATATCGTTCTTCCAATGTGAGAATTGTTACAAGGTCACAGCATATTGTTATGTATTAAAAAAATTACAACAAAACCTGTGAAATTGGATTAAATTTATTAAATTATGTACAATATATTTTCATAAGATATTGTATTATAAACATATTTGCTTAAACAACATAAAAGTTGTATCATGTTGGTGCGTTTCCAATGTGTTGGAAGGTTGCTACTGCAACACCGATCCCCAAAAAGGGTGAAGCAACTAATCCAGAAAATCACCGCCCAATCGCAATTTGCTCTACACATTCCCAAATCGGAGAAAGCAATGTTAACTACTACCTTGTGAAATATTTAGAGTAGCATAATTTAATTCCTGACTGCCAGTATGGCTTTCGTATGGTGACCTTTTACAGCAGCTTCCAGAGGACTGTGCTATTCGATTCATCATTTTGTTGAGAGTAAAGTGATGGCTCTAGGTCAGTGAAGGGCAAATAGAAAGCCTTGAATAACAGAGATGTTATAGAAAATTTCATGTTTTTTATCTTTGATTGTTTTATTTATTTACAAAATTGAGTCAAACAGTTGCTATTTAAATCAAACTTAAACGGCCTGCCGTGCCCATTTAAAATCGATTTAAGTTTTTCGTACTGCCATATGATTTTGACAGTTTGGTTTTGTACTGCAAATTAAGAAAATTGCACATGTTTTTTTTTTGGTTTCATAATTTAATTTGTTATTATTTCCAGAAGGTAATCAACTTCTGTGGCAGTGAAATTGGGAGTCCTGTTATCACTTTTGCTACTCATTTTAATAATTTTTACAAAACAATTTATTATTTTCTAAACTTTTCACAATTTCCTTTGCTTCCAAATTTGTTTAAACAGCTGTTTTTTTTATTGAGTTATCGATAATTTTTTGACACTTACATTGTGCTGCCGTACTTTGTGATGCTATTTTTTTTTTTTTTTAACTTTGTGATGCTATTTTTTTTATTAAAACAACTAAATGTTACAAACTCAAAAATATCAAATAAATCAAAATTCATTTGCATTCCATAAATTTTGCCTAAGGCCACAATAAGGAAAAAAAATTAAGTCTTAATAAAATTTCCCAACATTTCCTTGCGACTTTTAAGACAAATGTGTTTTGGCCAAAGCCACAACTGGAGCAGCAGTGGGCATCTTTGGATGTTCTCCTGCACTGCCAGCAATATCTAAATGCGTATACTTCAAAGGTTTTTCTGAATTCAGTCCATGTTTATCCAAACCGGTTGTTTGAATAAGAAAGGCGGCTGGTACTTTTATTACAATTAATTACCAAAAATAATTTTAGACTGTAAAACAGAAAGCTATTTTAAATCCAACTTAAATTTTAAAGAAAATTTACTAATTTTGTATTTAAGTCCCAAGTCAAAAATCGGGGGTTAGGCTGCTATCGCTTCCGACCACAGACGTATGTACATATGTAGATAAGTAAAATCGTTTACGCTTATATTTTGTTTCAATTAGGTAGATTGATGGCAGTTCCGACAGGCCACTCTCAACTAGTGGCACATCTAAACCTCATAGGAATAGCGGGAGGAAATGAATGTAGAGCACTATTTATGCCAATACCCCGCCTTCTCACACATAAGATCCCGACATCTTGGGAGAGACACCTTACCAGACATAAGATGGAGGAAATTAAGGAACTTTGTGAATGAGACAGAGTTCCTATAGACCGATGAGTCAAACTGTTCATGGTTAAATCCACGGAGCGCATAACCAGCCTATACTGGCTTAAGTGTATGTCGCAAGACATGGGCAAACAAAGCCCTCCCATCAACCTAACCTAACCTTTGTTTTAATACAAACGTGACTGATCGTGAAAATTTGTTTGGGTTTACGTGCGTGAAATTGCGAGTTTAAAAAAGATATTGCTCGTGAGGCCCAAAACAAATTTTCTTTCTTTATCATTAGTATGACTTTGGTGGAAATTAGCTCAATCAAATTATGCTGCTTGCATTGGGGTGGGCTGAAACGTCTCCTGATTTGATTTATCATTAAAACTGCTTTCTGCTTTCCATAGTTTTAATTCCTGTATACATATTAGTTATTTATCGTTACTCACACGTCAGCCACCTTTGAAATATGCAAATCATTCGAATTAATGACATTCGCGCGACAAATTTCATATTTAATCTCTCTGCTGTAAATAAATGTTCAGTTCAGTTTGCTGTCGTACGTATGTGAGCTGTTATCATTAGATTAATAAAATAAGCAGGCACGTTGAAATCCTGAAGTGAATGACTTAATTGATCATGTATTAAAAGGGCGTAAAATCTGATTAAAAGTCCACACTATCATGTGGATAATGAGCAGAAATCTAGAAATTTGCGTTTTTTTTTTCTTCATAAAACAACAAAAAACAGATAATAAATAAATAAACTTGCACACAAATTTGATTATAACAACAAACTTGTTTATAATTGGAAATTAGAAATCGATAGAGGGGGTTGCATACGGAGCGATTTCTCCCTAAAGCGTTTTAAATAAACAAGGGTGGCAGACTAAAGTGCTGTAGCACGAACCCCTTGTACACACATTTATTTAAACATTTATTTATGTAATTACGTTGAATAACAAAATAACTTGTTTCAATTGTTGAAAGAAACAACAAATAAAAGGTTTTCATAACTTATAACTGATAATTATTATACTGATTCCTACAAAAAGAAGAAAACCATGCGATTTCAAAGCACTTGCCGTTTTGCAATCTTAAATGTGGTTTGTTATTGTTGTATTAACAATGCTAATACAGACGTATGCGCGGTCCTAAATTCCACTTTATGTTTTCGCGAAAATTTGTGTGAAACCTAATCACCCTTATTTAGCGTCATCAATACGAAATGATATCTCTTTGCGTCAATTATCGGCACATTGATATGCCCATTATAAATATCAAATTTTATTGATAAGCGTCGATGTCTTTTTGGTATGCTGCACTCAACGCTGACTCTGATTTTGTTGTCGGTCGTGTTGGTATCGAAACAGTTGTATTCGTTTTGAAGTTTGGTTCGGAAAAATAATTAACGAAATGGAAAAAGAAAAAAATTTGCAAACGTGGTTTCAAAAGTATAGTATTGGAATTCGACATCTGTCGAACTAAGTTGTTAAACCAATTATTTTCTTCTCAGTTGAATGTCTGACATTGACGAAAATGGATCGCTTAACTATCATACACGCAAAACATACTACAAAAATGGTGATTCTGCCACAGCCACATATCGTGCTTAAAGAGGAGATTATGGGTTACATGATCGCAATTGACAATTGGAGACTGGAGCGGTTACAAATATTGTAAGACCTGTGCATCATCGTTTCGCTCATTCCGCTGAAAATATCGCTGCTGTAAGTGAAAGTGTTGCCGAAGACCCGAATGTGTCGATTCCTCGTCGTTCTCAGGAATTAGGACTGTCTTACGGCAGGCACATTGTGGCGTATTTTGCATTTAGATCTACACCTACATCCACGAAACACAACGGGACCTTTCTAGGACCCAAGTGAGCCGGTCTCAGGATCGGCGGCCCGCGTAACATACATCCATATAAAGTCCAGCTCACACAACAACTGAAGCCAGCTGACCGACCGACCATGCACAACGTCGTAGATACGAGGAATGGGTGGGTCCTTGAATAATAGGCGATGGACGGCGATTTTTCGAACAAAATTTTCTTCAGCGATTTAGCACATTTCTCACTCGGTGGGTATGTTAATGGGGTTCTGAGAATCCTAAAGTAATTGAAGAGAGGCCATTACATCCACAAAAAAGTCACTGTTTGGTGCGTTCTTTGGTTCGAAGGTGCGATGGGATTGGACCTTACTTCTTCGAAAACGACGATGGAACGACAGTCACTGTCAATTCGGAGCGTCATGGTCATATGATAACCGACAAGTAAAGTGTTTAACATACAACTGGAGCGCATTATTTGACTAGTTACAAGCTTGGCATAAAAAAATCGAGATTTAAAATAATTGCTCACTTTCACTTTCATTGCTGTTGTTGGTATAAAAAAAAAATTTCATCCCCAAAAAAAAACTACTTTCACGCCTCGTTGTGAAAATATTTAGTATATTTTCCAGACATATTTTTTTATTTCGTTCCAGATTGTTTTTATACAAACGTCGTCGTTCCTTATTATTCTTTTAATTAGTCTTATATTTTAATTGCTTGTGTTGGCTGCGGTTTTTTTTCTGCTCTCTAATGATTGTTAGCAAGTGCAATTTTTTTCTTCTCGATTTTCAACTGAACTAGTACTTGTCAGTTATCAATTGTTATCTATTCCGTTTGTGGATTTCTCGTAGGTGTTTTTCGTAGTTTGCAAAATTAGTATAAATACTTTCCGCTTGTAATTATCATAATTTTGCTGTCTAATTATTATTATTATTTTCACATGAATTTAGATTAAAATTTCCAAGTTTCCAAGTTCTTAATTCATGGCTAAAAATATCATTTCGTGCAACTTTTATTGCAGATATACTTTAGATAATGATCTTTTTAGCTGAATTATTTTAAAGGGTCATTAATTAAAAATAGAATGCAATTATATTATAGTTTTTATCTCAATTATTGGGCTATTTTTCCGTTAACAATTAAAAAATATATGCATATACATATGTATATAAATATATTTTTTGTTTGTTATGGGAATCCCTTTGCAAAGACAATTATATTTAATTGTTGAGTGCAATTACGGGTAGTGGTGCATAACAGTGAGCTGCAACAAGTATGATCGAGCCGTATTATTCGCATTTGATACAACTTCGATAAGATCCAATCAAGCCTGCAGCATTTTTGTGCACGTTCGAGTTGTGTACAAGAAGAAAAAAAATTCTGCTACATGCAGGGCTGGGCAGTAATTGAAATACATGTATTTGAAAAAAAAAATTTTAAATACAAATACGTATTTTGTATTTTAAATACGTCCCATGAATGTATTTTGTATTTCAAATACTTGTGCTCTGAAAATACATGTTTAATATGTGCTAAAAAGTATTATATTCATACATCAACTAAATACAAAAACTACTGTTTTATTGCCAAGAAATGGCAATACTACAATTTAATTACCAAACGCAAAGTACCTGTGTAAAGTAAAAGCAACTGAATGCATACACATTGAAGAAGGCTTCAAGCTGCCAGAAGGTTAAACAATAGCGGTATTCACAGCGAACTTGTTAATTTGTTAGTCGGTAGTTTGTTAATTTGTTAAAGTTAGCAACTGTGAACGAACCCCTTTTTCAAACTTTGTTAGTCTGGTAACTTTCGTATTAAATCAGCTGATTTATTGTTCCGACACAATTTATTATTCTGAAAAAATTAAACATGCCACGAGAAAGTGTAAAAAAAACAATTGTAAACCATTTAATTACTCATGCTTTCTGAAAATCATTGGCATAATCTTATAAACATATACAAAATAGTTTTACTTTACTTCAATATCCACATTTTCCTACACAAAATCCATTATTGCATTTTTGTTCGAATGCGCTTTTTCTTTTGGTTATCCACTATAAGAACAGTTTATGATTTATTAAAATAAAATAAAAAATCGTTTAATTAACATACTCCCAATATACACGAAAATTGCCAAAACACAAATAATTTTTGGAACGAAGTTCCTTAACGCGGCTTGCTGGTAGTGGAAATTAGTAGAAATCGTCACGAAAGCGTGTGAGCTGTTTATATGTATTGGTGTACTGTCGAAAAGCAATTGTGTATGATTGGCGGTGTCTCCACTGACAGCAGCGGAGACACCTACCAATAAATATTAATTAGTTGGAAAACGTTCCAAAAATTTAAAAAATCATAAAATTTTAAAAACAACACAAAATAAAATATACAGATTTCACCTTGTATTACATTCAAAGATAAAAAAAAAACGTAAGGAACTTCGTTCCTAACGGGGGTCCCCCGACCGCATTTCTTTTATTTTTTTTAGAAATGTATCACAAATGACTTTGATTATTTAGAAATTGCAACAGCTGATAGTGAGTCACCAACTAACAACTATTTTATCAGGGATGCCGTATTGTTAATTTGTTAAATGTTAATCCGGTAGAGCGATAAATATACAAAAACAAAGTACGTGTAAAAAAGTAACTATTAACAAACTAAAAAGCTCGGAGTGAAAACAAAAAACAAAAATTAAATTCAAGGAAAAACAGCATTTGTCATTTTGGTCTAAAACAAGATAGAGAAATATATCAATCAGATGTTGACTTGAATAGACTGTATAGCTCTTGGTCGTATAGCCTTTAGATATTTAGCCTTTCGTCAAACGTTTTTTTTAATTGTCACTTAAATTTTAATTCCATTATTTCTTTTTCAATAAAATATAGTTTTCTTACAAGAAATCATTGAGATTTTGTCGTTAGTTGTTTATATTCATTCGCCATCAAGAATTTGTTTGTCTGATACCACATTTGAAAAGCTGGTGTTTATGAAAGGAAATAAAAACTCTTTTATGGTTCAAATAATTTTGTAATTCAAATACTTTTAGAATGAAGTATTTTGTATTTTAAATACATCAAAGCTGTGTGATATGTGCATGTACATATATTACAACACTACTCTAGCTGGCCTTTTTTGCTGAAACAAAACTGTTTTGTTTTCGAACAAAAAGTTTTAAACGGTTATGTTTGAGTATGACAGTTCGATATCTTTCATTCGATCAGTTTTGGTACAATCATACCAAAAAACGATTACGAACATTCAATTTGCTAAAATAAAACTGTCTCTATTATCGTTCATGAACTAAAAATTTTAATCACAAAAATCAGTGTAAAAGATTACATATGTATGTATGCTCGAAAGTTTGATACCCGTAGCCAGTCTCTGGTGCATAATAATGCTGCAGTTTAGGTTTTTATACCCTTCACATAAATGTGTAAGGGTATATATAAGTTTGTGATTCCGTTTGTAACGCATTGAAATATCCATCTAAGACCCCATAAAGTATATATATTCTGGATCAGCATCAATAGCGATTACGATTGAGCGATGTCCGTCTGTCCGTCTGTCCGTCTGTCCGTCTGTCCGTCTGTCCGTCGGTCCGTCTGTCCGTCTGTCCGTCTGTCCGTCTGTCCGTCTGTAGTCGTTGAAATACCGTTTCTGAGAAAACGGTTTGAGATAGAAACCTCATTCTTTCGCTAAAACGTGTGAAACCCCGGTAGTGGGTCTGCTATTGAAATTCAGTAAGATAGGTCCGCGGATAGCCGAGATATATTCAAAAAACCGGGTTTTGAGGGATATTTTGTGTAATTTTTGTATTCAGATTTTTGAAACAAATTTTTTTCTTAAAAACTAAACCATATCATTTTTAGTGCTCATTAAATCCTAAAAATGAAGGAATTTTTGAAATCGGCCCATATATATCCGAGATATAGCGTCTCCCGATTTTTAAAGAAATCGGCTTTATAAGCCAAATAAGACAACTTTTGGCACCGAAAATCAATCAAAATGGTATATATAGGCTATTTAGAGGCAAAAGTGGAAAATTTTTCCACATCGGCCCATATACACTCGAGATATAGCGCCTCAAGTTTTCTCAAGAAGTCGGCTCTAAAAGCCAAATAAAACAACTTTTGGTACCAAAAATCGATCAGAATGGTACATATAAGGTGTTTAAAAGCAAAATTTGAAAATGTCTGCAATCGGTCTATATATACCTGAGATATAGCGTCTCCCGATTTTTCAAGAAATCGGCTCTATAAGCTAAATAAAACAACTTTTGGCACCAAAAATCAATCAGAATGATACATATAGGTTAGTCAGAAGCAAAACTGGAAATCTTTTTGTCATCGGCCCATATATGTTCGAAATATAGCGCCTCCCGATATCTCAAGAAGTCGGGCCTGGAAGCTAACCGAAACAGTTTTTTGCACTAAAAATTTGTCGGAATGGTACATACAGGCTGTTTAGGGGCAAAATTAGAAAATTTTTGGACATCGGCCCATATGCACCCAACTTTTGGTACCAAAAATCGATCATAATGGTACATACATACATATGTATATAATATTATATACATATGTATATAATATTTGCGATCATGTATGAATGTATGTATGTATGTATGTATGTATGTATGTATGTATGTATGTATGTATGTATGTATGTATGTATGTATGTATGTATGTATGTATGTATGTATGTATGTATGTATGTATGTATGTATGTATGTATGTATGTATGTATGTATGTATGTATGTATGTATGTATGTATGTATGTATGTATGTATGTATGTATGTATGTATGTATGTATGTATGTATGTATGTATGTATGTATGCATGTATGTATGTATGTATGTATGTATGTAGATACGTTTGTATGTATGTAGGTATGTATGTATGTATGTATCTACATATGTATGTATGCATGCAAGTATGTTAGCACCCTGCCGGCAACTCAGTTAACTAATAATGAATTACAAGCTAACTTTTTTACAACTGGTGGTGGTTGACACTTAGATTATTTTCAATGGAGATGACTGACTATTTTAACATTACGATGTCCTAGGAGGTAGTCAATTGTCCGACGCTGCATTACTTTTCAACTAACTTCAAGTTAACTACTTCAAAGTCAGTACATACAGAAAAAAATGTACAAATCAAGGCTGATTTTACATTTTTCGGTGGTAATAGTTATTATATTTTATTAAATTAAATTTCATCACACTTTTTTTTTTTTTTTTGTTAGCCTCTGGTGGGATTCGAACCACTAAGCCTCAAGACTGGTGAGCAGCCACCTTAACCCATTCAGCCATCGCTACATTTAAAACGAATGCGACAATAGGCAATTTAATTCAAGAGTTATTTACCGTGTATGTGTGTATGTTAGCATTTGAATTTTGAGTAAACTCTGCACTACGTTTCGATTGTATTGTAGCTAATTTGAAGCTAGTCCATAAAAGTTAACGTGAAGTTAATTATTTTAGTAGTCGACTACCAATTTGCTGGCAGGGCATAAACAATTTTTTTGCTTTGGTGTAAAAATGTGTATGTATGTACATACATATGTATACACGAGCTTGAAAATGAAAGTGATATAAAGAATTGTTGAAAAAAGGGTACGCAATGAAATTCTTTTAAACAATTGCGTCTTCAAATTCATTCACACAAAAAATCATTTTGGGTTTCCCTACGTACTTACATATGTACATACACACATACATGTGTATGATGATACGCAATAGATCATCAACAACGTGCACAAGAAAAAAATAATTTTGTAAAAGCAAGCAATGTAAATATGTATGTATGTATATATGTATGTATATATATAATCATTGTTTTATGGAACACACTGAAAATATTCAATAATAAAGAATTTATTTTAGCGTTTTCTATTATAGATACATACATACATACATACATACATACATACGTATGCATGTACCCACATACGTAAGTAAATTGAAAAGAAAATCACACTTAATGGCAATGTTTAGCATTATAATTCAAAAATAATGCAATTATATGCAATTTTTTGTTAAATAAATTTTACTATAAAGTTAACTGATAAATAATTAAGAAATACATTTTGCTTTTCTTTATTTCATTGATATTAAAAAGAATTGGTGTCACCCAGTGGTTGAACTTGAGCATATTAGGAATTATTTAAATAAAAGTTTTGCAGACTGTGTTAAATCCCGGTAGTGGATCTGATATTGAAATTCAGAAAAAATCGGCCCATATATACCCCAGATATAGCGTCTCCCGATATTTCAAGAAATCGGCTTTAAAAGCCAAATAAAACAACTTTTCGCACCAAAAATCAATCAGAATGTATGTACCATTGTGAAGGGTATTTAAGATTCGGCCCAGCCGAATATAGCACTCTTACTTGTTTTAAGTTTTTTTTTATACGTATGTGGGCATGATTAATTTTTTTTTTTCTTGAATTAAACGATCGCCCCAGATCTTCGATTAATAGTGTTTAAAGATTTATGACTTCGCCATAAAAGTAATGTTTTCAAAGAAATTTTATAGATTGATTTTCGATTTAATGTTTTATTACCGTGCATTTCATAACTTCTTGGAATAGTTTATTACATGTTAGTTCTAGATTTTTATACAACAAATAACTAGAATGTGGAATTTTTAAAAGTCCTTAAGCAGCCTTAAAAAGCACAAAGTAAATTATAATTTATAAGAATGATGACAAAAAATTAAAGTGGGATAAAAAAGTACATGTACTGTCTTCACAACTTATTTGGGTGACTTTGATAAAAAAAATTAGGACGACTGGTCCGGCCGGTTAACAAGTATGAAAACGAAATAAGCTTTTCACCAAATTAAATTCCAATAAAGCTGAGTTTTGGTACAAATTTTCCACGTACTCAATGAACTCGATGAAAACAAAATGGCGGTTATAAGTACACGTATAAGTACTTCTATTTTTTTTTTGATGCGAAGTAAAACGATTTGGAAGAATCAAAGCACTTTTTTGTATAACTTTTAGACTCAATATTGAAAAAACTGATTTAAACTGATAGTGAACAATAGACAGATATTTTTTTATAAATAAGTTGTAATTCAATTTAAGTTTAATGCTAAATGCATTGAGAAAATAAACGAGTGAAAAGCTAAGAAAGTGATTTCAAACTGCCAGTCACTTGGCTGACGGGTTTCAAATCACACAAATTTTTGTGCAGGCCACATTTTTGGTGCTTTCAAATCGCCTACACAGAAAGTGATTTCCAGAATTCTGCCCAATCGAGCAATTCGTAGAACGAGCAAATAGTCCTTTGCTCGTTCTTAAACATGTCTCGCTTTTGAAAAATATTTGCTTTATGAAACAGATCGGAATAAATCACGTTTATAAGTATTGTACATGCTTTCATTAAACATTACTATGACGAAACATATAACCGTGTGTTGTTTGGCGACTCTGAAAACGTGTTGAGCTGCGTCTTTTATTAACAGCTGACTTTGACAATTAATATCTTATTCGAATTTTGCCAAATCGAGCAATTCGTAGAGCACCAAAGCAAAGTCATTTGCTCGTTATTAAAAATATCTCGTTTTTGAAACAGACTCGCTTTACAGAACAACCCGGATTAACTTTAATCACAGTTAAAAAAAATTTATTTTTATTTTAAACGTTTACTAATTAATTGACACACTGTACTGTAAGTTTGTGTGTGTGTGTGTGTGTCTAATGATTATTTGCAATAAACTGTTAAAATCAATTATTTACAGAAATATCATACATCTGTGCAAGATAAAAATCTATAATTTGCATTAATTAAAAAAAATATGAATGACGTTCTTCGCTGCAGTATATTAAAAAACAACAAAACAAACAAATAAAAAATATTTTATTCATATCGTATTTTAGTGTTTGCTACATTTCTATGAAAAAAAAAATTTTTCAAAAGAAAACAAGTTTTTAAATTATTACTTTTACCTTAAGTAGAGCAGTATATAATAATATGTACATTAGGGACGCCCTTTGGTACCCGGGGAATTTTTTTTATTACTTTTTTTAACTCTCAGCCCTTCAACCTTTATTACCTACATGTGTAATGTATGTATGTGTAATATTTTTATACTCAAACGTCAATAGGGGCAAACAACACCTCAATGTGTTTCTCTGGTGATTGTTATCGCGTTATGCTAAGTGTCGCACAATCGAGTGGAGGGGCTGACTTATGTTACTGGTAATCGAATGAACTATCGGGTAAAAAAAAAAAAAACAAAATAAAAAACAAACACACAGCATTCGATTGCAAATACATTCGATCAGAAATTTCGTGTCTCAGCCCTAACAGCATGTTTCCATTACGAGTTGAATCACCCGCTTCGCTCTCTCAATCATATTTATGAATCACACTGTTTACACGACTCGTCTATGTGCTTCGATTTGACTTTAGTTTTTGATAAGCCAGCATAAATTTTCCAATAATTTTTGTAAAGAAAATTTGTCTAAATGAACAAAAAAAAGTAAGTGAAAGTGTTGTTGCAAAAAAACTACATTCATTTGGAAATGTCTTCCGAGTTGTCATTGCAGGGCATTAAATACAGCCCAGAACTTAACTTTTATTTTTAAGGGAGAATTAAGTTTTCTTTGCTTTTTATTTATTTATTTATTTTTTTGTTCTTTTACAATATATGATTTTGACAGATAGTGCAGATAAATGTGCGATATAAATTAGAGAAGACAGGAATTTTTCGTGCTTCGCATGTATGTAGCTTCAACATGAAGCAACTTCATTTGCTCTCAAAATTTTGTATGGCGAAGCACGTTGCTTCGCTCCTGATTGGGGTGGGGTGTTAAGCACAAATAGAGAGCGAAGCATATGTCGTGAAAACATGCTATAATGTTGCTCATAAAATCAGCTGAAACAGCTGTTTTCTGTGGTTATGCCTGAGTCAAGACTAACTGCAGTTTCATGTACATTGTGTTTACTAAATTGCTAATGCAGTTTTGCATTGTTTTTTTTTTTGTATTTTGCTTAAAATTCAAAACAAAAAAAGTTTTTAATTTTCCTTAATTTTTTATAACAATTAAAAGCACATATTTCACTTTTAGTTTAATAAGCACTTATTAAACAAAGATAATTTCCCGCCAAATATCCGCTATGAGAAGTAACTAGTCATAATTCGCTCAGGCATATTGGCATCCCTAAATAACCGGCACATTGTGTAAGTAGAATGAAAATTGCATCTGAAAACTGAAATTACAATATCAAACATAAAATAGTAAAAATCAACAAGTGGCTGCCAACAAGTGTGTCTGATCATGAGAGGTAGCAAGAAATTACAGAAAAGTGCACCTACACACAGCCTCATGCACACGCACACACACACACACACACACACACACACACATGCAGGCATTTGCACTCCCTGTAACAATTGGTAAGAGAGAAGTAAAGGCCGTGTTGTTTTCTAGCTAAGAGATGTGGCAATTGTAAAACGAGACAAATCATTTATTTGCAATTAGTGCAGTGTGACCATTTTCGATCTTTTTGAGTTTGAGTTTTTTGCAGCAGAGAGTTGTGAATTAAAAGCAGTTTACTTAAACAGAACTTATTTGATATGCAAAAAATTATTTGTTTTAAAAAAATGTTCGCCCAATTGTAAATCTCAATAAAGACATTGTAAATCTCGACTGCACAGTCATGACATTGCCGTAGCCAATATTGACAGTAGTTGGCTATTATTAACAGCGGATTTTTATTAACAAAGACATGTTTAGAACGACATGCTTTTTCATTGATTTTGCTTTTGTCGATAACTGTTTCAATGATGTCAAGAAAAGAGTTGTTTATAATTTTTTTTTTAATCTGAAACATATTTTGAAAATGAAAAAATAAAATGTCTTACTATAGATTTTAAAAAGTTAAGCGATTACAAAAAACGTAGCATCTTCACTAATTATCGTTTCTGAATACACTTTTAGCAATTTTGGCTCATAACTGCATGGTCGGTGATAATATAAAAATGAAATATGTTGCTTTAAATATATGAACTCTTTCAAAATGTACAAACATTTTAATTGTGTTTGCTAAAAGTTGCCTAAATTTCGAATTGTATTTGAGATATTTTAAATTTCAAATCTGGTCACACCAATCAGAGGTTATAGCATTTAGTGTTTATATGTGATGCAGCTTTGTAGTACAAAAACACAACAACTAAAACTGCATACACTCTTTTTACCTTCTCTTTCTCTCTGTCTCTCTCACACATGCAAACGTTAACGTTAATATAACAAGAGCACAAATAGAAAGTATCTTAAAGACACGTTTTCTTTGAGTAGACAATCTTTAAAATACATTTGAACAACAGCAATATGTTCCATATTCTTGGTAGCATAAATAAAACATACATACATATCTGTATGTTTAGCAGCATGTTGCTAAAGAGAACATCAAACAGCAAAATACATTTGGTGAAAAAGAGAGAAATTTACGAGAATTGTTTTAACTACCAAAAATAGAGTAATTTTTGGAATTGGTACCTTTTGAAACTGGTACTTTTTGAAATCATGTACTGATGTTTCAGAAAAGTACAATGGTTGTTGAAGGCAAACAAAAATTAGAAAAGATCAATGTTATATGAAAAGATGAAACATTCCGCTTCATTCATTCTATAATCCGAATAGCATACTGGTTGCCCGGTTATAATTGAAACCTGAACAATATATTAAATGATATGTTCATAGATTTCTCTCGGCTTTCAAGGGGTTATGGCATGTCGTCAAGGATAGACATTGTCGAAATTAGAGCGAGCTCAGCCAAGTGAGGTTAATTCGAAAATTAATCTTACCGGGATGTTTTAAAGAAAAACAATCTGTTATTTGACTTAACAAGGCATTCTTTGCTGATACTATTCATAGGATTCCTAAGAATAGGGTAGAAACGATACCACAAGGGCATCGATGTTTTTACTTGATACAGTAAAAGTTTCACAAGATCGATACCTCTACTCAGTATCTGTTAGAAGGTAAAAATACTCACATCGGTCACTTACTTCATAAGAAGGGCCGTTAATATGGTGTGTACAGCTCTACAACATTTTGTGTATATATTGTCCGAGGAAAGAAAATAATAGATAGTAATCACAACAGCAACAAATATGTATATGAATACAAGACAGGGATGCAAAATTGTATCAGGATTTTTTACAGCTAAATAAAATCTGAATATTAATGCTAATAGTTACTCTTCACTGTCTTTAATTAATTATTAGAGAAATATTTTCCTTTTTTTATCTGCAAATAGTAAAAAAAAGTAAAATTTTATCCACGTTTGCATCCCTGATACGATACGCTTGCATACCTGATAAGTACACAAACCAGAAAATAAAAATATGGCACGTTATAAGTGTGCAAGCAAGCTTTGACAGATCTAATAGGTACATATAAAGTAGGAAACAAAATCATTTGATTCGCTGAAGTAACTCTATTAATATTAAATTTATATTGCTACATACAGGATTTTTTGAAACAGGAAAACCTGGCAGCTCTGCAAAATTTGCAATATATTTAAATAGCTACATGTTTATAAATATGTACATACATTTGTCGTTTCATCCCCAACTACTACAAAGGACCTGCACTACATTCTAAAGCCTGTCACTCAGTTGTTTTATTGTTGGTTTTTTTTTTCTTTCTTGCAAATAGTTGTAATATAGTAATATTTAACTTTATAGTCGAACTATATGACATACAATTGTTAATAATTTTATTGCGTCTAAACTCCAATTCATGCTTTTACAAATAGCGAATGGTGACATTGTTGCCAACTAGCAAGTATATTTGCTGTATAATTATAATGGGAGCTTAAACGCACAATCTTCTTCGTTTAATGGCAGTTTAAACCAAGGCAGCTCGATATCAGGTAGTCTATAATGCATGTGTGCCCCAAATGCGACAATGTTGCTTGTTTACATACCCGCCGAAATCAAAATGAGCTTCATCAGAAAAGATTATTTTTCGGCATCTTCTATAAGTCGATCGCAGGCCCACTTAGCGAAGCGTATACACAACCATATTCGTTCAGCGGAAGGATAAAAGTAATTATCTGTCAAATCAGACATGAGCTAAGTGTTACCATTCACGAAATAAGCACTAGTTGAAAGAAAAAACGTTAGATGGAGAACCCTGTATATGCATATGTGGATATACTAAACTAACCTAAACTCATTGGTATCTTCTTAAGTAAATTTCATGACATTCGAATCAGTCGTTTCGAAAATGCAGTCTTAATTCCTTTTTTTTTAAGTCGCCCACTTTGTGCCGAGAATAATTTGTTCCATGTCTAAAAGAAAGGGGAAAGAAGTATAGGAATTATTTTTCAGATTAGGACCAGCACTCAGGGTATGATCCCCACATATTCATTGTATTGTACTGGATTGGAGGGATTGGTGGGTGAAAAACGAAAATTGAGAGTGTTTGTGGATGTTTGATTCAGCAAAAAAAAAAAAATATATATATAATATAAAAACAGAACATTTATTTTCGCAAACTTCAATGAGTAGTGTATATAATGTATATACCTTCGACACTATCCAGTTAAGAGCATGTAACGCAACCTCTACAATATTACAAAACGTTGTCTATATAGAACAAAAAGGCGACACAATAACCATGTTATGGTTATTGTGTCGTGCTGGTTTAAAAAAGAAATCATACGTACATGAATGTTTACACCAGTTTTTTCATTTTGCCCTTAAGAAAATGATAGAAACGCTGAGGTATGAACCCATAAGCAATGTCGGTCATATGATGCATCAAATGACCGACACTGTTCTTGCTGGGGTGGCATCGTGAGTGTATGAAAGCAACCAGTGAACACAAACACAGACATAAACAATGAAAAAATATTGTTGTAAAGTGTTTGGAAAAATATTGGTTTTGTTGCTATTTTTACCAAAAACAGTAGAAAACATGAATGAAAAGCTTAGCAAAATTTATTTTTAAATATACTCCTTGAAGTACTAGTAATGTACTCAAGGCAAACAGAATATTAAATACAAAGAATTATGATTTGTTTGCTTGCTTTTATGAAGTATGCAGTGGATTTTTCTAAGCGAAAATTAAATGCAAAGAAATGCGGAACCTATAGCAACAGAGATAGCTATTTTTATATGTTCTATCCTTCACTGGCCACGCAATCCTCTCAAGGCTGCCATATTGATGCAAGTTGACAAAAAGAAGTGTTGATTTTTGTAGTCCAGTAAACTGGTGGCCTGTATATTACTAAAAAAAATATGTCAACGAAAAATTTATTAAATTTTTAAACTGTCTGTATATGATATAGATTAACTCGTTAAGGCCGTAATTCACTATCCTACTCAATCGTACTCGTACGTACTCAATCGTGAATGAATCCACTGAAAATTACTAGCTACATCTGATAGAATTCTGTCCTACTTTAAGAAGTTGCATTAAAATGGCTACACTATTATACTTTTGTAAACAACTTCAAAAAGGCAACCCTGATAGCATAGAATAAGATAAGTTTTTGAAAATTTTCAAAAGAGCAAAAGCAAATCGGACAGACTTGTCGAAAAGTCTTTCACACACATACACTTTTAGTCCAGACTATCACACTTTTTGGACACACATGTCATTTTTAAGAGATCGTACGATTCAGTGGGATAGTGAATCACGGCCTTTACAAATATCTTATATATGCCTTTACAAAACTCTTAAAATAATTAACTAATTTGAAGCAGATGGTCTCTGCATACCCTTTTTTACAGTGAAATAGTGTGTACGTACTGTGTGGGACAGCCTGTTGTACTCCATGCACACTTGCGTACTTTTTGTTGCTATACATTTGCTTTGCAGCAACAAATGGTACCACATTTATCATCTCTGATACATGTTTTGTGTCTCTGATAAATGATGCATATGTGAGTGAGAATTGAAAATACAAATGAGAAATACAACACGTCTGTGAAAAGACTTCAAATACTTTTGCTTTTTGTGAAAATCACTAGTCCTTTTAAGCATCTGAAGAAGAAAACATCGCGAAGCGAGTAAAACTTATTAAATATAAAATAATAAATGAATACATAATAAAATAAATAAGTAAATTAGAATATCTTAACGGTGATTTGAAACAAAAAAAATAAGATTTCTGCATTTTTCTAATAACAAAGTAATTACAAAATACAATCAAATGTTCTGCAAACAAAAATATATTAAATACATTTTAATATAAGTTAAATGTTTAGGCAAATATCAATAACATTGATATTTCATTAAACATTTTCAAAGACATTACGGCATGGAATTTTACAACAAGTAATTTAAAAAAGACATGCTGCACATGCGCATTTTAATTAAAAAAAAAAAAAAACAAAATAAAACAAAGTTAAACAAACCTACGTTTAAACAACTTTCAAGAGTTTTTGTTTTAAGGTTGGCGTTAATTTTATTACGTTTTTGTTTCTTTACGGCATCATCTTCATAATTCCATAAAGCCAGACTGTCAGTCCGCCAGTCAGTCAGTCAGACGGCAAAAATTGAAGAAACACAAAACAATCGTCCCAAAATACATATTAACTTGTCTGTATTTTTTCGTCCATAAACATTGGCCATCCATGTACATACATTTTACAGCAAGACCAACTTTAATAGCCAAACAAACGGCCGCAACAACAACACTTTTAAAACCACTTTAAAACCTTTGTACCAAAGAAAAACAAAACAAAAATTCAAAATTGAATGCCACAGTTTCAATTTCTTACTTCTTAAATACGCAAGGGACTCAAAAAACAAAAGCAACCCAAAATTTGTAATCGTCTGTATCGTTCAAAACAGTGATGATAATTTCGTTTAACTTATATTGAAACAAGACACTGACTGCTGCTAATTGAAACGTTTTTAATTCGTTTTTTTCTCTTGCCTTTCAAATGCGATTAAGTGTCAAAAGAAGTGCACAAAAGCTGTCAGTTCTTGTGTTAAAAGCCAAGCATTTTTTTTTATATTTTGAATGATTTCATGAAAGGCCAAAAGAAAGTGAGTGATAAAACAAATATTTGGCCCAAAACATTTTTTCTTAAGAATGATGAAATGTATGAAAATTTCTTTATCACCTAAATCACATACATACATATATTTTTAATTAGAAACTACATGAAATTAGTTTCTTCAATCAATTTATAGTTTTTTTCGTTTTCTTGGAAAAGTTTGTTCAAGTGTAAACAATATTCCCTTAAAACCTTTGAAACTTTTTTTTATAGAAAAAAAAAAAAATAATTCAGCCATATCGCAATAAGTGGTTTTTTAAATTTATTTGCCTTTAATTGTGAAAAAAAAACATTTTTGTTTTAAGTCTCAAGAGTCACGGTTGTCAACATGGTAATTATGAATATAGTCACTGACATTAAAAACTTGGTTTTGTCTTTTTTTTTTTTTTTGTTTTCCTCTCCCTCTCTTTCTCTCTCTTTTAATTTATTTATAAAAACGGTTCAATTAAAATTTAAAGGCAGCTTTATATGCATTATTTTTTATATAAAAGTAGTATATATTAACTTTGAATTGCATTAAACTTGTTACGTGGCGTTCCACGTAAAGGAGCATGCCAACTAGCGTTAATTAATTTTTTAATTAAGCTAATTATTATTATTTTTTTTATAATATTTGCCCTATATATAGATTCTACATTTGCATGCGCTTTGCTAAAATAAATTGTAAGGGAGGTGTATTCATTAATTTCACCTGTCAGGAAACAATTCTTACAAAAATACAGGCTACAATTTTCTGCTTGTTTCTACACGTCATAACAATTGTGCAGACTGAGTTGAAAATTTTGACATGCGTTAAATAATTTTAAATTTATTTTAATTGAAAACTTTTATAAATATTGGGCCCTGAGATAATTGCCGAAAAAGTTTATGGAACACATAGGTATAATTTGATATTGTGGCAACCATTCGATATTTACAATACAAGTTACATTTTTAACCACTGGACTTAACCTGGTGTCTATACGTGATCAATTCTTGTATATCATGATAAAGGTTAAACTAACTAGTTTTGTCTCTATTTGTATTTTATTATTTCATATAGAATTTGGTATTTGTCATGACATAAATTCATCAGGTATAAAATGCAACTATTGTGAATAACCTAATTATTTTCAAATAGAAAAGGAAATTCGAAAATCGTTCTGTTTTGTTTCAACATAATTTATGGAGCGAACCATGACACAACTAATAAGGTAGCCTCATCAGCTGAACCGTTAGTAATCTGACTACTTAAAACTGTCAAGAGAATACAGAGATAAAAGTCGGCCAAAACCAGATAGCAAATCAGCGTAAGCTTTGTTCATCTCTCTGCTCTAAATGTAGCAGGGGCGGCTTTTTGACAGTTTTCAGAAGTTGCGCAAGAACAAAATGCATGTTATTTTTATTGTAGGGAAAATGTTACCTTATTAGTTGTATCATGATATCTTAGTATTCAACTGCGCTGAAGTAAAAAAGTAGTGCCAAGTATTTGCAATTGTGTGCATCAACGATCGAACAACGTTCAATCTTGCAAATGTGCCGGTATATTTTTAAATGCTGCTAAAAGAATTTTTGTTAGATTTATTGTACTCTAAAAATAATTTGAAAACCAATAATTTGCAAATAACTCCAACAAAAAAAGGCTTACCTTTTTCCAATCGAATAATTTCCATGTATTAATTCTCAAGTTATGCTTAAGCACTTCTTATATGTTTTAAAGGTTTTCAAGTAACGAACGTGCTAGAACACTTATTTAGTAAAGTTTATGTCTGTGGTGAAATTTTGAAAATGTATGCTAAATTTATCTCTCATACATTTTCGAAATACACTTCAACTAACGATTCCTAAAAAATGCTTTTAATTCGTTTCTCAAGAAAAAAATGAAACTTTAAAAAATATCTGTATTGTCCGACCAATAAGCTATTGAAACTGATACAAACTTATAAGCCGAGTTCAGTGTTTTAAAAGAATCAAATGTTTGAATGACTGCATGAATGTTTACACACATATACATATGGCTGGAGTTGCTACAAATAATTTCAAAGAATTCTCATGAAAATCATGTAAATGAGAAGTAGTCTGATTCGCAATATGCACTTTTCTTTTTGGTTCATCATTCAGCCTAAAAGAAGTCAACTTAAAGACCTGCATTATGTCAATGCATTTTCATCTGGTACAGTGCTTTCGGTTGCTCTTCACACCAAAGATGGAAATTTGTTTTCTTGTTCACATATCCATTCAACCAGAAATGAGTTTCGTCTTGTTTGAGCAAGAAGTGGACGATGCACTTTCTTAAACGAGCATGCATTTTGATAATAAAATTCAATACTCTGCAAGCGTTGTTGGCTTCTAAGTCGTTTCATGGTTAAATTATAGTTCGAACTGAACATATTTGAACTGGCCCTTAAATGATATCAAACAAAACCATTAAAAAACGAAAGCTAACGAACCTTTTTGTTTCCATTCCTTCTTAGTAATTTTTTGGTAGCAATTATGTTTTTATATGATTTGATGTGTGTTCGTTATACCGAGTACAAGAAAAAAATTTTTTGCTCGTTATAAAAACTTTTGATGTTCTTTAAATGCGATGTTCACTAAATCGAATGTTCGTTAAATCGGAAAACTACTGTATATAAGAAAAAGTTCGAATAATAACAATTAATAGATTTTTTCTTCTAATACATTCATATATACTTTCAAAGCTCTGTATCAACAACGAAACAAATCCCCAAAATTCTTTGTTGTGGTATCTTGAAACTACCTGTGTGTGTTGACACAATTTGCTACACTGTTCCTTCTTCTTATCTGTGTGTTGTTTTTGTTTTTTCTTATGTGGCTCAAAAAAGGTTCTTTTCCTTAAAATCCGTATTAATGGATGATGATGATGATGTCATCACTTCATTTTCCAAGTATCGCACAAACATTTAGGCTTTCAAAATAAAATGCAGTTTTGAAGTATTTTTTTTTTTTTGGATGTTTCTATTTATTTTTCAAATCTTTCCACAAGTCTTTAGATATTTGAACTATTTAATAAATTCCAACAGGAAATATAATTATCAAATGCTTCCGATATGTAAAAAAAAAGAAAAATATCGAAACGTATAGAGAAGCGATAAATAATAAAATAATAGAAAACCGGCTAAATAAAATTAACGCCAAAGGAAACAAATGAGAAATGAATAAACAAAAACTGAAAAAAATGCTCATGACTACAAATTGCTTGTTTATGTAAATGGCAAAAAAATAAATAAATTCAATTGATTTAAACAGTAATAATTTTTGACAACTTAATACATGTTTAATATTTTCTTTTTTAGCTTGAAAAAATAAAATAAAATTACATACGCATGTACATATGTTTGTATGTATATGAAATTGCATAAAGATTTGAAAAATAGTTTTTGTAAACAAAGTAACACAAACAAAAATAAAAAAACGCATATAATTCCAATTTAAGCATTTTGTAAAAAAAATAAAAGAACTAACAATATTTGAAAAAGTGATATTTAGTTCAGTGTACGCAAAAAAAAAAAATAAATACATAAAAAGAGTAAAACTTAAAACAAGTTTAGAAAACTTTAAAAAGGAAAAAATAATGATAATAATTATCGTGATAAAATAATAGTTTTTTTTTATAAACGATAAAATTACAAAATTTACTTATAAAGAAACATTTGGAGTTTATTACATCACTCACTTAAAAATATCTGAAAATAAATAAATCTAAAAGAAACTCAAAATCAAATAAAGTATTAACAGTGGCAAACAGCAGCATTTATCCACTCTGCTAAACAACGACAACAACAACAAGCAAAGAAGTACTTAAAATCGCAATTACTTTTACTTAATTACAACCTCCATTTACAACTCTACTTAATATTTTATTTTCGATTCTTTTATTTAAATACTCAACAATATTTTATTTTGTAAATGTAAGTAACTTTTTATTTCGTTCATCTTAATCAAATTAAATTTTTAAATGTTTTAATTAAATTTCGTTTATCTTAATTAAATTCAATTTTTATGCTGATTGTCTATAAAAATCAAATTTATTAGCATTGGCAACAAACTAACAGATTTCTTTGCTCAGCAAAAAAGTAATTTAACTTGGCAACACTTATTAATGCAGGCTTATTAAAGACAGCTGTTCAAAGTCTAGTAATATACAATAGACTGGATAGATTTGTCTGGACAAAAATTTTTCAATATTTTGCAATCACAAAAGGTCCAGACTATTACATATCAAAAAATAATAATAATTTTGGAATTATTATTATTTTTTATTATCGAAAAAATAATAATTTAGTAAATAATTTAATTGCATCACAAAAAGGTTGAACTAATCCAATTAATCCAACTTTATTTGGACCTTTACGAATTTGAATATAACCTAATACCTTACGTTCCAAAAGTGTTAAAAATGCAACTCTTACTAAAACAAAAATAATTAATATTAAACTACTACCTATAAATAAAATATTTTCAATAAATAACAAGTACTATTTGTAAAATATTACATAAATAAATTCTAAATTTATTGCACTAATCTGCCAAAATAGTTAAATTAATAATATTCATTAAATAAATAATAATTTATTAAATATAAGGTCATTTCGAGGCGAAAAAAAATATTAGAAAATGTATTAATTCAGGTCCCAAAATAGATCTATAAAATGTTTTTTTTTTTTTGTCTTTTTCAGCTGTCTATATGCCGACGACATTTCGTTGGGGCTAATCAACTCATCAGTAGAAAGAATGTTTGAAACTTAACTACTTATTCCATAATTCCCATGAACAAAATGAGAATCATAAACAAACCTTTAACGCAGTAAACATTTCTTTTTCGTTTTGCAACTATTTTACTTTTCTTTGCAACCTTCTATACTACGAGTTGCCATCGGCTAATACGGTTTGTATTTGTAAAATATTTGCAAAACGAAAAAGAAATGTTGACTGCGTTAAAGGTTTGTTTGAACATTTCTGATTCTCATTTTGTTCATGGGAATTATGGAATAAGTAGTTAAGTTTCAAACATTCTTTTAAGAATTTTTCAAGTCTACTGATGAGTTGATTAGCTTCAACGAAAAGTCGTCGGCATATGGACAGCAAGAAAAAGACAGAAAACATTAGATAGGCCCATTTTTGGACCTGAATTAATACATTTCACTTGGCTCTTAAAGCAAATAAATAGTTAAGTTCATATTTAAATATTAGAAAATATTATGGAGGGTTGGTTGGTGATGCATTTCCCTGCTCTAGGGGCAGTCTGTTAGTGTGATGGTGGTGAAAATTTCATTTTCGAGGCACGCAAATCACTCCCAGGCAGCCCGCAAAAGAAGTAAATTTTTTCCAATCCCGTATCACGCCTGCTCAGAAGGCTTCCATACAAAAACACAAACTCAAAAATTAAAATCAAACGCCTCGATTTTAAACAGAGTGGACCTCATGACAAAAGCTCTCGGTGGCACAAATCGATTGTTAAATCGCCCCAACCTAATATACAGGCCTGAGATTTTTCGAAATTTTTCTGATTATGAATTTTTAATTCCATCGATTTTGTTCAGTGTTGCCAGCTTAGGGGGTTTCCCCCTAGATTTAGGGGGTTTTTTTCTTTTAGTAGTGAATTTGGGGTGTTAAATTCTTTCGCGAAAAATTTAGGAGAAACAATTTATTTTTGGGGTATTTTTAGGGGATTTCTGTGTTTGATTGAACTGTAAAATGGCAGGAGTTAGAAGATTTTTCAATTGATAAATTTGAAGAATTTAACGATTTTTAAAGTAAAATTAAATGAGATATTTTATGTTCATCTGGCAGCTTCAAGTACAGAATTTTGCAACTGGTAATTTTAAGTCCTATTTTTTTGTTGAGTTGAATGAATTTTTTTCTTATGGATCATTTCTTTCCGAAGACTTAGAAACTCTTAATATTTTTGGAGAAACTTAAAGTTTTCTAGATACGCAGATAACAATTTCCAGCTGCCTATAAATACATACTTAGATCTCAAAATATGTGAATACAAATAAATCGAAAATTTATAATAAATAAACATACGCCTGTAATCATAACATATGCACTGAAAAATATGTATGGTATGTACTTATAATCAGTTAATTTTGACTTCTTTTAATTGGGGAAAGTTTAACAATTTTATGCATTTTCCGCATTGTCAATGCATTAATATTGGTGATTCGCAAACTAAAGCAGAAAGTTCACCAACATTTTTCAGGGGGATTTTGTAGAAAAAAATTGAATTCTAGGGGGCTTTAAAATTTTTTTGGGGGGAAGACATACATACCTTGACCTGGGAACACTGATTTTGTTATACTTTTAAGGCGATATTCATAATAATTATTGTAAGTTTATTAAGCTCTTATTTGATGTATTTCTACGGAATATTTGTCAAATAAACGTGTAATAAACCTTCAAAAGTTTTTATGAATATGGGTAATATATTTTATTCTCTTGGTCACCTGAACAGCCCAATGCGAAGTCGAATTTTGTCAAGCTACAGATCATTTACACTAACTAAGCGAGCAGCAAATTGACTTTTTGAATACAAATTTTCAACTTAAAACTTTTTCTTGCTCCCTGGTGTTTTTGTTTTACTTTCCTTTTATTAATATATTTTCCCAATAATTTAAATCAAGCCAGTCAATTGAAAAATTAAACACAAATTGATGTTTGTTAATCAATAAGCAATTATCAATAAAGACAATATCACAGTCATCAAAGAAATGTCTTAACAATTTTGATTGAAAATGTTTTTTTTTACTATATTTTTAAAATTGCTTT
The DNA here is from genome assembly GCA_963662145.1 of Sturmia bella. Lineage (NCBI taxonomy): Eukaryota > Metazoa > Arthropoda > Insecta > Diptera > Tachinidae > Sturmia > Sturmia bella. Next base: position 21,623,655 of record OY759172.1, read on the forward strand.
CTTATAGCGCAGCTGTAAGAGCTCTTTTAAAACTTCGCATCAAACACACTTGACTGACCGTGTTGGCATTTGTGCAAATAATAATAAAAACCCAAGAATGTTTGGTTAAAAGAATTCTTTCGTCAAGTCTATTAATGAGTGCGGCAATTATAAAATATCAAGTTTATGTGCGAGAGAATACATTTTTCTGAACTGTTTTCATTTGATGATATACTGCTTACTCATTGATTGGCAATGTGTTTGAAATTTTAAAATAAACTTGTAAGATAAAGCGCATTTTTAAATTTATAAAAATTAATATGTATTTGAATTTTGTTAAAACAATTATATGTGCTGCAGTGTTTGTTTTTTTTTTTTGCAAGTGCTGTATTTTCCCTTTGCTCGCCTTATAATTATTATAGTTTTTTAATGCGGCAAGAATTGTTCATATGGAAACATTGCTTAAAATACACTACGAGTCTGCTAAACATTTTTTCTTTCTACTGGAACTACATTTTTATAACGTGTGCATTTTCCCGCCATATAAAAAAAAAACCGCATACTTATTTAACGTTACTCAATTAAAAAAAAAATTCTAAACTATTTCATCACAAAAAAAAAAAACAGAATTGAAAATAACTTTATGCATTGTATTACCCAAGTTCATTACCATAATTATGATTATAAAGAGATTTCCATTCAAAATTGAAGGCAAATATTTGAGCTAATTGCTGGAAAATATTTTTATATTTTCAGTATGGGTGAATGGAATTTGCAAAAGAAATTTATGACCGCAAATTGTTTACAATAAATGTATGTATGTATGTATATCAAACAAAACAAAACGAAAAAAATTCCAGAACAATATTAATAGTGCTCTAAATTTTTTTTTTTTTTAATATGATGCATCTGAAAATTTTTTCTTCTAATAGAAAGAAATTGTTTAAACCAAAATATATTGCATTTTTGCAGCATTACTGGATCAGCCATAAAAACAATTTTTATTAGAAAATCAATTTGTTTTTTTTTTAAATTCAAATTGTGGGCGATTCAAATTTATTCATTTGTGTGAGTTTTGTTGTTGTTAAAAGTAAAAGTAAATTGTAAGTCAATGTATTAGATGAAGAAAGTAGTTTAATAGTTGCAAATACTTTGGTTGTCATTGCAGCTGATGCGCATAAATATGTACATATGTATAGTTTCATTATCAGTTATCAGGCTTGTTCTGGAATCAAGGTGATTTTAAATTACGAAGCTGATTTCAGGCCTCCGATCATCATCTTATTTTTAACAATTATTTTTGTATGTATTCTTTATTTGCAATCTATCTTAAGATATTAAACAAATGGGCTCAAAAATTAAATAGTGACATACATATTGATTTTCAGTAAAATCAATATTATTATCTACAAATTATTATGTTTCTAAAATTAACATTTACAATATATTCATAAGTAATTAGTAATTACACTTAATGTTAACTTTGTTTATAAAATAAGAAATTAGCTCAAGATGTAACAATTTATGATCTAAACGGCAGATCTAAAACATGAACTCTTTTTAATCTTCTGGTTTCTTCACTATCATCTAATAATGAGATGGCCAAACTAGTTGTTGTGCAGTAATTTAGTTTTGAGTCGGAAGTTTATAATTTTTAATTATTTTAACGGGCTGGGATTCGATTTTCATTCCGTAGAATTGGGAAAGGTTTTTTTTTTGTGATGAAATTGTAGTGACCAACCTGTTGTAGAGAAGGCAAGAAAAGTAAAGTTGAAGACTTATTGGCTGGGGAACATACCATTACTGTTTCACGTCTACCACAATGCTCATGAGCTCCGAAATTGCTTCGAATCCAGGCCATAACCAATTCTATAATGTTGTAGAGCCCAGATAATGCTGTGGCGATCGGCAAAATCTGAGCAATAGGCTTTTCTCTTCACTCTATGAGAAATGTAAGAAATATTTAGTTGGGGCTGTAGCACAGTGCAGGGCACTGATAGAGAGTCTTGAATAAAAGGAGAGCATATAAAACAACAGCAAAAACATAAAAATATCCGCAACACTCCTGCTTTGTTGAAATCTGAGGCAAATTTTTATGAGGCAAATTTATGTTTTTTATTTTTGCTTGTTTTGCTTAGGGCTGCCCAAGGCGAATCAAGTATAAGTGGTCGCAATTCAATTCGCTTCAACATTTTCTCTCGAGACGTCATACGTTTTGTTGTCGTTTGCTATCAGCTTTGACAACTCAGAAGATAAAATCGTTTAAAAATGTAGAAGCGAATTGGGATGCGGGCACCTGTAATGGATTCGCCTTGGGGCTGCCGTTATCACTATTTAGTTATACTGCAGAAAGTAAATGAGTGAAATTGTCATCACACAAATACGTATGTATGTATATCTGGAGTGCAGCACATTTGTTAAAATGTTATAACTTAATGCAAAAGCTATTGTTTTTATTGTGCTTGCTGTGTAACTGTTGTTGATCCATTTATATAAATGTTTTTTGAGTCGAAAATTAGTTTAATAAAACAAGTGAATGGAATATTTTTGGTGTTTTTGAAGAATATTTTGGTAGGAAAATTTTTGCTCTGGTTGAGAAATAAACACGAAGAGAATAAAAAATATACGAAAAACAATCGTAATGTTTAAAAATGATTTCTAACTTCATCTCACAATAATTCACACGAATAGATTTTTCACCTTTGGCTGCTAGATCGTTAGATTTCTCACTGTAGGCATAAGCGTGAGTTAACATACCCCCCCCTAAAAGTAGTCAAAAGGCTTTAAATCACACGGCAATTGACCGACCGGCTTCAAATGTGAAATAATTTCTTCACCAAACTCCCTGCCCAATTGTTGCAAAAAGCACAACAGGGTGTGTGAAAGCGCCCTCAAGCTATAATTTAGCTTTGCTCCTCTGCCTTGAGTAATCACTTTAAAATTTCACTAGACCCCGTCTCTAGATAAAGTCATAAAAATACTGAATAATTTCATGCCTCATAATTTGACTAGTAGTTAAATTTGAAGGTATTATTAAATTGAAGCCACATTTTAATTATCGACTAAAAAAATCTTAATTTTATACTCATGTTGCTTGTTATTAATTATTAAATCAAAATAGAATTGTATTAAATTTTTATAAGAAAACGTTTTCGCCCTCAGCCAACACAGCTTTGTCATAAAAACTTCAACATCAGATCTTAGGTAAACATAAGCGAAAGTAACAGTTAGTCAGTCGGTTTCAATACTACTTATGGCTATAAAATAACTTATGGTTTCTTTTTTTATTATTATTATTATTAACACTGTGTTTGTGTAAATCTCTCGATCGCTTAATGTGCATTTTATAATGCTAGACATTTATAGTGCAAGTTTACATGCACTAAAATGCATAAAATTTATGTGCGAACAAATCGAGTTCATGGGCAAATACACAACGAAAAAAAAGAAGAAAAAACTAATGAAATAAATTTATAAAAGAACTTAATGTATGAAGCAGATATTGACCGTTGCTCGAGAGTAGAAAAAACAAAAACTAAAATAACGACAACAACAAATGATCGAAAACCAGCCCCTTTTTGAAAACCTCAGCATTGCTTTTGATTGTCGTAATGTTTTAAAAATGATCTATATACATACATACTCATATATAGAAATGTTAAAAGTATTCTTAAGACTGATTCGCAGACTGGCTCGCCTTTAAAACAAATAACAAAAAAGAAAAGAAAAGAAAAGAAAAGGCAACGAAAAAAAACGTTATTATCACATCAATTTAATCGAAACCAATTGAAAAAATTATACATTTTCATTGCATTGCTTTTAAAATAACCTTTTTTTTATTTTATTCAGACAAAACACTGTTTCCAAAATGCTTATAAATTCATCTAAATCATGATATTGACACAAGAATGTAAACTTGAAAGGCTGCTTTTAGCTTGTAGAACTGTCAACTGTCTTTTTCTGGAAACCAATCTTAATGTTTTAAGGTAATTAAAGTATTGTCCTATTCCACTGAGTGGAAAATAATGTATTGCTTCTTAAAATTTTATTCGCGAATACAATTCTGAGTAGCAGGCATCCTAAATGATCTGAATTTATGAAATTTTACTAAATGGAATTTCATATTAAAAGAAAATAAGCAAAAAGTAATAAACTTCGTGCTAAATCCTACAAAATAATTGAAACTTGGCAAATGGCCACTTTTGAATATGGAGTTTACAAACATGGCATTACCTCGAATTTCGTCTGAGTCGATTTCAGCACTTTTTTCTTATTTTCACAGCATTAATAAGCTTTTAGGGATAAAATTGCATATTTTTCGTTTTGAGCCACAGATTTTCGTGGTTGCCTTTGCTCGTTTTGGGGATACATGGCAACACTTTCTCTGGCAACACTGTTTGCAACATATTGTACTGCCAAACAGGAAGAAGAGAACTTGAGGAAACTAATTAAAAGAGCTACATACATATGTATTATGATAATATTTGCACACAACCTGCTTGAATGTTGCAATCTTGAGCTCCAATATATTGAAACCTTATCTGGTTCCAATTGCTCTTTTTAAAATTGCATGTTAGCAGATGTATTTATTTATATTGAATTTATTTATATTTAAATAAAATTTTGTGTCCCCTTACGTACGGATTTACAAATATCTTTATTATTTTAAACCGAAAATTTATAAAATGTTCAAAACCGCAACCGTACTCGTCCCACACTAAATTACAGTGGCGCTCATTTTTCTTTCTTTAGGAAATGGTGTACGCATAATTTATAGCTTTTCTTGTGTAAAAATAAACTAAATTGTTTTATTACTTAATGTCAATAATATTTCTTTTTAATTGAAATGTGTATGGAATAAATCAAAGGTTTTTTCTTCTTTAAAATTCACAACAAATTTAACGGTCTATTTTAATAGATGCGTCAAAGAGTCCGGATAAATCTTGTATGAATGTATAAATTTTTTGTAGTTTGCCACAAGAGCCAATTGAAATTTATTATTTTAGGTCTAAAGAGAGCACTTCAATTGTTTTCTGTCTGACTTTTCAGCCGTCTATATGTAAAATGTGTTGCAAAACGAATGAATTATTTTCTGTATTCAACGTTTGTGTGAACATTTTATTTTCGCATTCTCATTATATTTGAAAAAAGTAGTAGAATTATGGCGAACCGTTTAAATCAAACAATCTTTCAAGGTTTTTCGAGTCTATGGACGAGTGGAGAGGCATCAACGAAATGTTGGCCACATATAGACGGCTGAAGAGCTAGAATCAGAAACTCGTTTTTCGGCCTATTTAAATTTGTAACTGTTTGTTATTCAGATTTTCAATACATACATAATGTGATCAAAAGATATATTTAGAACACTACTTAACACTACAACTTAGCTTCCAGAAATTTATAATTCGAGACCATCTATAACGCCTAATGACTTGCACGGCAGTCAATAGAAAAATTAATCTCGGAATGTTCTAAGATAAGAACCTTTGTGCTAAAGCTTAAAATGTGACAGCATATTCTAGATCCTTTCAGACCAATGCATACATGGTCGTTATTTAAATTGTATGAGGTAAATTAGTGTGGTGCTTTCCTTCGCTTACACAGATGTCACTTGTGGCAATACTAAGCAATCAGTTGTATTGGATTAACCCTTAACACACCACTAGCTAAAATTTCTAGCAATACTAACGCAAACATGCATGTAATTGAGCTGTTTAGCTGGTCAAGAGAAAAAATTATTTGCCATTATACACAATTGCTCATATATTTCTTGATTTCGTTAATAAAAAATTTAATAAAATATTATATGAAAAGCAAGTATAAACATAATTTTAAACACAAATAGTTCCCGAAAAAAAAAAGAAAAAATCTTTGTTTAAAAAAGGGCGGAGAAAGAGAAATGATATTGACAACAATCAGTGCTGAAGAGCAAGAAGCAAATAATAATCGCCTGTGCTACCAAGTTCACCTAGAAACAAATTCATCTTGGCTAAAAAGCGAGAGGCAAAAAGTAATCACCTGTGCTGCCAAGTTTGTCTGGTAATGAAGTTACCAATCCGCAGAGATTTTTGATGCTGCATATTTGATTTAGTGATGTACGCCCTCCGTTTCATACAAGGCGACTTTATACCAGGCGGGTGCACTAGAATTCGCAGCGCAAAATACAAACTAACACACGAGTTTTATTAGTGCAGAAACATTGTTTGTTTTCAAAATCTGAATTCGTCATGGGCTATTCATCTATTCATCAGATAAAAATAGTTTCTTTGTGCGCAATACGCATTTGATCCTAAGTTGATGATACTTAAATGAAAAAAAAAGTTGTATTCATTAATTTTTATAATTCGAACTGTTTGTATCACGTTTATCAGGCTTAAGTTGGTTTTTTATTATTTTTGTGATCGATATTAATTAAACAAGACAAAGTAAACATCAAGGACCTTTAGCTAGGTAGACTAGACTAGACTAGCTGTTTCAAAGCAGCCACACTTCCCATCAGCACAGTCTTAAAAATAAAATATTTTATGACAAGCAGATATAAAAATCACTGTTTGTTAAGCGATTTTATACTGATTAATATCCACAGCCAATATTTTTTAACCAAAAATATTTAGAGTAAACTGGCGGAATTATTTTTGTAAGCCCAAACAAAAAAACTTGAAAACAATCAATGTCAAAAGCAAGAAACAAAAAATAATCACCTGTACTGCCAAGTTCACGTTGTATGAATTCGCCTTGGTCTTGGAGAATACCAAGGCAGATTCAGACCAGGTAGGTGCATTAGATTTCGCCGCACTACACACACAAACTAACACATTCTTTTTCTAGTGTTAAGTAATTTTTCTTGTCCAGGATCTAACTATTTGCCAAAGATTTGAAAAGTTAAATTTGTACTTTAAGCCCGATGAAAATAAAAAAAAACTATGGTCACAAAACTTTTCTACCTCCAAAAAATTTTAAATTAAAATGGCACCAACTTTTTTAAGCAAAGAAAGAAAAAATTTGACATGTAAGAGCTTTTTGATCCAAGAAGCATAAAATAGTCACATGTGCTACCAAGTTCACATTGCATGAATTCGGTTTGAGAGAATATATTGAAAAGTAATGTAATGAAAATCTGACCTTAATTCCCTTTCTAAGGTTAAATCGTAAAATAATTTTAAAATATTTACCATTATTGGCCAAGAATGTTGCATTTTCTTTTTTTTGCAAAAAGACAATATAATTATTTGTTGTGTAATTTCCATTAGTTAAAGATCAGTTTAAAGCTGTTTAAACCTTGAAATTCATTCATATTCTGAGAAATAAAGCGTAATTCCCCTTCTCTCACCTTTTGTTTTATAATAACAGCAATTTTGTTACCAAAACAGCATAACAACTAAAATCAATCAGTTTTGTCTCTTTCGTATTTCGTACTCGTTTGTTTAATGCCAAGAAAATTGTTGGTAATTATGTGTTCTAAAAGAATTCATTTGCTGATGCAATAACTTACATTATTATGCTCATGTTTCATTAAAGCAACATATTATTTGCAATTATTTTCCGTTTTTTTTTCTAATAAATACAAATATGATACTGAAGGGAAACAAAAAATATAAAAATCTTATTTGCAATATAATAGGTTTTGGTGTTTTTTTTCGTTGTCACACAACTTAATATATAAATATATTTGCAGTTATATGTTTACATGGGAATGGTAAGCAGTGGTAGGGAATTCTACTAATTTTCACTACTCAATGTTACTCGATACTTTTCATTTGGGTATTCAATAGTACTCGATACTTTTAATTTATCGAAAAGGGCGGGGATGAAAAAAACAGATCATTTTATCTTTGTGCGAGACGAAACAGCACAAACCAAAAATAACTAAGCGGCCGGCGGCACAATAGAAACGAACGCCACAAAGTCACAAAAGTTATGATGTTTGCCGTCGACTATTGTATGTCTACGCAAAATTATTGAAATAAACCACACCCACACATTGAAATTGAGCGACGAGTCTATTGAGCGTGGCTTGGGTATTTAATAATCATTGATAAATTGTAACTATTGTAAATAATCCATAAAAGCAAAACTGACAATAACGTTGGTTCATCGAATCGTAATCAAAATGCCAAATTAAAATTAGTTTTTCGACGATTATCGAAGATCGAACGTTGTCATAAAAATTAAAACGAATTATATAAAAAAGCCCGTGAAAACTTTTCTTAAAACTCATCCCAAATGCATTATATTTCTTTTATATGGAAAAATTTGTATTTGAAATGAGTTCAAAAAAACCTTTATGAAATTTTTCATTTCAAAATGATTTAAAATTTGCTTTACTTTTTATGAATATGTTCCTTAGAACCTTGGTCATTTTATGTTCAGATCAATCGCCTTGCTCATTTATTTATATTTGTTGGAATATTGCTTTAGATATTTTACCAACGAATTCAATTTCTGCGAAATTTTTAATTAGTTTCTAATTTTGTAGTTATAAAAATTAAAAAAAAAAGTATTTAAATATTTATTGTTTGGCTATTCTTATGAAAAATTCGCTATTATTTATAGATTTATGCCTGCACATGTGTTTCTTCATGAAAGCAAAAAGTAAATAAAGAATAAAAAGACCAAAATATTTCACCATTCATTCACACACTTCCATCAGTGTAGAAAAAAAAAACTACTAAATTGGAGAAATTAATTGAAATCAATGAAACATTTATGTCGCCGAACATCTTATTAGTTTTTCTTATTCAATTTAACTTGCATACATGTGTATACCATATTAAAAAAAAAATAAATGAAAGAAATTCCAGTTTTTTTTTTTTTAAATTTATTAACCTCAAAATTCATTTTGTTTATTTTTTTTATAAACTAAAAATAAATAAAATTCCTCTATTAATAACAACCATTGCCCAACGTAGACAAATATGCATGATTTGAATAAATCATTGCTTTTTTTTCTTCAGAAATAATGCCAAAACATTTATGTTTTCTTTAAACACTTCATTGTTTATAAACATCAAAATGAAATTAATTTCACAAATTGCCAGCAAATTCATGTTTCGTATGATTAAACAAGTTCAAAAGCTAAAACCATAAAATGAACTCATTTATGAATATCACATTGCTAAATTAACTAAAATATGCGAAAACAAATAATAAAATGTGATTTTATGGTTTATTTTAATTGTTATTTATACGCAGGGCTGATAAAGTTAGTACAATTTTAGATTTTGAAATGCAGTAATGTTTTCAAGAATTTCTAACTTGATGCTTTATATTTAGCTCTAAGTTAAATGCATAAATGTTGATATGTACAGCTGTATGTAAAATAATATTAGTGGCTTAATCAATTCGAGGGTTGCCTTTTATGTTTCGAGACGTGGCAACCCTAGCACCCTAAGAACCATTCTTCTTCCTTTAATCCAAAATTATAAGCAAAGTAGTATACTTTCCCGGTGGACACCCTGTATTTGTATAGAAGTGTATGTTATGTTTCGGGATTTGGCCGCCCTAGTATTGCAATCTGACAACTGACAGCTCTATCGTAAAGTTGTGTCTTTCCACTAATGGACGCGAATGGAGGCGACAATCGTACGGTTGGTTACATTCGGCATTACTGCGATTGCTTCTAACAGGACAGGTCGGTTGCAAATCACATTTCAAGCAATAGGATTGCACTTGGTATTTACTGTGCTTGGACATCACAGTAATTTCCTTGGCTTTGGTTTTAGGGGAGGCGGTTAGATTTGGAGGTGCGACGACTGCTAACAGGAAAGTCTATACTCAGTATGACGACGATTGTTCAATAGTGTGACGACTGCCTACTGAAACGGTTGTATTCAGTACGATGACGATTGCTTGCAGGACAAGTCGGATGCAAATCGTACTTCGGGAAAAAAGGGTCTGCTCGGTATTTACTGGCTTTGGATATTTTAAGAACTACCTGGTATTCGGAGCCCAGCAACAAATGCTAGGTTCTACCGTCGTCAGAGCTTTGTGAAGATGCCTAAAAGTTGGAGTAGTCGGCCCGAAGACCACTGAAGGAATAGTCAGCCCCAAGACTGCTAGTGTAACAAACAGCTCGAAGATTGCTGAGAAAACAGTCGGTCGAAAGGCCGCTGGTGTAACAGTCAGCCGAAGCTGCTGAGGGAATAGTTGGCCCGAGGGGGATTTTTCATGCCGAAGACTGTTGGTGCAGCAGTCAATCTGAAGTTGCTAGGTAAAGTTTATACTGAGGAAATAAAGAAAGGGTCAAACATGTTTGTAGCTGAAAAAAGGCCTTAACTACGTAAAACTCAATTGCGCAATTCAATTGTAGAGCTTGTGGTGAAAGGTGCACAAAATATGACTAAAGATACGATCACATTCGCAAATGTTTGCCCACAAACAACACGACCTCTACTTTCTTGTTGACCTTTGTTTTGGCCAAATACATGAATGAATACAACAAATACCAACGCAAAAACGAAAAAGGCATAAAATTTCGCAAGAGTATGTTTTATGGTTATGTTTGCTCAACGAGCAAACTAGCTAAACTGCTTTATATTTAACAACAGATAATTTAAATTACCTTTTGTTTTCATATAAAGCAAATATTTACTTAAAATATTAAATTCTTATGGAATTATATACTTAAAAGGTACCGTTTAAGAATATAAAGTTTATCATCCCTGCCTACATACATAAATGTTTTATATTTTTCAACTAATGGCCCCACAATTTTAAAGTTTTTGTGCGAAGTGTTTATATTATAATTAAGACAACCAGCTGTTTCGGTGACAGGCCCCCATTTTTTATTTGTCTCTTTATTAACTTTGCAATAATATAATTTTAAGCCCCCTCCTGTGTTTTCATAAATTTTATTTGAATTGCTTTAATATTGTTTTAAGTTATCAGTTTTTTATTTTTATGAGCAAATAATTTTTTATATGAACAATTATAAATAATAAAAAATTATGTCATAAAGATATTACAAAATAATTATAAAAAAAGCCATTAAATTTTGCCATAAACTGTATTTCCACTATTAAATGAACTACTTTATTTGGAGTGCACAAATGTTAAATAAGTTTGGTCACAACAAGCTGCCGTCTTTGAAGTAAAAAGCTCATTAGGCGAGTTTATTATAAAGAAAAATACATGCGTATAAGTATATAAAGGAATAAACCTTAAATTTTAAAGTAAGGACTGATTTCATAAATTTAGTTTTATATCAAATTCCAATGATTTTTATTAATTCCCTACATACCTTGTAAGAATGCAAAAACATGTCAAGCTTTTTATCCCCGCTTTACACATAGCGCATAATTGACTCAATAATTTATTCCAGCCATTTCACCTGTCAATTTTGACATTTCTTCGGAAATACTTGCATTGACCTTTTATATTTCTAAAAAATGTTTGTTTTTTCAACGAATATTTTAATCAAGCAAAATTTTCATTGCTACAATTTGACCACAAAAAATATGTCTTTATTTTGAAGGAGTAAAAACCAAATAAAAGATTGATAAAGGGACTAGTATATTGTGAGTTAATAATTGCCAAGAATTCAAACAATACGATCATGTGTGATAATGGTGTGAATGCAATGCGTTATACAAACGATAAAAATTTGCCATGCCATACGACTTCATCGTTTTTGGAAATTGTTTAAAGCGATTTTTCATTGAATCAGAGTTGTTTTTTATAAAAGCATACACAAAACAATTTCACTAAGTCGATAATTTTGCCGGCGATAGCGAGTCGTTGGTGATGGTATTGTTCTTTGTTATACAATAGCCCAAAATTTGGATTGAAGGAAGCATATAAAAACATATTTCGTCTTACAGGTAATGGGATTTTCTTATAGATATTTTCGTGGTCTTATACATAAAGATTATCCCAGTTGTTCAGTATTCCGTCTTTCCCCTACATAAGGCAACAGTTATGCCGCAGATGAAGAATTTACCATGGCATGTAGTATGTTTCATTTTATTTAAAGTGTAATAGTCTGAATGTAAAATATAATTGGCGCTATATTTTTTGGTGCCATTGCTGCGAATTCTCACAAATACGATCCCCATATATTGGGAGAGGTACCTTACCAGACATAACCTAATTGCGGGGCATATGCTGGTGGAAGTTTGTGAATAACACGGAGTTCCTATAGATCTATGCTTCAAACTTTGTCTTTTATGCAGCCCTTGTTCCCTATAGTCTCGGTCTATAGACTATTACCAAATCTCGTTATGGCCATATGTTTGATGTTACCGCTGACATTGGGATCCAACAACCCAGAGCCCAGGTATGTGGTTCTTTCCTTCTCCTCATTACATACTCTGTAGGAATCACTGCTTATCAATTTCAGTTTTTTGTGATGGCAATTTATATTACAGAGCCCCGTCATTAGCACTGTATATAGTTTAATATCCTTTCTGCCGGGGTCACACTTCACTCTGTCGGGCTTCATTAGCCTTTTTGCTTGCCGAATGCCCTTTAGGGCTCTCCTGTAGTCAGCAGCCATTCCTTCTCCCAATCAAAATCAAAATTTTATAAAATAAATGTTTAGGTTAGATTAAGTTGATTGGCAGGGTATGTCGTATGACATACACTTAAACCAGTATAGACTGTATTTAACCATAAAAAGTTTGACTCATAGGTCTATAGGAACTCCCTGTCATTCCTAAAGATGCTTAACTTCCTCCATTCTATGCCCCGTAATTGTGTTATGTCTGGTAAGGTGTCTCTCCCAAGATATTTATGAGAAGTCGGGGCACTGGCATAAATAGAGCTCTATTGTTCACATGCTATACACCCATTTACTCCCGCTATTTCCATCCGGTTCGGATGCGCCAGTAGTTGAGAGTGACATGTCGTAACTCCTATTATTCTACTTGATTCGAGCTTGCTAAGTCTTAGCAGTCCCCCGTTTTTTCCTCGTCTGGATCCGCCCCATTGAATTCTTGTATCGATTTACAAGGTTTTGTTATTCTAGCGAGTTAAATGAGCTCTGTGTGTCCAATTCTTTAACTCAGATTTAACTGCATCGAAAGGTTTCGCGCATACCAAGCTTATATTACTTAACTCTCTTGAGCACTTGAAGCAAGTTAGTTAGGTCTCTCATTTCCAGTTATTCCCGTATGCCCTGGCACCCATATGATGCGCAATTCACCATGAGTCGAGTAACTTTTAATAGCGTTTTTGCAATCCCAAACTGTTTGTGATTTAATCCACTAAGCTGAGATCACTCTAATGGCCATTTCACTATCCGTGAATATATTCGCAGGTCCTGCCCATTTCACTGAGCCCCCTAATACACTCCGTAATTACCAGAACTTCCGCCTGCAAAAATTATTAAAAACGTGTTTTTTCTTGCCAATTTGTGCCGGTTTTCTTGTCAATTATTATATTTTTATTTTATTATTTTCGTGCCATTTTAAACTTGCCCTGGTCATTAGATACATATGCGAATTGAATTTACTTTGACGAAATAAAAAAAATGGGAAAAGTTTTAATAATAAAGTACAATTATTATTAAATTTAAATAAAAACAAAAATCCTTATATTGAGTTTTGCACATGTTACAAAAACAAAAATCGTTGCCCATTTTCCCCATTTAAAATGATGAAAGCAATAATTTTAAACTAAAACATGTTGGTGGCATCACTGCATCAATTAAAATAAATGCACATGTAGTGTAGATGTGTGTTTGTATGTTCATGTTACTGTACGTATGAGTAATTTGAATAGATTTTCATGGTACGTACTTCTGCTGTTGATGCTGTTTGCGTATGTACTGCAGGCATACATACATACATTCATACATGCTTACGTATGTAGATGTGTATGTGTTGAAGATTTGTAATTGCTTGTTTCCATATGACTGAGGATGATGATGGGATATGCTCTTAAACAAACACTGATCTGCTACACATTTCTTTTTTTATTTTTTAATTTCTCATTTTCGTCAATTGATAACATCGTTTCAAGTTTTGTTTTTGTTCAATTTCATTCGATATCAATTGAAAATTGTGTTTGCGCTGTTTCTTCTCGTTGTATTTATTGTTTTGCTATACCTATTTCTCTTCACTACACAAAGAGCAACAAAAATTGGCAGACTGCTGCATCTTAGCTGTACTTCAAGGTCAAATTTGCCAATGAATTTGTACTTTTATAGACGTATGCACGTAGATCATTAGATATTGATCTTTATTATTTTCTTCTTCTTTTTTCTGTGAATGAATAAGTTAATTAGTGCTGATTTAGCAACATCTGGTTTATGTACATGAAAGCAGATTGATATGCATAATTGTTATATTGGTTTTTAAGAGAATAATATTGTATTGTATCGAAATTAATTTATTTTAAAGATGTTTTTAATACTTAAAACATAAGTAATGCCGTTGCCTGTTCTACAATAAGTGCAGTATTGTTTTGCACAAAAATATAGATGAACGTGAGTTTTATTAATTTTTTTTTTTTCGTTTTCATGGTTTTGACGACTAACTCTTGCCATCTCAATCTCACCAAACTATTAAAATTTGCATTTTAGGAAAAAAGTGCCACTTTTTTCTCCTTTTTCGCTCATTTGCCTGCAAATCAATTGGTGTTACCCCACTTATCACTAGAACTGCTGCCTCGGAAGCAGTCCTGTAAGCTGATGCGACTCTAAGAGCAGCGGTTCTTTGAACCGAGGATAAAACCCTCCTTCTACAATTGTCTTTCAATGCGTCTGCCCAGATTTCGCTGCCGTATAGCAGAATTGAGTCTGTAATTGTCATTAACAATTTTCTTCTACCTTGTATGGGTCCTCCAACGTTTGCCATAAGTTTGCTTAGTAATCCTGTAACTTTAGCGGCTTTCTTTGCTGCATGTTGTATTTGCGCCCAGAATGTCAGTCAGTTTGTGGGTAGTTGGAAGAAAAGATTTCGGATGATCACTTTGCTGAGGCTAAAACGCTGGTTTAAAAAGAAATCGTGTGATTTCCAATGTTACACCAATGTTTACATCAGTTTTTTTTTTGCCCTTAAGACCGCCACTGTTCTTGCGGGGCTATTTTCATTTTGCACTTGGCACCACTTTATTTACTTACTAGTACATCTCAAAAACAATGTAGCATTTCATAAAATCAACTTAAAACCAATTCAACAAAGTTTTAAAATGGTTTCAACAAAATAATTTTGTATGTTAAAACCAAATTTTACTTAAAACCAGCCAGTGTGAAATTACTATACATAATGTGCGTTAGTGGGATTTTTTTGTTTTATTTTTTTTTTACAAAGTATATTCTAATTAAAAAAAAAGTATCTTTTAAGTAGTTTCGAATTTTTCTCAACCTGCTTTTAGTGAACGTTTTGCTAATTTTGCCACCGGCATTGATAAAAATAAATCAGTATAAAAAACCAGCACTTATGACAATGCAACAAAGGCGACTATCTATATTCGTTTGTGTCTTACAAATCAAGTTTTGGGCTCACCTTGCCGTTCGGTTAAATTAAATTGCATTACGTATTAACATTAAAACTATTGACTCAAATAAAAGTCTGTAGTGTAGCTTAAGTAGTTGCTTTTGTTATTGGTATGCATACATATCGATGCATGCATATACACACATACATACATACATATGTACGCATGCACTACACATACATATATGTATATGTTCATATAAAAGTGCAGACAATAAGCCACTTTATGGGCAATTTTTGTTTTTTTTTTCGAATTTCTTACTTAGCAAAAGCAACTTTAAAAGAAAACAACAAACGCACATTGACAGGCTTAAAAATTGCAAAAATGTTGATGTATGAGCAAATATTTTATATCAACGCAATACTTTAGCTTAAAACACACCCAACTTTTAAATAAATTAAAATCAAAATCCAAAAACGACTAGGAGGCTTTCAGCTTTGGCGGCGTAAAAAAATAATCTTAAGTTTTGAAAAGCAAAAAAAAAAAAGAAATAAAATATTTAAGTTTTTTTTTTCTTAAGCTCAACATGATCTGTTTAAAAAATTCATTATACATTCCTGCAACGTTTTTTGTTAATAAATTTTATGCATAAATATGTATGTATGTATCTATGCATTAAAAACATACACATACCTACATGCACATGTATGTATGTGTGTGTATATGTATCGATATTGTTGAAAAAAATATATTAAATTGCCAGTTATTTAACCACCAGCTTTGGAAAAAGAGTAAAAAAAAATAAAACACGCAACTTCAGGAAAATGTACACGCTTATTATGTATGTGTGTATGTATATCAATTTACTAACATATTTATATTTACAGTATTCTTCGTTGTATTGACAAGATCAACGTCACGTATTCATAAATTCATCACACGCACACACATATATTTTAATGTGTATTAAATATGTATATATGTATGTATATGCATGTACATTGTACATATTTCTATTGTGCGTTTTGGTTTAAATGTTTTCGTTAGAAATTTTTTCCTTAACATTGAAGTTAAATTTGGCTTCTTTAGTTTAAGATTGCTTCAAAAATGTCTTAAATATATAATTAAAATATTAATACGTATTAAGCTTCCTCCGAGGCTTAAGAGGTGCAGACACGATAAAAATGTTTAACAAGTATGGATGAAAATCGAAAATTTCCAATTTTTTTATATCAACCACAGTCGGTCTGAGATCTCAGTTAAACTAGGTCTGGTTAAACTCAAAAAAATATGTGTCGCTGTTACCAATTTTACATTTTTTTGCAGAATAATTTAAGTGCTCAGAACCTGTGCAATAAACTCGTCACTAGCTTGATTTCGTACGTGCGGTCGTGCTTGTTCGGCTACACATACATATGTATGTACATGCGACCGGCTTTGCTTGAAACAGAAAGTTTTTGATGTTTTTGTTGAAGCAATTTTTCTCTCACGTGTGCATTAACGCGCGGCAGAAAAAACCTCATTCGGTTTGAAATTTCGTGGTGAATAGACACATAAATGTGTGGATGAAAAAACATAAGCAAAATGCGTAATTATTGCTTCTTTGTACTTCTTTGGCATATCTGCATACATATGAAGTTTGTTTGTACCCCGCAGGAAATGTGACTGCAGTAACCTATGTTTGAGCCAGTTGTACTACTGACAATTCCTGAAAATAATATTTACTATAAACGTTTTAACCGTGGGTGTTATGGTATATGGACTGTTGACGTTGTAATAACAAAAATGCAAAGTCCTTGTTTTGTGGACAATTCAATACCATATTCTTGCTGCCTTGTAGATGCCTTTCCTGAGTTTACTACAGGGGAACTTATTTTTTAAAAGTATACATACATAAATATGCATAAGTATACATAAATATGCATTCCAGGATGTAAAATCAATCGAGAACTCGCTCTTCTTTGGCTTTGATTGAAGAAAACTCGAACATTTTTAAGTTTTTATGTGTACTGGAAGCCTGCATGATGAAAAGAGGTCATTTGGTACGCAATTGTCGAAGTGGATGAAAAAAGAAAATAATTGTGCGGTTTATTAAAAACTATATTTTTGCGAGACAAAACAGCACAAGGCAAACAGAAATCACCACCTTACGGAATAATAGAAACGAACGCTAGTCACAAAAATTATGATGTTTGTATATTTTATTGAATGTCTGCAGCAAATTATTAAAATAACCGACACGCACACAATCAAACGTGAGTGACGACTTTATTGAACGTTTCCTAAGCACTTGAAAGTAAAAGCATTTTATTCAAATTCCTTAAAATACATTACTTTTTTAAGAATATAAATAAAACGAAATTACAATATTTAAGTATGTATGTAAAACTAGACAGCAGTTTTTTAGTTAAATTGTATTTAAATACAGTTTCAGTCTGCTCCCATTTAATTGCAACAGAAGCATGGCAGCCTTATGTAATTTGCAATTAATATGAAAAATGTTGCTTGAAACAGTACAAACATGTGTTTGTACGGAGCATTCTTGTGTGGCAACTCTGTTCACCGTTAACTATCACCGCAAGTTTTTTTTAATTGAAGTTGCCACATTATTTTATGCTAGTATTTTTTTTTTCTATGAAATTGAATTGAAAAATAATTGTTTGGCTGCAGACATTAATTTTGCAATACCTTTATATTACTTAAACACAACACAAATAGAAAATGTTGGGGATCTCTGTCAAACAACAAGCATAATAACAATATGTATTCATACTTATAGAATTTTAACACATTATATATTTTATTTTTATTTTTTTTTTGAGCTTGTGATTATTAAATAAATTATTCAAGCTTAAGATCTTTTATTTTATAAGCAAGCAATTATATTTATTTATTTTCAATATTTCGCCAACAATTTGTTAGCATCTTTTGGAAAATAAGAAAGTTTCAAATTCAATCTTATATCCCAAGACTGAAGGCCGCCAGTAATATAGTTAATATTAACTAGTTTATAAATCTTCAACATTTCTGCCTGTCTCTTGTTGACAATCCACTAACGTGCGATAAAAAGAAATCCACAAATAAAATAATTCTCTGTGTAGTTATATTCAAATTTGTTAAACTTATAAACAAAATCCGTTTGCCAATACCGACCGTTATTTTCGAAGAATTTTTTAACTGATAACAATCGTAAATTACAATATCAAGCCACATTTACAACAGTTTTAAACTTTTTACGCCAGTATTTTCTATGAATTGTATCTATCCATCGGTAGCTGCTTCTCGGTTATAACATTTCTTTTCGTGTGTATTTTTGTCATTGTTATTTTGTTCGTTTGTTTTTTTTTTTTTATTTTTATTGAAGTAAATATTATTTTAATCGTGTGCAGCAAAAACAAATAAAACATGCTAGACTTTATGTCGTCGCTCGTTGTTTATATATTTTAGACAACAGCAACAAGTACTGCTGATGTATCGCAAGACAAACATTAGGTGCGTTACCATAATTTGGCTGAGAAAGAGGAATGAAACAAACGGGTTTTTCCTTGCATGTACAGACATACTACATATGTAGGTATGTATGTATGTACATTTGAATTGTGCAGACATAATTCACAAATCAAGCGTGGCCGTAACAAATGACAAACAAATAAAAAATAGCTAAGTTTATTTTTATTTATATTATTATTTTATTTTTGAGGAAAATCAATTACTGATGAAATTGGTTTAAGTTACGATATGTTTTATAATTTTTATGAATAAAAATCTATTAAGAACTGTTGTGTGAAATAAACATGTTTTTCTCAAAACTGCAAGGATGATATATCCCAGCAAACATTTGTCTTATAAAAAATTTTGTGACTGTAGTTGAGATGGCAACTCAGAATTGAGTGAGATATTTTAAAACTGTAGTTTACTATTGTTAGCTAAAGCTCTGCTGCAACTGCAATTGCATTTTATGTGTGTTAGTAAAACCAAATGCTTTATGTATGTAACTCAAGTTTATGGAAAATGAAAAACAAATATGAACTTAATTATTTCTTTGCTTTAAGAGCCAATTGAAATGTATTAATTCAGGTCCAAAAATGAACGTTTTCAAAAAATGTTTGTTGTATTTTTCAGCCGTCTATATGCCGACGACATTTCGTTTATGCTAATCAACTCATCAGTAGACTTGAAAAATTCTTAAAAGTTTGTTTGAAACTTTTAAGCATTTTTTCAAAACAATGCAAAAAAAATTTAGTATCATACGGGCTTTACTCTTTGGCAACACTGCTCACAGATGCTTATATGGTGTTCACCATGATACAACTAATAAGGCAGCCTCGTCAGCTAAACCGTTAATCATCTGACTAATTTAGTCTGTCAAGAGAATGCAGAGATGAAAGGCAGCCAAAACGAAACAGCAAATCAATAAAAGCTCTCTTCATCTCTCTTCTATAAATGTAGAAACGGCGTCTTTTTGGCAGCTTACAGAACTTGTACAAAAACAAAATGCATGTTATTTTTATTGAAGTTGTTCGTATTGTAGGGAAAAGGTTACCTTATTAGTTGTATCATGGTGTTCACATATGTTTTATTTATATGTGTATTTGCTATTGAGACCATCAGTCCAATCATGAATATTCGCATGAAATTTATTTCCCAATTAAAAAAGGTTTTTGTAGAGAAAAAATTCATGCAATCATAAATTTCTTGGGCACAAAAAAAAATAATAGAATGGCATCTTTTCGCTTTAAAGCCAGCCATTTTGTACGTTGAAATTTTATTGCTTACTGTTATTCTGTCGATGTTAAGCTGTGTATAGACGATTATCAGATCTTACAATATTGTCAGAAAATGTGTAGAATATTTTTAACCAATCGTGAGAACTTACAATTTCTTCCTGCCAATATTGAAAGCAAAAGCATTGACAGACCACCGTCCTAACAATTAATTGTCAGTTATCTGGCGATCTGAACACTTTGTAAGATGTATAAATTCTCAACACCTTACAATGGCTTCATTGTCAGAGTAATGACAAGGAATACTAAAGAAAAATGTCTGCTTACGAGAGGGAGAAAAAACAAGAGAATAGTAAAAAAGTGAGTACGAGAGACAAAAAGTTGAGGAAAAGAGACCAAAAAAATTGAGAACATAGTTTTTGAGCCAGAACAATGAAGAATGAAGAGGTGCATGTGTGCGTATTTTGGTAATGACAATTGTCTCACAATTTTCGCTACGTAGAAAATCTTGCATCCGTGTAAGCTGACAATTTTCGTTGGTAACTAAATTTATTGTCTGGCAATGAGATTGTAAGATTTTCTTAATGCTGACAATTTTGTATTTTCAGTAGATTGCCAGCACGTCGTTAGGTCTTACAATATTGTAAGATCTGACAACCGTCTATGCGAAGCTTTAGTGCTAATGTTCGGAGCTAACAATTGCACTTGGAGCCATGCAGTAAAAACCGAGCATTTTTCCAATTATTGGAAACCCGGTTGCTCAAAAAAGTTGGTTTTGGGTTGAATACTCTAGTGTTTACATGCATGCACATGCTTGCCTTTTTGAATGGTCAAAGTTGTCAGGAGTTAAAAGTACAAACAATTTTAATAAATTAAGCTGATTATTTGTATGTGGATAATTTTGCCGCATTTTAATTAATAGTGTGCTGCAGGTTTTGTCTAGATTGGGGCCGATTGTTGCTGCTTTAGCTTTTCTTATAATTAATAATAAATGATAATATAAAAAAGGTTGTCAAATGCAATTTAATTTCAAGCTTTCCACTTCTAAGTGTATGTAGGTATACATATATATTCATACATATATATTTATACATTGCCTAAAAGATGAACCAAATAAAATGTTTTCTACATTAAAACGACCATATTTTTCAAATGTCTTGGTTTGTTTTCCCTTGCAATAAATATGTTTTATTTTTCACAAGCGGCAACAGTAAAGCACATCACGAGTGTTAAGATTTTTTCATGTTTTCTGTTAATAGATATTCATTTAATTGATTTGAAATAGAAAGAAATATTTATATACATACATACATACATGCATACGTATTTGTGTTGCTGTTGTTGTTGGTTTTCTTGCTGGCATGATTGTAAAATTTTTTCATATATTTAGTTCTAATTTTAATTTCAAACGAACGAGTTTAAATATAATCGCCGCGTGCTCTGATTGGATTTTCTGTTTTTATTTATATTGTATTTAAATTAATACACACGCCCACTTTTTCGGTTGATTTCTTTTTTGCTGTGATTTTTGTTGCTGTTCAAAGTTTGCAATTAACTTGACTTTATATATTACATTTCTTTTAATTAAGCAACTTAAGGTATGAGACATTTTATTATTAGTTTTACTTTAGTTCATTTGAAATATTTCTGCTAAAATACTTGCATTAAATTAACAGGACGTTTATAAAATAATGGGCTTTTTTTTCTTGATGGAAACTAAAACTGATTTTACCGCCATTTTTAATGGATGGGAATAATGAAACTTAAGAAGTTTTGTTTTAAAAATATGCAATTATTTGTTGTGTTGCATGTATTGTAAAAATATAATTAAGTGCAAGACTTAAAAAACAACAACAACAACAACAGAAAAAGCATATTAAAGACTTCTTGTTGTTTTAATATCTTACATACATACATACACATGTATATGAATATCTTGAGTAATTTCCTAACAAGATCGTGTTGATATTGATCATAATAAAATCAGGTGTTACTGTACTCTCTAATACTAATGCTTCTGTATGCATATTTGTATAGTATGTATGCATACTTTGTATATGTAGGTATGTGCAACATACTTGTTTATACAAAACACATTTGTTCATGGTACACGGTACGTTTATACCTTGAATTTTTATATTTAGATGCAACTAAAAGCACAGACTGCTTGGTTCCAACTAACAATCAGCCAACAAAACACCAACCACTACAAGAATATAAATACATGCGTACATACGTACATTTTTTCATGTTATGTGTTATTAAGTTTTACTAATAAAAGAAAAACTCTAAGCAACTAAATTTCTTTCTTCATTCATACGAAGAGCAACCAGAAAGTTATTGAGAGAATTAATAAAATACGCGGCCTTCCTTGGCTATGCATTTACTTTAATTCATAATACATCAACAGACTACCACGACAGTATATGTGCCTCTGATGTTTTACTAGGGGCACCCTAAGTCCGGAACACGTTCACACTACTAGATTTTCCGGATTATACAAGGTGGGCCAAAAGAAATCACCCTATTAGAAGTTGCTTTTATTTTTGCAAACGACGGCCAATGTCAAATCTGCTTTTACATTTGTAAACTAGACAGCTGTAGAATACAAGTGAACAGGCCATGGAACGATAAATTCCCCAAGAACGCAGAATACTCGTGTCTATGATGAAGTGAACGATTTTTCGACCAAAATCATAATGAGCGATAAGGCTCATTTCTACTTCAGCGGGAACGTGAACAAGCAAAACGATCACCGAAAATAAACGTAAAGCCATTACACCCGCTAAAAGTGATTACATGGTGCGCTGTTCACGCTGGAAGAATCACTGGGCCATTTTTTTTCGAGTACGCCACTGGTCAAATACGACAACGTGTTTGGCGGACATGTGGTTCCAACAGGTTCCAAAACCGATATTCTGAAAGCCAAACAGCATCGAATAACATCTTTTGTCCCACCTGTTAGATTTTAATTTTTGTTGTATAGTGTTCTGTGAATCTACAGGGTCCGCCATTTAACGTTTTTTTTTTCAATTAGTGTTTATTTCTTGAATAGTAACACTTAGCTCATGTCTGATTTGACAGATAATTAGTTTTATCCTGCCGCTGAGCGAATATGGTTGTGTATACGCTTGAACAACGCTGGGAAATATTGCGACATATTTTGAAAATTATGATAACGTTGCAGAATGGATGAAGAGAAGCACCGTCAGCTGCGTATGTTCGTTATCTAGTGAAAAAAGTGAAAGAAACTGGCATCCTCATCGATAAACCAAAGCGTGAAAAGCCAAAACAGTGCGTACACCCGAGAATATTGCTGCTGTGGCAGAAAGTGTGCGTGAAGCGCCATCAACATCAATTCACCACAGTTCTCAACAATTGAATATTTCGGAGACATCAATGAGACGAATTTTGCATAAAGACCTTGGAATGACGCCATACAAAGTCCAATTGGTTCAGGCGTTGAAGAGTTATACAATTTTTTTAAAAAAAAAAAAAAAAGTTATTTGGCGGACCCTTTATTTATAAGCATTGAATTTCCTTAGAAATTCAATCAATTGTAAAAATTAAACACACAAAATTTATTTAAATATATGAAATCTTTATTTGAGCCATTAGAACGATTTATATACTGTTGACAGCAACGACGTCTTAAATCGCTCATTAGTTGGGTTCAATTTTGGCACACTCTCTCCAACACATCGAATAAATTCTTCAATATTGCCTTCCAGTACGCCACTGGGACAAGTTGTGGGCTTGTCCCTATAGACATGAGTCTTAACATAGCCCGACATAAAATATGGGTTAAATCGTACGTTCTGGGTGTTCAGTTAATCGGCCCAATTCTGAAATACACTATTTACCGAACTGGCCTCTCAATTGGGCAATTGTTTCGGGAGCTGTATGGCATGCGGCACCGTCTCCTTAAAATCGCTTCCATTTAAAGCACAAAAATGTATCATTGCATGATAACGCTTTTGGGGGCATATATCCCCCCAATAGTGGATAAGTTTTAGGGAGGATAAGTTTTAGACTATAGGAGAACGGTAAACTGCAAGAGGTACTACAGGGTATACGGATATATCAGCAAGGCCGCCATAAACACGCTAGCAAGTGTTTACACAACATTTAGGTTGGTGGCAGTAAACGATGATGAGAAAATTGTTGTTATCGATACTAATATATTTCTTTCTTAATATTATTCTCTGCACTAAACTGAAAAATTTCACTTCACCAGAGTGTTAAGAATCTTTTGTGACTAACCTCGTTCTTTAAGGCATAAATTTGTTGTTGGCATGTATAATGTACGATAGTGTGTTGCTGTTGATGTTATTTGTATGGTTGTCATAAAAACTGCACAAAACCTATTGCAAGCAACGGCAACAACTTCGTTAGTAGCAACAGCCAACAACACAAGTTGACTTAGCAAAACACCCGGCCTTATATGTATAAACAAATGCGACTAACAATATACATATTAATTGAGTTTTTGTGTGGCAAAACTAATAAAAGTAATTCAGAAACTTAACTTCACACACACACACACACATGGAATGTTCAGGCATTAAAATACTCATGTATGCACAAGTAACCAAAAGCCATTAACTTGCTCCAACCAGGGGTTTAGTGTTGGAAATTCCGATTTCTGTAATTTGTATTCGTATCCATTTAAATTCTCATTTTGAGGGCCTAATAAAAACAGCGTTTAACACTTATACCAATTTAGTTATGACTCTCACTGTTAAGCGTTAATTTGATTGCGATTGAGAGCTGAGAAAAATGTTATTAATTGGTAGCCCTGTCAATGAAAAACCCCTGATCAAAGTGGTATAGTAGTAGATGTGACATATCAACGAAATATCTAGAACCGTTAATGAAAGTATCAACTTTTTCACGTGTCATTTGCTAATAGTTCTTTAATAATTATTAAGTAATTATTTTTGTGAACTTTCTGTACGTAAATAAGAGAATTATTTACCCTTTAAATGGTAAATTGTTTAAATTTGTAATATTTTTATTCGCATGTAGCCCACAGGTGTAATAGGGAAGACAAATCGACTAGAATTTATTTTTACTTATTTTTTGGAAATTGACTTTCTGAAATAATAACTATATTTCTATGGCCTTATAACAATAAATATTTTTGGTTTATTGAACTCTTATTTGACCAAAGTTTCTTATACATTTTTCAAATAAGAGCCTTATAGAGCTGAAATCATTTTCATAATTAACAGTACACCCTAAATTAGAGCGTAAGACGGCGTCTATCTGTCAAAAATCCTCATGCCCATACGAAATGTATGAATCAAACCGAAATAATGCGGTGTCAACGTTTAGTAATTGGAAAATTTGATTTTGACCAAGGCAGCTTGATACCAGGTAATCGCATAACTACAACAAACACTGCATATATTTTGTTGGTAGAAAAACTGAATTACTGTCATCCGTTTGTTCGCGTATGTGTGTTTGTGTTGTGCATTTTGACAGTTATACAAGCTAAAAGCAGTAGTCAGCTGCGCTTGTAAGGCTACCTGGTACCGAACTGCCTTGATTTTGACAGATCGTAAAAAGTGAAGTTGGCTGCAAAAAAGTTTTCTAAATTGTGTTTGTTATTGTTTTTCAAGTAATACCAATACAGCTGCTTTCAAGTCAATTTAGCGATTTTATCTTTATTTGTTATTTCTATTTAGTGGTTTTATTAAAAAACGTAAATAAACACTTACTGTTTCTGGCACAACGTTGACGTCGTTGTTTAGGTTACTCAATAAAGTTACGTTGCGTCTTACGCTCTAATTTAGGGTGCACTGTAAGTGTGATATTGTACAAAACCTGGTAATGCCAGAAAAGTTAATGAATAGTAGTAAAAATCAAAAAACTCTTTAATAAAACTTACACATATGTATATGTACATAAGTCTAGATGTACATACATATGTATGTATTATTCCCATTATATTGCATATTATAAATAATGGTGATATACAACAACGGCTAAAATGTGTTGCAGAAACATGTAAGGAAAACCATATGAAGTTAACGGAACAGAAAAAAACTCAATTAATCATATCACATGTTTTGTGTAAAAGACAGGCATTTTGTTTTGTGTGGCCAGTTGTAATTATGGTTAAAGTTGTCAGTTGCTGCTGGTGATTATCGCCATAACGTTGCTTTTACTTGAAAATAAATAAGTGCTGAATTAACAGTTTTGACGTGAGCTTTCCATTTCATAGGGACCAAAAGTCAAACTAAATTAATTTGGTCCTATTCATGTACATATGTTTTTCATGTGTTTTGTTATGAATTTAAATGCAGCAAAGGTACATGATTATTTAAGTTTATACAGCATGGTATGGTTAAGTGCATGATGTCTAAAAACTTTAAAATTTTAGTTTTGGAATTATATTTGTTAGTTGTACGGTTTTGATATTTCTTGTCGCATTTCTAGGCTGGTATATGCAAAGAACTATATGCAAAGTCTATTAATAGAGTCACCTCAACTAATCAGGTGATTTTGTTTGCCACTCAATATTTACCTGCTAGACCTGTTAAAATTTGTTTACACTTGCAGCGCGACATTTTCTTTATTTTCTGTTTGTGTACTTTTTGTGCGTCGTATCAGCGATGTAAACATTGATACAATTCCACTTTTTTTTCTCACTAATTGAAGATAAAAATGGATGTACATATATATGTATGTCCCTAATTAATAGTTTAGCCCTGCAAAAAAATTAACTTTATATTCGAACTACTATATGCTTTACAATTGTTGATAATTTTAATGGGCTGGAGTTCAACATTTGAGGAAAATTGCTTGTGATAAAATGGGAATGATCAACATTTCTAAAGAAGACAACAAAAGTTGAAGACTGTTTCAATGGCTGCTACCACATGACTCATTAGCCAGAATTTGCTTCGAACACAGGGCATGACCACTTGTATAATGTTTTCCAGCAGCAGCGCATAGCCATCCTACCACCTGAGCTCTTCATTACTGACTGTCTACATTTCATCATATTAATCAACTTTTCATTTTATCACTGTCTTTTGTTGATTGGAATATATTTTATATTCTCTCACCAACATCCTATAGCTATTGTATCAGTTATAACAACGGTTTCAAACTTTTCGCCGGGCATTAATATTTAATATTAGCATGAATATTAACTTTATCTACCTGTAAAATCTTAGTATAAATGAGCTCCTAATAAAATACACTCTTTCTTGAAAGCTAATACAATTTTGCATCCCTGTCTCGTATACACACAATTGTTGCTGTTGTAGTTGCTGGTCTTGACAAGTATAGCATTGTTTTTACATAATCATACAAAATGTTCGCGGTGATGTGGAGTTACACAGACCTTATTATAAAAATAGACCGTATTAAAAGTGTTCTGTCCTTTACAATCGTCTGAATGCCGCCGACATGATGCTACTCAACTTGTCAGTAGACTCGAAAAAACTTAAAGGAATGTTTGAAACTTGACTACATATTCTATTATTCCCATGAACACAATGATAAACTCAAATGTTCAAACAAACCTTTAATACAGAAAACAATTTTATTGTTTCGCAACACTTTTAAGGTGGGATCACACGATTGCCGCAATGCACCAATTTTACACAATTTTTATTGGGCTGAATTGGAGCATAATAAAAAATTTGTCCCAATCAAATTCTCTGCAATCACATGATTGTCACATTTTTGTGAAATTTTATTGTCGCAAATTGTCGCAAAACAATTTAGTACCAACAATTGCCGCATTATAGTCACACGATTGTTATATCATACAGCAACTCTGAGAAACAGCTGTTGTAGCTGCTGACAAACTTTGTTTTCCCAAAAAAAAAAAAAAAAAAAATTAATCAAATGTTAAAAATATGGTTTGTTCATTAAAAGGAAAGAAAATGGCTTCGTCTATTATTATAATGTTGTGCGGGCTGAAAAAGCAAAAAATGAATAGTAACAACAATTGAATTTTACTGATTAAAAAGCAGAAATCATGTTTGGAAGACGCGTTTAAACAATTTTGAAACTAAATAAATGTATACACATGTATGTATGTATATTATTGGCGGGCATTGTCTTCTTTGGTTGCCGCAAGAGAACACAATAAATATTGGTGCGTTTTTAGAATTTTTATTGGTTGTCGCATCAGGGTTGTATTTGATTGAGACAAATAGGAACAACATTCGTTTTGTTTGCCGCATGAGCCAATAAATTGTGCTATCACACGATTGGCACACAAAATGTAACAAAAATTGTTGCATTGCGGCAGTCGTATGATCCCACCTTTACTTTACTTCACAACCTTCATACAATGAGTTATATGTAGTTGGTTACTACGATAGAAAAAGACTACGGCTGAAACAGACGGAAAACATTAATAAGGTCTATTTTTAGACCAAAACTAGTACATTTCAATAGCATAATTTGCTATTCGTATTCATTCGACCATAGACCCAGCCAATCAGAGATTGATTTAAAAAAGCAGAACATGAGGTGAAAATAAGCCTCATCGTTCATTACGATTTTGGTCGAAAAATAGTCCACTTCGTCAGAGACACGATTATTCCGTGTTCTTGGGAAGTGTATCATCGTTTAATGGCTAGTTCATTTGTATTGTACAGCTGTCTAGCTTACATATATAAAAATGGATGTGACATTGGCCGCCATTTGCAAAATAAAAACAAACTTCCAATGGAGTGATTTCTTTTGGGCCACCTTGTACATGACGTGAGAGTAAAAAAAATAATTATCTACGTATGTATGTTAATAAAAATATTTACTTTTCTAATCAAAGTGCATAGAAAAATATAAACAAAAATACAAAATTTGGTTTTAACCGCCTCGATTTGGAAAAATGTACAAAATTACAAAATTTTCTAGTTTTGAACAGTTTTTACTGTTGTAACTTTTGAATGTTCAAAAGTGTATTTTTATCATTGGTATTCGGTCAGTCGATTAGTAGCATAACTCTTTTAGAAATATGCATATGTATGTACACATCATAAATGAGTAGAACTCAATTGCTTTTGCTCCCCTCATTTCGTTCGTATGTTTTAAAAAATTCAATAATTGAATTTATTGTAAACATTACTTTTTATTGTGCGACAAACTCTTTACTATTACACCGACTGTACAGTACGTTTAGGCCACCATGTCTACGATTTTCTGCAAATGTGCATTGGAAAATGTTCGCCAGTTAGTGCATGTAATGATCGTTTTAATATACATTTTCATTGTTTTTTACTTTTATACTAAAAATAACTATCCAATTATATACTTTGTATGTGGCATGATCGTTTGCATAAAATTAATTGATGTTTTAATTGCATCTTGACGTTGATGAAATAGCACTTTCCGCTTGTGATCAGTATCGCTGTGCATCCAACAACATGAACTGGTAAAAAAATTAATGCTAATAAATTATTATTTAAATCACTTTAATTAAACGTTTTCATGCAGGAAAAATTTCAAACAGTGAAAAATATACATACATTTTTTTTTATTCCAAATGAAGAAAGTAATTAATTTTTCTTGTTGTTTTTTTTTAGCAATTTGAAAAGAAAATCTTTGTTTTTCACTTAAATTTCTATAGCAAATCGATTAGATTTTCATAAGAAAAGATTTATTGAGCACAATTTTATTGCGTATTTGAAGTTGTACTCAATCATTTATGCCAACACACAAATAAACAATACAAATTGATTTTTGTATCAAAATTATTAATAGCTTATAATTGGCTTGTGTACACATGCATACATACATACATGCACTTGTATGTTTGCATGTAAATTTGAAATTGAAACTGTAAAATCAAAAGTATCTTCAACACCATTCATTGAAAGCACAGATAAGCAAGCAACCAATATTTTTCAAATCGATCAATCATTTGTTCTGTTTTATAATTTGTTTAAGAACGACATTTGCCGACACTAACATAAATTGGCCAGCAATCAAGGCAATAAATTCCAAACTTCAGCCACCATATAAAGGCATCATCATCATCTTCGTCGTTATAATAAAGATAAAGCGCTCGAGAAAGCCTCACGTATTCCGAATCAATGATTGAGCGCTTTAAATAAAATTGATCAATTTGAAATAATATAAATTTTTTGTTCTCTTTCAATTGATTTACTCACTTCTAAGAATTAGGGATTTTTTTTTTTATTAAAAAGATATATACATACATATGTATGTGCTCTACCAACGCATGTGACATTATGTTTTGTGAAGATTTTGCACTGTTTTTTTTTTGTTCTATTTTTAACTATTAGTCAATGGATTTTCTAAGCAGTCAAAGGGTCTTAAGATCAAAGGCACGACACGTTCATTTGCAAGAAACGCTGATTAAAGAAAACTATTCGCAAATAAACCCCAAAAGTTGCCACTTCCTTTGTTTGCTCTGGGCCCATCTACAAATACACTGAAAAAGCAATTCAACCCATTTGTGCTTAAATCAATCCCAAGCGGTGTCATTTCCATAAATCAAGTACGTTGTGCTTGTTTTGTGTTCTAGTTGCGAAGCGAATAAGAAAATACCTTCAAAATTTTTGTCACCTAGGTGAACCGGGGCCTGACAATTCTTTCATCAGGTTTTAGCTTTTCCAGCTAAAGTTGGGACGCTTAAACCTGTTGAAACCTAGGCTTGTGTCATTTATGAACGAATTAATTCAGCTGAATGAATGAATGAATTACTTCTACATTTGTTTTCTATATCTTTCACCTTTGTGTTTACCTTGTGTTTAAATTTTGAATTTAATTTTGAAGATTTCAAATTTATTAAATTTTAATTAATAAAAATTAGTATTTTAATTGTTCGAGTCTTAAGGTCACTTGTTTGGTTTTATAAGTGTTTATTGAATTCAATATTTCGATATCACAATGGATATCAATGTGATATCGAAATATCGAATTCACTAAACACTTATAAAAAAACAAGTGACCTTAAGACTCGAACAATTAAAATACTAAACAACAAAGCTCGAAAAATTAGCATCAAAAATTAATAAAAATTATTTGATGTTTAATAACTCTCACTTTGAAAAATATTCATACTATTTTTAAAATTTTAGTTTTGACGTTGGTCTATTTACACAAATAACACTGTGAAACAAATTCAAGTTAACAAAAGTTGGACGGATTCTGGAAGTGAGGTGTGAAAATAGAGGCTAAATTAGAAGATCCGTATCGTGGTGTTTGTTTGTTTGACTTTGCAGTCAAATGCCGATTTTCAGCATATTGTTTATGTTTTTTTTTTTTTTGGTAAAAATCGTCGACTAGTTGATATTTTTTAAATCTGTAAAAGCCAAATTATGGCTAAAGACCTGTGCAACAATTAAAATTAAAAAAAAAATTGATTTAGAAATTTTGGCGGTGCTTATGAAGCAAAAATGCCAGAAAACCATATAAACAATATGCTAAAAATCGGCATTTGTCTGCAAAGTTCGAAGGTCGATTAAAAAAAAATCGAACTAACATAAACAAACGCAGCAGCGATACGGATCTTCTAATTTAACCTTTATTTTCACCCCTCACTCTCAGAGCCGACCTAACTTCTGCTAAGTTGAATTTGTTCCACAGTGTAGTTAATGCATGTGGTTGCGTAAATCCACCTGAAGCTTCTTTTTCAAAAATGTGGCTTTTTATTGTGTTTTTAATTAAAGAAAAAAAAACAAAATTAGATTTTATGAGTGCGCATTTCATTTATAATACAGTACTTGTTGTTTCACCCTGGTATGAATGAGACATTTTCACTTTCCTTCATTCTGAATGTTGTGCAACATTCTTTCTGAATGATGAATGAAATTTTTATTATAATTCAAATATTTCGCATTCTTCCTTTTCTCAATGCTTAACTACCTTTGTTATACTTTGTTATATTGATAAATTTATCATATTTTCTTAATTAGTTAAGCTGTAACAAAATAAAACAATTTGAATTGAATTTTAAACTTAAACTCATTTAATTAAAACAACTTAAGCTAAAGAAATAATTAATTCACATTAACTTTCTGAAAGAGAACGAACGATTCAGTCAAATGAAACATCTTGCCCAATACTAATTCTTCCCTTACCACTCTATTCGTGTGTTTCGGATCACAATTCCTACCGGCGATTCCATGTTATCAGTATTACTACTCTGCAGCGATTATTCAGGATATTTTGCAGCATATCAATAAACATAAATACATTTATGCATAAAAGCTTCGATTTTATACATTGGTTCAATAACCGAATAAGTAAAATAGACCCATACTATTATATTTGGCAAAACTCTGTGGATTTTTAAATGTGCTGTAGTAGAGAATAAATAAAGCAACTTTCGTTTCGATTTTGTACAACTTGAAAAAAGAGTTTTATCAGTGATACTTTTAATTTCATGTTGCCAACTGCACATAACTATGTGCTATGTGTAATAAAATCGGGCAAAAAAAAAAAGTATGTGCTTATATTTCATACCTTGATAATAATATAAAGCGCAATTTCTTCTAACACCTATGAAATTCAAACAAAAATACACGTGTGTAGGAAATCATATTGAAAGTACATATTGACAAGCCCCCTAAATTAAAAATATTTACGAATTGTGTTTATTAATCATCCATGTATGTATGTATTTTTTTGTTTTAATTAATTTGTTTATCATTTGTAAATCTTCATATGAAAAATGGCACATTTTAATATACATATGTATGTATGTATATACATATGTACATGTATGTACGTTGTGTTTGTCGATTTAGCACTCGATATTGTGCCATAAATTTTTCGATAGCTTTCGGCATGAGGATAAAAAAAGTCCCAACAGCACATTAAAAAAAAAAATAATTCTCTGTGTTTTTCTATGGGAGTCCATCTAAAAAGGCGTGGTACGGGGCAGAGAATCAAGCCCTATCGGCTTAGCCGCCGGCTAGCAGCGCAGCCGGTGGCTATTTAGCGGAGCCGTGCTATCGCTGAAGTGCTCGGCAGATCGTCGGCTAAAATTTAGCCGAATTATCAATCAACTTTTACTTTAAATCAGTGGTTTTTTCCGATATAACTTAATAGTTGCTGATTTTATAGCTACAACACAGTTGGTGTTATGCTATAAAAATTTAGTACAATACTAACACGTTGTTGCCAATTAAGAGATTTTTCTCCAGTGGAAGAAACTTTTACTACAGTAATCCCATTTTTTTTTTTTTTAATAAATAAAGTGCTGCATTGACGCTTTGTGTTGACTATTTTTAACAGCCCATCTTCTCCTAGAAATGAATTTCAAATTTGGTATCAGAGTCAACTGAAATTTGTCATGTAATAGCATGCTTCCACGACATGTGCTTCGCTCTCTATTTGTGTTTAACAGCCTAATCAGGAGCGAAGCAACGTGCTTCGCTCCTCCAAAATTTTGAGAGCGAATGAAGTTGCTTCGTATTGAAGCTACATGCGAAGCACGGAAAACTCCTGTTCTCTCTAATTTATATCGCAAGTTTATCTGCACTATCTGTCAGAAACAAAGAAAACATAATAACACATAAAAATAAAAGTTAATTTTAGAAATCAATAAAATAATAAAACGTTAAAAATAATGGAAAAAAAATTGTGAAAAGTTTTATTATGGCAAGAAGGATATCTTCTAAATTAAAATTTATGGAATATTTAAAAGCATGCTTCACCTTGAGGATGGAATGAAACAAGAACTATTCCCAGTTTTTGGAGCAGCTGCATCTGATTAATTGAAAGATTTATAGCGGAAATCATCCTTGGTTGCACATCTGCAATTTTAGCAGATATAGCATGATTTTTTGCTACAAAGCGTGAGTGTCTTTTTCAAGTGTTTAGCAAAATAATTATATCAGCTGATTTTAGAGTAACGGAAAATATAAATATTTTTGTTTTGCAAATTGAGAAGGAAATTTAGAAAACAAATTGCAAAAATTTCACTATTCATCTTTTCGTTGGCCGTCTTTTATTGTTGACTTTTTGTTTAATTGCCTTAATTTTATTTTTACTTTCTTCCGTATTCATTTTCTTCCCTGTTTTAGTTATTTGTTTACAAAATTTAATAAAGCGAGTTTGCCCCATGAGATAAGCTAAGCCGCAGCCAATATTTGAAAAGCAACGCCGTCGATAAAATTTGCACGTGAAGCAACCGCCCGATTTCTTGCTTATTTTATAAAATTCAATAAAAATGATGCATAATAATAGGTATAATATTCACTTTTTACTATTTTGTAAATGCTTCTTTGAGCAACGTTAGCAATAATTTAATTCCAGCACAGCATGTTTTGTGGCGGCCTTGCCGTCATACAGTTTTTTGAGCGCAGGAGTTTATGTGTTGAAATGTAGAAAAACAAGCAGCTGTTTTAGCATTTAGCAACATTTGCAAATACGGATCTGCAATGGTTTTTAGTTATGCATATTTGCTTAAGTGATGCAAATCTCGCTTTCATTCATTTTGTTTTTGTAGTGTTGCAGACTATGGCACATATGCTACGGTTGCAATATCTGCAAAGTCTGGTATAAAAAGACCTTTTTAAAGGAGACTTTTTTAAAGAGGTATACTGTATTCTTTCTCTATAAACTTTTTTTTTGTTTTGTGGGAAATAGAAGATAACAGCTGATTTTTTTTCGCGTGACGAGATAAATACAAAAGTTTTATGTAGCTGTGAAATGGATATACATACATATGTATGTATGTATGTAACTCAGTTTTCTATTCGTACGAAATATATATTTCAATTCAAACTTCAAATTTAATTGCGTGAACTATTTTGAATGGAAGTGATCATGTCGAACTGTTAGATTATTTCACATTATGACTAACAATTCTTGCACATAAAACCCGTATAGATTGAGACTTTCGATATTATTTACGTAGAAGAAAAGTAATTTAACTTAGCAGATTTCATGCAACTATTGGTTCCAAGCGACTTATACTTTAAAAATGGCAAAATCTCAAGTACATATTGAAAAATGAACGGTTCTGAGGAAAGTAAATTGCATTAAGATGTGAATTTTATTAGAATAAAAAAGTTTGTAGATATCTATGGATGCGATGGATATGATAAAATTTAAAAATACGATAAAAGGCAGAATTATTTATGTAAAAAATTGGCGAATAGCAGCGGATTTGCTTTTTAGCCTTTAGGATTTGCTCAAATTGATTGGGGGGTTAGTCATGCATTTGACACTCTCTGACCGATTAGTGTGGGTTAATTTTCCCCTATCACACTAATCGGTACCAGGGTGACCATAGAGGGGTCAAATGTATGGCAAACCCCCAATAAATGTTCCTCTCCACCACGCCGCCTTAGAGGGACTCCCTGAAAAATACAAAAAAAGTTCATCTGGGTGCCTCAAAATTTATTTTTTTGATGTGTCATAGTGGAACTTTTTTCCTCATTTACTGCTGTATTAAATGACTGAAAACAAAATTTTTTTTAATCAATTTGCGTTTTTTTTCCTAATTGAAATAATGGCTACTTGTACAAAAGATTTGCGTCGAGTTGTATTGAAATTTGTAACTACAAATTAATTGTGTTATCAGCAAATTAAACATGATACGTACAAAAATGAGTTGAAACTTTTTGTTGTTGTTTTGTTTTTACGCCAGACTTAATGTCGCTAGTTAAAAATTAATTGTGAAAAAAAAAAATATGTAACACATATTTTTTTCTCTTTATTTTCAAAAACTATCTCGTGACTTTAATAGATTGAGATTAATGAATAATGCCGCCACAGGCAGCGTTTGTTTAATTTTATTTGTTGGTGATGAAGATTACACACATGTGCCTTTAAAACATTAAGCACTTTTAAATTACAACAGAATTATAACATTCAATTTAAGTGTATATTTCATATATGAACAGTTTCTATGAGTGTATGACTAACAGCATCATCATGACTGTGTACTTTAAAATAATCAACTAAATATTGAACAAATAGATTGAATTTTTTTCTTAGAAAAACTTACATATGTACATATGTACATATATGTTTCATTTCAACCACAAAGAATTGTTTAAGATATGTAATATCTAATGCTTTTAAAATGTTTTCCAACCGCAAAATTCTAAATGTTAATGTTACAGAAAAACAAAAATGTCATTAACGCAATAACGATATTAACGCATAATATGGCAATCATATGACAATCATTTTCAAACACCTTTCGTTTTGCTGGAAAAATTGTAATTTTATAAAAAAAATTTATTTAAAATGCTCCAAAAACTCTTGTGTTTGCTGTAGCCTAGGATTATAGAACACCCCGGCAAGACAATAAAACCAAAAAAGAATTTTACCGTTACAGAAAATTTTACAGACGCTAGGCTCAGCTGTTCATTGAGTTTCATAAGGCGTCCAAGGGATTAATTACGCGTATCTACATACATTAACTGCCTGTTCCTCAGTATCGCAAGTAATTGAAATGTAGTCGCTCGATTTCGAATCAATTTGGCTTGCGTTATGAAATTTTTTTAATTTACTTTACAGACATACCAGATTGGCAAATTACAATTTTGTTTGATTTTTTATTAAAGTATTGACAAAAACGAGTAAATTCTTCCCAAAACTGAACAGCTTTATCTGAAAAGCCAAAGCAAGTATGTACATACATAAATAAGTACAAAATAACTGCCTGTTCCTCAATATCGAAGTCGTGCGATTGTTCGCTTTCTAAACGAAAGAAAATTGTTTTGGGTTTCTCTATGACGTTCTTTTATTCGAACGATGACTCGATCGATAAGTCGAAAAGACGTAAGTGTTTCCATACCAAATCCGATTCCTCTATTTCGATCATGTCATCAGCACTGCGAATACAAACGCTCAAAATCAATCACTTGCTGCATTGCTATCGAGTGGGTGTCTATATAGTAAAATTTTTATATTTATTTGTTAAAAAACTGGGAAATAAAACTAGAAAACCCGCATATTTGTTAATTTGTAGTTTTCCTAAACAGTTCACTTGTTCGCTAGGTGGAAGAAAATCCTGAGTTTGCCAGAAGAATACCAGTGTTCATTCCGTCAAAGTACTTATTAAATGTCTATAAAAAAAATACTTTCAAATTTTAAAACTCCACAAAAACTATTTACGCACTTTCAAAATGTTTGCTTTTTTACTGCCTAATAGAGGAACCCAAAACAATTTGCCGTCGCTTAGAATGCACAACGTCGACAGTGAGGAACAGGCAGTTAAAGTTGTTTTCAGCACTGTTGTGCAAGCGAACGATGTCGAGTGGCATCACGGAATTGCCGCTTGTTTTT
Source organism: Sturmia bella (assembly GCA_963662145.1). Classification (NCBI taxonomy): domain Eukaryota; kingdom Metazoa; phylum Arthropoda; class Insecta; order Diptera; family Tachinidae; genus Sturmia; species Sturmia bella. The sequence goes on from OY759172.1 coordinate 21,660,983, forward strand.
GGCAAAAGTGTTGCCATATCTGGCATATGAATCTTAAAAGTATGAATAAAAATAAATATTTTTTGAACAAAGGCTTCGGTTTTTCTTACGTTGGTGTTTTGTAGGAAGACACCAAGAATGGTCACGATTTCAATTGGACGTCCGAGTTGTTGTAGACAGAAATAAGGATCTTAAAAAAACCTAAATAACAATTTAACGATCGCGCTGCAAATGGTGACGCAATGCACAAAACACTATCGTCTTCAAGTAATCTTTAATTCTAAGTGGCTCAACGATTTTTTTGAACCATCCTAATAGTATATCTACATATGTATGTATGTATATGTTTTATGCATACATGCATATTTGTGCGCACATTTTAACTAGCCCTTACTTTGGGTGAGTCATTTTTTTTTTACTCCAATATATGTATTTTAACACCATTGCCGGCCGGTATTTTATTCAACTTGGGGACAATGCATGTTAAATATAGCATTCATTCATGTATTCCGAATACATTTTTAATCACACACATCTATAAGCGTGCAACATACACACACACACACACACACACACACGTATACTCTTTTATTTATAAAATGAATGGCAATAAATTAAATATAGATTTTTTTTTCTTTAAGCAAAAATAAAAAAGTAATAAATTTAGCAATTCGATTCCAATTAGTAACACAATTTAATGTTCATGTTTTTGTGCCGCCTCATATGAAAATTGATATTGAAACCACATTCAGACCAGAGTGGTACACGACACAACGCATACTTAAACATTCATATGTGTGTGTGTGTGTGCAGGCTTTTTTATTATTTTATGACGGTCTTGTGGTAAATTTTAAATGGATTGCAATCGTATTTATGCGTATATGAATGGTATAAATCTGTGTGGAAATTATGGTGGGTTAACCTTTATCAATGATACTATGAGACAAACTGTTAAAAATAAAGAAGGAAAACGCCCTCTAATAAACACCGTATAACGATGTTTTACAACAAATACACAAATGTATGGGCACAAAAGTATATCCATAGTGAAATAAGCTTTCTGGGCTTGAACCACAATTTAACAATACAAGTTTCACCTTCTATTAATTAAATAATTTGCTCCAGTAAAAAAAAAACAGTTTACAAATAACTGCTTATTTTTGCCAACTTCTTACTGAATTGTGCTCCATTCAACGTTTTTCTCTAATTTTTGGAAACCTCTTCTCCAGAAAAAAAAAAAAAATAATACATTTTACGAACACACCTATTGTTTCACTACTTTTTAAACCAACAAGTTCATTACTAGACGAAAAATAAATTGTGAACACTCATACTGTCTAAATTGTAAGTAGGAAAAATACTACATACATTCATTCAAATGTATTTTTGTAGATACACCATACAAATACATATGTGCATGGGCACAAAAAATAAAGTATTTATAGAATATAATGTGATGAAGTTGATAACATCGTCTGGCGGCTGGATCAATGACAAGGTGCGCAAGCACACGCAAAATTTACTCAGCCGGCCTGTATATTTTTCCGCTGGCAGCAGACAAAAAAAAAAACAGCACAAAAAGAAAAGGTCCCTTTTACATAAAAATGAATTGTTCGCTTTTTGTTACAATAACACAACAATTAACTATTTTTAGATCGTTTACTATTAAAAAGTAATATTTTTAGAACAAATCATGCTAAAAAAAAAGAGCATATTCGCTATATTGCGTATAAAAATAGCAACTTTATAAACAATGAGATGCCGCTTGAGCCCCTTTCACACTTAATGTATTTTGCAGTGGCTTTTCCAACTTTACGTTTCATTTATGCTGGCGCATTTCTGTTAAAATTAACATTTACATACAGTTGTTAATAGTTTTCACTTTGGTTCTGGATACCTCTTTTTTCGTTTATTTTCCTAGAGAATTCATATTTATTTAGTTAGTGTTAGCATTTATTTAGTATTAGCATTTTCTAAAGCTATAGGTCAAGTATTATATATATATGTGTGTGTGTGCGTGTGTGTGTATTTTTTATATATCTTTGTTTTACATGGTATTTAAAGAGGTAAAATTTTTTAAATCATTTTCATTTTAGATGTGTTCCCGCAACATCAAGATCTCGGCAGTGCTCTTTCTTGTTTTAATTCCACTATTCACAGCTTTGCCTCATAATCATAATTTATCGAAAAGAAGTAATTTCTTTGATTTAGAGTGTAAGGGTATCTTCAACAAAACAATGTTCTTCCGCCTGGATCGCATATGTGAAGATTGCTATCAACTATTCCGTGAAACGAGTATACATCGGCTATGCAAGTAAGTTCTTTTCTTTTTTCTCACAAGCGCATCTCATATTTCGTTATGTCTATTAAGGGCTATATGCTCTCATTCATGAAAAATATACATACATATATGTATATGTATGTGTTTATTAAGTTTTTATTTGAAAAATTTCTAAAAATTTGTCAAATAAGCCTTTACTAAACATGCATTTTTTATGAATAAGGCAGTACTAATATATTAGGTATAATACATATTAGGTATAATACATATACATAAGTATAATACATATTAGGTATCTAGATATTTTACACGTAATTTAGAAAAAGTAAAGCGTCAAATCTCTGTGCAAAACCTTTAGCAACATCCGTCGTATGTAGATATCATCATTCCGGTTGCTTATGTAGGTATATGGCTGTAGTTATTTTAAGAATAAGTAATTTTATTATTTTATTCTCATTAGTATTTAAATTTTATTTTTCACTTCAAATAAAAAGTAATTAAAAATGTTAATATGATACTGTAGATCAAGGTGCTTAATATGTATTGTTGATAATCTATTATAATTATAAAGTTTCAGTGTCTGAAAACTACTCAATTTATTAATTTTATTGTCGTATAACAAAAAAAAAAAAAAACGTATGGCACAAAAATGAAGTAAAATTATACTTTTTCCCACACTGTGTATTAATTAAGAATTGAGGTTATTAGGACTTCTAAAAATACATGTTGGATAAATTGCTATGAAAAACAGAAGAACAGAAATACACATTTAATAATTTAGAGAGTCTTTCTAATTGATTTTCAATTTCTAAACACGTGTGAGCTTATTGCGTTACACTTTCTGTGTGAAAGAAATGTTTGTGCTTATTATATTTTTTTTTTATTATATACACAGCATTGGATTATTTTTATGTTTAATATAAATAAATTATTATACGCTTAATCAAATTTTTATGCTGTGGCGGTAATAAAAATTTTAAATAACTGACTTTATTTTAAAGCATTGCAGGATATTAATATATCAGATTATAACTATTCATAAACCGATTTTAAATAAACCAGCATGCTTAATTATTCATAACCTAGAATACTTTTAAGTGATAAAAAATATATTATATACATACATATAAGTGCATTAAGATGGAAGCATGATCCAACTAATAAGGTAACCTTTTCCCTATAATAAGAACAATTTCAATAAAAATAACTTGCCTTTTGTTTTTGTACAGCTTCTGAAAATTATCAAAATTATCTCTTTAACACAACCAGTGCAAAAATGTTTCAAAATTCAATCTTTTTTTCCCACAGCTTAAGTAAAACCCCCCTGACTATCTCCCTTTGATATTAGTAAAAACTCTCTTGGATTTCTTTTACAAAATATTTGTTTTATTTGCTGCTCAATTTTATTATAAATTAAAGGGCTTATGCATAATAAAAAGCCATTTGCTAACTATCTAGCTGCTAAGTTTTTTGTATGTAAATTTCCATAAGGAAAAGATAGCAGCAAGCTAGTTAGCATAAAGTTTTTTATTATTCATAATGCCGTAAGTATGTATGTCAAAATGAACACATATTGTATTATTACATTGTCAGATGGCAGCATAGGGTCATAAAGGGTTAATGGTGATACAAAATTTGTTGCAGAGTAATAAATATGTACATATATTTAACATTTCATTATTTCTATGAATTTTTTTCTTAATTAAAATAAGTTATGCATGCAATCATGTTATTCATCTACTTACAAAAGTTATTAATACATTGCACATTAATTAAATACAATTGTTTAACATTTCTTCTTTCATCGATCATAAAAATATCAAATTACACAGGCAAAAATGTTTTACTCACGAAACGTTTGGTGATTGTCTCCAAGTTTTGTTAATACCCGAAGAGGAAGTAAAACAACTACAATATTTCCTTAAAGTAATCAACGGTTCTCCATTATCTTCTTTAGATTTTACAGCACTATTTTAAATTAAGTCGTATATTATTTTCCATTCTTTTTTAATTCAGAACTATTATTTTAGTTTTTATAGCAACATAAATATGTGAATAGTATAAACAGAGTTCATTAATTTTCAGTTTAATTTTAAAATTGCAATTGTTTGCTTGAACAAACAATCAACTGTTCATTGCACTTCACCTTAAAATGAAAATTTATATTAAAAATACATACATAGATCAAGATATAAAAACTTGTGATATATTCTTGATGGTACTTTTTCGACCATTATCTATTGATTTCTCGATTCTCTAAATTAAGCTTGAGTTCACTTTTTGTTGTTAAAAACAACAACGTTTTAAAAAAATGTGACTTCAAGTGTGAAACCTATTACACAATATTTTATAGCATTTCAAATATGTCTCCCTTATTCTACTGAACAATAAATGTGACTGTAAAAAGGCTCTCAGATATGTTAATTTTAGCATTTATTGTGATTAAAAAAATGTCAAGTTCTCAAAAAATGTATTTAGTATTTATTTGGGATAAATTGTTTAAAACTAAAATAACACCAATTCAAGCTATCATTCATATAATAATATGGTTAATATTATGACTCTTTAACGCTAATATTTTGTTTTCAAATGTTGCAGTTTATGACTGATATATGTAGTTTTGAAGGAACTTCGATTTGGCAGCACTTTTCAAAATTTTGCTGCTTTGGCAGATAAATGAAAAATTGGCAATACTTTTCGCAATGCAAATTATTGCCAATCCTTTGTTTTGTTTATTTGTGTGCTGCAAACCGCTGGGAAACCGTTAAAAAAGAAATTTTTAATTGCACACTGCTTAAAAGTAACTTGCAGAAATCGTTGCAGTCTTTGAAATTTAATATTTCCTAACAGAAACCGTGCCCACTAAGTGACCATTCATGAATATACATATTGAAGACATTTATATTCGCTCTGCGGTTTGAACACATGTCGCCATGTTTGAACTTACTAATATGTTCGCAGTATGTCGCGAAAAACTTCGCCAACTGTCAATCTTGGAAATCTATGTAGGTTTTTTTTTTATACTAGTTTTTATAAATGTTGATCCAGTTTTAAAATCTTAATCAGGCTGAAATTCAATTTCTAAATTATTGCTTTTCGTTAATATCACTTAAAGTTGAGGTGCAGCTAATAATGATTTTGTATTAATTATATATTTTTATTTGCACTTAATTATATGTATGTTGCAATGTACTTATGTATTTGTTTATTGAAACTTAATTCTGTAAAGTATTTTATGTGTATGTATTTATTTTAAATTTACTTTTTATTTATTTTATTTTCATACTTAATTTTAGTTCAAAATTATTAAAATATAGTTTGCAAATAACAGGTAAGTGACTTGCCCGTAAATTTTGTACAAAAATTACTCTGAAAATTGAGTGATTTTCATATAAAATTTCTTTACAAGCCGCTTGCTTGACATCTGGAAACTACTATAAATTTATTTATTTAAGGATTTGACTCATTTATCTTTTGCTTATGAAATTTAAATTACTCATTTCACTTTTTAAATTTTTTTATTTATTCTTTTATTTTATTTTTTTTTATAGAAAAAACTGTTTTGATTCAAAGTGGTTTGGTGAATGTTTAAAAGTTTTGTTAATACCTCCAGAAGAAGTTACAAAATTGCAACATTTTATTAAAGTTATAAACGGTTCACCCATTCCCTCATTCAGTATGACGCCGGTAACAACATAATAAATATTTTTAGTTTTATTATTATTAATTTTTTTTTTATATTTTATAAAAGTAAACATAACACTTTGTCTTAAATCAAGCTTATGATTTTTTTGTTTTTGTTTTATTTAAACGAAAGAAACGAGTTTATTTTGTACTTATTTATTTTATTTTTATATATTTGTAATAATACTCATAAAAAATAATAAATTATTTTTTTATGTATTAATAAGTTAAAAAAAACGAACATTGTTATACATTAAAATTTATTAATTTTAATAATTTGCTCAGCAACTTTACAAAAAATATAAAGAAACCACATAATGTTTGTTAGATTGCCTTGAATCTTTAAGTAATTAATTGTTATTAATAACTATCAATAATATTTAGTGAACATTTAAAGTTTTCATACAGTTGCTGTATAGGCCAGATTAAAAAAAGAATACAAATATATATAATACATATATATGTATATATTTATTTTTTAGTTTTAGCTTCTGCAGCAAATGCTAACAAAATATTTGCGTTAAACTTAAAATGTTGTTGCTAATTCAATTTAAGTCAAAAAACATTAAAAATGTTTTTTTTTATTTAATTAAAACTGTTATCCAATTGTAAATTATTAATTTATATATTGAAAAGGAAGTAAATTATAAATAAATAATTAATATAAATAACTGTATTTAAACTAATCTTTATAAATTTGCTGGCAAATATATTGTTGTATGCAACAAAAAATATTTTTAAACAAAAATAATGCAAAAAGAAAAACTAAAACTATTGAAAAATATTGTGATAAAACACGTTAAAAACACTCCTTTATTTACTACACAAATTTGTTTGTATATAAAATACATACATACATACTTATTTAAAATAACTATCATACATATGTGAAAAATAAACAAAAGCCTAAAAAAATAGAAAAAAGATCATTGTAAAACCAACCGTATGTATTTGTATTCATTAATGATATTCTACAAAAAGGAAACAACAACGGCAGCTTTTAAAACTTGATCATTTAAAAAGAAGCGCCATAAGGATGACGGACTATGGAAACTACTACATTTTCTAATGAAGAAATTAAATAAATAAAATGCTTTCTACATCATCATCATCAATTGCTTCTATGGAATAAAGAAAGAGATTAATTGAGAAATTTCATAGACAAATTATTAATTTTGGTTTATTTGGTACGTTTTAATTTTATTTTTTACTTTTGTGAATATTTTTTTCAAGGTTTTTCTATATCCTTAAAGAATGTAATGCATTTTGGTTTATTTTCTTATTTTTTTTTTTTTTTTTGTGGCTTTTCCGAATTGTGTGGAGTATTTTTGGGCCTAAAAATGTTTTTGTTTTTAATTCACTTTTTAGTCAATTGTGGCTTTTTATTGAGCAAATAGCTTGTCTAGAAGCTACGGTAATTTCTCAATAAAACTGCATGTTACGAATCGATTATTTAGTTTATTCAACTTATCTTTCTTCTTTCATATTTTATTATTTGAGCTAAAAAAGTCTTTTCTCATTTAAATGTTATTATTCTGAAGAAGCTTTCCGAAGCAGAGCGAAATATTGGCAAATACGTTAATTTACATCACAAATAAATGAGAAGAATCTTGCTTGTTACGCTTTTATCTTTAATTTATTTTCTTTTCCTAAATGTGGGGAAGCTTATAAAACATGAGTTTCTATTTTCTTTTTTACCAAAAATTGTGTACTTCGCTGTTGGTTAACAGCTGCCGTAACTTGGCAGCACTTTTCTACATAACACTTTTTTTATATATTAGCAATACCGGTAGACTACTTTATTTTTTGCAACTAGCGCAACATTTAATTCAATCTTACAACAAGTTTCGACCACTTTTATATACACATGTTGTAAGAATTAAGTAACGATGAAGATAAAAATTTCAGTGTAATAAAGTCGTATTGCTTGTTGTAACATCAAGGAGAAAGTCCTTTGTTATTGTTTGCTATGTGGCTAGCACGGTGGCAGTACATTCATATGGTAAAAGCAGCAATTAATCACGTTTCAAGGCATATCTGCCTATGTGATAAATAAATTTTCTTCATATTTTTAAACTAGATAATTCTAATAATCACGTCATTTGTTAATTATGTATATTGTTGTTATAAATATTTCAATACCCATCGGATATCAGTTTGAAAAATTCATATTATGGCATATAGACGGCTGAATTAATGAACCTGAATTAATTAGTTTTATTTTGTTTCAATGTAATTTTGGTAACGAATTCAAATGTTCGAAGTTGAGAAATTGTAAAATTATTTACCTACACATCAGTATAAATATGATGTGCATTAGGATGGTTCGAAAAAATGTTGAACTGATCACCCACTAAGACTAAAGATTCGTTGAAGACAACACCAAAAAAATATACATATGTATGTTTATTTTTGTTTTTTGTCAATGTCCTTTGCATCGCTCTTTTAGGCTTTTGTGCTCCGGGAATTTTTTTTGGTATTTTAAAAGCTTTGTAACTTTTTTGTTTATAGACGAAAATACTTATTAGGAAACAATTTAACTATTTTGTATTAAGTTTATCGGGCTCAAGTTCTTTCTATACAATTTTGTAATTTTTATAAATTGAATAAGACAAAAAAAACATCAAAGGCATTTAGGGTGGACAACTAGCTGCTTCGAAGCCACCACAGTTCGTGTCAGCACCAGTCCTTGAACATACGAAACAATTTAACTTTACAGGCAAACATTAACAATTAATTATAAAAATAATAATTGTAAAAAATAAATATTTTTTAAGCAAAGCGTTTACAAAAAGTAGCCATTTTAGTGTAGAGAAACCAGAGATGGAAAAGTAAAAAAATTTAAATTGATGTCAGATAAAAATAATTGCAGACCAAAATGTGAGTGTTAAAAATCCCGGAATGCCTGGCCACACGAGCAGTCTGTTGTATCAGGATATAAGCAATAACGTTGGCAGAAAACGTTCATTAATTTTCTTATTGCTTCGGAAACGTAAATTTAGCATAAACCTTCAACTTGAGTTCTGAGAAGTGGAGACAAAAAACACAAAACGTTTTAAAATATATAAAACAAAGTTTTAAATTTCTTTAGCTTTTTTTACAATGTATTCTTAATTTTTGAGAATAAAAGTAATTGTAAACAAATTTACATTTCATTTGACGGCCTGTGCTAAAATGTCATTGCTCAGCAATAATTGCTGAACATGTATTCAAACACATCTTCTTACACAGCACACATACCGATTTATTGCTTTGGCAATCAAATTTAACACTTGCTACGTCAATAAATGCGAAACTTATTGCCAGTGCGGTCCCTATGTAAAGAACAGTATTTAACATTTTATGATTAAATTTCAAAAGCGGCAACACTTTCGCAATAACTCAATGAGAAAACATCACAGAGAGAACATATTTTGCACACACATTCTTGTCTCTACTACAAACAACTACCGTTATGCCAAACATCAGGCTAAATAAATTGCTCCAAAAGGAAATGGTTAGTTTTATAAAAATAAAAGAGAAATAAATATTTCTGAAGAATTTTAATTTATTTACATACATACATAATTATTTTAACTGTCTTTTTTCTATTATATTCGAAAAAAAAACATAAATTTTTTGTCTGGTGTTTCACGAAACATTTTTGTGAAAACTAATTTATGTTCTTAATGCTTTCTTATTTTCTTTTTGTGAATAAAATGTTTACCTTTTTCTTGCGATATACTCTATGTGGACTATAGTTCACAGTGTACGTATAGTAAGTTACAATTCCATTTGGTTTTTTGGAATTTTTACATAATACTTACATATTTTTTGTATCGCAATTATTTTAAAATAATTTCTAGATATTGTATTTGTAAATAATATCAAAACCACCTATGCATACACTCATATCGATGGCTTAATGTAGACAGGAAATATCTCGAGTTTTTGTTAATTCACAGGAGAAGCATCAAGCACAAAAATTGGCAATACCAGAAACCAAAAAATTAACAAAATAACGCATTTCCAGCCTCACAGCTCTGTGGAACGAATCGTCGCATTCGATATTAAAAACTAAATGAACAACAAACACACAGCATAAGCAACGAATGCGACAATTGGGTATCTTGCTTCATTTTATGTGAAGATCAGAAAAATTTTAAAACTTGGTCTGTTAAAAAGCTAAATTCACAATTTCTCTGTGTTTAAGCCGTCGAGATAAATATGTATATACATACATACACACACACACACACACATACGTAAATATATTTTGAGTAAAAATGCTCTTTTTTTGAAACGAATTTTTGCCAAAGCTGCCAGTTTTTGATGGCAAAATCTTTTGAAAATCTTTTCTGACCATTAGCAACATGCAAAATGTTTTTTGAATTTTTAATATTTAGATAAAACCATCATAACACAGAATTATGTATCTCATTTACTTATTAACACTCATAATTTGTTTTTTCTTTTCCATTTCTTTTGGCATGCAAACATTATAGACAAGATTGCTTTGGCTCACCATTCTTTAATGCCTGCATAGAGGCACTTCAATTGCATGAGGAAATGGATAAATACAACGAATGGCGTGATACCTTAGGCAAAAAGTAAATGGCCCACATGCTCTATACCCCGCCTCACTTTATCTACCTTTTGCTCACTACCTTAGCCGACAACAAATTCTACAATATTCCAGAAACAATGGTTTAAAAAGAAAATACTTCAAAAAAATTATTAAAAAGTATTATTAAATCTCTTAATTATGCATTATGTTAATAAATAGGTACCTAAAATGTTTCAGAACAGCAAAAATGATAAAAAAAAATATATTATTATAATTGATGTATTTGGCAAAGAAAAATTATGAAAATGAATAGATAAATATATACATACATATTGCATAAAAAGAAAAAAAAAAAAAATTTATTTATACCTATATAAACATAATAATGTAAGTATCAACGAAATAACAGAAAATAATTTTTACACACAGTTTCTTTGTACAGCTTTATTTCCTTTTTTTTTTTTTTTTTAATTTAAATATACTATTATATTTAAAGAAAAATCTTACTCAAACATTCAAAACTACAAGTATTTCGAAATTTGTCTGATGTAAATAAGTTAAACATACATACATATATTTTATATTATTATTTATATGTGCAAATTATGATTTTTAAAGTTTATTTTAACATTGACTTGGTAATCACTGTGAAAAAGTCTTAAGGGCTTTTGACAAAACTATATTTTTATATTAATTATACATTGCTTATGTATTTATATGAATACAACATATTACTTTTAGAATGTATTGTTTAATTTGAAACTTCTTTGGATCTAGTCGTAAAATAAAGATTGTATAATTCAATGAAAATTATTGTGTGACATTTTTATTTATGGATTTCGGAAGTTCAATATTGTTGCAAACGTTAGCTAGTGGTGCGTCTTGGGTTAATCCAATGCAAGTGATAGAGTAGCACTGCTTTAAGCGACATCTATACTTAACAAAGGAAAACACCACCCCACCACGCAATTTAAAGGATCTAGAAAAATCTGTCACATCTTAAGCTTTAGCATAAAGGTTGTTGTCTTAGAACTTTTCGGAGACAATTTGTCTATTTGGCATTGGGTATTGAAGATGGTTCTCGACTTAGAAAGTTCTGGAAGTTAAGCAACCATAAATAGTGGTGTGCTTTTTGCATTTTGGACAGTCTTGTTTTAGCAGTGCAAGTCAGATTTAATAGGTACAAACAAGTCTAAATACACACACATGCCGCTCTTCATTCTTTATTGTTCTGGGTCAAAACTATGTTCTCAATTTTTTTTTTTTTTTGGTCTCTTTTCCGCAACTTTTTGTTTCTTCTACTCACTTTTTTACTATTCTCTTGTTTTTTGTCCCTCTCGTAATCAGACATTTTTCTTTAGTATTCCTTGTCATTACTCTGACAATGAAGCCATTGTAAGGTGTTGAGAATTTATGCATCTTACAATATATGCCAATGCGTGACAATGAACTAGTAATGATAACGCCAAAGTGTTCAGACGATTGCCAGATAACTGATAATTAATTGTTAGGACGGTGGTGTCTTTTTCATGAATGTACGCTAGTGTAATAATCCTTTTACCTCTCACAAACTTAAAAATTTTATTACATTTTTGTAATCTTTATAATAAATTAAGATTGTATATACAGTACATTGTTTTATTATTATTATATCTCTTAAAGCAAATAAACAATTTAATTTTTTATATACTTACATACATATATCATAAACTATGCAGTAGAAATGTATGTATACAAATAAAAATATTAATTTTATTCATGGCTTTTACTGCGAAAAATATGCAATGTTTTTTTTACAATTTTAAAAATCTAGCCATTTTTTTGTTGCATGCTGTGTTTTTTTTTGCCGCTAAGTTGGCAACAGAGCTGGCAGCTCACGTAGGCCCTCTGGTTGTCTATTTTCTAAACATAAACTGTCATAAGCAATAAAAATTATAAACATAAAAGTGACAATTGATAAAAGTAAAATAAGCATGAAAATTTAACTTTATTAGATAAAAATTAATTTTAAAAAATATATAATTATTAAAGCTATAAAATGGCTCAATCAAATCAGGATGACAGTGATTGCTTTATAGAGGAGCAAAATATAACATGTATTACCTTGAACGATTCACAGCATTCAACTGATGATGATGTACCGCCTCCTCCACCTGCACTTGAACTTGATATGGAAGATGGTGAGGTATTGGATAATGAAAATGGTACTATGGACAAGGACATGATATGTGAAATAAAATTTCCTAGCAGAATAGAATTTAAACAATTTGGCATGCTAATAACAAATAGTCTGAAAAATATTCTGAAGAATCATTTAAATCAACAGTTTGGTCAAATATTTGAGATTGTTGAGGAAGAAAATGAGAGCTATGTGAAATTAACAGTGCAAGAAGAGAAAGAATTTCCGTATTCAGTAGGAGATATACCGATGCCGGAAGGAATCCCTATAGCGTTTGAAAAAGATACTTCGCCCGATTTAAGCGGCATAAGTGAATTATTTACTATTGATACAGCACCGACACCTAAAATAGATAGCGTTAAAGTACCATCTTATAAGCGAGCCATCAAAGACGTACTATTGGATGAGGAGGCTGCAGCACAAAAAAGACAAAAAGCAGAAAAAGATGTTTTTAAATTGAGAAAGCCAAACACATGCTTCAACTGCGGAGATGCTGGACACAGCATTAGGGAATGTTCCAAACCGCACAATGCCAAACGCATAAAGAATGCAAAGAGGTCATCAAAAGTAGAACGCTACCATGTTGATATTGAACAAAGATTTTCTCATTTAAAACCTGGCTGCATCAGTGACAAACTGCGTGTAGCTTTAGGCCTAAGAAAAGGTGAAATTCCATTTTTCTTTTACCGCATGCGGGTTTTGGGATATCCTCCTGGTTGGTTGGAAGACGCTAAAGTTGAACATTCTGGCATAAATTTATTTAATTCAGACGTAAGCTAATCTTAGCTTTAATATAAAGTCTTACTGGTTTATTTATAAAATATTTCTTAAGTTAATTAATTTTTCATTTTTATGAACTTTTTCTTATATAATTATTTATGTATTAAACTAAATACATAAATAATATTTCTTAAGTTTATTAAACTCTTACGCGGCAAATTTTGTGCAGAAATTTGTCAAAGAATAGCTTTAACAATTTTTTTTTTCAATATTTATTTAAATGAATTTAATATTTGCCTGTTTAATTGTGTTCCGCATTTTTCACCCGTCTCTATGCCGCCGCTATTTCGTTCACGGTACTCAACTCGTTAGTAAACACGAAAGAAAATACTTATATAATATAATAGATTGTGAAGTTTCACACCATATAGACGGATGAGAAAGACAAAAAACGATTAAAAAGGTTTATTTAGTTGATATTATTTATTATAATATTAGTATTAAATAAGAACTCAATAAACATGTAATAATTTTATTGTATTAATAGGGTACAAAAATCTTGCAATCGGATGAAGACGAAGGCGATATTAATGCGGCAAACCATAAATATAATGTATCTAAGATCTATGATTTTCCTGGTTTCAATCAACATCCTGGAGAAAACTTTTTTGATGTAAGTATTCAGATAAGTTTACTTTGCAGCAACCATTATTTCTATATTTTTAAAATGTATACGGCTTTTTCATTACCAGGACTACAAATATCACAATGTACCACCACTGGACATGGGACAGATGAAAGAAGAATTTATTAAAACATTAGGAGACAATGTCTTAAAAGGTTATAAACGTAAGAAACTCAAAGACTTTCCAAATGCTTTGCCAGAAGGTAATGTAACGATACAAGAAGCTACTGATATGGAAATAGAAGACCCAGAAACAAGCACTCTGGTTGAAGTTGAATTTACAAGACCGCCACCTCCTGCTGATCAACCTGCTTCGCCAGCACCGCCCCCTCCACCACCACCACCATCACAACCAATTTCATCGCCATCTTCATGCGAATCTCCGATAACGGTGAATGAGTGCAGAGAGCGTGAGTCGTCAACTCAATCACCATCTTTAATGGAACTCGAAAGGCAAAAACGCAGACTTCTACGAGAATTACAATCTAATATAACTACAACAGAAACGGAAGACTCGCTCATCGATGAAATAATCGAATTAGATACAGAAGATGTAACATTAAGTACTGAAAAGACGTGTGCCAACACTTCAGCGGAAGCTGATGAAGACATGAATGAAAGCGCAACTACCATAATAAAAGAATCTTTTATGGGTACACCGGTATTGAAATTTTCACCCTATGACAACTTGCCGAATGGAGAGAACTTTAAGGTCGGCGTCAGTGATGTTATAAATTTTGAAAATTTGCCCGATTCCACCGGCAAATATGAGCAAATGAAGGAAGTAATTAAAAAAGTGCGTCACTGTATACATAAACTACATAATGAGGAATAAATCCATCATATAGCATGCAAGCGCCCTATAGCAAAAACAAATCAAAAAAATTACATATTTTTACAAAATTTTATATGTAAAATTTTTATCTCTATGCTGAACATATACATATGTGTACATAACCTTTTGTTTGTAATTATTATTTTTCGTTTTAATTTGTAATATTGCCTCAACAAATAAAGATTTGTAAATTAAAATGAAATAAAATTTGTAGTTAAGAACAGATTTTACTTGCTTGTGGTTTTTATTACCTACTTATACTGAGTCTATTTTTAGCTTTCCGGTTGAGGAATACAAAGTTAAGAACAGAGAGGGTTTTCGCGATGGGTATTGCAAACTGAGCCAACTCTTTCGAATTTAAAAGCTGAACTTGTTAAGCTCTCAAAACCAATTCGAATTCATACTATTCGAGCATGGTATTACTCTAATAATTAGAGTCTAATTCCATTGTTAATTTGTATGTCTAATAAAAAAAAGATTGATTTTTATTTTAATAAACCAATTAGATACTGACAAATTTGCAAATATATATTTTATTATCCAAAGTAGTATTTTTTTTAATTCACATTATTAATAGGTGATAGATGAATCCCCAGTTCATATTATATGTATGTAAGTTATAAGTTTCGTACAAACATTCATTGTATTTTTACTATTAGTCATTTTTAAAGACGTTCATAAAATGTGTAACACATGTTTGTATTATTAATTGTATAAAAAAAATATGTATTGCTTTTCAGGAATTGTCAACACTTAATTTACCGCCGGCGGTGAGGGTGGTGGAGGTTGATTGTCGCCATTATAAGGTCCCTGTTGCCGGCGCTTAGGATTGGTGAATTTCATTATTGACTCGGGTCTAATCAAGTACATAATCACAGCAAAAATCATAACCATTGTCATCATAGTAAAATTATTATCCTCATCACCTGTTGACGGTGTATTTTGCGTTAGACGACCAGTAACTGAGAAATACAATTTTGCATTATTTTGTATTATTGTACACACAAATACATAAAAAATAACTTACCATCTATACAATGTGTATCGGTACATTCATTTTGATTTTGTCGAATCTAAAATGTTATAAATGCAAATAAATGTCGGTGTAAAACTGCTGCTTTTAAACTTACAAAATTCAACAGTCTCTGCATAGCCAATTCATGAGACCAGACACATTCGCAGCCATCGAATTCGTCACCCATTTTTTTTTTTGTATTAAAATTTCTAAAAAAAATAAATAAATGCAATGTTTCTTTGTAATTAAGGCTGAATTTGACTGAGTTTCCTAGCACCTTTTATTAATAAAAAATAAATTTATTATAACTAAAGTGACCTCAAGCTCAGTGTACTAAACTAAAAGATCTTTATTTTTTATATATTTTTATTTTAGTATCAAATTGACTCTCGATATTTCCCAACATTTAGTTGGCAGTTGGAGAATAACATTTATTTTTTGCAAAATTTTTCCACAATTAAAAACTAACAAAAATTTTTGTGTCATAAAAATTCAAATACAGTTTTATATAAATATATTAAGTTGTTCAAATTGTAAAAGGCAAATTATGTATCTCAAATGACAAAGTTCTTTATTAAAGGCTAATCTTCGTGTTTGCTGGGTAGCATAACCTGCATATATACATATGTGTGCATGTATGTACATATATGATTTTGGTGTTATAGACTTATTATTAAA
Source organism: Sturmia bella (assembly GCA_963662145.1). Classification (NCBI taxonomy): domain Eukaryota; kingdom Metazoa; phylum Arthropoda; class Insecta; order Diptera; family Tachinidae; genus Sturmia; species Sturmia bella. The sequence continues at coordinate 21,677,585 of OY759172.1, forward strand.
AATTTAGCTCGAGATAAAAATGTTTATGGAAGGCGTTATTTTATCGCTTAAGTTTTACCAAAATCTTCGCCGTTAATAAAACAAAAACAAATTATCAGTCATCCCGTTTAACCATTTATAGTTCCACACTGGTATGTACATAAGTACATACTTATGTACATACATATGTATGTACTTTTATGCATATGTATGTATAACATTATTTCTTGTAAACAAAAAATCTTCAAGGTCGAAAATGGTATAGTCTAGCATTATTTGTTCGAAATAACAACGAACAATTCAAATTACATAGCTACCAAGGTAATAGCTACTACGCTTTTAAGCCCCATAACAAGTTCTGTTTTATAAAAAATAAAACTTTAGGTATGTAGGTATGTACACATGTCTGCCAGATGCAATTTTTCAAACATTTTACTTGTTATTTTACAAATTTTTATATGCATTTTATGATCATATCTAAAAAAAAGCTTTTCGTATATATGTACATATATCGAGCACATAGGGACCGATTTCGTTAATATTTTTTGCTTGATCCTCATCGACCTCCTCTTATCGCCAGATTTACTTTTTGGTATAAAAAGAGAGTTCTGATTCAATTATAATTAAAAAACTTTTGCGCTTTATCTCGTCTATATATAGAATCGATATTCAAAATTTTGATTTTTTATTATTGCTAATTTTGACACAAAACCCGGGTTTTTGCATATATGTATGTATCTCGGCTATTCACGAACCGATTTTGTTGAAATGCAACAGCAATCAAATGACATGATGTATTAATAGATTGGCACTCACAATAAGAATAATGTTCCTCACCCACTTACATACATATGTACATAGGTATGTACTTTTTTTAGGGGGTCGGAAATACAAATTATGGTATTTACAAACTTGCTGTGGAAAGTATAAAAAAAAAATTATTAAATAATAATCACATACATACATACATACATACATATGTATGTATATATGTATCATTTACATACATACATACATATGTATATACATAGGTACATACGTGCATATTATATGACATACTGCATACAATGTGTACTATGTAAGCAAAGGCTTGTGAAAAACCACCTTGTAATAAAATTATGTAATAATGATTGAAAAAATTAATAGTGAATTTGTGCACGCATAATTTAATACGTCTGAAAATTTAATTTTCATATGTGGCCATTTGGAGCCCAAAGAAAAATGTAAGCTGCATTTAAAATTTTTCCTTCATATACTTTTGTATGTACATACATACATATATTGAATACATAAGTGTATCAATCGCTATTAAAATTAATATTTTCCTTTCTCTTTTCCTCTTCTCTTCATAACTAAACAAGTTTATCTTACTTCGCTATGCACTCATAATTTTACGTGCACTGCCTCGACTCCACCTCTTATACCTTTTTGTGTATTATAATTTGTACAAAACTTTAGGTGGTGGTTTACTTGTTAGATTTACGACGTTTTTATTTTACTTCTTGCAAAAATTATTACATTTAAGAATATCACATTAAGCTTCTTACCATGGAATATTATTAAAGTACAATTTGAAGATTTTTACTTTGTACATGCACTTTAACAACAAATGTGGCTTAATATTAGGTACTACAAAAACAAAAGGCGACAACAAACTGAAAAATAGTGTAAAGAGAAGAAACTTAATTGCAGCAATAAAAGTTGCCAGCTGCTAATGTTTACCAAAATATCTCCAGACACAAAAATAAAAGATGTGGGCTTACTTAAGCACAGAAAAACAAATTTATTTCTTGGAAGTTAAGCAAAGGAAATAATTAGAATCGTTTTCACTTATAACATTTTAAATAATGAATATAATATTTTTTAACATCCACAGTTTTGTGTGGCATCTCTCCACTAAAGAAACAGTTGAGACAAAGGAAATGAAAGTACAAACAGTGTTGTATAAAATAATTTCTTAAAACCCGTTTACTTTTTAAACAGACAGCTTTTTTCGCTTAAATATTTTTATGGCAAAATAAATCTTTATTTTATATATTTTTTAAAGTATTTAAATAATACAACTCCCAGTTTACCTATGATTTTACGCCGTGTATTTGTTTTGCAAACAAAAACAAATTTTCGTATTTTTGTTTTGAATAAAAACTCAAGAAGTTGGTGACGGTTTTAAAATTCAAGTTTCTGAGACTAAAAACTCAATTGTAACTTCTAGTTTCCGTCTAGCCTATTGTATAATAAATGTCTGCAACTTTGATTTAGTCTTTCAGAAAATTTATTTACTTTCTCCAACGGGATATTGATAATTTGCATGATCTCTCATAATAACTTACTTCATTTAATATCGATATGTCTCCAAACTTACGATAGTGATTAACATCCCGACAAATTGTTATATTATGAAGAAATATAATTCCTATATTTCTGATTTCGCTCCCACTGATCTAGTCTTAAATATACTTTTATTGAACTACAACATATTTCTAAAACAGAGTTTATGAATTATGTTATGCAGAATTCAGGGAGTTCTACAGAAGTAAGATGATATTTCCTACTTTGCAGTTTTCCTTTCGTCAATTAATTGAATTTTAATTAATAAATTACTCCAAACACAACGAATAAAACGAATTTATTTTTGTAAAATAATTATTAAAATTACACTTACTGTTTCGTCGTTACTTTCTGAATTATTTTTTTGTTTTTAGGAATTTTGTTTTTATCAAATGTGTTATTGAAACAATTGTTTTGCGACTGAACTGAAAAACTCCATAAAAAAGCATATGAAGTTAATTACACTTTGTAGATTAAACAATACACACAAGTAAGCAAAACAAACACGTTGAGAAGAAAAAATAAAAATCGCAAACATCGAAATAAACAAATGGTAATAAAGTACGTGTACTCAGGTGATAAGTGAATTGTGTATATTTTTAATAAATACATACATATATGCATATGTATAAAGATATTTGGAGAGATATTTATTCATGTACTCATACAGCTTAGCCTAGCATTTAATAGCAATGATTCTTTTGCAGTAGTTTTTTCTTTTAATTTAAATTTAAAGGTTACTTTTCGGGGTTTTTGTGCATGCTACGTGTACGTCTTAAGCCAGATGTACGACATTTTTTATGATTTGTTTCAATAAGAGTAGGTGCAAGATCAGGTGCTTTGCCGTACATTTTCAACCGACCTATTCTTTCTTCAGCAGAAGGGTTTGGTGAATTAAAAGAAATGTTGGATGTTGAACATTCCGTAAGTTTGGTGGAGTATGAAGAGTTATTTTGCGATTTGCTGCAAAAGGAAGAATCGTTTTTCCAAATTATTGGCTTTAAGTCCGAGTCCTCAAAAGTTTGTGACGCACTTTGTGGATTTTTAATTATTCGAGGAGTTGATGTCAGCGAAGCGTGTGATAGAAACTCTCTTAAGTTTGGTGTCTCTGGAGCAGGCTCCTTAGATTTGATCAAAACATAAGATTTTGTAGGAGTGGCTGTGCAAGTGTTCAAATCATGCAACAAATCCTTATTTATTTCGGAGTTTTTCTCCACTGGTTTATTTAATGCTTTTTCCCTATTTTTTCGCTTCTTTGTTAATGAAAGTAAATTTTTTCTTACGATGACTGACCGAGATGCCGATGTTAGAGGCGATTTAAGTGATTGCTCGACTAATGATGATTTCGAAGATCGTAAATCATGTTTAAATATTTTTACAGCAGGTGTTTTACAGGCCGTTTCTATGTCACTGTTGTCTTCAGAAATTCTTCTTTTATGATTTCCTAGTCCTGCCAAATTATCATCAAGCTCTTCCTCATCTACAGCTGTGTTAATGTCTTTAAAAATATTTGCAACAGCTTGTTTTGCTTTGGCTGATATGTAAACTTGTTTACCATTAGCTGTTTGAAATCCAACATCCACATTTACACACATGTGATTTAATGGTTTTTCATGTAGTGAACTCTTTGCATATTCCTCATCTAACTTGCAACTTATATTATTCAAATCAGTATTTTCAGTAAAATTTTGCCCGACAATATCGTCATTAGGTTCCAGTCTAAGAGGGTATGTCCTAGTAACTTTGTTTTTGTTATACACCTTCGTTTTCAAATCTTGCAAATCTTTCTCGCAAGTTTCAATATTTAAATCGTTGTTAAATTCATTTAAAAGGTTTTCAACTGTTTGTTTTGCCTTCGTTGATATACAAATTTCTCTGCCATTGGAAGTATGAAATCCTTTTTTATTTATATTTGCATTTAATTGGCTCTGTTGCATATTGCGCGGTTTAGGTAACAGAGGTTCTGGAGAATCTACATGATTGGTAGTATAATTTGTTTTTGGTTTCAAGTCTTTATTTTTCATTTGCACTTTCGTTTTAATATCGATTAAGTCTTTTTCAATATCCACATCGGTGTTGAGATCTTTCAAAAGGTTTCCTACTATTTGTTTTGCTTTTGACGATATGGAAACTTGTTTGCCATGGGCAGTTTTAAATCCCACATTTAAATTGTCGATTTTCGTATTTATGGTATCTCTATTGCTTTGTTGATCTCTTTTTGTATTGAAATCATTTCCAATAGATGTAACATCATCTAAAAAGTCCTCACTGGGAATACTGAAAAATTCTTCTAAGTTCTTTGCACTTTTCTGTGTTTTAGATGCCACTTCGCTTGATTTACTTTTAAAGTTAAACGTTTCTATGCATGTTGCACCAAAACATTCTTCATAAAATATATTTCTGAAATTTTTCAAGCTTTGTTCAGCTGACAATTGAACACTATGTGCTTTTTGAGGAGTTTCATCTTCACTGGGTTGTTTCTTAGCAATCAATGACGATGACTCTGTTTTTAAATTGTGGTTTTTGGCATAAACTTTAGATTTTATTTCTTTTAATTCTTCTTCACAGCTTTTGTTATTGTTTATTTCACCAGCAAATTCATTTAACAGCCTTTGAACAGTGGCCTGACCTTTGCTGGTTATGCGAACGTTTTTTCCCGCAGCAGTTGTAAATCCCAATGCCGCTGACGTTGCCGCACTATGAGCATCTTGTTTGTGCTGAGAAACTTCAGGTAAAATTGGTAGCTCTTGCTGGGTATTTGCAGCTATACTTTCTTTCGATGAGATCGGTGTTTGGAAATTTAAAAATAAATCACAATCATCATTCCATTCATAATCTTCAGGATTCTCAAATATATTTTCATCTATGAAGAGAAGAAATTATTTTGTAAATCTCAGTAAATAAATAATCCAAGAAACATACTATTATGTAAAGGTTTATTATCACAGTTAAGTAAGTGGTCTTTTTTAGTGAAATCTGGTATGGTGGGTAAGTTGGGTAACACCTTTGCTGCAATTATACTAGCTTCTGCAGATACCTGAATTGGCTTCGAAGAAGCTGTTTTAAAACTCTTCAAGTTGTCAAGAGCAGTATTTAAACTTGGTAGATTAGGAACTACAAAAGTCTGGTTCTCCGTTGTGCCAGTAGAAGATACATCATCTACAGCAATGTTGCTTCTTTTATTACTTGGTATGTAATTGTCATTTTGCTGTAGAACATTTTCTGTATTAATACAGGCAAAAATAAGATGACAATTATCATCGTTCCAATCATTAAAGAAATTGTTATCTGAAAAACAAAAGAAGCTACTGATATGTTTTTAGCCCAGATAAATACATACCTTCTTTTACCGTTAAATCATCAGAATGCCGATAATCGCAAAGATTTAAGTCTGAAGCTATATTTGATATTATTTTAGTTTTTCCTACACTATAGTAATTTTTGTTACACTCACCATTTGCAAAGCCAATAAAATCATCCGAGGAATTGCAAGAATCATCATGTAGCTCATTGGTATATTTTGAGCGTAAACTAAGTATGTTGCATAAAAGATCTGAAATATTGTGTAGATCTGAAACAATGTCACTGCTCTCTTCTGAGTAATGTAAGGCCTCTCTAGATTGCTGATCTTCAAAACCTAGCTTCACATCATTTTGTGTGAAGTCTTCACTTAAATTTATAAGATTTTTTGATTGCTGTACGCTTTCAAGACTTTGCTTCAACTCATTTTGTGTAAAGAATTCAGTTAAGTTTAAAAGGTTTTCACATAAACGTTCTGTGTTGTTTAAAGTTGCCGCTATTGATGGATTATTTTGATTTTCGCATAAAGTATCATCCTCTTGAATTGATAACGAAGAACAATTACTCATGTTCTCGTCGTATTCAGACGATAGCCTGGATTCAGCTTCTGCAAAACGTTGGGTTAAATTTACCTGTGTGTTCTTTACGTGCTTACGACTGTAACTTTTGACCGGTAGTCTGCGAAGTCGAAATTCTGGTGTATATTGCCAGGAAGAATTCGTTATGATTTGATCCTTACTGAGAGGTGATTGACAAAAATCTTCTAATATGGAATTGACTAGAACCATACCATCTTTTTTCTTTGGCGTTAATTCATGCAAAGTACTATCTCTTTCATTAGATTCATTATGCAAAATATTTTCAGCTTCATGACAACAACTTATCAGCTCAGTATCTGTTATTACAAACGAATCATTTTGACTATTTTTTCTAGTTTCAGGTTCATTATTAGTTTGAGAAAGATTTATGCAAGTTACAAATCCCTGAGTTTCTGTAAAATATTCTGCTCTATTTTGACTTGGCTGCTTATTAACAAATATGTGATCTGCTGCTGCCAAAGTTCTTTCCACCTCAAAAGGTTTAAAATTGCTCAATATTGCAGGATTCTCTGACAAAGACTTGGACTTATTTTCTAAGGCAGGTTCATACTCAGAATCATTATACAGGTTCCTTAGTAGGATATGGAAAAAATCCGCTTTATCCTCTTGATCACTATCATGCTGGGCAGATAGATCGATTTTTGAACGTTTGCTTCTACGTTTCAATCTCCGTTTATTAATAGTATTTCCAGATATTGATGGGCTAGATGAAATAGACGCTTCTGACATAATGTACTTTAATGTTTTAATTTAAAGCTGTAAAACTTCATAACTTTGTGATCAAATAGATTATATCAATCAAAACAAATAACAATATAGCTAGCTATGTCATGGCACCAGGTAGTAGTATTAGTACTTATGTTGGTGCTTAAACTATACAAACAAATGTCAGGACCATACAAAGGCGTACAAATGTTGACATTTTCTGTATTAGTCGACCAAAAAATACACGGAAATGATGTTAGTTGGTGTTGTAGTTGTGTGTTTGATGCGGCTATTTGGTGTAGTGTTGTCTTCTTTTAGCAATGTTGGGAAGTGTGTTTGCACTGCCAGCTTGAAAAATTTCAAGCGATTTTAAGACATACCAGGGCTGGGTATGGGAAATGTTTCAAAATATATCTAACCCGTCATTTAGACGGGAAAGTAAAGGCCTGAAAGTTGCAATACTCTCACACTTTTGCACAAACACACTCACAATTTTCTAACTTTCAACTCAGTTTTCAGCAAAATTTTCCTGAAAGTAATTTTTTGACATTTACTGAAATTAAAGTGCCAAAGTAGTAAACACTACTACACGGCACATACAAATTTTCATGATTGCAGTAAAATAATAATTGTGAATTTTAAATTATTTTGTACATTAGAAAACATTTAAAACATTTTTCCAGCAAATATGAATAAAGAACACAAATAAAGTATATTTATAGTGATAATTATTAAATTAGTTAATAAAAGTTTATCAATAAAAATTATGTTGCCCCATAAATTTATGTTAGTAGTAGTCTTGGCAATTCTATTTCAATAATAAACAAAACTATAATACTTGAAACTCTTCGTTTTAACGACATTTTTAAAATTAACTTTCATGTTCCTTTGAAATTGAGTACGAAATTTTCATGAAAGTTACAGATTTCACTGAAATTTTTATTCATAATACGTATACAAAAATTTAATTTAAGTACTTTCTCGTCTAAATGCCGGGTAATATTTATATTAAAATCTTTAATATCCCCAAGTTTGCCCACGACGTACCAAAGAAAACAGTTGGACAGTTAGTTACTTTCAAATGTATATTAAATTTCTCAAAGTGGCTAATAACAAGTTTTGTATGTATTAAATCAAGCTTGCTATATTACACTGCAGTTACACGATCAAGTTTTGCTATCAAGTTTTTTTCACATACTGCTTGTCAAAATTCAATAAAATTGATAGCTGTGACGTAGGCTGCACGCAATTTCATAACAATTCGTTTTCAAGATGCCGTCAAGAAGAAAATTAAAAATGGCTGCTTCATTAAAAGTACTATCAGAAATAAAAAAAAAATAAAAGAAGAAAAAGCCAGAGGACAGAAAGAAGTCGATAAGACGCCACATTCATATTCCACAGAACTTCGTGGCTTCTGTATAGCTCTATAAATCGCAGCACATCATTATATTTGTTGGTTTTGCACGTAAACATTTTTATTTCTATTTTTAAGCTTGAATCTGTTTAATTTTTATCACTTTTAATTGTAACTTTCAAACAAAACAAAAAAATATTTGCAGACAGAACGAAAAAAAATTGTTATCAGCTGTTTTCTTGATTGTAACTTGATGCTCTCTATGGAAAGCAAAAATTGTCATCAAGTTTGCATCAATTTTGAAAATTGTGAGTGTATTAGTAAAAAAGTGTGAATGTATTAAAAATTGAAAGACAAAACTTGATCGTGTAACCCCCAAGTTATGGGCTGTGAGAACAGACTGTCGTGAACGAACGACAAAAAGCATTACCAGGATGAACGTATACTTGAAGCATGCCATACTTTTAAATTTTGTAAAAGTGGTGGCATCTTTCAATTTGCACAACGAATCAAAGCAGATAAAGGATAACAAAAAAAAAAAAAAAGAATTTTTTCGTCTGCTGCACTTTTTAGCTGCGCTTGTAATTTTTGTGTAAAAAACTTATAAAAAAATCACAAATTAGTTAATATTTTATATTAATCAATAATATAACTTATATTTATTAGTTTTATAATAAAAATTAATACAACAACTCATAAAAAGGAGAAAAATTATACATTGCAAAAAGTAATCACGAAAAAAGTGAAAGCCAATTTTGTGTGATAATTGGAAAAATTTATGTGAAAGAGCAGCTCTTACAATTTAAAGAGATATTGTAAAGAGCTACTAAAAAACAAAGAGAAAGAAAAATATTAGTTTTTGTTTTTTTTACTTCCAAACAGGAAACGTATTGAAAGAAACGAAAAAAAGCAGAAAAGTGCAGCAAACGTTAAATACAGGTGGATTTTTCTTTTTTACACTCATCAGCTTAAAAAATCTGACAGAATATTAAAATAAATTGAAATTTTTTGTTATAATTAAAAGATTAAACCGTCAAAATTCTCGGCTTTAATAGCAATTCAATTTACATAAATAAGCTACATCAAAATCACAATATCAATAAATTAGCTCGTTCGAATAGCACGCACCAACACAACAACCGAAATCTGCCGATTATGTTTGTTAACTCAATGACGTTCCGTGGTAATCCGGCGGCTGCCGGTCATCATTATCATCAACAGCAGTCGGCTCTAAATCATCATGCCTCGTTAGCTGCCGCTGCTGGTCATCCCCTGGCCGCTCATCACGCTGGCCAACAAGCTGCTCAGCTTCATCATGCGGCAGCTCACACTGGCGGGGCCGGGCCATTGGGTCATCACTTGACAGCTCATACGGGCCATCACGGTGCAGCTACTAATAATAATCACCATTTAGCTGGAAGTCACCTAAATCGTACTCCCCATGCTCCCATGGGATTGGGTACCGGTAATATTACTTCCATTTCTCCTCATCTTTCAGCTGGGAGCACTTCCTCTGGAAGTGCATCCAGCTCTAATTCTCCAGATGGTGGAAAGATATACATTAAGAATCTGGAACGTTCAATTGACAACAAGGCCATGTATGACACATTCTCGGTATTTGGAAATATACTGAACTGTAACGTAGCCAAGGATGAACATGGAAATTCTCGTGGTTATGGATTTGTACATTTTGAAACCGAAGATGCTGCACGTGTTGCCATTGAAAAGGTGAATGGAATGTTGTGTAATAATCAAAAGGTTCACGTTGTGAAATATATACCCAGACGTGATAGGGAACAGGAAAAGGCTACGCAGTTCAGGAATTTATATGTAAAGAATTTCAACGAGGATTTTTCCGAACAACATATGCGTGAAATGTTTGAGCCATTTGGACGTATAACAAGTCATAAAGTAAGTTTTATTGTTAGAGAAAAATTATTTTTAACATTGTGGAGCATTTTAGTTAAATCTTCATATTTTTTCAAAGAAAAAACCTTGGCACGAAATAAGGATATTAAAATTTTCATTATTTTTCAAATATATGTATGTAATTAAAATTAAACATTTTTAATAGTTTTCGAATAAGAATTATTAAAATTAAAAATTTGTATTATATCTCAAATGAAAATAATTGAAATTTTGCAATTATTTAGGCAGTAATTTTTTTTAGGAATGTTCCCTTTTATTTGAACAAACATAAATACATACATATTTCTCTTCGTGTGTGTGTAAATTTCGTCTAAAGCTTATACATCATCTTTTCAAACATGTGTTCACTCACCTCTTTCTTTGGGGTTTCCACTTACACCAATTTCTTTCACGATTCACATGTTATACAATTCCATTCTATTCATTATTACAAAAAAATCAACTCACACATTTTTGGCTCCCTTATTTTTTCTCTTTTTCTCTATGCTTATGCGTATTTGTCATTTCCTTGTTTCCAACTGCAATTAGCAATTTTTCTATAAAAATTCTACAATATTTTCTCCAAGCAAAGATTTGTAATAATAAAAATACGAGCACAAAATTAACAGCTCAATCAGTTGGCGTTGCTGGGGGTTGACGTTGGGGATTTTTTAAAATCCAACAAAGTATAACCTCTGCTCAGGCTGCAACAAAAGTACAGAGAAGATTTACTAAACAACCCTCATACTATTAATTTGCTCATTTACATTTTTTTGGGCTTTTGGAAACCTGTGAACGCTACTAGCAGGGTGATTGCTGCAAGTCGTACAATTTTTTATTATGTTTGAATTAAAGCTTTGCTGAAAATATTAGATGATAAATTAAAACCTTGAACGCATATAATTTTGTGAATAGGTATGAAGTATTTTCCAAATAAATTTCTTTTATAAACATTCATATAGCTTAATATACCTTGGAATTCTTAATTCCTTTTTTAGCAGTTGAATTATTGTTTTGTGATTAATTTATTGATTTAACATTTTAAGTTTTATTATTATGACTTACTAGTCCAAGAGTTACATTTGCTTTCTTAAGATGTTTTATTTTTCTTCGATTTCTATCAACTTTCACTGAATATTTTTAAAACCTTCGTTTTCAAACTGCATACATATGTATATAACAATTAAAAATTAATTTAAATTTATAGTCAAATTTTATGATTTATAATTGTTGAGTACTTTATCGAGCTCGATTTTACTTCTTCAGAATTTAGAAAAAACAATTTTTTGTGGTAAAATTGCAAACACCCTCGATCAGCACCCTATGAACTTTGTACGTGTTAAATTTCATAGTTTTGACATAGCCACTTTAACCATTCGGCAACCAAAGCTCACTCAATTTTACTTTCTATTTATGTACCAAACTAACATTAACCAAAGCAGTGATCTTTGTGTAGTCTATTTTATGGATGATTTTTTGTCATCTCAGAAGTCTGTTAATTAATCGTTTTTCTTTATTGCATTGTTTTAATCGAGCCCATAGGGGGGCCATATATGATTAAAGATTATATCTTTTTAAGTACATAAATATCCAGAAACAGCCGGTTGTCCACCTAGCTACAAAAATTTTACCTTTCTTTACCTAATTGATATTGATAAAAAAGTGAGTGAAGCGTTGAACTTGAGCCAGGTAAAAATTCATTTCATTTAAATTTTATCACTGTGGTTATCTGCTGATTGGAATATATTTTATATCTTCTCACCCACATCCGATTGACGTTTGTGTTTGTTGCTGTTGCATCAGCGCCGATTCCAGCGATCTTTAAACACTGATTTAAATTTATAGTTGAACCTTATGATTTATAATTTTTACTGTCTGTTCCTCAACATCGAAGATGTGCGATTGTTCGCATACTAAGCGAAATGAAATTGATTTGGGTTCTTCTATGATGATGTTCTTTTATTTGAACGATCGACAAATCGAAAAAACGTAAGTGTTTTCATAGAAAATCCGATTCCTCTATTTCGATTATGTTGTAAGCACTGCGAAAACAAATGTCAAAATCAATCACATGTTGTTTTGCTATCGAATGGGCATTGTTAATGGCAAATATTTCATATTTGTTTGTTGAAAAACAAAATAAAAACATAAAGCTGAAAAAGGAAAATTAACTGGAACATTGGGTGTAGAATTCGTTAAAGTAAAAATATTTACTAACGGGAGGGGCTTTGATAACTTTATAAAAATGAAGTAAAACACGCAAGCTAAGATAGTCTTTCAAACTACATTTCAATAAAGAAGGAACTAGCTCAGATGTAAGACTATGATCTTGAATTCCAACGTTAAATATATAACGAGTAACTTTACGAATGACGGCTTCCATACGTTTTAAATTACACGACCATGTAGCAGAAAATACCTCAAGGCAATAGCTAATACGAGACATTATAAGAGAACTTCCGACACATTTTCTAATATGCATCGGAGTGTATGATTTTAGTGAAGATAGCCTTCGTAGTGTGAGGCAACTTGTTCTAGTAATGTAATTGATATAGTAACCGAAATTTAGTTTACTATCTAATAGGACTCCAAGACATTTCAACGATTTGATATATTGGATCAGGATATTATTTGTCAGTAAGTTAGGACAACATATGTATATTACGGTTAGATGCATTGGAAATTGGTGGCCTTAGTTTTTGAGGGATTTATTTCTATTGTTGTTTACATTAAGTGTGATCCCGTACTTTTTGGGAAAAGTTCGATAAACCTTAATTCCAACCTCAAAAAATAAAATCTGGTTTATTTAGATGCTGTAATGAAAATTGAAACGTACATTTTGAGAAGATGACGTGTTTTTCTGCACGCATTTAGATTTAAAATGCTTTTCAGTTATATTTATATGTTGTCTGATATGTTGTTATGTTGGCTGATTCAGTTGAACTATTTTGTTTATTACTGCTTCCTTTTTGGAACAGCTGATTGTTTAACTACTTGCACGAACTAGCCCGAAGAAAAAGTTCGTGCAAGATAAAAAGCTTTCTTACTTGCCCGAACTTTGAGTACGGGAACAGATTTTGTGCAAATTGGGATTCTGTGAGCTCCCAACGTGGAGTACGGGAACAAAGTTAATATTTATTTTAATCTGATCATTTTTGCACACTTCTATTTGCTCAAGGTTTTTTAGTGCAAATGAAGCAAAGTGCAAATTCATACATTTTGTTGTTGTGTGAAAAAAACAGAGCATTTTTGCTCAGATTTGCTTCGTTTGCACAGTTTGCACTACCAACGTGAAACCCCTTATTATTTATTTACTTCCAGTATGCGCTACATTTTCTTTGTTCGCACAAAACGTGCCTGACTTATATTTTATCTTTATTTATTGCATCTAGACAGTTTTTAATAAATAACACAAATGTTGTTTATTTTATTTCAGATAATGACTGACGAAGAAGGACGTTCAAAACGTTTTGGCTTCGTGGCATTTGAAAATCCTCAATCAGCTCTGGCAGCAGTTATTGCCTTAAATGGCAAACAATTGGGCGACAAGTACCTTTATGTAGCTCGAGCATTAAGTAAAATTGAGCGCCAACAGGAAATCAATCGCAAATTAGAAGAACGTAAAAGACAAAAACCAGGTCAAGTATTTTTTTATTAAAAAATGAAATTTAAGAAGTAAAAAAGAAAAAAAATATTACAAACAAAAAAACTTGCATACGTTTTATGCGTAAATAAAAAACAAAAAAAAATCTATTGATATTTATCTTAAAAAACATTACTATTTCATTATTATTATACACACACTATGCAAAACCACACTATATACTTAAATGTATTTGTAGAAATAAAAAAAAAAAAACACAAATTGAATAAAAAAATATCTTTAAAAAAACATGAATATTTTTGAAATTTAGATTACGTTAAAAAATTAATGAAAATATTGCTTAAATGTTAAATAATTGTAATAGTACTACTGAAAAAATGAAAAGTAAATAAAAATATTATATGAAAACCTACACAGCATAAGCTTTTTTAGACAAAAAAAAAAACAACAACAAAAACAAAAATGTACCGAATATACAAAATAGAAAAAGCAAGAAAAACAAAAAAAAAATCATTTTAATTAATAAAAAATACATGGAGTAGACCTCCTTCTTTAATAATAAAACAAAACTCAAATATTTTATGCACTTTAATAATAATACAAACAAAAAATATTTTCTCAACCACAAAAAATAAGAAAACCCCAAAATTAAAACTTGAAAAAATTAGTTCATAATTAAAGAAAGTATTAGCAAAAGAAAAAAACATGTTTTTTAATATTTCAAAACAAAAATAAAAATAAAAAAATTATGTTTTAGTGAAAAGTCTTAAAAAATATATTGATAAAATTTATATGCTTAAATTATAAGTTTTCCTTTTTTGAAATATTTTCAGAAAACTTGGTAAAAAGAAAACCAATACACACACAACACAAAATCTCCCATTATGTGTAGATAAAAATTTAAATTGCTTAAATAATAAAGATTACAATTTCCCAGAATAAAAACTCAATAAGATGTATGTTTTATGTTTTTCAGTAAAAAAAAGGCTTAAAAGTATTTCAATCGGTAATTTAAAAAAAAAAAGAAAAGATTTGAAAATGCTTGCAAGGCATTCTGTGAGAATTTAAACCCAGTAATATTTTCATTGTAGTTGATGCTTATTGTTTTCTGTGTGGTAGATGCATAGTTTTTTAATCCATTCCCGAAAAAAAATAAGAAATTGTTCATGACAAAAAACTTTTGGCTAACTAACTTCCTGCTATCTTTCTAAACTTAGCAGGCACAATAGATAGTTAACAAACTTTTTTTTCTGTCATGAGTAAGACCCCTACAGTTTTTGATTTTTACAAATTTTTTACCCGTGACGGCAACAAAGCTTTAAAAGAATTATAAATTCATTTTATCTATCAAATCGCCGTTCAGACAAAAATAATATAACTAGACAAAAATAATATAACTAACTGTAATATCGGCAAGTTCGGTTCGAATAATTAGTCATCTCTTTTGTAAGTTAACAAAGCACAGCCATTATTGTTGATATAAGTTCTTCCCTAATTGATTTGTTTAAATAAAATAAGAAGTACATACTAGAACGATTTTTTATGTGAAACTTGAAAATATTTATAAAAAATAAAACAAGCTTAAGCATCAATTATTATTTACCGATCGATTTTTCACGTTTATTACATTTATTTTAGCAATAAATACTATTAAGTATATTTAAACAAAATAGCTAGAAAACACACTCACTTATTTTGCAAAGGAATCTGTTCTAAATATTTTCATTGTATATAGGGGATTGACTAGAAAAAGAAAAATCGTTATTGGAAGAAATGTTCGATACTGCTTTAAAAGCGGTCAGCCATAGATTTTGTATAATTTGTTACATTTTGAATGTTTTCGTTTTCAAATTGAATTGCAATTTATTTTCTTTATAAATTTCAAAAATAAACTTGACTTTTCAACAGTTGAATAAAACTCATAAATCTTTCTTTAGGGTTTCTTTGGAGTTAGCCGCTTCGAAAATCGAAAATCAACTTTTACTTTTCCATTTTTCCTATTCAACTTTTAGTATATGATTATTCTGGAAGAAATATTCAAATTAAAATAACGCTTTCGGGTACGTGATTTTATTTAGTATTTTTTCTTTATTATTAATACCAATTTGAACAGTTAAAACAATAATATATAAAAATACTTATTCAATATAAATAACAAGTAACAATAAATTATTACTTACTACACATAATATTACACCATCTTCTTTACATACACTTACATACATATATATGAAATTTCATTATATTACTACAAAAATAATTAATAAACAATTACAATTCACAATAAAGACAAAAAGAAAAGAAAATTATTGATTAAAAGAATATGTAAAATGATAAAGAATCTTAATAAAAATGCTTTTGCAAAAAGTGTTTAAACATTTAAAAAGAAGTTATTTAAAAAACATAAATAAGTTTAGGGGGTGGGCAAGTTGATTCCTGTCAACGGATCAATTGCATATACATACATAATAAAATCAATAATTAAGTGGGTATGTATTCAAAACTTTAATTCATATTTTAGGTCTAAGCAACGTTTTTAATTTAATATTAGTATTTTCTTGTGCTAAATTTCTTTTTATTGTATATATTTTCTTACACTTATACGAATATTTTTCTCGATAATTCGTTTGCCTTCAGATAGGTTCTTCAGGACAAATATACAAATGTACATAATGAGGGTTTTCACGATGGTAGCTGTGCAAATTTGCAGTGCATTTTATGGTTGATCGTGAGCGCACCGTTTTTTTGTGGGCAAATCTGTGATGTTCTTCAGTGAAGGTTGGAAAATTCATTGCCTTAATTAACAAACTTTTTCTTTTATTTTTATGAAAACAATTATTGTTTTTTACTTAAATTCTTTTATGTATTCCAAAATTCTAAACGCTACCGAAATACATATATAAATAGTAAGGTACTAAATGTCACAGACGGCAAAGTCCACCCATATCAAGTTAGCACGCAGCCGCCGCCGACTTTAGTTTTATGTTACAAGCCGCTACCGATCTTATTTTTTTTTTAAAGCCACCCATAAAAATTAAAATTAAAACACGATGTATTCTTTTGTTATTATTAAATTAAAGTTTATGCTTGCATTTGTTGAAATAAAATCTTAGTTTTAATTCACATGAGTGTGGGTTTTATTGTATTAAAATTATTCGTCCCCGTCGCTATTTTGTGTCCATTCCGCGGAGAATTGTTAGTCGGCTTCGCCATCTGCTGGCGTCATTTATTGTTGCTTACATTATTTATTTTCATCTGATTATTTTTGCACACTTCTATTTGCTCAAGCATTTTTTAGTACAAATGAGTAAAAATGAAGCAGTGCAAACACATACATACATTTTGTTGTTGTGTGAAGAAAATCACTTTCGCTCAGTATTGCTTCGTTTGCACAGTTTGCACTACCATCGTGAAAACCCTCAATAAAAATACCTTTAGCTCAAGAAAATACTAATATTAAATAGAGAAAGGGGTCGAATAAAAATAAATATTCCACCTCTTTAATTGTGTATAACTTTTCAGTCGTCGATAAAATCAAATAGCTGCTTAAATCTTTACATTTTCTTATTTTTACAAAAATATTGCAAATAATGTGTATGGCTACACATTTTACTTTTCTTAAACCAGTTCAGACCAGTGGAACCTGACGTAAGTTTCTACCAAATTTTGTCAGGTGTAGACGCTATGTTAGTGTTGCATGTAGGAAACAGTTATTCTAGACTTATGAGATATTCAAAAGGAATAGTGATTTTATAATAGCTTTGACCTTTTTCTCCTCATCGAGTGCTCAAAACATAAATATTATTCATAATATGGTTGGCATTTTTATAGCTTCTATAATAAACTTTTCTTATATATCTATTATATTTATTGTGGACTTGTGAGTTATTCAAAGGAAATAATTATTTTATATCAGGTTATATTGCTTATTTTTTTCTTCATCGAATGCACAAAACTAGCAGCAATTCTTATTCATAATATTTATATGTATAGTATAACGGCAATTTAATAAAATGTCGATACAACAGTCTCTGTACCGTCTTATTAAGAGGTATAATAATTGAGGTGGTTTGAAATCATTAGCAGCCGGCAACTCTGGTTACAACTACAAAAATATGGCAATATTATTGATAAGGTAAACAAACAATATTCCCGCAAATTTTACACTGAAAGGCAGATATATTTTTAATAAGAAAAACAAATTTAAGAAAAGTTTAAGAAAATACATAAAAATGAGTAAGTCAAAATCAACACGTTCCAGTCATGCAAAAGAAGTGTCAGAAGTTGACGCAAAATCTAAAAACACATCCTCTGTACCTGCAGCGTTACGGAAAGTGTTCTTCATTTCTCAAAACATGTTCGAAGATGAAGGATCGAAATTGAAACTGGAACGGTTCTATCATCCTGGAAAAGGAAAATTTGCATTGTTTGTAACAAATAAAGATAAGCAAATTATGGAAATACTTGAATTTTCCGAACCAAGAAGGAGCTGGTTAATAAATAGTGAAGTTTGTTCAAATGGTCACATTTATTTTACTACTCCATTTGATGCCACATTTTTAGCTTTGCATCATTTACGTAAACATTGTCAAAAGAGAGCTTTAGCTCTTGATAGTATTCATGACGACAACGATCCAAGTGTCGCAACAATATTAAACAATTTTGTGAATCCCGAACAATTAAAGTGCATAGCCGATGTTAAAACTGCTGGTGAGGATATGACTTTCTACAAGTATAATAAAGATAGGACCATAGCCTGGTTATCTCTTAAAACAAAACGCACCGCAAAAGCATTAATATCCAATGGCATTTATTGCGGAAATAGTGCAGTGTCGCAGAATTTCACGAAAAGCGAAAAAGCAGTAGATGAAACTGCTCAAGAGAGCGACTACTTGCGTATGGCATGCGATTATGTAGGCGACTACATCGACTTAGAGCTGCACGAAGAACTGACAAAACACTTGAAAATTTCGTCAGAAATTCAAGCTATAACGGAAGAGAAGAAAGCGTCTAAAAAAAGGAAGTCGGAGGATAGTTTAAGCTCTGGTACAAAGAAACAAAAATCGGTTAATGGTGCAGCTGAAAAACTGAAAAATTCTCTGTTATTAGATGAATCGCTAAATGACCACGATAAGGATGAGGAAGAAGAAAATAAAGTTCATGCTTCCATTAAAGAGGAAGTTCATATAAAATCTCCATCAGCTGCATCAGCCACACCTCTTAAGGAGCGTAGTTTAAGCGCCAAGGAAAAGTCTTTGGCTAAAAGTGCTAAAGGCACTAAGAGCATAGCATCTTTTTTTGTAAAAAAGACCGCTTGAAGTATTTCAAACACAATAGAAAAACACATGTATTTATTATTTATTTTTAACACAAAATGCAACTGAATATTTCTAAAAAAATGTATGACTCTGTGTTGCATACATTTTTAATGATTTTGTTTTATCAAGAGGCTCAGTAAATAAAGTTTTGTTGCCAATTAAAAAAAATCAATAGTTTTTCATTTTCTCATCAATTAGTTACAACATAAACCAAATACATTGGTCAGGAATTTTTCAGAGATTAACTTCACAAACCAACTGATTGTGCAGGCAGATGTTAAAAATTACTTCCATAGCTCCATAATGAAATTTAATAGTTCCCTAATTTTTTCAGCCTTCACAATCTGTAAAGAAGAATAATAAACAATTCATTGAATCAAGATTGAAAATAACGTCTTCTTTAGTTAGTAAAGTATAATTTAACTTTTAACCAATTTATAATCATAGTTTTGCATATGAAATAACTACAACTTTATTAATGTGATAAAGTTGTAATTATTTCATATGCAAAACTATGACCGTTAACATCTTTGGTTCATTACTTTATCGGGCTTAAGTTTGATAGTATTTCCGCAGAATCGACAGATGTTTTTGTGGTAAAGATTGATTTTTGAAGGTAATTTGTAAACATGTCCTATTCCAACAAGGGAAATTTAATTTGAAATTTATTAAAATCATATTCCTAAATACAATTCTAAGTACCAAAGATAATTTATTACCTGAGTTGGAGCTCATTTTCCAAATGATGCGAAAGAAAATATTTGTGCTTAAAATTCCTGAAAAATCTTGTAAAATAATAGAAACATTGCAGAGATTTCGGAGACTATCATTAAAATTTTGTTTAAGTCGACTCATGCACTTATTCATTTTTGCCACATGCATTTCACTAACAACTTGTTAACATCGTCAGGAAAATGTAAATGCTGAATTTTTATACCCTCTAATTTCGGATTTGTTTCGTGAACTCCTGCATACTAACACTATTTTGCAAGACTCTAGAAAATTTATTGACCTGTATTTGGAACTGATCGGTTTTTAATTATCTTCTTTTTCATAAGTTTTAAAAATGTGCAGAATCGGTATTTAAATCGCTGAGATAAACAAAAAACTTATACACTACTTCATGTATTTTTTGTTTATAAAAAATATGTACATATGTATATACATATGTATGTATAAAAAAGGTTTGAGATTCGATCCAACAACATTCAGCATACAAGCTGGGTACTTCACCTTACCAGCCATTGGCCCTCGTTGAGTTTGATTATCTTTTGCATTTGTACCTGCTGTTTATGTTGAAAATTTATCTTTTTAATTATAAGTTTGACTGGCTTATTTTGCATTATGATCAAGCAATAAATAACAAACGATGTCATTGTGTTAGTGTGCAGGTATTCCAAACAGTACTAATTGTTATTTGTGGCAATATGATGAAATTGTTCAATGCAATCAAAATACATACATATGTATAAAAGAATATAAAGGAAACGTTTGTGTATAGGCATGTATTATCTGTAAACGAACTCAGTAGCAAGTATTATTGCCAGTATTACTATTGCCATGGATCAAGGCATATTTACTGCCTTCGTCTGCCTTACCATGGATATAACAATTTTTTTTGCATCCTTTGTTTCGCAAAAAGTTTTTAATTATATCGATAGTGGGCACGGCTGATTTTTTTCCTGGCGATGTTGAGAAATTGTTTGTAAAATATTGAGAACAGGGCATAGCTGCCAAATTTTGATTACGATTACTAACTAATCAATTATATTTCTTTTCAAAAGGAACTGTAGTTATTATATTATGCTGCTCTAGAAGAATCTAAAAATAATCGGGCCTTCTTTTGATTATTGAAAAAGAGTCAAAAGCAATCAAAAATGTCCAAGCAAACCTTTAACACAGTTAAAATTTTTTTTCGCTTTGCAACATTTCTGATTCTAATTTTGTTCATGGGCATTATGGAATAAGTATGTAGCTAAGTTTCAAACATTCTTTTAAGAATTTTTCGAGTCTACTGATGAGTTGATTAGCATCAACGAAATGTCGGCGGCATATAGACGGCTGAAAAAGACAGAAAACATTTGTAAATTCTATTTTTGGACCTGAATTAATACATTTCAAATGGCTCTTAAAGCAAATAAATAATTAAGTTCATTTTTGATTTTGTTTGATTTATTTGGTTTTCTTTCATTTCCAAACTCAACTTGCATGAAAATATTACAATGTTGGCAGTAGTATGGTGTTTATTCATTTTGTTTGACACAGTCCTGTGTGCATACTGCAAATAAATTTAACTGTGTTTTAGTTGCTTTAATTAGCAACTTTAAACAATTTTACCATCTTATTGCGCGGGTATGTTTTTAACTGCAAAACATGAATAAGTAAGTAGGTGTTAATGCATTCATGTTTAAGTAGTCCCATGAAAGTGTGATACGTTTAAACCTGATCCTTGGGGGTTTTGTGTAATTGAATTATTTTAGCGCAAGCCTTTAATGACAAATTACTATAAAAGGCCACACGACCGAATGTCATGTTTTAGTGCGCGTTCAAAAACAAGCGAGAGTGCTCTAAAATTTAATTTAATGTGCAGTAAAAAACAAGGGTTAAACGAAAATGTTTGATAATAGTGATGGAAAAGTGATACATTTCCCTCAACCGGATCCTGATTTTTTATCATTGCCGTACCAAAATCAACGGAGCTTAAGTTTATCTTCCCAGGCTTTGAGTGATGTGCCCAGTGATATAATTATTAGAACACGTATTAAATATGGCACAAGGAAGTCAGCCTGCAAAGCTCTTATGGCTGAATATTCGAAGAGTACCACCATCCATGGCATACGTTACATATTTGAAGTCCACCGACCGTTTTATGAAAAGTTTGTTAAATAGTTGCTTGAAAGTTTTAAAGCTAAATAACAACAAATGTCTGTGTGTGTATGTTTTTTATTTTTATTTTCTATATGACAGGCTTTATTGGATAGTTTTCATGGTGATATCATTATATTTTGCCATTTCCCTGATGTGGGATACTTATCTGAAATGGTTGGACTCACCGGTGATATTGGGTTTTGACGAAACGCTTGTGCCCGTGCATAAAATACCATTTCCAACGGTTACCATCTGTCCAGAAATAAAAATGGAAACAGAAAATTTTGATTTTGCGAATACATCTGCGAAAATTTGGTCGGAAATGCAGGAAAGAAAAAAGTTTGAAAACTTCGTTAATCTAACCGAAGAACAGTAAGTTGAGTGGTCTTGTGCGTTTAAAGTGTGTGAATGTTTTTTGTTTGTTCCTCTTAATATGACTATATTAGGCTAATTAATTTTGCTGCCACTTTGCAAATCTGTGACAATGATGTTCTTGATCGATATGCTTCGGATTTCTTAAAACACCTCGAAGTTGATGTGCCCCAGTCGTTGATAGAAATGGCTGTGGAAACAAATATAACAATGCCATTTTGCCAATGGAATGGACGCTTTTATTTTTGCGAAAAACTCTTTCGGCGTGTCTTAACTGATGAAGGAGTCTGTTATCAGTTTAATGGCTTAGAGCCAAGCGATTTATACAGGGATCCCAAGTAAGTGAATCACCGAAAATTTTAACATAACATGTGTTCAAAACCATGGCAAACTACTCCCAAAAGTAAAATTTTGACAAATTTAAGGTATATAATATCTCTCTAGCTCCGGGGGCTAATATAAGTTTTCACATTAGCATAGAAATATTTGACACAAGAGACCTGTTCGATTATTTTTAGTAGGCTTAGAGGTACTTTTTGATTTTATTTTTGTTACTTTTATTAGGTCTGGAAATATAGAATTACAGACTTATCCCTTTTTTACCCCTTTTTACCCCCCAAATGTCCAAATTTAAAAAAAGTGACAATGTAATATTGAGAAATTTTCAATAAGTATTAAATTCAGTTTATAGCTTTTTTCTGTTTCTATCCTTTACACAGATATATGCAATTCAAAAAAGTACCCAAAATCCAGTTTTTACCCGTTTTATCCCCTTAGTACTCAAAGTATCAAAAAAGTACCAGACACCTGTCCGTTTATTTTTATTATACTTTTGGGTGCTTTTTGAATTTTTGTGCTACCTGTTCAAAGTTCGGAGATATTGAATTACCGATTTTACCCTCTTTTACCTCTTTCCGGCGCGAATTTCTAAAAATTCCGTCTTAGTGGATCCATACATGAGAAGGACTGCCCATATACGAAATTTGATTACTCTAGCTTTAGCCGTTACGACTGGGCGATGAGTCAGTCAGTCAGTCACGTTACAATTTTATATATGGGTATTTCCATGAAATGGTCCACCGTTAGTTAAAAAATCAAAACGCTCGCACAATTTTTTTAAGCACAGAAAATTAAAAAAAAACTATTGACATTTTATTATATAAAAAAATTTTAACTTATAATAATTTTAAATGATGGTAAAAACTTCTGAAAATATATGTTAAATTACAAAAATATGTATGAAGGTAAAAAGTGTCACGTGCGTAATGTAACGTGCGTAATCAAAAAATTTTTTTTTTTTTAGCCAACCCATGCACACTTGTTTTTGAACAAACCATGATTATAAAGGTCCATTAATAACCTTTATAAAAACATTTTTTCCGAAATAAAAATCTTCTACAATTCGCCTACTTTTGCAATATTTCATGCTGCTTTAAAAGGCACTTACGTTTTTTGTCACGTGCGTAAGTCAAGTTTGATCGCATGGAACTTGGGTACCCAGTGCTCAATTTTCCAATATATATACTTTTTGGAAAGAACTCATCACATTAAATGTAACAATGGCAAAATTCCATTCAAAAATTCTAACCCATTTATATTTTTATAATATTCAAAACAATTAAACGTGTACAAATGTCACGTGCGTAACCATGGAAACACTCATATATAGATTAAAAATAAATTTGTGATGCCGGAGATACTGGCATAGAAATAACAATAAATGAAAAAGGAAAAACAAAAATAGATACCAACCAAAATAGGGACACAAATGCGGTGGGTCTTCCGAACAAAATTTTTGTACACACAAACTATTTTTTGTATGTTGCTCGAGGAAAAAGAAAATATAAATTTCAAACAGCATTTAAAAAATAGATATTCGTACATAGCAAACGATTGTCTGTTGTGGACATCTTTTGTTTGTTGTTGTAATTTTCATGCTGTTGCTTCACATAATTTTTGTTCATGACATTTCCATTTCAATGCTGTTAGCTGCGTGTGTGTGGTTGGCCCCAGCGCCTGTGTACAATTTCTGTCTGGCTATTAAATTCCCAAGTGTGTAAATTTTGGGCAGCTCAAAAGCGAATTAAAAAAAAATGTCCGTATTTTAATTACCAAAGTGTGAAACCGCTCTAAGTACATACACGTGTCTATATTTGTGACTGTTGTTGTCAGGTGGAAACAAACACCGCCGTGTTGAAGCAACAATAATAAATCCTCCGTAAATGTCAATCTTGATAGATATGACTTACTGTGCGTAATTACTTTGCTGAAGTTTTTAATGATAACAACTCTAAACGCTTCAATTTACTAAAGACAAGAAATATATTTTCTTAATATTTTTAACAAATTCAAATATGAACTTAATTATTTATTTGCTTTAAGAGCCAATTGAAATGTATTAATTTAGGTTCACTTTTGGACCTAAATTAACACATTTTTAACAAATTGTAAAATGTCTAATAAATCACCAAAATTCACCTCATATTTTCTAGTGAAAATATGTTGGTTACGTTGATCACTAGATCAGTTCTTACTGTTGCTTTTCAGCTCAAAAGTGAACACTGACATTGTTGAACACTCCGAAACTCATCGTTAAGGAGTCCCACCTCACGACTAAAAAAACAAAATTTTTTAATGATAAACCAATCAACAAATTAAAAGCAGATGAAAAAAAATCTATTAAGGCGCGTGGCATGTAACTTGCCTTTATTCAAGTGCTAACGTTTGTAAACGCACTAAATTCGTGCAAGAATTAAGGCGTGTTATGCATTTCTATCTTTAGAGCATGTTCAGGGTTGCAAAATGTGCCGATTCATTTGTATTTTGCAGTTCTTTGAAGTGCAAACCAGTGCTACAGGTTTTTACTCCAGACGAATTTATAATCTCTTTCTTCTTTGAATTCGGTTGAAAATTGTAAAAAAATTTTTTTTTTGACTGAGATTCGTTGACACCGCTCGTTGTCGTATGAGTAATATTCAGTTCGCTGTTTTTTAAAATTATCCTTTATATTTTCATTAGCGTGATGACGGGTACGTATGATGAATATAAAATTAAAAATAAAACTTAACAGTATTCTTCTAGACCAGTGGTGCCCAAAATCTTCTTATGGAAGCGTAAACACCAATACGTATACACTTTATTGACGCACACAAAGAAAAACAGAAATATTTCATTAGGTACACTGGGAAAAAAATTAAATTTCATTTTCACAAAATGTATGTACTGTATTAAAATGCCTTTCCAAATCATATTTACTAATCGTCTTGATTATTTGAAAGCAAATCATACATTGTGCTCGTTTTTCAAAATTTTTAGCGAACAAAAGTCGGTTTCCCACGTGGGATTCATTCTACAAAATAAACTGTACAGTTGAAACTAATAACACAAAATTATTTCTTCAAGTGTTTCATACTCACGAAATCATTAAAAAAAAACAACAAAATCATGAAAACAAAAAAACAAAAAACAACAAAATTCACGCTTGGCACAAATGTGTGCCGACAAAGCCTGCGTTCGTATTGCTGTGCATATGAAAGTGTTGTTGCTTTGAACTTGGGGTATGTGTGTATGTGTGTATTTCATACAAAAAGTTATGCTCAGCCAATTCTCCGCGGTTTTACAAAAACAAAAGCGTACCAAGCGTATAGGCCGTGGGCACCTCTGTTCTAGACCTATCCCCAATAAACTTCAATTATTTGTCTATCTTGAAAACAAGATAGACAAATAATTACAAAAAACAAATTATTTTGGGTCTAAAAATATACCTTAATGTTTTCTGTCTGTTTACTGACAAGTAAAAACTTACTTTTTTTAGTTTTGCATTTATAGCAAAATCAAACTCATTATAAGCATTTTTGCACAGTTTATAAAGCGTCCGCCAAATAATAATTTTTTTTGAAAACGGCTCAAAACATCGAGTGTAGCTTGGGCTGTGTGTCACGTATCGCATTACGGTTGAAACCAAATTTTGTCAATATCCTCCTCTTCAATTTTTGTTAAGAAAAATTTGTTCAACATGGCCTGATAACGATAACGCTTTTCAATGCATGCGTGCGGATTTTCTGTGCCCCCCCAAATGCGACAATTTTGCTTGCTTACATACCCACCAAAATCAAAATGAGTTTCATCTGAAAATATGATTTTTTTTTCTTCTGTAAGTCGATCGCAGACCCATTTAGCGAAGCGTATACTTAACCATATTCGTTCAGCGGAAGGATAACATTAATTATCTGTCAAATCAGACATGATATAAGT
Organism: Sturmia bella; assembly: GCA_963662145.1. Classification (NCBI taxonomy): domain Eukaryota; kingdom Metazoa; phylum Arthropoda; class Insecta; order Diptera; family Tachinidae; genus Sturmia; species Sturmia bella. The sequence goes on from OY759172.1 coordinate 21,704,174, forward strand.
GTTACCATTCACGAAATAAGCACTAGTTAAAAAAAAAAAAACGTTAGATGATGAACCCTTATATACATATATGTATATTTAGTTTTCTTCAAATTAGTCGCTAAAACATGTTTGAGTAAGCTCAGTGATAAGTATTTGGTCATATACAGGAATATTAAAAGCCTCATTTTGCTGATATTATCATCAGCAATCAGCCAAGCAAGCAGCTGGGATGGTGGCAAAACAGCACATAAACACCTACAAATTTGGACCACATACAAAAACGGGAACAAATCGATGGCTAATGTAGACGGCATGTTACAAAGCCAAGACAATTTTAAAAGTCAGTGGTGGGCAATTCTACTTACATGTCTTCATAAAACTCAATGAAAGATTAAAGATTTTAATTACTGATTTAAAAAAAAAAAAATTAGGAGTTTTAAATAAAAATTCTTTGACGAAACAATATGATTTTTCTTTTTCTAGTTTCGTTACTTATTCGGACGATAAGAAAATAGACTACAACGGCTATTTTGATGTTAATTTGACCAAATTCAATGATATTCACGGCAGCTGGTCCTTAGACGATGGTTATAGGGGTCAAGGTTTTAATGCTTATCCCCAAAGGTCAGTATTATCATCCGCACGCAATGGCTTATTTGTGTTTTTGATGGGCTTTGAACATAATTTTGACTTTGAATGTCGTTCATTTAAACAGGGCTATAAGGTAAATTTGTTTTAACTTTTTATTGCACTCACTTTAGTTAGCAATTATATACTTTTTTTTTTTGCAGATTTTTCTTAATTCACCTGAAAGTGTACCCTTAACAACGGGAAATTACATTCTGTTGTCACACGAAGAAGAAGTTATGGTGTCAATTATACCTCAGTATGTCACATCCACAAAAAATCTACATGATTTTGGTCCGGAAAAGTATGTATGAATTTTTTTTTAGACTGGGACCAGTACCCGGGGGATTACCCTCCCCCTATAAATGCATTGCATTGTACTGGAACTAGCAAAATAGGAAAGAGGGATTGGTGGATAAAAAAAAAAACGAAAATGAGGAGTGTTTGAGGGCGTTCGATTCAGCAAAATAAAATTATAACATAAAAAAACAGAACTTTATTTGGTTTAATAATTGAGCTCAAGGTCACTTTATTTTCAATGAATATACTTTCTATTTATTGTTTATTCAATATTTCGATACGCCTTTGTGTACCTTCTTCATTAAAATGTGTTTTCTAATATTTTATAAATTTTTCAAATTATTAAACTAAATAAAGTTAAATAAAAAAAGGCCGAAGAACGAGTGAGTATCCAGAACATAAAAACAGAACATTTATTTTTGCAAAGTTAAATAAGTCAGGATCAACTGTTGCTAATTTGTCTGCTTAGTGTCCATTGTCTGCTTATCGAAATATCTTCAATATTGCAAAACATCTATATATGTATGTATATAAAATTCTTTGTGTGTATGTACATATGTATGTAACGTATAGACTCCAAAACGGCTGGGCCAATTTTGATGAAATTTTCAGGGAGTCTTCAGAATATTCTGGCGGGTGACACTGTGAAGTCTGAATTTCGATTTTCGGTCTGGGGGCGGAAGGGCGTGGCAAAATGCAAAGGAACCCCTGTACATTAAAAAGTAAAATATAGCTGTAACTTTTGAACGATAAGAGCTAGAGAGCTAAAATTTGCACAGGATATTTCTTTACACATGCTTTACAAAGCATGTTTTGGAGCTACCTCAGCTATCAGAGTGCTGCGATAATTGGTTCAAACACATGGAAAAGTGTATAGATCTTCAAGGGGAATGTTTGTGAAGAACAATAAAGTGATTTTCGATGTTTAATATTTATTTTTGATCTCTAGTCCCGAAATATAAAAGGAAAACCTTGTATTAAATGAAGTTTCACTTATTTTAAATAGCGTTTTCAGTTCAGTTTACGGACAAAGTTCACAGAGTGGGGCAATGAGTTCCCCGCCATTCTAGTCTTTAAATAATTACCTCATATTTGTTTGGTTGTAGTGTATTTTATTAAACACTACAATTAATGCCGATTTATTTGCTGGCAAAAAAGTGGGCACTTTTTTTACACTTTTTTGCTTAAAATATGAAAGTTTAGCGAGATAAGGATGAAAAGAAAAGGTCGTCCAGACCATGAAATAAGTGAAAATAATTATAAAACTATTGACATCTGAAATTGTTGTGCAAAAGAATATTGAAAATGTTCCACTAAAATTGTAAATTGAATGTTTGGTATTTTTTAATGTTTTTTTTTTTAATTTTATTAACCTATTTGCAACTCCCATTCTTTAATATTATTTAAGACGACAGTGCTATTTTAATGATGAACGTTACTTGCGGTTTTTCAATTCGTATTCACAAAGCAATTGTCAAACCGAATGTCTGGCCAATTTCACAATAAACAAATGTGGTTGCGCGAAATTTTGGATGCCAAGTACAGTAGTTGCAATACAATAAACTAATTTTCATAAAAAAATATAAGTACATGTATGTGTTTTCATAATTTTAGAGCCGTTGGACACCCCTGTTTGCAGCCTGAACGATATTGAATGTTATGGAAATGCAGCCGACGAAATGAATTCCATAATTGCCGATCAAACTAAGCAAAAGCTAAAGAATGCCGACATAAAGATTATGTGTGACTGTATGCCATCTTGCAACTCTCTCGATTATAATTTTGAAATTTCCAAAGCATTTTATAATTTCGAAAAAACTATACTTGCGCAGCGAGACACTTATGAACACAATGAGTAAGAACAAGTTTGCAACGCATTGTGTCCCATAAATTAAAACGTTAATTTCTGTTTCATAAAATTTTAGTGGACGAGGATCACGTTTATCGGTCTACTACAAGGAGTCCCAATTCACTGCAATTAAGCGCACTGTTCTGTTTGGCGTAACTACACTCATAGCAAATTGTGGTGGCATTTTCGGTTTATTCATGGGCATCTCCAGCTTAAGTTTAATTGAAGTCATTTACTTCTTTACGGTGCGGTTGTTCTGCAACTTAAGAAAACGCCGACAAATCAAGAAGAAACTCATGGAAACTGAAGTTGAAATAGAAACGGATTGAATAATTTGGAAACTATTTTATGGAATTTTTATTGCCTTGTTTTGCTTTATACAATGTATGTAACTGTATGCAACTCTCTACTATAGTAGTTAAAAAAAAGCATTTTGTTAAAAATTGTTTGTTTCACTTTCATTCGGACATAGAGCGGGCCAACTTTCGTTTAATACCTGTATCATTTTTGACAGACAACACCCTGCCGAAATTGGGACTGCTAATTACACGCTTGTAAAAAGTACTGCACAAGGGACCAGGACTGGTCCAAAAGTAATCCAAATAAAGGGTCCGCCAAATAACTTTTGAATATTTTTACAAATTTCTTTTTTTATTTTATTTATGCAAAATTCGTCTCAATGATGTCTCCGAAATGTTCAATTGTTGAGAACGATGGGGAATTGATGTTGGTGGCCCTTCACGCACACTTTCTGCCACAGCAGCAATATTCTCGGCTGTACGCACAGGCTTTTCACGCTTTGGTTTATCGATGAGGATGCCAGTTTCTTTCACTTTTTTCACAAGATAACGAACATACGGAGCTGACGGTGCTTCTCTCCTTCCAAAATCCGTACGCAATTTTCGCACACATTCTACAACATCACCGTGATTTTCAAAGTAATTTCGCAATATTTCCCAGCGTTGTTCAAGCGTTTACACAACCATATATGTATACACAACTAATTGTTGTGTATATATGTCTACCTTATTAGTTGTATCAAGGGAGATCCCATGATACAACTAATAAGGTAGCCTCGTCAGCTAAACCGTTAATCATCTGACTCTTTAGGTTGTCAAGAGAATGCAGAGATGAAAGGCAGCTAAAACGAGATAGAAAATCCGCGTAAGCTCAGTGCATCTCTCTTCTGTAAATGTAGAAGTGGCGTCTTTTTGACAGTTTGCATAAGTTGTACAAAAACAAAATGCATGTTATTTTTATTGAAGTTGTTCTTACTGTAGCGAAAAGGTTACCTTATTAGTTGTATCATGGAAGATCCCATAAGTATAAGTGGGGTTTCAGACTTTGACAATTGATAGACAGACAGACAGACAGACAGAGAGCCGAAGATTGTAGACGCAGAAACGGTGCGGTAGAGTATGTAGTACACGATTGTCTATACTAGACACTTGTTTGTCGTTGTAATTTTTCGCATGCGAGCGTCATTTTAAGGCTGTGTAGAATTTCTGTTGATTTCTCAATTGCTTGAGCGTTGTGCAGAGCAAAACAGAATTCAAAAAAGTTGCTGTATTCTGGCTGCCCATAGAATAAGTAGTTAAACGTATGGTCAGACCCCCAATAATTTTTTCTCCCCAACATTTTGGTCGAACACACCGACCCGCCACCACACCTCCTTAGGGTCGCTCCCACACAAAAAAGAACTAAAATCGTAAGCTTCGAAAATGTTGTAGTAGAACTTCTTTTCCTCATGCCAAAGTTATCGAATAATCGATAGCACAATATGGAATAATTTTAGTCCATAATTAAATAAAACAGTTTCTTTTGAATTTTTTATCAATAAATTTATTTACAAGGATGGCATTTATTTATTTGTTTTACTTTGTTGATTTCAATCCAAATCCTTAAATAAATTATTTAACAGTTAATTGTTGAGTACACAATACAGCTTTTTAACGTAAATTACATAAATATTAAGTGAAGCAAGTCGTTTTATTTTTTTTTGTTTTGGAACAATATTTTTATATTTGTAATAGATTTCTATGTGTCAGGAAATGATTATTATTATTTAGTAACTTCATTATTTTTAAATTAAGTCCTTGAATTTTGGAACAACTTTTTGTGAAACGATGACATTAATTACAATTTTACATCCCCATATTTAAGAAAAGTTTATTATTAGTTTATTTTCTCTTTATCAAATGAAAATCATTTGGCAAATATTTTTACACACATATCGGGAAAACTTAGAATTGATGTATGATGTATTTTATAAGCAGATATAATTTTGAAACGAAAACAGCAATATTTTTATTAAGAAATATCATGGAAATTAAAGGTGAATTAGAGAGATTTTATGTGTTATTGAGCGAAGTAGAATGATTGCTTGTAAAGTTATACATTACATTACATTGCTTTTAGTGATTTGCCAATAAAAAGTAAAATGTTTTTTTTTATTCAATTTTACTTGTATAATGCTTAATTGGTTCAAGTTCAACAGCTGGGTAATATCCATTTTTATTAATATTAATTAAGTATAACCGTGAGTTTAAGCGGCAGTGCTAGAATTGTGAAATATAGCAAAACTCATAAGGGTTTTGCTGAAGGTAGCTGTTGCTACTCAGAAACTGTTGGTTGCCCACCTAGCTTTAAACTTTTACTTTTGTTTACTTAATTAATATTAATTAAACTTGACAACGCCCAACCGTTGAACTTGACCCAGTTAAGAATTATACAAGTAAAATGTATTACAGCACAGTTCAATCTAATTAAAATGTTTACTAAAGTTTATTAAGTGAAGTTTATTCAATACACAAACTCGTCTGCACTGTAAGCGGTAATTAAACGTTTATCTAATGCAGCATGTATTATATTTTTGTAATATACTTTTGTGGAATTCTTCATGGCTTAACAAGCAAACTGTATCATGACATGCGTTTAGATACGCTCAGTTTATCAAATATTAGCCGTCAAATAATAGGACCACTATTCTCTCATTTTGGCCAAGCACATGAATACAAACAACTAAAAATGCATACACATACATATGAACACATCAACAAACACCAAACAAAAAGCAAAAATCGCCAGAAAAAAAGTAAAATTAATAAATTTCACATGAGTATATTTTAAGGTTCTGTTTTTAATCAAAGAACAACAACAAAATTCACAGCGAACAATTAGTTGATCTTACAAAAAGTTTGCAAGAGGCAACACAAATTTATTGAGCAAACAAAACAATCATATATGTATGATGCTATTCAAGGCAGCTTGATACCAGGTAATCGCATAACTACACAATCATAACAGCAACAAACACTGCATGTATTTTGTTGGTAGAAAAACTGTATTACTGTCATCCGTTTGTTCGTGTATGTGTGTTTGTGGACTTTGTGACAGTTATACAAGCTAAAAGCAGTAGTCAGCTGGGCTTGTAAGGCTACCTGGTATCGAGCTGTCTTGATGCTATTGTGAAATTTTATACAACAATGAACTTAATTATTTATTCGCTATGAGAGCCAATTGAAATTTATTACTTTAGGTCTAAAAAAATAAACCTTAATGCTTTCTATCTCTTTTCAGCCGTCTATATGCCGCCGACTTTTCGTCTACTGATGAGTTGTTTAGCAACAACGGCGGCATATAGACGGCTGAAAAAAGACAGAACGCATTAAGGTCTATTTTTTAGACCTAAAGTAGTGAAATTTTATACTTTTTCCCGTTTTAATTTTTCTTTTCGTTGGTGTTTGTTGATAAATCCATGTGTACGTATGTATGTATATGTATTTTTATGTACAAGGTGGGCTAAAAGAAGTTGCTCTTATTTTTGAAAGTGGCGGCCAATGTCAAATCTGTTTTCACACTTCAGAGCTAGACAGCTGTAGAATACAAGTGAATAAGCCATGGAGCAATACACTCCTCAAGAACGCGAAATAATCTATTGCGCATTTTCATCTCAGCGCGTACGTGAACAAGCAAAACTAGCTCTTCTGCGGCACCGAAAATCTACGAGTGATGCACGAGGAGCAATTATACTCGCTCAAAGTGACTGCATGGTGAGCTGTTCAAGCTGGAGGAGTCATCGGGCTACTTTTTTTCGAGGGCGCTGATGGTCAAACGATAATTGAACGAATTAGGTCTGGACAACATGTGGTTCCAATAGTACGGAACACACTGAGAGAGCCACAACCGACATTCTGAAAGCCAAACAACAACGGATGACTTCTTTTGGCCCACCTGTTATAGATATGCGAATAAAATGCCTTCAACAAAAATATCAAAACCTTTTGATATTGATTCAAACATTTGCTTCAAACACAGACATGCCAGATCCGTAAATTAAAGTTTTGGTTGATTTTTTATTGAAGTATTGACAAAAAATACTAAATTGTCCTTGTGTAAATATAACCGTTATTTAAGCTGGTCAGTTGTATCCAAGGTAGCTCGATACCAGGTAGCCTTACAAGCCCAGCTGACTACTGCTTTTAGCTTGAAGAACTGTCAGAATATACTACACAGACACACATACGTGCGCAAATGGGTGACAGGAGTTCAAGATTTCTACCAACAAAATACATGAAGAGTTTATGTAGCTATGCGACTACCTGGTATCGAGGTAGCTTGATTGTATCCGTCAGGCCAAAGCAAATATATACATACATAAATAAGTAAAAAATAAAAAAGCAAACATTTTGAAAGTGCCGAAGTGTAGTTTTTGTGGTGTTTTAAAAAGATCTTATAATATTGTCAGAAATTGTATAGAATATTTTTAATCAATCGTATGAACTTACAATTTCTTCCTGACAATATTGTAAGTAAAGACATTGCCAGGCCACCTACCTAACAATTAATTGTCAGTTAACTGTCAATCGTCTGAACACTTTAGCATCATCATTGCTAGTACATTGTCATATTGTCAGATGCATAAATTCTCAACACCTTACAATGGCGTCATTGTCAGAGTAATGACAAAGAATATTTAAGAAAAATGTGTGTGTACGAAAGGGAGAAAAAAAAAACAAGAGAATAGTAAAAATATGAGTACGAGAGGTAAAAAGTTGCAGAAAAGAGAATAAAAAAAATTAAAAACATGGTTATTGAGCGAGAAAAATAAAGAATGAATAATGGCATGTGTGTGTGTGTGTGTGTGTATTTTGATAATGATAATTGGCTGACAATTTTTGATACATAGAAAATCTTACATCCGTGTAAGCTGACAATTTACCAGCACGTTGTTAGGTCTTACAATATTGTAAAATCTGACAACCGTCTATACGAAGCTTATGTATTCTTTTACACAAATGGAATAAATAAATTATAGACGTAACCATCGCCGTATATTTCGTGGAAACCGAGAAAGAATCTAGTGAAGAAGTACAGATTGTTGCAAAGCAGTTGCCACTCTATTTATTACCATTGAACTCTTGACGCACTGAACACTGGTATTCGTTGGGCAAACTCAGGAGTTTCTTCATTCCAGCGAATAAGTGCCAGCAACTTTGTTCCGTTGCTGATTTTTTAAACTTATGTAAAACTGTTTAGGAAAACTAAAAGCATATATATTATTTTAGGTGTTTTCTGTCCTTTTCAGCCGTCTATATGCCGCCGACATTTCGTTGATGCTAATCAACTCATCAGTAGACTCGAAAAATCTAAAAAGAATGTTAGAAACCCAACTATTTATTTCAAAATTCGCATGAACAAAATGTTTAAACACTTTTTATACATTTATGTTTAAACACTTTTTTCAGTTTTATTTCACAGTTTTTTAAGAAATAAATACAAAATTTTTTCTATAAAAGCTACCACTCGATAGCAAAATAGCAATTGATTGATTTTGAAATTTATGTTTATGCAGTGCTGACAGCATAATTGAAATATAGTAATCGGATTTTGAATGAAAACACTTACATACGTCTTTTCGACTTGTCGATCGAGTCATCATCGTTCGAATAAAAGAACATCATAGCGGAACCGAAAACAATTTTCTTTCGCTTGGAATGCGAACAATTGCACGACTTCGACATTGAGGAAGAGGCAGTTAAAATTTACACACAAATTTTACATTTTATAATTACGATGGCGTTATCGATTAACACTTTGGCGTCCATGAACATTTTATTAACTTTTTTTTAAAGTAATTTAGTTTTATTTAAAAATTAATAGTTATAGTTTAAACTTTATTTTATAACATAGGTATATTTATATTTTCTTTGCAAATTATTTTACACAAAATACTGTTAACAAAAGCATTTTAAACACAAGTTCTCACACGAAATGAAAAAATATAAATTTTTTTACCTAAATAAAAAAAAAAAAATATATATAACAAAAGAAAATCAAACACGTATGGAAACACAAAGTTGTAGCTTAAATGTAATTTAAACAAAATGAAATAAGAAAAGAGGAAATAGTTTCTTTTTCAGCAATTTTAGTCAATGAAAAGATGTCGCAGATACATGAGGAAAAAAAGCCGCCGCCACAGCTTTTAAATTTTAATATTTATGCTTCAATTAACTGCTTTTATTTAAATTATTAATTTATGCGCGTTAGTTCATACTTGTAGTTGATAGAAATTCAAAGGGGTTTATTTCTTTATAATACAATATACATACATCATAATGGTTGCTGCTGGTTGTCGATTGATTGGTTGACTGATTTTGGTTTCTTTTTCTTATTTCTTGCAATTTTACAAATACATCTATTAAATATTCAATATATTTTTGTTGGTTTTTGCTAAAAAAAACTATGCTGAACAATCACTTAAGTAGTTTTGTTGTAGCAATAGTTATTGTAGTTTCCTTTTCTAGGTTGAGGTTGTTGCAAACATACTGTTTTTTGTTTGTTTTAATTTTCTTAATATGAATGTCTTCTTAATGGGTTCTCTTAAAATATAAAAGTATTAACATTTTTACATTTTAGATGATTCAACCATATCAATGTTTAGTTTGTAAAAAACGTAGGGATAGTATTCAGATTGACCAAAACCTAAGCCAGGTATATCAACAGTCTGGGAATTGAAAAAATAGGTTAAAATTAAATTAATTTCTCTTAAAATTGAATTTGGAAACTCACATCGGCAGCATTGCTGCCTTGACCAGCTGCTGAAGCACCATCCAAATGTCCATACAATTGATTTAAGCAATCGCGTAAACGTTTCATACTCTTCTTGTTGGGTTCAATAAGAATGGCTTGGAAGTTCACTGGTAAACCATATCTATAAGAAAATAATTAAAACGAAATATAGAGTTGGCAATAGCAAATATTTAGCCTGATTACGGCTGGCCGCATAATACTAATAATAGCGGTTCTCACTTTTGATAGTAAACTCGGTTGCACATTTGATTAAAGCAGCAGATTTGATTAAAGTACTAGTGTTTACACCACTGCAGCAACAAAATATACTGAACTTTTATTTTCTACGCTGTGATTAAAAATCAAACAAAAAGCTTTAGTAAACATTTAAAAAAAAATTACTGGGAATCACAGATATTCTGTGCTGTGAATCGTTTTGCTGGCAAAACTTGATTTTGTGTTGAGAAAATAAAAAATATGGAAAAAACAAATATACTGGTGAAGAGAAACCATGACAAAATTCACAACAAAAGGTGGACAGATAAAGAAATTCAGCAAGTTTTAGAATATTTGCAAGAACATGCAGACTTTGAGGTAAGAAAGTCACTCGAGCTTTGTGGTAAAAATCGTAATGAATATAGCAGAGTTGTAAAATTAATATCAAGAGTGAGAACCGCTAATGTAAACTCTTCTCTACAATAAGAAGCACTTCAAAAAAATAACATTCATTTTGCTTTAGTACAACTTTAGAATATTGTCAAAACGGCAACACTGCTGCAAATTTTTGAGCATTTGTAGGAGCGAGATGAGCAGAGAAATGATTTGTTATCTCGTTTTGGTCAGCTTTCATATTTATGTACAATATATATTCTGAACATTTTACGAAGTCAGCTAAACAACGGTCCAGCTAATGAGGCTACCTCACTAGGTGTATCATGGACTGGCGCATACGACGAGAAAATGAGGCATATTTTAAAAATGGTACCACCATCGGCCAAAACAACAATGCTGTCCAATCCAAGCCGAATTCTTTACCAGATCAACTCAGCTGCTAAAGTTATTATTTTTTCCTTGGATTTTAGCACCGATCGTTGTTAAATTTTTTTGTCCTGGTTTAGAAAAAAGGTTCGCGTTATTTTAGTTTTGTTTCTCTCGTGCAGCTGAACACAACTCTTGAACGGTTAAACCAAGGGGAGTTCATTACCAAGTAGGAGCTTTTGTTCGTGCAAAATGATTGTTGTTGTCAAGGTCTGAATATTTGCTAAGCACTTTAAAAAGTTATATTTGTGCTTTAAACACTATGAAAATAAAAATATTATTGTCACAAAACTTTTCTACTATCAAAAACCTTTAGAATAAAATATCACCAATTTTTTTTTATAAGCAAAGAGAAAAAAAATTTGAGGTGTAAAAGCTATTTGATGCAAGAAGCAAAAAATAATCACCTGTGCTACCAAGTTCACCAAGTTGTGTGAACTCGTCTTGAGGACAACATTTTTAATCTTGCATGACAACCAAAATTCTGAAGGGCATTGTCTTATTAAATTTTTAAAATGATTTATGGTTATGGAGCCACTTTCTTTTGATCGTAGTTTCACTAGGACCCAAGTGGGTCGGGTCTCATGACTGGCAGCCCGTGAAACATAGTTTCACTAAAATCTTAAAAGTGACATTATACGAAAAAAGTACAAACTAAATGCGTAATTTTGTGTAGAAACGAAAACCGCATAACTGATTTTTTGTTTTTTATATTTATGGCTGTAATTGCAAAGTCGCCGTCAGACTTATTTCATTGACTTTGCTTTGAAATTATCGACATACAGTCGATAATATTACTATCGAGAAAAATTGTCGATAGTTTATTATTGCAGTAATATTTGATTGAATTTCAATAGCAAACACATGACACGACATACAAACAGTTTGGCCCTAATAAATTTTTCTGAATCAAGCAAAGCAGCTCGATACCTGGTAGCCGCATAACTACAACAAATACAACTCCAACAAACATTTCATGTATTTTGTTGGTAGAAATACTGTATTTCTGTCACCCGCTTGTTCGCGTTTGTATTGTGCATTTTGACAGCTCGTCAGACTAAAAGCAGCAGTAGTCAGCTGGGCTTGTAAGGCCACCTGGTATCGAGGTGCCTTGAATCAAGCAGTTTTCTCAGAAACGATAGTCATCGCTTAATCGATTTTTCTATCGACACTGATTGATTGTCCACACATTATTTTGGGTATTTAACTTACCTTAAAACAGACTCCACAAAAACGCGCAAAGCCTTAACATGAATTAAAGCACAAAAAGCTTCGCTGAAGTTTACTTTCAGCCATCTGACCAAAGGACCCTATAAATATAATTAAAAAGTGGAAATAAATTAAATTAATGCTGAAAAATTTTGCCATTTTATAAGCAAAATATAATATAATCTTATCTTCAGTTGAATCAATTAAATCTTACTTGCTGTGCACACCAAACAGTTTTCGAAAACGAAAAATTGGAAAACTACTATTTAATGTCCCACAAATTACACGATTACTATCGATATTTTTATTATTTTATTACCGTATTAAAGTTGTTATAAAAATAACGTACAAAAACAATTGGCATATTTGTTTATGTAAAGAGCTAGGAATTCGCTTAGTTTAACATTAATGCCTTAAATTTATTAAACAATAATCATACTTATTGTCTTTGTCATTTTTGCAGCGTGGTTTGCAAAACACTTTTTGAAATCTACTTCAAGAATGACATTGAATTTGAATCGTGGTTGGTTGGTTGACAGTCAAAAGTGCAACAAAGTGCGTTTTTAAATGCGACAGCTATCGTTTTTAAACTACGTCAAACATAATAAGAGTGAATGTTGTTTTAAAACTTACAAATTGTTTCTTTTTGTCGGTTATCAATTTGGTTCTTTCATTTTGGCCAGCAGCCAATTCTTCTTCATTATATACAAAATCACGTACAATGAATTTCTTTTCGCGGGCATGTAACTTGAATTCTTCTACGACCTTTTTGAATAAGGTCACATTGTAGAGACAGTAATCATTGTCTTGCATTATCAGCGTCGATGAACGGGGCACAATCATGTCGGTGATTTTTTCATAATTAGCCATCCAATCGTTGGACAAAATTCTAGTAGAAAAAAAAACACACAAAAATAAAACAAACTTATTTAGCAGAAAAATCTAAATGTCACTTACTTGGGCACAATTACCAACAAAGTGGTTAAATATTCGGAATCCAAAATGAAATGTTCTTTTTTAACCAAATCAGCCAGATTGCGTGTCAATAAACTGCCACTACAAGAATTAAATTTAAAAAAAAATTACCTCTAGTTTTTAAAGAAAATTAAAAAAAAAACTTAATTTAATATTTGTTTAAGAGATAATTGATTTTCATTTTTATTTTGAATTTTATTATTTTATACCTAATTCAGACATATGAAATTAAGGAGTTTTGCACAATTAAGACCTAAATTGCGCTCAATATACCAAAAAAAGATATAAATACATATTTAATTAAACAATTAGAACAAATTGCTCCACTAATTGAACAGAATTCACTGAGAGAAGTGCAGAATATACAGTTTGGCTGCTGATGAGCGCCTTTCTGGATGTGAAACAGCCATGGTATGTACCCCAGCCAATAAGTCTTCAACTTTATTTTCTTGTCGTCTTTAAACATGTTGATCATTTTACCGCAAACATATTTTTTTTTTCAATTCTGAGCAAGTAAAATAGAACTAAAGCACGACTTATATTCTTATGTCACTACTGGACTTCCAATAGCAGCGCATATCAAATGTTTTTATCTAGTTGTACGCCCATCAAAAAAAAAAAAAAATTTATGGAATAATCTCTCATTTAATGAACTATAGAAACAATGAACCAGTGGTGGTGGCCCTTATAACGAAAAAGTTTACATTTTAGGGAACTTTTGATAAAACTGTATTCCTGTTGTTGCTAAAATGTTCATTTTAACGTCTTTTTAAATCAATTGTTTTTAAAATTGCTTGCACTTATGTTTAAGGCAATTTTAAAATGACGTTTGTGTTATTTATTGTTTGTCTGTTTACATTTTATATTATGAAAAATTGAATCTAATTGAACAACTTTTTGTAGTTAATTATCTTTTTCATTCCAGTTTTTTCGAAACGTTTGCGCTTTCCACTTTCCTTGTTTTCCATTTTTAATTATATTTAATGTTCAAAATTTTACTTTCTTAAAATTTTTTGTACAAATTCAATAGTGATATAAAAACAAATAAACTAAAACTCGTTATTCGACTAATTTTTCTTTTGTCTCACAAAAATTGTTTGAGCAATTTACTTCCATTTAACTTTTAATATGTTTTATTTTCTTTTTTTCTTTATTAAATTACGAGTTTTAATTTATTCTTTTAATCATTTAAGAAATATTCTTCTTAAATGTAACATAAGCATTGTTGCGTATTCGGTCATTGTTAAAAAAAAAGTAGTTATTGTGTTGCATCATTAACACTAAAACGCCCACTAAAAAGTAATAGTACTGTCGGATCATACTGGATAAATTCGATAAAATAGTTTTTAGTTAAACAACCGATTAAGAATAAAGTTTTTGAAAAACTGCTTTTTAAGATATAAAATCATTTTAACTAAAAATTTGTCAAAATGCTAATTAAGATTTTATTATGAATGCAGCCGTTAATCTCTCAATTAAATGTTGTGTCTGAATTGGTAATTAGGTTTAAAAAAATTTATTTCATAGTTTTCTGTGCAGCTATTCAGCCCGTGAGTAGACTCGAAAAACCTTGAAAAACTGCTTTAAACTTAACTACTTCTTCTATTAGTTTTATAAAACGATAAGAAATATTGACGAAATCTTGACGATTGAAAAGCTAGACAGAAAATAATTGAAGAATTTTTTTGGATCTAAAATAATTGCAAAATTTTTTTTTTCAAAACTTACGTTTGTTTCTTTTCCAAGTTTTGCAAACTCCCTTTTAGATTATTGTAGGCATTTGATTTTGTTTTTAAATCGGCATCAATTTGACCGATTTGTTTGGAAATAATATCGGCAATATTACGCAAGGATTGCTTGATAGGATACTTGGCCATGTCCCATTGGAAGCGTGTAATATACACAGATAAATCGGCTGCACAATAAACAAACTTTTATTAATATTATATATAAATTAATGGATATATTTTGAATTGTGTTAAAAGTAAGCATAAAAGTATTTTTTGAGTTTTTATTATTATTTTACTTGTACACACATACATATAAGTATGTGTTTATTACAATTGTTCAATGAAAATTAATTTTTTAACATAAAAATTTTGTTTTGAATTTTGAAAATTTATTATTCTATAGACACTTTATCACAAACTCGCACACACACGCATACATTGGTATTACATAGCTATACATATACATACATATACTATACATATTTTGCAGATTGATATTAAGCTTAATTAATATAAAGCATAAAATAAAAAATACATAATTAAAGCAAAAATAAAATGTCAAAACCGTCTTCTTAATTAAACAAGTATTATCATACATTTTTTATTATGCTTGGTTAATGCATATTAAATACAAATACTGACGGTGACTTTTTCTTCAAGCAAAATGAAGATATTCACGTTATCTTTGCCTTTTTGGCAAAGGGAGTGGAGCGAAGCCGTAAAATTTAAGTAAAAGGCTGATGAAAATAGTTTCACTGCTAAACATCATTCATTCTATTCTCTCAAATCAGTGTATGAGCGGCATTCCCATACGAGTATTTTCACCTGGCTTTGCTCAATTACAACTACTCTGCTTTTGGTAAGACTGTTTGAATGTGTATGAATACTAAATAAAAAAAAAAAAATACATTAAAATCCCCCTGACCACAGAAGACATAAAAAGGGTGACTAAATGAGTATAAAGGTATATATGTAAGTATAAAAAATGTTACACTTCGTAAGTGCATGATAAAAACTGTTAGCATGTCCACATGGTTACTTTGTTGTCGAGGGAACAGTTTTTTTTTTGCAACTGGTATGGAAAAGTGTTCACAATAAAAATATATAATCAGAAATCAGGAAAGCCAAATGCTGAAGACAGAGCAGTCTTCACCAGAACAATGCGAGCTAGTTTTTCAACACCAGAAGAGGCGGTTGCTGTATTCAGAGCGGCAAAAGTGCTTCGACAATTGGTTCAAACGCATGCAAAGGTGGAGAGATCTTCATGGGGAATATTTTAAAAAATAAAGTGATTTTCGATAATTAATTTCTGATTTTGTTCTCATATCTCGAAATATTAAAGGCAACCATTGTAAGAGCTTTATAAACGTGAAATAATTTTTATGATTAAGCCTGCTATTTGGTAGCACCATACAACTTCGGTTTTTGAGAGCAGTGTCAGGGTAAAGAAGAAAGTTCAACAGGAATTTACCAAATACACAATTTATTTTCAATTGCTTATTTTGTCATAAAACAAAGTAGCTGCTAGCAAACGAACGTTTTAACTTTATTTCAAATGTTATTTAATTGGCATAATTTGTTTGAAATTTACATCCATATTCATAAAAACTATTGAAGGTTTATTACACGTTTATTTGACAAATATTCCGTAGAAATACGTCAAATAAGAGCTTAATAAACTTACAATAATTATTATGAATATGGCCTTTAATATTTTTGGGGATTTTATAAAATTAAAAAAGCATTCTATATGATGGGTGAACAGATAACATATTTTATAGATTTTTTTTCTGTCTGGTTAAGTAAATAGCGCTAACAAAATTAATACTGGCATTTATTTTACTATTGCTGTTAATTTAATTAGGTAACAAAGAAAGCAGTTATACATCTCTGGATCACTTGGCATCACTTTTTCAGTCATACGTTTTTGTTTACTATTTCTTTACTGTTATTTTAAAACACTAACACCGGTATTCATAAAAAATAAAACATTGTTGAAACACATTTTACGGCAAAATTTTCATATAAAATTTATTTTAAAATGTGTTTGAGCAACGTTTTATTTTTTTATACCAGTGTAAATACGTATTTTTGTTATTTAATATAAAACTACAATTTACGATTAAAACCATCTGTTTGAAAAGAAATTATAAAATCTAAACTTTACGACAAGCAAAAAGGTGCAACTTTGTAGTTGACTTTATTTTTCCTTTTTGCAGTCCAAACTACCATTTATTTTGTATGGGAAAAGGGTGGTTTAGACAACAAAAATACGTTTGGCTAACTAATTTAGATTGAACTGTTAGTGCGAACAGAACAGTGACATTTTTTGAGTTTGAAATTCTTTTTTGAAGCGTTATTTATTTTTGTGTAGTTTTCAGCATAATCTCTTTAAATCAAGAAGATCACAAAACTTTTGCTTAAGTAAGCCACATTTGCCAAAGGCGTAGCCTTTAAAAAGGTAAGTAATAAGAAATATATTTTCTCAACGAGAAGAAAACAAAAGAAACAAAGCATGTCCGAGGATTGCGAATTTAAGTCGGTGACAATTTTTTATCTTTTTTTTAAGATTTTACATTTTTCGGAAGAGTTAGTTTTCCTAATCTCTTTTAGGTCACATACAAAACAAAGAAGCATTAAGCGTTTTTTAGTACAAATCTTCATGCGCACCCAATTTTGGTAACAAACCTAAATAACATGTCGCCGACATAAAACGCTTAGAAAATCCCGCTTTAACAGCGCGTAAAGGTAAAGAAGTCAAGTTGTCTGCAAAAATAAAAAAAAGAGAAAAGAGTGAATAAAAAGCTGTATTTTTATTGTCTAACTTTTCTTACAATTACATTAACGCTTTTGTTAGGGATTGTCAGTTAATCGTTAGCGCTATG
The DNA here is from genome assembly GCA_963662145.1 of Sturmia bella. Taxonomy (NCBI): domain Eukaryota; kingdom Metazoa; phylum Arthropoda; class Insecta; order Diptera; family Tachinidae; genus Sturmia; species Sturmia bella. The sequence goes on from OY759172.1 coordinate 21,721,840, forward strand.
TAGTATTAAGGATAAAGCGTAACGCTTTTTGAATTCAGGTTTCTAGGTTTAAAAAAATTAAGAAAACGCTATTATGTTTTGCCCGTCAAACTATACTACGGCAGATGTTTGATAGCGGCTAGTAGTAAGTATGACGCCCACTAATGAGCGATATAAATTTGAGTAAAACTGTTTAAGGCTGAGATTCCTGCACAACCGCACGTTTTGTTAAAAATAGCATGGGCGCTTAAAAGGTACTAAGTGTATGTGTGCGACAGATTTTATAAAAATTTTATAATATTTTTTTTCTATGCTATTAATTGCCATTTTAAAAGTGACAAAAAAGTAAAAAAAAACTGGGCATAAGTGTGACTCCATAGTTCTTTATCAAACTATGCCACAAAAGTCATAAAGTAGCAGTGTATTTGCAGTATAGTTATAATGAGAGCCTACACACGCAATTTTCTTCGATTTATGGTATTTTAAATGTTCTCTGATTTATAAAATCACTAACGGAATTTATTAGGGACTCAATGAAATGGGAAGGCCAGGGCCTGTGAATATATTTCCAACCATTCTTTGGAAAAGTATGAGTACTAAACAGTACAACACTGATTTAAGCTGAGTTTAAATAATACAAAAGTTCTGCCAAGCAAAGGTTTAACTTTTTATTGATTTTTGACCTGAAGCGTATGCCGCTACAAACAAACAGGCATTTAAATAAAAAGTCCTAGGGCCAGTGTCTCTACTGCGAACATTTTCATTCGCTTGCACAATTGCGTAAAAAACAAAATTAAAACTTTGCAGATTTTTGCACGAAGAAATTAAAATCTCGCAGTTGAAAAATAGCTGTTTACTTGAGAAATTCGCTCTTAACTTCATTTCATGATACGAGCACTTGTGGTTTGCTAATGCTGAAAAAGTGATGCCAAATCAATGTGTTGTATTTTATCACTAAATAAATGCTGGTACTACTAAAAATGCTTATCGAAGCGGTGAATAAAATAAAAAGCATTATTAAAACTTGATTAAAAACAAAATTGTGTTCACAATAGATAAAACTAAAATATAGCAGCTTCGTTGTAAAAAAAAGCTGAGTTACACACCATACAAGCAACAATTAAGATATTCATTGTAAACAGGCGTATCAAGACAAAAATTAACAAAAACTAATCTAAAAACTAAAAAAACAATAGAGCCATCAAATAGATTTGTAGTTTTTTTTTTACATTTTACACTGCAAATAAAAAAGAAGACATTATTAATTGGAAAAAATTTCACACAGTTAATAAATATACTTAAAGCAAAGTGTTGTTGTTGTTTTAATTGTAAATTGAAAAATTGTTTCGTAATAATTTTGTGGAAAGAAAGAAAAGTGTTTGATAAATTACAAAATAGTTTAAGGCATTAAATTGATTTTAGAGACTTGTATCAGTTTTACATATTTTTTTACGGGATTTTTACACTCACATACACAAATAAGTTAAGTATATATTAAATTAGAGAACCGGCTAACCTGGACTTAGGGGCAATGTTGGAGGTTCGCCCATATCGGTGTCCGGACTGGAACGACCATGACTACTACTGCCACAACAACTACTCACTGGTGACGATCTATGAGTTGATGTGAAATTAAATCCAATATTTAAATTTAATTGACTCGATGAGAAGAGACTGCTATTTAATGTTTTAATTTTTTTTTTTTTTTTGGTTTTTTGTTGTTGTTTGTATTTATACAAGTGAATTGGTATTTTGAAGGAGTAGAAAAAATTGAAAAAGCACAAAAAAAAAACAAAAACGAAAAAAAAGAGATATTCAAATAGTGAGGAAATTGCATTGTGGTGAGCAAAATAAAAAAAGTATATAAACGAGAAATGAATGTGCGATATCATACAACGGGGTTTATGGGGAGTTCAGGTGAAAGTGCACAAGTCAAGTGTGTTTAAATAAAAGGAGCACGTGTTCAGGAAAATGGTTAATTTTTAAGGTGATTGAAAAGGGGGAGGAGAAAAGTTGGTTTGAAATATCTATGGTCGAATCTACATCGTACTATTGATACGTATGATTGATGTGTCAATAGAATCACTACACACAGTATGTATACGTATTCGTGGTGCAGTTTATTTTTGAGCGATGAATTATGCTTTGATGGATATTACAATTCGAGCCTTAGTTATTTGCACCGTTATTACGAATTTCTTTATACGTTAATTGCATCATGCATAAGTTTATTTGTTTTTTTTTGCTAACATATACCTCGTTTATACGCACGATTTCTTTGCAAATAAAAATTAGAATATTGTCCTACAGTTAGAACTCATGAAAATTTCTTCTGATTAACTATGAAAATAAAGCGCAAAATGTTGCTGTCTTCTTTAAAAGTTTCAGTTTTGTTAAAAACTTCAGACCATTCTATTACATGGGGACCACACGGGCAATATGTTTGGCAATTAGTGCCAAGCCAACTGATATATTTAATTGTTAAAGCAGTAAATTAACGTGTGTCCTGCATGAAATTCAGCAATTATCGCTAGAAGATATTGCTGAGCAATAATCTTTTAACACAAGCTCAAGGTGAACTTGGTAGCTTTTTTGATTATTTTTTGCTTTTTGCATCAAATAGTTTTTAGATGTCAATTTTTCTCTCTCTCTCTCTCTCTCTTTGTTTACAAAATAGTTGGCACCATTTTATTATAGAGTTTTGGTGGTAGAAAATTTGGCAATAAAAATTTTTTCGTCTTCATAGTGTTTAAAGCACAACTATAATTTTTAAAGTGCTTAGCAAATATTCAGACTGTGATAGCTGAAATCACTTTTCACTAGGAAAATGCATGTGTTAGATTGTGTGTGTTGTGCTGCTAATTCTAGTGCACCCAACTGGTAATAAATTCGGCTTGCACAAGCTGACAAATTATATGTAAATTTGGTTAAAATTACTTTTATTTTCAAAAGTAAAATTAAATAAAAGAACGCATTGCAGTAGATATGTAAAGCCTTTTTGTATTTTTGTGTCTTTGTGGCATTTTTTACTTCAAGTTAGGGTTAGTTTAGGTTGATTGGAGGGGTGTATGTTAGCCTATGTCGTGCGACTTACACTTAAGCTAGTGTAGGCTTGTTGTGCGCTCCGTGTATTTAACTACAAAAATTCACGTTTAAATTCTATAGCAAATTTACCTTGCGAAAACAATAACATACTTCATAAACATTATGATGACGTCAGCCTATCGGCGTTATTGCTTGTATTAAGACATAAAAGATTGCCCGTGTGGCCCGTATGCTAATAAAGTATGACGGTGTTACCATACATAGCTGAGCTTCTCTTTTTTTTATGCATAAACATATAAGCGAGTTAATAGTGGAGTATTTTTTAATTGCACCAAGGTGACTAGGAAATTTATATTTTAACATTGAAAGCATGATATTAAAATTTTGCAACATTTTTGAAAACAAAACATACATGTTTTTTCGGATGACTTCATTATATACATACATATGTATGTATGTTTCATATACATAGGTTATGAAGGAACTCGGTTAGAGTTTTTATAAGCTAGAATTAATTATTCCTCTTAAAAACCCCAACATCGTAAGAAAAATTAATTGGAAAATAAATGTAATTAACTTTGATATGCTAAAACATTGGGTATTACTTGTACGTAAAAGTGAAATAAAACAATTTAGTTTAACACCCATATTCATAAAAACTATTGAATGTTTATTACAAGTTTATTTGACAAATATTACGTAGAAATACTTCAAATAAGAGCTTAATAAACTTACAATAATTATTATGAATATGGCCTTAAATGTTTTGCTTTCAAATGTCAAGTGAAATCGAGGAATATTTTCACTAAATTTTTATTGTGCTGCAAGTATTTGTACACTGTATCGCTTGGCAGCACTCTTTAGCTAAATTGCTCTTGGAGCAATTTCGTGTTGCCACACTCTAATACAATAATAATTTAATGGTGGCAAAAAAACTGGAGATTTTTGTAAAGAGTTTTTTAAATTTTACTCAAAACTTTTATAAGAATTCGTTTAAGTAAGTACATAAACGTAAACATGTGTGAAACCAAAGGATAGGGAAAGGGATATACGTACATTTTTATTTTTTATATAAATAAAGCTAAACCAAAGTGATAAATGAAATATTGTGTGTGGTGAAATATACCACGAATATTGATTGGTACTTGTTTTGTTCTTGTTATATACCTGCACTTTTTCTGGGAATTTCTTTTGTGTTTTTGAAACCACCAATCAAATGTATCAGTAACATCTGATAAGCTATCACTACTTTTTAATGTTTTATGTTGATTATCGCTATTTGGCTGAAGTGTTTGCTGGTGGTGATGATTATGATGATGATTGTGTTGTTGCTGTTGTTGTTGCTGCAGATTGTGTTGTTGGTGTTGTAAATTATGACGAGGGGATGTTGAGGCTTCATTAACATCGTTTTTTGACGAAGATCGACTATTACTACTGCAAAAGAACCCAGCAATACCTCGCGCGGAACTGGAAAACGAATTCTGATAAGAAGATGGTGGAGGCGACGCAGTCAAAGAATTTCTATTTTTTAAACCACATAAAGTCGTAGTTGCCGTAGAGCTTGAATTGTTATTTATGCTACAAGTATTATTGTTTTGTGTAGTGGCTAATAATTTTTTAATAGACAAACGTCGTGTGGCAAGCGCATTGTTAACAGTTCCAGGCGCAGGAGCCGACGTGGAACACATGTACGTGCTATTAGCAGTAGCCGGTCCGGTCGCACAGACATTGGCAGATGAAATGGCAGAGGTTATACAACATGACGATGTGGAGGCGGCATTATTTAATGAAGATGAAAAGTGACTTTCGTCGTGAAGATGGTGAGGAGGACGTTGATGATGGTTGTACGACGATGGAGAAGTGTGCAACTTAAGGTTCGCTATTGATGTGGAAAAGGAAAAGTGCTGTTGGTCATCGGCAGAAGCATTACATGCTGATGCAGCCGAGGAAGAGGAGGAGCAGGCATTTAAAGTGGTAAGAGTAGGACTAAGAGTGGCATTTGCCGTTTGAGTGGCACATTCACAATCACAGTTGCATACAGGCGATACAGATGTTGACAACAAGTCATAATCACGTTCCGATTCTTCAGCTGTAGAAAAATTTAGACAACTACCCGAAGGACATGCCGAGCAAGATGTTGTTGTGGTATCACGACTATTTGAAAGATTTGATGATTTTGCCGTCAAATCGGAGTGTGTAGTGGTAGTGTTATTATGTATGGTACATTCATCAGGCGGTCCAGGACCTTTTGGGATTTCGTTTTTTTTTGATTTCAATATTAAAGTAACATACGCAGTACATAATTGAGCATTGAAAAAAGTTGCATTATGGAAATAAATAATGTATAAAGGTAACAACTTAAACTAATTATAATGGCTGCCACAAAGCGCTGTGGAAACTTGTTTTGAACAGAATCAAACGAAAACAAAAGCACTGTAAGAATAGAAGAATTTATCCCCATGTTCACAGACGTGTCGCTTGTCTGCGCTCTGTGAACAGGGGCAATGATTTTATTGAAGTAAGCACATTTTCAAGAGGTTATGCTCTAATTGAAGAAAAATTTTAGAAAGTTACAAGAAAAGTTCTTGACAAAATGTAAAATTTTTTTTTTTCAGAAAACTAAATTTTTAGTATTTTTTTTTTCCAATAGATTCTTACTTATTAATATTGCACAAATTTTTCAACATTTTTTTTTCAAACATCGTACAGCGCTTGCAGCCATCATCGTATTTATACTAAAATTAGCCCTGCTTAAACTTTAAGAAGGTTTGAGATTTTATTTTTAACTCACTGAAGAAAAGTCAAATATAAAGTAAAAACTTAAATGTAAAGTAAAATATAAACAAAATTAATTTTAAATGAAAAAAAAAAACACAGTGTAAAAGCTTGGTGCTTTATTTGATTTTGTTGGCTCTGCTGTGGCATAAAAACAACAAAATTGTTTTAAACTTAATAAGCAAAGAATATATATAAAACTATTACACATTTGTTTTTAACAAATTGCCCAAAGTAAAATAAAACAAGCAGTTATTATGAATTTCAAATGAATGCAACTTAAAACAAATTAATGGAAATTTAACGATTCAAAAACGTTCTGTTATTGAATGGAGAGACAGGAAACAAATTACACTGACAAACACTCACACACACAAACAACAGTATAATTTTAACATTACACACATCAAAGGGGTATAAAATTTGTTTCTTGTAACGCAGTTTTCAAAATTCAAAACAAAAGGGAAATATTAAAATACATAAATAAATGAGCAGGAGATAAGTGAATTCATATTGTTTTTTCTTTGCTGGTTGATACTAATTTTTCTTCTGTTTCATATTTAGTTGGTTGGTTATTAACAATAATTAAGAAACTGTATGTATATTGAAAGAAGTTTGGTATACATGATTTAAAAACTAATTGTTTTCCTATAAACAGAAAACATTGAAAACTAAAGGAGAAATTAAAATCAAATTAATTTTTTTGTTAATTAATTTTTTAAGTGAAAAACGAAAAACGAAGAAAAACGTAACATGAAAACGATACGAAAAATGACAGTAATTTATTTAAAAGTAGATTTTACAAAATTGGGAAAAAAGACGATAGTTAAGGATTTTTCTGTTTAGTTGAATACAAAGTGTTTGTTATTCCTGTTAGTGTAGCAATTTAAAAAGCATAAAAGGTGTTGTGTCTTTCTTTAAGAAAGAATAGCAAGTTTTCTTTTGTATAAAATGTTTAATCGAAGTTTCACATTGTGCAAATACCACATTTTCACAAAAAAAAAAAACAAAAATGGAAATAGCTATTACAGAAATTCTTAGAAATAAATTACACTTTTAGATTATATTTCCGTATATTTTGAAACAAAAACAAGCTTTTAAGATTGAAATAAATTATTTTTTGATAATTTCGAGATTGGGATTTTTGGACTGGAAATTTTCTGCAACACGAATCGTTAGGTTTCGAAAAATTTACTGAGCACAGTCGTCAAGAAAAACTTTTCGCTTGTTTAATCATTTCGACAAAAAATTTATGTTTTTTTTAGTGTTTATCAATTCTTTTGGTCGTCAAATATTTCAAATATCTATGCTCTATGAAAATAATAAACAATTCTTGCCAAGAGTGAGTGTTTAACAATGCCTTTTCATACGACTTCTTGTAACGAATCTCAGAAGTCGTACTTTGCGATGCAAATGCTAAATGATGTGGCAACTCAGTTCTTTTTTTGCCCAGAAAAATCTGAACTGTGCTGCCCATAAATTTTCTGCTTGAAGTGAGATGCCACATCGTTCGGAATATTCATAGTCAAGTAGTAACACCAAACACAAAAAAAATTTCATAAGTGAGAAAAGGTGAAATAATATAAAAGCGACTCAATGGATTGACTAGTTTCAAAATACTTCATTGGAGAAATGGAAGAATACAAAAGTCGGTCGTGTATAGTGTTTATAAACATAGATATGTATATACGCTTCTCTTCACTTAAGCAAAACAACAAGTAAACATCTCCTAAAATGGGCAAATTTACAATAATATTTTTATTGTATTTTAAAACTTATTTAACACTAAATAAAATATTGAGTAGCTTTCTTGGTCTAAATAATCGATTCAATTCGTTCAGTAGCGATAATTTTTTGATAGAATAGAATAGAATAACATAAATATTGCCAGATTGCAAAAAAAAACCGGTGGTTAAATTTAAGCCGAAGGATGGCAAACCCTTTACATTTATTGGGCCTTAACTATAGTCAGACACTAAATTCGGTTCTTTTTAAACACTTACACCGGTATTCATAAAAAATAAAACATTGTTAAAACACATTTTACAACAAATTTTTCATATAAAATTTTTTCTAAAATGTATTTGAGCAACGTTTTATTTTTTATGAATACCGGTGTTAAATTTTAAAGTGTTTTTTTAAATTATTTAACTACAGCAACGATTAAAGTTGGCTTTAAGGTGAACCAGCTTTAAAGGGGTGCCACATTATTTATTGAAAATGGCAAATTATTTATCATACAATCATTTACAAATTTATGTAAAACCCCATCTCTAAATAAGATGACTCTCAAAAATTATGTATAAATGTAAACACACACATATACAAATGTAAGATTGTATTAGTAGGTAAACAAAAAAACATCGAAGCGAATTGAATAAAAGTAAAATTTCAATAAAAATTCTGATTAATAGTAGGTATTAAAAAATCTTTAATTTAATTATTTAAGGTAAAAAAATTTACATTAAAAGGCTTTTACATTTAAAAGTGACATTTGTTTGACCAAATCCGTTTGCTAAATAAGTTAAAGAAAACTTCTGCTGGTTTTAAGTTCAGAGCAAAATTTGCTGGTAAAGTCGTTTTTTCTTGTCTATAGTAGAGAAAAAGTTTACTTTTATTTACCAGTGACTTAAAATTGCTTAAAGTTGACGTCTTGACATCAAAAATGCCAACAAGATGGCAGAAATGTCTACAATATTTGTATGTTTGTAAGTATGTGCGAGCATACATACACATACAACTATATGAATGAATGTGCATATTTTTTAATATAAAAATTATTTAAAAACTATTTAAATTGTTTTAACTATTTAATTCAATGGATGACGATAGATGTTAGATGTGGACAATTTAAGCGACTGTTACACATTTTCAGCATCTTCCATGCGTTTCAGGCAGATGTGGCTCAGTGTAAAGAACTTATTACTTCCACAAACTCTGCCTTACAGCAACAATTTTGGGTACGATGGGGATCTGCACTGATTCCAAAGTTGATTACTAGGAAAAACGTCGCATATTTGTGATTTAGAACTATCGATCTTTTGTTTTTATTTAATACAAATTAACTTTAATTGCTGCCAATAAAAATTTATAAAGGCAGAAGAACAAAGAAGCTAAAATTTTAGTTGAAATTAAGCAATAAAAAAAAACCAACTATATATCGTTATCTGAAAAGCAAAAAGGAAGTTTTTATGGGTATTAATTTTTTAAAGACAGATAGAAAATACTTTGCAATTTATGGTATAGTTAATTTTTAATTATCTTTTGAATATTATAAAAGAAATCGGTATATTTTTATACATCCAATATAACATACCGCTTTTTGGATTTCAGCTGACGATATATTTGTATACACATATTTGTACATTTACAAACAAATTAGCTTAAAGTGTATTTACACAGAAAAATTGTATGCGAATAATCACTGGATGTTCAAATCAATAAAACTTCAGATATTCTCCCGAAACGCTTTAAGACACAGACATACATATGTAAATATGTATGTATATTTAAATAGAGATTTATTAACAAGAAACTCTGAAGATGAAAAACTGAATAAGAAACAATCATTTAAAAATTACTGGGCGCCGGATGTCATGATTTATTATGCTCCAAGAAGTTTCAAAATGTATCCCAACGTGAAGTTGTTTAACATCTTGACTTTTCAAATTAAGAATACTTTAGCTGCAAATTGGGATTCCGTATGCTCCCAGAGTAGAGTAAAGGAATGGAGCTACTATTATTGGCACTTAGTTTTAGTGCGAATGAGGAAAAATGCAACAAATTCAAAATTTTGTTATTGCGTGAAAAAAGAAACAAAGCATTTTTGCACAGCATTTAAAGGGCTGTCTTTCAAACAGACACATCAGCCAAATACAGCTGTTGCTTGAGCTGTCAATCAGTCTTTTTTCAACAACAGGCTGTGGCTGAGGCTGCGGCTGTAAATATTTTAACAGTTCAGCTTTTGATTTACATTTTTAAGACTTAAGCTGTGCTGAGGCTGTCAAAAACAAAAAAGAAAGGAAACGAAAATTCACAAAAAAAAAAAACAGTAAGTTGTTGCATGTTTCTAATTATTCTGGCAAGCTTTTGTTTAATTTACAATTTTCTTTTATTTTTTCTTTCTCATTTTTCAGAGCCTACTGGCTATTGGTTATAGACAGTGCTGTCATAAAAGTTTTATCAAACCGGCTGAAGCTGAGCTGAGACTTAGCAAATGTACACAGCCATATGATTTTATTTTGAAGCTGCGGCTGACTAAATTTCACAGCCGTAACTCAACTTCAGCCTTTAAAATAGAAAACAAACCTGTAGATTTCGTGAACCCTGTTTTTGCATCTATCGTTTACTGTTGCTCTAATTTAAATTCTCTAATTTTCATTGTTAAAGAAACTGCAAGAAGACTAAACAAAATAATACTAAATCATCATAGCAGGCTTTTAAATGAGCCATTTGCTAAGTCTATTGTACTCTATAGGCAAATAAATTTCACTTACGATGACAGAAATGCATGAATTGTAAATAAAATGTGTGACCAAAATTTTTATGTGATTCCCATTAATCCAAGAGTCGTTAGCGTCGTCATGTCAAGTTGGCTAGAAATTCTTATTCATGATAGAAGCTTGGCCTTAAAATACGATCAGATTGGCAAATAATAGCCGCCAAACAACGAGACAATTACTTTCAAGCCTATATTTATTTTGGCCAAGTATATGGACACGAAAATGGACATACGTATAACACCAGCTAAAACTATGGCGAATAACGAAACAATATTAAATAAATTATTTTGCCCCAAAGACCAAAAGACCTTTATTTTAGGCAAATACAAGCATATAAATAACCAATTCTCATGGCTACAACAACAGACTACAATAAAAAAAAAAATACAATGAAAAATCGTAAAAACATAAAATTTTACCAGAGCATATTTTAAGGTTATGTTTGCCCAACTTGAGCAAATGCACAAGTTTCAGCGAAAAATTATTCGATCTTACTAAAAATTTGCAAGGGAAAATACAAATTTGTGCTAAATTTTCTATTTGCTCGTTGAGTCAAACATAACCTTAAAATACGCTCCAGTAAAATTTTATATTTTTACATTTTTTCATTGTGCTTTCATTTCATTTTTGTAGTTATGTGAGTGCACATGAATTTTGGTTGTTTATATCTATGTGTTTGTCCAAAATTAAGGTCAACAATTAAATAGTGGTCACGCTTTTGAGCCAAAATGGGCAAATGTTAGTTCATATGTGGCCATATCTTAAAGAATACACAAATTGTAATCTATGTGACAACGATGACGACTCTTGAAATAAGGGCAGCGTTTTTAGCTATTTTGCTGCTATTTGAATAAAATTCTAGCTCCACAATAGAGGTAAGAGCTTCAAATGCGTGTTGCATAGTTCAATATACGAATGAGTAGGTATTCACTCTCATTATAACATACGACATTATTGTCACAGCAGGTCGATATCGAAAAATTTCAATAGCAATCTATTGCTTTTGAAAGGGCATTAAAATATGCTAATGGAATTATTAATGGAAAATATGTTTATAGTTTATTAAACACTTATTTGCCAAATATTTTATACAATACTTTTGGCAAATATGATTTAAATTTTTTCTTTAATAAATTAGCTGGTGAATACTTATAAAAAAAAATATTAATTTCTATGTCGACTTCATGGGACGATGCTGTCGACTAATATGATAAGGAGGATTGTTAATTTTTACGGTTTTGTTTCCATCAACATTCTTTTCACTTTTCTATGTATTTTGTATTTACTTCTTCTTTTTGCAGAGTGGGAATGTTTAATTTTGTACATAAATCGATTTTTGTCATGTGTGTTAAAGTTTGTGGTGTTTTTGTTTATGTTGTTTTTTATAATTGCTTTTTTATATTCACATTAAAATTTAATACAAAAATAAGTTAAATTAAAATTAAACAAATTAATATCACAATTTCACAGATAACTAAAAAAAAGTTAGTTATTTTTTTTAACACAATTTCAATAAACAGAGAAGTTTAAGAAGCCAACTCTTTCTCTCTCTCTCTCCTTTGAGACCAATTGGCAAACATATAGTTTAGCCCTAAAAAAGGGACACATTTGAAAACAATTGGGGAAAAGAGAGAGAAATAATGTAATGACGAATGGGGTGCGAATGAGTTAATAAATAAATCAAAAATAAATAATAATAAAAACTCAAATTGATAATATAGAAAAATCATAATAAAAGAAGAAGAAATATATAAAAAAATTTACTTAAATGAAAAAATAAACCCTAATGTTTTCATAATGAAAAACCTTTAGTTTTTAAATCTTCTAATTTATAATTAAATATAAGTAATAAGCAGTTGGTTAAGTTAGAATTAAAGATTATAATTAAAACGTCTTTGAACTACTTTATGTCTGTTTATTTTTTATAAGATTAAAAAACGAGGTCTTGTACTCAACTCTGTACTAAATTTCACAAGAAAAAATAAATGTGTATCAAACTGTAATGTTGTAATAAGATTTGTTGAAAAGTTTTGTTAGTTTCGTTTTTAGAATTTTCTAGTCATTCTCAAAATAAAAAATATATTCATAAACTACAGAAAAGTACTACATGTTTGTTAAAAAAATATATGAAAAAATTTTTTGTTAGTTAACTACTTAACAATATCAAGACATACAAATTATTTGTTTGTATTAAAAAGGAAAAGGAAAAAAAATGATGGCATATCACTTACTGTTGTTGGCGAGTAAATTTTCATGCAATTTATCTCTTTGGTCTTCTAAAACTTCACCCAAATAAACGGCCACCTTGCGGGTTATTTGCTCAACATAAGTATCAAGTTTACCCAAATCATCGGAAAGACCCACCAATTGGTCGAGAGTACCAACCTGGAAACAATACAACAAGACATTGAAAGAAATACTTGTACATGCATGTGCATGCATTTGTGTGCATTTTTCTAACCTTCAAATCGGGTATATGAAATTTATAGTTGTTACATAAATTATTTTGTTTGCTGGTAAGGTTATTCATGGTATCAAAAGTTTGCTGGCAGGTTTTATCGCCAGGGGCTGAGATAAGCCAGTACTCGGACATCTTGTTGATTTCTAAAAGAATAAGAATAATAATAATAATGAAGAATTAAAAATCGAATTAAAATGTTGCGTAAATTTAAAAATAATAGCTAATCTATAAGGCTCCTATTTGCCTAAGTGGCTCGAACGATTTCGCTTATTCTATTTAGTTGCATTTGTTATTGCCTGGAGAAGATCGATATGAATGAAAAGGTTGGGAAAAATGGGCGAAGCATAATTAAATTAAAAAAAACTCAACGGCGATATTTATAGGTATGACAGGACAACCTCTGTCCGGTGGTCCAGTATTCAATACTAACTGCAATGTATTATTTTAGGTCTAAAAATATACCTTATTAATGCTTTCTGTCTTTTTCAGCCGTCTATATGTATGTCGCCGACATTTCGTTGATGCTAATCAACTCATCAGTAGACTTCTTAAATAATGTTTCAAACTTATATAGACGGTTGAAACAGACAGAAACATCAATAAGCTCTAGTTTTAAACCTAAAATAATACATTTCACTTACCTCTTACAGCAAATAAATAATTAAGCACATTTTTGAGTACGTTTACAATTTGTGATTGTTCTTTAATAATAAAAAACAAAAAAAAAAAAAGCAAATAATCATTTATAGCCTAAAGAACTGAATGTTGTATATACATATCATCACGATTTTTATAGAAGAAATAAAAATGTTTTACACTCCATTCACACTCTGCGTAAAATCTAATAGATTTGCAATACCGTTTTTTGACATCTTGCAGAATTTCATTTACATAAAATTCATTTTTGCGCGGTGTTTGACAGAACAAATTGGCTCATGTGGCGAGTACACCATAAGTATTTAAGTGAATTTTTCTATTGCAGCATAGTATTTTTAAGTACTTTATGAGCAGAGTAGAATTTGCATCATTAGGTACTGAGGAGATTTTACTGAAACCTAGTCTGATAATAGATTTCATTTTGTATGAAAAATCTTGTCAAATTTACCAGACTTAGCTTGAAATTCCGTATGTACTACATTTGACGTATACGTAAACAGCCTGTTATATACATATGAATTGGGGTGGGTCGATTTGTCCCATACAAGGAGGCGTGGTAGGGGGTCGGTGTGTTCGACAAAAAGTATTGGTAAGCAAAACTTCTCGGGTTTGGTCATATATTTGACTCATTTACGAACTGATTAGTCCTAGTGGATTCTAGTTGGGTGCATCACACTAGCTTACCCCAGATTGCCCGTAGAATAGTCAAATGAATGAGCCACCCCCAATAGTTTTTCGAACACAACGACCCCGAATCACATCTTAAAAATGAAAAAAAAACTTGAAAATCCAAATCCTCCAAATTTATTTTTTTGATAATACTATCGAAAAACCGATGGCACACTATTGACAAATTTTCGTACATACAAATCGACTCGGCCTAATATCATTATACTTTAATTTCGGTATTATCAAACAGTTTTATAGGTAATGCATATCCTATATGAATATAATTATTTTCTTTTTAACAAAACTCATGACTGACAGTTTTCCATTTCCAATGTTTTCCCCAGAAATAAATTATTCAAAAGAAGTACTTTAATATGTACATTAATACATACATATGCACATATGTATGTATGTAAATAGAAACTTTTACTTGCAACGCCAGTAACAAATAAAATCTAACAAAAATACGAACAGTTTAGTGGTCAAAAGTACAACAATGAAAAGGCAAACCTGCCTTTAATAATTTATTAATTTTCCGAAAGAAAACAACAAAACTTTTATTCAAAAGTTTGCTTTCAAAATTGAATATTTTGAAGGTCAGTGTGAATCCTTCACATTGACTTTATAGCCAATGTAAGGAAATTAAATAAAACTTAATCACAGTGACAAACACCAAATTGATTGATGCCTGAGTTAGTTTTTTCTTCTTCTTCTTTCACTTTCATTCTCTCAGTTTTTTATATGTATGTACCACTTTTTTTATTTCAAGTTTAAATGGGTAAGTATTTATATACGTATGTATACATGGGTGTTTGCGCAAAATGCAGGAGAGCGGACAGGCTGGCCATGTTCTCCCATGTTGCAAAAAAAAAAACAACTGTGGAGGCGGTAGGGAGGCCTGTTGCAAGCTCATCAAGTCAATAGTAAATATTAATTACTAAAAATGACATTTTAACATTTAATTAAATTACAAGCAATTGGCAGCACTAAACAATTGCACACACACAAACACAGCTACTCGTGGTGTAGATATAAAAAATTATAACATATGGAAAAGGAAAATTCAAGAAATGAAAATTTAGGCTTATGACACATACTCTTTTGTAAATAACTCTTAATATTAACTTTCGAAATTGACCAATTCTAGTAAAATTTTTCAAATTAGAATAAGTTTTTAACATTGTTCTATTATTTTTCGCACAAAAATATCAATAAATTTTATTTTTAATAATTGACACTAATTAATATGCATTTTATATAATGCAATATATATAATCATATATAAATTGTTTTTATTAAAACTTCTTTTTTGTTTTACTTATATTTTATTCTTTTTAGGAATTTTTATCAATTTTCCCTTTCTTGACTATATCACGATTTTCTCTCAACATTTTTATTGAATGTTTCCATTTGCAGAGCCAAAAACCAACTGAAAATTACTGTTACACATTACTTCACGTTTGAGTGTAAATAATGAAAGGAAGACACACGAAAAACAAAAAAACAAAAAAAAACGAAAAACGAAAAACAGTGGTTGCTTGACTACAAAACTTTTTAGGGTGAGCTAAAACGAAATATTCATTCCAAACATTTTAGAGCAGATACATACAAGTATACAGTAATATCTGCATAAACCGGACAATTGATATGTTTGTTCTTTTTTTTTACTTTAGTTTACGATCGTAAAGTAATTGTCATTAAAATGCTAAAAATATTCAACCTTATCGTGATAATTATGGGAAAGTTTTGTTCCCATAAAATTTTCATTCCCCATGAAGGGGAGGGAAATTGATATCGTGAATATCATGGGAACTCAAGGCCGTGCTATCAGTGCGTTGTGATTTTACCTTACAGGAATGTAAGCTGTGTGAAATATTTTAACTCTAATAAAAACTAAAAAAAAAAAAATGATTACAATCTATCTAATAATTTTACTACAGGAAGAATAATGTAGACAACATCGTTTTGCTCGTAGATGTTTGCAAAATGAATCTAGTTTCTTCGCATTATATTTATATGGGAATTTCCATGAAATGGTCCACCGTTAGTTAAAAAATCAAAACGCTCGCACAATTTTTTTAAGCACAGAAAATTGAAAAAAAAAATTATTGACATTTTATTATGTAAAAAAAAATTTTAACTTATAATAATTTTAAATGATGGTAAACTTCTGAAAATATATGTTAAATTACAAAAATATGTATGAAGGTAAAAAGTGTCACGTGCGTAATGTAACGTGCGTAAGCAAAAATTTTTTTTTCTTAGCCAACCCATGCACACTTGTTTTTGAACAAACCATGATTATAAAGGACCATTAATAACCTTTATAAAAACATTTTTTCCGAAATAAAAATCTTCTACAATTCGCCTACTTTTGCAATATTTCATGCTGCTTTAAAAGGCACTTACGTTTTTTGTCACGTGCGTAAGTCAACTTTGATCGCATGGAACTTGGGAAGGAACTCATCACATTAAATGTAACAATGGCAAAATTCCATTCAAAAATTCCAACCCATTTATATTTTTATAATATTCAAAACAATTAAACGTGTACAAATGTCACGTGCGTAACCATGGAAACACCCATATGTGTTTTAGATACGTTTACTTTTGAGACCGCAAACTGGATAACCCGCTACTTCATATTCTATCACCCATTTATTCGCGTTTGTGCGTTTGTGTTGTGTATTTTGACAGTTCATGAAGCTAAAAATAGTAGTCAGCTGCTCTTGTAAGGCTACCTGGTATAAATTTACCTTGTCTGTGATCTATTTTAACACCCATATTCATAAAAACTATTGAAGGTTTATTACACGTTTATTTGACAAATATTCCATAGAAATACGTCAAATACGAGCTTAATAAACTTACAATAATTATTATGAATATGGCCTTAAGTGTATGTTTTTTTTAATTGTGTGATATTGAATATTAATCGTGCGTATGATTTCAATATTTATATGTAATAAATTTTTAGTCGCTGACTTCAATCGATTACTGGTCACCCTAAACCATTGAGTGGTCAGTCTCCATGTGAATTGTTTTAGTTTTTCCGTTTTTTTGTAATAATGTACAAATGTACAAAATAAATTAATTTGGAACATAAGATCAATGGTTTTTAGATTATATGGAAATAAATGGATATTGACGTGAGTGTTTAATAAAAATACAAAAACAATTTTGTAAAACTTTCCCCACTGCAATCATCGATTGCTTTGTTGAATTATTGCTAGGAAAACAAGTGCATTTAAATACACTAAAGGTTTTTTTTTTTTTTTTTTTTTTTTTTTTTTTTTTTTTTGGAAAAACTAAGAACTACTCATACTTGTACATTGCTTAAATTCCTTTTAATAAAAAAAAAAATAAGGTTAGGTTTTATTTTTACAACAAGAGAATGAACACAAGTGTGTGCACATGCATACACTCATATTTTGTTCACGAGCAAATGACGCAGAGATTATGATAAATAATGTGTATGTATGATGTTTGTTCTCCTTTGTGTAATTTTTCCAAGACAGCAGTTTAACGAACTTCCTTACATTTGTATATTTGGCGAGTTTGTTATGCATACACAGCATGTACATTGTATGTAAGTATGTTTGTATTTCAATTTTTTCCTAGTTTTAGTTTTCCTTTCACAGTTCATTTTTCTTGGCATAGTACAAAAGAAAATGCGTTTATTTCTCTTTTTTTTTTAGCAGGCAAGGACATTCACTTTCAGAGCTTAGATTTAGATATGGAATTTATGTGCACAGACTTTCTGTCTTCTTGGAAAGTAACAAAACAAATATTTATCCTTTTTAAAAGAATAGACACAAAGTCCTTGATAAAGTTTTGTTCAGTGAGGTTTTTTCTTCTCATTTTTATTCTATTGAAGTTCTAATTGAAATTAAAAACATTTCTTTCCAAAAATTTACTTGCACGGCCCGGAAAAAATAAGGAAAAAAAATACACAAAATCAAAGAGAAATAAGAAAATCATTAATTTTGTGGCAAAAATTACAGTGAGGAAATTTTTAAAATTTAAAAAATTATAGTTTTATACATGTAATTATCTTTCTTTTCTATTTTGTGTGTGTGCTTTTTGTCAATCAAAATATTATTTTCCAGAAAAAAAGTTTCAATGAAATTTCTATAAATGTATACATATACATACATACATACATACATATGTGTATGTAAATAGCCCACCATCTAATAGATTCGCAAGCACTTAATGATTCCCCTGCGAATTTTCTAGACGATTTGCTTGTTTGTGTTCTGCAAATAGGACGGGCGATATTATGAGCAGGGTTGCCGTTTTGGTTACCTTTAACCAAACTTTGTTACTTTCCAAGACTATGTTGTACATTTTTAGGTCGTGATTCACTAGCCAACTCAATCGTACGATCTGGTAAAAATAGCAATTGTGCTCAAAAAATGTGATGTGATAGTGTGGCCTTCTGGCTGGCTTCAGTTGTTGCGTTAGCTGGACTTTATATGGATGTAGGTGTAGATCTAAATGCAAAATACGCCATAATGTGCCTGGCGTAAGACAGTCCTAATTCCTGAGAACGACGAGGAATCGACACATTCGGGTCTTTGGCAACACTTTCAATATCGTTGCTGTATATTTTTAGCGGAACAAGCGAAACGATGATGCACAGGCCTTACAATATTTGTAACCGCTCCAGTCTCTTAAAATTTCTTCACAATTTTGCCAATTGCTTGCATAGTTGGATGATTATTTGAACCATAATCTCCTCTTAAAGCACGATATGTGGCTGTGGCAGAATCATCATTTCTAGTACATAGTATGTTTTGATAATTTATATGCCTTGTGTGATAGTTAAGAGATCCATCTTCGTCAATGCCAGACTTTCAACTGAGAAGAAAAAAATTGGTTTAACAACTTCGTTTGACAGATGTCGAATTCAAGTCCTATACTTTTGAAGCCACGAAATGGATAGCCCGTTATTAGTGAAAAAGTTCGTATGGATTAGTTATTGTCCTAACAGCGCTGTCTAATGTAGACGATGGGTAAAACGCAACAGAATTCTATCAGAGTTTGCTAGCAGTTTCCAGTGAATGAGTCGTACAATGGTGTAGTTGCTTTAAAAAAGGGTAGCTGGGTATCACTACAATTTTATCACAAAAAAAATTTCCAAATTTTGAGGAAACAAAAGTCGAATTCAAGCCTTAGCAATTGTAAATCATAAAGTTCAACTATGAAGTTAAAATTAATCTTTTTATAAATAAATATGAAGCAATAATTATTATAAATTTAACTTGATTAATTTTTTTTTTGCTAATTTCTATTTAGCTTTTTATCCTTAATAACATTTAACCATTCAAAACTCATTTGGAACTCGGCTTCAAAACTGACCTTTGACAAATACATATTTGTTTCCCCAATTGAGAACTGCACAAGTAATGTAAGTTGTCTATTCTGAATCACCCATTCATTGTGAGAGGGGTTCTTTTGTGTTGGCAGGGCAACACATGTGTATAATTTTTATTTCATGCGCTGGCAAACATTGTTATTGTAACACAAATAACGGACAATACCAAACACTGCAAACAAAAAAATAATAATAATAATACATACTAATATTAGTATAAGTGCCTGAGCTTCATGTGTGACGACAAACAATCGAGCAGGCATGTGTGAAAACTATTTATTTAATTGTGTGAAAGGGAAGAAAAAAAGAGAGAAAGAGTGGGTGGCAGATGCTATCAATGCTTTGAAACAGTGTTACCATCGGTTTTATTCACAAATGTTAAATCTTTCTAAACGTTCTTGTTGAAATGAAAAAAAAAAGTAAAATGAGGA
Organism: Sturmia bella; assembly: GCA_963662145.1. Taxonomy (NCBI): domain Eukaryota; kingdom Metazoa; phylum Arthropoda; class Insecta; order Diptera; family Tachinidae; genus Sturmia; species Sturmia bella. The sequence continues at coordinate 21,741,739 of OY759172.1, forward strand.
GATTTCTAAGCAAATTTTACATTAATAAATAACAATAGCAATAGATCAAATATTATTGCCACATTAACCTCATATAATTTTTCGAACTTTGCCAAATTTTTCTGGACTAGCCAAATTTTTACTGGTGCAAAAGAAGCATTTAAGTGCCCTGGTTTTCTCCGATCTTTTCACTATTTGTACCACCTACATATATCCGACCGAAAATGGAATACAACTCTCATGTTTGGGTCAGTACCTTAAAGTCTATTTTGAGGTTACTCGTCAGTGTGCAGGAGAAGGCGAAGAAGGTTATCCAACTCTATTGATTCACTGGAGCATCCTCAGTCACAGTGTGGTATGTGTTATACCGTTCTACCTCTAATGGATTTTGCTTAGACGGGATCAGAGATTTTGTTCCCGAAACCTACATATTTTTACGCAATACACGTGCCTTGCCAAGAGCAAATCTATTTGTAGTCGATTGGCCAGTGAATCGCACAACGCATTACAGAGAGAATTCGTTGTTCAGCCTTACGGTTCACCTTAGGGCGAATTTTGGTATTTAATTTTCGAATTAAATACAAAAATCGTACGCTTTGAAAATGATTTTTTGATATGTAATAGTGGAATAATTTTTCCACATGCTAAAAACTGCTTTTTTCATGACACAATATCGATTACAAATAGACATAGATAGATTGATAAATATGTTTTCTAAAGGAAGTTTTATATAAATTTTTTCAATTGCCTATTTTTAAGCGTCTTCAATTGTTTGTTTGTTTTTGCGCGCCCTTAACTTTGCCTTTATTGTTACGTATACACAATAACATAATTTCCTACCAAATGGCACTCATACGCCACTGCAATTTAAAATAAAAACATAAGAAATGAAAGAAAAACCAAAAAGACTTACAAAGCACTCTGCAAATAATTTCACCAAGTTTGAATACATATAAATAAGTAACATGTTTTCAAACGAAAAAATTATATTTCTTTGTTAGCAAACAACACTTTGGCTATTTTTATTCTATATTAAGATAAGGAAAAATTTTATATTTGTTTGAAACTAACCCCAGACTAAATAGCCTGTAACTTAATCTTCAACGCTAACATTCTATAAAATTCAATTTAGCAAATTTGTGATGCCACCAGGTGGGCCAAAATAAGTCATCCGATGTTGTTTGGCTTTCAGAATATCAGTTGTGGCTCGCGCAGTGTGTGCCGTTGTTCCGTCCTGTTGGAACCACAAGTCGTCCAGACCTAATTCGATCAATTGCGACAGAAAAAAACTCTGCTCTATAGCGTGTTGACGTTTGACCAGCGGCATCCTCAAAAAAAAAAAAAAAAAAAAAAAATTAAAAAAAATAGCCCGATGACTCCTTTAGCGTGAACAGCGCACCATGCAGCCTTTTTGAGCTTCTCGTGCATCATTTGTGGATTTTCGGTGCCCCAGAAGCGATAGTTTTGCTTGTTCACGTACCCGGTGAGGTGGAAATGAGCCTCATCGCTCATTATGGTTTTGGTCGAAAAATCGTACACTTCGTCATAGACACGCGTTCTTGGGTAGGGTATCGCTCCATGGCTTGTTCATTTGTATTCACATATGTAAACACAGTTTTTTAACATTGGCGAGCATTTGCAAAAATAAGAACAACTTCCAACAGGATGATTTCTTTTGGCCCAACTTGTATAATTTCAGTGTTCAAACGATCACATTTACCCGGGAAAGTAAATGCCTGTAGTTGCAATACACTTTTTACTAACACACTCACAATTTTCTAACTTTCAACTCAGCTTTCAGCAAAATTTTCCTGAAAGTAATTTTTTGACATTTACTGAAAGTACAGTGTCAAAGTAGTAAAGTAAACGCGGTTGCCTACACCACGGCACATACTAATTTTCAAGATTGCAGTAGAATAATAATTGTGAATTTTACAACTATTTTGTACGTTAAAAAACATTTTTACAGCAAATATGAATAAAGAACACAAATGAAGTAAATTTATAGTGATAATTATTAAATTAATTAATAAAAGTTTAGCAATAAAAATTATTTTCGAATGTTGCCATAGAAATTTATGTTTGTAGTAGTCTCGGCAATTCTATTTCAGTAATAAACAAAACTATAATACTTGCAACTCTTCGCTTTGACGACATTTTTCAAATGAACTTTCACGTTCCTTTGAAATTGAGCAAGAAATTTTCATGAAAATTCACAGATTTCATTGAAATTTGTATTCGTAATACTTGTACAAATATTTAATGAAAGCACTTTCCCATCTAAATGCCGGGTTAGAGAATAGTGATTTAGCGACATCATGAAAGTTTTTGCCTTAACTTTTTCACAGCATTTTAGCAATCGAGATTTAGGTAGGCGAATTGCACAATAAGAGGGCTGTATAGAATTTTATTTTATTTACATAGTTCTCATTCAAAAAAAAAAAAAAAAAAAAAAAAAACTCAGAATCTAATATGTATTCTAATCTTCGTTTTGAAATAGGAACATTAAAAAGAAAACAAAACTACTAAGCCATAACTTTAACATTTTTACTTTAACAAAGCAACCAGCACGGAAATTGAGAGGACTTTTATGTTAAATAATTTCTCAAATGACAAACGCAAATTGCAAGAGGGTTGTCGATTTGTCCGATATTTTTTAAATAACTCAAAATTTGGCAACATTGCAAACCTAAATATCTACCACAAAAAACGTTTGTGTTATTGTGGTTGTTGCTGGAGACAACAACGGCAAATAAGTTTTGTTGCCACCATTCCTTCATATTATCAATTGGGCGTCTTTTTGGCATTGCCATTTTTTCCCGTCTTCGATTTGGCGTCTAAAATTCGTGTTCATGTTGAAAGAGTCATTTATATTGATGCAAAAAGTAGTTTTTTTTTGTGTGTTTTCTAAGTTTTTAATATAACAAACATTTAAGCATTGCATGAATATACATACATACTTACATACATATGTATATAGAGTTGTTTAAAATTTGTAACAAGGACACATTGTGGGTAACAAAATATGTATTTGAAAAAAAAAGAAAAACAAAAAACGAAAATATTCTTTGATAAATGGTTTGTTCAAATTTATATCAATAAAGTTGTGGTACGAGTACAATTGTTTTTCTATGAGCTCATCTTAGTTTTTAAGTAGTCTTAAACTTATATTTATTAAAGAAATCTTTTCATGATATTGCCAAAGGTAGAGTAGTTATTCGTTTAAGGTATTCTATAGCAAATAAAAATATTACTTTACATCAAACGCTGAGTGAAGATTTATGCAGGAAAAAGTTTCCCGTTTAAGCTGTCAAAGTCTTAAATAAAACCGTGGTGATACAGCATTTTGCACAAATAATATTTAAAAACAAAATTTAAAATTACATAGAATAATTATTCTAGTCATTACCAGGTCAACTTGGCAGCACAGATGATTATATTTTGCTTCTTGTATTGTAGATCTGATCAATATCAGTTCTTTCTTTCTTTCTCTTTGTTTACAAAAATGTTCCCGAAATTTTGCTCTGAATATTTTTGGTTGGAAAATGTTAGATTGTGAATTATTTTAAAATTATTTGGGCTTAAAGTGATTTTTATACTGTTTTTTAGGGTTCCGTACTCATCAGAGTGAGACTTCTACGTCCGTCCGTACATCCGTTACAGCGTCCATTCTCCGAAGCGGTAAAAGGTAGGCAGCTGAAATTTTCACAGGATGTTGTTGTACCTTGCCGCTACAACAACAAATACTAAAAACAACAACAAGTCGAAAACTACCAAGTGTCCCCATACAACGAAAAGTAACAATTAACTATAACTCTCGAATCGCGAAAGATAGAGAGCTGAAATTTGCACAGTGTATGTATTTAGAGTGTATGGATTTACAACAACTCGCAAAATACCAGGTCTCCCTATACAACGTAAAGTAAGAATTAGCCGTAGCTCCCAAGCTGTAAAAGACAGAGAGCTGAAATTTATACAATATATGTATTCACATATGCCATTCCATACGTACATTACACATACGTAAGCACGGAACCCTAAGTGCGCGAGCCAGCCTCGTACTTGATTGAATTTATTTTTATATTAATTCAGGTCCAAAAATATACCTTTCAAATGTTTTCTGACTTTTTCAGCTGTCTATATGCCGCCGACATTTCTTTGGTGCTAATCAACTCATCAGTAGACGCGAAAAATTCTAAAAGGAATGTTTCAAATGCTGGGTCACGACTATTTGCAATGGTGTGGTGTGATTTTATCAAAACAAAGTCCTTTGTTCGACTGTTTGCGCCAAACAGTCTGTTAAGACAATATATTAATTGGAACCACAATTACACGTGCTTGTACATTTTTTTTCGCACATTTTAAATTTAAGAGAGAGTATTTTGTTACATCATTAATTTTATATTAAAAATAAATTACTTTCTTTGTTGTGTTAAATTAAAATGACGCTGTCTAAACATGTTGTTTGCTGTTTCACAGAAGTTTATTGTCCTTTGTATTCCACACTCATTGTATGTATAGTTTTTATTTTACGATCACGTTGTTTATTTCTATCAATATCCTGCTGTCTTTTACGATTTTCCAGTGAACAGCTTGACCATTTACATATTTTATTTTTTCTGCTTTGTTTGTTCACCGTGTGATTTCCTCGCTTAATGAGCGAGGCCAGTCATCCTCGTGCTTTTAAACGACTGTTTTTAACATCACAGAAAATCACACGAAACGTGGTGTTTAATGCTAAGCAAACAGAACTTGACAATAACGAGAGAACAAATATGTAAAAATAATTTTAAGCACATATTACACTGACGCCCAAACCATTAGTGCAAGTTCATCTTCGAGTTTAGTTTATTTCACGTTGAAACTAGTGCGTCTTTAAATCGGGGAAAACTTAAAAGAAAATTTAGTATTTAAACTTCAGTCATCAAGCAATGCAAAACATCAGCTATTTGACATTTTACGCAACGTTGCCAAGTTTCTATTTCTCAAAAAAACAGTCAATTATAAATGGTTCACTGATTTACTATAGTCAACGTTAAACTGCAATTAAATTACAGAAAAGTTTTGCTAAACCAGAGTTTTAGCTCTAAGTGAGTTTTAGGGCATAAGAAAATTATTTGAAATTTATGCACATGTGACTCTTTATTTTCCAAAAGAAGTATGTAGTCTCTTCTCTGAGTGTTGATATTGACAAAAATTAAAAACTCTTCTTCTGTGATTGCAGATTTGAGAAATTGTCTTAAACGAGAAGTTTATGAATTTGCAAGTAATTTCAGCAAGAAAAGAAACAAATATTTCTCTAATAACATACGTGACATTCCCATGAAAAATATGCCTGTTATAAGTTTAATTGTGAAGAAAAATTCAATCAGCAGGTTAAATAGATTAGAAAAAATTAAAAATAACTAAATCTAAAAGCGTTGTGTAACAAACTCGGAATGATTTTTCTACTTTTGTCACACAACTTCTACAGCTGGGGCACAACTGATATCGATTGTCAGCAACTTTAATAACAATTCAACAATATATTTTTTATTTAATATTCTTGGCTTCTTTTTCCATGTCGTCCATTTGCGCTACACTCCAAAGATGCGCCGATATATGTATGTCCAAATTCTTTCAGAGATCATTTCAATTTTTCACTTAACCAAAATTAAAAAAAAAAAATTTTTTTTTAAATTTCAAATACAATTGAGAAATGGCGCTTCGACCAGGAATTATACTACATTTATGGCCAGTTCAGATCTCTTTCAGAGATCAACGATTTTTCGCTTAGTGAATCAAAATTTCAACAAATTCTTAAATACAATTGAGAAATTACACTAAAACCGTTAAATAGATCAATTTATAGCTTACTTTTTTGATATACATACATAAAAGAATTCAACAAAAAAAGCAAAAACCGTGTTGTTGAAAATAAAATAAAGTATTTGTTAACTAAAGTAATGAATTTTCAAACCTTCCATGAAGAATACAGCTGATTTGCACAAAACAAAAAACGGTGCGCTCACGATCAACGCGAATTCATGGCAGCACAGTTGATTATGTTTTGCTTCTTGTATCAAATAGCTCTTACAAGTAAATTTTTTTTCTCTCTTTGCTTGCAAATATGTTGATGCCATTTTATTCTAAAGTATTTTAGAAAAGTTGTGTGACAATATTTTTTTTTATTTTCATAGTGTTGAAAGCACAAATATAACTTTTAAAGTGTTTAACAAATATTCAGACCTTGACAACAAAAACCACTTTACATTAACAAAAGCATGTGTATGTTGAGCGGTGAATTCGAATGCACCTACTTGATAATGAATGTGCCCTGGGTCACGATTAACCATAAAATGTATTGCAAATTTGCACAAAGCATACTTGCACAGCTACCGTCGTGAAAACCCTTAATATTTTTAAATATTCGTATATATTATAAAAAGTTACATTTATAAATATACAAATGTACATATTTACTTTCACACATTTTGGTACAGTGTTTGCTTACAAAAAACATATATTTATCTTCACACACGTGTTTCAAAAACTATTTAAAATTTTTCAAAAACTAATTTGTTTATTTGCTTTAAGAGCCAATTGAAATGTATTATTTTAGATCTAAAAATATACCTTGTTTCCTATCTTTTCAGCCGTCTAGGTATATGCCGCCGACATTTCGTTAATGCTAATCAACTGCATTAATGGTTTGTTTGAACATTTCTGATTCTCATTTTGTTCATGGGAATTTTGGAATGTTTGAGTTTCAAAGATTCCTTTAAGATCTTTCAAGTCTAATGATAAGTATCAACGATATATCGGCGGCTGAAAAAGACAGAACACATTAAGGTATATTTTTAGACCTAAAATAATATTTTTCAAAAACAATTTTCTCTAGTAAATGAAATTTTTTCAAATTGCACTTGCTCACCTTGCGAAAAGGGGGGGTTGTAAATCGATTTTAAAGATCACGAGCGCCTATAAATTATACAACAAAATCATTTTTCTGAACTTTGCAAATTTATCGTGAGTTTTTTGCCAGTTGTGTTCTTTGCAAATGCTAAACTTCTTTGAAGTAGATTTTAATATTTAGCTATTTCGCATTTCCCCTTTTACTTTGCAACTGTTCGACTTTTTAAAAACTATTGTACCTGAAACGAATATTCGTCACTTCACTATTACATAGGTACTTATAGCAAGTGTAATTATTTCAGAGAAAACTTAACTTATTATAAAACTACCTTAACAATAAGTTCCTTGAAGCATTTACGAGTTTTCCCACAGAAGTCAAGTTTGTTTTAAATGAAATTCGTTGTGAATAATAAATAAGAGGATTAGAACAACTTTTTCATAAATTATATTCCTTTAAATAGAAATAAACTACAAGGAAATATGACCCATATTAAAAGAAACCATATTGAGTAAAAAGGGAGTGTTTTAAGGTAATGAAAATATAGTACGTATGTATGTACTTAGTTATATATGTATTTATATAAAAATAATGCTAAAAATAGCCTAAAGTCACAAACGAGGTGCAGTCTGTTTAAACCATGCGTGTTTAATGACAAATGCAAATAAAAATTATAAAAATTCCCACAAGGAGGTCATCATTTCATGTTAAACATACGTTGTACCCCCAATTATTAATTTAAAAATGTTTGTAAAACCGTTACTGTTTTCAACATCTCTGTTTTAAAGCCAGACTGTTTTTGCTGGCCGAAGCAGCTCTGATGGTGGTGAATTTTTTTTTTCAAAGGTCAGCTGTTTGGTGAAAAGTCACATGACAGTTTGGATCGATATATTTTTTTTCACTCACGGGGTTTTTTGAGAACATTTTGCTCAAACGAAATGAAAAGTATTCAAAAAGCCTCAAATTTTTAGACTTTCTGAAAAGGATGCGCATGTTTGAAAGGTTTCCAAACAAAGCATTTTATGTATTTCAATAATATACAAAACATAATATAAAACAAAACATAAATTCATTTATATAAAACGTAATTTTTTTTGCCATAAGAATTTCCTTGCATATTCAAGTTTTATGCACTTCCCACATAAACAGGTGTTGTGCGATGGGAAATTGAACGAAATATTTATGCATTCAGTTGATCAGTAAATCACTTTTTTAATATAAAAATTTACAAATAACTTGTTAAAAGCTTTGTTTTTATCACTTAAGATTTTGTGAGTAAAATTCTTCTGCTACGTCGTCACTATGTGCACTTTTTTCTTCACTTGTACAATTGTTTCGTGTTTTGTTACAACTAGCACTAAACTTACATTTTTATGTTCTTGCAAACTGCAGTTTAAGATGCTATTTATTGATAATTTTTATATCGAGAACCTTACAGCGTTTATTTGAACCGAGTTTTGTGCACAATAAGCAAAAAATATTGCGTTTAAATTATTTTTTGCTTAAAAATCAATCGACAATACTCCTCAAGACCAGAAAACTCAACATACAAAAAAATATTTTTTCTAATATGAAATGACACACGAAAGAGGAATGAGAAAAAAAAGAGATATTCACGTGATAAATTGTGCTGCCATATTGATGGTGTATAATGACAGAAATGCACGAGAGGGAAATTTCAGGGTTCCAAATCAAATAAGGCAAGTATTTGTTGGTGTTTATTACGAATAAAATCAACTTTTTTTTTAGCAAAATCATTTTAAAAAATGCCAATTCTTTTTAATGAAGAAAATCTATACAACAAACATATTTATATAGATGTGAATATATGAATTTGCTGTATGGTGAAGATAGCACAGTGTAAAATCTCACATAAGATAATGCCGTGCCTGAACATATTATTGTGTGCTGCCATATGTTTATAGTTTTTAGTTTAAATATATTGCAGTGTATTGAACCGTTATTTTTATTTTGCATTTGAATAAAGTAAATGTATTAATATTGCATTACTTTTCTTGGTATAGAGATTCAATTAAATATTTAAAGGTATATTTTGGGTTTGGTTTGTTTTTGACTCTTCTGTTAAGTTTTAAAGGCGGCTTAGACATTGATAGAGAAAATTAAGGGCGAACATTTCAACCCTCCCTTCACTGTACAAAGTGTGTTTCTTGAGGCGCGTTCAGACTAGTGAATGATAAGTTGACTTCGATTGCAGTCGATTTTCATTATTAAGAATCGATTTTATTAAAAAACTATTCATTGCCAACTTTATGATCAAATCGAATTTTAAAGCCGATTAATCGAAAAAAAAACGGTAAAATAGAAAGAATACAGATTGCAGAAGCGCAACAACAAATGCAAAAAGATCAATTTCATTGCATACTTCACAGTTCGAACAGTATACAAAAACAAAATATACAAGAAGTGGATTTCGTAATTGCTATGAGCGCTAAAGATAAGACAAACTAAAGCAAGTGTTTTTTATAAGTTATTTAGTGTTTTCTATAAGTCTCTTAACTTTTCTTCACAATTTTGCCAACTGCTTGCGTAGTTGGACGATTATGTCAACCATAATCTCCTCTTAAAGCACAATATGTGGCTGTGGCAGAATCACCTATTTTTTTTACTATGTTTTGATCATTTTTATGCGTTGTGTGATAGTTAAGCGATCCATTTTCGTCAATGTCAGACTTTCTACAGAGTAGAAAAAAATTGGTTTAACAACTTAATTTGACAGATGTCGAATTCCAATCCTATACTCGTGGTTTTGAAACCACGAAATGGATAACATGTTACAAGCCAGTAATTATAGTGGCACCAGCTGTAGCAAGCGTGAAACAATTTGAACCATGCCATAGAAGGAATTATCACTTTGCCGGCCACATTTATTAAAAGTTTTTCCTGCACTATCTTTTTTGAAAATATGCACCATTTTTCTACCAGCAACATGTAAGTACTTAATTTATCACAACAAATAAAGTAGTTTATTGTTACGTGTTTATAAAAAAAAAACATAATGACACTTGGAATTACCCATCATTAATAAGAACAATTATTGACCCACTTGCAAGCAGACGAGTACGTATGTATGTGTATGCGTATGTGGTGACTACACCGGCAATATTAAAAAGGCGGCAACATGAAAACTATCTACAGGCTGGAAATTTGCAATAAATAAAAATTATATCTAAAAATATTTGCCATATTCATGCCATCAATTGCACATGCAGTTTTCATTATAGAACAGTTTTAAATAATCATAATTACCGTTTGTTTAGATAACACACAAAAACACTCAGGGGTAAATTAAAAATAATAAATTAAAAAAAAAAATATTACACTTATTTAGGTCATTAGTTTTTGTGCGTTTTATTCGAAATTTCAGCACCAATTATTTTTCGATTGAGAAAAAGAACCCTTTTATGGAAAACGTCAAGCAATTTAAGCCAAGCGCCATTAGAACTAGTTAGCCATTACTAGAATGATCAAGTTGCTGTTTAAAAAGAAATGATTTTTATATTTTTATATGTATTGTATATCACATTTTTATTAGCTTAGGTTAGGTTAGGTTTTAAATATTGATTTAAGATAATTAACACCCCAATTAAGTACATCCAATTACTTATTGTCACTTTGCTGACAGATGTAATAAAATGGGTTGAAAAACAAATTTAAGCGATGAAATAAAAGCTGTACTTACAAGACTTGTAAGAAATTTTGCGAAAGAAACATTCAAGTTTAGGCAAATAATTAAACCATCAACTGTTTCAAAAAGTAAACAAACAAAAAAGTTCCCCTGAATCAACCAATACAGCAAACATTTTGATGGGTTTCAATTATTATTTCACAATGGACTTTAAATCATTATTATACAAGGGTCTTAAGCTTTTCAATGAAATTCCATTAGAATTAGAAAATGAAACCAATTTTTATATTTTCAAAACAAATTTAATACAGTATATAAAATGTGCATTTTAATGTAGAAAAACCTTTTAGCCAAATATAATAATTAATGTATTATTTTAATAGCCTCCGTGCTAAATATACAGAATAAAAAAAAAAATCTAAATGCATTCAGAGAAATATTAAATTTTTTCAAAATGTATGTTTCAATTTTCATTGCAGCAAAAAAGTATTCCTGTAATGAAATTGCGTAGTTTCAAAAGTATTGGACTGGAATTCGACAAACTGTCAAACGTACGATTCATTCACTGAAAACTGCTAGCAAACTCTGATAGAATTCTGTTCCTTTTTACCCATCGTCTACATTAGACAGCGCTGTTAGGACAATAACTAATCCATACGAACTTTTTCACTAATAACGGGTTATCCATTTCGTGGTTTCAAAAGTATAGGACTTGAATTCGACATCTGTCAAACGAAGTTGTTAAACCAATTTTTTTCTTCTCAGTTGAAAGTCTGACATTGACGAAGATGGATCTCTTAACTATCACACAAGGCATAAAAATTATCAAAACATTCTAAAAAAAAATGGTGATTCTGCCACAGCCCCACATATCGTGCTTTAAAAGGAGATTATGGTTTACATAATCGTACAATTACGCAAGCAGTTGACAAAATTGTGAAGAAATTTGAAGAGATTGGAGCGGTTAAAAATATTGTAAGGCCTGTACATCAACGTTTCGCTATAAAATATGCAGCAGCAATATTTTCAGCGGAATGAGCGAAAGTGAAAGTGTTGCCGAAGACCCGAATGTGTCGGTTTCTCTTCGTTCTCAGGAATTAGGACTTACGGCACATTATGGCATATTTTGCATTTAGATCTACACCTACATCCATACAAAGTCCAGCTCACGCAACAACTGAGGCCAGCTGGCCATTCACAAGGTCGTAGATACGTGGAATTGACGGCATCTTGAAAACGAATTGTTATGAAATTGGGTGCAGCCTACGTCATAGCTATCAATTTTATGGAATTTTGACAAGCAGTATGTGAAAAAAACTTGATAGCAAAACTTGACCGTGTAACTGCAGTGTAATAGCAAACATACATAAATATAAACTTGCAAGTTTAACGACATATGGAAAATGTAAAATTTTTCATCAAATATTTTTATAATTAAGCTCAATTCATCTCAATTCATTTAGCAGCCATCCATCATAAACTTGAGTATTCAATATTAAAGCAGCGAAAAAAAAAACTCAATAAATTCCAGGGCTTTTAAATTCAGAAAATAAATATATTGAATATCATGGTCTTGCCTTTATCATCAATAATTATTTCAAAACTCAACTAAAACGTTTCAAATTGTTATCAGCAATAACTTGTGCAAGTACATACAGATGTAGGTATGTATGTATGTATGTTGTTCCTTAAACTCAAGTCATTATTTCAATGAGCAAAGTCAAAGACACAAGATCTCAAAAACATTAAAACGCACTCAAACAGTTCAGCTTAAATTTAGTCGAAAGTCAAGCATCTGTAAGTTGAGAACGGCAATTAAATGGAGACGGCATTAATTTAAATATAAACAAAATCTAGCAGACTGTTCCCAGTAATATTTTTAAGTGTCAGTGAATTGAATTGAAGCCATTCGAATAATGCAAAAGAAGCAAATTTAGGGGAATTAATTGAGTTGGAATGTGAATTTATCACAAGTGATGAGAATGCCTATTGATTCTTTTTAAGCTCATAAGAAAAAACCTGGCGAACAAATAATGAATTCACAAAAGATGTGTTATTTATAGAAATCTTTAATGCATGCAACTCTGCTGAGATAATTTCCCTTACTTAAGCTAATGATGTAAAAAGTGATTATGAAAAAACACATATGTATGTAGATCGTTAATGTCAATGAACCTGCCCCATGAAAGTGCTTGTTTCAGAAAATTAATTTGAGTACTCAGCTTATCATATTTAGTTCTTCAATCAACTATTGCAGAGATCATACAAAAGTTTACATTAGCGCAGTTCATTATTTGGTGCAAATGTCTTGCGTAAGTGCGAATGCAAGAAATCGTTGCTTTTTCCTTGCAACCGAACAACAATATACACAAGGTTGCACTCGCAATATTTTTGCATTTACGCACCGCTAATTACGTGTTGCTTTTTTTTCGCATGAGTATTGCGTTTGCAACACTGACACTCGAACAGCTGACATTTTAAAACAAAGCAAACAAAAAATTGTAGAGATGGAGCCAACAGCAATTACCAAAAAAATAAAACGTGAAAAATTAAAAATTGTGTATTAATTTATCAGCTGTTATTTGAAGTGCAATAAAATTTGCAAAGTTGCTAAAAAGGGTGCTCAATATCAGTTGCAAATAGTCGCAGCCAAAAACGCACCAAACGCTGAGTACCGCTATTTATTTCCACACTTTGATTTTTGTTGCACATGCAAGCCTCAAGCAATTTTCCGAGCACAACACCGATCCGTAACCCGCCTGCTCTCATATAAAAATAAAAACATTTAAAGTCGGAAACAGCTGTTTGCTAAGCATTTCGAGAGTGCAATATATTTCAGTTCATTATTGCAGTTATCACTATGATTAAGGCTTTATGGCGAGTCAGCAATAATTGATTATATTGTTCCTCCCCTCAATATTAGCTCGGGACGCTATTTTACACGGTTACGGTTACGGCATGTCTAATTGAACTGTGTTGTAAGCTGCAAACTTACATCCATATTCATAAAAACTATTGAAGGTTTATTACACGTTTATTTGACAAATATTCCGTAGAAATAAGACAAATAAGAGCTTTCTTAATTATTATGAATATGGCTTTTAATATCTGATTTATTTATTTATTTATTTTTATTCCGATTTGTCTGTACGTAAAAGGTTATTATTAGTTTTAAACTTAGGCGGGCTCTGTTTAAATTTAAATGGTTATCAAATGCAAATACGCAGAAAACCCCATGCGAAAAAGCACTCAAAAAGAACGGTAATTAAAACCAAAGCGGAAGCGAAGTTGTACAACAGTGAAAATAATTTTTTCACAGCTCTTTTTTTTTTCTTCTTTTCTTTCTAACTAGACAAATTGGAAAATAATCACGTTTTAGTTTAAAACTTGTCACCAACACTTTCTTACATACATACATACATACATATGTATGTACATATCGTCGTTCGTAAATTGTTGTGTTCTAAGTAGATGACAAAACGCGTGTTTGGTAAATGTCATCGAAAGTTCAGTTGTTAATTATAAATAAATTCAGTCAAGTACGAGGCTGGCTCTCGTACTTAGGATTCCGTACGTACGTATGTGTTATGTACGTATGGAATGGCATATGTGAATACATACATACATACATATATAGTATAAATTTCATCTCTCGTTCTCTTACAGCTGGAGAGTTACGTTTAACTGCTACTTTATGTTGTATGGGGACACCTGGTAGTATTCGACTTGTTGTTGTCATTTTTTGCTGTAAGGCATCTGGGACTACATACACTTTGCGAATTTCGGCTCTCTATCTCTTACGGTTCGAGATTTATAGCTAACTGTTACTTTACGTTGTAAAGGGACACCTGGTAGTTTTACAGTTGTTGTTGTTTTTAGCATTTGTTGTTGTGGAGCATATGTGAATAAATACATATATTATGCAAATTTCATCCCTCTGTCTCTCAGGGTTCGAGAGTAACGGCTAATTGTTACTTTATGTTGTATAGGGAAACCTGGTGGTTTTCGACTTGTTGTTGTTTTCAGCACTTGTTTTTGTAGGCCAAATGTGAGTTCATATATTGTGCATAATTTATCTCTCTGTCAAACTTTTACAGTTTGGGAGTTACGGTTAATTTTTACTTTACGTTGTATAGGGACACCTGGTAGTTTTTGACTTGTTGTTGCCTTTAGCATTTGTTGTTGCAGGGCATATGTAAATGCATATATTGTGCGAATTTCAGCTCTCTGTCTTTTACAATTTAGCAGCTACAGCTAATTGTTACTTCAGGTTTTGTGTAATGACACCTGGTAGTTTTCGACTTGTTGTTATCTTTAGCATTTGTTGCTAAGTGAAATTTGTTTTTAGAAGTGAAATTAGAATACGCTCTAATTGAAAACTTTTATTAATACAAAATCTTCTGTAAATGTACCGAAGCAATTGTTTTTGCCTGAATTTTGCAGTGCATAATTTGACAGGTATACTGCACAACACTTCAAGTCTAAAAGAGGCTTGACGTAACATGTCACTCAAATGTTCTATGGCACAATGTCGATGCCTTATATCTCGAAAACGGTAAACGATAGCATCAAAATGATTACACAAATCGATAGATCTCGAAAAGTTTGCCTTGAAACCGGCCTTATCTAATATTCTTTTAAATTTTTTGATATAGAACACAATAATTTGTGAACGACGCTATGTACATATGTACCTACATACATAGGTACATATTTTGAAGTACACATGTTTATGTTGACATCCAACTGTGCGTATGCAATCGCAACTTACCAGGTGTAGTAGCACTGTGAATTTATAAACAAACCCTCAACTGCATATCTTTGGCTTATTTTCCTTATCAGTTTCAAAACAGAGCATTAAAAAAAAACTCAACTTGCAAAGAAAACAATAAACTACAATTTGTTATATAAATTGCAGGCGCTTCAAATAATTTACAATCATTAAATGCTCGCATTTGTAGACGGGCAGAGTGATATTTAAAATTCCAAGAAGTGCCTTAAAATGTCACCAACTCTGTTTAAATTGCTAGTAGTGGTAACAATAATTTTCGAAAATTTTGTTTACGGTTTGGAAAATGGTTTGGCTCGTACACCACCCATGGGTTGGATGCACTGGGAAAGATTTCGTTGTATCACAGACTGCAAACAGTATCCAGATGAGTGTATAAGGTAAATATCATATTTTAACAAATTTATCTCTTAAGGATATTACGAAAAGGAGACAACTGAAAAAGTTACAAAAAACAAAATAAAAAAATGAATATTAAATAAATAAATACAGTAAAATTGCAAGAAATCTGTTTCGCTTAAGCAAGATTTTCTTTTAACAGTCGCTGGACGTAGCAGCACATTTGAAAATTAATTGATTAGACGGTGGTAATTGTTTCATATACAAAAGTCTTTTTAACAAACAAAATGTCTTCCACTTAAACAGATTTCCGCAAAAAATTGATTTTCTTTTAAGGAAACGAAAGATCGGGAAATTTCAAAGCAGTTTTTTTTACTTTTGTCCAAGCGAATTTTTCTTTTAAACGATGCATGCTCATCCGAATTCGACTGTAATCAAAACGGCAAGCGCAACGGCTTCTTTCGCTTGGCTTTTACGCTAAAATACCATATCTAAACAAAATTTCTTATTTTTATTTTATTTTCTTACATTATTTTCCGGAAACTTTAAACACCGTTTCAAAAACAGACTTTTCCCATTGCAAAGCGTTGCCGCCGCAGAGTTTCGGTATGCTCCATACAAATTGTAGTGTCATATGGGAGAAATGCATGACTTTATGCATTTCGATGTAATACTTTTTACTGAAGATCAAATATTTTGCTAATAAATCTTTAAGGGAATGGAACACTTTTCTTCTGCTAAATTTTAAGAAACCACTTACTGCACAAATGCAAATTTATTAACAGATTTTGTTAAATCATAGAGATGATAAACAATTCAGTCGATGTAGCAGGCATGGTAAATTGCGTGCCATGCCATTTTTAGCACAAGCTGCTGTCATATATTACCGCAGTTATTTGGGTAAAATATAAAACACATTTTGTCGATAGATGAGTAAAGGCCTAAATAAACTATACATACTATGTTTGTGCCGTACTTTTTGGATAAAGTTCGGTAAAATAAGAGCAACTATGAAGTTTGATGCTGTAATGAAAAGTGAAACGTACATTTTGGGAAAGTTAAATGGTTTTCTTCACTGATTCAGATTTTAAAGTACTTAGCAGCTACTTTTACCCGTAATTTTTTTTATACTTATTATGAATAAAATTTTCAATGAAATCTGTGACTTTCATGAAAATTTCTTGCTCAATTTCAAAGGAACGTGAAAGTTCATTTTAAAAGTGTCCTCAAAGCAAAGAGTTGCAAGTATTATAGTTTTGTTTATTACTGAAATAGAATTGCCAAGACTACTACAAACATAAATTTCTAGGGCAACATTCGAAAATAATTTTTATTGCTAAACTTTTATTAATTAATTTAATAATTATCACTATAAATATACTTCATTTGTGTTCTTTATTCATATTTGCTGTAAAAATGTTTTAAATATTTTCTAATGTACAAAATAATTTAAAATTTACAATTATTATTCTACTGCCATCCTGAAAATTAGTATGTGCCGTGGAGTAGGCAACCGTGTTTACTACTTTGGCACTTTACTTTCAGTAAATGTCAAAAAATTACTTTCAGGAAAATTTTGCTGAAAGCTGAGTTGAAAGTTAGAAAATTGTGAGTGTGTTAGTAAGAAAGTGTGAGTGTATTGCAATTTTCAGGCATTTACTTTCCCGTCTAAATGACGGATTATGCAGAGTTGCAAAAGAATCGATGGTACTATGGATAGTATCGATAGCTTTTTATAATGTTTTATATATCACATGAAAAACAATCAAACATTTAATTACAACAAAAAAGAATTTGATTGAATTGTTTTTTAAATAAAAGCCATTGTTTGAAAATAAATCGAAATTTGTGTATATTGAAACATAAGTCCGTTTTTAATGACCCAAAATTAATTTTTAATTGACTAAAATTTTCAGCGAAAATCTCTTCAAACGAACCACTGATCTTTTGGTCGATGAGGGCTATTTGGCAGCCGGCTATGAATACGTTATTATCGATGATTGCTGGTTAGAAAAGGATAGAGATAATGTCACAAATAAACTAGTCGAAGATCGCAACAGATTTCCAAGTGGGCTTAATCATTTAGCTGATTATGTAAGTTTAAAGAGGCGCTCAAAAGTTACATGTTTTACCATATTAATCTATGTTCTATTTTAGATCCACGGCAAAGGCGTCAAGTTCGGTTTATATCAAGATTATGGCACCAACACATGTGCCGGTTATCCTGGTGTTATAAAACACATGGAATTGGATGCCAAAACCTTTGCCGAATGGGATGTAGATTATGTTAAATTGGATGGTTGTTATGCTGATATTAATGAAATGGATCAGGGTTATCCAGAATTTGGTAGACTTTTAAATCGTACTGGGCGGCCAATGATTTACTCCTGCAGTTGGCCAGTGTATCAAGAATATGAAGGGAAACTGGTGGGCAGCTTTAGGGACACATAGTTTTTTTTTTAATATTAATATATTTATTGCATTTTTTGCAGCCTAATTATGAAGCTTTGAAGGAGCATTGCAATTTATGGCGTAACTGGAATGATATTGATGACTCATTTGAATCGGTGGCCCAGATTATGGATTATTTTTCTAAAAATCAAGATAGAATCCAACCACATGCTGGCCCCGGTCATTGGAATGATCCGGACATGGTAAGTTAAGTTTAGAACTTTTTGATTAAAAGACTTCACAAAAAATGTTATTTTTGTATAGTTAATTTTAGGCAATTATGGCTTATCCTACGATCAAAGCAAATTACAAATGGCGGTGTGGTCTATTTTGGCAGCACCTTTGATTATGTCCAATGACTTGGCCACTGTAAGACCAGAAATTAAGGAGATTTTACAAAATAAGTAAGTAAAATAAATTGCAAATAATTTGCCTGATAAAGGTTGTTTTCAAATTAAATAAGCCAATAAATATGAAAATACTCAATAACGGTTTGTTGAGAGAGACTGTACGTATGCAGGTACATAAAAAATGCATGTTAATTATAGAGATGGCACTTAACCTTTAATAAGACATATTCATAATTATCGATAAGTCTGTTTATGCTTCCCACATATTTTAAAATAAGTTTGCTGTTATTCTTTGGCAAATTTACCTTAAACTAACAGACTGTTTTTACGGTTAAAAATAGCACACTTTTTGTTTTGTTTATCTTTTATAAAAATTTAAAGTTGATACTATTGTTTTTTTTTTTTTTTTTACAAAATTCAGGTATGTCATTGCGGTGGATCAGGATTCTTTGGGCATTCAGGGTCGTCGTATTTTGCTGAAGAACAAAATTGAGGTTTGTTATGCCTATCTTCGTAGCTTAAACATTTCAAAATATATACATATGCATAACCCTTTATATTGAATTTCAGGTTTGGTCTCGTCCCATTACACCCGTTGTGGGTAACAATCAGTATTCATATGCTGTGGCTTTTGTCAGCCGTCGGGCTGATGGTGCTCCATATAGTGTCAAGTTTAAATTGAGCGACTTACACTTAAGCAACAAACTGGGTTATACGGTTACGGTAAATAACAAATCGTTAAAACTATATATATTTAATTTGTTAACTAATAAGCTTTTCCCTTAGGATCTTTATAATGACAACAAAATCGTAGGAACATACAAACCAGGACACAGTTTCCAAACACGTGTAATACCAAATGGTAAGTAGCAACATTAACAATTCTGAAAAACCATTATTACGAAGTTTTTCAAAATATACTTATATAGATGTATGCATTTTTGTAAATAAGAAACTAACAGATATTCTAGGGTGTCGATGTGAAATTGGCTGGCGCTTACTAGCTAGAAAATGTCTATGAACATTTTTAAGAAAATCCATACAAATTCTTGAAGTAGCATATACATACATACATTTATGTTTTCAGTGTACCTGTTGAAACGTAAAGTTTTTTTTGTTTTAATATATTACAATGTTCCTTTTTGCTACACCCAGCAGAGAACTGAAATTTTGGCAAATCTGAGGTGAATAAAATTTCACTACCCTAAAATATTTGACATTCCAGACAGATCGGGATCAGAATCGTTTCGGATTGATCTGGAAAAGAAAATGTGGCATCCCTGGTTTTTCTGCCATGCATTTTTCTTGCGAAAAGAATTGAACTATTTAAAAATCGGAAACATTTCACCTAAAAAAGTTGCAATTAGCAATACCAAATATTTTTGTAATCTAGTAATTTTTATCGAACTGCCTACAATCGCATATTTTTCACTAATAGCAAAATTCTGTACAGTATAAAAAGTTGTCTTTCAAAAATTGAGAGTTTATTACCACAGTAAACATTTTTTGACCATAGTCCTTTGTCAACATTTCACTGGCGATTTTTAAATACCTTTATAAGCTCTTGCAAAAAGACTTCTGTAACTATTATTTCGAAAAACTAAACAATTATTTTTTTTCTATTTGCAGGCGTTACTTTTTACAAATTTACTGCTTTAAACTAAAGCCTCAACCAACAACTTTTTCACTTCCTTAATATTTTTAAATAAATGCTTGAAACTGAACTTGAAATGTGTATTATTTGGTTTACAGATATGGTTTGATTTCAGTAACACAATCCCTTGCTAAGGGAATGGATCTATCTAGTCTCACCTGTACTGTAACTGCCCTGACCACTAGGATTGAAATTCCTAAGTCCATATACAGTGCCAGGCCTTTAACCGGGTCCGACTATGCTCGCAAATCCAGTTCCTTATAAAGCAGGCTCTCCTGCAAGACAACGGTACCTCGCATGACATTTGAGCACACGATCCGAAAGTCCGAATATTCCATAATACAAAACTGTCGACATTCTCTTCCACACGATTTTATGATACCAACCAATATCCATTATGTACCAGACGAGCTAGGCCCCTCAATCATAATGAGTCAGAATGGTCCAATGATTGTACTGAATAATAAGTTAAAAATGTAGAAAACAAGGTTAACTTTGTGTTTTTCAGTGGTGGTTTTGTTTCATTGGATTTTCATTTTGATTTAACCTGATTTTTTAATCAAGAATCAAATTTAGAATTAAGTTTCTTATTTAATTTTATTTCTATCTTCTTTAGTAAGTACTAATATTTATTTACTTAAGAAAATGGAATATGTGTGTGTGTGTGTGTGGTGCCGGTGCAGTGTGGTGAAAAGGCTTTTTGTTTTAATATTATGCTGCATAAAAGAAAATCTGTTAAATTTGAATTGTAGTGAAAATAATTATTTAAATAAAAATTAGATTGCAGTAGTCTTAGCCTTATAGTATGTCTGTTAGTGTTGGAGTAAAATGATCCGTTAAATGGAATAATGGAAAAAAAAAAATGCAGGGTGAGTTATTAAATTAGGGACATAATAGTGAAACAGGCCGGAGAAAAACTTTCAGTGACGGCGTCGTGTTTATATTACAACGGCGAAGGCACTTAAACACTTTCAGCTTCTCATTTTCACATAGAAACCATGACTTTTTTTTTTTCAAACGAAAACTAATGCCGCTTTTGTTTCTACCCAAAATTACTCATTTATTTTGTACTTTTTTCCCATAATGACATTTTTAAGATTTTAGTGACACTAAAATCGAAAGGAAATGTCACCATAACCATACATAATTAAAAAGAGTTTATAAAACAATGCCCTTCACAGTTTCGGTTACCATACAAAATTAAAAATGTTCGTCTTTTGCTGTAGAAACAACAACGGCATAAATAAAATATAAATAAATCGGCGGCTGTTGTTCAGCCGAAACAAGAAAATCAAACGTTAACGAAACCGTGTCATGCTTATTGAATTCCGCACAGTTTTTGCTGCGTTTTTGAAATAAAAACAAATTTTTTTTTAATAATATTTACTTAAACAAAAGTTTATTGTTTTAAATATTTAACAAAAGACAAAAAAAAACGAAAGTTTTATATATTTTTATGCCTGTACTTTACACATTCATATTTTATTTTGTAACATTTTTTTTTATTTCTTTTATACTTAATGACAAATTAATTAAATAATTATTTTATCTATAATTTTTGACCTTTAGTGTTAAAATTAATAAAACTCATTTTTAAAGCTTAGGGTCTTTTACTTATCTTTATTAATTTTTTCCGATATTTCGCTAACAATTTGTTAGCGAAATATCGGAAAAAATTAATAAAGATAAATAAAAGACCTTAAGCTTTAAAAAATAGTTTTATTAATTAATTAAATAAAATGGGGAAACAGTTTGAAGAAAAATGGAAAAGAAAAAATATTTCGTTATTGTGATCATATATTTACCGTTATTTAATAGTTCATTATACATACATAGTTACAAAATTGTATAAAATTTGATTTAGTGTTAATCATTTGTTTTTTCTTTAAATTTACAATTAAGCTCAAGCAGTGTTGGATTTAAGGAAAACGATTTTAAGGCAAATAAAAATACTAATTTAGGAAAGATTATTTTAAAATAAATAACTTAGATGAAAAGTTGTTTGTTAATAACATATTTTGTTCATTGGTGAACAGTCAAAATAGTACTTTACAAGTTATTGAAATTATTGTCAAGTTTACTTATTTAGTTTCCAAGTTGAATACATACATATGTATATAACTGCCTTAAAAAATCATTTTTATTAATAAATAGTAAAGAAATCTTAAGGCTTGATAAACTAAAATACAAGTTTAAGCAAAATTTTCAACTTGAATTGTTGCTGGCTTATTTGTAAAAAAATATTTCATGTTTATTAAATGCTTATTTGATAACTGTTGTATGGAAATTTGTCCAATAAGAACTTAATAGAACATAAAATATTTTTTATACTTAAGACCGTTAATATTCAGCATCAGCTCATTTTTTTTTTTTTTTTTTTAAAACTTCTAAAGTTTTCTTACATTGAAATGAATTTAACTTATAAACTAAAGTTTTTCTTAAAGGAGTTTTGAAAACATTTTGACAAAATGATTTGAACAGATTTTTGTTAAATATTTTAAAAGGGAGAAATACAGAATATGAAATATATTTTGCATCGCCCAAACTTTGTAGTAATTCTCACATTTGGGATCAAACGAATTCGCAATCGAATGCTGTGTGTTTGTTGGTTATTTTTTTTTTTTTTTGGTTTTGCTTTACGTTGTTTTTACTATAGAGTATATTCGATCAAGAAAGCCAGAATTCGGCTCCTGAAAAGCTTTATAAAAAGGTGAATGGCCACAGAGCTCCAGTTGTAATGCAAATTATCAAAATTTTATTGACGATTGGCAACGCTATAATTTACCGTTTTTTATTTGAGAATAATGCTGCCTGCCAATGCTACTGAAAAAGTGTTGCCAGGTCTAAAAATCAGTATTTTTATTTACTGACGACAAACTAAAGGCATGTGCATATTAAACTAAATTTTATGCAAAAAGTGTGACCACTACTTTCTAGTTTGCTTTTATCTGAGCCAAACAATTAAAGATTATTTTTATAAAAAAGAAATTGAGAATTCTCAGAGCTTCAGTTGCTATCATAGTAAATTTTTGCTTCCTAAAGTATCTAAAAGCTCACTTTTTACCGTGTTGCATTTCAATTTTACTCAATGTATTGTTATCGGTCTAAAAATATATGTTATTTATGCTTTATGATTCGCTAATTAACTCATCAATAGACTCGATAAATCTTAAAATAATGGTTGCAACCCAACTATTGATTGCAAAATTCAATTAGCTCTTATAGCAAATAAATAATTAAGTTAATTTTTGAATTAAGCAATAACTTATTATTATTATATTAGAATTAAGTAATAACTTATAGACTTTTTGTGTGGCAAATTGATTTTCATGGCATTTATTGCGATAATCGCTATAAAGAGGTCTATTTGAACACGGTATAACACGGTTAGTTGCGTAAGACTGAATTAGGTATTGCAAGCAGATAGCAAGAGCCAATAAAAATTTGTTTTGTAACTTTCATTTACTGTTTGTTTAGCTTTATTTTCCGAGTTTTTCTATTTGTTATTACTTCCGGTCTTGTGTATTTTATTAGTTTCCCCAAAACAAACGCAACAAGAATGTAGGGGTCACGCACTCTTTTCGAAAATATTTTTCTTTACTGTAACCCTAACTCTAAACACAGTTTTTGTGTCTAATTTCATATTCAAAACAAAAATTCATCAAAAAATTTTCAAATGTTCCGCTTTACTCACTTTTTTTTACGCAAAAAGAAAAACTATAGTTGGTTTTAATGTACACCATTCGATATGGTTGGTGTGCGTTCATAAGTACGTCGATGCATTTCATCAATGCTCTTGAGGTAGTATGTGCCCGGGAATAAGGCGCTAATACTCCCCGTAGGCGTATACGGGGCAGCGTGATTATTTTTCTCTCTCACCTCCATTAACTGGGAAAATACCAGGGGTTCTACTTTTTCGCGTGTATTCAGCAGGGGTAAAACATAGTCCAGTTTTTCCACAAATTTCTGGAAGACATCAGCGCTAGAGGTCACTTTTATTGAGTACATAGAAGCAGCCAAGCCGGAACCATATGAAAATATTCCTATACGTTTGCCCAGCAAGTTTGCAGCCGTTTCATTGACCAGCAACGAAACTAAGCCCGAATACACAGAAGGTGTATACATATTGCCCACTTGATTGGCCAACAGTAGAGATTTCTTGGTTTTCGATTCAAATACATGGCCGAATTGAGTCATGAAAGCTTTCTCCACCTCACGATCAAAGTACGTCGAAGCCAAGGTGGCAGTATTGAATTTCTCTAGGCCAGGATATTTAATCGATCGCTTGACTTCATCGGTGGTCAAAAGGAAGTCATTGAAAACTAATCTGGCCACAGATTTTTGTACTAATTTGCAGAAGGGTGTGTGAAAAAGTATGGCATCAAAATTCTCCAATCCTTCTAGAGCACTGGAAGGATTAAGTTTTTCAAACTTTTTGCGATACAATTGATAGCAGGTATCCAAGGCAGAGAGATAACATTGAATCGACAGTTTGCCATCGACTGTGGGATATTCCGAACTCAAGTCAGGTTTGTAAAAGTCATAGGCATGCTCCATGTGAGTGGCTCTAAGGCCACGTTCAAACACCAGCGGAGCATTTGGTCCCACTAAAATGGCTATAGCGCCAGCCCCTCCGGTGGGCCGGGCAGCTCCTTTCGCATAAACGGCTATATCTGCACAAACGGCCAAAGCCAAGCGCCCATCCCAAGCAGAGGATTCAATCCAATTGCAAGAGTTAAATAAAGCTGCAGTACCACCATAACACGCATTTGTTGTATCAATACCTTCAATATCGGTATTACCGCTGTCAGCAAATAACTGCATCAGCACCGACTTGACTGATTTCGATTTGTCCACTATTGTTTCAGTGCCCACCTCTAAGCGACCAATATCTTGGGCATTTATGCGATGTCTTTCCATCAAACGACTGACCACCGTCAAGCATAACGAATTGACATCTTCGCGATCGGAACAGAAACCCATTTTGGCCTGCCCCAAACCAATGGTGTATTTACCCGCTGAAGCGCCATCGAATTGTTCCAATTCAGTTTGATCCACATATTGTGAGGGAAATAGAATTTCAATGGCTAAAATGCCAACATTTTCAGGCCACATTGTTCTAGAATGTTAAGGTAATTTGGTGTAGAAGCTAAAATTGTTGCAGAATGTCCACGGCGGAGATGTTGTGCAGCGAAATCAGTTTTTTTTTTTTACCTAAAAAGAAAACATATACAAAATATTTAATTGAAATGTATTAATTCAGGTCCAAAAATGAACCTTTTCAAAATATTTGCAAATAAATAATTAAGTTCATATCAAATTATTTAATAACTTTTTTTGTTTTTAAACAAAATCAAAATTTAGACCTAAAGATAATTTTAGATAAATAATAGATACATATGTATGTAGTTCGGCTGCTAGTAGCCAGTGCTGGGCGAAATACATGCATTCCAAAAGCAAGTATTTGAAATAGAAAATACAGTGTAACAAAAATATGTATTTAAAATACAAAATACCCTGAGTTCAAAGACGGGTGCTGACGAGAAAGTGTGGCGGCTTCGAAACAACTAGTTGTCCACCCTGCCAAATGTCTTTGATGTTTTCTTTGTCTAATTTAATTAATATCAATCACAAAGATAATATAGAAAGAACTTGAGCCTGATAAACTTAATACAGAAATAACAATACAAAATACTTTTAATCAAAAAAATTTTTTGTTTCCATTCATAAACGCCAGCTTTTGAAATGTGGTATTAGACAAAAAACCTCTTGATGGCGAATGAACAAAATCAGTTAACGACAAAATCTCAATAATTTATTGTTAGAAAACGATATTTTATTGAAAGAGAAACAATGGAATTAAGAAATAAGTGACCAAAGGCTATACACATATACATATATAAAATATATCCAAGCCAACATGTGATTGATATTTTTCTCTCATCTTATTTTAGATCAAAATGTCAAAAGCGGTTTTTCCTTATATTTTATTTGATCATTGCTTAACTTTCTGAAAGCTTGGCGACTTTCTCAATGTGTATGCATTCAGTTGCATTTACTTTACACAGGTACTTTGCGTTTGGTAATTAAAATGTAATATTGCCATTTTTTGGAAATAAAACAGTAATAAAGTTTTGCGCTTTTAGTTGATGTATGAATGGACTAATTTTTAGCGCATATTTTCTAACATAAATTTAAAATGTATTTTGAAAAATGTATTTTGAGAGCATAAGTATTTAAAATACAAATTACTCAAGCGCTTGGTATTTAAAATACAAAATACAAATACATTCGTGAGACGTATTTAAAATACAAATACAAAATACGTATTTGTATTTTAAATACGTATTTCAAATGCATGTATTTCAAATACTGCCCAGCCCTGCCATGTAGCCAACACAGTCCCCAGCGAGCCAGATAATTGCGGTTCAACTGTATTTAGTTATTTTCTTCAACTTAATATTTAAAAATGTTTTCTTCTTCCGCTTCATCTTTTTCCACAACAAGTTTTTTAGTTAAATGAATTTATTATAATTGTTAATAATTTTGTTGGGCTTACTAGTTCAACTTTTACTTCCTCAAAATTGAGAAAGATATTTTGTGATAAAATTGGAGTGATCAATATTTTTAAAGAAAAGAAGAAAAGTAAATTTGAAGACTTCCTGGCTGGAGTACATACCATGGCTGTTTGGATGCTGATGAGCGACGTGGTGGTCGTGAAACAGCCATGGCATATGTACTCCAGCCAGAAAGTCTTCAACTTCTTACTTTTCTTGTCTTCTTTAAAAATGTTGATCACTCCAATTTGGATAAAGTAAAAATCAAACTAGAAAGCCCAATAAAATTAAAATTATTATATTCAAAAATAAAAACAATTTAGTTTTTTTTTGTTTTTAATTGAAATAATAAATTTATTATAATTTACTCAGTAAATGCTCATTTATGGCATGAAACTGCTAAAAAGCACAGATTTATTTCTTTCGTTGAATTTATCTCATCTCAACATGTTTTCATTCTATTCAAAACGCTCTTGTTGCTGTCAAGTTAATGCTCAAATGTTTAGCAACATTCGAGAGGAGATGTTTGCAATGTAATAACCAACATTGTTGCAAGTGTTTACAAACATGCTGATTATTTAGGTAATAAGTTTAAAATATGAATATCTATTTAATTTTTTATTTATTTATTTTTATTATGCGAGCTTAATTAAGTAAACACTGTGGTATTGTTTTTCTTTATACTCGTATATATGTATGTATATACATACTATGTATAAAAAACGTGCCTGTGCAACAAAGTTAGAAATATGATTTCTTTTTGTTTTAAATCAACATTGCAAATGCACATTTATTGGCAAGCCTTTTTTCACGTTTTATCAATTAACGCATGATTTTATTATGTTTTTATTTTATTCGTTTTATATTAAAACACTTTCACTTTTTGCGTTCCAAAAAATGTGTATGTACTTGTGTATGTATTTGAAAAACATTCTTAGCCGCATGCAATTTCAAGTTGCCAAAGTTTTTGAAAGAAGCGTCCGCATTCAGTGACTGTTTTAAGAGAATTAAAAAAAGAAATGCCTAAAAACCAGATGTCAGCGCCCAGTTTTGGTTTTTAAATACCAAAGCAGAGTTTTTTTTTAAGCATAACAGAAAACAACATTTAAAAACTTAAAAAAGAAAGTAATATGTATGCACATATGTATGTTTTCTTTTCAAACGCAGAATTTTAAAAGTTTTCTAGTGATTGAAAATCTGTTAATGGTTTTTCGATTCACATTCAGCAATTTGCATTCTTTTTAAGCTTGTTTAAAACAATTTTCTGTTTAAGAAGAATGACCATTGGGAAATTGGGAATCACTGATTTGCACTGCAGCACGAGTTTACAAAGAAAAAAAAAAAACTTTCTCCGTTTTGCGTTAAAGATCACTACATGGGGAATAAATAAATAAACAAAAGAAAAAAATGAATGAATGAATGAACATGAGCGAGCCATCATAATAAAAACCAATCAATTGAAATCAGAGAAAGAAAAACAAAGCACTTGAAAACAATAACAAATTAAATACCATGCCTGGGCATGCCTGTATTAAAACATTAATTTATAAAAAAAGATGCAGATTGGTTTGGTAATAACATTTAAATTGTATTCTCAGTAAATTTCTTTGAATATGTTCTCTAATCAATAAAAATTGGTTACTGAGAAATTTCCTGATAATGCTGTACAATTTTTATCATCGCCAATAAAAGTTAATTGCTAGCTAGTTACTACCTACGTTTAACATTCCGTGTCATAAAATAAAGTTTTCTGTACATATGTATGTACATACATATTGCAAAATTTAATTTTTAGTTATCAGGCTCCAGAAATTGCTTTGCTTCGCTTATGCATTTTCAATTTTTACCCGTACGACAGTTTAAAAATTTCCGAAATGTAAAGTTGTTAGATTTATTTGAGCTTATTAATTTAAAATTTCACCTACAGCCTAAAAATAAAGTTAAAAAAAAAATAGCAAAATGCAAAAACAAACTTCGAATAATAAAAAAAAAAGAAATGCGGTCGGGGGATTCCTGTTAGGAACGAAGTTCCTTATATTATTTCTTCATCTTCGAATGTAATACAAGTTGAAATCTGTTTGTGTTATTTTGTGTTGTTTTTGAAATTTTGAAATTTTATATGCTTCTTAAAATTTTTGGAACGTTTTATTATTTTACTTTTGACACATGCAGTATTTTTTTTTGTCAATCTGCTACAAAACGAAGATAATTTTTCAATGTTGCTGTTACTTTTGTTGTGACATGCTTTACTTTAGCGACATCTATCAACTGATAGTGTGCGTTTTCACAACTAATTAATATTTATTGGAAGGTGTCTGACAGCAGCGGAGACACCTACACAATTGTTGGTCGACAGATACACCAATACATATAAACAGCTCACATGCTTTCGTGACGAATACCAATAATTTGTACTACCAGCAAGCCGCGTTAAAGAACTTCGTTCCAAAAATATTAGCAAAATGCAAAAATAGACTTCGAAAAACACAAAGAACGAGAAAATTTTTAACAACGAAAAAAAAGTGTGTGTGAAGTTAAATTTTAACATTTTTAACTACAATTTTTAAAAACAAAAATTTAGAAAAAAATTGTTGTTCATTAACACCAACTAATATTTTCAAATTGAATTTTAACGAAACGGAGTCACAAAAGTGTCAAACGAAGTCGCAAATGAGGAAATTTAAAAGAAAGGACTTTGCTCCTTTTCTCGAAAACGGTAGGATATGGAAAAAAAATAAGAATTATTCGACAACGTTTTAGAGCCCATCTAATATAATGTCCAACAATCAAAATTATTTAACAGTGCGTTTTTGTGGAAAATATAAGCATTTAAAAAAAATCGACCCCTGAAATTCCAAAAAGGACTTTGGTCCTTTTCTCGAAAACGGTAGATGGTCGAAAAAAATTATTGGACATCGTTTTAGAGCCCATCTAATATAATGTTCAATAGTCAAAATGTTTGAAAGTGCGTTTTTGTGGAAAATATAACATATAAAAAATATTGCATACCATAGAACTGCATAAAAAACCCCCCGCGGTGCACGACTTGTTTCTATTGTATTTTCTAAAATATTAAATGGGTACAAAATTTGAAAACGGAAATATTTAGAGAAGAAGACTACAAACCGACCTGCATTTGCAGGTTTGTCAAAATGTTCACGTAAATGTTGCAATTTGACAAATATTGCATATCATAGAACTGCGTAGAAAGCCCCCCGCGGTGCACGACTTGTTTGTACTGTATTTGCTTAAATATTAAATGGGTACAACATTTGAAAACGGAAATATTTAGAGAAGAAGACTACAAACCGACCTACCATTTTCGGGAAAAGAACCAAAGTCCTTTTTGAAATTTCAGAGGTCGATTTTTTTTAAAAATGCTTATATTTTGCACAAAAACGCACTTTCAAACATTTTGACTATTGGACATTATATAAGATGGCATCTAAAACGATGTTCAATAATTTTTTTTTCGCCCATCTCCTACCGTTTTCGAGAAAGTCTTTCACACACACACAAATACACTTTTAGTCCAGGCTATCCAAGGCGAATCAAGTATAGATGGTCGCAATTCAATTCGCTTCAACATTTTCTCTCGAGACGTCATAAGTTGTGTTGTCGTTTGCTATAAGTTTTGACAACTAAGAAGATAAAATCGTGGAAAAATGTAGAAGCGAATTGGGATGCGGGCACCTGTAATGGATTCGCCTTGAGGCTATCACACTTTTTGGACACACATGTCATTTTTTAGCAGATCGCCTTAATAACGTTCCGTTTTTACTCTAAAAATGACACTAAAACCTATCAAAACAATAATTTTTGAGGTGGCCGATTTTCGGTTTTCGATTTGAAAATTTTTCATATATATTTTTTTCACCCTAAGGAGGCGTGGTGAGTTAAAAAAAAAAAATACTGGTATATGAGCCGCTATTTGGGCTCCTCGAAAAGGAATTTTTCTTCCCATCACACTAACTTGCCCCAGGGTGGCTGTAGAGGAGTCAAATTATGACCAAAGCCTAATAATTTTTTTCTGCAATAGTTTTTCGAACACACCGGCCCTGTACCACGCCTCCTTAGGGGGCTGTCGTAAAAAAATACCAAAACGTAAAGAATGAAAATCGAGTGCCTGGAAAATACTTGTTTTTTTGATACAAGTACGTTCTGCTTCAACTTTTTTTCGCTCTCATCAAAATCCATCGAAAAACCGATGGCGTAATACTCGTATCGACAAATTTATGTCTCTCGAAATCGACCCGCCCTAAACTACATGCATATGAATTATTAAAGTATCTGAAGTGGGTAGCAACGACAAAGGCGCTTTCAAGTCTGCTGGGGACACTGATTGGCATACAAATGTATTTATCAAGTCTACAATTTGATTTGTAATCATTTAACTGTCAACATATAAAAAAAAAACTTATTCTCAATAAAACACACACACACATATACAAATATTAACACATGCACAATTACAAATCTTAAGAGATTTTAAATAAAAATCTCTAATAATTACAGGTTAAATGGTGTAAATAGTTTGAAAAAAATTTGGTTTTAAATTTAGGTCAATGAAATGAAATATGCTTGGCAATGTTTCATATAAAATCGGATGCTTTGGTAAGAAAAAGACATTCACAAAAAAAAAAAAAAAAAACGAAAGTAACATAAAACACCGGTTTTTATAACCGGTTGAAATGTATAATTTTTCATAATTGATGTTTCTGTTTAAGAAGCAAAAATTTCAAAAATGTAAAGAAAGCAATTACAACTCATTTTAGTGGCACAACAAAGACTTGTAACAACAATTTCGAAAGTAACAAATTTGTATGCGCATATAAACAATTCCAAGAAAAGATCACCACACACTTTTTGTTTGTTTTCAAAGCAAAATTAATATGTTAATTACTTTAAGGGTCTTCAATTCGAGTTTACTTCCTCAGAATACGATACGAGTATTACGCCATCGATTTTTCGATGGATTTTGATGAGGGCGAAAAAAAAGTATTTTCATTCTTTTCTTTTTGGTATTTTTTTTATGGCAGCCCTCTAAAGAGGCGTGGTACAGGGCCGGTGTGCTCGAAAAACTTTTGGTCATAATTTGACTCCTCTACAGCCACCCTGGGGCAAGTTAGTGTGATGGGGAGAAAATTTCCTTTTCGAGGCGCCCAAATACCGGCTCATATATCTACCATAAACCTCCGTAACCTTCGTGGATTGGAAAAAACGCTGGTTCAAGTGTATTATACCTAAGGGGGACTACTTTCAAGGGCACAAGATAGTTTTATTGATGAATAAATAAATACTTTTTGAAAAAATTTCAAATAATGGTTATTTCTTGATCCCACCTCATATAGTTCATTATAAAATTAAATTAAAACAATATATTTAGCAAACACTTTGGTTACAAATACTCTTGCTACGAGCCTGCGAAGTGGTTGATTGCTTTCCGGCAAGTTAGAGTTATTTGCTATGATTTCAGCTTTACCAACCGGGTCAGTGAATGCTGGGTCATTTATGAAAAGAGTTGGAATAGTTAAACTAGCATTATTTTTTACTCTCCCTCTTAACGAACGATCAAAAGCTTTTACTGCCCCTGGAAGCAGTAAGAACTCAGGCGCAAAGACGCTATTCGTTTCGATATTTTTTACGTCTGGGGACCTTTTTTTTTTTTTTTGGAATACAGGTAGAAAATATCATACACAACCATACAGATCATTGACTAAAATTTGTTTTATAAAACGGCTGCTTTTATTTGTTTAAAAAAATTAAGAAATTTTTCCTGTTTTTTTTAATTACACAAAATTTAAAGTGCATTTTTCTATTTTGCGTTTAAGTATAAATATTTATTTGTAGTTCACATGTTGTACTTTGCACTTTTTATTTACATTTGAAAACGATTTCATTGTTTGCAATTGGTTTTTGATTTTTTTTAAATAAAATTAAACAATTACTGCTGAATATTCTTACCGCTTAACACAAACAGGAAAGGAAAATGTTTATTGATGGAATATAAATAAAATAATAATTTCGTTGGGGGTATTTTCGTGTTGCCTTTTTATTTATTTTGATTATAAATAATTTACTTGCGATCGATCACAACCGTTGGCGAGAAAATCACTTAAGTATCTGACAGAAGTTTCAAAATTCATTTAACTCGTTGCTCACAAAAAAAAAAAAAAAGAAAAGTGAAACAAAACCAAAAGAAGAGCGTTGTCTAAATCATTATAATTTCTTCTCTTTTTTTTTACAATTCAAAAGGAATTTTGGTTGGAGCGGTTTTTGCCTAAAAAGTAGCTGTGGTTTTTTTGTGATTTGAGATGAGTTTGATGTGTTTTTTTTTTTTTTCGGTAATTATTTAAATGCTTTTTTTTCAATGACTTTATTTTCAATGGCTAACCTTTTATTTGTGCTTTATTTTTTATGTTTATTTAAGGGTTTGTATTACCATAACACGAGCCTGTATTATGTAAAAAATTTCGAGTCAGTTTGTTTTTCAAATCACCAGATTTCTAAATCATCTTGAATAAATGAATAAATAACCAAGCAAGAAGCTGAGGTTAAATGGTATTTGCTTTTGTTTGTTTAAGATTTGAACAAATTTACATGATAAAAACACGTTTTGCTTTTGTACCAACACGCTAAAAGAAAGAAGTGAATTTTTTTCTTGAAATAAATTTGAATTAATGGAATGTATTGATTGGAATCGTTTTTCATGCTTCAATTTCTTTTTTTCTTTTCAAAATTTGTACTCTTTAAATTTTACATTTTAAGGGACTTATTCATAATAAATATTTTAGGTTTATTAAACTCTTATTTTGACAAATTTTCCATGCAAATATGTCAAATAAGAGCCTTATAAGCCTGAAATAATTTTTATGAATTGGGGTGTAAGTGTATTAAGTAAGTGGCACATGAAAAGAGCGTGCCTATTCCATTCGTAATAGGTCTTAGGGAGGTTATTGCATTGTCTGCTGTCTTTTTGTGCTGTATAGTCAATGTTTTGCAATACTGAAGAGGTTGCGTTAAATGCTGTTACTCAACTTTGCATAAATAACTGATTCTAAGTTACAATTTTTTTTCTAATCAAACGTCCACGAACACTTCTCATTTTCGTTTTTTCACCCATCAACCCCTCTTTTCTATTTTCCTAGCTCTAGTGCAGTGCAATGCAGATGTAGAGGTCATCCCCTGAGTACTGGTCCCAGTCTAAATAAAGTCATTATTAAAAATTCTATTGAAAATTAGAACATTTAATTATTTGAACTCTCAGGCAAAGCCCCTAAAAAAATACTACTTAGCTAATGCATACAAAAGTGTAAACGCTACATACCTGCAGTGTTTAAAACGGCCTTTAAAACTTCAAAAATTAAATTAAAAAAAAAAACTTTAAAGTAGGACACACAAAATGTTAAAAAGGCAGTCAGCCATGCGTTCATAGTATGAACATACTATGAACGCAAAAATTTCCAACTAAAAATTATAAATTATACAAATTGTCTTGTACATATCATTTACTTGCCTGTTGAAGGTTAAATAGTAAAATTATGTTTGAGTAACATCATTAAAGAAAAAAAGAAAAAAAAAAAAAACAAATTGCCAAGTAGTAAATTTTTATGATATTTTATCTAGATGAGAGTTCAATAATCCAATTTTTAATAAAACAATTTATTGAAAGTGCCTGATGTTTGATAATAAATAAATGAAGTATTAAGGGGGATCACTACTTTTGTCATGCTTAATACTTTGACGGTTTTCACGATGGGTAGTGCCGACGAAGCAAATGTGAGCAAAAATGCTCTGCTTTTTTTCACACAACTACAAAATCTATGTATTTGCACTTTGCTTCATTTTTACTTATTTGCTCTAAAAAATATCTTGAGCAAAAATGCACAGTTGAAAATAAATAACGCAAACAACAATAGAAGAAGAAGAATTTTCCTCGGAGCAGACAACAAATAGTGCCGGTAACGAAAAATTTTATAATACAGTAGCGGTTCTCACTCTTGATAGTAAACTCGGTTGCACATTTGGTTAAAGTAGCAGATTTGATTAAAGTACTAGTGTTTACATCACTGCAGCAACAAAATGTACTGAACTTTTATTTTCTACGCTGTGATTAAAAAATCAAACAAAAAGCTTTAGTAAACATTGTAAAAAAATTACTGGGAATCACAGATATTCTGTGCTGTGTAAATTTCAACCTCTATCTGGTACGGTTCAAAAGTTATAGTTAAGTTTCAAATTAAAGGGTGTCGCCATCTATGAACAATAATTAAGTTTTAACTTTTTCCTTGGTATTTGTTTTTATACCCTTCACATAAATGTGTAAGGGTATATATAAGTTTGTGATTCCGTTTGTAACGCATTGAAATATCCATCTAAGACCCCATAAAGTATATATATTCTGGATCAGCATCAATAGCGATTACGATTGAGCGATGTCCGTCTGTCCGTCTGTCCGTCTGTCCGTCGGTCCGTCTGTCCGTCTGTCCGTCTGTCCGTCTGTCCGTCTGTCCGTCTGTCCGTCTGTCCGTCTGTAGTCGTTGAAATACCGTTTCTGAGAAAACGGTTTGAGATAGAAACCTCATTCTTTCGCTAAAACGTGTGAAACCCCGGTAGTGGGTCTGCTATTGAAATTCAGTAAGATAGGTCCGCGGATAGCCGAGATATATTCAAAAAACCGGGTTTTGAGGGATATTTTGTGTAATTTTTGTATTCAGATTTTTGAAAAAAAATTTTTACTTAAAAACTAAACCATATCATTTTTAGTGCCCATTAAATCCTAAAAATGAAGGAATTTTTGAAATCGGCCCATGTATATCCGAGATATAGCGTCTCCCGATTTTTAAAGAAATCGGCTTTATTAGCCAAATAAGACAACTTTTGGCACCGAAGATCAATCAAGATGGTATATATAGGCTATTTAGAGGCAAAAGTGGAAAATTTTTCCACATCGGCCCATATACACTCGAGATATAGCGCCTCCCGTTTTCTCAAGAAGTCGGCTCTAAAAGCCAAATAAAACACCTTTTGGTATCAAAAATCGATTAGAATGGAACATATAAGGTGTTTAAAAGCAAAATTGGAAAATTTTTGAAATCGGTCCATACATATCTGAGATATAGCGACTCCTGATTTTTCAAGAAATCCGCTCTTTAAGCCAAATAAAGCAATTTTTGGCACTAAAAATCAATCAGAATGGTACATATAGACTATTTAGAGGCAAACGTGGAAAATTTTGGACATCGGCCCATATACACTCGAGATATAGCGCCTCAAGTTTTCTCAAGAAGTCGGCTCTAAAAGCCAAATAAAACAACTTTTGGTACCAAAAATCGATCAGAATGGTACATATAAGGTGTTTAAAAGCAAAATTTGAAAATGTCTGCAATCGGTCTATATATACCTGAGATATAGCGTCTCCCGATTTTTGAAGAAATCGGCTCTATAAGCTAAATAAAACAACTTTTGGCACCAAAAATCAATCAGAATGATACATATAGGTTAGTCAGAAGCAAAACTGGAAATCTCTTTGTCATCGGTACATATATGTTCGAGATATAGCGCCTCCCGATATCTCAAGAAGTCGGGCCTGGAAGCTAAACGAAACAGTTTTTTGCACTAAATATTTGTCGGAATGGTACATACAGGCTGTTTAGGGGCAAAATTAGAAAATTTTTGGACATCGGCCCATATGCACCCAACTTTTGGTACCAAAAATCAATCATAATGGTACATACATATGTATATAATATTATATACATATGTATATAATATTTGCGATCATGTATGAATGTATGTATGTATGTATGTATGTATGTATGAATGTATGTATGTATGTATGTATGTATGTATGTATGTATGTATGTATGTATGTATGTATGTATGTATGTATGTATGTATGTAGATACGTTTGTATGCATGTAGGTATGTATGTATCTACATATGTATGTATGCATGCAAGTATGTTAGCATAAACAATTTTTTTGCTTTGGTGTAAAAATGTGTATGTATGTACATACATATGTATACACGAGCTTGAAAATGAAAGTGATATAAAGAATTGTTGAAAAAAGGGTACGCAATGAAATTCTTTTAAACAATTGCGTCTTCAAATTCATTCACTCAAAAAATCATTTTGTGTTTCCCTACGTACTTACATATGTACATACACACACACATGTGTATGATGATACGCAATAGATCATCAACAACGTGCACAAGAAAAAAATAATTTTGTAAAAGCAAGCAATGTAAATATGTATGTATGTATATATGTATGTATATAATCATTGTTTTATGGAACACACTGAAAATATTCAATAATAAAGAATTTATTTTAGAGTTTTCTATTATAGATACATACATACATACGTATGCATGTACCCACATACGTAAGTAAATTGAAAAGCAAATCACACTTAATGGCAATGTTTAGCATTATAATTCAAAAATAATGCAATTATATGCAATTTTTTGTTAAATAAATTTTACTATAAAGTTAACTGATAAATAATTAAGAAATACATTTTGCTTTTCTTTATTTCATTGATATTAAAAAGAATTGGTGTCACCCAGTGGTTGAACTTGAGCATATTAGGAATTATTTAAATAAAAGTTTTGCAGCCTGTGTTAAATCCCGGTAGTGGATCTGATATTGAAATTCAGAAAAAATCGGCCCATTTAAAAGCCAAATAAAACAACTTTTCGCACCAAAAATCAATCGGAATGTATGTACCATTGTGAAGGGTATTTAAGATTCGGCCCAGCCGAATATAGCACTCTTACTTGTTTTTTTTAGTTTTTATTGTAGGGGCTGGCGAATTAATTATACAGTGAAAATTTTAAGGCTTTATCGTTATCGGTTCAAAAGGTAAAGTCACTTTTCTAATTAAAGGGTGTCCTCATGTATGGAGAAACATTTATATTTTTTGCTGTTTGATATTTTTTGTTGTGTAGGCAAAATTCAAGTCTCTATCTCTTAAGGCCGTGTCAGATAAAACTTTTGCTTCGCGTTGCGTTACATACACGCTTTGACACTTGTCACATAAATTTTATTTGACGCAAAGCAAAGCAAAAAGTTGGGCATCTTTCATCTTTTTGCACGCTTTTACAATTAGCTGCTTTCATTTTCTTTTATTTTTTCTTGGCGTCAACAGAAATCAAAAAAAAAAAAAAATTCCAAATAAATAAATAAATTTTATAAATTTAATGAATAAATTCATTTGAAAAATATAATAAACAAAACTACAAATAAGTACATATATAAAATATTTTATATATTCAATATTTTATTGATAAACAAACAATGCGCGGGTCTTGTCAAAGTTTTTATTGTGACATACACTTTTTGTTTTACGCTTTTCTTTCAAAGTTATAAATGTCACGCAAAGCAACAAAGTTTTATCTGACACGGCCTTTACAGTTCAAAAGTTATATCTAATTTCAGTTTCTGGCGCGGGAGCACCATTTAGTTTTTAATTTCTTGTTGTTTTCGAGCGATTTGTGGTTCCAAAGTTAGAGCTAATTTTATCTAATTTTCACAGTTTATTGTATAGGGACACCCTTTAGTTTTTAACTTTTTGTAGCTTTAATTTCCGACCCCATAAAGTATATACGCTCTGGATCAATATTAACAGAGACGTCGATTTAGCGATGTCCGTCTGTCCGTCCGTTGAAATACAGTTTCTAAGAAAATTACTTAGCTCAGAAAAATCTTATTGATGTCAAACTATTCATTCATCGTGTTATGTGTTTGCTATTGAAATTCAACAAAATTGGTTCCTGCATAATCGAAATAAAGCTGGCAAGTCGCGAAAAGAAAAATTGTATTTTATGTGTGAAAAAAAATAATTTCAAAACAAGCATTACTTAAAAAATGTTTATTCGCAGAAAACTGAAAAAAATATCATGCGATAAAATAGTTTCGCATGGTGATGTTCTTGGATAGCAAAATCAGTTGGCGGACTTTGATACTTGATGAAAAAAAAAAAAAAAAATTATTTAAGCTTAAGAACAATGCAAAGCCATGTATGCAGATTTTATTTCGCTTTAAGTGACACAAATGCAGATATTATTATCATTTAGAGTCTTGCAATGGGTCACAAAGGGTTTTTGAATGTGTTTTCAAGTCTTTGAAAAATTGTTCAAGTGTTACACATGCATACATACGAGCACATACATACATACATAAACATAAAGCCGGCATATTATTTCCTTGAACTAAAATCTCTTTTCTTTTGCATAGTGCTTCGTTTTAATTAACATAATTTAACTAAATAAATGCAGGCTCATAATACATATTATTTGGACACACACAATCATAAACAATTATGAGTATATTGAAATAAGAATATATTCCATACATAATTATTATACATATGTATATCATTTCCTATTTTTTCATGTGTATTGCATATTTTCATTTTGCAAATCACATGTTCATAGCCAGCAAAAGCCTAAAAATCTCCCCACAATTTGATGATGCACTAACCCCGTTCAGAAGTTACATCATGCCCTTTTTTAAGTGACGTGCATACCACTATAAGTGTGTGTGTTACACTCTGGTTGGCGGATGCAGCCACTTGTTCTTTTTGCCCAAAATCTCATCACTTGACAAAAGCAAACTTTCACTTCTATTCCCACAATGAACTTTGTTACGAAATTTCACCAATTTCATACAAGATTTCTGAACAGAAACTGCTACTCACTTGGTTTTAAGTTTCACATACAATTAACAACAGCTTTTATAGATTTTTTTTTCTATATTTTGACGTTTCCGCACACAGTTTTCTAATTAAATTTGCAGTGCCTGGAATTGTTACTTATTTTCTAAGATGATAAACTATGTTTTAAGTCTTAAATTTGTTTTTCTTTAATTCCACTACACAACGAACGTTTATATAAAAAAAAAATGTTTTAGTTATAAATGAACAAGACTTTTCCCACAAATGATTCGATTTGTTTTACCTGAAGGTTGTTCAGTGTTCAGATTTTACTCTTCGGCAAAAAACTTTCTTGCACAACGTCAACGTCGTTAATTTTGTTTTGCTCTCTGTTTTCAAATGTCCACGAGTAACAGCTGGTTTTGACACTACACTTTGTGATGGTGTATGGTGTGTGCGAAAAGGTGTTTGAATTGGGTAAACGGTTATAATCATCAATAAGAAAGGTGTGGTGGATTTGTTTAAGATTTTCGACAGAGATGGTAAACTATTTACAGCACTAATTTTCCGTTACAAATATCATATCAAGCACAATAGATGATTAACACACCATTTACACCTGCAAATAACTTGTAGCAAGTTGTGTGTACATATCCACAAACAATACATAGACAGAGACAATAAAAACTGTGTCTACTTGATTCATTGTTTGCACAGGCAAGTGCAAGCTCATTTTCAAAATGTTGTCAAAGAATATGGTCTTAATGAAAATTGTTTTACTTAACAAAATAAAAGAATTAAATGAAAACAATAAGATTAAAACAATTATGCGGGAAAAAAACTACAAAACCACCGTTCGTTTGAATATAAAATTCAAAAAACACCTTCTTTGGCTTTCTTTTGGGTATTGTTTATTCTGTTTTTGTCCGTCTACAGCACTTTTTAATGGCTGGCTTGCCAAAGTATTGTCATACGAACTATTATGGGGAAGCAAATTATACGAATAGCTTTTTTTTTATCAAATAAAAAATACATTTTTGTTACAAATCCATACAAGCCATATTTTACTTCAACTTTTGATCAAATAAGATCATATGATAATGTACTAAAAATCATTGCTTGTAAGTTATCTATTAAAAATAAAATATAGCCTTTATAAGGTAAAACCGTTTTTGCTTTTTGTCATTTTACTGCCATGCTAGTAGAAGAAAAATTACTGGCAATCGAAATCTCTTGCAAGTGATCTCACAACTTGCAAAAGTATGATGGTATTAGTAATAAAATTTCAATGTATTGCACTTGCGTGTGTAAATGGGAGGTAAAGAACAGCTAACACCAGTAGACATAATATATGTACATACAATGTGCATACGAATTCACAAACGCAGTAATTTTCATTACATTCTTTCCAAATATGCAAAAAGTTGTAAAAAAACATGACCACTACTTTGTTGTTCGTCCTTATTTTGGGCAAACACCCGAATAGCTATAACTAAACTTTATAGAAATTTACCTAAACACAACCACAAAGTACACTGAAGGAAAAAAACAACGTAAACACAGTAAGTTTTACAGGAGCATAATCCCAGATTATGGTTTGCAACAGTTGTTAATTTAATGTTGTAGTTATTGATGTTGTGGTAAATATTGTCAAAAATTTTTGGCGTATAATCAGAGGTTGACTTATTTACGATATAATTAATAAAGTAACCTCTTCTCTGCCATAAAAACAACTTTAAGAATAGCAACATGCGTTTTCTTTTTGTACATCTTCAGAAAATTTTCAAAAAGACTTCACTGCTACAAACTTTAGAGAATTTACTCTGGCTTCTGTAAGCCAGTTTATGCAAAATTTCTATCCCGTTTTGGCTGTCTTTCATCTCTGCCAAGGCATCTCAATAACAGGTAGCTGCATAACTACAACAAACGCTTTATGTATTTTCTTGGTAGAAATACTTTATATTCTGTCACGTTTGTGTTGTTTATTTTGACAGTTCTTGAAACTCGAAGCAGTAGTCAGCTGCTCTTGTAGCAAGATAACTTGACCTCTGTTTACTCAGATAATTTTACGAAGTCAGCTGATTAACGGTTCAGCTAATTAGTTGTATCTTGATCTTGTTGATGTTACAAGCTGATAAACGGAACCAAGGCGAATTTATGCAAGGCGAGCGTGGTAGCACAGGTGTTTATTTTTTGCTTCTTGCATCAAATAGCTCTTACGTGTCAAATTGCTTTCTCTCTGCTTACAAAAAAAAAAAAAAAAAAAAAAAGATTGGTGCTATTTAATTCTAAAGATTTTTGCTGGCAGAAAAGTGTTGTGATAATAATTTTTTTTATTTTCATAGTGTTTAGAGCACAAATATAACGTTTAAATATTCAGATCTTGACAACAAAAATTACTTTACACTAACATGTGTTAGTTTGTGTATATTGTGCGGTGAATTCTAATGCACCTACCGGGGAATCTGCCTTGAATGGAACAGTGGAAAAGTTTTTTTTTTCACATTCAGGATTCTATTTTTGCGCACATATGCTGTACAACTAAAAGCTAACTCTGTAACGTACACAACATCTAGCTGTTCTAAACCATAATCGAAAAAAGCTGTATGCTGTGTTGTAGCTGAAACAGCACGATAATCAGCACAACGATAAGTGAGGCAATAATGCTTGTTATTTTTATTGAAGTTGTTCTTATTGTAGGGTAAAGGTTACCTTATTAATTGTATCATGGTCTGAATTGTGTGTTACTTAAAAAAAATTATTTAACCTGTCACTTTGTTGCACTATCATTCAACAAAGAGATAAAAACATCTGATTTTCACATTCAAGCAAGAACCAACTTTTTAATAGTAGTTATTTATTTTCTCATTTGCTTTGCATAAAAAAAGTTAAAAATTTGTAAACATTGAACGTTAGCGTTTTTTGTTAATAGTTCAGCTGATTTATGCTTATAAACATGAACAATCGTTCATTCCGTTCATTCTTGAGTTGCATTATCCTACTCTTTACACACAGACGATTTTCATAGGATAGATAAATACCTCTTTAAAACAGCATTAATAAAAAAATGTTTTTTGGAGTAAACATATGTATGCAATTAAAAAAACTGCAAAAATTTGTGAATTAGGGCCTTTATAAATACCTCTTTAAAACAGCATTGATAAAAAAATGTTTTTTGGAGTAAACATATGTATGCATTCCAAAAAACTGCAAACAAAAAATTACATATGCACTTTTGACAGCGCGGCAACACTGCCCATGCTGGCCAAAACATTAATTTTCTCGAGATCGCCACTCTAATCGGATGTTGTTTGTTTTGTCTTGTCCAAACAAGTTTGGACAAATATTATACTCATAAGTTAGAAAACTGTTTAAATTTGAATTTATTACAATGCAGTCTTTTACTTATCTGAATTATATTGTGAATTTAATTAAATAATCTTTTGTACTAAATGTTGCTGTCTTTGACAGATGGAAACTTCCATATGAAAAGCGCGGCTTTTCCAAAGGGCCGAACTTTTTTCTTAAAATGAATTTT
The DNA here is from genome assembly GCA_963662145.1 of Sturmia bella. NCBI lineage: Eukaryota > Metazoa > Arthropoda > Insecta > Diptera > Tachinidae > Sturmia > Sturmia bella. Next base: position 21,784,596 of record OY759172.1, read on the forward strand.
ATACCATTACCATAGAAACCATTATCGCTAACAGCAGCTTATAACTGGTACAAATTACTATTCAAATAAATAAATTTATCAACCTTAGTGTAAACCCTAAACCTACCTATTCAAAATTAGAATTCTAAAGCACAGAATTCTCATCTCCCATATGTTAAATCTGTTCAGTCTTATTAAAATGCGTGTAGTTGAGGAGAAAAGTTTTATTTTTATAAAAGTTCAATGTTCAAATTGAAGTAACACAATTCTTTTCAAATCATAATTACACAAAATAATGATTCATTAATCCTTAAAAATTGTTAAACAGGTGGATTATTCCAATAAAAAATGCCGGTAAAAAATCAAGTGCAAGTGTTTTGTTAGTGTTCTGCCCAAAGCACAACAAGAGAGTACACAGAAATGCATGAGCACATGTTTGTGTAGGTGTGTGTATTAAATTCTGCTGCTGGCTTTTGGGAGTTAGAAGAGCAAAAGCAAGAGAGTAAAAAGCAAATCTCAAAAGGAAATGCAAAGTAAATTTAAAAGAAAAAAAATGCAATTAAGAGTTGCCGTTGTGTTATAATTATAAAAAACGGTTATCGGTACGGGTTAAAAAAATATATGAAAAGGTGTAATAAAATTCAATGCAGTGTTTCTTTTTTAAGCATATTTATGAACTTATAAAATTGTAATTAATTGCACTGGTGAGTAAATTAAGTTTAAATAAGCAACAAAATAACTTAAACTGTTAATGCAATTAATAATTTAGACGGGTTGAGATTGTGGTGAATAACCGATTTTCGAGTAGAAAACCTATAGTTTAGTTAGTTAAATTTGTTGTTTACTTTAATGTAGGAGTATTGTGTTTTAGCAAACTATATCAAAAATGTATCCGACCTTCAAATTACTACTTTTTTTTTGAGTTTGTTTTAAACCTTTGTTTCTTACAACTTCAGTATCATTTTGTCTATTTAAATAAAATAAAGATTACTGAAAAATCATGTTTTTCTAAACGCTTTAGAACAGAGATATCGTGCTAAACTTATTTGCTATCATTTGAATTGAGTTATAATAGAAATATAATAGGAAATATGCACCCATGAACATATACTGACAACACTTAAACTCAAATAGAATAATAATTAAAAACAAAATATATGTATCATGCTGTTAATATTTTTAAACATCAAAATGCTTTGTAAAACAAATATTTTTACCAAATAAGGAAACATGTTTATTTTTTGAATGGCCTCAAAATATACATACATACCGAGACATTTCACTAAATTAAAATTCATTAAACATTTTATGGTTTTGTTTTGAAAAAAAGAGTTATCGCGCTTTTTAACTTGTTGGCAATAAATTGAAAAATACATTATTTATGAACGGGCTTAAATATCAAGATATCGTGCTGTTAAAATATTCAGCAATAAACTAACAAGTAAATTGTTTATCAACGGATCTCAAATACAAGCAGAGATATCGTGCTTGGTTACTCAATGCAAAATTATAAGTATTTTTTTGTGATTTTCATAAAAAAACGAGATATTGTGCTCTTGAAGTGTTAAAAATACTTCAATAGCACAATATCTCGTTTGACGTTGTACATTTAAAAATTTGTTTTTTTCTTTCGCTGAACTGTGAAATGAACTTATCTGTGATTTTTTATTTAAATAGAGATATAGCGCTACTTGTCTACTAAATTGCTAACTAGAAAATATTTTTTTTAACCAACTTCAAAAATGAGAAAGTTAATTAATTCATGCGTGTGTGTGTGTGTGTGTGTAGTTTTCATTGTTTGTTCCAATACGTTTACGTATTACGTTTTCAAAGAGCAATATTTGAAAAATGGAGGTTTGGTTGATATCCGAAATTGTTTGGCTGTTTGTCAGCAAAGCGCTCATTTACAGGTTTTTAGAGTTCTGAGTTGTTTGTCCAGAAAACGACTTTGCTCATAATATCACTTTCTTTATTAATTTCCTAGCAGAATACAAATCGTAGTAACCAACGGTAACTCGTTATATAAAGGTGGCGAAGAAAAGAAAAAGTGTTGCGAAGCGATAAAATTATTTTCTGTATATAAGGTTTGTTTGAAAACTTGTGTTCATGGGAATATTACTATATACAGATATAGTACAGAGTCAAACATTATTTTGTGTTTTTTTCCAGTCTACTGACGAGCTTATTAGCATCAACGAAGTTTTAGTGGCATATAGACGGCTGAAAAGGACAGAAAACCTTTAATAAGGCTTAATTTTATACTTACAGAAATTATCTTTTGTTTATTTTTGAATTTGGACGGTCAAACAGTCTGTCCGGAAAAATAAATTTTGAATAACCCGACCATTTATAAGCTAATTTCCGAATTTCTTTTTTGATTTATAAAAGGGTTTGTCAACAAAATGAGCACATTAAATTTTTTCTGGAAATTGGACGAAAAATTAATTTTTAAATAATACCATTTTTTGCAAACCAAATTTTAAAATTTATATTCTTTTCGAAAGGGTTTTTTTTTTTACAAAAAATTATGTTTTAAATAAATGTGCTTTTTGTAAACCGATTTTCAAAATTCTCTCCCCCTTTGAATGGGTTTCTAATCTAAACTGGCAATGGTATCTAAACAAACCTTTTAAAGAAGAAAGGTTTGTTTGTTCTGTTCTGAAAAGGTTCTGAAAGTGTTGGACTGATTTAAAAATTTTTTTCACAGTTGAAAAGTTATATTGTCTTCGGGTGACATAGGATATATTTGATTCGATCACCCCTGTTTTCCGCTCACTCATTTTAAATTACTTAATGCAGAGAAAGGCTTCCTAAAAAGTGCTCGAAAGTTGGTCTAATCGTATCGGAGGGATACTGAGACCAGCTGCGGCAACCATATGAATGAAATAACACACCATTTCTAACCAGAACAATTGCACTTTACAGCAAAAAAACTAATTTGGTAAAATTTTAAAACATTTCTGTCATACAGTTATTTCCGCTTAATTGAGTCTCCCGTTTTATTGCACTAAAAATCATGGAGCAAATGTTTGGCTTAATTGATTCGATCTATTTAATTTTTTTTTGCTCCACAAACGTAAAAAAAAATTATTTTACGGCAAAATAGTCATGTTTTGTTCCTTCATAAACATTGTGCGATGAACGTTTCTGATTTTTATTTTGTTTTAATAAACCTAATCAAATTTTCAACTTAATATGTAACAAAAGAAATGGGTTTTGTTTTCCATCAACACATGGGTGTTTCGCTTTATTGCACACATTGCTGAATTAAGTGATTTTCGTTTAATTGCGTCGATGATTCAATTAACCGAGTATTGCTTAATTGAGTTCCCGTTTAATTGCGTTAAAAGTCGTGCATTTCTGGGAACGCAATTAAGCGAAATAACTGTATCGCATTTTTAAATTTAAACTTTAAATGACCCATTGAATACGTATTTGTGTAACACGTGCGCCAAAAGAAGTCACCTTATTGGAAGTTATTCTTATTTTTCCAATTGGTGGCCAATGCCAAATCTGTTTTTATATTCGTGAACTAGACAGCTCTAGAATACAAGTGAACAAGCCATGAAGCGATACACTCCCCAAGAACGCGGAATAATAGTGTCTATGACGAAGTGAAGGATTTTTCGACCAAAGTCCTCCATCTTAGCGGCTGCGTGAATAAGCAAAATCAACGCTTCTGGCGCACCGAAAATCTACGAGTGATGCCATTACACCCCTTCAAAGTGACTGCATGGTGCACTGTTCAGGCTGGAGGAGTCATCGGGCTATTTTTATTTGGCGGCGTTTGCTGGTCAAACTACAACGCGCTATAAGGCCATGTTAACCAAGTTTTTTCTGCCGCAATTGAACGAATTAGGTGTGGAGGACATGTGGTTTCAACAGGACGAAGCAACGGCGCACACTGTGCGAGCCACAACCGATATTTTGAAATCCAAACAACATTGAATGGCTTCTTTTGGCTCAACTGTGACCAGACGTTTTGTGTTTGTCATCTCTATCCCCTGCCTTAAAATTTGGGTTCGCTCTTAAGCGAAAAACAAAAATTCTCTAGTCCTAAAAAATAAAATTTTTTTGCAATGCAACAAATTTGTTTTGTAATTTTTTATTTTTTAAGACTAGAGAATTTTTGTTTTTCGCTTAAGAGCGAACCGAAATTTTAAGGCGGGGGATGGCCATGCCAAAAACAAAACATTTGGTCACATTAATTAAGCACCAGATGTGAAATTTTTATTGCTTATTTTTAACACAAAGATATATGTATGTATATTATTTTTCTCTTTGAAAGGCAATAAAACTTATGGTCTTTTATTTCACAAACGTTTACAATACGAGTATTAGCACGATTTGCTAATAAAAACATATTTGATGTTTTTATTGTTCTACTGAAATATGTATGTATGTACATCTGAAACAGTTTCGATTATTGCTAGATTTTAAGTAAAACAAACGGTTTGTTTACTACGAATAAGAAAAACCTGTAACACAAGTTTTAAGACAGCTGTTTTCTTTTTATAAACAATAGATACTTGTCTTAGAAAAGAAGGAGGTTGCTACAAAAAAAAAAAAAAAAAAACCTTGAGGTAAATGCAGATAAAATTATCAAATATAAACTATTTAAAATTTATCACGCATTAGTATTGTTTTAAGAAAATAATCAAGAAATCCTTATTTTCAATGTTCAGCCATCTGCTTTTCGTCGGAAGTGGCCAAAATTCCTATTAGCTGCGATCCCGTACTCAACATTGGGAGTCTGCGGGGCACCAATCTGCGCGAAAACTGTTCCCGTACTTAAAATTTGTGTGAGACAGATTTTGAGAGAGAAATATTCTAGTTTTTCCCGCACTTTTTCTTAGTGATAATTTGGGAAAGTTTTTGAACAATCAGCTGTTGCAAAAAGTAAACAATATGAAACCATGATACAATTAACAAGGTAGCCTCGTCAGCTAAACCGTTAATCATCTGACTACTTTAGGTTGTCAAGAGATTGCAGAGATGAACGGCAGCCAAAACGAGGTAGCAAATCCGCGTAAGCTCAGTGCATCTCTCTTCTGTAAATGTAGAAGTGGCGTCTTTTTGACAGTTTTCAGAAGTTGTACAAAAACAAAATGCATGTTATTTTGATTGAAGTTGTTCTTATTGTAGCGAAAAGGCTACCTTGTTAGTTGTATCATGAACTGAACCAACCAACGCAACGATAACTTTTATGTTTTTCAATTAGTATTTCACATAAAAGTACCTGCAAAGAACTTAAAAACATAAATGTGTCCATAAAATTATGCCATTTTCCCGGAAAACATGTTTAGAGTTATATTACATCATCGATACCATATGATATGTTTTGGAATAGAAATGTGGTTTTTGGTGTTCTCGTACTCTTCTGCATTTTTGTCTACTATGGAGAGAAATTCATGATGCCTTTCATCAGTACGGGATCAAACTTATTGTCTTTATCAGCCCTGCTTGTTGCTTTTTTGTAACGATCTGTGTTTTTCAAAGCATGAATAACATGCCGTAAATGTCGAAATTTTAATTTAAAAACAATTTGTTTCAAAAACAAGAATCTTTATAGCAAATAAAATAATTAACATCATTGCCGGAAAGTTGTAAAAATTGTTTACGTCATATCGCCAAATTTTTGTTGCCATAAATCTCATTAGCACTAAATAAAACTTTCAATTATTTCATTAACATTATTATAAATATGTTTGCCAGTCAATCAATTCCTCTCAACTTTAGATTAATACATTTTTAAAGAAGTTTTATTTTAAAGTGTAAAGAATGATGTAATAAAAATCTTGTTTCACATCTTGTTTGAGGGAAGGCATCATTAAATCTAATTCAATAACACATAACAACGTTTACTACGCTGTAAGCGATAAACGCTACAAAGTTAATAACTCAATTTAGAGCTTAATTAACTCCAACTAAGATGCCTGTGTGAACAGGCTATAAGTAGTAAAGTAATTAAACTTAACTTAATTTGATTTTTAACAAATCTAAACGTGTTCATTAATTCATTGTCATCAATTGTTTGAAAAAATTTGTTTATGGATATATTGAGAAACATTTTAATTTATTAATTTAAAGGGCGCTAATAAATTCAACTCTTATTTAAATAAAACGTTTTTTTTTATTGTGCCTAAAAATTAATTAATTAATAACAAATTTGACAGATTTGTTTTGTATTGTAAGAGAAAACAAAGCATTTATAGCTAATATGATTGTATGTAAGTATATACACTATTTTGAATTTTATTAAAATTAAAAATTAAAAAAACAACAAAATTTTTTTTTTCGTATTTACGTTGTTAATTCACGTAAGCATTATTCGCATGAACAACATTGAGCTGCAGGTGACTGCTTTCCTCATTAACAATGGTCCAATTTCAATTTTCAACTTTATTTACAAAACTTTTGATTTACAACTACTCTATAACTAAAATATTTTGTTTTTATACAATTTAATTTATATAAATTAAGAGAGAAAAAAAAAACTTAATACTTAAAAATATCACAGTTATCTCTTTAATGTTGCTATTAATGATGATAACTCGTTGTCGTAATGAGGCTGTCGAAAGTTGTCGGTGATATTGTTGTACTATGGGCAATTGTTTCGTGATCATGATCGTGTTCATGATGGTGGCCATGGTGATCGTGACCTTCACCTGAAAAGAGCAAAAGAAACAATAAATTAGAGCGGAAGTCAAACTATTAATTACTTATATTTTATTTTATATTTATTAATCATTCAAAGTAATAAATTAAATTGCTGATATCTTTGTTCTAATTTTGTTCTCCTTGTCTCGTAAGGATTTGGCATTTGATTGATGTACAAATTGTTGCTACCTCTGTCCATATAGACATATGTCTATGCTCAATGACTTGGATATCAACGGCGTAGTCTTTGATATTTAAAACTGAATAGTTTTTTTTATCAGTCTCACAAATTTCCATATAGTTAGCGAGATATGAATATGTCAATAAAGTTTATACAAACATAAAAAATATATTATTATTTATTAGGTTTTTATCATAAAAGACATCGTTGGCAACAAAAAATTTCGCTCACATACAGGGTTGTCAGAAGACTGAAAAATTTGCACTTTTGGGGCAAAAAAATAATAGTCATCACGTTTTAATTTTGAAAAATTAGCATGAATCGACTTTTCTATAGATACTGATCCAAAGTATGTTTAATTTATGCGGTCGGATATTAAAACTCAAAGAGGTGGACAAACTAACACTTGTTGTGAAGGGTATAAAAACTTTTTTTATACACTTTACCAAAAGGTTATATACATAGATTTGTTTCATAAAACACCTATTTTCACAATCATCAGCGATTGTGAAGTCACCAGACAATTTATTGATCTATGTATGTCTTACTTTAATCGTTTCATAATTGGCCCTTCTGCTTGGGAATTGGAAAAAAAAGCAAAATCGGGGGTATAGACAAAAAAAACATAACATTTTAAATAGGTCAACTTTAAATAGATTACCCTAAAAAAATAGACCTTAATGCTTTCTGTCTTTTTTCAGCCGTCTATATGCCGCCAACATTTCGTTGCTGCTAAACAACTCATCAGTAGACTTGAAAAAGCTAAAAAGAATGTTTGAAGCCCAACTACTTATTCCAAAATTCTCATGATAGTAGTTGGGCTTCAAACATTATTTTTAGCTTTTTCAAGTCTACTGATGAGTTGTTTAGCAGCAACGAAATGTCGGCGGCATATAGACGGCTGAAAAAAGACAGAAAGCATTAAGGTCTATTTTTTTTTAGACATAAAGTAATAAATTTCAATTGGCTCTTATAGCGAATAAATAATTAAGTTCATTGTTAGATTACCCTAAAGTACAAATTACATATTTTTTATGCAATTTTTATTATTTGATACGTATTCCTTTAAAAAAATTCGGCTACCAAATGAGGTACTTAGTGATCAGAAAACGTACTAGCAAATACATACATTTCTGATTACAGAAGTACATACGTTTTTGGTCACGATTAACCCAAAACTAATGCATTACACTTTTTAAATTTGTAATTAAAATAGAAACCTATAGTTTTATGCTTACAAAACTAGTGGAAATTATTACTTTCGAGGAATATAAAAAGAAATGCGGGCGGCGGACCCCCGTTAGGAACGAAGTTCCTTACGTTTTTTCTTCATCTTCGAATGTGAAATCTTTATGTTTTATTTTGTGTTATTTTTGAAATTTTATATGCTTCTTAAAATTTTTGGAACGTTTTATTTTTTTACTTTTGACACATGCAGTATTTTTTTGTCCATCTGCTACAAAACGAAGATAATTTTTCAATATTGCTGTTGCTTTTGTTGTGGCATACTTTACTTTAGCGACATCTATCAACTGATAGTGTCCGTTTTCTCAACTAATTAATATTTATTGGTAGGTGTCTCCGCTGACAGCAGCGGAGGCACCCACACAATTGTTTGTCGACAGATACACCAATCCATAAAAACAGCTCGCACGCTTTCGTGACGATTTCTGCTAATTTGCACTACCAGCAAGCCGCGTTAAGGAACTTCGTTCCAAAATAAATACAGAAAAGATTTATACGTAATTTTTTTTTATTAATTTTTTGTCATGATTTTTAGTCAAATTTTGCTCATGCCAACTTTAGTGAGCAAACATTTAAAATACCAAAATAAATTCTTATGTTCGTTCCATCTAGCATTCGAACTCGGACCTCTTGGCTTAATAGTTGGCGCTGTATAATTATGAGTTATATGAAAAAAAAAATTAATGCGTTATAAAATACATACAATGTAATGCAAAAAAGGCATATATAAATATAGTTACAATGTAATGCAGGCAATAAGTAATCGCTCTTTAAGTTGTAAGTGAAGTTTTCGGAGGCATGCTACCAACATTAGTTACTAAAAATAGATTGTTTTTTTTTCGGTAGTTTATGAAAAAGTATTCTATTTTATCTAAAAAATCCATTTATAGTTTCCGATTTTTGCTAATGCTTGGTCATAACTCATTATCATACCATCTTACAATAGATAAGTGCTTGTTTTTTAAATAAACTACGATATATCACAGTCCATATATAATCTGCTATTTATTACATATTTGTATACAAAAGCTTTTAATTTATACTTTGTGCCTTTTACTTGTTCTTGTTCCATACAAACTTTTTCACCCAAATATCACCCAATCACTCGTATCGTGTGAATTGGATTCCATAAAATGCCACTAAACTTCTCTTGATTCCGCGATAAAAGCGGAAGAATTCTGATTCGATATGATTTTGTTGGGGGTTTTTTTTTGTTGTTATCATGAAGTCTCTAATTTGATTAATTAGTATTAAATTTGACGCATTTTTAAAATTATAAATTAATTACATGAGTTACTGAGGAGCAATGTCAGTTATTGTATTTGTATTAATAAATAATAAACTTATCTTATCTCTTGAAATACAAACTGTAATATTATACAAAATATTACAATGAAAGTTCAAGATTTTGTGGCACACTGCTTTTTTTCTTTTGTGTTTTAAGTAAAATGTTGACGACAAAGAAAGTACATGTGGTCAAGTGACTTCAGAAAAGCCCCAAAGTTGTGAAAAAATCAAAATCGATTTTTTTGGCTGATGCATCAAATACAAAAAAAAAACCACCTTATTAGCAACATACTAAAAGTCTTACCTAAGCGTTTCGACTACTTTCCTAGAGTTACGTTCACAGTGGTAGCGGGTATTGGCCCTTAAACAACGTGACCGCTACTCTCTTATTGATCTTTATTTACATTTAATGTACGGTCATATATGATACAGTATTTTTCCAGTTCTATTGCAAAATAACGTGACCACTACTATCTTATTAACCTTTATTTTGGGTCAATACATGCATACAGCCCAATTAAAATTTGTGTACTCAAGAAAGAAACAAAAAAAAAAAACCTAAAAGTATTACATTTCACAAGAGCATATTTTAAGGTTATATTTGCTCAACGAGAATTTACAAAGTTTCCAATCTTTTGATCCTGGAAATTAATTGAAAACGTTGTTGTTAGAAATACTTTGAAAGTTGTTTCGAACACCAAATAAAAATAATTTGTTTTTCAATCCCAAGTAATTGCTTTTGTATTTTTTTTTTGCATGAAAATAGGGCAAATTAAAATTTTAAGAAATTAAAATACTGTTTATGATCAAACATTTGAAATTTGTTCTATGGCACCCTTTAGAAAATTACACCGGTATTCATAAATTATAAAAGAAACTGTTGAGATATGCTGGCGAACAAAACTTTTTCCTAAAATGTATTGCAACAATATCTCAATTTTTGTGAATACCGGTGTTAATTTTCTTATTTATATTAAGGCTTGTCTGAAAATATTTTGATAACAAAACGCTTTAATTAATAATCAATCTCAATACTAATTATGTTTTATTAGCTTTTGTTTTATCGTCAAAAGTGTTATGTTAATTATAAAGAAATTTCAATTACTTTTTAATTGTTTGAGAATATTTTTATTGCCAAATGAAGAGGGCAATACGATTACAGTAGACTCCAAGTAAAGTAAACTAATTCAGGTATATTCCACGTGCTTATTCTAAACAGTCTAGACAAAAGTAATAACTAGTTATTTTGACCCCTTTTTTTCTTATATTTTATATATTTATTTGAGCTTAAGATCTTTTAGAATTTGAGTAATTATTTTTCATTATTATTGTCCTGAAGAAGCTATCCGAAGGAGAGCGAAATATTGACAAAAATAATTACTCAAATTCTAAAAGACCTTGAGCTCAAATAAATATATAAAATATAACAAAAGGAATAACAAATTTATTACAGTGAATGCATACATTTATGTATTTTAAACTCCGTTAACAGCATGTTAACAAAAAAAGAGTAGCCCCCAGGCAATTTGATGTACAACACAAGACATATCGATTACAGGCAAGTCGGATCAATTATAGGGGGCCGCATCCCAATTCGCTTTAATATTTTTCCACGGGTTTTTGCTTATGACAACTCGCGGCAAAATGTTGAGGCGAGTTGAATAGCGAACACTTGTAATGGATCGGCCTTGATTACCTTGATTACAGCTGGTCACATTTAAAAAGCTACCTTTGACACCTACAGGCTTTATCTCCTTTTAATATTAGTCAAGGCGAAACACTGAAGGAATTATCGTTCATAACTCTAATCAACTTACTTCCTTAATACTTTTTCATTAATCCAATGAAAATGTTCATTACAGCAATGAATTATTAATAGAGCTAATGAACAAATTTCATTATAAACTGTTTTCACAATTTCGTTAAAAAATATCATTGGATTTATGAAAAAATGTTATCAACTCAATGAACAGTTTCATAAAGTCAATGTATTGGCTCATTGAGTTTTCAATTTTTATTTGATTTGTACAGAAATTTGGATATATGGTAATATGCTTTAACATTTCGCAAATACTTTAAAGTCTACTGTGAGTGACACGTAAAAAGTGGCATCCAACATCAAACGTCATTTTTTTTTAAATATCTGTTATTAAGACTACACTGTGGAACGAATTCAAGTTAGCAAAAGTTTGGTCGATTCTGAGAGTGAGGGTTGGAAATAAAGGCTAAGTCAGAAGACCCGTACTGCGGCATTTGTTTATCTTAGTTCGATTTTTTTTAATCGACCTTGGAACTTTGCAGTCAAATGTCGATTTTCAGCATATTGCTTATATGGTTTTCTGGCTATAACTCGTCGACTAATTGATATTTTTAAACCTGTAAAAGCCAAATTATTGCTAGAGACCTGTGCAACAATTAAAATAATAATTTGCCGTTTACAGATCTAAAAAATTAGTATTTGAGCACAGCTCAAATTCACGGAGAATTCAGTTGCATGTGTTAGTTTGTATTTGTTGCAGCGAATTCTAAAGCTCTATCTGAAACCCAAGATTTACTACCAGCAAGGTGAATCAACCAAGGCGAATCAACGACAGGTGGTCGTAAATCAATTCGCTTCAACATTTGCTCTCGAGCTATCAAGGCGAATCAAGTACAGGTGGTCGCAATTCAATTCGCTTCAACATTTTCTCTCGAGACGTCACAAGTTTTGTTGTCATTTTCTATCGGCTTTGACAACTCAGAAGATAAAATCGTGGAAAAATGCTGAAGCGAATTGGTATGCGGGCACCTGTAATGGATTCGCCTTGCGAGCTATCATACGTTTTGTTGTCGTTTGCTATCAGCTTTGACAGTTGCTAAACACTTTGGGTTTAGTTGTGTTTGTGCTTTAAACACTATCCACCTAATTCATAAAAAATATTACAGACTGTTATTTGATATATTTGTATGGAAAATCTGTCAAATAAGAGCTTTATAAAGCTGTTATAATTTTTATGAATTAGACGGTATGAAAATAAAAAAATTACTATCGCAAAACTTTTCTACCACCAAAACTCTTTAGAATAAAATGGCACCAACTTTTTTGTAAGCAAAAAGAAAGAAAATTGACATGTGAGAGCTATTTGATGCAAGAAGCAAACAATTATCACCTGTGCTGCCAAGTTGACTTTGTGTCAATTCGCCTTGCCTGAAACCAATAACATTGTTTCACATTTTGTTAAAATTTGCAATCAAGGTATCTTTATACCAAGTAACCTTAAAAGAGCAGCTGACTAATGTTTCTAGCTTCAAGAGCTTTCCAACTGCACAACAAAATGGTTGACAGAAAAGTATTTCTTTCAACAAAATATATGAAGTATTTTTTGGTATTGTGTTTGTTGCATTTATTCGGCCACCTGGTACTAAGATACCCTGTTTACCACTTAAGATTTCACTTTTATGAAATGTTTTCTAGAATAATGTATTTCGCAAAATCAACGGTATTAAGTTTTTTTTTTGCATATTTGTTTTTGTTAAATATTTCTTAATGCGTTTGTACAAAAAACAACAAAAAAACTATGGAAATAAAAATTCCCCTTATTATGCTTAAATGAGTAATGAATGAATTCTGATATTTAAAAGAATATTTTTTTTCTGCGAATTATAATTAATAAAACAAGTTTAACCAGCAAATAAAACAATGTCTAATGAAGCGTTCTTCGTTGTCAGTATGACAACAAAAATTAATAAAAATGTAATTAATGCGGTTGGGCGTATTGCAAATCTGGGCATTGGAAGCAGGTACTTGGAATGTTTCTAATATTTCACAAGCGGGGAAAAGAAATAAAAATAAATCCCGAACGGTTTTTTGTTTTGCTGGAAAAATACAGGTGCTGATGATATTTTAAATCGTTTTTTTTTAGATCCGCTAATGATTTGCGTAAATTTACTATACATATGTTTAAGTGTGTGATTCTTTTTTTTTTGTCATTTCCACAATTTTAACTTTCAACCCCATAAAGTACGAATGTTGCCGTTTATGTTACAGGATTTTACAGCCCTAAAGTTGGAAATGTTTGATATAGGAGCGCTATTTGTGTCGTTTACAGTAACCTAAAAGACTTACCCCAGCCCAAAAATGGAATTAAATCGGGAACATTTTCGGGCGATTAAATTTTACAACTTTCGACGTAGATTAACTCACTAACAATGCAAGGACCAGTGTTTGTCGATGATATCTTGAATTCAATCGCGATCGTAGTTCACTCCAAGACGAATTTCGCGAAGGTCATCCAAAATCAGTTGTTATTCCGAAAACCGTTGATGCTGTGAGCGAACTGATATTGCAAGATCGTCATGTGACCGACCTCTCGTGAGAGGGAGACAACTTTAGGTATTAGTGGGACCAAATAAAGACATCGCTAAAAATCTCTAAACTGAACTAAGCGATTGTTAGCGATGATTTCACTTTTAAAAACTTTTGAATTTTATCGCTGTTGTTAAAATTTTAATTTTTTGCTCCAAGAAAGTCAATTTTTTTTAGCGACAAATATTTTTTGAAGCTAAAAATTTTACTTTTTTGAAAAAAAAAATTAAATTTTCTCTCAGAAAAGTTCATGCAGGTACGACCGTCGCTAAATCTCGCATAGTTGAGCTTAGAGATTTTTGGCGATGTCTCTAATTTTCGCTGGTTACAGAATAGGACCGTAGATTAATCAAATTTACTGTCAAAAAAAAATTGGTTCACGTTCGATGCCCCACGATTTGTCAATCGCTCAAAAAAAGGCTCGTGACGATTGGTCGCAAGAAATTCTCAAGAAATACGATCGCGGGGCTTCAAAACACGTCTATGATGAGAAGATGAATTGTCGATTTACGCGTATTAGCTCAAAAGTACACAGCAGTCGACTGTATGAGTGTTGCAAGATGAGCAAAATGCAACAAAAATTTTTAGCGTACGAAGCACTTCCAAGCAAATGGTCGCCTGTTTTTTTTTATTCGGAAATGTGGCAACCATACCACTAGATGAACGCAGAGCAGTCAATTCTGAGTGGCACAGAACGATTTGTTTGCCAGTTGTCTTTCAAGAAATCAGGAAAACCAACTACTCTTTGCCACAACAATGCGAGCTCTTACACATCGGCTCAAACAACTGAATTTTTAGTCACCCAAAACATTGATTTAAAATGTAATGCTCCGTATAATTCTGACTTGGCACCGAATGACCTCTTTTTATTGCCGTTCTTCAAAAACAGGCTGCGAGATCAATGTTTCTCGACACCCGATGAAGCGGTTGCTGCACTCAGATAATACATATTTTGGAGATGCCTCAATCAGAGTGGCAAAAGTGATTCGACATTTGTTTCGAACGCTTGCATGCGTAGTGTAAAGTGTAAAGCTCTTAATACAAAAATATTTTGAAAAATAATGAAGTGATTTTCCATGATTAAGATTTGTTTTTGTTCTCTAATCCTGAGATATAAAAGGCAACCCTCGTATTACATATTTTTGGAACGAAGTTCCTTAACGCGGCTTGCTGGTAGTGGAAATTAGTAGAAACCCTGCCGGCAACTCAGTTAACTAATAATGAATTACAAGCTAACTTTTTTACAACTGGTGGTGGTTGACACTTAGATTATTTTCAATGGAGATGACTGACTATTTTAACATTACGATGTCCTAGGAGGTAGTCAATTGTCCGACGCTGCATTACTTTTCAACTAACTTAAAGTTAGCTACTTTAAAGTCAGTACATACAGAAAAAAATGTACAAATCAAGGCTGATTTTACATTTTTTGGTGGTAATAGTTACTTATATTTTATTAAATTAAATTTCATCACACTTTTTTTTTGTTAGCCTCTGGTGGGATTCGAACCACTAAGCCTCAAGACTGGTGAGCAGCCACCTTAACCCATTCAGCCATCGCTACATTTAAAACGAATGCGACAATAGGCAATTTAATTCAAGAGTTATTTACCGTGTATGTGTGTATGTTAGTATTTGAATTTTGAGTGAACTCTGCACTACGTTTCGATTGTATTGTAGCTAATTTGAAGCTAGTCCATAAAAGTTAACGTGAAGTTAATTATTTTGGTAGTCGACTACCAATTTGCTGGCAGGGAATCGTCACGAAAGCGTGTGAGCTGTTTATATGTATTGGTGTATTGTCGACAAGCAGTTGTGTATGATGGGCGGTGTCTCCGCAGACAGCAGCGGAGGCACCTACCAATAAATATTAATTAGTTGGAAAACGTTCCAAAAATTTAAAGAATCATAAAATTTAAAAATTTCAAAAACAACACAAAATAAAACATACAGATTTCACCTTTTATTACATTCAAAGATGAAAAGAAAAACGTAAGGAACTTCGTTCCTAACGGGGGTCCCCCGACCGCATTTCTTTTTTTTTTTTAATATTAAATTAAGCGTGGTAGGGCTTTGTTTTTTATTTTGCTGAAACAGAGTTTTTTTTTGAACAAAATTTTTATATCACAATAAAGTCTTCACTTAATTGTCTTCCCAATTTTCGTTTATCAGAAAAACCCTCATTGTATAACAACCTGATAACGCTTGTCAAAATTTTAGAAATAATTCTTAAGCCATGCAAGTTATTGCTGATTTTAAAAGCCAACAAAGAACTGTCCATTAATAAGTTACAAATGTTTTGTTTTAAACTTGTATCAAGATTATGTTGTCACGATAACTCAAAAACATTTTTATACATACATATTTCGTTTTTAAACATTTATTTTACTCCACTAGTGTACTACAGATAACACAACACTTTCTAATTATTTTTCAGGTTTGAGCACAATAAAATGGTTTATAACTCATTTATGTATGTGTCTCGGTCTCGACAAAATATTGTCGCAAAATTTTGTTTTTATCATACACTAACCTGCCAAATACGCAGATAACAATCTTTTTCTTTGCTTGATTTTTAGATAGTCATAGTCGAAAAGGCTCCAAATATTTGTAAAGAAATTTTAAATGATAAAGCTATAAAATGACGAAGCCATAAGATTTTATTTTGGCTTTCTAATACCCTTTTTGCGCATGTAAATAAAAAGATGGCAAAGATTTATCTAACTTTATAGTTACGCATGCAAAGAAGTAAGTGAGTGAGTGAGAGAGAGAGAGAGAAAATGGAGGAAGCTTTCTACACACGTAGAAGCTGTTTATTTGTAGAATACATTACAATTTACCTCTTCTCTCTTGCTCTGTTTTTCGCGAGTATAACACTGGTTTACAGCTCACCTCTTGCTGGAAAAATTTAAGGTACTGCTGACTACACAGGTACACCGATTTGTAAGGACACAAATTTTGTCGATATTGTGACAACGATTTTTTCAATAGCCTTTGGCATAAGGAAAAAAAGTTCCACTACGTCATATCACAAACGTTTATTTCGAGGCGCCAAAATTTAAATTTTTGTGTGGGAGTATGGTCTTGTTGTGTTTGAAAAAATATTGCAGAGAAAAAATTATTGGGGCTTGATGGTCAGAAAATTGATTTCCCTACGGGCAATCTTTAACCCTAACTAAAATCTATGGCACAATAACGATTGGTTGTCCATACAAATAAGTAGGCTTTTATCAGTTTTAGCTTTCTAGACCCAGAAAATGGAAGCAGTTCCGCAAAATATATTATCATAACTCGAGCACAATGGTTCATATTCAGTTAAAAAGAAAATCCTAAAATTCATAACAAAATTATCTTCTGTAAGTGAATGTAAATATGGCCAATGAATTTACTTTGTAGTTATAGAATCATCGGAAACAATATTACCAACAAATATGATTTTTATAAAATTTTTTTTTTTTTTTTTTTACAATCAATTGTTAGCAATTTTATCAGGCTGGAGTTCGTTCTATTTGGAGTTAACAACATTTTAGCAGCAGTGCATATCCAGCCTACTACCTAAGCTCTGCATTACTGACTGTATATTTTTAATCTTATTGAATTTTTATTGAACTTTTAAAGAACCATTTACTTTAGACGAACTTTGGTTCTTCTCTTAAAGCTAATTATGACTTCAGCTGGGGTACAACAATTTGTAGTTAGTGTCTTGAGTTTTCGAAATCAATATTAAAAGTCACAGGACATGGTGAAATGTATGTGAGACGCAACAGTTGAATAGACACGCAGTTTCATATTCAACTTTAACTACTAAACTGATCAAAAAGATTTTATTCAGTTACCAAATTTAGGTTTTAATATTTTTTCAATGCTTTAAATCGTTTTTGAGTTAATGTTGTCCTACCTGCTCCAATTTTAAAATAACGGTATATCTCAAAAACAAGAACTAACCGAAAAAAAAACCGCTTAGCACCACTGAACTCAGCATACTCGAATTAGGTTTAGTCACTGGGTGCCCCGTCTGTCGGTTTTTTTTTCAATTGGCACAGTGTTATTAATCATTTTTTAATAGCTGTGAAATGAATTACTGAATATTTATTTCTAAAATGCAGGTTAGACACAATCCAAATGCTTAACAAACATATTAAAAGTATTGCAGAAAATTTGCTAATATATGTAACCTCAAAGATGCTTGATGAAAAAGCAAAAAGTGTTTAATTTCTGGCAGCTTTCAGTCACATGTTTGTGGTGTATTTTGGCGTGTCGTGAAGCATGAACAAATTTTTACTATTAATATTTTTTCATGGTGGTTGGCAAAGTAGATTCCATAAATCCGCTGCAACTCAAGGTGAGCCAAAAGAAATCACCCTATTGGCAGTTGATCTTATATTTGCAAATGGCGGCCAATGTCAAATTTGTTTTTATATTTGTGAACTAGACAACTGTAGAATACAAGTGAACAAGCCATGGAGCGATACACTCCCCAAGAACGAGGAAGAATCGTGTCTATGGCGAATTTGACGATCTTACCACAAAAATCATGAGGCTCATTTCCACCTCAGCGAGTACGTGAACAAGCAAAACTATCGCCTTTCGGGCACTGAAAATCCACAAGTGATGCACAAGCAGGCATTATACCCGTTCAAAGTGACTACATGATGCTCTGTTCACGCTGGAGGAGTCATCAGGCTGTTTTTTTTTCGAGTACGCCGCTGGTCAAAAGACAATATGCTATAGGGCCACGATAACCGAGTTTTTCTACCGCAATTAAACGAATCAGGTCTGGAGGACATGTGGTTCCAACAGGACGAGGCAATGGCGCAAACATTGTGTGCGAGCCACAACCGATATTCTAAAAGCCAAACAACATCGGATGACTTCTTTTGGCCCACCTGATGCACTGAAAAAGTGCTTGGCCACTTCAGAAAATTATAGAATACAAAAATAAAGTGGAAAATCCAGAGAAAGGTTGGTATTTTTCTTTTTCGAAAAGATCGCAAAAAATCAGGAAACGAAATAAAATTCTTTACTAAAATTTGTTTTTGAAACCAAAAAAAAAAAAAAAAAAATTAAATTGAATTGAGTTGAGTTCTTAAACTGAAAAATCAGCATTTCACGGTTCAAACGAACACGAGCAAGAAAAACAAATAAATCAGCTGGTAGCTTGTTTAACACACCATTTACACATGCAAGTAACTTGTTATTAACCACCAATACAATGACAGAGACAATAAAAGCTGTTGCTACTTGCTTGATTGTTTACACAGGCAAGTGCAAGCTAATTTTTAAAATGTCGTCAAAGAAAATGGTCTCAAAGAAAATTGTTTAACTTTACAAAATAAAAGAATTAAATGAAAACAATAATAATAAAATAATTATGGGGAAAAACTACAAAATCACTGTTACATTTTTTTATATTCACAAATCTCTTTATTTTTCCCTTCTTTGTAAATTGTTTATTCTGATTTTGTCCGTCTACATGACTTTTTAATGGCTGGATTGCCAAAGTATTGTCATACGAACTGTTGTGGGGAAGCAAATTATGCGAACCGCTTTTTTGTTATCAAACACTAGATTTATATAACAAACAAATCAAATCGATGTCATACTTAAACTTTTCCATATTTTATCTTATTTTTCGGTATGTACGATCAAATAATAATGCACCAAAAATCAGACCTTGTATGTTTACTCTTAAAACTAAAACATAATCTTTCTGAGGTAACACTGTTTTTGAGTTTTGTCATTTTACCGACATGCAAGTAAAAAAAAAAAAATTACTGGCAATCAAAATCTCTTGCAGGTGAGCTCACAACTTGCAGATGTATGATGTGATGGGGCACAAAAATGTCAATGTATTCAGTTACTTGCACTTGCGTGTGTAAATGGGGGCTAACCTTTATATTGCGAGTCTTTGGTGCATAGTTGCCCAGAAAATCGGAACCAAGCCCAGAGAGAGGAACTATAAATGAAAGATATATAGATCCAAGGTAAATTAAAAGACTCCAACACATTTTTATTAAGAGCCTAAAGAAAATGAAATTATATTTTTTAATTATACCAAACGATCACCTCAAAAGCAAATCCAAAATGAATACTTGATGAACGATCAATCACAACTTTTAGCAAACATCAAGCACACGTACAGCAATCATTTTGATGGTGTGCAGTGCCCTTAAGGCTTTATAAAACCAATCGTTAAAACAATTCATATGTAGTATTTATAACCTCTTCATTTGTATATTTTTGAAACGGCCAATCTGTGACCACAATTAAAGCACTCGAGATTTTTTTTTATTTTGCCGTGAATAATAATATTGAGATTAGTAATTCGTTATTCTTTTGACAACGAAAACAAAAACTGAGAGTTCATAATGTCATAAATATTGTTAAAAGGGGGCAAAAAATATTTTATTTTTAGAATTCTTTACAGTTCTTAAATTTTTTTTCTCCACTATACAAATTGTTACATTTTTTCTGTTTTTTTTTTTTGAAATGAAACGTAATAAAAATATGTAAACTTAAATAAAAAAAAATAAGTAAATAATTAACCACAAATATAAAACCATAAATATTATTTTTGTTAAAATATTCTTAATTAATTACGTGTAATAGAAATTTTAGTTGTGCAAAATTTTAGCATCCGCAGCTGTATAGGTTTTCGGAAACCATGAAAAAATCCACAGGAAATGTTTCTTGAGTGCAAGAAGAAAATATATCAGGGCCAACTATACAATAAACATGTCTCCTGCGTGACAATAGTCTTGAACGCACTTTAGAAAAATTTTAGTTTTCGACATAAAACGCCAATAGTGGAAAAACGAATAGGGACAAAAACTAAAGAAAATACATTTTATGCCTTGAAGCAGGCCATACTTTAAGGGTTTTTTTTATCTGTGTTCAGAAGCGATAACGGCCCAAGACAATTTCGGGCCAAAACGAGTTATATATGCATTAATATTCTATTAATGAAAATTTATATACACACTATTATTCGAACTTTTTCTTATATCATTATTTCTGTATTAAGTTTATCAGGCTCAAGTTCTTTCTACATTATCATTGTGATTGTTATAAATTAAATTAGACAAATGAGACCTCAAAGGCATTTAGCAGGGTGGACAACTGGTTGTTTCGAAGCCGCCACACTTTCTTATGTTTCTAAACAATGATACTATAGAAGGAACTTGAGCCTGATAAACTTAATACAGAACTAATTTTATATACATACATATATGTAAAATGCCCATTTTTTTTTTAGCGAAGTATGTTCAGGATTGAACTAATTCTCACTAAAAGCCCACACAATTTGCGGTAAGCGTCAAAATATCCTAACTGACATATTTGTATGAATTCTTAAGTGAATTCTTTTGGATTGAATGTAAACCTGAACAAAACCGAAACTGGTCTATTTAACAGGGTCTTCAAGGGACAATAAATATTTGCCACAGGGTGAAGTATCTTGGAGTACCACATGGATGAAAGAGACAATAAGCCTCATATATATTGGTCAATCTGTAAACGAGGCACAAGATGGGGGCTGAACCTACAGATGACACACTGGTTTTATAGTAACATACCGATTACGACCCACACATCAAAACATGAAAACCATGCAATGAGTTCAAAGGACCTGCTGCCTTGGGGTAAGTGGGGCTTTTAAGACGACACCCACAAGGGCGCTAGAAGCAATATTATGCGCCGAGTCAATCGAAATTCGTATAAAATATGAAGCGGCTCTAACAGCCAAACGATTAAAGCCGATAGGTGTGAGAGGGGATCGATCAGGGACACGAAGCGTATCATTAACAAATCTTTACAGCCATAGGCGAGTCTATACCAGAAAATGTGACGTCAGATCGCAAACCGGAGAAAAGAGGCTAGAGGCCAATTTTGAAACATTGATTCCTGAGTTCCATTCCTGGTTGACCGACCGTTTGAACCAGATCCCTATGGAACTTCATTGCTACACGGATGTATCAAGGGCGAGGGCAAAAATAGGACTTGGTTAATATATAGAAAATATCACGGAACTGTTATTCCATCTGCCGGACTATTGTATGGTTTTTCAGGCGGAAGTTCGGGCAATTACGTAGGGTATTAGGGAGCTCAGTGAAATGGGAAGGCCACGACCTTTGAATATATTCGCGAATAGTAAAATGGCCATTAGAGCGATATCAGCTGAACGGATTAAATCACAAACAGTTTGGAATTGCAAAAATGCTATTCGCAGTTACTCGACTAGTGGTGAACTGCTCATCATATGGCTGCCAGGACATGTGGGAATAACTGGAAGCAAGAGAGAAAACTCGCTTGCTTCAAGAGCAAGATACATGAATATTTCAGTGCTATAGCTTTTACTAATCCATATAATGGATATTGCGATGGGTGCGGGGACAGACGAAGAGCAAAGTCTCGGTAATAGGTCTCTGTTTTCCCTGTTTAAATAAGAATGCCTAAAAAGTTTACACTTGATACCAGTTGTTCAACCTTTGTTGTCAGTTATCCTTTTTTTTGAATGCTTCTTGATAGAAGAGAATCACACCAGCCGTCGATACAAAACGCAGCATAATAATTTGAATGAAAATCGCACTCACCAATATTTTGTAAGCCAAACATCAGACCAAATCCTATAACCATGGCAATAAAGGCGCCAAAACCGGCATGTTGTTTTGATAAAATCTCAAAAAACACCACATACAACAGAGTACCGCATGCAATGCCCTGCAGTATCATGGAAACCAAACCATTATCTGTATCGCCTGAATTATGACTGACTGCAATGCCAATGGCAATACCAATGGGTGTGACAATGGCAAAGGTCAGGGAATAGACAAACGCCAAAATGGGACGTGTGCGAGCTACGATTAGCTCCACACCCACACAAAAGGCCAACACCAATTTATGAGCCGCCACGGCGCCAAACAGAAACCAAACAGATTTTGTTTCATCTTCCAGGCCGATGGCCAAGCCTTCGAACACCTCATGCAGTGACAAAGCCAACACAATGCCCAAGCCACGAAAAGAAGCCACTACATCGTCCTCGCCAGCAGGATTAAGGGGCATATGCGAATGCCCGTGACCACCATGATCGTGATTGTGCGTGCGTGAGTAGTTGTGCGTGTGATCCAGAGAGGGATTGTGTGAGTGTTCCAACGAATGCTCCAAGGGATATTGTTGACTCTTGCATTTGGGCGGCTCTGCGGGCGGACATATTTGTATTTCCGTTTTGCCATTTTGATAAATATGACCATTGCTGTTGGCCAAAGTGGTCAGTGTGGTCTTGGAGTTTCTCATGTTTTCTTCAGCTTCTTCATCATTTTCTTCCTCCTGCTCATCTTTTGCTGACTTTAAGCCCCTCCTCACCAAAGTGCTACGGCGCACACTGTGACCCCTTTCAAATGCCGCACCCACACCAGCATCTTTGCGTAGCACTGCTTTTTTGTGTCTATGCAAATAACTGTGTATGCACTCCTCAATCAAATACATCAAAATGAAACCGGCACACATCAGAGTCTCTGGTAGAGCAAACTTCACCTTGGCAATTTCACCGCTCTCCTGCAAATGCTCCACCACCTCTTGCACTTCGGGCAGCAGGTGAATAAATGTCGTGGCCAATAAAACACCGCCGCCAAAGTGCAGCAGATACGTTACCGCTTTGGCGGAGCGGGTATTGGAGTTTTTGTCGGTCCATTTGAAATAGTGATCAAATATGAATGGTATGCCACCAAAGAGAGCGGTGGCGCAAAACAAGCTCGCCATGGCAGCGCACTTGGCCACCAAGACATCGTGACTGTTGTGATCGTCTGACATTTTTCTTTTGCTGTTTTGATTTTTGTTTGTTTTGTTTTTGCGCAACCCAACTACAGCCAACACACCCAAACGAACAAACGCAAATTTTATGCAAATCGTTTCACTATTTTTAAAATTTTCTTTTACTACTTCTGCTTTGTTTTTAATATTGGTTTCGAATTAACATTCCCCACAAAAAAGGAAAAAAAACAGAGTCATAAAAAAATTGTTAGAAGTACTGTATGTATTTTGTTTTTATTATTTATTAACTTTTGTTTCATTTGTTTATTATTTTTTTTTTAATGTTAACTACTTTATTGTTTTAACAATTCAAAGAAGAAATAAAAAACAAAACAAGATAATGACCAAAACGTCTGTTCCGCCAGACCTGTTGATAACAACTAAATGGTTTAGCCAGTGTTAACTGTTATTTTAAGCAAGTTCGTTCTCTTTCTTAGCTTGAAAAAGAGTCTTATCTGAAAACCAAACACACATGCACGACGCTCTTGGCTACAATTTCGCAGGGAGTCTTAAAACTACTACTGACAACAACTGCGAGCCAGTGAGCGGGCGAGCAATCAATCGTTGCATTTGTTTTTGCCGCTTAGAAAATGTGAACAACGAAAGCTGTAAATATTCACACTTTCAAAGACACTCTGAAGGAATTCAGTTACTTTACCACGATTTACTACTGGCTGCAGGCAACAACTTCATTATCATTACCATTGTCTTTGGCTTTGTCGCGCAGTCTACAACTGGGGGTCTGTTTTAATTAAAATTTTTTATCTCTAGACAACTCTTGTTGTCACTATTTATGGCTGGCTTTCTTAAGCTTCTTTTTTTTGTGCCTCGCGTCTTGAGAAGGGGGATTTTTACTTGAGTGTTTCGTAATAACATCACCGCTTTGACATACAAATCTCCGTAAGTGTGTACGTTTTTTTCTTTCTTAAGAATTTTTCAACTCGTTTTAAAGAATTGTGTGGGTTTACTCAGCACAGTATGCTAAGGAATGAAATCATGATGGGCATACTAATAAGTTCTTTTTTTTTTTTTTTTTTTTTTTTTATAACGAATAAGTAAAGAATAAAAAAAAAAAAAATTAAAAAAAACAATTAATATTCATTGCATATGTGTAAATAGTAGTCAGTTGTTGTGGTTGTAGCAACAACATGTGGTGTGTGGTGGTGTTGTTTGTTGCGTAGCAGCTCTTAAGAGACTTTTAACCATCCAAATTTGTACACTGAAAAAAAAGTTGTTTTATGAAGAATCCACTGAAAAAACAATTCAATCCATACTTAATTAAATCAATCTCAAGCTGTGTGAGAAATACAATAACTACGGATTTTCTTAAATCAAGTACATTAAGCTTGTTTTAGGTATGGATTCAAGCGCTAAATACTTAACTTTAGCCAAATCCAATCCTGCGGTTCTATTCTGTAACCAGGGCTGGACAGTATTTGAAATACAACGTATTTTGTATTTTAAGTACGTCTCATGAATGTACTTAGTATTTGTATTTTAAATACTAAGAGCTAAACACTTGTATTCAAAAAACTAAAACATTGTTGAAACACATTTTACAACAAATTTTTCATATAAAATTTGTTCTAAAATGTATTTGAGCAACGTTTTGTTTTTTATGAGTACCGGTGTTAGTATTTTGTACTTTAAATACTTGTACTCTCAAAATACATTTTTCCAAATACAGTCAAAGCCCGGTATAGCGAATACTCAGTTTAACGAATATCCGATATAACGAATGGCGAAACTTTTATATTAACTGCCTTATATAGCGAATGGCAAAAAAAGAATCTCGATTTAACGAATGACAAAGCAAAATACATCAAAAAATGGTTATAAAATCGTATGATTGTGGGTGTTTTTGGCTTCTTTGCTTTGTATTGAAAGAACGCGTGTGATGCGTTGCTTTTTTCCTGAAAATTTCAGTAGTGTTGTTTGGTTTATTGTGAAAACGAGATGTCGATTTCTTAAGAAATTAATAATATGAATGAAATGTTACAATAAACCTACATATGTTAATACCATTCAAATATAAGTAAATATGTATATGCACCTTTGTACATTTATGATTTTTAATGAATTTACATATTAGAAATAAAAACAATTCTTAAATAAACGTTAAAATATCAATTAAAGTTTTATTTCTCCACAAAGTTATCAATACAATTAAATTTTGATGTTTTTGAAACTGCGGACCACCGTCTTTTATAAAATTTTAAGATAAAAAATTACTGTGCGATATAACGAATATCTCGGCATAACGAAAGGTCTGAACATTATATCATTCGTTAAACCGGGCTTTGACTGTACATTTGTAATTTATGCTAAAAAAAAATATGAGCTAAAAATTATCAAATTCATACATCAATTAAAAATGGAATATTTTGCTACTGTTTTATTTCCCAAAAAATGGCAATACTACAGTTTAATTACCGAACGTAAAATACCTGCGTAAAGTAAACCCAACTACTAAAATACATTGCGAAAGTCGCCAAACTGTCAGAAAGTTAAACAACGAACAAATTAAATACAAGGATAAAACAGCGTTTGACATTTTTATCTAATATAAAAAGAGAAAAAATATCAATCAGAGGTTGACTTGGATAGACTATTTATATGTATATAATTGGTTATCCATTTTGCGGTTTCAAAAGTAAACGTAAATGATATTTCTTTTTTCATGATATTTCTTTTTTATTATAAAGTTTGAATGTTGACATTATGTGTGAAACACTACATCATTTAAATGACCACCACGCGAAATGCTGCAAGCATTGATTCTTTTGAGGTAATTTTCGACCAGTTGTTGACACATATTGGGCAGTATCTCAGGCATAACTTTACGAATGTTGGTTTTTAAACGCTCAAGAGTTAATGGTTTATCTATATAAGCATGGTCTTTTGCATAGCCCCCACAAAAAAGTGTGTGGTATGATCTTGGTGGCCAGTTGATATCGCCACGACGACAAAATTACGCTGCCATTAGATGTCTCTTGCAATAAAGCCACATTCGCTCGAGTTGTGTGACATGTGGCCTAGTATTGTTAAGTCCACATATTCTCCAAGTCGTATTCTTTAATAGCAGGCAAAAAAAAAACGATTATCATATGACCATAACACACCAAATTGACGGTGACAGTTGTTCCATCGCCGTTTTCGAAGAAGTAAGGTCCAATCACACCTTCGGACCAAAGAGCACACCAAACAGTGTCTTTTTTTTTTTGGATGTAATAGCCTCTCTTCAATTACTTGAGGATTCTCAGATTCCTAAATATGGCAATTTTCTTTATTAATACACCCATCGAGTGAGAAACGTGCTTCATAGCTGAAGAAAATTGTTCAAGCAGCCATTCCACGTATCTACGACCTTGTGAATGGTCAGCTGGCTTCAGTTGTTGTGTGAGCTAGACTTTATATGGATGTAGGTGTAGATGTAAATGCGAAATATGCCAATGTGCCGTAAGACAGTCCTAATTCCTGAGAACGACGAGGAATCGACACATTCGGAAAGTCGTCTCTATGAGTGGTTTCTTAATCGAACTAATAAATACTAACGGAGAGAGTTAAAGTAATCTTGAGGCAAGATATTCATATTCTGATCAAGCTGAGAAAGACTTCTCAAATATATAATGTCAACGAAACTGGGTTATATTACCGCTGCCTGTCATATTTCAGCTTCCGCATATAAAATCAAAAAAGAAAGAATTTCTATCTTAAGGGGAGCACAGTCCGAGGGTTCCTGTAGGTTGTTGCCATTAGTAATTGGAAAAGCCAAAAATCGAAGGTGTTTCAAACAATTTAACAAGCCCCCACAATATGGATGATCTCTCGGATCTTTTATGAATGGTTTCATAAGATGTTTTTTTTATATCTTTATGGTAAAATTTAGCTCAATTTTCATATAAAAAACCGTCCAGAAATACGAATAATTCGAGAGCTCGTATCGCCCCATAAATTTTCTGAGCATCTACTGTGTTAGTAATTTCTTGAATTAAATGTAAAAACAATTGAATTGAATTGAATTGAATTAGATCTAAAAAGAGACCTTATAATTGTTTTCTGTCTCATTCAGCCGCCTTTATGCCACCGACATTTCGTTGATGTTCATTAATTAAAGGAATGTTTGAAACCCAACTACTTATTCCATAATTCCCATGAACAAAATGAGAATTAGAAATGCTTATACCTATAATACAGAAAACATTTTTTCGTCTTGCAATTCTTGTACTTTTCTTCCCAATTTCTATACAACGAGTTACTATTGGTAACTATCAAGGCGAATCAAGTACAGGTGGTGGCAATTCAATTCGCTTCAACATTTTCTCTCATACGACGTCATACATTTTGTTGTCGTTTGCCATTAGCTTTGACAACTCAGAAGCTAAAAAAATAGTGGAAAAATGTTGCGGCGAATTGGGATGCGGGCACCTGCAATGGATTCGCCTTGGTAACTATGTAGTCTATTTTCCAGTCTACTTATTATTTGATTGGCATCAAGGAAATATTGGCTGCATATAGACGACGTAATGTTTATTTTTAAACCTAAAATAATTTATTTCAATTCGCTCTCAAAGCAAATAAATAATTAAGTTCATTTTTGAGTCTTTTGTTTACATAAATTTTTTATATTTCTTCGAATATTTTTGACGATATATCGTTTTCCTACGGATACTTGCTTTTCATGGAATATATTATTAAAACTGTTTTTATTGAAATGAAATTAACAATATGAACAAGTTAGCAAACAAAAGATATTTTTCTTTTGCCTAAATGAACAGTCCACGGCGAGTAGAGATTTTGACAATCAACCAACAAAGTGCAATTCTAGTGCATCCAGCAGGTGTAAAGTCGTCCTGACCGTCAGTTTTAAGCTAAATTTATTTTTGTTTTAAGAAATTCTCTTAAAGTGCGACCAACCAATATTCAAATAAAACATCATGTATTCGAATCCAGCTTAATATACACCAGAATGGGAAAAGCTTTAGACGAACATTGTTGGATGAAAATAAGAAAATTATACTAAATAAATAAAACAAAATTAAAGAGTAAAAATTATGGAAAAACATTTTTTTTTGTTTGCTCATGTAACCACACAAGGGGTGTAAAAAGCACTAGTGTGCCAACTAGTATGGAAGTGTACACAAAAAGACTAGTTGGGTCCTATGACAAATCCAATGCAAAAATAGATAGCTAGTTATATGGAAAAAACCAGTCTGTTCATTCAGAAGTAACTCTCTCCATTTAATGCTGCTCACTTTATCTGCAGGGTTACACCAAAACAATGTGTTTGTGTATGTGGGCACAGGTACTTAAGTACGCACGTGTGTATATACTATGTACATATTTTCAAACAAAGAAAAATCCCTTCATTGATCATGACTAACAAAACAAATTTAAACATCACCATTGCAAGCAAATAAACAACAAAGTTCGTTGAACTGTTGTTATCAGCAACAAAAACGACAACAATGTTTATTTATGTATCCGTTTTTAATAGTGTCAATTCAATTAAATAAACAATAAATTTATGAACATTTGAAATACCAAAATTTTCAATTGTTTTTCCCCTGAACTTTTTCCAGTACAGCTTTTGTGCCAGAAAACTTCTTTTTTAAAAAGCTCTCTCTCTCTCTCTCCTCTTTGAAAGAAAGCTGAAGCCGCTTAAATACCCGTTAAATACTCATAAAAAAAATTTGTTACAAAATGCAATTGATTGTAGAAAAAAAAAACACTCTTTAAAGGTTTGTCAAATTTGAAAACCCAAACGTCATCAAAATGATTTTTGTCTTTTTTGTGTTTTTTTTGGTTTTATTTTTGTTTTGAGGCTGTCATGCAAGTTTTACAAACAATACAGAAACGTGAAATCAGTTTCAAGTTTTCACACAAAAAATTTTACACGTTTTTTACGCTGCCGTTTTTTTTGTACGATTTTTTTTTCGTTCAATTTTGTTTTGAACCAGGTGCAATGAATCACAAATTGTAAAATGCAAATGTTGTATGTGGTCAGTAAATCTGAGGAATTGTAATGCCAAGCATATCTGTACATATTATTAAAGCACGATTACACGAGAGAAAGAGAGTGAAAGAGAAAACGCGTTATTTAAGCAGCGCAGTTTGGGTTTTAATTAATTGGAGAATAACATGTTTTGAAAACGCACAATTAAATGTCTCTTGTTTGTATGGCAAACCTTTAAAGCTCAAGATCAATTGTTGATCTGTTTCTGGTTTTATGGCAAATAAACAAAAACAACTTTTCTAAGAGCGCACACATGACAAAGATATTTCCATCTCTTTCTATGTCATGGTTATATGCAAAAGCATGTTTATATCGTCATGGCTCAATTGAGTTTTATTTACGATATAAGAAATATACATATGTACATATGTATATACGTATGTATGTATGTATGTCTAATGAATTCAAATAAACTAATAACAAAAGCGCGCTTCAATGTGATGGGGTTAAGGAATTAAATTGAGGCAGAAGTATAGTCATCAAAAATGTCTGCACTAAAAAACTCATTTATTCAATTGTGGCGTCGCTTTTAAAGTGAACCCTTTAACAAATAACAACTATAACTTCTAGAAGTGAAATTTTTGCTAAAGTTTTAGCAGCCAAAAGAGGAGCAGTAAGGTCCTTCATCCATACATAGATCCTGAACCGTTCAACAAGGCTCTACTAGCCAGCCACTTTGTTTGCAGACTAATATTTGGCCATTATCTTTCTACTAATGAGCTAAAACTAAATTACTTTTAAGGTTAAGTTTTCTTACGCCCCCCATAAAATTATGTCTTTAGATAAAACACTTTTTTTTGGGGGGGAATCACCACCTCTTTGAGGGCTTGAAATTGAAAAATGTTATTTTCCAAATGGCATTTCTCTGTCATTTTATCATATGAGGTAGTTTTAATTTTATTTTATTTAAGTGCTTCCCATTAAAAATGTGTTAAAATTTTAAATGAATAAGTTTTAAACTTATTTTTTTTCCACTTTTTGTGAAACAATAGAGATAAATAAGTTTTCAGAAAAAAAAAAAAAAAAAAAAAATAACTTTATTGTGTATACAGCTGTTGTCAGCTAATTGTTAAAAGTGTATAAATGAAGTGTTTGACTTGGAGTGCAACAACTACAACTACAACAAATCTGTGGATTTTCATGTAATGTTGTTGTTGTTTGCTGTTGTTGTTTTTAGCAAATATGGCCATGAAATAAAATTATAAACTTTTTTTAATGGGAATTGTTTTATGTACATTAAAAAAAAAATGGGGTAAACTATAAGAGTTTCTGTAAATGGCTTCGTAGAAAACAGGTTTACAACATTTTTCACTACTTAAGCTCAAGTTTTTTGCCAACTGCATTTTCTAAAGGAAACAACAAGTGAAAAATATGTGTTTAAATGGATGAGTAATACTTTTTTGTTTGCTGTTATAACATAAAAACTGAAAGTGCTTAGCAACATGCACATGAAAACATGGCAATCAATGGTGGCATGCATTTAATGTGCACTAGTGTACATGTGATCGAAAATCGACCAAGTTTTTAATTGAAGATTTTTCTTAACTTGCTTTGCTACTACACAAGGCCACAAGCTCAATAAGTATAGCAAGATATATTAAGGCCTTCTCATGATCATTTCTAAAGTTCCTGTTGTACAATAGCTCTTGCAACAAAAAAAAAAAAAACCCCTACCAAACATAATGGAATTAGGTACAGAAAAATAAGTTTGACTGTTTGATTATTATAAATAAACAGCCAAAATAAATTTCCCAAAATTAGAAATTTTTAATTTAAATGAATATATTACTAACAATATCGGCTACTAAAACAAGTTGTTCAAGTAAATTTTCATAAAACGGATAATTCGGAGTGCAGCTGACTCAATGAAGGAAGGAAGGCCAGGACGTGTGCATGTATTCACGGAAAGTCGAAAGGCCCTTAGAGCGATCTTTGCTGAGAGGATTAAATCACAAACAGTTTGGGATTTTAAAAACACAATTAGTAGTTGCTCGACTTATGATGATCATATGAGTGCTAAGATATTGCGGGAATAACTGGAAATGAGAGAGTAAGCAGACTTGCTTCAAGAGCAAGAGAGTTAAGGAGCATAAGCTTAGTATAGAGCCCGTTTAATTCTCTGGAATAATGAAACCACGAGAATCAAAGCAAGAATGCTGAGAGGGATTGAGACGATGAAAAACCGGGAGGTCTGCTAAAACTTAGCAAGTCTGAATTAAGTGGAATAATGGGAGTTATGACAGTTCAATCTGAACTACTGGCACATGGCAATGATATTCGCATGCGGGACATGAGAATGATATTGTGGACATAAACCATACATTGGTATAAATAAAAGCTTTTAAAAATAAAAACTTTCCAGCCAGGGAACTATAGCACCGCAGATTTTGGCTAAAATTACGCTGAATTGAAAACTTTCCAGCCTAAGGAAATAATGTATTACTAATTAGTAAAAATACTTAGAAATAAGTTAATTTTTTAAATAAAATAAAATGCCATTTCAATTAACTTTTGTTAAATTTATTTATTTTATATTAATTCCCCAATGGGGGTATTTTTGTTTCTGAAGATGTTAAGAAAATTATATTGAAATATTATTAAACAATTAATGATTTCAAAGTACAGTTTGCGTATAGTTTTTGCTAAACTAAAAGTTTTGCCACCAAGGAATTATTTGTATATATTATTTAATTTGTTTTAAGAGGAGCTAATTTTTCAATCTAAATAATTCGGCAGTTTTACCAAGCTAAAACTTTCTTATAGTGGACAATTTTGCTTCTAAAAATATTAAAAAGCCAACCAAAGGCTATTAAAACAGAATCTCTGAAATTTGCAGCCTCGACAATTTTTCTTCAAGTGCCATTTTTCATTTAAAACTAATTACTAAACTTTTAAAAATGATGGTGCTCTAAATAGAGAAAAATACGTTTTCTGGGTCATTTATTAAAAAGTTATTCATTTGTTTCTTTACAAAATTTTGAAAATGTTTTTGAGCGCTTAACAAAAATTTTTTGAAGTACATTCCAAACAAAAGGAATTTGAAATTTCCCATCAAGGGAAATTTTTTATTTAAAACTATAAGTCAAGAAATGGGGCTAATTTAGTTTTCCATAAGAAAAAAAAAATGCAATATTAATTGCATTTTATCAAAAAATTTATACTCTATTAAAATATCCCAAAAAGGGAAATTTTTGCTTCTGATGAAAACTTGTTACAGTACACAATTTTCATTGCGATTTCACTAAATAAGAGCTATTAAAATAAAATTTGTGCAATAAATTGCCTAAATTCAAAATTTTCCAATAAAGAAAATTTTTGTTTCTTTTTTTAAAGTCCTACTAAAATATGATGAGCTGCATCTAATACAAAAAAGGTGAATCACTAATATCGCAGTCAGGGAATTTTTCTCTTCTCCAAGATTAAAGCTTATTTCTTTTTTTATTTTCATTTTTGATTATAACAAAATGCTATGTTTTGTAGTTTCTGTCAAAACTTTACACCTTATGGAAATTTGCTAAAATGGGAGTTTAATAAAAACTTTTCATTAAAATTTCAATAAAGAAAAGTTGCTAAAATAGAATTTGTGCAACGATTTCGGTAATCAAAAAATTTCAGAATGAGGTAATTTTTTGTCTGTTTAGATATAAATATTTACTGAAGCATATTTTGAACAGAAATGTGATGAATTAAAAATTTCTCAGCAAGGGAAATTTTTTATTTAAGACCATATGTCAGGACTTAAGTTAATTTATTTTTATAAATGTAACAAAATGCAATATTTATTGATGTTTATAAAAAATTTGCGCTTTTTGAAAATTTCCGAAAATGGGAAATTTTTGTTTGTGCAGAGCCTGGAAACTTTTCGTAAAATTTTCACTAAACAAAAGCTACAAAAGTAGCATTTGCACAATAATGTTGCTAAATTAAGCATTTCCAAAGAGGAACATTTTTGTTTCTTAAGATATGGTTTTTATTACAAATGCTTAACAGAAATTTCACAAATTTCCCATTGCGGGAAGTTTTTACGTAAGACTATATTACGGTGAGTTATTTATTTTTCCGACTTTTTTTTGACTAAGAGAGACTATATTTATAGACTTCAACTAGTTTTTACAATTGTAACAATATTCATTGGCTTTTATTAAAAATTTATACTTTATGAAAATTTCCCAAAATGGGAAATTTTCGTTTGTGCAGAGAATAGCAAACTTTCATTGATATTACACAAAAAAAAAAACTTTTTAAAGTATTTCCCAGTGAAGGAAATTTTCGTGTTTAGATATTAAACAATTTTTTTATAATTTTTATTAAAAATATTCAACAAAAATTTACCGATGTATGTACATATATCTTAAACAAAAATTTCCCATTAAAGAATTTTTTATTTAAGACCATTTGCTCAGATTTAAGCTTACTTATCTTTCCAACTGAAACAAAATGGCTTTAATCAAAAATTTCCTATTCTGGAAAATTTTTATTTGTATAGCGAATAAAATATTTGGTTGAAATTTGACAAAAAAAAAAAAAAAAATAAAAAAATAAATGAATAAATAAATGAAAAATTTCCTTGCCAGTGGAATTTCTTACTCTTGTAAAGTAGCTTAGTTTTTTGAAAAAAGTCAAAAAAATTTCTCTTATGGATTTCATAATAAATATTGCACGTACAAATTTTACTCAAAAATACTTCACTATGTACAAGGGGGAACTTTTGCCTTATCCTCTACACCGCGAAATTGATGAATAACAACCTTTGATCTTAAAGCGAAGTTTTACATTGTTTGTTTAGTGTCTCTGCCAGAATCTATATTTTTTTCCCTAAGTGCTGCCAAATTCCACATTTAAATATTCTCTTTCAACTCCTACGAAATAAAATGGCATATGCTCATATGTATGTATGTGTACACACTTATATATACACACACACATACACACATTTACACACTAGATACTATAGTTTTCCCTTAACGGAAATGGAAAAATATCCAACTTAAAGTTTCATGCATTTCCTTCAGTCTTCTTATTTCCTGTTTTCGTCATATCGCGCCAATACGAAGATGACAAACAAACTGATGCAAACAAAATGAAAGCATGTGACAAAGATTACACGCCAAACAGCTGCCGAAGAAAACTGTAAACGGATTCTTAAACGAATTTGACATTTAACATTAAGCAGAACGTTTGAATATTATTTAACGACTTGACATATTTCTTACGTCTGCCTCGTTCTCTCTTTTTTTTTATTTCATATTTTTTCTTGTTGTAGTCATTATATACACATTCCAACGGAAGTTGTTTTCAACAACATTATAGACACCAAATGGGGCAGCATCAGCAGAAGCAGCAGCAGCAGCAGCAGCAGCGTAGATAATCCTGTCGGTATGAGAGGCTTCGGGCTATAAAACGATAGTGAGAAACGGAAATGACAACTTAAGTTTAAGCATCTTTGAAAGGCAGACATTGAAATGTTGTATTAAAATGATATCGAAGTACCGAATGTAGTTTGTTTGTGAGATGCTGCAGAGTATCCAGCGATTACGGATTTGTGCTATAAGAGATGTTTAGAAATGCAGTTTAAGTGTTCAAGAAAAGAAAATATAAAAAAAATTCAAATGGAAGAAAAGTTTTATATAAAAATATGAACTTAATTATTTATTTGCTTTAAGAGCCAATTGAAAAGGTTCATTTTTGGACCTGAATTAATACGTTTTATATAAAAGTTTTTTTTTTTTTTTGGAAAAAAATCTGACTAAGACAAACTTAATGATTGCATACAGCAGGACGAATTAATTATGGTCATAAATTTTTGATACGCAAGCAGCGGGACTGACTGGCTGGAGAGAAGCAGATGTGAAAAGGCTTCAACTGCCAAACAGTCTATTGCCTCAATGCTTGCTCTAGATAAATGCGATTGAGAAGATGCAATACACACCTTCCAATATTTCTGAATTATTCTATATGTTTCTTTTTCCAAACTCTTAAGGGAACTTTTTAATTGAATTTTATAGTTTTGTTTGAAATTATTCCCTCAAGTTGATTTGCTCATGCCGCTTTTAATTTCGTCTTAATTGATTTCGAAAGACCTCTCTTTTTAGGAAGCTATTAATTTGCTATATCTCAATAATTATGCATTCGCAGATGTTTTCTCTACTTACTTTAGCCCAAGAACTTTATAATAGATTGTAGTCGATTCATTCTACAAAATGTTGCTGCAAAGGCAAACTTTAATAATGTTTGTGCCATTTTTAAGCTTCTTAAGCTGAAGGCCGTCGGATAGCTTCTTCAGGACAATAAATTCCAAGAAGAGCGAAGTATCAACAAAAATATTCAAAAAACATATGTATATACACTCATAGGAAAACAGACTTTCAGCTTAAAAAAATAATTATATATGAATTTAATTATTTATTTGCTTTAAGAGCCCATTGAAATGTATTAATTCAGGTCCAAAAATGAACTGAAGAATACATTAAACATTTTTTGAAAAGTTTTATTTTTGGACCTGAATTAATACATTTCAATTGGCTCTGAAAGCAAATAAATAATTAAGTTCATATTTGAATACTCAAAAAACTTTTACTTTTTGATACTTTCAAAAATACAAATCGTAGTAACCAATGGCGACTCGTTGTATAGAAGGTTGCAAAGAAAAGTAGAAGTGTTGCAAAACGAAACAATAAATGTTTGCTGTGTTAGAGGTTTGTTTGAACATTTCTGATTCTCATTCTGTTCATGGGAATTATGGTATAAGTAGTTGAGTTTCAAACAAACTTTTGAGAATTTTTCAAGTCTATTGATGAGTTGATTAGCACCAACGAAATGTCGTCGGCATATAGACAGCTGAGGACTACAACGAACATTTTTTGAAAAGGTTGATTTTTGGACATGAATTAAGAAAATAATTATATTAAATATTAAAACGAGGTCTTCGAGAAAAACCGAATATTAGTTCTTTTCTTCTTTTTTTCTTTTTTTGGTTGCCGTTTGTTGTAAAATCTATGTGAATGTAATATGAAGTAGTGGTCACGTTTTTTGGGGCTAAAATGTACATACATATGCTAGTTCATATATGAGCATACTTTCAAACATTTGCCCTTGTGTAACATTTCACGACAGTTTCAAGTCCTCAAACAAAACTCAAATTCAAACTCTGTTTATTTCTACAAGCAACGGAACTAGATTTAAAATATTACCTTCTCTTCCCCCCCCCCCCCCCCCCCTGTTATCACCATTATGCAATTATCAGTTATCAAAGCTTTTAATTGTTATATACTAAACGTACTTTGTAATATTCTTAAATTATTTCTAATCAGCTTAATATCCCTTCCTGCTTTTCATAGAGAACTCTGACCAAAAAGCTGTTTGTTTAACGTTTCTAATCCGTATTCTGTTGCCAACAATTTCAAACATCATCGCTTCAGCTCAAACGTTCTTTGGTTTTAAATGCTTGCCACCACAATTGATGACAAGCAATTGCCATAAGTTGAATTTGATTTGGTCATGAATGGTTATGCTGCCTCAACGCCTGCCTACCAGGACGGTCATAAAACTTAATGCTCTCCTGGCAGCATATTTCGCATCCTGATAACTTTTGCTCTTCTGTTTGTGCTTCCTTTTACTAAAAGTATTTTCTTTTTTTTTTCTTGGCGATATTTTGTGGTTTAATGCAGTTTGTGGCTGTTTTGTGTGTGTGTGTAAATAAGATTTTCTTTTTATAAGTTTCAATGTTTGCATTGTCATCTTTAATGGTCGGTCTCCCGGACATAAATCGTCTTGTTGAACAGCAACAAAAAGTAGCCGTTGAACAAATATTCATTACCATTTTTTATTATATTTTCGTTATTATAGTGGCACAGCTTTAGTTGTTCACTCTTCTGCCATTGTCCACAAGATGGCTGCTGGGGAAAAAGGTATTAGAAAAGTCCATCAGATAAAAGCTAAAATAGCTCTTAAAAATGCGTAAAGAAATATACACAATTTTATTGGTTTTATTGCATGTAAGCTAAATATAAAAATCATTGCCTTCGCCATTGCCATCTGCAGCAATAATAATTTGCAGGAATCTACAAATTTCCACTTTCTCGCTTGTAGCATTTAAATGCCAGGGTTGTTGCGAAATTTTAAATTTTAGGAATTATTGCAAAAGCAGTCAAATAATATTTACGAGTCTATTTAGCTTTTTATAACCACTTTTAATGGCTTTTATGGGAGTAATTGTATGAGTACAAAGAATTTTATGCAGCCAAAGAAGTCAAAGAAAATAATAAATAAACAACAATCATCCAGCCGTGGACAACTTGAAGTAATAAAAATTGAATACTTTCACTGTGTCACAGCGTAAAAGTCTCTGGCGGTGTTAAAGCAAAATAAAAAATACTTTGTTTAACTTTGAGGTCAAATTTTTATAATTTAAAATTTATAGTTATTTATTTGGCTTTAAAGTTCGAGTTTACTTACTTCAAATTGAAAAAGATTTATTGCGGCAAAATTGAATTGAATGTAAAGTCGAAGACTTATTAGTTGGAGAATATACATTGTGGCTGTTTCAGGTTCGCCACAACGATCACCAGCAACCAAATTTTTATGTGAAGGGGGGAATCACAAACATAATAAATCAAACACAACAATTAATAAATAAATCAGATCATCAAGACCATTTTATTTAAAATAATATCTTCGCAGAAAAAATTTACTAATGTTCAGCTTAGAATAGCATGACTAAACAGAGCCATCCTCTAAAACACTTCATTATGTCCAAAGGGGTAACTTTTGCCTCATCCTGTACACCTCGAAATTGAAGAAAAAACTGTTATTCCTAAAACTAAATTATACATCATTTGTTTAGTGTCTTCGCCAGAATCTATAAATGTATAATTTTTCTTCAGTACTGCCAAATTTCACTTTCAAATATTCTCAAATATTCATATGCAACTGGTTATCCAATTCATGGTCTCAAAGTATAGGACTGGCCTTCGACATCTGTCAAACTAAGTTGTTAAGTCAATTTTTTTTTTCTCAGTTGAGAAGAAGGTCGTAGATACGTGAAATGGGTGCTTGAACAACAGGCGGTGGACTGCGATTTTTCGAACAAAATTTTCTTTAGCCATGAAGCACATTTCTCAGTCGCTGGATATGTTAATAAACAGCATTGTCGTCTTTTGGGGTTCTGAGTATCCTCAAGTAATTGAAGAGGGACCATTACATCCAGAAAAAGACACTGTCTAGTGCGCTCTTTGGTCCAAAGCTGTAATTGGACCTTACTTCTTCGAAAACGACGATGGAACGACTGTAACCGTCAATAACGGCGCGTTATGGTCATATGATAACCGATTTTTTTGTTTGCCTGGTATTGAACAATACGAATTGGAGAATATGTGGTTTCGACAAGACGGTGCCACATGCCACCACACAACTCGAGCGAATATGGCTTTATTGCAAGAGATATTTCCTGGCTGCGTAATTTCTCCTCGTGGCGATATCAACTGATCACAAAGATCATGCGGTTTGACGCCATTAGACTTTTTTTGTGGCTCTACGCGAAATATCTTTAACAGTCTTGAGCACTTAAAAACCAACACTCGTCAAGTTATGGCTGAGATACCGCCCAATATGTATCAAAAAATTTTCGAAAATTACCTCAAAAGAATCAATGCTTGCAACATTTCGCGTGGTGATCATTTAAATGATGTAGTGTTTCACACATAATGTCAACGTTCAAACTTTCTAATAAAAAAGAAATATCAGGAAAAAAAAATATTTTCTATGTCTTTTATTTACATTTAATTTTGAAACCGCAAAATTCATAACCCATTACTTTGATTGCACCTTACGAGACAAACGTCTAAATACATTTCTTGAGATTGTCAGAAAATCTAACAAAAATTACATTTTGCATTTACACTATCACCATGCCAATAAAATGAAAAATAGTGTACGTCGTATAATCTTAACTCGGAGTCTATTCGGTGTTAGCAAATAAATAAACCATCAACTCTTTCCTCTTTGTAATATTGGTATAAATAAGAATTTTTAACCTTTAAAACTAAACAGAAATTCAACTAAAATTTAACACAAAGCTAAACTAAATTTTGCTCAGTACAAACTGTTATTGGCCGGAAACCCCTTAACGGTTATATGCAGATAACATTTCCTCTGCTGTATCACCGCGACACACGCATGCTTATCATTTACATTATTGCGTATTATTACTAAAACATTCTATTAATATCGACCTGCTTTTCAATTTCTTTATGATGTTTTTGGATGATTGTAACACATTTGCAGGCTCATTTAATTTTCGCATATAAATGACACCCTGGGCGGCGGAAACACCGGATACGGCTGCAAATTAAATACAATTTTCATTGTTTTCGCTACATTATTTTCGCACTCACAATCGCACTTATGGTAATCAAATAACATCAGACTTGCACATTAGGGCAGGTCGATTGAGCAATCGAAATGAGGCATGAGGAAAGAAAATTTTCCAGGCGTTCGAATTTAAATTTTTTGTATGATAGACCCTTAAGAAGGTGTGGTTTGTGATCAGTGTGTTCTAAATATTGGGAAGATAACAAATTATTGGGAATTGGTCATGCCTTTGACTTCTCAAC
Organism: Sturmia bella; assembly: GCA_963662145.1. Classification (NCBI taxonomy): domain Eukaryota; kingdom Metazoa; phylum Arthropoda; class Insecta; order Diptera; family Tachinidae; genus Sturmia; species Sturmia bella. The sequence goes on from OY759172.1 coordinate 21,824,726, forward strand.
GAATGCGCAGGGATTGATTAGTGTGATGGGGGGGAATCGAATTTTTCCCCATCGTCATAACCTCTCTCCGACCCCTTACTACGCCTCCCTAAAGGCACTCCCAGCAAAAATACAAGAATGAAGCTTAGAACTGCTCGAAATAATTTTTTTTGTTATGGTTATCTTAGAAGTTGGTTCCTCATGCCAAATGCTATGGGGAAAGCGATGGCACAATATCGATTGCTAAATAGGAGGCATACCCCCTAATGTACTCACTCATATGAAGGCATACACACGTGTTTGTTTCGCAACAGAAAATGCAAGATTATATGGTTTTATCGTCAAGTTCGCTCGAACACATACAGATTTACAGGCAGAGAGACCGACCGACAGACAGACAGGCAGACAGAGGAACAGACAGTCCCTTGTCGGCCATTGTAATCAGCGCAAACCATCTCTAATGAAAGCCACAACAACAGTAACGTTTTTTTGTTTGAGTTGACCATAAACATTCATTCATGCTTGCAAAATGGTTTTGTATTCGCCTCCATTCAGGTCCTTGTTAAAGGGCTCTGCTTTGGATATGTATGTCTATGATCCGTGTGTGTGTGTGTGTGTATGTGTGTTTGTGTGTGTGCCTGACTTCTAAAGCTGTCTTGCCGGTAAAATTGTTGTGTAGCTGTAATTTACAGATAATAATCATACATATCTTTTTCGTTTTTAATGACCTGATGATGGTCCATCATTTCCAGTTGAAAATAATTCAAACGAGATTGACACAAGAGTACAAGGAAATCAATGGATAAAATATGGCTTTTGCAATGTTATTCGCGGTTGTGATTTAAGAAAATTTCGTTAATACATATTTGTTGGTTCAACAATTCTTTAACGAGGGGTAAAATACTAAGCTGGTTTTCATCGTGATTAGTTTTAATAAACGTGTATTTTATATGAATGAGTTAAATTGTGCTTGGGTTACGAAACTGTGAAATATTTAACCGTTTAACAATTTGTATGGTTATTGCTAACATTCTTATCCTTCGCAGGGGGCTGTAAGTCCCTTGCTGCTGCTGATGGTCTTGCGAGACAAGTTGCCGGCCTGCCTGAGCATGCCTGTGCCTGTCTTGTCCGCCTGCCTAACTTTGCAGGTTTCCGGCTGTCGCCTATTCTTCCATTTGCGGTTTCTTTGATGATGGTACTGGTTTCCTAGCCAGCCTTTATTGTTATTATTATCACTTTTTTATCTATTTTTTCTTGTTGTCATCTATTTCAACAACAATATTTTTCTTGCCTTCACTTGCTATGAATGTGGATGGGGTCTGTTAAAATGGTGTGCTGTTCTTTCGTTGAGTTATTTAATAAAATAATGTTTGTTTTTTTCACTTTTATTTTATGTTGTGGTTACAATAAAACGGTTTAGATGGCTTAACACATTTGCTTTTATTGCTTCCTACAAAAAAAAAAAAAAAAAAAAAAAGATGGCCAACATTGGGGACAGCTTTCAGTCTTCCAACTTTTCTTTTTTTTCAGCTTATGGAATGTCCTTTCAATTTCATTTTTTAGCTTGAATGTGTAAATTTAATGCGATTATAGAGCCGTACCGAAAATCATGTTTGGAAAGTAACATTTTATTTCTACGCAACAAAATAATTGTATAGATTCCTCAGCTGATTATACGTTTGGCACTTATGCCTTAAATTCGGTTGGGAGAAAGGCAAACAAAAGAGGTTTACAGTTGTTATACACTGCTCTTAAGTAGGCCTGAATTTCCATAACAATTTTGTACTGCCCTTAAATTTGAATTATTTTCCAATTTTCATACATCCAAGTAGTAATTTGATGTTTTTGGAAACTGCTCTTTTTGTTTAAATAAAGACCTCTAAGCAAAATAGATTTGTTTTCAAGTAATTAAATTTCCGCCATAATTTCCTTTATTAAGGAGAAATTTTCACTTAACATTAATTTACACACTAATTATTCATTTCACATTCGGCTTTAATTGATTCGCAGAAGATGAACTATGTAATTGTGTTGCAGTCGACTGAAAGTTGTGCGTAAAATTACATGTCATACAAACATTTTTGTTGTGGGAATGTTCAGATAAAACGTGGTTTAAACAAAATGCAAGATGTTAATCATAAATTCGGTTGGATCGAAAATATTATTATTTTTTTTTTTTTTTTTGAAATCCAACAAAATCGTCTCATGAATAATCGAAATATAGCAAGCAAACCGCAAGCAATCTGTAGTAAATAGGAAGAGCTCTGAAGACAAGCTGATATTTGTAAACACAACTAACTGAGTTAAGGTTTTTTTTCTTCCATCGAGGTTCTTCTTGGTGAGTTGTTTTGTAACTCTATATACATAGATGTTGACCTTAGGATAATAGTACCAATTGCCATAAAATGAAAACGTGTGCTGCCAGACTCTTACAGATTTTGTACGCAAAGCCGGTGTTGGTTACAGCATGTAGATGAAAGATCCCTAGTTTCTCAGGAATACGTTTTGCATATTACGATAAAATTTCTGAAATGAATTAATTCAGGTCCAAAAATGAACCTTATAAAAAAATGTTTGTTGTATTTTTCAGCTGTCTATATGCCGACGACATTACGATGGTGCTAATCAACTCATCAGTAGACTTGAAAAATTCTTAAAAGTCTGTTTGAAACTTAACTACTTATTCCATAAGTAGTTAAGAATTTTTCAAGTCTACTAATGAGTTGATTAGCACCAACGAAATGTCGTCGGCATATAGACAGCTGAAAAATACAACAAACATTTTTTGATAAGGTTCATTGTTGGACCTGAATTAATACATTTCAATTGGCTCTTAAAGCAAATAAAGAATTAAGCTCATATTTCTGAAATGAATTAAAAAAACTAGAATCTTGGATGCTTCAAAACCGTTTATGAATTCGTGATTTAACGTTCTGCGCAAAACTTTTCTCTGGCAACATTGTTTTACCAACATTTTCATATTTTCTTTAGTACATTCTGCCACTTCAATATCGAATTATTAGAGACTAAATGCCTTCGGAAGACTTTGATTTCCATTTTCGAAATTCTACGACCCCCTCTACTCACCTATAAAACTCAATCCTTTCCGAGCCTCTCTCCTTATTCTAAAGCTTAACCATTTTTAGATCTTTCATGGACAGTTCATTACAATATTCCTGCTGCCTTGTAGATGCCTTTCTTTTAGCTTACTACAGAGAAACTTTTAAAAATATACATAAACATGAAAAAAAAAATTCCTTCCAAAATGCAAAATCCATCGAAATCGCTCTTTTCTCTGGCTTCAATTCAAGAAAAATGAAAAATGTTTAAGTTTTTATGTGTACTTGAACGTTTATGACGGAAAGAGTTTATTTGGTACTCAATTGTTAAAGAGATAGAAAAGTACGCAGAGGAAAAAAAACTATAATTTTACAGATTATTGAAAACTATCCTAGTGCGAGATAGAACAGCACAAGGCAAAAATAACAAAAGTTACACACACAACTTATGATGTTTGCGTCTTTTATTGAACGTCTGCAGCAAATAATTAAAATAAACGACACGCACCCAATAAAACGTGAGTAACGTGAGAGTGCTGAGCATTTTCTGAGTGCTTAAGTTTTAAAAAATCGTCAATATTCAAATCGTTTTTAGTACCAGAAATCGTCAAAATGATAATAAACCGTCAAATCTAGCAGCTACCAGCCTTTTTAGGTTATCCATTTCGTGGTTTCAAAAGTACAGGACTGGAAGAGGACATCTGCCAAACTGAGTTGTTAAACCAAGTTTTTTCTTATCAGTTGAAAGTCTGATATTTAAGAAAATGGATCGTTTAACTATCACATAACGTATACATACAAAAACATACTACAAAAAATGCTGATTCTGCCACAGCCACATATTGTGATTTAAGAGGAGGAGATTATGGTTTACAGAATCGTCCAACTACGCAAGCAATTGGCAAAATTGTGACGAAATTTGAAGAGACTGTAGCAGTTACAAATATTGTAAGACCTGAGCATCATCGTTTCGCTCGGTCCGCTGCAAAAATCTGGGCGGTAAGTGAAAGTAATGCCGAAGACCCGAATGTGTTGATTCCTCATCGCTATCAGGAATTAGGACTGTCTTACGGCACATCATGGCGTATTTCGCATTTAAATCTACACCTACATTCATACAAAGTCTAGGTCACACAACAACTGAAGCCAGCTGACCATTCACAAGGTCGTAGATACGTGAAATGGGTGCTTGAACAACAGGCGGTGGACTGCGATTTTTCGAACAAAAATTTCTTTAGCCATGAAGCACATTTCTCAGTCGCTGGATATGTTAATAAACAGAATTGTCGTCTTTTGGGGTTCTGAGTATCCTCAAGTAATTGAAGAGGGACCATTACATCCAGAAAAAGTCACCGTTTGCTGCGCTGTTTGGTCCGAAGGTGTGATTGGACCTTACTTCTTCGAAAACGACGATGGAACGACTGTAACCGTCAATAACGGCGCGTTATGGTCATATGATAACCGATTTTTTTTGCCTGGTATTGAACAATACGAACTGGAGAATATGTGGTTTCGACAAGACGGTGCCACATGCCACACAACTCGAGCGAATATGGCTTTATTGCAAGAGATATTTCCTGGCTGCGTAATTTCTCCTCGTGGCGATATCAACTGATCACCAAGATCATGCGGTTTGACACCATTAGACTTTTTTTGTGGCTCTACGCGAAATACTTTTAACAGTCTTGAGCACTTAAAAACCAACATTCGTCAAGTTATGGCTGAGATACCGCCCAATATGTGTCGAAAAGTGGTCGAAAATTACCTCAAAATAATCATTGCTTGCAACACTTTGCGTGGTTGTCATTTAAATGATGTAGTGTATCACAAATAATGTCATCGCTCAAACTTTATAATAAAAAAGAAATATCATGAAAAAAAATATTTTATATCTGTTTTAACTATTTATGTTTACTTTTGAAAGCGCTAAATGGATAACCCGTTATATTCACATGCACTCATTTAATCATGTTGAAATTGTGTCCTTTCAAACAAGTTTTGTTAAGAAAAAGTTAGTTACTAGTACGTTTAAAGTGTTTTGGAGGGTTATTTCAAAACGGTTCGGCTTCATTGTGCATTCGATTGAAACAAATTGTTTCTTAATTAATCATAAAGTTTTAATCAACTTAATTTAAAGGCCACGCTGACTGAGCAACATTTCCAACAAATACACCCTCAAAAATTATTAATTTGGAACTAAAATCGATGGCCAAACTTTCAATAACAAAACTTGCTTTTTCGTTTGTAATTTTTTCAATAAAACTTTGAAAACAAGTCACAGTTGATGAACATGCGGATACAGACTCCCTCTGCTGTTACAAATGCCACCACCGAAGAGCATAAATTACGAACTGCTTGCGTCATGTTGACGGACATACATACATATCTGCAACATTATTAAAAATAGTTTATTGTTTCATTGCTGTTTGCTTGCTACCTTTTCATTTCGTTCGCCGAAGGGATACACTTGAACATAATTTTCGATTTTTAGCTGCAGTAAAATGCACTAAATTTTTTCAATAAAAATTTACTTACCTTTTATTTAAACAGAATTTATTGCTACAATTACAAAAGAAGAGTTCATAGAAGTTTTTTTATAGAAAATTTGTGGTAAAAAAAGTCTCAGAAAAATTTGTTACCAAAAGATTTGTGTGGTAGAAATTTTTCTATAAGAAATATGTATATTGTGTATTGTATTTGTTCACTAAACATTTGGAACCGAATAATGGCCTTTTTCATCCAGTATACATCAGATTTAAAAAGCCCAGGACAAGTGCAAAAAAGTCTTCACTCACATTTGATTGTGTGCGTGTGGTTTATTTTAATCACTTGCTGCAGACATTCAATAAAAGGCGCAAACATCATAATTTTTGAGACCTTGTAGTGTTCGTTTCTATTATGCCGTCGGCTGGTGAGCTATTTTTGCCTTGTGCTGTTTTGTTTCGCACAAAGATAGTTTTCAATAACGTAGTACACTAAAGTCGGGGCTTTAGTGTACTACGTTTATACGTACTGCTTATTCGCGATTAAAATTATTGTGAATAGAAAAATCTGGTGTACACTCATAGAAAAACCATTATAGCTATGATGTATTTTAACATGAATACGATGACAAAAAACATTGTTTTTGACCCCATGACACTTTTCATCACGGTGATGTCAAATTTTACATAAGGTGTTCCAATTGTTATTAGCAATAAATATAACAATTGTTACATCAATGCCATGTCCAGTGTCATCAATATGATGTCAATGAAAAATTACTGCAATGATGGCAAATATACGTTAATATGATGCCATTTATTGAAACCGTATAGGAATACATTTAAACACAAAAATAATAAATTAAACCATAACTTTTTTTATGTATAATTATAATTCATAAAACTTTTTTATTAAAGTTTTATTTCTTTCCTATTGGTAAAACTTATAAAAGTTATTAACATTTTACATTATTTGATGTCACGGAAGTCTTCACATTTATGACACTCAATTTATGCCGAAATTCTCTATTGACTTTTGTCATCAGGTTGATATCAAGTTTTAGATCTGTGATGTTGTTTGGCATAATATTGATGTTAACATTTTTATGTTACGCTGTCATAAACAGTAAATAAAATTTCTATTTGTGAATAGCTGTCACGAAAACAAGTACCGATTAAAAAGCTATTCGCGAATAAAACACAAAAAGTTGCCACTTTTTTTTTTTATCGGTTTTAATGTTTTCTCCGATATGGCACACGTACAATCATATGACAGAAAGGAAATAATTTACTATAAATTACACGAAATTTGAGGAAAGATGCTTTTTTCATTCGTATTGGCTCAAAGTGGCTCTCTAATCAATGTCCAGTAGTGGTTACTTCTAGGGCGAGCTTTGAATCGTCTTTTCCTAAGTTGCTTGAAAACTGTTTCTGCAACAGATATCAAGTAGTCACTTTTAAATGTTCCAAGAATTAACTGGTGTCTGCGCCTTCTTCTGTCACTAGCGATTACAAAAGTTGCATGCCTTTTGTTGAACCGTTCTTGCAATATTTCGTGGCTTTTCGGCATTAATTGAATTGTGAGAAACATCATAATTTTTTGTTTCTCCATTATTGTTTTAGTAATCACGGCTTTTTCTGAACATATGTTGGGCTTAACAGTGTTACCAATTAGTTACATTTTTACCATCTGGCTTCACTAAGAACTACAAATTTTCTGCACTCGCATTGAGTTATTTATTTGCGAATAGTTTTCATTTGTGAATAGGCTGCGTATAAACGTAGTTAAAGTTAATTAAAACTTAACAAAACAACATTTACACATTTTCTAAAGTAAATATTTTTGTGTCTGTTGAAGATATTTACTCAAGATGGCTTTTTCTTTATCTTTATAAATAAAAATTAAAAGTTACAGTAAAATGTTTATAAATAAATATAAATCAACTTATTATGCTATAAAACAGCTTTTTTTATCTGTGATGATTAGCGTCTAGTGTTTTTCGAGGGAATTGTGACAAATTTTCTATCCGATTTTATCGGGAAGTTGTGGGAATTCTGGAAATTTTTTTTATGAGATAAATTTAGTATTAAGGCCATGCCAGGAGAGCATTAACTATTTATTGGATCGAAATATACGTACAATTAGGTTTTCATAGGCTGGTTTGTCGTTTTACATTTACTTTTATTAAAAGAAAAAAATATTTAATAATTCTTCACTCCAATATACTAAAAGAATGAATCAGTACACAAAATCGGATATATACATAAGTATGTATTCTTATAATCTTATTTATATACATTATTTTAGGCGTATAAAACTCTTTTTCGCAAATTTTGTAAGAAAACTTTGTCAAATACGAGTTTTATAAACCTAAAATCTTAAATATGACTATGGACCTTTAGAATTTATGGAAACCATGTCACGCTAAGCAAAATCTTTGCCAAATATTTAGTTCTTCATATTCTGTCGAAAATTAATGGCAGAATTACATTCGTTTTGGAATATATTTGAATACGAGTGCTGCCTTTTAGGTTTCCAAGTTTAACAACGCTAGTGTTGCCAGATTGAAAGTTATACATTTTTAAGATTATGCGTACTCAAAACGTTTTGACATACGAGCGCTATTTGTGTTGTTTACCGTAACTTAAAAGATTCATTTCGGCTCAAAAATGGAATTAAATCGTAAACATTTTCAGGCGATTATGTTTTACAACTTTCAACGTGGATTAACTCAGCAACAGTGGCAGCATGAACTTAATACAATTTTTGAGGATGAAGCTCCCTAAAGGACCAGTGTTGGTCGAGGGTATGGTGAGTTTAGTTGTTGTCGTAGTTCACTTCAAGGTGAATTTAGCGAAACATCAGTTGCTGATTCTGTTCACGAACTGATATCGCAAGATCGTCAGGTGACCGACCTCTCGTGAGATTACGACAATTTTCGGTATTAAAGGGACCAGCAAACATTCAATATGGCATAAACATTTGACTGTCAAAAAAATTTTGTTCGTATTGGATCCCACGCTCAAAAAAAAGCTCGTGTCGATTGGTGGAAAGAAATGCACAAAAAATACAATCGCGGTGCTGCAAAACACTTCTATGACATAGTGACAGTGACAGGTAATGAATCGTGGATTTACTCGTATGAGCCCGAAAGTAAACGGCAGTCGACTGTATGGGTGTTTCAGGATGAGCAAAATCCAAAAAAAAAAAAAAAATAAATGGTTCGCACACGAAGCACTTCCAAATACTTTTCCGAAAAACTGAAGATGTCGCAACCATACCACTACCACTCAATTCTGAGCGATACCCAAGGATTTGTTTGTCAGTTGTCTTCTAAGAAATCAATTAAACCAATCGCCGGAGACCGAGAACTCTTCACCACGACAATGCGAGCTCTCACACATCGGCTCAAACAACTGAATTTTGGCGCACCCATAACGGACTTGGAACCCAATGACTTTTTTTTATTACAGTACGTAAAAAACGCCACCCTCGCATTGACTGCGACAAGTGGACTTAAACTGTGTAAAAAAAACACATAAGTCCAATTTTTAGGGTCCGCAACTAATAGAGTGAAGACGCAACTGATCATTTTGCTTTATTTGTTCATAATTATTATCAGTCATAACAATCATTTGAACTGGGAGTCCATTTTGTAAAAATCGCATGACGAAAAATAAATTTATGTATTTTCGAATGAATGCAAAAACGATGCGCTTTCTTGATTTCATAAGCTTTGATTTGCTATTCTCAATTGTTTCTTGGCAATAGCACGTTACTTACTACATAAATAATTCAAGGAGTTTAGTTTACAATGTTCGATTCACAAGAACAGAAGAAAAACTCTATTGCTGTCATATACGAGTACGTGTCTGTTCATTTTGTTTGCGTTTGTGCTCACGGCCCTACAGCGTTTGTGCTATTTCTAAAAGGTGATGTAATCTCTAGATCGTAGTAGGTGTAATTAGGCAATAATTGTTTTTACACCGTTTCCGGTGCATAATCAAACATCACACGCAAAACAAATTCAATCCTTCCGTACTTAAATCGATCCCCAACGGTGTCAAAGGTATGGTAAGTACCAATGTTCTTAAGTCAAGAACGGTGTTTTTGTTTTTCTAAGCACGGATTTGAGCTATACCCAATCCGAAGCCAGGATTGGATACGGCTAAAATTATGTATTTAGTGCTTCAAAAATCCATACTTAAAACAAGAATAACGTAATTAATTTAAGGAAACGCGTGCTTACCGAACTTCTAACACCGCTTGCAATTGATTTAAGTGTACATTTATTGAATTGTTTTTTTCAGTGTAAATATAACAAAAAAACGTACATAGTGCGACTCCACAAGAGGGAATTTGTCGCGCCTTCTATGGACTGCAACGATGCAAAGAGTTATTGGGACTCTGACCGATGAAGGATTTGGGACAGTCTGCTTGGCAGATGACTTCATGATACCTTGGTGCAGCTAAGCCGTGGAGGCATTAGCCCTGGCACTCAACCGAGCTTAACCCAGAGGGTTAAACGTAAGTCCAGACAAAAGAAAGAAAAGGATCACTCCATATGATGAGCAGGGCGTTCTTGAAAGGACAATAAATATTTTCGACAGAATGAAGTATCTTGTAGTCATCCAAGATACTTCATATCATTTTAACTTTGCAGACGAACTGTATGATTTACAATTGTTAACAATTTTGTTGGGCTCGATTTTTACTTACTTAAAATTGAAAAAGGTTTTTTTGGGATAAAACTGTAGTGATCAAAATTTTTAGAGAAGATAAGAAGAGTAACAATGAAGACTTATAAATATTGTCTTATAAATATTTGCTGTTTTTCTACATGCTGCTGGCATTTCGTTGATGCCAATCAACTCACCAGAAGAATCGAAAAGAACTTAAAAGTTTCTTATTTCTATTTTCACCATCTGGTCCCATTCTACACCATCTTTTTCCAAGGAAAGTAACACACATTTTACATGTCTTGCGGCATTAGCTGATTGATTGTTGTTTCCCCTTTCGGAAAAATATTAGTGTTTACTTAACTTTTGCTGCAGAGCAGACCTGTCTACTACATCTACATACATCTACTTAGCAGTAATGACTATATCGGTGGTCTCACGTGGATATGCCCGCAATTAGACAAATTTGAGGTAGTGGTTTTATACATGAGAGCATGGATTATAACTAACACTTTCTGAAATGCCTCTTTCCGGATGCCTACTGGAAACGGTGTAATTTATTTCTCATTCCTTGAATTTCAAAAAACATATTTAGGCACGTGTTTTGTCCAGAGTTTATTATTTTTTTTTTTTTTTTTGGCTATAAATAGCCAAAGCCTAGTCACAAGCGATATCTGTTTTAAAATATACCTCGAGGTCTAGAGATCAAGAGAACAAAATGGAAAAATCAACTAACAACTTAAAAGCATTCGTTTGCTGTTGCTTGATACTGTTACAAGTATCACACAGTTGTTGCTCTATTGCTACTGACTCAATGGTAAAAATTTTATTGGATGGAAAAGTTGTGTGCACTGGAACTTTGTTAAGGGAAATTTTTGTACTAACCTCAGCCAATTGTGTCAATGGTTATACAACGTCAACATCTTTCATCGTAGCGGGTAATATGCCACAATATAAACCCGCTGTTGAAGTAACAGTTACTAATATTCATGTACACCCGGAGTATGACAACAGAACAGGTTATATGGATGTAGCAGTGCTCAGATTGGCACGCCCTATTGCTGGACTCGATGTTCTATCTGCTACGCTGTGTACCAGAAAAAACATCTCGGACAGCCTAACCAGCTATACGTGGAAGAAAAGCCCTATCGATGCAACTAAATATAATTTAAATAAAGTAGAGCTCACCTTACTTGCAACCGCAGACACCAAATTTTTTACACAAAACATAAATCAGAACTTCAAAACTTATGATATTGGCGGCCCAGCTTTCATTGATAATCAAGTTTGTGGTATCTACCTTGATGGACCCTACTGTAAAACAAAACCGTTTAGTTTTTCTTGTCTCCATAACACTTTTGCCACGGACGATGAGGATTATTGCATCAAACACTATACGTCTCTTGCTAATGAGAACGTTATGGATTTTATCAGAGGTTTTGTAGGTCATCAAATAATACTTACCTTGTAGTAATTATTATACATCACTTATTAGTCAAGCATCCTTTTATCCAACAAGCATAGCGGACTATGCACATATCACCTGTTATTGGGTGCAACTTTGTGAATCTGTATAGATATAATGTAACTTAGTGTAATTACACAGGGACATCCTATTATATACAGATATTAGTCAGTAAGCTTTATAATGGTTACTTGATTTTTTATTTGGGTTTGATATGAAAAACTTTGGCAATAAAATAATAATTCTGTCTTACTGCAATCATCAAACAAGCCGTCTTATTCGCCAGACTATAACGTAGCGTTCGAATTGTGGTTTATAAACTTCTTTAGAAATCATAATGAGCTAACAGCTTGTCGTTTATAGAACTGAAATCACCAAGGCTTACATCCGCAGCCAAATAGTTAACTACTGAGACCGGCGTAGGCAGTCTAATTTCTCTTTGGATTGTACTTAACTAAAGCTTAACGAATAACCGTGAATTTGAGCCTTAACGTTTCGTTCTTCCAAAACTTACACAAGATTAAAACACATAAAGATTCAAAAAGTTGCGCAATGAAAAGTTTGTGTTATAAACGATTAACTGCGTATCAGATTTAGTGGCTTAGGGGTGGGTGGTAATCTATTCGACACTGTGGTAAAATTGAGCCACACAAACTAAAAAACATTATTTTTTTCTTTTTTCCTAAAAATAAAAGTATTGCATGACTAATTTTATATTCAGCCCAATCATAAATGATAATTCCGTGAGAGTTTTTTCTCTTTTCCCATTCCTCTTATTATATTGAAAAATTCCTTAGGAATTTTTTTTTAACCTTTCCTGTTTTAGCCACATCGAAGGGGAAAAATAGTCGGCGGAGGCAAAAATAGGTATTTTAAAAACATATGTTTTTTGTTTTTTCCTATAAAAAATTTCGATATTACCAACTTTAATTTTTTTTGTTTCTCAGGTAATTTATGATTGGAGGAATTTTTTCTCGAGAAATGTATTTTCCTTAGAAATAAAATTGCTTGAGAATATTCATGATTGGGCTGATAAATACACTGAAAAAAAGATTTGCAATGTAAACTTAACATGACAAAATGTTAATTACAAAACATGTTAAAATTGTAAGCAAAATGAGGCCGGTTAGGCGATTACTGTGAATGGTGTTCGATATCGTGAGATAATAACGAACTTTTTGTATATGGATGATATGTGGTTTCAATACAACGGTATCAATTGCCACTCAGCTGACCAAACAATGGCTCTTTTGTACGTGGCGGCAATGTGAGTTGGCCGCCAAGGTCATGTGATTTGACACCGCTGGACTTTTTTCTTCGAGATTATCTAAAAGAAAAGGTGTACGTGGATAAGCCAGCTATAATTCAACAGCTAAAGGATGAGTTTATTCGGCACATTAATTGGCGTAGAACCTTAATTATGCCTCAGCGTCATCGAAAATTTGGACCATTGGCCAAAGATCTAGGCGGCCATTTGGCCGTTATTTTGTTTTGCACATGATTGTACATAATGCAAATGTTATCACAATTCGTTATCACAAGAAGTGATAAAGTTTTCTAAATAATTTGTGTTTTATTCAAAATCAACATTGGCATTTAAGACGTAACCACCCTTTGCTTATACTGGAGAAAAGTACATAGTACTTTTACTTGTTTATGCATAGTTTCCTCGATGGGAGCAAAACTATTTTGATGAGTTCTCAAAAATTGCTTCATGATGTTTCACACTCATGTTTATTGAATGACTGTTTTTTTGTACTGCAGCAAATTTTAAATTTTTCATGTTGTTGTATTTAGATTTTTAGCAAATTAAGTATGTGTAGTACTTGTATACATATATGTTTACTTGTATACATATATGTTTACGGGCTTCAGGCTGTGGCTAATAATCGTCTAGCGGTCTAAAGGCCACACGCGTTCTGTTTCGTTTTACCTGTTAACTCAACCATTGCATACAATAATATTTTGCCCTCAAGACAGGCCGTTAGTGTTTTTAGCCAACTAGTCAAACCATTTTACCACAGCCGGTTTTTGCAGTCACTAGCCAGGGGTGGCAAACGGGAAGTGTGCCACCCTCGTGCGTAGTATAAAAAGAAAATTATACATTTGCATACCAATAGGTAGTTGCTTGATGTTTTTTATTTCTTTTTCTTTTCGGTCTAAGGGGAGAGATAACAATGAATTTAGAAATTTATGTTTATATTGTTAATGGGGTTGAAATAGACAAAAAAAAAAGCAGAAAAATAAATTTTAATGAACGTCTAAAACAGGCTTATAATAATATTCCTAAACAACTAAAATGGAAGAGGATACAGTGTGGTTGAGTGTGTGTAGGGCATGTTTTTTTAGGACATTGAAATGTTATTTATGGCAACAGACGCATGCAAATTATTTCACTTTTTCTACCCAGACTGGTATAATTCATAATAAATTCGGTTACAGAATGTAATAAAAATATAAAAGAGCATTTTATTTTCGGTATGGCCTGAATTTATTTCTTTATTTGATTCAGTATCTGATTAGAATGGTGAAGAATTATAAAGATCTGCAGATTTCTATGACAATAATCAGGGCTTGAACTTTTATGCAAATAAATAAATAAATATGATCTGATCTAACTAATTACACTAGGCAACAAATGGAAAGATTTTTTTTCTAGCTATATTTTTTTGAACAGGTGTAATTGTTCAAGTAAAAAATCATAGAGATTTCAAATTCTATTTTAGAATTTTTTTTCTAGAATATGAGATTTTCGAAAGGTTGATTCAAACCTCTGGTCATAACTTAAAAATGGAGTAACCGATTTTATTATATGTCAATATATTTTAAGTTATTACAGCTTTAGGTTATGTAAGCGTTATGTTATCTTTGGTTTTGAAGTTATTAAAAAAAAGTACAAAAAATTTTTTTTTTAAAAATTGTAAAATTATTGATTTTGGAAAAAATAATAAGAAATAGAATTTTTCAAATACTTTCCACTTTTTTAATGTTTTCATAAAGCTGCATGTAATAGAAATAAAATAAGCCGGTTTTTTTCTAAAAACTGTTACCAGTATGAAAATTACAATTTATGAAAATATAATCAATATTTTTTTTAAAAAGTATTTATTAAATTCAATATTTTGATATCACAATGGATATCTTCTTCAGAAATGTTTTGGTGCTTTTAATTTTTTTTTTTTTTTTTGAAAAAACATCAAAACATTCCTGAAGAAGATATCCATTGTGATATCGAAATATTGAATTTAATAAAGACTTAAAAAAAAAACAAGGGACCTAAGGCTTGAACAATTAAAATACTAAACAACAAAGGTCGAAAAATTAGCATCAAAAACAAAAAAAAAATTTTTTTTAATAAAACTTCATTATAAATAAAACTTAAATAATTATTTATTTATTTATCTAAGCCTATGGAATGCAATATCCTCACAGGCTAATAATAACTTAATTACAAAATATATTAAATAAATCCTTATATTCTAACAACAATTTAAAATCAGTAATCGGCAACAAAAAATCAAAGCTAACGATATTATTGATGCTACTTAAAGTATTGAAGGCCCGTAACAACGGCTCACGCATTGCATAATTAGTACCATGTCTAGAAACATAAAATAGATTACTGGATCTGAAAAACTTACATGGCACAAACAATTTCAGAAACTTATTAATCACAAAAAGAAACTTGGCGGTTAAGTTGTCATGGAATTATTCTATAATGATTTCCTGTACAGTTAAAAGACACAAAATTGATCGATCTCTCATACTGCTGAAAGATTTGATTACCCAATCGACCACGATTGAATTCACCATACCATCGATAAATAGTAGTCCTTGATGAATCTTCATTGTCAAAAATTGTACTAAGTTCATTCATGCACTGTTATTGAGTTAATCTACCTCGAAAGTTGTCAAAAATAATATATAACCTCAAAAATTTCCAACGATTGAGCTGTGTCAGTTGCCAGTTGGCAATACAAGGGTTTCCAAGTTACGTGTATTGCCAGCAACCCGTGTATTGCCAACTGGCAAGTCCCGAAACATAAAAGTCAACCCTGGTGTATGAGATTATACTGTTGAACAGACTAGAAATTGCAAATACAACCGATTGTTGAAAAATGACTCATGTTTTACGTCCTTAAGGCATATTGTGGTGAATCACACACTAAATTGTTACCATAACCAGACAGCTGCTCTTATATAAAAAAGAAAAGGGGATTCCCATTTTTTCACGCAATCTGAAAATTTCTTAACGTACAGGTGACGATCGTTGTTGCCAGAAGTTGTAAAAACTAATGAATTCAAGATGCTAAATACATACTACACT
Source organism: Sturmia bella (assembly GCA_963662145.1). NCBI lineage: Eukaryota > Metazoa > Arthropoda > Insecta > Diptera > Tachinidae > Sturmia > Sturmia bella. Next base: position 21,840,719 of record OY759172.1, read on the forward strand.
ACAAATGCTAAAAATGGTAACCCACAATAACCGTGTAACCGTGTTTAGCGACGCAAATCGAAATCAAAACGATGCAAATCGAATCGACGCAACTTGAAATCGCAACGACGCAAATCGAATTTTTCCAGTTTTAAAAAGCGACGCAAATCGAAACGACGCAAGGCGAGGCTTTAGTGTACACCTTTATACGTACTGCTTATACGCTATTAAAATTATTGTGAATAGAAAAATCTGGTGTATAAACAGTAAATAAAATTTCTATTTGTGAATAGCTGTCACGAAAACAAGTACTGATTAAAAAGCTATTCGCAAATAAAACACAAAAAGTTGCCACTTTTTTTTTTATCGGTCTTAAAGTCTTCTTCGAAGTGGCACACGTACAATCATATGACAAAAAGGAAATAATTTACTAAAAATTGCACGAAATTTGAGGAAAGATGCTTTTTTCATTCGCATCGACTCAAAGTATAACACCTCATTTTGTGGCTCTCTAATCAATGTCCAGTAGTGGTTACTTCTAGGGCGAGCTTTGAATCGTCTTTTCCTAAGTTTCTTGAAAACTGCTTCTGCAACAGATATCAAGTAGTCACTTTTAAATGTTCCAAGAATTAACTGGTGTCTGCGCCTTCTTCTTTCACTAGCGATTACAAAAGTTGCATGCCTTTTGTTGAACCGTTCTTGCAATATTTCGTGGCTTTTCGGCATTAATTGAATTGTGAGAAACAGCATAATTTTTTGTTTCTGCATTATTGTTTTAGTAATCACGGCTTTTTCTGAACATATGTTGGGCTTAACAGTGTTACCAATTAGTTACATTTTTACCATCTGGCTTCACTAAGAACTACAAATTTTCTGCATTCGCATTGAGATATTTATTTGCGAATAGTTTTCATTTGTGAATAGGCTGCGTATAAACGTAGTTAAAGTTAATTAAAACTTAACAAAACAACATTTACACATTTTCTAAAGTAAATATTTTTGTGTCTGTTGAAGATATTTACTCAAGATGGCTTTTTCTTTATCTTTATAAATAAAAATTAAAAGTTACAGTAAAATGTTTATAAATAAATATAAATCAACTTATTATGCTATAAAACAGCTTTTTTTATCTGTGATGATTAGCGTCTAGTGTTTTTCGAGGGAATTGTGACAAATTTTCTATCCGATTTTATCGGGAAGTTGTGGGAATTCTGGAAATTTTTTTTATGAGATAAATTTAGTATTAAGGCCATGCCAGGAGAGCATTAACTATTTATTGGATCGAAATATACGTACAATTAGGTTTTCATAGGCTGGTTTGTCGTTTTACATTTACTTTTATTAAAAGAAAAAAATATTTAATAATTCTTCACTCCAATATACTAAAAGAATGAATCAGTACACAAAATCGGATATATACATAAGTATGTATTCTTATAATCTTATTTATATACATTATTTTAGGCGTATAAAACTCTTTTTCGCAAATTTAGTAAGAAAACTTTGTCAAATAAGAGTTTTATAAACTTAAAATCTTAAATATGACTATGGACCTTTAGAATTTATGGAAACCATGTCACCCTAAGCAAAATCTTTGCCAAATATTTAGTTCTTCATATTCTGTCGAAAATGAATGGCAGAATTACATTCGTTTTGGAATATATTTGAATACGAGTGCTGCCTTTTAGGTTTCCAAGTTTAACAACGCTAGTGTTGCCAGATTGAAAGTTATACATTTTTAAGATTATGCGTACTCAAAACGTTTTGACATACGAGCGCTATTTGTGTTGTTTACCGTAACTTAAAAGATTCATTTCGGCTCAAAAATGGAATTAAATCGTAAACATTTTCAGGCGATTATGTTTTACAACTTTCAACGTGGATTAACTCAGTAACAGTGGCAGCATGAACTTAATACAATTTTTGAGGATGAAGCTCCCTAAAGGACCAGTGTTTATCGAGGGTATGGTGAGTTTAGTTGTTGTCGTATTTCACTTCAAGGTGAATTTAGCGAAGGCCGTCCAAAATCAGTTGTTGATTCTGTGCACGAACTGATATCGCAAGATCGTCAGGTGACCGACATCTCGTGAGATTAGGACAATTTTCGGTATTAAAGGGACCAGCAAACATTCAATATGGCATAAACATTTGACTGTCAAAAAAATTTTGTTCGTATTGGATCCCACGCTCAAAAAAAAGCTCGTGTCGATTGGTGGAAAGAAATGCACAAAAAATACAATCGCGGTGCTGCAAAACACTTCTATGACATAGTGACAGGTAATGAATCATGGATTTACTCGTATGAGCCCGAAAGTAAACGGCAGTCGACTGTATGGGTGTTTCAAGTTGAGCAAAATCCAAAAAAAAAAAAAAAAAAATAAATGGTTCGCACACGAAGCACTTCCAAATACTTTTCCGAAAAACTGAACATGTCGCAACCATACCACTACCACTCAATTCTGAGCGATACCCAACGATTTGTTTGTCAGTTGTCTTCTAAGAAATCAATTAAACCAATCGCCGGAGACCGAGAACTCTTCACCACGGCAATGCGAGCTCTCACACCTCGGCTCAAACAACTGAATTTTTGCGCACCCATAACGGACTTGGAACCCAATGACTTTTTTTTATTACAGTACGTAAAAAACGCCCTCTATAGTATAACAAACACTGGCTTCGCTGACTGCATCTTTCCTATATAGGAAACGTCGCATTGACTGCGACAAGTGGACTTAAACTATGTAAAAAAACACATAAGTCCAATTTTTAGGGTCCGCAACTAATAGAGTGAAGACGCAACTGATCATTTTGCTTTATTTGTTCATAATTATTATCAGTCATAACAATCATTTGAACTGGGAGTCCATTTCGTAAAAATCGTATGGTGAAAAATAAATTTGTGTATTTTCGAATGAATGCAAAAACGATGCGCTTTCTTGATTTCATAAGCTTTGATTTGCTATTCTCAATTGTTTCTTGGCAATAGCACGTTACTTACTACATAAATAATTCAAGGAGTTTAGTTTACAATGTTCGATTCACAAATATGTATGGAAAAATACACTTTTCAGATTCGAGCGCAAATTTCCGGGATACCAAAAATTTAAAATACCCACAAAATTTCCAAGCGATTTCGAGTAAAAAGTGAAACAGAAGAAAAACTCTATTGCTGTCATATACGAGTACGTGTCTGTTCATTTTGTTTGCGTTTGTGCTCACGGCCCTACAGCGTTTATGCTATTTCTAAAAGGTGATGTAATCTCTAGATCGTAGTAGGTGTAATTAGGCAATAATTGTTTTTACACCGTTTCCGGTGCATAATCAAACATCACACGCAAAACAAATTCAATCCTTCCGTACTTAAATCGATCCCCAACGGTGTCAAAGGTATGGTAAGTACCAATGTTCTTAAGTCAAGAACGGTGTTTTTGTTTTTCTAAGCACGGATTTGAGCTATACCCAATCCGAAGCCAGGATTGGATACGGCTAAAATTATGTATTTAGTGCTTCAAAAATCCATACTTAAAACAAGAATAACGTAATTAATTTAAGGAAACGCGTGCTTACCGAACTTCTAACACCGCTTGCAATTGATTTAAGTGTACATTTATTGAATTGTTTTTTTCAGTGTAAATATAACAAAAAAACGTACATGGTGCGACTCCACAAGAGGGAATTTGTCGCGCCTTCTATGGACTACAACGATGCAAAGAGTTATTAGGACTCTGACCGATGAAGGATTTGGGACAGTCTGCTTGGCAGATGATATGAAGTATCTGTAACTGTATGATTTACAATTGTTAACAATTTTGTTGGGCTCGATTTTTACTTACTTAAAATTGAAAAAGGTTTTTTTGGGATAAAACTGTAGTGATCAAAATTTTAGAGAAGATAAGAAGAGTAACGATGAAGACTTATAAATATTGTCTTATAAATATTTGCTGTTTTTCTACATGCTGCTGGCATTTCGTTGATGCCAATCAACTCACCAGAAGAATCGAAAAGAACTTAAAAGTTTCTTATTTCTATTTTCACCATCTGGTCCCATTCTACACCATCTTTTTCCAAGGAAAGTAACACACATTTTACATATCTTGAGGCATTAGCTGATTGATTGTTGTTTCCCCTTTCGGAAAAATATTAGTGTTTACTTAACTTTTGCTGCAGAGCAGACCTGTCTACTACATCTACATACATCTACTTAGCAGTAATGACTATATCGGTGGTCTCACGTGGATATGCCCGCAATTAAACAAATTTGAGGTAGGGGTTTTATACACGAGAGCATGGGTTATAATTAACACTTTCTGAAATGCCTCTTTCCGGATGCCTATTGGAAACGGTGTAATTTATTTCTCATTCCTTGAATTTCAAAAAACATATTTAGGCACGTGTTTTGTCCAGAGTTTATTATTTTTTTTTGGCTATAAATAGCCAAAGCCTAGTCACAAAAAGTATCTATTTTAAAATATACCTCTTTGTCTAGAGATCAGGAGCTCAAAATGGAAAAACCAACTAACAACTTAAAAGCATTCATTTGCTGTTGCTTGATACTGTTGCAAGTATCACACGGTTGCTGCTTTTTTGTTACTGACTCAATGGTAAAAATTTTATCGCATAGAACTGTTGTATGCAGTGGAACTTTGATAAAGGAAAATTTTGTACTAACCGCAGCCAAATGTGTCAATGGTTATGAAGCGTCACCATTTTTCTTCGCAGCGGGTAATGTGCCGCAATATGCACCCTCTGCTGAAGCATCAGTTGTGGAAATTTATGTACCCCCGGAGTATGACAACATAACAGGTTATATGGACGTAGCAGTGCTCAAATTGAAACACTCTATTGCTGGACGCTATGTAGAACCTGCTGAATTGTGTACCAGAAATAACATCTCGGACAGCCTAACCAGCTATACGTGGAAGAAAAGCCCTATCGATGCAACTAAATATAATTTAAATAAAGTAGAACTCACCTTACTTGCAACAGCAAACACCAAATTTTTTACACAAAACATAAATCAGAACTTCAAAACTTATGATATTGGCGGCCCAGCTTACATTGATAATCAAGTTTGTGGTATCTACCTTGACGGACCCTACTGTAAAACGAAACGGCTTAGTATGTCTAGTCTCTATAACGTTTTTGGCACGAACGATGAGGATTATTGCATCAAACACTATACGTCTCTTGCTCATGAGAGGGTTATGAAGTTTATCAAGGATTCAATACAAAATGAATAAACAACATCAAGCAATACTTAAATAGTGTTGAAATTGTGGTTTTTAAACTTCTTTAGAAATCATAATGTGCTCCGACTTTGCTGTTAATAGAGCTGAAACCACTAAAGAAACAAATAAAGCATATTAATCAAAAATTTAAATACTTTTGCCCCATATACGATTTTTTTATAAGGAATTTATTACCAGTCAATGGGGGGATAACCCTCGAAGTTGAAAAACAAATTATTGCAGTGATATCACAAATGTAATTCATTTACCTTTCGTATACGCCTCTACACTAGAAAAACGTGATATAATTTTTTTTTAGGATTTGTGTCTGTTACTTTCCGTTTTTTCTTGTCGTCATTCTCACAGTCAGTCGCCCGCTTTTCTCCAGTTTTCTTTGATTCGCTGGCAAAAGTACAAAAGTGTTTTTTGTTTTAAAGATGTTTTATGTCTCTTCCTCTTTTGACATTCTTCATTTATTGCTGTCTTTTTGTTTTTTCTTTTAGAGTATTTTTCAAGTGGCATCTTCATTAAAACTTTTAGCGTCATGCCTTCAACTGCTTATATACTACTTTTATATCCTTTTTTATAGAACTCTTTTTTGTGCTTTTCTTAGAAACTGTTTCAAGAAGAACATAATTAATAATTTAAATAATTAAGACAATGAAACTAATTAACTAAGGTTGAAAAAGGTAACATTTTTATAAATACGTGCACGTATTTTTTTTAAGATTTGGGTCAAGATTTCATACAGATAAGTTTAGAATAAAAGGAAAGTCCTTTAAAGTTATTAACAAAGGAAAGTTATTAAAAAAAATTTAATGGCGCCAAAAAGCAGTGTTATCGATAACTTTTCTGCTGAAAAGAAAGTGTCTGAGTACAGAAAATAAAAACAAGCGCAAAACTTTTTATGGAAAAGTAAATTTAACCATACCTCTTCTTTTTACTGAAAAGCAAAGTTATCGATAAACTTTCTACAAAATTAGAAACTTTATCGATAACTTTCCTACGAAGAATAAAAACGTAGATAGTTGTTGAGAATATTTTCAGAAAAAGGTAAATTCATCGATACATTTTGCTTTGAAAAGCAACACTATCGAATAAAAAGAAAAAAAAGAAATTAGAAAAAAATAGAAAGGAAAAGTTATCGACAGCTTTGTCAGAGAACAGTAAAGTAATCAATACAATTTCTTCAAAAAAGCTAAATTATCGATAACAAATCTGCAAAAAAAATCAGTAAAATCTGCACAGGAAAGTAAATTTATCGTTAACCTTTGTAAAGGAAATTAAAGCTATCGATAACTTTCCTATGAAAAGGCAAACTTTCCTAAGTATTTCTACAACAAAGTCAATTCGTCAAAACTTATATATTAGGTAGCATTTAGACGGGAAAGTAAATGCCTGAAAGTTGCAACAACACACTTACATTTTTTTACTCACACACTCACACTTTTCTAACTTTTAACTCAGCTTTCAGCAAAATTTTCCTGAAAGTAATTTTTTGATATTACCCTGTCGGACATTGAGTAGTCGACTACTAAAATAATTAACTTTACGTTAGTTTTTATGGACTAGCTTCAAATTAGCTGCAATACAATCGATTTGTAATTCACATTTTGTGTACTGGCTATAAGCTAGCTGAAACGTAGTGCAGAGTTAACCCAAAATTCAAATAATAACATACACACATACACGGTAAATAAATAACTCTTTAATTAAATTGCCTATTGTCGCATTCGTTTTAAATGTTGCGATGGCTGAGTGAGTATGTTGGCTGCTCACCAGTCTTGAGGCTTAGTGGTTCGATTCCCACCAGAGGCTAAAAAAAAAACAAAGAAAGTAGGATGAAATTTAATTTAACAAAATAAAATATTACCACCGAAAAATGTAAAATCAGCCTTGATTTGTACATTTTTGTCTGTGAGTATGTACTGACTTTTAAGTAGCTAACTTTAAGTCAGTTGAAAAGTAATGCAGCGTCGGACAATTGACTACTTTCTAGGACATCACCATGTTAAAATGGTCAGTTGTTTGCATTGAGAAGTAATCCAGGCCTCAACCAGTACCTGTTGTGAAATAGTTAGCTGTAAGTTAGCTTAAAGTTAGCTTGGTTTCCGACAGGGTTACTAAAAGTAAATGCCTACTCAACGGCACATACAAATTTTCAGGATTGCAGCAGAATAATAATTAAATATATAACTTTTATTTGATCTTCTTTAATTCTTGAAAAAACTAATTTATGCAGCTTCAGATCGCATTTTAATATAAAACTTATTAACAATATTAGTCAATATTTCGCTAACAGTTTGTTAGCATCTTCAGGATAATATTTGTAATATTAAGAAACGATTTGAAGCTGCATAAATTAGTTTTTTCCAGTAGGATAATTATTGTGAATTTAAAATTTTTGCAGCAAATATGAATAAAGAGCACAAATGAAGTATAGTGATAATTATGAAATCAATTAATAAAAGTTTAGCAATAAAATGATTTTCGAATGTTGTCCTATAAATTTATGTTTGTAGTAGTCTTGGCAACTCTATTTCAGTAATTAACACTACTATAACGATGGTTGTAAGATCATAATACTTGCAGCTTTTCGCTGTGACGATATTTTTAAAATGAACCTTCACGTTCCTTTGAAATTGAGCAGGAAATTTTCATACGTATACAAAAATTTAATGAAAGTACTTGCCCGTCTAAATGCAGTATTAACTGGTGCTTAATCATAGAAAAACGAGTCATACTTATTTAATAGTTTTACTTTTTTTTTTTTAATAGTAGTCGTGACTACGTAAATACATATAGCTTTAGTAGCAGTGGCGAACGAGCTGGTCCCAGCTCTGCTCATATTGTGAATTTTTTGCATATTTATATTGTGTTATGTCAGTAAGCGAAACTAGGTGAATCTGATGGTTGGATAAAGTCTTTTGAAGTTCCTCTTACTCACTTATAAACCGTCAAGCAAGGCAGACGACCGATACCAGCAGCTTCGACCAGATGTAATGCTTAGTTAGTCAATAAATTTATACGTAATTGAATTATTGTACTGAAATTCTCTCAGTGATTTTTAATTAATTCAAAATACGAATTCCTTTCTGTTAGTGGGTGAATTCCAGCTGGGGTAAACCCAGCTGCTTTGAAGCACACATTTGATCATAAGCTAAATATTTGTGTGTGTTTTTTTTTCACCTATATCTAATCATTTCTAATAATTTGGCTGTCTTTTTTCCATCTCATCAACAATCGGTTGTATTTGCAATTGCACGTCTGTTCAATAGTATAATCTCATATACCAGGGTAGTCTTTTATGTTTCGGGACTTGGCAACCCGTGTATTGCCAACTGGCAACTGTCACAGCTCAATCGCTAAGTTGGACATTTTTGAGGTTATATATTATTTTTGACAACTTTCGAGGTAGATTAACTCAGCAACAGTGCATGGATGAACTTAATACAATTTTTGACGATGAAGATTCATCAAGGACTAATATTTATCGATGGTATGGTGAATTCAATCGTGGTCGATTGGGTAATCAAATCTTTCAGCAGTATGAGATATCGATCAATTTTGTGTCTATTAACTGTACAGGAAATCATTATAGAATAATTTCATGACAACTTAACCGCCAAGTTTCTTTTTGTAATTAATAATTTTCTTATACATGTCCAAATAAGTCGTGCACTTAAGTGATTGCCGTTTGTTAATACAAACAAATAAGTTTATGTTGTCAAAAATAAGTTTAATGTAGTAAGATTTTTGATGGAAAAACATTCAGTTCTTCATTTGCTGAACATTTTTTATAGAACTGTCTTCGAAATCAAATTTTTCTGAATGGTTAGCCCATCTCTCAACTCAACTTTTGAAATATTGCTTATAATTTATATAGCAATAGTTTTGCATATATGAATGAAACGATGGAATAAAATTGTTTTATTTACATCTTGAGAATAAGGTATGACCATTATTAGCCCAAAAATCACTCTTTTTAATGTTAAAGTTTTTCGATTACTATTTTTTGGTCCCAAAAGATCCGTGGCAAATCACTATATTTCTAGCTTTCACTTTTTATCCGTTGACGTACTCTCATTTCTTTATTAAATTTTTTTATCTTATTGACAGTTCTTGTTTGGCCTGTGTCAATTGTTTTAAAACAAGTTTGAATGTTTTTCTTTTAAAAAGGATATCTCGTCCTTCATTTTACTTTCTGTCATTATTTTTTTAGGGTTGCTTTTGTGAACAGTAATTTTCAAGTAGCATCTTCATTGAAACTTTTTGCATCGTTCTTGCAAATGATAATTAGTATATTGTTTAAAAAAGTGTTATGTAAAAGACTAATAATATCTTATTTTTAGACATTAATTTAGCTTTATGGTCGAAATTTTGTGCTCTACAATTGTTAATTACTTTTGTTCTTTTTTTAATCTTAAGTTGAATAAAACTCTCAAAAAGTGAAGTTGATAGGGCATCAATTGCTGTAATTTACCCACAAATTTTCTCAGTATTAAAAAAGTATTTAGATATCATTGCATAAAATGCATTACATGCAAAGGTAAAATACTTTAAGATACCTGAAAAATGTTTAAATTTTCGGCTTACGAATACGTCCTTTTATGATCTTTGCCTTTTTTTTTGCAATTTCTTTAGTTCATGCTTTGCATGTTTTTCTCTCAATTTTAACAAAATTGAAATTATTTTCTTGGAAGACTTTCCTTGTGACAGTTTTATAAGAGCAAGAGAGGAAATAAAAACTAATTATTTTTTTCTGCACTTTGCACTTGAAAGAAAATCATTCCGCCTGTAAACTTAGACAGGCAGGTTTCTTAGTCATGATACTCTAGACCCTTTAAAATTTTAATTGACTCCACACATTTTGTCCTGACATTTTGTGGTTAAGTTCTTATAAAACGTATTGCAGAAACAGAATAAATAAAACATGGCAAAAATCTGCAAGATCGATGACATGACTCTACGAAATATGATTTAAAAATGATGTAAAATCTGATTCCAAAATTAGTAGTAGAAAGAAACAAAGTAAAGGAAAAGAAGAAACCATGTAACGTTATACGCAATGCATTGCGTTATGTAACGCAAGAATATCTTATCACCGTGTTTTTCATATTCTTATTTGTAAGTATTTTTTATTGCTTTATGAGCTTCATGAAAAAATGCTGAGTCGGCGGGTACAGTTGATTTCCTCCTCTTTTGTTTTTGTGAATTTATTTTGCATTTATTAATGTTTGATTATGAGAAATACAGACCTGAACATTTTTTTCGTTACAACTTAAATTAAAGAAAATTTTTGAAAAGGGTTTGATGGTTGTAAACTTTTTTTTTAATGAAAAGAGAGAAAAACTTTTGATTACATTTTTTTAAGTTGACAGATTCGTTAAGCATCACGCGTACTTACATTTGGAAAGGAGGTTAATCAACATCTAACAAGTTTGCTGACAGTTTTCAAGTTGCGTCATAAAATTTTTCATACGTTCATATGTACATATGTACATGCACTAACATTCATACATATTAGTTAACTTCGTATTTTTGGAACTGTGAGAGGGCACCGTAACTTCGTTATGAAAAGCTTTAAGCAGACTAACCGCCGGTTTTTTTTTAAACTTATTTGAATCTTTTTTTAGGTATTTGTATTGAAAATCAAAATAAATTTTCTTAATTTGTTATTATTTTGAATATAAATTGAAGTATGAAAATAAATGCATAATACGTTTTCGCCCACAAGTTATAGTAAAAATTAAAAACATCAAAAAATGTGCCATAAGTGCGGCGAAGGGGTGCAATGCAATGCTGAAACCAGCTGTTGTTATCTCCATTCCTGCAGACAGCTTTCATTCAAAAAATAATATTTTTTGTAAATTTTTTTCCATTGTCGCGACGAGCACCTGGTTTCCACTGAAATATATTTTCTGAAAACCCCCACTTTTTCATCTCCCCTCCTTAGGGGGCTGCCAGACTAAAATGTTTTTATAAATGTGTTCACCCATTATCATGGGATTGCTGGATAACACTCTTGGAGCAGCCATTCAAATTTTCACCTGTCAGCCACTAATTTTTCTTTCACATTTTATTTCGGAAAACACCAAACTTCTGCTTCCTCTTAAGTGTTGTCATATCAGTTACCTTATATAATATCCCAATAGAAATTATAAAATAAAATTTATTTGAAAAATAAGTAATATTTCAATAAAAATAAAAATAATTTAATAAAAATTGTTCGAATAAAATTATTCGAATAATTATTCGAACACGAGGCACGAGTAAATATTTATGTATAGATTATGGAACTATTATAGAAACAGTTACCGCCATAGAAGTGAAGAAAACGCAAGTTATTCGAATACAATTAGGGCTGTAGTAGTGATAAAAATACATACAAACGAATAAAACTGTTACCACTAACGCCATAGAGATAAAAATATCACAAAATGGAAATATATAGTTCTCTTGCTCTTGAAACAAGTGATTTTGCTCTCTCAGTTATGCCTGCATATCCTGGCGCCCTGGCATCATATGATGCACAGTTCACCAGGAGTCGAATAACTGTTAACAGCATTTTTGCAGTCCAAAACTATTTGTGATTTAATCAGCTCAGCTTATATCGCTCTAATGACCACTTCACAGGTCCTGGCCTTTCTATTTTGCCCGAACTTCCGCCTGCGAAATTGTGCAACAGCCCGGCAGACAGAAAATACCACTCTTCCGTGGTATTTTCTATATAAATACCAGTCCTGTTTTTCTTCTCACCCCTGATCCATCCGTGTAATAATGAAGCCGTGCCGTTATCTGGCTTGAAGGATCGGCCAACTGGCAATGGAAGTCAGGAATCAGTTTTTCCATTCTAGTCTCCAGTATGCTTTCTGAGGTCACATTTTCTGGGTCTAAAGATTTGTTGATAATGTGCTTTGTGCCCCTGACTCATTCCACTCATCCATTTTCTTTAATTGTTTCGCTGTGAGAGCCATTTCATATTTCGCAACATAAATGAATCAATAAAATGTTTTGAAACTGCTCAAGAAAAACAAAATAAACGATCAAAATTTATACGAATAAAAATTATTCGAATAACAATTATTCGAAGAAAAAATTTTCTCATTTTAATATGTTTTTGATTTAAAAAATTATTTCAATTAACTTTTGAAGTAGGTTTTATTCGACTTGCCAGTACTCGATTAATTTTTGCTCGAGTATAGTCGGCCGAGAAATTTTTATACGAATAATTTTTATACTTGTTTATGCTTATTAGATAAAATGAATGTAGTTTCGAATAATTTTTATTCTCATAGCTCGAAAACAGCCCACTCATTGCTTGATAAATTTTAATTAGGCAATAACATTTGATTTCCTTTTGAATAATTTCGTTTTGTTTTCCTTGCAGGTTCAAACAGATTGTAAAACAAAAGTTAGTGGTAAAAAGCAGGTAAGTGCTTTTATTTTTTTGTTTGTTTGACAATTTAGATAAAAACCAAAACGCTAGAACTGCTAATAATAATGAACAGAATACATGTTTTGATTATAAAAATACTTGTACATACATTCCGACCCATTTAGCTCACTTATCGTCTTAGACATGTGGATATGCATGTAGCTTTGCAAGCGAATCTCAAGATATTTACACATTTCATTGGAAAAGCGATATTTTATCATAAGCACTCAAGGATTTGAGTAAACTTAAGCCAACATTGAAGGCCCCATTAACATTTCGTGCTACAAACATAAACTGATGTAAAACTTCAGTTCATTCAAACAATATTCCTTCAGTTTTATACATCATAATCCTTTAAGGATATTGTTGTTTTAACCAAAAATATTTGTTTTGCAAACAACAAACATTTATTTTCGTAGACTTTCACAGCAGAAAGGGAAAGTTTGTAACAACAAAAATCAACAAAAGGATAAACAATAACGATAGTTTTATTGTGTTGCTGTTGTTGTTGTTGTTGCTGACATAAAACTAAAACTTGAAACAGGACTAAGGCGTTTTCGGGGAATACGACCTTGTATATGTAGTTTGTACATAATGAAAGTTTTTTCATCTCAGAGTAAAGAGCACATAAAAAGGTTTGTTTATGGCTAAACAAACATCTCTTAACAAAATCTTTTAACATACTAAGTAAACAAATTGTGCAAGTTACACAACTCCTTTAAGGCCAATGTATTTCAGAGTTTACGAGATATTTTTAAGATTATATTTCTTTTCTTTTCTTTTCTTTTCTTTTGTTTTTTTTATTCATTGATTAAAAGAAATTAGGGTTGGTTTTGGTAGAAATGATGTTTCTATTTGCCTGAGTTTGTTTATGTTCGAGCTTTAGAAAAGCTTAAGCATAAGTTCCATTTTTTCATAAACAAAAAATAAATGAAGCAAACTAAGTGAAAACTAAAAACTTTCATTGGAATATGAGTATGTGGCTGAGCAAACAACAGATAACAGCTGAGAAGGTTTCAGTTCATTTACTTAATTTCATTTATTTGTTAAATGATAATTAAATGAAATCCATAGACATTATTCAACCCAAAAAAACTCTAAAAAGAAGAACTTCTGCATCATTCGTTTGGTCTTGGTACCTCAAATAATAATTTAAAAATTAATTTGAAGTTAGTAAGTATCGTGTAGGGGAGTTTGTCCCCGCTTCAGGCTCTTTGTCATAACTCGAGAACCACTAGTCCGAAGAAGCTGAAATAAATTTAATAAAATTAATTAAAAAGTTAAAAGTTACTTGTAATTGGGCGAACAGAAACTATTGTGATAAAAAAAGCTTTGAAACAAAACTTTTATTATTGCAATACAAATTTTGTTGAAATAAACAATTTTTAACATCCAATGAATACACACTATTGAAATAAACGTTATTTTAATAAAATTGATTCGAATGAAACTCTTTTTATATTTTGCCCAGAAAACTGTTGCAGTAAAAATTCTTTATGGCTATATGAACACAACTTCTACGAGTGAAAATTATATAAGAAAAAATTTTGAAATAAAATTTTGGTAAATTCCAATTAGTTTAAAAAAAATCACTCGAAAAAAATTCTTCGACAAAAAATTTTTCGGAAAATCTTCTTTAAATAAAACTTATTCGAATAAAAATTGTGTAAATAAAAGGAGTGAAAACTATCTTAGAAAAAACTTTGAAATAAATTTATGGCAAATCGCAATTAGTCTAAAAAGCAATCACTCGAGAAAAAATTCTTCGAAAAATCTTCTTTAAATAAAACTTATTCGAATAAAAATTGTGTAAATAAAATGAGTGAAAATTATCTTAGAAAAAACTTTGAAATACAATTTTGGTAAATCGCAATTAGTGTAAAAAAATCACTCAAAAAAAAATTCTTCGAAAAAAATTGTTCGAAAAATCTTCTTTAAATAAAACTTATTCGAATAAAAATTGTTTAAATAAAATGAGTGAAAATTATCTTAGAAAAAATTTTAAAATAAAATTCTGGTAAATAGCAATTAGTCTAAAAAAAAATCACTAAAAAAAGTCTAAAAACAATTTTCGAGCAAAAATTGTTCGAGTAAAATTTATTCGAATAACAGTTCTTGGTATAAAAATTATTCGAGTAAAAATTATTCGAGCAAAAATTATTTCAATAAAAGTTTTGTACATTACTCTTATATTATTGAAATAATAAAATTTGGAAATATCTCGTAGAACGCAAGTTGTTCGAGTAAAAATTTTACGAATAAAACTATGCTTAAATTGCACTAACAACAAAATATAAAACTACGAAAATTTAATACGAAAACAGAATGATTTAAGATAAAATTATTTAAATCAAAATTGCAATAAAAATTATGGGATAAATTTATGGTTTAAAGTACGATGAACAAATACATATATAAAAAAAAAAAATAAAATATGTGTGGACTAAAATCTTTGTTTGCATACAGAATATATAAGATTTGAAATAACGAATGCTACCAACAGGTAGGCCGAAAGAAGTCATCCGATGTTGTTTGGCTTTCAGAATATCGGTTGTGGCTCACTTAGAGCGTGCTGTTGCTCCCTCTTGTTGCAACCACGTGTCCTCCAGACCTACTTCACTCAATTGCGGCAGAAAAAACTTGGTTACCCTGGCCCAACAGCGCGTTGTCATTTGACCAGCGGCATCCTGGTGCAGTAATTTTGTGGGTGTGTAATGGTTCCTCGTGCATCACTTGTGGATTCTCGGTACTCCAGAAGCGACAGTTTTGTTTGTTTAAGTCCCCGCTGAGGTGGAAATGAGCCTCATCATTATGAGTTTGGTCGAAAAATCGTCCACTTAGTGATAGACACCATTATTTCGCATTTTTGGGGAGTGTATTTCTCCATGGCTTGTTCACCGTCTTTTCACAAATGAAAAGACAAATTTGCAAAAATAAGAGCCACTTTTGGCCCACCTTGTACAAATCAGGCTGCTCGTAAATCATTCAAAAATAACTTATCAATCACACAAGAAACAAATTTAAAAGTCTGAAAATTATATGTTGCCTGAATTTTGTGTGAGATTTATGTTGCAATAAATAGTATATGTATTTGCAAGCAATAAAATGACAAGTTACGTTGCGTGCGAATTTCCGCTCGCTCCAAAGGAAGTATCGGTTTTCATTGAAAAGCTTCTAACAAAATGTTTACAATTTTTGTTAAATTGCTTTCATTTTGTGTCTCAGTGGGAGAAAAAAAAAGAAAAAAATATTAAATGAAATGGCGGCAACTGTTTAATTGTTGTTTGTTCAATAACTGCTCTGATTATACTTTCATCCCTTCAGTTTTATAGCTCTGAGTAGAACCAGTTTCAATATTACGTAATGAGTGGCAGAAAATGTACAATTAATTTTTGTCAATGAACCAGGGGCATGTTCGACGTGGGCGCGTCTTAAATACCCTACAGAATATTTCGAATTATGAACCAGTGTACATGTACATACTTTCTGGTGTCGCAAATTAAAATTGTGAAAAGTGACAAACCACTTTGGAAACTTAAATATTCCCCTAAGACTTGTTGTGAAGAGTGTAAACGAAATTTCAGCCAAGTGTTGTTTTCCTTTAAACAGCAATTTCCGTCGGTTGATTTTTGTTTTGTTTTATTTTCGTTTTTTTGCTGTTGTTGTTTGCTAGTTGTGCCGCCTTTTGTATTGTTGGTGACGTTTTTATTATTAAATA
Source organism: Sturmia bella (assembly GCA_963662145.1). Lineage (NCBI taxonomy): Eukaryota > Metazoa > Arthropoda > Insecta > Diptera > Tachinidae > Sturmia > Sturmia bella. Next base: position 21,857,082 of record OY759172.1, read on the forward strand.
GTTATTTTTCCAAACAATTTTTATTATTTATTTATGCCTGTAAATAAAAAAAAAATAGTATTTTATTGCGTTTGATGTGTTGTTTCTCATAAATGACATGAAGTTGATTGGTTTTGAGCCTTATGGAGGGAAAGTAGATCACATTTGTTTCCGATTACAGTTAATTCTCTTTCTACGTAATAAATACATAAGAAATTCATGAAAAATTAATGCGTAGAAAGAGCATTAGTGCCAGTTCATACACATTAAGCTCAAGTCATACGCGTCAAGTGTTTACTTATTTATTTATTTATTTATTTTTTTGTGAACAACAAAAAGATAATAGAAAGGGATACAGACTTGAGAACAGCGTCAAGTTCTTTGTTTTATACGCACAAAATTGACTAATAAAATAGTATTTTGCTAGAAAATTTAGGCCAAACACAATCAAAATTTAGGAGACTAAATATTACGAACGTAATAATTTTCCTTTGTAGAGCTAATAAAGTGTACTTTTCATTTGCATAAATCTTAAATTGTATGCGAATAATTTTTATTCGAATATTTTTTAAACTAAAATAGAATAAATTACAAACTGTATGGAAATAATTTTCATTCGAATAAATTATTAACTATATTCGAATAATTTGTATTGGAAGAATTTTTCTTCAATGAATTATTCTACTTTATTCGAATAATATTTATTCGATTAATTTTTAAACTTAATTCGAATATTTTCTTTTCCGACTAATTATCAAACTTTATTCAAACAGTTTTAATTTAAGTACACAATAAATATTTGACTACATTGTTATGTTATGTTAAGCGGGCTGCCGGTCATGAGACCGGCCCACTTGGGTCCTAGAAAGGTCCCGTATTTGTCTACATAGTAAGTTGTAAATTTAATAAGCAAAAGTCGAGAAACAATCAGGCTTCAATTCAATGAGAGCTCTAATTCGTAGAGGAACTTTAGTTAGAAAATGTTGCTTCAAGTATTTGAATTTATAAAGGGCTTAAGCAATGGTCTTGCTATTGATAAGTGTTTATTAAGATCTTCTCCATTTTGTGTTTATGGATTAACTTTTAAGACATTTTGCTTATTAAAATATTAAGCAATGTTTATGAATTGGATATTGAATGTTGTTCGTAAGAAGGGCTTATGTTTTCAATGATTTGCCATGGCTTACCCAACGTTTAAGATGTTTTTAGTACACGACCAATTGGGTTCTTGTATGTACACACACGCACACACACACATATTATGTATGAGCTTAGTCTTATGAAATTTTTATAGTTCTTAAAATTTTTTATCGTTCATGCATGTTTGATTTTTTGTTTTTCTTGTAAACAAGTATTTATGGTTTTGCTACGTGCCTTGTCCTAAAATTAGTTTTGGCCTTTTCTTTGGCAGGCATAAAACGAGGGCTGGCATCAAGATTGCCTTGGGAAATTTCAAAAGGTGGCACAAAAAATCATTTGAGAAAAATAAAACCACACATAAAGTCACAGACCACAAAACAAAAGGAATCGAATTGCATCTGCACTCGACGAGCAGTAACTGTGGCTGGCATTAATATTGTACTATTGACAGGGTCTCAATCGATTACTGGATGAAAACCTCTAATCGGTGGAATAAAAATAAGTTGATGTATACAATGTTTAAACCTTAAAGAAAATTTTAAGAAAGTGCAGTTTTACTGTAACTGGTAGTCGAACCAAAACGCACGTTTGGAATTTTAAATAAAGCAAACAGTTTTCAAAGAACGGTCTTAATATTGTAGGTTTCGAGAGAAAAAGGAAAAATATCGGGCAAATGCTCGCCACAGCTTCGATGGCTTACCTCAATAGAGTGAGATCTATATTTTCCATGACTCAGAGACATGTTTTTGGTTCAATGTTATTTTGTATGTGTTGAAAGGCTGTTCATTTAGCTTATTGTTGTATACTTTTGCTTTTGAATATCTCCACAGAAAGATGACCAACGGTGTCACATCACATGACAGTGGTGGCCAATCGATGTCGCATCGAATATGAGATAGTGCAGCCTTTGAATTTCCCCAATTTGTCTTGGAACCAGAATTTGTCTATTTCAATGTCCTCTATTTCTGGCCCCAAGAAATCTATTACAGTTATTTTCGCTTAATTGACCCCCGCTTAATTGAGTTTCTCGCTTTATTGCAGTAAAAATCATGGAACGAAATCATTCAGTATATCTGTCTATGTTAAAATACCCGTTTAATTGACCCGTTTAATTGTTTCGTAAATTGAGACCGTATTGTAAAAACCAGAGAAAATGTTTCGCTTAATTGATTCCGTCTACTTAATTTTTTTTTTTGCTCCACAAGCGTAAAAAAAAGTATTTTGCGGCAAAAAGGTCATGGTTCTGTTCCTTTCGCTTTACTGCACATATTGCTCAATTAAGCGATTTTCGTTTAATTGCGTCGGAGACTCAGTTAACCGAGTATTGCTTAATTGAGTTCCCGTTTAATTGCGTCAAAAGCTGTGCATTTTTAAAAACTCAATTAAGCGGAAATAACTGTATCATCGCGAGCCAGCGAACACCATTCACAATAGCTGCTTGGCTGACTCCTGTTTAAGGAGTCAGCGTGAGTCAACTCAGTTAACAAAGGGTTGTTTGTGTGCTTTTGATTAGAGCGAACGTGTTTTTTGTGATCTGAAGTCGTAATATGTGAAAGCGTGCTTTTTTTTATTTTCTTATGAAAAAAAAAATATATATTTCATGCTTGTTAAACATTTATTTGGCAAATTATTTATAGATATTTGGCAAATGAGATCTGAATAAACGTGATATACATATATTTAAAAATAAGTCTGTCAAAGCATATGTACATTCGTAATAGGTCTTATAACCAATAAAAGGGACTTGTGATGGTGTGACATTATAGTCGGATCGACCTGGCCGGTTGCCTTGCAAAAATATTTCAATCGATTTGTACAGGCGCTGAATTTAATATTAGATACCAGAAGTCTTATTCTACGATTTGCTAAGGGGCTACGTATATGAAATCAAGCGATTGAAATTGCAGAATAATGATTAAGTGACATTGCTCAAGATGTCATCTCTCCTTTTTCCTAGAATTAAGCGATCAAGATTTGGCTATAGATGGAAGAATTACAGAATAAAAGGGCTGGTGTTGGAAATATGGATACCCAGCTTCATGCGACATCAATTGTAAAACAGACATGCTTAGTCATGTCTTCTTGCATGTCTGAGGTAAATTATTTAAATTCTTTAAATTTTCATCTTTTCTTCAATAAAACTTTGAATCAGCCAATTAAATTTTTTGTTTATTTAATCTCATTATTATTTACTGATGCAGAAAAAAAAATCGAAAACAATGTATCATCCATTTTTGTTATGTAGTTGTTTTTATCACAAAAAAAAAAGCAAAATATAGCCCATAAAAATTTATATAAATATTCTTATTGAATACGAGTTTTTGATTTGATTTTTATTATCTTAAATCTCATTTAATTCCATTTCATTTTCTTTAAATCCTTACTGTTTTGTTTTGTGTGTTTTATTTGCTGTTTAAGCCCAACCTTCTTGCTTTTGTTTATTTCTATTCACATCATTTTTATTTGGGAAAACACCCACTTGTTAAAAAATTAATGAAAAAATACCTTCAGTTGGCAGGGGGAAAGAGTAGAAATGAATGTTTTAAAAGTGCGAAAAAATTTTTGTGGAAAGACCACAGAAAATGCTTTTCTTTTGCACAAACAAACAATCATCAAATATAAATACACTCGTACTTGTTCATGCATAATGGAAACTTGAACGGAAATTAATGTTTTCATCGTTTCAACGTCGGGCATATCAATAACATTTAATCTTTCGAGGAATATGGGCAACAGCCGCAACAAAAACGAGAAATAAGTGACAACAAAACAAGAAAAAGAAATACATCAGCGAAAAAAGGGAAATATTGACAGAGAACTCATTTAATTTTAAAGATTTTTGAAAAATCGTTTGGCTCAAAGGTCGATAGAGTAGAGCGACTGAAGCTTTACCAAATATGTATATTTGCACGTTCTCACTATTGACTTAATTTTTTTTTTATTTTAATTATTTTAAGGTTTCATTTTCAATTTGAAACTGCTTTGCGAATTTTTTCTAATTTGCCGGCGCTTTTTGCAGGTCCTCCAATGTTCCTATGAACTGTTTGTAGTATTTAATAAAAATAGTAGCTGGAAAAAAGGATGGCTAATTGCCGCTGCAATTAACTATGGCATCGTGAATTTTCAGTGCCCTAGAAGCCATAGTTTTGCTTAGTCACAAGCCCGCTGAGGTTAAAATGTGCTTCGTCGCTCATTAAGATTTTGGTAGAAAAATCGTAGACTCCATCATAGACACGTTTATTCCGCGTTCTTGGGGAGTGTATCGCTCCATGGCCTAATCAATTGTATGCTACAGCTGCCTAGTTCACAAAACTAAAAAAAAGATGTGACATTGGCCACCATTTGCAGAAATAAGAGCAACTTCCAAGAGCGAGATTTCTTTTGGCTGACCATTAGAATAGAAGCCATATTTTAGTGATATGGCTGCGAAAATTTGCATGAACTTTTAGTTTGATAAAATATAGCTCAACAAATTCAATTACAAATCATTGTGCAGTTACGTCCTTTTGCATTTAAAACTACGCCATATATTTGTACATGTTGAGCTTATCTATGATGTATTTTGAAACATCTCTTTGGCACTCAGTTTTGTTAAGAGCACTGCTTTGCTATCAGTCACTGAGTTGTTATGAGCAACATGCTCGTGCATGCATACGCACATGCATACATGCACATATAAACATGTATACGGACAGGACATTACCATTAACTCAAACCAACAAAACCACTTCTAATGGTTTATGACAATGACGTTGATGCTGTTGATGAAAGTGATAGTTTTCTTTTCTCATTATATTTTGTAAATAAATGAACGACTGACCAAATTCCTTGTCCCCAAAACGTTGTCATGTTTCCAAAGAAACTTCTTTTAGCAACAGTGATTTAATTTCAGTTTTGGTAAAGTAAATATTGGCAGCGCTTCAACAAGAATCATTAACACCTGCAACATGAGCGTATGAAACTTAGCAGACCAACTTAAGCGAGTGTTTTTCGCTGTCTAAATCATCCATACCCACACAAAATGGCCGATGTATTTTCCAAACTATTGATCAAATTATAGCAAATCGAATTTTTTTTTTTTTTTTAATTTCAAAATATATTAAGTAAGTAAACATTTCTACTACTAGGACACCCTACTTTTTGTACGCCAACCACACATATGATTTATTTGTTTAATTTATTGTAAAAACTAACTGTAGCAATAAACCATAGAATTTTGTTAACCACTGCTTTATTTATTTGTATTTTATTTTTTGCTTCTCACCAAAGACATTGTTGAATGTTCTTGCTATTTTTGTATGCTTCTTCTTTTTCTTCTACTCTGCAAATAAAAACTTTTATATACTCTTGTTTATAAACTCAAACACACATAAAAATTCTAATGGTTTTCATGTTTGTCATTTTATTTATTTCTTTGTTATAAAAATTGATGATGTTTCTTTTCTTTTTAGACAACTTTTATGGTCGTTCGTTATTTTTCTTCATCCTTTTACGTTTTCCTTTTATATTTTGTTGAGTGATTTATATCGATGCTTGAAGGTTATAAACAGGTTCGAATTTAAGGATAAGCGAATTCTATTTTTATGTTTATGAAGTCAATGACTTTAAAGGGACTAACACAATATTATACTTGACAAGTGATGCAAACATTCAAATTGAAATAAAACAAAACCCACAAGCGTAACATATGTTGACAATTTTAAAATTATTGCAATTTATGAAGTGTCTTGTCAGACTTGTGTAAGACGAAGTTGCAGAAAATAAAAAAAACTTTGCCAGGGGGAATATGTACATGTATGAAATTGATTGGAAATAATAATAAAAATTTAAATACTTTTACTAAAAATGCTAATAGGTCTCTATGGCGTAGTTTGAGCACAATCTTTGTCCATCCTACAGACATCATAATAAAGGGTGGTTAAGTTTTAAGGGACGATGTTAATTTTGAATCAAATATATATAAATATATATAATATATACAAATATACATAAATATTACTCTAACAATAAACAAAGCTAGAGGTACACTTGTATTTAAAAAACGATGGGCAAAAGAGTTTAATGACCCATACTTTGGAAAAGCACTATACATAGCAATGGTACGACCCATTCTGGATTATGGTCCAGTAATATGGGATCCAATTTATTAATGTCACTCTGATGCAATTGAATCCGTGCAGAAACAATTTCTTTTGTTCTGTCTTAGAAGTTTACATTTTGATCCTCTTAATATGCCCCCTTACACAAATAGACTTGCACTTATCAAGCTGCCTACTCTCAAAAGCCGTAGAGTTATGCTGAATGTATCATTTATTCTAAATATTATTAATGGCGATGTCTGTTCTGGATTTTTGATCAACGAAATCTTATTTAACGTTCCTCAACGTACATGCATCACGTAATTTTATTCCTTTGTTGGTAAAAGTTTATAGAGAAAATTATGCGGATGCTGATCCTCTCAGGAGAATGTGTTATACTTTTAATAAATTTTATAGATTTTTTTACTTTTCTTTAAATCCCACTTTAAATCCCCACCACTCTGACCATAGACGACCTTGGAGTCATCAAGCGGCTTTAGTTGTTAATTGCACCTTGTTAGCTTGTAAATTCAAGTCTTTATGCACGACGAGCGTGAGAGGTGCAATTGGTGGTCACTACGATGAGTTGAGATGGACGGCCCTACAGCCACACTGACGCGAACAGCAGCTGTACGAGCATGAACTGGTGTTTTCACAGCCCCTACAGACTCTAGTTGCTCAAATTTTTCAACGATGTTTTCTGTTTGTACTCGCATTTGGATGATTAAGTTGACCGAATAAATCCCGAAGTGCACGATTTGATTTGAGCAACCATTTTCATAATAAGTCTGAATAATTTTGACGTGTTGCTCAATTGTGTACCTTTCCATGGTTTAAACTGAGCTAGTTTGAAATTAAGAAATGTCAGCTGAAATCCAGAAGAAAGCTTGACTGAAATTTAGGTGTGGCTCACACTTAGTATCCGCCCTTAAAATTTAACCAGCCATTAATCTCAGACCTCTTTCAAAAAGCTGGAAGAAAACTAATTTGTAACATGGCATTGAATATAAGCAGTTGACTCTGAGGGAAAAAACTTTCGCACAACGAAAGTTTTTTTTGCTATCGACAGCGTTATTCTTCCAGCATGGCTGCACTTTCAGTAGTTTCCAATTCGGTGCCTTTACTCATTTATGGCAATTTATAGCATATTTAGTAGATTTCAAAACTGTAGTTAAGCCCATAGTTATGATAACATGTTTCCTTAAATTCTCTACACGAGAACAACTTCTTTTGGCAGGTTACCTCTTCCACTCACTTTGTTGCAAGTATGTGTTCGAATAAATTTTTTTTTTCTTCACTGAAAATCTGCAAAATTGATTTCAATCTGACGATGTTATTGTAAAAAGAAAATATTACCTTACACTTCAAGAGTTCACACCCCAAAAATAAAAGAAGAAAGGTTAAAACACTAAATAAAAGAGCAAAAAAGGGTTTCACTAAAAACTAAAAAGCAATTAACAAACTTGACCAAGAAATTTTTATCGAACTGCAAGAAGCAACAGCAAAAACCGTTTACGAGAAAAATCCCTTAAAAAAAGAGGAAAAAAAAGTATTATTTATAATTGAACACACAATAACTGAAAGTAACACTTCACAACAACATTTGGCAAAAAATTAAACAAAGGACTTCAAAATAAAGAGAAAGAAAAAAAGATGAAATGTTTAGCCAAGCGGAAAAGCTGTTCACAAATAAAAAAGCAAAAGAAATAAATAAGAAAATAATAAAAGAAAATCTTTCGTAACCAGGGTGCCTGCCAAGAAATTACTTAAGCAAACAAATACGATTGCAGTGAAGAAGGATAATGAATGGCAATTTAAAAATAGCAAATAAAATTTACAAGAGGATGCAGTGCGAAATAATAATGTTCTCTAACAAAACTGAAAATAAAAAATAATATTAAAATGTGAGAAGTTTTTAAATGAAACCGGTTTTAAAGAAACGTCTTTAGGACAAAAAATACTCAGAAACGTACAGTTATGAAAGGTTTTATGAAATATCGTCTAATAATTTACCAGTTAGAACATTTTTAAACGGGCATATTAAATAAATATTTGCTGAAATATGCGAATGCATTCGCTTTTCTTATAGCAAAGGAAATCTGCAACAAATAAACAAGATTGTAGTAAGAAAGATTAATGAACAGTAATTTGTTTCCCCATTGAGTGATGAACAAATGTTTGTAGAAAAAATGTGACCACTTCATTGGCGCATGCATACAAATAATAAAAAAATGTGTATAAGCTTGTGGTCACATACAAGCAACAGCGAAAGAAGCATAAATATGAGCTTTAAGGGCTTATAAAATGAAAAAAAAGTGATCATGTTTAATACAACAAATATTTGCTTGATGTGATCTTAAGTTTTAGCTGAGAAAGAGACCTTTCCTAAGGAAACCTACAAAAACCTTTTTCCCAATTAAAAAAAAAAAGTCACCTTGAAACAGTCAACTTTTACAAGTTTGTAGAATTTTGTTAAAAAAAACATGTTCAGCGGTCATATTCTATTGAAATTGGAGACCTTGACAAAAAATCTCTAAGCTCAATTAAGCGAATTTTAGCGACGACCGTACTTGTATAAACTTTTGTGAGAGAAAACTGAATTTTAGCATAGTTGCTAAGATCTCAATTATTTGTTCAAAAATATAAAATCTTTAGCTTCAAAAAATATTTGTTGCAAAAAAAAATGTACTTTCTTAAAACAAATAAGATTTCAGCAAAAGCGCTAAAATTAAATTTTCGCCCATAAAAGTTGATACAAGTACGGTCGTCGCTAAAATTCGCTTAGAGACTTTTTGGCAAGACCTTCAATTTCAATAGAGTATGAACATGTTTTCAGTTTTAAGATTTTTAGTGATATCTCTAATTTTAGCGAACACACTTTCATAATGACCACTGTGTTTCACAAGATCTCTCAAATTTACTAAACATTAAAATAAATTCTTTCAAGCCAAAAAACCAAGAAACCAAAACAAAAAAATGCTTGAAATGATAAAGGAAAATAATTCTTAGCAGAATCTTTCGAATGCATTAAAATGTTCGTTACAACAAAAACCAATTCAACGGGCAACAGCAACAACTGGTCTGCAGACGGACAGCAATTAAAACCACTGCAACAAACTGTAAGCCAAGTTACAACTTTGTAGATGTTAAACAGAATATTTGAGCTGCAGTGCATTAAAATTGAAAACGGGGGTGTTTCTTTACACACACGCACACACACTCACACATATTCCCGCACAAGTGACAAAGAAATAAATTTCCAACTAAACTACTTAACGTGCAACGTCTTTAAGAGGACAAAAAGGCAAAAAAAAAGAAGCGAATAGCAATAAAAAAAAAAAATACTAAAAATATTTTATGATCCTCCAGCAGATGTTCAATAAAGACCCATAGACAGTCAGACTAGTGTTAACTTGTACTACATACTTGTATAAAAATATTTCTATTTTTTGCCCAACGAGCCGCAAGACAAAGTTGCAGCATTGGCAAGTTATTTTCTTATGGTTTTCTGCATCTTGTCTACTTCATGGTTGACCACGACAATGACAAGGCTACAAATGAAAAACAGAAGCAAAAAAACTGCATAAAAACGTGGCAAACAAAACAAAACAAAGTCATGCCTGAAACTGGCAAAAAGTAAGAGGTTGACAAACTGACACCCACTTGATTAAGTTTTTCGGAGGTTTTGTAACCAGTTTCTTGAAAACAAGTACGAGCGGTATATTCGGCCAAGCCGAACATTAAATACCCTTTAACAAAGTATATAGTTATAAGGAAGCTTTTCTATACTTTTCTGCAAGAAATGGCTGATGGAAACTAACACAGTAACAGCTGATTTACTAACACATGCAAAGCAATTTTATGGCTTTCAGCGTTGCCATTACAATGATTTTGATTTTCCCGTATTAGTTTGGTAATCTCATTTGGAACTACGTTTATGCATTACTGTTTTTATAGGTTCATTTGGTTTTTTTTTTCTTTGAAAAAACATAGTGCTGCGGATGTTTTTTCCATATGCTTCAGTTTTCTATTATTAAAACTGCTATTGACTACTGTTTTTCTCTTAATTTTATCTAAATATGTCTAACATAATTTATCTTGTTCTCCTTGTATAGTTTTTTTTTTAATTATTCGAAAAAAACTCTTTTTGAATTAGTAATAAAGAAATAAATAGCATTGCATGTAAATTTGTGGGCATTTTGAAAAAAAGATTTCGAAGGATCGCTTTGCTGAGGTGGTAACGCTGGTTAAAAAAATAGCTCACACGTACACGAATGTTTACATCAGTTTTTGCATTTTGCCCTTAAGAAAATGATAGAAACCCTGATGTATGAATCCATCAGCAGTGTCGGTCATATGATGGATCATATGAGCGACACTGTTCTTGCAGGGTTATAAAGAGTCCACCAAATAACTTTTTTTTTTGTTTTTCGAAAACGGCTCAAAACACCGAGTGTGGCTTCGGCTGTGTGACACATAGCGCCGTCCTGTTGCAACCAAATGTTGCCAATATCCTCCTCTTCAATTTTTGTTAACAATAATTCGTTCAACATGACCCGATAACGATCAACATTGACTGTAACGGCTACTCCTTGAATCTGGACCAAAATCCGCACCAAACAGTGACTCGTTTTGTTTGCGTAGGCCTTTCAATGTAAGCGTGCTGGTTTTCGGTGACCCAAATGTGACAATTTTATTTGTTTAAATATTCGCCAAGATCAAAATCAGCTTCATATGAAAAGAATACTTTTTTTTTGGCAAAATCGACATATTCTGATCACAGGCCCACTTAGCGAAGCGTATACACATATTTATCATGGCATATTTCGAAACAACTAGTTGTCCACCCTGCTAAATGTCTTTGATGTCTTCTTTGTCTTACTTAATTAATATCAATCACAATAACATAGAATCAACTTGAGCCTGATAAACAATATAAGAACAAGTTCGAATAATAAAAAGTAATTAACTAAAATTTAATCACCATCATTTTCACCTCAACCGTACAACTCTCTATTGCGTAGCGTTATTTAATTTTGTGGCTTCGAGTTTACACCCAAAAAAAAAAAATATCGTAGGTTAATTTAACCCTTATCAACTGCTGATGTAAATTGTTGTAGCAATTTTAATGACTAATAAATTTTTCCAAACAGTCAGACCGGACACATAGTTTAAGTACTAATGTTAATTTTTTTGGTAACTAGAAGTGATGTCAAAGAAATGTCACCAAAACTAATTGTTAAGTAACAGTATAAATAGTAAATGTCCCTGTCGAAAACCAAGCTAACTTTAAGCTAACTTACAGCTTACTATTTCACAACAGGTACTGCTGGTTGAGGCCTGGATTACTTCTCAATGCAAACAACTGACTATTTTAACCTGGTGATGTCCTAGAAAGTAGTCAATTGTCCGACGCTGCATTACTTTTCTACTGACTTAAAGTTAGCTACTTAAAAGTCAGTACCCTCAGAAAAAAATGTACAAATCAAGGCTGATTTTACATTTTTCGGTGGTAATATTTTATTTTGTTAAATTAAATTTCATCCTACTTTCTTTGTTTTTTTTTAGCCTCTGGTGGGAATCGAACCACTAAGCCCCAAGACTGGTGAGCAGCCAACATACTCACTCAGCCATCGCAACATTTAAAACGAATGCGATAATAAGCAATTTAATTAAAGAGTTATTTATTTACCGTGTATGTATGAACATGGTATTAAGCTCAATATTCCATACTTCTGTATGTCAATAAAGTTATTGCTTAATAAACTCAAAATTGCTTTGAATATTGAGAAAAATATGAAACACAACACTGTAAAAGATGTGTTCAATAAGCAAAAGTATACAATGCGAGATGAATGACGAGATAAATGTCAACAAAAGCAAACAAAACAAAATAATAAAAAATACAAATAAATACAATAAAAATAAAAACATTGCACCATTTCCAAATTTGTATTTCTCTTTCTTTTTATTATTGCCGCTTTGGAGTCATAACATGAACGCACTACTTGTACAAGTTCCATATTTTTATTGTACAACACTAAAATGTTTTTAATAAAAGGCAGCTTTTCTTCCATTTTTCTTATTTGAAAATATTTTTCACTTTTTCTTTCTCACTACCAAAACAAAAACAACAACTTGTTGCTAGCTGTCAAACACCAATTGAGTTAGCGCATTATTTGTAGGTATGAACGCAAAAAATATTATGTCAATAAACTGAATATTATCTCAATTAGAAATGCATGTATGAACAAGGCATAATAATGAACTTTATTGCGATTATCTCAATAAAGGCGCATGTATGAACATGGTATTACTTTTTTCCTTGAATAGTGCAATTCTCCAGTCAACAGTTGGTTTGTTTTACCTATCGATTCGATTTTTATTTTTTTGAGGACCATTTTTAGTGGACTTGGCAAAAATACTTTCAAGTATTGTGTGGTCCCGTATTTTTAGTTTTGTATTTATAATACTCTTTTGCTCTGGAAGCCTAAACAATGGCTTTTGTGTTTAATGTGGCATCTATACCCCTGCTTGCAGCCTTGTTACTCAGGAAAATTGATTGCAATCAGCACGACACATTTGCAAGGCTTTCATCTCTGTTCGGTATTTAGAAACTTCCATTCAGAAATTTTCGCTCTTAACCCAAAACCGTTTATTATTATTATTTACATCAGTTTAACCGACTTCATTTTGTTTTTCATGCTGTCTTCCTCTTTGTTGCGGCCATTAAAACCTTTTCCATGTTAAAAGCATTTAATAGCAAGCGAAATTCATTTTGCAACAATTTAACCTAAAAACCAAAAATTTTAACTTTTTCTATTTTATTTATTTCGTTTTTTCCTTTTGCATGACGTGAAGCATTTTAAAATCAACAGGAACAAAATGAAATATTTACAATTGTTCTCTTGCGTACTGAATGAAGCCATTGTTACGTACTACGACCAGGACGAAAAACACTTGAGTGCATCAACGATTGGTAAAAGGAATGGAAGGAAAGATGACTAAAGAAAGAATTGTGCTGTGCGGTTTACGCTTTTTAAGCGGAATGAATGTAGCAGTGTGTATTATTTAACACAATAAACTGGCATTACTTTCGCTAAACAAAAGAAGCGAAATGTAATAATACTTGAAAATGTTATAAGTGAAATGAAAAAGTCAAATTGGAAAGGAATCGAGTGTTGCGGAAGTGAAATCAAATGTCAGTTCAATGAACGATTCTTTAGTCTGATGGATCCATAGCAGATAGAAAAATAGTTTGTTGGATTTTTTTGAGATTTGAGGTAAGATTGGCTGGACAAGTTGCCAAAAGGAAGAGTTGCTAGTTGCTACCTTAATGAGGTTGTTGGCTTGCATTGACTCGGAAGTGAGAAGGGACGACAATGAAGAGAAAGGAATAATTTACAGCCATACACTGAAAAGGCAATTCAATCTATTCGTACTTAAAATTTAAGTACGAAAAATCTGGAAAAATCTGGATGGTACAATATATCCCGAAATAAAGAAGATTTCATTGAAATATTTATCCTTATTTCCCTCAACGTATATCTGCGAACAAATATTTTCAGATATGAATTATATTTGCTCAAAAAACGCAATAAGCTGAATTCTTCTAGTTTGAGAAATATACTTTTATTGCGTAACTGCAATAAGAGTATCCATAGAAGATTTCATTACTTTTTAATTGCAAGATCAACAATGATTAATTGAGGGAAAATTTATAAACACTTCGAAGAATCTTTTTATTTCAAAATATTTCAGACTACCAAGAGTATTACTAAAATATGTACAACACCCGCCACACATGTGTCACAATCTCGTTGACGACTAAATAAAATGAATAGCAAATTGTTTTCTTCCAGTGTTATTTTGTCACTCTCACCAATACTACTACATTGGGCATCTATGACTTAAATCAATCCCAAACGGTGTCAGAAGTATGATAAGTACGGATCTCCTGAAACCACGTACGCTACGCTTAAATTACGTACAGTTTTTTCATTTGCTAAGTACTTAACCTTAGCCCTATTCATTTTAGACTTAGAGTTGAATCTGAAATCGGGATTAATATGACTTAAACGTTAAGCACAGTTAACGAAACAGTGAGCATAACTGCAAGAGCTCTATGGGGGGATCCAAACGAGGAAAAATCAGGGGGACTGCTATGACTTAGCAATCCCAAATTAAGGGGAGCTATAACAGGTTACTCTCAGCTACTGGCACGTCTTAACCGCGTAGGAATAGTGGGAGGAAATGTTTATAGAGCATGTAGGGAGGAGAGTGGGATATTAAACCACCTTTCTTACAAATACGGTCCCGATATCTTGCGAGCAACACTTTAAAAGACATATGCTGGAAGAAATAAAGGAAACTTGTTAATGGCACGGAGTATGTGTCAAACTTCTTGAGGCTAAATACACTGTTCAGGCAGACACTAGTTTAAGGGCATGTCACAAGATGTGGGCAAACATACCCCTGCAATCAATCTAACCTAATATGTTTTCGGTTTGCTCCATACAAATTGTTTAGGCGTGAGTACTTTCGTGACAGCAAAACAAAACGTGTCTCGCTTTTGGTCAACTATACCTGCAAGAGCGGTTTTTGCCGCATAGCGTTGTTCTTTGAAGCTTCTAATTTTCCAACTGGCTTTTGATTTTCTTAAACTAAACAATTGCATCTTAAGAATTTTGTAAATAAACTTAAGATTTTCCGGGTGCTTACATAGTTTTAATAGTTTTCCCCTTCTAAATTTTTTCTTTTGTTTCTGTTAATCGATGTTAAATTGTTGCTGCAACATGTTTAAGTGCTGCATGCTTTCAGCAGTTTTATTTTTTCTTTTACTGCTACTTTTGAAAATAAAAACTTTAGCGATTGTTAAGACAATTAAGAAAAGTTAAGATGTAAATACATACAGCTCTATATATCTACATATATTATGCATTTGATGTTAATAGAGCATTTCCTTCCAATCGGAAAATAGAACATAAGACCATTAAGCAATTTTTGTTTTTTGCTCCTTTGACTGATTGTTCAGAAAATACGTTTGCTATTTCGAAACAAAATACATACATATGTATGTGTTTAAATGAGCCTTTTACATGAGACTTGTTATTGTAAAAGTTATGTTTGTGCTTTCCAGCTATTTAAACATGGCAACCTAAACAATAGTGCTTAAGAGAAAGGATAAACTAATTACTTTTATGATGGAAAGCCCAGTCCTTTTGGAAAATAATTGTATGAAAATATTTAAAAATTCAAAACTGAACTTAATTATTGGTTTGCTTTGAGAGTCAGTTTAAATGTGTTCTTTGAGGTCTAAAAATAGAACTTATAACTGTTTTCTGTCTTTTCCACCGACATTTCGTTGCTGCTAATCAACCAACTCATCAGTAGACCCGAAAAATCTTAAAAGAATTTTTGAAACCCAACTACTTATTCCAAAGTAAAAGTGTTGCAAGACGAAAACAAAAACGTTTTCTTAATTAAAGCTTGAACATTTTTGAATCTAATTTTGCTCATGAGAATTTTTGAATGAATTGTTGGTTCCGAGAAACAAGTCCAGGGGGCAAATCACCGCATTTGAAATCGAGTGCTTTGAACTCGTTATCGAAACGCATCTAATCGATATTGTACTCGATTGTTACTACACTATCGAAAACAAATAAACTTTAGCTTTTAGCAGCAAAACAAATAAAATAGCAAAGAAGCGACAAAAAATTAAAGAAATAATTTAAGAAATATAAATTTTATTGTTTTTAGGGAAAGTGAATACCAAGAAAAAGATTTTCCACTAAGTAGTGTATTTCATTTGTTACATTTTTCACTGCTTTGCACATAATGCTTTGTGCCAACCCCACTAAAAAATAATTCCTGGCCGTGTGCTGAAAGCTGCCACTGGCCAAAAGGGACAATGTAGCGGCAAGCTGCAATACGCGTGGTACGCTCGTCGACATGTGACCAGAGATATTTATTTCCGTTAAAACGTATTTAAAAGTTCTAATCTAAAATTAAAAGTTCTAATCTTTTGCTTTAAACTCACAACTTGCTCAGCTTCTGGCAATGAAAAAGGATTGCTTTTATCACGAATGTTCCTACTTATAATGGCAATATTGGACTCATCCTCCGATTCCGAAGATGATAAACATAAAAACACATTTGGATTCATTTATCTTGAAGTTTTTCACCAACTTATTTTAAATTTGATTTCCTTTTTCGTTTTGTTTCTTTATTGTCAAATGCGTACTGCGATGTAAAAAATAGTAGTAGACAATATTAATTGCGATCGAATACTGTGATCCAAAAAATTGCCACCGTCGAAATATTTGTACACACGAAAGTAGACTCGATTTCGAATGCAGTGATTTGCCCCCAGCTCGGCTGCCAATCGTCACCCACCAAGTGAGATAACACAGCCATTGAATTTGTCCCACAAAAGAGTCATTGTTTCGTTAGTTGTGTGGCAAGTGGTATCGTTCTGTTGAAACCACATGTCGTTCACATCCATATCTTTCAATTCGGGCCATAGCAAATTCGGCATCATCTCTCGGTAACGAATATCATTCACAGTAACTGTTTGACTGGCCTCATTTCGGGGAGAATACATCCCGATGCTGCCGCCAGCCCATAAACCGCACCCAACAGTTACTTTTTGTGGCCGCATTAGTTTTTCGACAATCATTCTTGCATTATCATTCGGCCAAGTGTGGCAATTTTGCTTATTGACGAATACACTGAAGTGAAAATATGACTCGTCACTGAAAATGATTTTCTTCGAAAATTGATCATCTGCTGTTGCCATTTTTTGAAACCCTTCTGACCACTGGCGACGCTTGGAATGATCAAGACCCGGCAAGAAATAGCTGATGGAAACTAACACATTAACAACTTAATTACTAACACATGTAAAGCAATTTTATATGTTTCAGCGTTGCCATTACAAGGATTGTTTTAGTATTTTGATTTTCCCGTATTAATTTGGCAATTTCATTTGGAACTACGTTTATGCATTAATTTTTTTATAGGTTCATCTGTACATTTTTTCTCTAAATGTAGTTTATTATATTTTCTTTGAATTGTTTTTTGAAAATTTTCGAAAAATTCTTTTTTTTATTTAATAATAAAGAAATTAATAGCATTATATGTAATTTTGTGGGCATTTTCCAAAATGGATTTTTAATGATCAGTTTGCTAAGGTGGTAACGCTGGTACAAAAAATAAATCACACGTACACGAATGTTTACATCATTTTTTTCATTTTGCCCTTAGGAAAATGTTAGAAGCCGTGATGTATAAAACCATCAGCAGTGTCGGTTCTTGCTGGGGAGGCTTTAGTTATTGAGTGAATTGCACCTTGTAATAATGTTCATCAACGACGAGCGTGAGAGGTGCAATTGTCAGTCCCGCTATCACGAGCAGCAGCAATATTTTCTGCAGCACGATCATGAACTGGTGTTTTCACATCTCCTACAGACCCGGTTGGCTCAAACTTTTGCATGAGTTTTCCAATTGTACTCCCATTTGGATGATTAACTTGTCGAAAAAATCACGATATGTACGATTTACATTTTGATTTGAACGGCCATTTTCATAACAAGCCTGAATAACTTGAACTCGTTATTCCATTGTGTTTCCTTTCATTTCAAATTGAATTGGTCTTGAATTGAGAAATATGAAATTAAATACTGCCAAAAGCTGGACGTTTATGTTTAGGGTTTGCATTTAACATTGGCCCCGAAAATTTAACCACCCGTTCCAATTTCACTATTAAACACGATTGTTGTCCTCGAGAACATTAACTAAAGCGATATTATGTTCTATAAAATTCAAAAACTATGTGAATTGAGTTTCTCGTCATTTTCAGCTCCAGCTTCTTTCCGTATTCAATAAAATAAAATCAAAAAAAAATCTGAAGGCACGATAACTTTAAAGCCTTGCTGACAGTAAAAAATTATATTTTTCCCATTATTATACCTCCACGCAAATGATTTGAAAACCACACTCTTTTTATAGGCTTTCTTTTTAAACTGCCATTAACTTAAACTCACAATTAACAAAATAGTCCACAAACAGGAAATTTATATCTTCCAATTGACTTCAGTTTCTGTCCGTAATAAAAATGTTTATTGTCCACGCACACACACACATATATTTCATCCGCTTTCCAACGATAACGATAAAATAAGTTTTTAATTTTATTTATATTATTATTATTATTGTTATTATTGTTATAACTATATGCGTAGAAAGCATTGAAAAAAAGAGAAGGAAATAAATTCACTGAACGGTTCAATTCATTTGGTGAAAATTTTCATCTTACTGTTTTTTGACTTAATCCCCAGCGAAAAATCATTATCACTGGCGCATCATACGCTTGCAAGTGAACGTTGCAATATCATTGCCAATTTTATTATCATCATTGCCGGTTTTATTTGCAATAATTTTCACAAAAATTTTTTATTTTATTTTTATTTTTTTTATTTTTATTAATAATGCGTTTTAAGCTGATATTTGCCGTTTCTCTACTCTGCCATTTCTGTTGAATATTATTTATTTTATTTAATACTCAATTGCTGAAAATCATTGCAAAATGGTGTTGATGATGATGATGATGATTGTGACGACGAGCAAGATAATACACGTTTTATAAAATTCCTTCTAAAAGTGATTTTTATCCATGGTGATGATAAAAACAGACATTTTTCTCTCCGAGTGCTTCAAAAGTGCTAAAATATGCATTAAAATGTATTTATCTGTCTCTAATATGCAGAAAATCATAGTCGCTTTTAGTTGCAAATATATAATCTACAATTTTAAAACAGAAAAAGCCAAATTTAAATCCAGTTTCTGTTTTGCACACATACACACAGGCAAACAGGCAGTACGATAAACTGATGTAAATGAAAAACCTGGATTAGGGTGCCATAGAAAATTATAAATTTTTATTCTGCAAGTGCAACTTTTTTTTTATAATTTTATTGCAACAAAAGAAAATTAATTATTTTATCGGGTTAGAGTTTGATTTTACTTCCTCAGCAAGGGCAAAGATTTTTTGTTTTGACAAAATTGCAGTGATCAACATGGTTGAAGAAGTTAAAAGGTTGGGGTACATACCATGGCTGTTTCACCGCCACCACAATGCTCATCAGCACCAGACATCTGCAACAAGTATAAAATTTTCAGGCATGCATAAACACGCACTCTGATTTTTATGATCTAATTGTTTTTATACAAATGTAAAAAACACTTGTTTACACATCGGCTCGTTTCAAACAATCAGTTCTACGCACTTAATGTTTTATGCCAACATGAATGTTACAACTGTGTCGCTAATAGCCTTTTTACACTGACGCACATCTTACATCTTTCATCAATTTGCAAAGATGTTACATCTTCCCCATAAGAATTATACAGGGCGAAAATTCTACATCTTTCTACATCAGTAGAAGATGATCCTTTCGCATTTTGTTCCATCTTACATCTTTCGATTTTTTTAATGCCATCACCAAAATAATTGCAGAAAATTTATTGCTTTTGTACCATCACTTTGCTAGTGATGGTACATTTCAGAAAACAAATTTAACATAAAAAAATGAGCGGAACATGTATTTTCTTATAATTTTTAATTAATATACATACATACATACAAATAAATTCATTTGAATTGCAGTGCAAAAGAAAGCCCATCGTATGGTCAATCAATATGGAGAACATGTTGCTTGACCTATGGAAATAAAAATGTCCAAAATGGTCCATTTTAAATGGACTTGGACATTTTAAATTTTTTTTTATTTTTCACAAAAATTTTGCGTCTTTTTTTTTTTTTTTGACAAATAAATGAAAGATGTTGTCAATGTAAGCGACTGTTTCACATTTTCAACATCTTCCATGCGTTTCACGTGGATGTCAGTCGGTGTAAAAAGGCTATAAGGGCATGTGTCATATTTTGTATCAATGCTAACATGTTGTTCACATGTAAAAGTAATTGTCTACTCGGTGTTTTCTTGTCTTGGTGCTATCAAACTATATTTAAAATAAACTATCTATATATTTATTTAACTGTGAACTTCTCTAAAGTTTAAAATGGAACAGTGCCCAGAACTTATATCCGAAGAACTGCTAATCGCTTATGTGCATATAAGTGGCTCGGTTGTTTTTGATTTAATTACGATCAAATCATATGCTCAAAACAATTTTGCAAAAAGCAAACTGTGTACAAAATAGACATTTTTTTGGTTCTATACAAATCAGTTCGAGTAAAATGTTGCAAAAGAACTTACACTTGTTGCGGCATTTTTTTTGAGCACAAAAAGCAAACAACTATAAAATTCATATAGTGCTTGTTTGAGTTGTGCCTTAAATTCAACTTTAGTAAATATGTTGGCTCGATCATACTTGTTGCAGTTGTCTGATCAGCACCCAAAAAAAAAAAAAAAAAAATTTAGCTAAAGCCCTATGATGTAATTAAGAATTGTAAATCATATAGTTCGACTATAAGGTTTAACAAAAAATATCTTTTTCAATTTTGAGTAAGAGACACCGCACTAAAAAGCTCAATAAGTATTTAAAATTAACACGCTCCAGGAAAAATATTAAAAACGCTCTCTGACTTTAGAATTTTATTTATGGGCCTAGACAATATTTTCCATAGGTAACCAGTGTAATTGAATCGAAGGCAGTATGTCTGACGTCGTGAGGTACACTAAGAGAAAAAACTTCTTTTCTGTTCATCATTCTGTGCATTCATTTTTGCATTAATCATGAGCTAATGAAGCATTACATGCTATTAATGAAGAATATATCATTGATATGATATTGTTTTCTGACACGGAAAAAATCACAAATCAACACGAAATTTTTTCTGTTTTTCTTCCTCTTGTTTCGCCATCTTAAGTTTTTATTTTTCTTATTTAACCACTCAGTTTATTTAGTTTTTTCTTTTTGATTCCTCTCCTCTCCCTCTATTTTATAATTCCATTTTCAATTATTTTGTTTTCAGCCTCTATTGATTTGCCAAGACTCGAACCTGGAGACCTCACGTTTCTTAAATCAGTCACTCTACTAATCCAAGCACTGCCAGAATTTTAAGTAACAGCATAGAAAAATTAAGAAATTAATAAATAAAAAAAAAATAAATTAAAAAAAAAAATAAATTTCTTTTTTCTAAATTCATAGGGAAAAGGTTATATAACTCTTATTTATATAAATAAATAAGGGCAGATCGATGGCTGAAAAGGATACAAAACAATAAATAAAGTCTGATATAAATCTAGAATAATACATTTCAATTGGCCCTTATATCAAGTAACAATAAAATTAATTTTTAAATAAAAACATCTTTTTTAAAAACACCTTCTCCCTAATTTTTGCATAAAAATTGCTGCAGATATTTACTATACATTATGGTATTATGTGTCAGAATTTATAATACTACACACTCCAGCGTTTACATATTGTATAACACATCCACTTAGACACTTTTGAATACATTTGGAAAATCTCCTCTCCGATTATACCCTCAGACTCCTGTATACACTTTATTGTGAATTTATGCAAAACAAAAAGAAACCCACTCTACGCTACACCGGCATTGTTGTCGTTTGATAAAAAGCCATAAATGTTTTGAAACAAAAACAACTACTTACTCACTTTCGTGAGTGTGAAACCGATTTGAAAAGGGTTCAATGATGCAAAGACAGCAGCAGGAACACAGCAGCAGTAGCAGCAGTCGCAACCGAATGCATTATTATTATTATTCATAATTCATCTGTGGAAAGATGAAAAGTTGGATGAGATTTTGACAGGCTTTCTGCTTTTGGATCTATTGATTTGCTTACACACACACACACATACGCACAAACACTCATCAGTTGTTGACTTGAGTTTACAAAAGTGTAGATGATTTTGTCAAGATTTAGAAATTCGAACAAAAAAAAAAAAAACGTTGAGGGTCTTACAAAATTTGAGCTGTTGTGGCAGGAAGCATGACGATGCATCGATTAAATTGTTAACTCGAGCTCTGGAAATAAAGGTGAACGATATTTTGTGGCAATGAATGATTACATTTTGACAGCCAGTTGAAGGATTCTAACGTCTATGTCTATTCGATAATAGCATGCCAATTATAATACAGTATACATTTACAAACTATAAACACTTCGGGAATGCAAAAATTCTGTCCTTTAGATGGTTGCACTGTGCAACAATTAGAAATAATATTTTCTTAACTTTTATATTCACTCAATTTTATTGGTGGCTGGTCCATCCATAATGCACGATGATATTTCTAAAGAAAACACAAAGTTTGTAGGAATTTTTTTTTTAATATTTTATATTGAACTAAAAATAACTATTTTTACCATTATATATTTAACAAAACATTATCTATAGACTCACCAAGGCTTCGATTGCATGCCTCTATCCGATAGAGCCGATATTTTCAATGTCGTTAATTTTTCGAATTATGCAATGCCTTTAATCTCGAACTATTTTTCTAATCTCGATTTATTATTTTAAATATCTTTAAAGAAATAAGTCCAGCAGTGTTAAGCCATATGAGCCATGCTGCCAGTTAATATAACCACGATGCACAGTGGTAACAATTAGCAAACATTGGCGAAAATTCTAGAACTTCTAAGCCTAATGGTTCAGAAGGAGTTTTGTGAAGGCTGAAAAAAAACCAAAAAGTTGGCCACGCCTACTTTTGGCATACATAAACTTAGTTTTCTCATGTACTTAAGCCCCAGAAAGCACATGATTTAGTGGAAATCATGACTTTAAGAATAGATCTGAGACCATTGTGATCGATTGTTAATAATTTTATCAGGCTAGAGTTCAATTTTACTCCCTAAAAATTGAGAAAGTTTTGGTTGTGATCAAATTGGAGTGAGCAGTTAAGAAAATTAAAGTTGGAGACTTACTGGCTGGGGTACATACCATAGCTGCATCACATCCACCACGACGCTCATCAGCACCGAATTTGTTTCCAATCCAAATCATGAATAATTGTATACTCCTTTTAAGCAGCAGCGTATAGCCATTCTACCACCTAATACCATGTTCATACATGCGCCTCTATTGAGATAATCGCAATAAAGTCCATTATTGAGCTCAATATTCTATACAAAAAGTCAATAAAGTTATTGCTTAATAAACTCAAAATTGCTTTAAATATTGAGAAAAATATGAAACACAACACTGTATAAGATGTGTTTAATAAGCAAAAGTATACAATGCGAGATGAATGATGAGATAAATGTCAACAAAAGCAAACAAAACAAAATAAATTATTTGAAAATATATTTCACTTTTTCTTTCTCACTCCCAAAACAAAAACAACAACTTGTTTCCAGCTGTCAAACACCAATTGAGTTAGCGCAATATTTGTATGTATGAACGCCTAAAATATTATGTCAATAAACGGAATATTATCTCAATTAGAAATGCATGTATGAATAAGGTATAAGTCCATTAGCCCGCCAGTTGCTTCAAACTCAGGCCGTGACCAATTGTGTACTGTTTCTATTCAGCAGATCTCTAGTGCGCTGTGTTTGTTGCTTATTCTGTTTTTTGCAGGGACCGTAATAACTCTTATGACTTTTTTCAAAAAAATTAAGAAATAAGAGTTATTTTTGATTTTTATATTTTTAGATAGAAGATAAGAGTTATTTTTGATATTTATTTTTGTAAATGAAAAATAAAATATTATTTTTGATTTTTATATTTTTAAATGAAAAATTAAAGTTATTTTCGATTCTTATATTTTTGGAACGAAGTTCCTTAACGCGGCTTGCTGGGAGTGGAAATTAGTAGAATCGTCACGAAAGCGTGTGAGCTATTTATATGTATTGGTGTACTGTCGACAAGTAATTGTGGATGATGGGCGGTGTCTGCGCTGACAGCAGCGGAGACACCTACCAATAAATATTAATTAGTTGAAAAACGTTCCAAAAATTTAAAGATTTACACACCGGTATTCATAAAAAATAAAACGTTCAAATACATTTTAGAAAAAATTGTATATGAAAAATTTGTTATAAAATGTGTTTCAACAATGTTTTATTTTTTATGAATACCGGTGTTAATTTAAAATTTTAAAATTTCAAAAACATACAGATTTCACCTTGTATTACATTTAAAGATGAAAAAAAACGTAAGGAACTTCGTTCCTAACGGGGGTCCCCCGACCGCATTTCTTTTTTTATATCAGTAATAAAAGCTATTTTTGATTTTTATATTTTTATATCAATAATAAAATTCAATTAAAAATTCGTGACGTATGGTAATATGTCCGCAAAGCTTATTTTGAATTGGACAATTACAAAGAAAAGCGTTTCGATACTTCTGCTAATTTATTGGAGTATTGGGAGAGCAAAAAATTTCCATGGCTTCGAAAATCAGCTTTAAATGTTTATCCTGTACCTGCCACTCAAGATTTCCACACTCAGATTTCAGGTGATTTAAGATATAATTTATCTGAGCAACATTTAAAATCAATTATGATGGTAAAAGTGAACACCTGAAAACGACCTCTTGAATGGCAGCCAAAACTTATAAGATATTTTTTATGCATTCAGGTTTTTATAGCTGATAATGGATAAGTCACATAATATATATTATATTCATATAGAAATTTGAATGAGGCAGAATTTTGAATTTATTATTGATATAAAAATATAAAAATCAAAAATAACTTTTATTTCTCATTAAAAAAAAAAAAAATAAAAATCAAAAATAACTTATATTTTTCATTTAAAAAAAATAAGAATCAAAAAAAACTCTTATTTTTGATTGTTAAAATAAAAATCAAAAATTTAAAAATCATGCAATATTTGGGATGCATTTCGCCTAAAAATCATGATGATGTAATTAAAAGTTTTCTACGATGTTCATTTATGTATGAATTATTTCTTCAAAAATTGAAATATAACTCTTATTTCCGGTCCCTGGTTTTTTGACTTGACCTTATTTTTTTTACAATCGAGTTTATTCGTTCACGAATGCCGGCATTTGGCTACTTGATATTAAAAAAAATGTTTTGGATAATAGTATTTTGCATCTTTGTTGAAATTTTAGCAAACACAATTCAATTTTTTTCATATCAAGACTCACTGATATTTATATTCAAAACGAATAAGAAGTACTTGTTTAAATAAAATTATTAATTTGTATTCTGGCGGCTGCTGCCATTCACGCTCCGGGTTTTGTTTTCAGTCATAAAAATCCTTTACATAAAATGTCACTTTAAGTTGTACGTTATTCATACACAACTTGGCTTATTATTCTTTATACTGTACTCATTTACGGCGTGTTGCAACATGTTGCGGTTGCAGTTTAACCTCTTCAAGCCAAAGTTATAACGTAAGTGTGGTCGCTGACAGTTGGCTGCATGAGTGCAAATCTGCATTTAAAAGTATTTTTCAACGGTTTGGTTTGGCTCGATTTGGTTTGGTTATGGTTGCATTTAATTTATTATTGGTATGACTTAAGGCAAGTAACAAAAAAAAGAAACTCTGTTTGAGCGTACTCAAGTGAATAGGATATTCATTCGTTGGCACCACAGTTGGTGGACAAGGCGCTGTAGAAACCAACGGCAACAGTAACAGACATTCATACACATATTTATTTATATGAATTTCTCTGTTTGTGTGTCTGGTGCCTCGTGCCACAACATATGCCCAAGTTGTCCTTTTTCAGTGGTTTAATTTCCCCATTGTATTCCCTGTATTCAGCCACGTTGCAACATATGGTCAGTTTTGTGTTGAATTTTGTTTGCATTTTGTTTCACTTTAAAACATTCAAAAGAAACACAACAACAGAAACAAGAAAATGTTTATATTTACACTCGTATAAAAAGAAATTGTTAAAGGGCTTTAATTTAACTATTACGAGTAATGGTGCATGTTCCTGTGTTGCATATAACTTCTTTTTAGTCCTTTTTGTGGCACATAAATTGTTGGTAGTTTTGTCTAAATTTGAAATGGTTTTGGGTCTGTCAGTTTGTACTTTGCCTTTTTTACTTTTAACCGTAAAAGTTACAAATTATATGTTTGATGTTACTGTTGTTATTGTTGTTGCTGGTATTTTTGTTGACTCCGTTGAATGATGATCCTTCCAAATGATAGTGGCAATTTGGCAATAAGTGTTTTATTAT
This sequence comes from Sturmia bella, assembly GCA_963662145.1. Taxonomy (NCBI): domain Eukaryota; kingdom Metazoa; phylum Arthropoda; class Insecta; order Diptera; family Tachinidae; genus Sturmia; species Sturmia bella. Next base: position 21,883,428 of record OY759172.1, read on the forward strand.
TTTTTTTTGTTTCTTCTGAAACAAATGTCTGTAAAAGGAAATACTTCTATGTGATGAATGAATAATTATTTTAGTGGCAAAAATTAACAACACTGAGAGAAATTTACTGAAAAATCAATAAATGTTCTGGATACCAATTTTTAGATTTTTTTTTATTTAATTTGGTGTTTTAAGTTGAGCTTAAGGTCACTTTACCTTAAATAAATATATATTTTTTTAATTATTGTCAAATTATTCAATATTTCGAAACACCTTTGTGTATCTTCCGTAGGAAAATGTATTTTCTAATATTTTATAAATTTTCAAATATTAAAATTACAAAAAACAAATCTTATTGACAAACTAATTGAAGAATAAAAAGGGTTTTACATACATAATTAGGTTTTACATACATACTTATTATCTATGCAACTATTCACATTTAAAATTAATCAGCCCAATCATGAATATTTTTTTTTTTATTAAAATTCAAGGTACAATGTATTAGAATATTCATGTTAGTAACAGCCCCAGCGCCTTAGAGGCATTATTGGAGCAAGTTGGCAGTATTATAAACTTATATTTACGAAGTTTCAAAATTTCAATAGATGAGTACTATACAAGGTGAATATAATATGTTTTAATATTTATAAAATAGCAATTAACCAAGATTTAAGTAGTCTATTCAAGTTTACAAAAGTGTTTCATATTCTCAAGGAATTTTATTCCTAAGGAAAATACGTTTCTCGAGAAAAAATTCCTCCAATCATAAATTACCTGAGAAACAAAAAAAAAAAAAAAAAAAAATAAAAGTTGGTAATATCAAAATTTTTTTATAGGAAACAACAAAACACGGCCGATGAACTAATGACAAGCTGTAATAATGGTCCATAATAACTTGGCTGCTGCTGTGGCAGCAACGTTCGTTGCTTAGCAACTGCACTACGGACCCACTTAGACCTCTGAACATAAGCCCGAAAGCCATATGATCAGTTTGGTTACCAGCGTCCCTTCCATGCAAACTTATGGCACTAACCACAGCCAGAGAAGGCTGCTCAACCTGTGATTGGACAAGAAATCTACGTAAAGCAATCCCAGAGCATGGTTCCCGGTACTGCCGAATTGCCCCTCGGTAGAGAGTTTCAGCCCTCAGATAAGATAACTTAGGTATCCTTCAGCCCATCCGCGCCGATCACATAGCACCAAACTAGAAAAATCAGCACGATGCGTTATGTACCCCCGGGGAGAAATTACTTCTTACAGCCAAAAAATAGTTAAATTAGTTTTTGAATACATTTGAAATTATATTGAAGGCAGCAATAAAATAAGATCATTTGTTTTGAATAGCTATTCTACAATGAGAAGCTTTGTAGCACAAAGTACACAGAGATGAAACGCTATCAGAATGAGATAGCAAGTCAGCGCAAAGCTCTGTACGTCTCGTTTTCACAATCGCTCGAGAGCTTGTAGTCAAAACAAAACAAAAAGCATTTTCTATAGAAAAAGTGGTGGTTTTTTTTATTAGAAATTTATGAATGTTTAAAAAGTATATTAAATTGTTTTTTATAATATAAAACTTTATAGTATTCACTGTTTATAATGTGCTAAAGAATATTTAATTATGTTTTATTTTGTGACTTTAAGGACAGTGTCTTAATTTTACTTTGTAGTGGTGGTTTTGTGAGGAAAAATATATGCTCTTTGTAATCAATTTCCAAACACATAAACATGTATTATCAAATCCTAAGTCAAAGATGATTTTTAGTTGACCACTTTTTTACTTTTAATTTACTTTAAATTATTAAATTTTTGCTGTTTCGGTGGTGGTTGTTCATAAAAACGTGCTATTTTTTGTTTTGTTTACATTTGCTTTTCGTAGAAAATGCATACTATAGCCTATCTCTTTACACAATCTGTATGGAAGTTGATTTGAGCAATTTTCAAATGTCACTTTTAACATCTCTGTGCACTCTGTGCTTTGTACGCTTTATCAAAATTGTCAGTTTTGCAACTAAAAAGACTGCTAACCAAGAGCTCCATAGTATTTTTCTCAGTGTTTATTTTGACACCTCTTATCGAACATTGACACTGGTAAAATGGGCACACCCCAACCTGAAACGCAACCTCAACCTACGACAATAACGGTAAGAAAAGTATAAGCACGAACAAGTACCGTTGTGTGTGATTCGGTTATATTGTTGTTGTTGTTGCTGTAAACAACCTACTCAACAAAAATTAACTGCACAAAAACAATCAACCCTGTTCTGCCACACACTTTCAGTTGTTCATGCAACACCCTCGCATAAAGCTAAAGGACTCTCCTCGTCCTCATTGAAAAAATACGACTGTAATTTAACGGCCTGATATGTTAATGACGACGATTTCTTTTATTTAATTTATGCATTTTTATTTGTATATTTTTTGTTTTAAAGGACTATTTATTTGCAACGAGGCAGTCAAAAACAAAAAAAAAAAAAAAAAAAAAGAAGTTGGTCAGTTTTTTGAGGTAAAAATATTTTATTCTTTCGCCAGAAGCATGATGAATTAGCTCGAGCCCGAAAGGGGGATGAAAACGAAACACATAAAGAAGGAACAAATGTGTTGCTGATATTTTAAATAGATTAAACACAATTTACTAAACGAAGAAGACTCTAAAGTAACATGAAGACAGTTTTAACTCGTGCTGATCACGAGTCAAAAAATGGCAACACATGGTCGCGTTTAGAACAGAATATAGAGAACACTACTGCTGAACAGTTGGTCTAATTGTTGAAAATTAAAAAAAAAAGGTTTTCTTCAATGAACAACTGACGCTTTTTTTTTGTTATTATATGGGAGAGTAAATGAAGGTTTTGAGGAATTTCATGTATGAAAAGTATAACGATTTGAATGATACTTTTCAAGTTGAAAGTTAAAGAAAAAAAATTGTTTAAGGAATTATTAGTTACAACAAGACCTCTGAGTAGTTAAGATCGTTTTGCAAAGAGAAACTTAAAAGAAACTTTAAAACTTTATCAATATATATTGTCCGAAAAAAAAATGAGCTTAAGTGAAAATTATACAGTGCCTTATAAATATATAGCCACGGATTATATTTACAATTCCTCTCTAGAAGATGAAAACTCTTCACAATATCTCAGTAGTCCCAGTTATGCGGCCAATTCATATTTAAGCAATAATATTTATATGGAGGCTTGGCCTCCAAGTGCAGACGTGAAGCCCGCAATTACGGCTGACTTTAGCCACTCCTTACAATTTAATAACAGCCCTGCAACGAAAAGTTTAGCCAACAATAACATAAGTATACCCAAAAACTACAAACAAGCCAATAAAAAAACGAAAAAATTAAACTCTTGCAACAAAAAATCACCTGCGCAAAGTAACACAAATCCTCCCAGCCCCACCGTGCTAAAGAAAAGACGGCAAGCGGCCAATGCCCGTGAGCGCAAACGCATGAATGGTTTGAACGAGGCCTTCGATCGTTTAAGAGAAGTAGTGCCGGCACCCTCGCTAGAACAAAAGTTGTCAAAATTCGAAACACTGCAAATGGCTCAAACTTACATAAGTGCTTTATTGGATATGCTGGATCATGGCTCGGATTCCTCGGATGGCAGTTATAACAGTTTGTATTCACCCAGTAGTAGGAACTCGACGGAAATCAGTTTCCACTGAGCCAGTGTTTCTATATGTAAAGTATTTTTAAATAATTGCTAGAAATATACCAAAGTATTTAAACTAATTATAAACATAAAAGGGATAAATTAAAAAAAAAAAATGGATGTAACAAATTCTATTTTGGACCAGGTAACGAGAAGGCGTGGGAATATTCAATAAATTTTATGTCTACTAAACTTTGGGAAAGAAATTTTGTTAATTTCTTTGAGCCCTAACACTTTCGGCGAGAATAATGCCGTTCAAATTTTAATTGTTTGGGTTTCGCACTCACAGAGTAAAGACGGAACCCTATTACAGAGGCTTCGCTGAAATTCTGGTCGTCAGTCCGTATCAGGCTCTATTCTCCCCAACATTTTAGCTCTTATTGTCTGGGAGAAGGGGGCTAATGTTTTCACAGATTCCACTACTAAAAACAGTAATAAGTTGAAAACTAAAGGGGGTCCCCAGACAAGAAACTATGAAAATGAGCTAAAATTAACTGTAACGTTTGAATCATAACAGATCGAGCCTAGACATTTGAACAGGATGTGGGGTTTTATAGGCTCTACCATGAAAAATACTAAAAACAACAACAACTACTAGAACAAAGAGTTAAAGATTAAAGGGTGCTGCCATACAAGAAACTGAAATTAGCTGAAACCATAAGAAATAGGAACCTATAATTTTCAGAGTATAGGCAGTTGGTAGATCTCTACAACAACAAGTGCAAAAAAATAGCAAAATGTAATATGTAATTGGTGATGATGCAAGGGGACACCCTTTTGTTTGAAAATCAGCTATAAGTTTTGAAGCCTAGCAGATAAAGACTTGAAATTTTCACAGTATGAATGTAGTTGGCAGGCCTCTATAACAACAATTAGCAAAACTAGCAAAAGTTAACATTTAGTTCCCCGTGTCTATACACGGGGACACCCATTAATTTCCTAAGCATCTTTAACTTTTGAACCATTAGAGATAGAAGCTTGAAATTTCCATAGTGTGTGTTCCTGTTTGGCCTCTACAACACAAAATATTAAAAATAATAAAAAGTTAAAAACCAAAGGGTACCACCTACTGGGGGTACCCATTGTCTACTACTTGCACGTTAGTACCGCACTCTTGCTGAGCAAATCAGTCTCGTACTTGGCTCAATTTATAATTTTTAATTCCAAAAATTTTACTCAAATTACTACTGGTGTCAAGTATTCTTCGTGCCAGTTCTGCTAGTTTGCAAATTCGTTTGTAAAACCCTACAGCTAGGCGACTTTTAGATGTTATGTTTTTATCTCTCTAATATTGCAATATTTTAAAGCAAGTTTTTGGATTTTTATGAAAGTCAGCAGTCGTTTAAAATTTAATTTAATTTTTACAAAATCTTAAATTTTTGTGCAAATAAGAAAAAAACCTCTTCTGAAAAAAACTCACAAAGAACGGGGTACAAATGTTGGAAAAGAAATACAAAACAAAATTGATTCAGCCGCCGCCATCAACTCCTTTTCGCACTAGGCGCCGCCGCAGATTTTCCCATTTGCAAACTGGCTTAAAATTAGCCACCGATCTCAACAAATTTACGGCTTAAAAATTGACATATGCATATAGTATAGTGCAATATTTGCTAAAAAATATTTTTCCCTTAAGAATGAAAACTTTCTACTGTTTGTGATATTAAGCTGAGATTTTCAGGCGGCGGCTTCAAGCAGCTGACAGTTTTTTTTTTGGCAAGCCGCCGCTGCCGCCAAAATCCCGCGGAGCAAGACTCTGAGGTGATCTCAAACTTTTTGCTTGCACTCAGCGAGGAAAATAAAACACTATCATGCTCTAGGAACTTCAAATTGGTCACTGAGGACCACGCATCCTGGAGTAATGATAACTTCAACTTTATTTTTTTTTGTCTTTTGAAAAAATTTCAATCACTATAATTTCACCTCGAAATAAAATCTCTCTTAATTTTGAGAAAGTAAAATCGAAATAAAGTTCCATAAAATAATTATCAATTGTAATATTAAATTGAACTGAAAAGATACTCAAATATTTACTTTTCCAATTTACCTTCATAGATGATGCAAAGAAACAACGAATTCTTTATCTAAAAATACAAAGTAAGTTGTAAATACTAAGAATTTCTTTCGAAACCCTTAACGAAAATTGTTGTCTTGTTCATAATTGTGGCCGCCGCATCAAATCAAATTGCTGTTTGTTTGCGGCAGAAATAACAATCCAAATTAGCACGTGTTTAACATTAAATTTGATGAGTTTTTCAAATACCTAATGGGCTTAAAGAAGAAGTCAAAGACGAGAATACTTATAAAAGAAATGCATGTAAAAATACAATTTTGCCGCTAATTGGCATTCAGCAGAAGAGTGACCCCTTAGAAAATTTTTACATATTAAAGGGGCCATAATTTTGTACAGGATAAAACTAATTATCTGTCAAATCAGACATGAGCTAAGTGTTACCATTCACAAAATAAGTACTAGTTGAAAAAAAACCTTAGATGACTGACCCTGTAGTTAAATTGATTTTTGAATATAATTTCTTTGTTTTTAGTTTTGTTCTCTTACGGGACTTAAACTGCTAAGCGCCCAACTGTGGCGCGATTTGAGCCCATGAAACAACAAGTAATAGAAGTGCAGAACTATTTTTGTATTAGTCCATTACGTTTAGATAATTTTAACTAAGTTTTTTGTTGAATTTTATTTATGGGACCCCTACTTTGCTTTTTGTTTAAGCATCTGCTGTCAATTTCAAGAGAAATAGAAATTGATTTGCGGGTTCATATGCCAATCGAGAAAATCTTTCTACACCATACTTTTCCTAACAGGCATTTTGCTTTCGTTCATGCCATAAAGGATTCTCTTAAAATAGACCTGAATTAAGCCTGAAAAAACAACGTAACTACTGCTCTCATTTTAACCTCTTAACATCCTTTCATCTGGCACAAAACAAATTTCAATAGCAAAAACATTTGCCAAAGTTTCAAACAATTTTTATGTGCGGTTGGCTGACAGGCTTCGCTTTTTTTTGCAGTGAATTACAAAAGACTCATTTGTCGTAACCGAAAAATTGCGTGTCTAAGTGTTGTTGCGAGTCGAATGGGAGACAACAGAGACGACACACGAACATGCAACCAGCCTACAAATTTCAAATATTTTATTTTACCAGTCTCTCCTTACGGTCCTTTTAGCCGCTTTAAGCCAACAATTGTTGTGCTGTGGTGGCGTTTAAAGTTCGGCATTTCTACCATAAATTTAGCAGACCCACCACCCCCATCCCCCTCTCAAAATGCTCACTGGTCTTTAAAGAATTTCTTAAACATACCTTTTTTAATGTTTGTCCTATACATGCGTATGTATATGACTGTGTATGTGTGTATGTGTGTGTGTATTTTTAAGGTTGTTTGTGTAGTAAAATTATTGTGATTTTAATTGTAATTGTTAAGAATTGCTTGCACTCAATTTAAGCCAAAAAGTTTCTATAAAACTGTGTGCTTAAGTGTTTATTTTCTAAGTTTAAATGTAAGTTTCAGCAACAGATTTTGCAAAGTTATTAAAAATACCATTGTATGTATTAATTTTAAATTTCTATTTTATCTTTTTGAATCAGTTTTATTTATTTTAAGAATTTATAGAAATTACAAGCCAGAGAACTTTGTTATTTTAATTTACATCCCCAGAAAATTGTAAAGTAAGAATATTATTAAAAAGGAAAAAAATATCTGAAAAAAATGAAATTAACAAAAATAAAAGGATCGAATAAATATAAGAAGAAAAAAAAAATGTAATAAAATTAAAACAAAGTCAATATCAAAGAGTTTTTTTTTTCATAAGTCAGGGACCAAATTCGTTCGTTAAAATTGAATTTAGTCTTAGTTTAGTTTATTCATTTAGAGAATTGGGTTCTTACAGATCGCCTCAGTTAATCAGCTTAATTATAATATTTAAGTAATAAAAATTTGTATGTATTATTATAACCTTCATAAAAATGTGTAAGGGCATAACATATAAGTTTGTGATTCCGTGTGTAACGTATTGAAATAACCATCTAAGACCCCATAAAGTATATATATTCCGGATCAGAATCAATAGAGATTACAATTAGGAGATGTTCGTCTGTAGTCGTTAAAATACCGTTTCTGAGAAAGCGGTTTGATATAGAAACCGCATTCTTTCGCTAAAATGTGTTAAATTTCGGTAGTGGGTCTGCTAATGAAATTCACTAAGTCTACGGATAGCCGAGATATATCCAAAAAACCGGGTTTTGAGGGGTTTTTTGGCCATTTTTTTTGATCAGATTTTTGAAAAAAATTTGTTTCCTAAAAAGTTAGCCATATCATTTTTAATGCCCATTATATCCAAAAAATTGAAGAATTTTTGAAATCGGCAGATATAGCGTCTCCCGATTTTTCAAGAAATCGGCTTTATATGCCAAATAAATGAACTTTTTGGCACCAAAAATGAATCGGAGGGGTATACAGGCTATTTGCAAGCAAAACTGGACAATTTTTTGACATCGGCCTATATACACTCGAGATATAGCGCCTCCCGATATCTCAAGAAGTTGAGCCTGGAAGCCAAACGAAACAATTTTTTTGCCCTAAAAATTTGTCAGTAGGCTGTTAAGAGGCAAGATTAAAACGTTTTTGGACATTGGAACATGTGCACCACAGATAACGCTCCTACCGATTTCTCAAGAAGTCGGCTCTAAAAGCCAAATAAAACAACTTTTGGTACCAAAAATCGATCAGAATGGGTGTTTAAAAGCAAAATTCGAACATTTTTGAAATCGGTCCATATATACCCGAGATATAGCGTCTCCCGAGTTTTCAAGAAATCGGCTCTATAAGGCAAATAAAATAACTTTTGGCACCAAAAATCAATCAGAATGGTACATATATCATTGTGAAGGGTATTGTTGTTAATATTAAAATTTGAATGTGGGGTAAAACTGTTACATAAATGTAAGTATCTTGCAATCGGCTCATTACTTGCATAGTTTGTTCTGAAACAAAACTTTTCAAACAAACGATTGATTTTCAAAATCCTATAAACTAAAATGACAGCTAAAACAACAGCTAAGAACAATCAGCCCCATTGCGAATGTCGTTGTCGACGTTATCGTCTATTATTGCCTGCATTAAAATTTGGTCGACGCAGATGTCAACTCATTCAACATTTAATAAACTTAATTTCTAAATTTTTTAATCCTCAATTTTGTGAAAAAATCTTTTCTATGTTTGAATCAAGTGAAAGCAGTGATGAAGAAAATAAAGAAATGCTTAGGATTCATAGAAGAGTGACAAATGAGACAAAAATCAGACATTTTTTAATTTGCCGGACATCACGTAAGTAATCAAACAATTTGCCGCGTACTTGCAATAAAACGTAAACTTTTTTTCTGTGTCTTTTGAACAGTTTTGTTGAATGTTTTCGATTAAATAAATCAGCATTCAAATTTATAATAAAAAAAATTGGGCCCTCAGTGATTAACGCCATTTGTTCATCATCAATTTTGACCACGTTAAAGTTAGCTACAACTCTGCGGTTATTGGCTCAAGGCTCATACCAATCGAGTGTTGGTAATGATTTTAGTCTTGGATTATCACAACCAACTGTATCTTTAATTTTGGAAGAAATGCTCGATGTTTTGGCAGGAGTCATCTGTCCTCGTTTTATTAAATTTGAAATGACCGGGTATCCTGGCTTTATAGGCTGCACAGACGGCACGCATATAAAGATTCAAGCTCCTCAGAAGGATATGTACTACAACAGAAAGGGGTTTTTTAGCTTAAATGCTATAAAGTTAATTTATAACATTTAAAAACTCCCTTTTTTTCATATATTTGTTTTTTTTTCGAGTTTAGCAACAAGGGTCTCGAATTGCTGTAAAGTTGTGATATTTAATTTTTTTTTCAATGGCACTAACTGAAATGTTTGAAGCACAAATTCACATGTCGACGCTAAAAAGTTTGTTGACAGAAACAAAGTCAATTCCGGTCAACGATGGCGTAGTATTGACTTCATTAATGCAAACTTGTCGCCGATAACTCTCAATTACTCTCAATATTGACGGCGACAAGACAATGACTGTGCCGACGACATTACTTGTAACGACGTTGGCATTCGCAATAAGGGTGAATATCTGCGGTCTTCTAAGGACTGCCTTTCTAGCAATTTTCTTCTAGCTTCCTATGGGAGGTAGTTTTTGAGGCTAAACTAACTTTAAGGCAGTCTTAGTAAATATTTTTTTTGTCCGCTCAATACGACCAGATGAAATCATTATCTATTATCTATTTCAAATGACTCGGTTTCCAAGTAATAGAACAATGTTCCAAAATACTTTGAATCAAGGAATTGCATAATGATTTAAGGGTAAAAGCGTCTCTAAACTCTGTAGAATTTCTCCTAATAAAACCAAGCATACAATAAGCTCTAGCAACAACAACACAGTGAGTTTGTCTAGAGAATGTTGATTTTAAATCGAAAATTACACCCAGATTCTTTATCTCAGTTGCAAGATTAAGCAGGATGCAATTTAGAGAATAATTAAAATTGATAATAACACTGTTCTGCAAAATAACAATTTTTGATTGAGTTTTGCATAAAAATATGTAGACTATATCTATTTTGGTGCTCTCAACTCAAATCTTGTTTCAGTTTTTCTCTTCTTATTTATTTTTAAAGTATTTTTAAAGTATTTTTAAAGTATTTCACTCAACCGTTGAGGAACATTAAACAACTCTTCTGTTTAGGTGTCACTGGAAGGAGTGCAAATAAATTTTTTTCCAATTCATTTTCCTAGGAACGTTTTTGCTAAGCATGTGCTAATTTATAATTCGTAGCAATTCCTACACTCTCTGTATTTATCTGCTAGTAATTTGTATACGTATATTTTTTTTTGCGCAAAACAATGACTAATTCGGAAGTTGAACATTTTCTGTACACGTAAATGATCCCGAAAGTTAAATAGAAAAAAGCACAAAATTACTGTTACGCAGGAATGAACTGACAAGTTGCTTTTAAATTTGAATGTTCACATAAACTTAAGAATATATATGTATATCTGCCATGATTTCATTGTACAAATATTTTTTTTTGCTTCAAAAGCAGCTTAGGGTGTTCGAGAAATAATAGAAATATCTTTAATTAAGTCTCTTTTCCATAAAAGGCAGGTGTGATGTCTGTGAGGAGAAGATGGTATACATGCCAGGGGAAATACTACATACAATATATATGACTTATATAATGCTTTTCATAGCTCAACGAAAATTAAGAGGGTTACCTCTTTTTATATTTCGGGATTAGAGAACAAAAATAAATATTAATAATCGAAAATCATGATTAGTTTTCCCCTAAAAATTTTTTTTCCATTTCCCAAAAGTGCGATCATGAATAACTTTTCCCATAAAATGTGTTCGCCTTCCGAAATTTCCCCTTATCGTGAATGGATTTTTCAAAGACATTTTTCCCATTTTTTGTATCATTTTGTTCATTTTATTTTCTTTGGAGAACTAGAAAAAAAATGCAAGTAATTGCTACATTTTAATGGATATATAAATCAAGTGAAAATATTTTTAGGTTTAAATCAATAAATAATGTGCACTATGACATGCTTCTCAATAGGGTGCAAAATAACTGACCCATGGCATGTGGTTTTGTGAAGGTTTCTAAAGATGTGGTGGCCGAATTTTGGCATTCGCTTACAGAAGAACTAAAAACTGCTGGGCCTCCTATTAAAAAAGATCATGAATGGAATTTTATAAATGGATATCTTATCCATTCTGCGCAGAGACTTTTCTAAAGCATCCAACACTTTAGAGAGCACTTTGCAAAAAGTGGATTGCGCCATTTCTACTTCGTAATCTCTTCCAACACTTTTTTTGGTATTCACCCTTTGCAAAAAATACGTAAGCATGCGCTTAGTTTTACGATGGCGGGCGGAATATCAAATGATTTATTTTTCCGACAGAGAATCTGTCAAAATATTGAACAGGCATGAAAACTCCGATTTATTCACCCTTTTTATGAATGTTTACATCAGTTTTTTCATTTTGCTCTTAAGAAAATGATAGAAACCCTGATGTATGAATCCATCAGCAGTGTCGGTCATATGATCCATCTTGCAGGGTAGTATATCTTTCCGCCGGGTACCCTGTATTTGCATATCTTACCCCAATTGTTTACCTTATAAATCCTTGCTGTATTTCTGCTGTGCAATAAATATTGAACACAAATTTCCGAGCTCAATTATTTTCTTTTTTTATTGAATCTCCTAATAGATATGTAAATGCAATTTTATCACCACATGTACAAGTTATGTTGAATGCTTAACTTTGATATGTTTTGTATGTGAACGCAAGCATGTACTTTTGTAGTATTTAGTTTTTTATGCAGAAGCTGCTTCTTTGTTTTTATATACATACATACATATATTATTCACTTGCAACTTGAAACAAAACGCAATGATATGACAACATAAAAAACAGCAAAATGAAACGAAAAAAAACAAAAATGAAAATTACTTCTAACAACATGTTACAACAGCAATTAAGACGGGTAAAACAGCAACAATAAACTCATAAACGTTTGAGCAAGCACATACCCACTAAAACTTCCGAACTCGCATTCATTCCGCAACAATGCAGACGTATAAATATAAGCATGAGTGTATGTGTGCTCTGGGTGTGTGTTTGTGTGTGTGTGTGTGTTTTTGTTTAAAAAAGAGAATCATTCTATCGTTTCAGGACAGTAATTAAAAGGAAGAAAAAACTGCAAATGTGGGGAATTTATAACAAACTTTAATATGACAATACTAAACCAGTCAGTTAAGTAACTTTAACTAACAGACCCAATACACACATGCATTAAATATACTTAATACTTTGCCAGCAGTGCATACTTTCAGGCGTCAGGCTTTATGGTACAGTCGCAAGCAAGCATGACTAGCAACGCTTGCTTGGGTGTGTGCGGCGCTGGCAACGGTTTGTTAGCAGCATTGCTGTCATTTCGACCAAACAAGCAATACGTGCCGGAAAAGGAATAAAATTGCAAGTGAACAAATAAAAAATTCCTCTACATTTAAAGGTACATATTTACGCTGCCGTTTCTTTTTATTAACGTTATTAGTAAAAGGGTAAAAATAAAAACGCAAAAGTTTTTTGTAAATTCCTGCTTCAGATTTAATCAAGGCAGTTGCTCCACGTAAACGCTTTATTGCTTAAACAACTTGAAGCTGTTTCTGTTGCCAGCTTCACTCACTCACTCACTCACTCATTATGCCACTAACGAAGACCCTGGCATAATAAATGTACCATATTCTTGTGAGCTGGCTGAAGAAGTATTAATGTGGATCTTTTTTTAAAGCCATTCATGTCGCTGTGCTGTGGCAAAATTTTAAATTATAAAATGTCTTTGTTATTCGCATTTGCGGTGAGACTTAGCAGCGAGCAAAAAAGCTTAACATGACAGTCACTTGCTTGCTGAACAACTTTAAGCTGTCAAGTACGTTGAATGTGCTTGCTTGTTTATTGTTGCAAATGGCATTTTAAAGAAAAGAAAAAAAAAAACACAGAAAAATTCCATTATTGTTATTAAAAAAGATCAAAATATTTAAGAAACAAAAGCTAAATCATATGTGTGCACAAATAACTTAGGTAACGAAAATTATGAAGTGTACATAAATAAATCTACACATATCACCTTCCCTCTTCACTGCTAAGGGCCAAAACGGAGCTTTTAAGAAAATTTACATTTAAAAAAAAAAGCTTGGCGAAATAACTCTGCAGACTTATGCGGAAATGTTTACTGCCAATCAATCTCTTCATCTTGTAAATATTATTCAAAAACAGCTTAATCTAGTTTATTAACTTAAAGCTAAATGCTAAAAATTCCGCAGCTAAATAAATATACGCACTGATTTTTGTATGAATTGATGGAAAAAATCTCCACTAATATAATATAATATTATATATGTATGTGATAATAAAAAGAAATGCGGTCGGGGGACCCCCGTTAGGAACGGAGTTCCTTACGTTTTTTCTTCATCTTCGAATGTAATACAAGTTGAAATCTGTATGTTTTATTTTGTGTTGTTTTTGAAATTTTTAAATTTTATATGCTTCTTAAAATTTTTGAAACGTTTTATTTTTTTACTTTTGACACATGCAGTATTTTTTTTGTCAACCTGCTACAAAACGAAGAAAACTTTTCAATATTGCTGTTGCTTTTGTTGTGGCATACTTTACTTTAGCGACATCTATCAACTGATAGTGTCCGCTTTCACAACTAATTAATATTTTATGGTAGGTGTCTCCGCTAGCAGCAGCGGATACACATACACAATTGTTTGTTGACAGATTCACCAATACATATAAACAGCTCACACGCTTTCGTGACGATTTCTACTAATTTGCACTACCAGCAAGCCGCTTTAAGGAACTTCGTTACATTTCTTTTTTGCACTTCATACTGAGGTGTGCGGAGTTTTACATAAGAAATGTACCAATGTGAAATTAGATAACTTTTTATACCCTTTATCGAAAGGGTATACATATATAGATTTGTTTCATAAAACACTGGTTTTCGGGCACTGATTGTGAAGCCACCAGAAAATTTATTGATCTAAATCTTACCTTAATCGTTTTAGAAATGTCTTCTCTGCTAAGGGTTTTAAAATAATTAAAATCGAGTTTATAATTACTAAGATATAGACAAAAAAAAAAATATAACACAAAATTTTATCACATTTATTGTTTTATATAAATAAAAATTCAGTCAAGTACGAGGCTGGCTCGCACACTTAGGGTTTCGTACGTACGTATGTGTAATGTACGTATGGAATGGCATATGTGAATACGTACATATATTGTATAAATTTCATCTCTCTGTCTCTTACAGCTTGAGAGTTACGTTTAGTTGCTACTTTATGTTGTATGGGGACACCTAGTAGTTTTCGACTTGTTGTTGTCATTTGCTGTTGTAAGGCATCTGGGAATACATAGACTGTGCGATTTTCGGCTATATATCTCTTACGGTTTGAGAGTTATACATAGGTGTTACTCTACGTTGTAAAGGAACACCTGGTAGTATTACATTTGTTGCTGTGGAGCATATGTGAATACATATATTATGCAAATTTTATCCCTCTGTCTCTCACGGTTCGAGAGTAACGGCTAAACTTTTTACATTGTATAGGGACACCTGGTAGTTTTCGACATGTTGCTGTTTTTAGTATTTGTTGTTGTAGGGCATGTGAAGGTACATATATTGTGCGAATTTCAGCTCTCTGTCTTTTACAGTTTATCAGCTACGGCTAATTGTTACTTTAGGTTGTATAGGGACACCTGGTAGTTTTACAGTTGTTGTAATTTTTAGCATTTGTTGTTGTTGACCATCTACAAGTACATGGTCTGTGCGAATTTCAGCTTCCTATCTCCTACGGTTCGAGAGTTATAGCTAATTGTAACTTTCCGTTGTATAGGGACACCTGGTAGTTTTCGCTTTGTTGTTGTTTTTAGCATTTGTTGTTGCAGCGGCAAGATACAACATATGTCTTCTATTAAAACGGAAGTGCACTTGTTCCATTATTTGAAGAGTTATTTAGCTAAATTGATGAGAAATTTTGAATCATGCTTGTTCCTGTCCGTTCATGCCTGTTCATGCTTCATATTGCTCATTTTTCAAATATGTATTTGCAAGTGGTTGAGAGACCAGCAGTGCAGTCAGTATCAATGCTTATTAAAAACACTGTTTTGAGTTCCTTATTCCATTCCCAACAAACATGTTATTTATCCTGCAAACATTTACTTGTGTAACGTAAAAACTACAACATTAGAAAAAACTTATATTTAAAGTTTTCTCCAGTTGTAATTGTTCACAACATGTGGTAGTAACAAATCCAACAAACTGCAAAGCCAACTCAAACGTTATGGACTAGAAATTTCTAAAAAAAAAAACACACACATATTACAACTTTTTCACTTGTTAATAAAGTTTTTCAACAGTTACAAACAGTTGTACGTGTGTGGAAAAAGAGAGAAACAAATGTATGTCCTTCGTTTAGCTTCATGTTGGCGGCAACACTGCTGCATGGTCAGCACAGGTGTTGTAAAAAAACGAAAGAAGCAACAGAAAGTTTCTTTTAATAAATTAAATTGTGGAAAATTAAAAACAAAAGTTTACAGCACACAATTGAGGATTATTTTCGTATTCATTTTAATTGCAATAAAATAACAAAGTTGCTAAAAGAAGTGCAAAAGCCATCAGGTACGACGACTGCGACAAAAAAAATTGAGAGGATAAAACAAAATCTATGGCAACTGAAAGCCCAGTAGTTTTTTTTTTTTTTCTTAGAGAAATCGAAGGCCTGGGGAGACTAAGACTGTACTTAGCTTAATCATTTTGATGGCAAAAATTTCTTTAAATCGTTTTCTGTTTTTTTTTTGTATGAGACATTATTTAACCTTTTTACAAATCATCTCCTTAAATTAAGCCCATTCTTGCTCACTCTTTCAAAAATCAATTCTCTAACACTTTTTAAGTCATCAGAATCACCAGGATGTTTGAAATTTTAGCTTGTTTGCTTCGCTTTGGAAGTGGTGATTGTCTGCTTGCGTTTTTGCTCTTTCATTTCATTATTATTTTATTTATGCTACTTTTGGCCAAAAGTCAATTGTTAATAAAATTTGTTACACCCAAATATTTATGGAGGGAAGCTAAAAATTTATCCGTTTTGCCAACCCACGTTGCGTACAATTTCACAAAGACCAAATGAAACAAAAACCAAAAACAAATTGCTAGAATATTTTTTCATTCCAGTTTAAAATTTTGCATAAACGAAAACTCAGGCGAGGAGGCTGTTGGAACAGGCAATTACAAAACGATGTGAAAATTATATTTCAATGTACTACCTGGCTCACGATATCGCCTCGAGTCTCTGTTGTTCAAATCAATAACAATATATTAAATTTTGTTTCTGGTAGGAATATATTTATGAGTGACCAGACACGATACAGTGAGCTGACTAGCTCACTGTATAGTAAAGAAGTAAGAAAGCTATTAGCAGCTGGGTCTAGTATTCGATAGCGAAAATCCATCGTTCGTTCTGGTTGTGTTTCTGGCATCATAAGCGTTGAGTTTGAGAACCAAAATTTTGTCGTGTTAAACGAAATTCATTGTTTTTTTTTTGCAGTTATGTTGCAGGCAACACTAATAACTGGTTGCTGTGAGAGCAACATTAAGAAAAAGAAGTTAAGACAAAAATCGTAAGTGATTGAAAAAATATATAAAGTAAAACTAAATCAAAGGCTCAGTAGATTGGCTGCTTATGAAGGGCCTCAACTTGAAGCTATTTGGATGCTAGTATTATGTTATGTTTCATAGGCTGCCAGTCGTGAGACCGGCCCACTTGGTTCCCAGCAGGTACAGTTGTGCTACCTATAACAGCTGACAGAGAAACAGCCCTGCACACCATCTACTGGTTCTGCCCTGAAGCAGCCAGATAAACGATTTAGATATTCCACCCTGTGTATGGCCTACGAAAGCATGACCGTATTTCTAATTTTTCTTCACAACTTTACGGTGTATCCCTCGATAGTCTACTCAAGATTCGTGTACTCATTTTTCTTCATAAGATCATTTATCTGCAAGCTCCGTTGTACCTATACGACAAAATTAAATTTACTAGATCACATAGAGGCAGAAACATCATTATTCCGCGTCATAGTTGTCAGGTTTCAGAGTGGCAGTTTTTTATAAATGCAGCGCGTCTTTGGAACCTTCTACCAGCTACTCAGCAACTCAAAGGCAACACAAAAAGTTTCAAAAGGTTTTTCTTCAATAACTTCACTTAATTTAATTTAATTTAATTTAATTTATTTTAATTTAATTTTATTTAATTTAATTTATTTTAATTTAATTTTATTTAATTTAATTCAATTCAATTCAATTTAATTTAATTTAATTTAATTTAATTTAATTTAATTTAATTTAATTTAATTTAATTTAATTCAATTCAATTCAATTTAATTTAATTTAATTTAATTTAATTTAATTTAATTTAATTTAATTTAATTTAGTTTAGTTTAATTTAATTTAATTTATTTAATTTTTTTATTATATTGTATTTTTTTATTTATTTATTTATTAACTTGACTCTTGTTTTAATTTATATAATTAAAGTATTTTTCTCCAGTAGTGCCTAGGACCAGTTGTGCCCCTTTAACACATTTCTTTACTTTAAATATAAGTGAAATCTTGTTGTACATTAAATGGAAATAAATTAATAAAAATAAAATAAAAAAAAATAAACGTAGGTATTTATCGAGCAGATAAATTATTTTTCATTTTTACAACTTACCTTTAACAAAAACATAGCGTTAATAACAATCCAACAAAAATCCAAGAAGTGGATTAATTTGCTCTTCCTCCAGACTTCAAGCTTTCAAAAATATTGCCACAACCCCACAAGAAACTTATAGACAAGTTGTAATAATGAGACTTGCTTGCCAGCCAGTTTATCGTTCACTTTTATTAAAGATAGCTTTAGCTAACTCCAACCTTGTTGGTAAGCCGTAATAATGGTCCTAAAGGTACTTGGCAGTTTTATAACCAATTTTCGTTTGCCAAAAGTTTCAATTTCCAGTTTTTAGTTAGCGAAATTAATTTTCATTTCATTTAAATAAAAAAAATTGCCAAATTTTTCCTGCATTTTTTTTGCGCAACAAAAAAATTATTTTAAAAATTTTTAGCCAGCGGAATTTATTTTCATTTCATTTAAATAAAAAAAAAAAATGGCCAAATTTTCCCTGCATTTTGTTTTTGCGCAACACCCTTTAACCAATTGTTTGTCTAATTTAATGCCCACATTTGTTCAATATTATCCTTTCCTATTAGATGCTTTATTAAGGTTACTATTTTGTCTGTCCTTTGCCTGTCATCGTTTACAGCAAATTTGTTTGTTGGCATGTTTCATCCTTTATGTGTACACCTAAATCCTTTTTATGTTTTGTTTGTTCCTTTTTTCTTTTTTTTTTGGTAGTGTTGCAGCGATATCTTTTCAACATTTACAATTCACAACTGCATGAAATCTTGCCCCCCGAATGAAATTCTCAATTAGACCGTAAAGAACAACAACAAACTCATATTTACAGTTTTGCTACTACTCCCCGTGCTGCACTGCACCCTCTCACTGAACAGCCAAATTTATCGTTGTTTGGCTGTTGGTTGCTTCTAGTTTCTGTATGACTTTGTAGAGTTATTTCGGCTACATGGCCTACAGTTGCCACTTGCATATTGATGTGTTGTTTATCTGGTGGCACTGAGCCCTTGTTCAGCCACCTTCGCCTTTGGTGGCCGCTTAAGTATTTTGCAGCAACTAATAATCGTATATTTTCATCGATATTGCCACACTTTAGTTGCGGCATGGGTGGAGGCATGTGTCAGAAGCAGTAGTTACTTTTTTTTTTTTGGTATGCAAGGATTTGCTTTAGTTTTCTAGCAACCATAAAATTCCACTTGTTACTAAGTTATGTGCGAGTATGTGGTGCAATGGCGTTTTCATAGGCAGCAGCTAAAATTTGGGGGACATTGAACGTTGGCTTGTTTGTTATTCGCCGCTCTGGGCAGTTAAATGCTGCAGCTGCTGCATCTTTGATGTAAAACTCGTTAAGAGTGGTTTTGTATCTCGCATTTGGAACATTTTTAAAGTACATCATTGGAAAAGAAAACAGGGTAGGGCTTTGAAAAATATAGAAGTTTTAGTTTGATTTTTATGAATAACACTATGCAACAAATCAGCCACTTTTTTCATAACGTACTCCAATCGTCATGTTTTCAGATTCCATGGATACGTTTTTTTTTTCAGAATTCTTTTTTCTAAAATTAATGATTTTTAAAGCGGCTGCTTCATATATGTACCTTATTAATACTTTAATGTATGCGATTTTATTACACAATAAGTCCAAGAATTGCAAACTTTTATATAAAGGATTTATTTCAGGAGTCCTTAAAATAAATTTTAAAAAATTTCCAAAAAGAAGGGGAACACACCAAGCGCTTGATTCATGTCTGCTACAGCGATCATCAATGCCCAAATTGCTTGAAAGCCAGCTTATTACCAATTGGATACTGGTTTTAAGGAGCAGTATCTCATTCATTCTACTGTACCCGATCTCTTCCCCCCGGGGGCACAATATGCACACATTGTTGATCGTAACCAGCTTGATGTAGTGTCTTCTACGGGGAAGAAGGGGTGCACGATTCGCTATAAGAGCCAATTGAAATGTATTATTTTAGGTTTAAAAATATACCTTAATGTTTTCTGTCTTTCTCAGCCGTCTAATGCCGCGAAATTTCGTTGCTGCTAATCAACTTAGTGCGCGTGCATGTAAGCCTTGGTTTTTGAATCGGTGGGTGGAGTAAAATTCCACTGTTTCTTTCCTTTTAATAGGTTTCCAGATTGAGATATCCTTGAAGTTTGTTTTCTTTGCCTTTCATTTACAAAGTTTGGAGTTCTTGTTTGTAAGTGTAAAAAAAAGGATTTTATGCTGGGGTGATCCAGTAATTGACAGCGTAGTATTGAGTGTTAATTTATAAAAAGTAATTTGACTTTGAATTACAATTGTTAATTACTTTATCAGGACTTAGCGCGATTTTTCTTCCTCAGAGTTGAGAAAGATTTTCTTTGCAGTTAAATCGTAGTGATCAGCATTATTAAAGCAGACCACAAAGTAAAATTGGGGAACACACCAAGCGCTTGATTCATGTCTGCTACAGTGATCACCAATGCCCAAATTGCTTGAAAGCCAGCTCATTACCAACCATTACTGGTTTTAAGGAGCATCCTACTGTACCCAATCTCTCTCCCAGGGGGCACAATATGCATCTTGCTGATCGCAACCAGCTTGACGTCGTGTCTTCTACGGGATAGAAGGGGTGCAGGATACCTTGAATGGCTTGATGGGTAAAAATCTTAGGCAGGTCCCGAGAGCAGGTGTCCTGAGGGACTTGCTGAAACCCCTCACGGAGGGGCAATTCGACAGTATGGGGACCGGAGCCCCGAGAGTCATCTCGCCGGTCATAGGTTGAGGAGCCTTGCTTGGTTGAAACGTACTGGCTGTGGTTGCTACCATAAGTTCGCATGGAAGGGAACGTTGGCAGCTATACTGATCATAGACCCTTGGGTTTATGTTCGGTTGCCCAAATGGGCCTGTAGTGCTGTTGCTAAGCAACAGACGCTGCTTTGTAAGGAACTGGATTGGCGGGAACATTAGCGTTGGTTCAAGGACTGATGCTGTTCGGGACTTCGGGCTATCACGGTAGTCGTGTATCCTATTGCCGTCTAGGGAATTGCAATGCAGCAGAGGTTAGATGGCTCAACTCCTGAGCAAGGAGTTTTGTTATGGCCAAGAAACGTAGCAAATAAATTGTCACCCGAGCAGTTGTTCCGGCTGCTTGGGGGCGGTGGTGCAACGTCCTGATTGCACCACGTGGTTTGACCACCGTCAGGTTGGGCCGAAAGGCAGGTACTGACGTAAATCATTCCACATCTGTACCGGATCTCCTCATTATCGACTGTCCATATTTAATTTTTTGATCTACGATTTTTTATTCAAAACGCCTAAAAAAATATACTTTCGACCAAATGGCTGTCACCATCCATGATGAATATCCATATGGTGGCATTTTGCAACAGTATTTAAAAATAATCCTCCCTAATTAAACTTGACCAATTCCTTTGAACGCTTTTCTATTTAATTTAAAATATTCCCAATTTCAAAATTAAGTTTTCAGTTACGTTGGCAATATTTTTAATTTTGCTATGAAAAAGGCATACGAATGTGACTGTCTTGAAACGTACCTTATTGGACAAACAAGTTTCCCTGCTGACTTAATGTTTACCCTCAACATTTATTCCGTTTTCCAGAGTTCTGTCTTTAAAAGTGAAACATCTTAAAATTTTCATTTTTCCATCTGTTTTGAAAGGCCGACATAAAAATAAGGCTTATAAAAAAATCTCTGCTCTTAAATGCTTTGTGGCAAGTGATGTAGAGAGAAATGGTGTTGCGTTGTTGTAAACTGAGATTTTTTGTTTTCGGGGAAAAGTAACCACAAGTATTTTTGGTTCTAAACCCAAAATACAAAATATCTAATGTCTAAAATAAAACATATTTGTACATATTTTATTGCTTAATGCGCCAAATGTGATGTCAGAAATAAAACCAAAAGTAAGCAAAACTAAATAGAAAAAAGGCCTAAAAAGGAAGACCACCATTTTTCTAACGTTTAAAGGAGATTGCGGTATTTTATAGGCATTTTATATTTCAGTGGGAGGAAATGCTCATTACATGCTTATTCACACATAAATTTGCATATTGGTGGTTTTGGAAAATTTATGTTAAACAACTAATGAATAAACAAATTATTTATTTTTAAGTTTTCCATGGCTTCTTTTATTAACTTGCACAAATCTTAATTGAATTTCATTTTTGTTTTTATTTTTTGCTATAATCTTTTTTCTTTTTTTCCCTTTCCCTTTTGAGTTATTTCAAGCATTTATGCATTATTTGATGGCATTGAGTTTCTTTTATGTTCTTATGCGTTTTTTTCTTCTTCTGTTGATTGAAATATATTTTTATATTCTTTCATCAACTTCCAATTGATTTTTCGCCGGGTCGCGCAGTTTTTAAGCATTAATTTTTATATTAAAGTCGAACTATATGATATTACAATTGTTGATAATTCTACTTCCTCAAAATTGAGAATTTTTTTTGTGGTAACATTGGAGTGGTCGTGAAACAGTGTAGGGTATATGTGTAAGTCGACTTATACCTATTTTAATTATTTTATTGCAGTGTAAAACCTTTCATTGTTTTGTTTATTTGTTGATAATAAATAATGTATGCAGTTTTAAGGATTTTGTAATAGTATACATAGAATGCTATTTTTGAAAAGAAATTCAGAAGAAAAGCTTTTTTGTAGTGTATAGGTGTAAGTCGACTTATACCTATTTTGATTACTTTATTATAGTGTAAAACCTTTCATTGTTTTTGTTATTTATTGATAACAAATAATGTATATAGTTTTAAGGCCTTTGTAATAGTATACATAGAATGCTATTTTTGAAAATAAATTCAGAAAAAAAGCTTTTTAGCCCTCAAAACGGCAACTTCTTTGAAGAAAGAAAAAGTAAAGTTTTTTTTTTTTTTTTAATAGTCAGTGGCGTTGATTAGCGCTGAATACAATAATAGAAAATATATATATGTACATATATACATATAGGAATAAGTATAATAGCCTTGCCTTTGACACAATACAACAGCCATGTTATGTGCCCCAGCCAGTAAGTACTCAACTTTAGTTTTCTTGTCTTCTTTCAAAACATTGATCACTCCAATTTCATCCAAAAAAAAAAAAAAAAAATCCTTTTCCAATATTGAGAAAGTAAAAGTCGAACTCTAGCATTATTTAACTATTAACAATTGTAAATTTTAGGGTTCGACCTTAAAGTTAAAATTAAAATTTGCACTCTATTTCTCGATTACTTTTACGTGGTGTGAAAGGAGGAGTAGAGTCGTCAAATGTAATATCAACATACAACTAATTCGTGTCTCCAATATTTCTTTTCACGCCTCTTTACAGGGGCTCTCAAAAAAAAAAAAAAAGAAATGCGGTCAGGGGACCCCCGTTAGTTCCTTACGTTTTTTCTTCATCTTCGAATGTAGTACAGGGTGAAATCTTTAAGTTTTATTTTGTGTTGTTTTTGAAATTTTATATGCTTCTTAAAATTTTTGGAACGTATTGTTTTTTTAATTTTGGCACATGCAGTATTTTTTTGTCAATCTGCTACAAAACGAAGAAAATTTTTCAATATTGCTGTTTTTTGTTGTGACATACTTTACTTTAGCGACATCTATCAACTGATAGTGTCCGTTTTCACAACTAATTAATATTTATTGGTAGGTGTCTCCACTGACAGCAGCGGAGACACCTACACAATTGTTTGTCGACAGATACACCAATACTTATAAACAGCTCACACGCTTTCGTCACGATTTCTACTAATTTGCACTACCAGCAAGCCGCGTTAAGGAACTTCGTTCAAAAAAAAAAAAAAAAGAAATGCGGTCGGGGGACCCCCGTTAGGAACGAAGTTCCTTACGTTTTTTTTTTTTGATCTTTGAATGTAATACAAGGTGAAATCTTTATGTTTTATTTTGTGTTGTTTTTGAAATTTTATGATTCTTTAAATTTTTGGAACGTTTTCCAACTAATTAATATTTATTGGTAGGTGTCTCCGCTGCTGTCAGTGGAGACACCGCCAATCATACACAATTGCTTTTCGACAGCTACACCAATACATATAAACAGCTCACACGCTTTCGTGATGATTTCTACTAATTTGCACTACCAGCAAGCCGCGTTAAGGAACTTCGTTCCAAAAAAGAAAAAAAAAATTGAAAATCGGATGCCTCGAATATGACTATCTTGTTATTTAGTAGTGTAATTTTATTTGTCCTCAATCTATCGTAAAATCGATGTCACACTATCGCCATATTTTTAGCCATACTAATCAATAGTTCCTGATGTATGCCCCAATGAATATCACAGTGTATTGCAAAGAGCATTTAAGATTCGACCCAGTCCGAATGTAACACTTTTACTTCTTTTTAATTCAGCTAACAGTCATTCTCTTTTACTCAAGTAGAGCAAAGCGAAGCAAAGCAAGTCAACTTAAAAGTCTATAAAGTTTTCTTTAGAATGAAATGAGATTTCTTGAGGCTTTCAAAACTTTTGTGTACTTGTGGCAAATAGACACTAAAATTGTTTTCACTTTTATTTTATTATTCACTCAAGCAAACAGTTTTAATTCAAAACAAATTTTTTTTGTTCTTACAAAAATACCTTGAGGGGATTTGCTAAGAATAATTTAAAAACATTTGTTCTTGAAAACTGATAGACAAACAGACACACAGACTTAGAGGTGGGAGAGGGGAACGCTACGGCAACTCGCTCGACTCCAACACCATGGCGTTCACACTGCCGAAGGTGGAAGCAACAAATACATTCTACCACAATCATTGTGTGCAGCTCAAATAGCAGATTTAACCCGAACTTTTGTTAAGAAACTTTCAAAAATTAAGAAATTTCTTAAATAAATTAAGTTTTTTGTGGCAGCAAAGAAAATGAATCAGATTAAAAACCTTGAGCCACAGCTCTTCAAATAGAGCTTATGCAACAAAAGTTTTGGGAAAAGGTATTCCTAAAAAAAAACCACCTAAAAGGGAAAGAGTATTGTAAACCGAAAATTGATCTTTTAGTTGCTGATATGCGAAGTTTCCAAAGAAAACCGGTTTTTGCTACATATCGGGTGAATGGGGACCAATATTGGGAACTTTTAATTTTGCGCAAAAAAAAAAAAATTCCAAAAATAATCTAATTTTTGCGCTTAAGAACTGAGGTTATTAATGCATATGTGAAGATGAGCTTGCACGGATGTTTTTTGGGAATAAATATCACTTTAGGGATTGCACATTACGTTTGTGCCAACCATCAATTTGTTGCAAGTTCCTGTAAACGTCCCCTTTTTATGTCCAGAACTATTCCCTACCCAAGATTTGCTGCCGTAGAAACTCTTGTTTGCCTGCTCCAGCGTTCTAGTGTGTGTGTGTGCGTGTGTGTGCTTTTAGTAGATATTTGAAGTTTAAAGTGCTTAAGAATTTTTAATATGGCCTTTGGCAACTGAACGAAATTTTCTGATAGAAGTGAAGTTGAAAATATTTCTCAGCTTGCTGTCGAGCTTAATTTGAGCCAAAGAATTTCTAATTGCCCCTTTTAAAAATAAGATTTTATAAGTTTATTTTGCCATCTACATACGTTTCGTTGAGTTCCTGAAAATCTCAAGCACTTTATTATGATCAAAGAAGATTTATTAGCGTCACTGCGGTTTTCTTACTTCAGTTTCAGGTTGACTTTAAATAAATTGCGCGTTATTGGATTCGCTGATGGCTGTTTGTTTTTGAGATTTATTACCACCAATAGTGCGCACAAATAATTTAATTTCTGCACACAAATAAATTAATACAGGATTGTGTGGCAAATAACAAAATAACAAAAAAAAAAAAGAACACAAACTTAAAGGCATCCTGCAGGATACAGCCAAATGAAATTCTTTGGAATGTTAAAGGATTTTTATACAATAACGATTTTTAGGTCTACAAAATATTGGTCAGGATAGAAAGTTAATTAAGGAAAGAAAGTTAAAAGTTTGGCTGGGGTACAACTGCAAGTAAATTTTGAAAACGAAATTTTTCCGAATTCTTCAGAACGAAATAAGAATATACTATGGTATTGTTTTTTTTGAATGTTTTATTGTATTTTATTTCTGTCAGCCAAACTCGAACAATGTCTTTAAATCAATTTGCTGTAATAATATAATACTTTACACCCTCTAGTACAACACTGCCACTTGCTGTCCAAAAATTATATTTAAATAAAATTCAGCAGGTTTATTAGCACCATAAAAGCTCACTGGCATATGCTGTCAATATTTAATCTTTAAAAGACATTGAGAATAATGAGACACTGAACATTTCTTTATTACTGTTATTATTATTATTATTATTTTCCTTTTGTTGCAATCAAATGAAACGAAAATTTCGTTGTCCCTGTTGGCTGGCTGGTGTAAAAAAGAAATTATAACGACCGCTGGGTATTTGTTTAAAGTTGTTTTCATAAAGTAAAGTCTAGAGTCTCTCCGAATGTCTGCATAAACGATTATGTTGTTGCTGCTACTGTGGCTGCCTCTGTCACAAAGACCTCAGTAAGGTAAAGAAAAAGAAAATTAAACTGAAATTATCTTTGTCTCAGAAAGAAAAACAAAAAACAAATAATGGAAAATTTGTCTCAAGTGGTTTGTTTAACAAATTTTCCTTTTAAATAATAATTTATTTGAGCAGTTACAAGCAGGCACATGCATGAGATGGCAGGATTTGCTTTGTTGCTGCAAATTAAAGCAAAACGAAATTATAAAAGTTAATTAAAATTGGGGCATGAAAAAGATTTTGTTTTAGAGGATATTAAATGACGTCAAAGAAGTTGAAGTGTATTATTCTATGTTTAATGAGTTGGTAATATCCAAGTGCTGAGCCCAAAATCAGCACAACAGAAAAGATAATAAATTCAGTCAAGTGCGAGACAGACTCTTACAGCAAGTATTCCATGGTATTTTATTTACCAGACAAAGAGTGCTTTGTGTATGTGGCACTCTTTAGTTGTTTGCATTTTTGCTGTTTTTAGTATTTGCTGTTGTAGCTGTTGCCAGTGGAGATTGGGCTAGAAGCGATTCGAAAAAAAGCTTTAGGTTTGTTGATCATCCTAAAGCAATATATACCCCGAATACAGGGACTTAGGTTACCGATTTGCCAAGTGTGGTGGCTCTACCTGTCCTGCACCATGTGAGCCCTTTCGTAGCTTCGCGATATCTTCAAGAACATATGTATTTTTCAATTGAAACGGTGGCTAAGTCTATGGTGAATAAATGTAAATGAGCAAAAATGTGTCCATACAC
Organism: Sturmia bella; assembly: GCA_963662145.1. Taxonomy (NCBI): domain Eukaryota; kingdom Metazoa; phylum Arthropoda; class Insecta; order Diptera; family Tachinidae; genus Sturmia; species Sturmia bella. The sequence continues at coordinate 21,910,624 of OY759172.1, forward strand.
TTTGAGAAGGAACTTATGCCCAGCGATTTGAATCAACAATCAAATAGTTCCAAAACAGTCTCTAGTTACATATTTTGGTATTCATCTTGATCAACTGCGTACATGGAAATTTCATATCGAAGCAAATTTTAAGCAAATGGCACAAAATGATTAATTGGCAGAAACTCAACTAAGCTCTTTTATAGAAATATGGTACTACGAAATACAGCTGTGGCGCCCAGCTTCTGCCTCCAACATGGAAAAAGTTTAGTGATGCCAAAACAAAATTTTACGTGTGTTAACAATGGGCCCTTGGTACGCCAGCAACTCTAATATACATATGTACATCGAAATTTAAATGTGCCTCTTGTGAGTTTATTTTTAATTCTGGCTGTTCCATTCTGTCTGGTACTTGGCTCAATATATTTCTTTGCTAGTTTTGTTTCGATTTAACTTTACGTTTTTGGGTTCCTCATGACAACATTTTTAAAGTTAAACTGAATCGATTTGATGGCGTGTTTTGCATTTAGCAATATAAATCAAATAAATGACAGCTAACGTGCTTGTTGACGCGACTCCAAAATCCTCATGATTGCCTTTTAATCTAGCATCACTAATTTAATAAAATAAAATTATAGCCTATTTGCAAATTTAACGAAAGTTGTATTGTCAAGAACGTATTACCGCCCTCGCCATTTTTAAACGAATTTAACTGCCATATTTAATAAGCCATTTTTATTATAATTGCGAAGCGGAGCAGACGTGATTGTTCTTAGTGTCATAGGATCTTTCAGGAATTTCCATACCAAAAAGTATGTAGAATTATACCTTGTTCATACATGCATTTCTAATTGAGATAATACTCAGTTTATTGACATAATATTTTTGGCGTTCACACATACAAATATTGCTTTAACTCAATTAGTATTTGACAGCTGGAAAAAAGTTGTTGTTTTTGTTTTGGTAGTGACAAAAAGAAAGAGAAATACAAATTTGGAAATGCTGCAATGTTTTTATTTTTATTGTATTTATTTTTATTTTTTATTATTTTGTTTTGTTTGCTTTTGTTGACATTTATCTCGTCATTAACCTCGCATTGTATACTTTTGCTAATTAAGCACATCTTTTACAGTGTTGTGTTTCATCTTTTTCTCAATATTCAAAGCAATTTTGAGTTTATTAAGCAATAACTTTATTGGCTTTTTGTATGGAATATTGAGCTCAATAATGGACTTTATTGCGATTATCTCAATAAAGGCGCAGGTATGAACATGGCATTAATTGTCTTTATTATGAATGTATGTATATTTTTTACAAAGGAATTTTAATAAAATTATATTGCGTAATGAATCAAGCCTTTTGTTACGTTTTGTAATTTATTTAAAATCCTGTGTAAATTGCTGGCTCGGCCGATAGCCCTCTCAATAGTGCTGTAGTATCAAGCAGCAAATATGGCGTGTTGAAAAATCTCCATCTCTGGTATGCAAAGCAATTTCTTCCACTGCTGCAGAAAAAATATGGTTTTTGGGTATAGCTTTTTTTCTATTTAAAAATGTGTATTTGCTGTAAACATTTTTCACTCCAAGTAACCAATTATTTCGCTACATTATTTCCTCTACCCACTAGTCACCTGCCATTTTTGTCTTTTGCATCATTTAAGCTGACAGCTTGCCATTTTCTAGCTTCTTGGCAAGAAGGGAAAAAAAAACTTCTGTTTTATTTTAACTAATTAATTTTGTTCTTTCTATGTTTTACTTTCCCATAACAACTGTCATTACATATCACCTTGCTACTTTATGCTTATTTGTGTTTTCTTTGCTATTAATCTGTTCTGACGTGCCCTTTCCTGTGCAGCTAATTACGGCCTCTGACACTTTGCCTGTGCATAGGTATAGTAAAATTTAATTATTCTCATATTGTCTTCTTGTTGGCATAATAAGCTTGGTCTATTTTGTATGGCAATAAACTTTCCATTAATAAAATCTACACGTGTGAAAGGCACAGGGCGCAAGTAGACAATATTATTTCCCTTCATGTCCTTTGCAGGGATTATCATAAGCCATATAATCTTTTCCACTGACAGCCAGCGACATTAATACCATTAACGAGGCCAAACTGAGAATCTAGCCTCACTTGCCATTATAATAAATGGATAACAGTTAATGTGCATAAGTGTTGCATACTTTAAGGCTAAAAGTAAGGCAGTTTATTTTATTATTAAAAAATGCAAAGGACCTGCTCATTTTTGCTGTTTATGGCCAGCCATTTACAAGGTAAAACATAATAATTATTATTCGAACTTCATTTTTGCTTTAACTTCATTATATCCTTCTTAACGAGTGCTAGGGTTTTTATTAAGTACATAAATCGAAAGCTAAATTGCGTAAGCTTTGGCTGCCAGGAGGTTTAAGCAGCAGTTTCAAATTTCAATAGAGTTTCTGGTAAAATATGTTGGAAGCATAAAAACGGCTCCTTTTCTAAGTGGTTTTTGGGCTCATATTATATTAATGTTGTTCATATGACTGTTGTTCATATGACATTATTGCTAAATTCCATAATATAAATACCTATTATATGATTGTTGGGAATTACATTAATTAAACAAGAAAAGACCACATCAGAGACGGGTGATTCAAGGCCGCAACACGTCACCCAGCAGTCACACGATTATGAAATATGCAGAAAGAATCACAGCTGGCAGAAGGAGCATTTCTGAAATGTTAACTAGCACTAAGCTAGCAAGAGGTTTCAAAATAAAATCATCTTATGGTAAGACATTTATATTAAATTACTTGTTCAGGCTCAAGTTCAAAAGTAAAAAAAAAGTAATTTAATATAAATACATTACAATACAATAGTTCGATGAAATTAAAAAAAAAAAATTCTTCATTAAAAAATATTAGCTTGTGGGTATTAAATTAAAACACCAAATATCAATACGCTCTTATTTACGAAGGCTCTTAGTAAGAAAACCTAAAAAAAACTTTGTTACTTTATTGCTCCTGGCCACACAAAAACTTCAACAACTCTAAAATAAATTTAGTCAAGTACGAGGCTGGTTCGCAGTCTTAGGGTTCCGTACGTATGTATGTGTAATGTATGTATGGAGTGGCGTATGTGAATACATATGTATATTGTATAAATTGCCTCTCTCTGTTTTTACAGCTACTTTATGTTAAATGTGAACACCTAGTAATTTTCCACTTGTTGTTGTTGTTGTAATTTGCTGTTGTAAGGCATCTGGGAATACATACACTGTGCGAATTTCGGCTCTCTATCTCTTACGGTTCGAGAGTTATAGCTATTACTCTACGTTGTAAAGGGACACCTGGTAGTTTTACAGTTCTTGTTGTTTTTAGCAAGTGTTGTTGTGGAGCATATGTGAATACACATATTGTGCAAATATAGTTACGGCTAATGTTTTTTACGTTGTATAGGGACACCTGGTAGTTTTTGACATGTTGTTGTTTTTGGCATTTATTGTTGACAAGCATCTACAAATACATACACTATGCAAATTTCAGCTTTCTATCTTTTACGGTTCGAGAGTTATAGCTAATTGTAACTTTTCGTTGTATAGGGACACCTGATAGTTTTCGGATTGTTGTTGTTTTTAGTATTTGTTGTTGTAGAACATCTATAAGTACATAGACTATGCAAATTTCAGCTCTCTATCTTTTACGGTTCGAGAGTTATAGCTAATTGTAATTTTTCGTTGTATGGGGACACCTGGTAGTTTTCTACTTGTTGTGGGTTTTAGCATTTGTTGTTGTAGCGGCAAGGCACAAGAACATCCTGTGAAAATTTCAGCTCCCTAGCTCTTACCGTTTCGGAGAATGGACGCTCTGACGGACGGACGGACGTACTTGTCTCCGTAATAGGGTTCCGTTTCACTCTGATGAGAACGGAACCCTAAAAAAGAACCTGCTTGAAGCTTCTATCATGAAAACAACACTCTAAAAAAATTTCGTAAGCAAATAAAAATGCTTAGGCTTTTAAGTGTCACTGTGTTAATTTACCAAGAAATTATTATGTGGATAAAAATTTGGCGCTAAAACTGTTGCGTCTTCAAATATTTGAAATTTCCTTTAGTTTAAATTGCTTTAATTGCTATTGTTTCATTAACATTTTATCATAAAATTTGCTGATTTTCGCAGTTTACTAAATGAGCAGCAGACTCAACACTTATTCTTTCGCATTTACGTACTATATGCCATCAGTAAATTTTTGTATTTAAAACTTTAACACATATTATTCCTTTAAAAAGCTGTATCTGCATTTCAGAGATAAGCATGTTAATTTGCAGTAAATACCGCGTTAAGCAAAATATAAAGAGGGTTTGTCTGCTTGCCAGGGAAAATACTTTCATGCGATTATTTAAATGTTGAAGCACGATTCATATCAGGCAGACATCTCAAGCTTAGCAAATGCCTTGAAGTCCTTTTAAGAAAATTTATTTTAATTGACAACCTTTCAGTTAAATTAAATATTAGATTTAAGAGAATATTTGTTACAGAGCACTGGCCTTTTAAATTGCTTTAAATTTTTTTTTTTTATTTTAGAAAAGAAAAATAAATATATATTGTAGTGATGAGCAGTTTTAAAGAAGACAAATGAAATTGAAGACTTATTGGCTGTGGCAACTGCCTGGGCTATTTCACATGCGTCCTGAAGCTCAGCTGCACCGAAATTGCTTCGAAGCCAGGTAATAAGTAAAAGCAGCAGCGCTCAGCCAGCCTTCTAAAAGTGACATGCTACATAATCACTACCTTTCAACGCCGTGCTTTTCTATAATTTTTCATTTGCTATGGAAAAAATTTTCTTAAAAAGGTGTTTAAGATACTGAACGACTTTAAGATTTTAAGAAAAGTTTTACTTGGATTAAGTTATATTATTATAGTTTTTCTTTAGTTTTTTTGCCTCTAGAAAAAGTATGTTATTGAAAAGTTTGCCATAAATATTTAATATTGCGAAAAACTTATTTAATATGTTGTTACACTTACATGTAATAATTTTTTTTTCACTTTTGCCCAAAAATCCAGTCAAAATTTATTTACACAGCAAAAGTGCTTCAATTACAAGACTCATTAAGCTTAAATTTTATGTGCAAATAAAGTTTAGTGAGAGATAAGTTGGCGAATTTGTAAAATTTATGGCCGCCATTTTAACTTTCTCACACTCTGGCGTGGATGCACAAACACACACACACACACACACACACACACACACATTCACAAATGCAAATACCCACAGAAAATCACATAATATATCATATTTCTATGGCTGACTTTTAAACCAAATTCGGGGCATGCAGTCTGCTGCCGTTTATACTAAAAGTCAACTTTCAAACTGCAACAAGTTGATAATTAGAAGAAAAATACTATTGCATCTAAAACCGACAGTGCCAGCCAAAGGGATTTTATTTGTGTTTTTATTTCTCTCTCGTAGATTTATTTTCTTATGTGTAAACTGTGCGAGTATGGCTTTTTGCATCAAAACTTGTTTGAAGCTTTTGGAATTTTATTAATTAATTTTAGAGAAATTGTTTATTGGTGCCCTTCCAACTCAAAAGTATTTATTACAGAAAACCCAAACCAAAACCCATCAAAAGGGCAGGGATATTAAAAGGAAGTGGTTGCCGTTGAGGAGGAACAAATATTAAAATAAAATAGTTTATGTTCGCCTTCATGAATACATTATGATTTTCTTTTAAGCAAATATTTTCAAATAGAATTAATGTTAGAGGTTTTTGCTTAAAAGAAATAAATGAAACAAATACACTTTGTTGTTAAGTTAAAAGTAGTGTGCTAAAGTTGTTCAACAACATAAATTCAAATTGCTGTTTCAAGTACAAATAATAACAAACCGGAAGTGTCATTTCCATACAGAAGCAGCTTTATGTCCATTAAAATAATCATCAAAATTTCCCCATACCCACTTCAGGCCGCCTCCACAAATACTGCTGCCACAAATTTCTAAATATATTTAGCACTTTCGTAGCATACAATATAAAATTAATTAAATCAGCAGCATTGTGAACAGTGGGCTAGAGGCACATTTATATTTCTCACAGGGACCGGAAATTAGAGTTATTTTTAAATTTTTGAAGAAATAAATCATACATTAATGAACATCGTAGAAAACTTTTAATTACACCATCATGATTTTTAGGCGAAATGCATCCCAAATATTGCATGATTTTTAAATTTTTGATTTTTATTTTAACAAAAAAAAAAAAAAATAAAGAGTTATTTTTGATTTTTAAATTTTTAAATGAAACAAAAAAGTTATTTTTGATTTTTATATTTTCATATCAATAATAAAAATCAATTCAAAACTCTTATTTATTTGTTGATGCCGTATGTATTATAATATGCTGCTTCATTCAAATTTCTATATAATATATTATGTGACTTATCCATTATTAGCTATAAAAACCTGAATGCATAAAAAATAGCTTATAAGTTTTGGCTGCCATTCAAGTCAGTGTTAAGAGGTCGTTTTCAGTTGTTCAATTTTACCATCATAATTGATTTTAAATGTTCCTCAGATAAATTATATCTCAAATCTCCCAATATTAATCTGAGTGCTGAAAATTGCCTTTCTACACTGACTGGAGTGGCAGGTACAGAATGAACAATTAAAGCTAATTTTCGAAGCCATAGAAACACAAATTTTTTGTCCTCGCAATATTCCAATAAATTAGCAGAAGTATCGAAACGCTTTTCTTTGTAATTGTCTATTTCAAAATATGTCACGAATTTTGAATTGATTTTTATTAATGATATAAAAATATAAAAATCAAAAATAACTTGTATTATTGATATAAAAATATAAAAATCGAAAATAACTTTCATTTTCCATTTAAAAAAATAAATATCAAAAATAACTCTTATTTTTCATTTAAAAAAATAAATATCAGAAATAACTCTTATTTTCTATCTAAAAATATAAAATTCACAAATAACACTTATTTCTCAATTTTTTTTTTTTGGAACGAAGTTCCTTAACGCGGCTTGCTGGTAGTGGAAATTAGCAGAAATCGTCACGAAAGCATGTGAGCTGTTTATATGTATTGGTGTACTGTCGAAAAGCAATTGTGTATGATTGGCGGTGTCTCCACTGACAGCAGCGGAGACACCTACCAATAAATATTAATTAGTTGAAAAACGTTCCAAAAATTTAAGGAATCATAAAATTTAAAAATTTAAAAAACAACACAAAATTAAACATACAGACTTCACCTTGTATTACATTCAAAGATGAAAAAAAAAAAACGTAAGGAACTTCGTTCCTAACGGGGGTCCCCCGACCGCATTTCTTTTTATAAAAGTCATACGAGTTACGGTCCCTGATTTTTCCAAAAAATTATATTACTTCCTATAGAGTTATATTATTGTTAGTTATTTTATTGGAATTTAGTTTGTTTTTGCTTCCCCAAAACAAGAACATTTCTATTACTTAATAGTAATTCTCTTACAGAGAGTTATATTATAATTGTTAATTATTCCATTGGAATTTAGTTCGTTTGTGCTTCCCCACAATTAAAGTAGACTTTCTTTCAAATAAAGTTGAGAAATTATTGGTTGGGGTTCCACAGCCACCACGACTCTCATCAACATTCTATTGGCTTCGAGTCTAGGTCACAACAAATTACATAGTGTTTATTTTAACCAGCAGCGCTGATCTATACCACTACCTGAAGCTTTCATTACTGACTGTCTTTATATGATCTATTGATCAACCTTCAATTTTACTGCTGAGTTTCTTTGTGAATTGGAATATAATTTTTGCTCTTCCACCAACATCCAATTGACTTTTGCTTTTTTTTTTTTTTTTTTTTTTTTGGTTTCTTATTAAGTGATGAAAGCGCTTTCACAAAAATTCTATTATAAGGCTAAATTAGTGTTGAAAGTTATATATTGGAAACAAAAGTCTTGTAAAGCAAAAATTAAATTATGGAGATTCATCATTTCAATGATATGAATTGAAATTTATTACTTTAGGTCTAAAAAATAGATCTTAATGCTTTCTGTCTTTTTTCAGCCGTCTATATGCCGGCGACATTTCGTTGCTGCTAAACAACTCATCAGTAGTCTTGAAAGTAATAAATTTCAATTGGCTCTTATAGCGAATAAATAATTAAGTTCATTGTTGAATATTCAAAAACTTTTACTTTTTGATACGTTCAAGAATACAAGTTGTTGGTAACCAAAGGTCACCTGTTGTAAGGAAGTGGTATAAAAAATAAAGGTGTTGCAAAACGTAAAATGCTTTCTGTGTAAAAAGTTTGTTTGAGCATTTCTGATTCTCATTTTGTTCATGAGAATTTTGGAATAAGTAGTTGGGCTTCAAACATTCTTTTTAGATTTTTCAAGTCTACTGATGAGTTGTTTAGCAGCAACGAAATATCGGCATCATATCAAGTACTGAAGAACACAGAAAACATTCGGGTCCTTTTTTAGACCTAAAATAATGAAAAATTTATTATATTTAGTGGCAACTAATGCTTATAATTTACTTAGCAGCAACGAAATGTCGGCGGCATATAGCATTAAGGTCTTTTTTTTTAGACCTAAAGTAATAAATTTCTATTGGCTCTTATAGCGAATAAATAATTAAGTTCATTGTTGAAATCGGATTTCGCTATATCCTGGATATACTTAAACCAATTTTTTTTTGGCTTTTGATAGCCATATTAAACAGTATTTTCATACAAAAAATGCAATTTTTTTACCTTTCGCGTTTTTCTGGCCATTCAAGAGCCGATTTTTTTTTTAATTTTAACATTAAGCACCTATTACGATGAGTGAATAGTTTGGTATCAAGAAAACTTATCTAAGCTAAGTGTTTTTCCCGGAACGGTGTTTCAGTGGGCTACAGATGGACAGACGGACATCGTTAAATCGACTTCTCTATCAATACTGGTCCAGAAGCTTTATACTCTATGGAATCATAAATTAATACTTAAGGAAGCTGCAAAAAGAATAAAAAGTTTTTATACATATATGTATCGTTAACTCTGTTGTGAAGTTTATAACACTTATATTAAATTGTAGACTAAAAATGTCAAAAGTGGGAGCTTTCGACTTCACTTGACTTTTTGCACGCTCTGATCTGCCACAATGACCAAATGTGTACTATCTACTGAAGCTGTTTCGAAGCCGCAATGTTTCTCGTCAGCTCTCATATCGCGTAAAGATCACGGTTTGAATGCAGGATTTTGCATGCAAGTTCGAGAAATATAATTAATTTTTTTAGTCTTTTATATACATATTTATTTTCTTGAGCTAAAGGTATTTTTTTAAAAAAATAACGATTATTTTCATTATTATTGTCCTAAAGAAGCTATCCGAAGGAGAGCGAAATATCGACAAAAATAATTAAATATTTTGAAAAAAAAAGACCTTTAGCTCAAGAAAATAAATAAATAAAATATAAAAACAGGGGTCGGAAAAAACCAAATAATTAAGTTTTATTTTTAATTATTATTTATTTTTAATTATTATTTCGCACAGCCAATATACAAAATTTTTATTTTATGCATTCATATCCTATTAACATAATTACTTTGGCGTTTCAATGCATGTACTTGAATTATACATATGTATACATTTTTTTAGACTCAATTTTTATTTGAACATCATACGAGAACTCTCTCTCCCTCACTCTACCACCACCGCCATCACCCATTTCAAATAATGATGATAATAATAAGTTTTTTGTGGTGGAAACGCGCTGTCAAGTGCCGCAGCGTGTTCATTTAATCATTCAATTATACTTTTAATGATATTCCATGTTCTGTTCAATACAAAGTTTTTTTCTTTTTTTAATTTTCTTGTATTGATATCATGTTTAAAATATTTTCTTCTTTCCCGTTGCTCGCTTTTAATTTTATTTTATTATTTTGTGGGTAAAATTAATTTATGCAACCTGAATAAAACTTGCTTCTTTTTATCAACACTTTTCGCTCTTTCCTTCTCTTTCATTTGTAGTTTTTATTTGACGTTCAGTTGTTTTTGCCATTTTCATCCTGGCATTTCATTTCGTGCAGTTTATTGAATGTGAATTTAAGGGAATTATGATTTGTTATTTATTTTACAGGACAGAAGAGGAAAAAATATGTGCATGTATATGTATATTGGACATTGGAGACTAGATAAATAATTAAAAATAGGTAAGTCTAAAGGCTGTGTCAGTTTTGTTTTATTTTTATTTTAACACTGCCTTCCTGATGGATGGTTTATTTTTTTTTTTTTAATACAAACAGAACGGTGTATTGTTTCAGTTGGTTGCAGATAAAAAGTTAAACAAAATTAACTACTGAGGTGCAAAAAACACATACTTATATATCGTTAGCGTAATATAGAAAGGTCCTAACCAGAGTTGCCGTTTTTGGTAATTTCCTACCAAATTTGGTAGTTTTGAAATGAGTTGGTAGGTTGTGTCGTGAATTTTGTAGTTTTTTTCAATTTCAGTTTTAATTTTTTTTCACGCTAATCAGCTTTCATTCATAAATCATCCAATCCATCAATGACAAATCAATTCTGCCTTTGTTATCAGAGTGCGATAAATTATTAGATTGTGATACCGATAAAATTGTATCGCAGTGGAATTTACTAAGAGTTAGTGACCACAAGTTGAATGATGAAATGGAGATTAATGTTTTTTCGGAAAATGTTGGCAAAATTAAAAATGGGCTTAATGAAAATATATTGAGCGATCTAGTTAATTTTGTTTTCAATTTATTGTCTTTACCACATAGTTCAGCAGCTGCAGAAAGAAAATTTTCAACACTTGCGTTAGACTCGAACTATGTTCCTTAAATAATATTATGATGTGCAAGGAAATGATAAATAAGACTGATTCGCACTATATATGGTCAGCAAAATGAGACTTTAAAAACTAAACCTTTTTCCAAATAAACCCTTAAGATTTTTACTTTTACAAATGAAGTCTTTTTTAATTTTTACTTAAAATTTTGTTTCTTTTACAAATGAGTTGTTATTTATTTTTTTAAAGATACATACTAACATTGTTATGTATAAACTTGTTGTGTTTTTTTTTTAAACAAATTTTATTTATTTTATAACTGTTTATTTTATTTTTTGGTAGGTAAACATGCCATTTGGTAGTTTTTGAAATTAAATTTGGTAGAAAAAAAAATTTTGATTGGCAACCCTTGTCCTAACTTGACCACTGTGTGAAAAACGTGCTTTTGCAGTTTTCACAATAAAATCTTTTAGTGTGCCATTAAACGTGATGAAGTTGTCTTTGAAAAAATTCAGTTGCAGTCTTTCTATAATATATACATATATATATATATATATATATATATATATATATATATATATATATATATATATATATATATATATATATATACATATATATATATATATATATATATATATATATATATATATATATATATATATATATATATATATATATATATATATATATATATATATATATACATATATATATATATATATGTATATATTATTTTTAATGTACAGCTTAATGCCATAAAAAACTTATAAGCAATTCAAACCCTTTCATTCATTTTGGGCCACCCTGTTATAAAACATTTTTTTTGTATATGGAAAAATTCTCTAGTAGTACTTTATGTTGACGATTTTTTATGGCATATTTGCAGCAAATCTTCAAAATTTTTTTAAATTTAAAAATTCTAGCTTTAGTTTTGTAACATTTTATTAAAATGTATTCCTTCATTGTGTTTCTTTCTGTACACTTGTATCTAAATACATATGCTTGTATGGACCAATGGGAAAAAGTTCACTACGATGTGATAAAGTTTGTTTGAAGAAAATTTTTAGTTAAATAAAAATGTATTCCAGAGATTTTTCTTTTACACATTTTTCCCCTTGTTTAAATAAAGGTTGAAAGACGCACATACACACACACACACACACGCACACCGCTCGATATCAATTGAATTTCACAAGTTGTTAATTAAATTAAAATTTGTGTAAAGAAACAAATTCTTTCAAGATTTTAAAAAGCTTTTTCTACCCCAGGCACCAGCGACCTGCAACGAGTGTCTCTTTTGATCGTTTAAATACATTCACCTCAAGTGAATGTACAATAAGAAGGGTCGATTGGAAAAAAATTGCGCGTTTAATACCGTTACAGGCAGGCTGGCTTTGTAGCCAACAATGTTCTAGAATAGCCTGAGTAATGAATGGTGCACTGATTTACTGTCTTAAGGTATTGTTAAACAAAGTTTGCCCTTCTTGATTAATGTTGTACCAAACATAAGCATTTTCAGTTGTTGGTATGTGTATATATGTATATGCCCAAAGTATAGCTCAACCAAAAAGTAGTGGTCACATTTTTTTTGTATACCTTAAAAATTTTAAGGTGTATCAAGTAAAGGAAGTAAACTGGGTTTTCTTGCAAATTGCATTCTTATTTATATTATTTTCAGGGCGGTTATGCTTGGCTGGCAAAATTATAAAATCACTGAAGAGGACTGAAAATATCTTGATGCATAAATTTTTGAAAAAAAAAAAAAAGATTTAAAAAAGAATTTCATATTCTGTGGTTGCAATGTTCCTGTGCAGTTCCCTGTCAAGCACCATGATCCTTCCTTTGAATCGTATATTCCAATGCAGAAACATTGTGGTACGAATTAACCAAAACTTACCCATCCTGAAAGTGATAGTCCCCAATTTTGTTACCAAAACACTAAGGAATAGCAGAATTTTAGAAACTCAAAAAAGAAAACCAAATCGATACATAAATTACCTTTTACAACTGTTACGCATTTTTAAGTTAAAATAAATTTCTTCATGTTGCAAAAAGTTTTTTGCTTTTATGCTGGTGTTTTTCTTTTTTCTAGCAAAACTTTTTAAAATTCTTTTGATTTATTGCGGGTTAGAAAGCAAATTGATTTCTTCTGATGAAATGTGTTTCAACTTTTGTTTTATCTGACATTTATGTACCCTCATAAATAAAGAAATTTATGGAATAAATAAAATATTTAAAGTCCTGACAACTAAACTGTTCTTAAATAAAGCAATAAATTTGGCAATTTAATTCATAAATCAACTTACATTATTTCGTTAAAAAAAAAAAAAACAAAATATGAAACACAAATTAGACGCATTTTACACACAGAGCGAAAACTTCCTAATAGATTCAATAAGATTTTCTCTTTGAAACATTTTTAGGCTGAGGGGTATCCCAGCAGAGAGAAAAGAAGATTTTTCTATGGGTATTTCTTATTATTTCCATGTTGCAAATCTTATTAATTGTCTCAACAAGAAAAACACATAAAACCAAGAAGAAAACTTGTTACTCACGTTTGTTTTTACTCAGTTTCTGATTTGCATGGTACCAAAAAAAAATTCTATAGAGAAGAACTTATTGATTCTATTAGGTTTTCTTGTAAATTGTATACAATAAGGATTTCTTATTGATTTTATTAGGTTATCCTATTAATTTTTCTCTAATGGTTTTATTAGTTTCCTATATAAACACACGAAAATCATCTTTTTAATTTCATTAATTGTTGTTTTTTCAATAAGGTTTTCCCATTTAAAATAATAAGGAATCCTTCTTGAAAAAAACCATAGAGATATCTTATGGATTTTGTTCTACTTTATTAGGTGCTTTTTTCTCTGTGCACTAAACTTATTTTATTATTTGTTTTTATTATAATTTTAAACAAGAAAGCTCCTGTAATTTAGTTTTATATTTGAACCCATATTTTATGTATTCTGTAATAAAGTTTAAGGAACAGATTTAAAGAATATTGCTGATCTATTTAAAAATTTCTGATCATTGGCTCCAATTGCCGAATAATTTTAGCTGGGGTGCTACTACTTGCCTTGAAGCCGCCTTTTACCTCACTAGATTCCGTATGATTGGTTTAACAACAAGATGTCGAATTCGAGTCCTATACTTTTGAAACCACGAAGTGTTTAGCCCGTTGTAATACAAGAACAGTACATTAAAATATAAAATTTTAACAAAAGCTCATTAAGCTTAGTATACTAGGTTGTTGTGACATACTTTACTTTAGCGACATCTATCAACTAATAGTGTCCGTTTTCACAACTAATTAATATTTATTGGTAGGTGTCTCCGCTGACATAAGCCGAGACACCTACACAATTGTTTGTGTAGGTGTCTCCAATACATTTAAACAGCTCACACGCTTTCGTGACGATTTCTACTAATTTGTCCTACCAGCAAGCCGCGTTAAGGAACTTTGTTCCAAAAAAAAAAAAACAGGATTAAATAACGTTGAATTATCAGAGAACACATTTAGAGGTTCTGTTCGCTTGTTGAGTAAATATAAAATTTACAATGAGTTTGTATATGCTCCTGCAATGCTTTTATAAGCTGAAAAAATTCTATGGTGCAGATTTGGTATTTGAACTGCTGCTTGTTTTAGAGCTTCCTAGCAACTCGACACCTTTACTACAACTTAACATGTCTAGCAGCCAACTTTAGAGCATTTAACACAGCTTTAGCCATTACAGCAAACCCATAGTACCTGGCGACTTGTGGCGAAATAAAGAATGAAGCCTTTTATTAATAAATATTTAGATTAATTTTATATAACATTCCTTTTCGTCAAAAATAAATGTGAGAAGTCGGTGTTTCCAGACAAAATAAGTTAACACGTAAATAAATTGCCAATATTCTAAATGAAAAAACAAAATAACACAAGTTATTTTCAATACTGTTTGCAATTTGTTGTCTGCTGGAAAACTTCTTCTTTTATATTCTGTTCTTTAAACACCATCGTTTATGGAAATTTATTTGCAACATTTAAGGCCTCCATATATGTTGCTTTTAAGAGACTGCCAACAGTGCTGCTATTATTATAATTAATTGTTGTTGTTAACAAATGATTAATTGGGGATTTCCAGAGGGAGAGAGAGAGAGAGAGAGAGAGAGACAAAAAATAATAAGCAACAAAAGACTCAGCTGTTCCTGTAAATAAATAAATTAAAGCGGGGGAAACAAGACAACCCACTGCCTGGATACACAAACACGCAGGTAGACACACAAACATTGTTGTTGTAGTGCTTTTTGATACATTTTTTTTTTATTAAAGTATTTTCTTTTTATTTATTTATATACTAATTGCTTAATTTAAGTAAGCTTACATTCTAGCACATCTTTTATTACATTTTAATATGATTTATGTTTATTAAGTTCAAGTTTTAATTCCAATTAAGTTTAAATTCTTATAAACACCTTCTTTTTTGTGTGCTTATTGACTTAAGTACTAGTTTTTATAACTTTCTATTAAATTTTGTTTTTCTTTTAAGTTCTAATATAGAAAAAATTATTGTTTAATTTTGTCGAGTGCACCTGAAGAAGGTCGTAGGAAGGTAGTTTCTATTTTGTGTGTGCGAGCTGTTTCCAAAGCATTCAAGTATTCATATAAATCTGCAAAAAAAAGAAGAAGAAAAGTTATGATGCGAAAAGATGAAAACATAAATCATATTAAAACTAAAACAGATTTAAAACAGCCACAATCAATAGTTTTTGTTTTATGCTGATGATTTTGCTGCACATACGTAACTCAGACAACAACACGTATCCATGGCAGTTGTAGCAGCAATCTTTCTATTGTTTTTAGAAATAGAAAACAATCAGGAAACAAATCGACTGCATTATCGCATACATACGCACATCATTCGACCGCGAATACCACGATTTGGCCCCGGGATTGCACATTTTTGCTTTAAAATTTTTGAAAAACCACTTTTCTTATTCTTGTTTTTATTTGTTTTTAAATCTAAAGATTTTGTTTGGTTTTCAAAAAATTTAGCTCGAGGTCACTTTTTAATAAAAAAAAAAAAAAAAAAAAATGCTGTTATTTATGCTCAAAATTTTTGAGAACATATCCATATGAAAATCTGTAGGAATTGTGCAAGCACACGGCTTGAGGACCAGCGAAACATGAACAACGGTTTATGGTAATATTCACCTCAATCGTGAGTACAATGTGAAATTTTTATTCCCATAAAATTTTCATTTCCCAAGTAGGGAAATTTGCCATCATGAATATTATGGGAACGTTTGTTTTGCTATCAATAAGTAGTGAGTGTACAATAGGGAAGAAGAAAATATAAATGCCAAGGAAATTTATTGAAAATTTATGAGTAACCCCCGATTTTTGACTTGTGATTTAAATACAAAATTAGTAAATTTTCCTTAAAATTTAAAATGGATTTAAAATAGTTTTCTGTTTTACAGTCTAAAATTATTTTCGGTAATTAATTGTAATAAAAGTACGGCAGCACAATGTAAGTGTCAAAAAATTATCGATAACTCAATAAAAAACAGCTGTTTAAACAAATTTAGAAGCAAGTGAAATTGTGAAAAGCTTAGAAAATAATAAATTGTTTTGTAAAAATTATTAAAATGCGCGTTTTGAAAATTATATATTTATACACTTTGCTCTCTTACATGAATAGTGGCATAACTGAAAAAACTAAATTCCGAGAGAAATGGTTTTAAAAGTTTAACGTGTTTTTAACACAGCCGCTTTAACCAGTCGGCAACCAAAGCTCACGCAATTTTACTTTCTATTTATAGCGCAGTTCATTATTTGGTGCAAATGTCTTGCGTAAGTGCGAATGCAAGAAATCTTTGCTTTTTCTTTGCAACCCAACAACTCGCAATATTTTTGCATTTTTTTTGCTTTTTATCGCATAAGTATTGCGTTTGCAACACTTACACTCGAACAGCTGACATTTTAAAACAAAGCAAACAAAAACTTGTACAAATGGAGCCAATAATATACATACATATGTATGTATTTATTCGTATGTATGTATGTATGTTTGTACATAGTATCTTCATCTAAAATTAATATCCTGGGAGACTTCTTCTATTAATGCTTCAATAATATCGCCTCGAGCACTATTTCGCGGAATTTTTTTTTTTTTTTTGGTTTTTGTTAAAGCTTACAAAGCAAACACTTGATTTCTTTTAAAAACTGTGTATTAATTTATCAGCTGTTATTTGGAGTGCAATAAAATTTGCAAAGTTGTTAAAAAGGGTGCTCAATATCAGTTGCAATATAATCGCAACGAAAAACGCACCAAACGCTGAGTACCGCTTATATACTTAACTAGCATTAACTAAAGCAATGACATTTTTGCAGTCTGTTATGGATGATTTTTTGTCATCTCAAAAGACTGTTATTTGCTCTTTATACGAGAGCTTTTTTCATACATGTTCTTACATTTATATCATTGAGATCTAGATGCTCGTTTATTGATACAACTTGAACATTTACGCCAAGCCATGCGTTGTTTTTTTAACATTTTACTGAAATTTTTAATTTTATTGAACTTTTTTGTTTTAGGGAAACAGCAGTTTTTGTAAAATATATGGTAACAGTGATGGCACGCTACTGAGAAGCTTTTCCTACTGGTGTTTAGTTTAGATTTCGTTGCCATCGGCTTGACAACGAATTAACTTAGATGCTGTAATTTGATCCATAAGACAATTTGTGTATGCTCCACGACACAATCACTGCTGTAGTAAGAATAAGATAAAGTGAAAAAAGCCACATAAATGCGCATATTGTATAATTGTACACTTTTATATGATCATATTTATAAATTTCATATATGTATATACATATATATTTATATAATCATATTTATAAATTTATAAACGAGTTTGCAGTTCACACTTGCGAAAATTCGCAGTCTGCCTCCGCACACACCAGACTGTTGCGTTAAGCATGTTAAGAAGACAGCATTTTTTCACGCTGAGCGTTTAAACAAAACGTTGCTACGTTTTTGGTTTGTTGGGTTGGTTTGGGGGGCGAGTGAGAAAATATGAAAAGTAGAAACACAACAAAAGTTATGCTTAAATTGCTAAAAATGTACGTGTCTTTTTTCTTCTTTTTTTCTTTAATTTATGTGTATGTCTGAAAACAGTTCAATTCTGTTTTCTTACCTGTAATGCGATGAGGGAACGAACGGATGAACGAATGCCTGAATGGAATGAATGAATGAATGAATGGATTTGAAAAAAAAAACACATTTGTGTTCTGTCTGGTTATTACCTGGGTTTACTTATGAATCTGTAAGATGCCTGGCAAATATTTGAGGAAAGAAAGCATAAATGCGTAGAATTACTATCTTTGAAGACATGTCGTTTGACAAAGCTGAATGGAAGAGGAAGGGATGTGAATGTTTTGCATTAACAATTTGTAAAAGTACAATGACATTCTTGTGGGAGTCGAAGAAAAGGTTGTAATGGATTGTTTGAAAATGAAATGAAATGTATTGCGTTTTTTGAAAGCATTAAGCATGAACGAATGGAATAAGGGCCGTTGTAATTGTGTGTGTGTGGAGGATGTTGTTTTTATTTTTTTCTTCTTGTATTTTTAGATCAGACGCAATGTGTTTTTCCATCTATGGGGAGTTAAAGTTTGCTTTTCCAGTTTTTTGTTTTTTTTTTTATAAACTTTTGCATTTAAGTGAAACATTAAATAATCAGGTTATGAGTGAAAGCTGAAATAAATCAAAAAGGTTTGTGCTTAAAGCGCTGTAAAATAAATGACTTCTAGTTTACTTATGCTTAAGTTACTTGTGATAGTAATTTCACCCAGAGCTGGATTAAAAATAAAGAAATTTACATGCGCTTGTACTAAGAGCAATTTTTTTTTATCTAAATGCTTAAGCGTAATCATGAAAAAAGCTTAAACAGGAAAAGTGCAAATTAGGTATAAGCATTAGTTTAACTCTCTCTGGCTGTTTACTTGCTGGAAGGATTATGCTGGAAAAAATAATGTTGCCGAAACAAAGCACTAGCAGACTTTTGGCTAATGTGTTTATGAAATTTTTATAAATATCTAGATTGAGTCTGGAAAGTTAGTTTACATTTTTCTACATGATTGCCAAGGAATAGTTAAAAAAAATGCATCTATCGTCTTAGTAGGTTTATTGGTTGCTGAATGACTGCCAGCTATTGAAAAGCGCCTAAAAGTATGTTGTTATAAACTTAAGCTGATTAAGCCTTCACAATACCGCATTCTTTAATGCACAAAGAAAAAGAAACAAACTGTTAACGATGAGTTTACTGGCATGAATACTGTTCCCCGTTTTCAAAAACTTCTATTTAAATAATACTCTGTTTAAACAGACATCCTTGAGTCGTCCTTGAGTCATCCTAGAGTCTATTTTGTGTTAATTGACAAAGTGTTCACACTTACAAAATTTAATTAACGCATTAAGCATTTGCCTGTAGGGAACAAATAGAGAATAAAAATTACTAGGCAGTTTGTAAGCTTCAGGTCTCGCCTTAGGAAATGTTTGTTCCCTAAAGAATGTAAAACCTAAATATTTGAAACAATTTTCCACTAAAGGTAAGTACTCTGATTAAAATTGCATGCGGAAAGTTGTCAAAATGCATGTACAAAAAAATCGCATGAACTTTTCGTGAAAAAATGTTGCAGAAATCGTACTCTGCTCATTTTGAGAAAAACATATAAAATGTATCTGGCAACATTTTCTTTTGCTCCGAAATAATTAAAGTGGCAATTCTTCCTCGTGAAATTTTTAGCAACAGCTGACTGCTGATATTTTCATTGTAAAAATTTAAGTAAAATTTTTTTTGAAAAAAAAGAAATGCAAAGTAATCAAGAAAACCAAGAAATTAAAGTCAGTGCTACGGAAATGCGGGAACTGATATCAGCCGTGAAGAAAAAGAAAATTATTTGGGACTTCTTTGTTCATTTTGATGTATTTGTAAAAAAATTATCTTTTTGTTCTATAATTAAATTTTCTCATCACAATCCAAATTTCAAAACATATGGGTTTTGTTTACAAACGTTAAACAATGTAGCATACTTTTAATGAAAAACTCGTTAAATTGTGTAAAACCACGGGATAGGTAACATTAGATACATGTCAAATTTTCCGTACGAAAAAATCAATGTTGCTCAACATTTTCCCAAGTTTCGAACACAGTTTTTACCTTAACTGAGCAATAATTAGTTAGAATTTTTTTTATTTAAGGTATAAACGTGATAAGTTATAAAATAAATTTAAATTAAGAGCCATGTTGTAGTACTTGGTAGTCATGAAGCTCAACTGCATCTCTAGCATACTAGAAGTAGGAACGAAGCCTGCCGAAAGACGAAATAATGTTGTGTGGATTAAAAGCTTATTTGCACATTTGTGTTTCTCATTTTGTTCATGGGAATTGTGGAAGAAATATTTGGGTTTCAAACATGCTCTTAAGATTTTTCGAGTCTATTGATGAGTTGAGTAGCATCAACAAAATGTCGGCGGCATACAGATGGCTGAGAGAGACGGAAAACATTCAGGTCTATTTTGCGACCTAAAATAATAATTTTTTTTATAGCTAGGTTAGCTTGGTAGGAGAGGGTCTGATAGCCCTTGTCCCCCGACATATACTTAGGCTAGGGTGGGCTTCTTGTGCACTCTACGGACTTAACCGTAACAGTTTTGATTCATGGGTCCATAGCAATTCGTTGTTAATCACATAGTTTCTAAGTTTTCTTCAGCATACACCCTTTTTCAGTGGGTAATATTCGGCAACGTGTAGCTCCTTAGGTGGCGGGACAGTATTTGTGAGAAGGCATAGCATTGACATAAGTAGGGGTTCAATGTTTGTGCTCTCAGAGGAGTCAAGCGTATGGGCACATCTTAATAAATTTTTCTTCCCTAATTTTTTTTTGCAAATGCACCGAGCCAGTACCACTAGCACCGCGGGACATTCTGTGACCCAAGTGGGCCGATCTTGCGACTGGCGGCCCGTGAAACATAATCCAGTTTCACACCTCTTTAGAGTAACTCCCATACAAATTTAAATTTTGAGGCCTTGAATATGTTTTTTTGGATATGTGATACAGTTATTTCCGCTTAATTGAGTTTCTAAATACATGCATGACTTTTGACGCAATTAAACGGGAACTCAATTAAGCAATACTCGGTTAATTGAATCGCCGATGTAATTAAACAGAAATCGCTTAATTAAGCGAAACACCCATGCGTAGATGGCAAATAAAATTAATTTCTTTAGTTACATATTAAGTTGAAAAATTGTTTAGGTTTATTAAAACAAAATAAAAATTGTTACAACGTCGTGTTAGTTTGATGACCTTTTTGCCGTAAAATAATTTTTTTTACGTTTGTGGACCAAAAGAAAAAAGTAAACAGACGGAATCAATTAAGTGAAACATTTGCTCTTGTTTTTCGCAATGCGATCTTAATTTGCGAAACAATTAAGCGGGTGATGCAATTAAACGGAACTCAACTAACGGGTACTTGAACATAGACTGGTATACTGAATGAGTTTGTTCCATGATTTTTAGTGCAATAAAGCGGGAAACTCAATTCAGCGGGGCTTAATTAAGCGGAAATAACTGTAGTGAACATTTTTGCTCCTTTGCTTTTGCTATCGAAATATTTGTCCATAAAACGTACTTTAAGGTATTAGAATTTTTCGTGGCTCAAAATAAGACTACACACTTTAAGGTATAAGAATTTTTCGTGGCTCAAAATAAGACTACACAAGAGAGTAGGGGTCACGTTTTCTGTACATACAACGCGCTCTAAGGTATAAGAATTTTTCGTGGCTCAAAATAAGACTAAACAAGAGAGTAGGGGTCACGTTTTCTGTAACCAATACTAACAATATTTATTTTAGATTATGTTTTACTCCTCATGTTTAGCTAACAAATAGAAATCACACATGTACTCAATAATCTATATTGAAAAATATTTAAAATGTAAAAGAAAATATGAGAATATCACAAATTCATATTTATGTATGTATGTTGCTCCAGTCTGCTCATATTGTCTGTTGCAACTTTAAAGGCAAAACTTATTTTTATTTGCTTTCTCTTCTTTAATTTTGCTTTATGTAACTTTTAAATTTTGCTTCGTTTTTGCTGAATATTTAATTTTTCTTTTCTTTCTAATATTACAGATAAAACAGGAGAAAGTTGTACCTTTTGCTGCTTCTCAATTTGTTTTGCTTTTGGTTGATGAAAAGTCTGTTCGCTAAATTAATACTTTAGAAATTCTTAATGCTCTTCAAAGAAAGGAAGATATAAAATTTCCTGGCTTTAATCAAGATATTATTGCAATTTATTACAAAATTTCAATAAATAATAAATTTTAATAGTGTTCGTTGCTCCAGTATGATATCGATGTTAATATTTTAATAAAAAAAATACGTGTTAGTTATTTGTTCATTCGTATAGCAGGTAACTCAGTGAGAGTTTTTTAGTGCAGATATGAAGTGATTTAGCTGGTCACTTGCCTTTTCGGCCTTACCCCATGATGAAATAGTCCACGTCGTGATATATGGTAAGACGTTACACCCCTGGCCCAGAATAGTGGTTATTCGAGTGATGTATATGTATATATTAGCTTATGTTGGTCTGTAATACTGTAATACCTTGCTTACTAGATTGAGGATTTTATCTCTTCTGTATTGCAGTTTTACCCACTGCAAAACACTCATTACATCTCTGATAGCTCCGCTAGTTTTGTACTGAGAGCATTAGAACTTTAACCAGACAGACACTATGACACTGTTGAAGAATATGCTTTACCACACTACGTTAGAAATCTTGCTAGTTGGAGACTTATAACAGCTAAACTATCTATAGATCAGAGCTTTAAGACCAATACATGAAAAGTAGGGTCTAAAGAGTTCACCCATTTCATAAACATTCATCCATATTTTAATATCAATATCCTTAAGCTCTTCAAATTAACCTTATTTATTAACACCATAATCATTTCAATAATTTCATATAAGCTAAACAGTAAAAACAGGGGTAATGAAAAGGATTTTCGGTGGGCCTTGCAATGAAGCAAATAACAGATTGGCCAAAAGAAGTCATCCAATAATGTTTGGCTTCTAGAATGTCGGTTGTGGCTCGCGGAGTTGTGTGCCGTTGCCACGTCCTGTTTTTAATATCAAGAATAAGAATAATTTTTTTAAAATGCACTTTTCTTTTATATTAATTACTTTAGGTCTAAAAAAATACACCTTAATGCTTTCTCTGTCTTTTTCAGCCGTCTATATGCCGCCGACATTTCGTTGCTGCTAAACAACTCATCAGTAGACTTGAAAAATCTAAAAAGAATGTTTGAAGCCCAACTACTTATTCTAAAAATTATCATGAACAAAATGAGCATAAGAAATGCTCAAACAAACTTTTTATACAGAAATGTATTTTGTGTATTTTGTATTAAGTTAATCTGGTTTAAGTTCTTGCTATATTATTTTTGCCATTTATTTGATTTATTAAATTCGGCAAAGAAAACATTAAAGGCATTTAGCCACTAGCTATTTCGAAGTCGCCACACTTCTCGTCAGCGCCCGTCCTTCAACTCAGTGGCTCATGTTTGCGTTTAATTGTTGTTCATTTTCTGTTAAGTTTTTTGGGCAAAAATTGTACAACAATTGGGGTGGCTGAGTTTCATGAGTGTCGCCTTAGAAACAAGAGCCCCTCAGTTGAAAGACGGGTGCTGACGAGAACTTTTTTGTGGACAAAAAATACGCAACAACTTGGGTGGCTGAATTTCATGAGTGTCGCTTTAGAAACATGAGCCCCTGAGTTGAAGGACGCGTGCTGATGAGAAGTGTGGCGGCTTCGAAACAGCCACTTGTTCACCCCGCTAAACGTCTTTGATGTCTGCTTTGCATTGTTTAATTAAGATCAATCGCAAAAATAATACAGACAAAACTCAAGCCCCATAAACTTTATACAAAATAATTGTAATTTAAGAATACCCGATGTATTTGAAAGCCGGCCATTTGTAAACATTTAATTAATTGTGGATGCATATGTAAATGCAAATAAACTTTCGTAACTGCTTATTAGTGAATACATTTGTCGCCATTGTATTAATTCCTATAATATTTGTTCGTGATGTTATTAAAATGTGTGCACATACATACATGTATATGTATGTATGTATATTTCACAGGCCAAGATGGACAATAAATATTAAAGTGGTTTGTGGCAACAAAGAACAAACGTAAATCTCTATTAAAATGGTATAAATTATTGATTTATTTTATTATTGTTTATTTTATTCTCTGCCTCATTCAACTCCCTTCACTTGTGTAAGCGATCATTCTATTAAACAGTAGCAGCAATATAGACTTTATTATACATAAATTCACATTATAACATATCGATTAACTTTATATCATAATACATTTATTGTTTTTGTTGGCTTTCTTTAATATTTTCCGTATGAATTATTGCTAAAAGATTTTCAAAAGCATGTTGTCAACAAAACCACAAGAATAACGAACATTAATTACATATAAAATAATTACATTGTATGTATTGAGGAGAAAGGGAAATTGTTTTGAAAGACCAGGCTTTTACAGCTGTGATTACTTTTCAATATGTAAGCATTATTTACACTAATTGTATAAAGTAATTAATATTGAAGAAAAAATAAAAAATAAAATGTTTTTTTTTTTTTTTTTTTGGTTTCATTAAATGAAATCTAAAAAACTTAAATCACAAATACGCCATTTGACGTACATATTCTTAATTTTACTTGCAAGCTGTATTATATTGTTTTAATACATTTATCTCCAATATAGCTTTCTTTTCCCCAGTCATTTGCATAACAAATTTTCAAAAAAACTTTTGCAAATTATTTTAATGGGAAAAAAACCCCTCAAGTTCGTTCATAAGTAAATTGAAATGAAACCATTGCCATCAGCCAGCGAAGTCCCGCATGAGACATTCGTTCGACAGCCTCAAGAGGCCAGCTTCAATACAAAAGTGGCAAACAGCCTTTTCTCCTCACTACACGTACAATCTACTTTGAGCTTTTAAATTGACAACAGTGTTCAGTCATCTTTAAATACATATTTATTTTGAAATATTTTTTTTTCATTCCAAACAAACACTTTATCGAAGCACATGAGAAACGGTAGAGAAAAAAAAACGAAAACATGAAAAGGGATCAATAACTGTGCCACTCTATGACTATAGATGTAAATGGAAGACAGGTACTTAAAGACAACTTCTTCGAAAGGCATTAGCAAGCAAGAGAACTATTCTGTGCAACGTGTTGATAAAACTTATTAAGGTTACAAGTGTGCTGCTGCACTCACTAGCCCAACATACATACATACATATGTGTGTGCATATGGGGCAAAGTGGAAACAAGTGATACAGCAAAATAAAAGAAAAAAAACTATTGAGAAAATAACATTTAAAATGTAAAACACTTGTGCCAGTTTTTCCTTCACAGTGCAAAAAAAGGTGTTTGTGTGTAGGGGAAAAGAAAACAACAATTTTCAGAAAAGTCCTTGTGTCACTTTTGTCATCGTCTTAGCAATCATCTGTGAAAATGTGAAATGCACAAAGTGTTGCAAACTTATTCCTGTTACTTATTTACTTAATTCCATGTTAAGCACAACAAAACACAAGTTAAGATTATTTAGAAAGGGAAGAAGTGAAGGAAAGACAATGCATATTTTATTTAAAAGTATCAAATCGGCAGTGATTTGCAGAGTTGTCTTGCTTTGCCAAACTAACAAGAAAGTATGTCGTATAAAGGGTGGTCCAACCATGATGAACCAATAAGATTAATTATAGACAGCCAGTAATGAAGAGCTGAGGTAGTATATTGAGCTGCTCTGCTCTAGAGCTTAAGTCTAATAACAATTTGAAGCGTAGCACTGCCATGAAAATGGCGCTTAAATCAGGGCATAATAATAGAACTTATTTATATTATTTTTTTAAGTAAATGACTGTAGTAACAAAAAAAATTAGCTAGGCTTCAGAACTGGTGAGTTAGGGTGAGTTGTTTTTTTTTTAAATCCATATTTCTAACTTGGTGCAAGGATTACAATTGTAATTATCTGTCTTAATCTTCTTATTAATGATTTTCGTATGTATCAATCTCCGTAGAATACGTCTAAATGTCACCTTGTGAGTGCCCCTTTAAATTTGCTGTCAAATGGATTATAATTATTATTACTGACAATCCACCAGTTCAAAGAATTTGATAAGGAAATTTATTAATGAGATCTACAGTGTTGTGAATTTTATTGTGTTGTTAAGCGGCTTAAAAGAAAAGGTGACAATTGTCTTACTTTAGCAACACATTAATACGCTGTTGCGTGCATGGTCTAATAGTTAATATTATTATTCTTATTGTAGAACCCCTAAAGGCTTTTGAAATAATTCTCATATTATACAAATAGCGTTAATATTTAAACTTTTCCCGCAACCCTCATACGTGTGATAAAAACTAAGAACTACATACGTTCCTTCTACGCGAAGGCAGCCACATAACAAGCCATCATGCAAAATCAATAAGTGTAAACGTTTTGCAAACTTTACTGCCGAGCAAACATAATTTGTATGAGTACACAAATGAAAAATACAAGCAAGTTAATCGAAAGGTATACACAGAAAAAAAAATCTGATATAAAATTAAGGACTAAAAATCATGTTCAACTTTTATATATATATTTTTTTTTGAGCTAAAGGTATTTTTTTGTTAAAAATATTTAATTATTTTTGGCGATATTTCGCTCTCCTTCGGTTGGCTTCTTTAGGACAATAATAATGAAAATAGTTTTTATTGATTTTTGAAAAAGAAAAAAATACCTTTGGCTCAAGACAATAAATATATACACCGGTATTCATAAAAGAATACAAAATTGTTGAAACCCTTTCTGCAACAAATTTTTCATATAAAATTTGTTCTAAAATGTATTTGAGCAACGTTTTATTTTTTATGAATACCGGTGATAAAATATAAAAATAGGGGTCGAAAAAAATCAAATAATAAATCATATTCAACTCATAAAAAATGAGTTTATGAATTAAAAAAAAAACAGATTTTCAATGTTATACCAAAAGAGCTTGATTCAAAATTTTATGCACAGTAATAATAAAATTACATAAAAAGAAAATTGGCTTAATATTAAAGCTACAGTTTTATGCCGTTTAAGCAGAGACACAAAATCGTACATCAGTAAATCAAAACTCAACATTTTCATACAAGTTACATTCAACTTGTAAAAAAATACTAAATCACGTTAATGTTAAGTGAACAAATTGTAATCAAACTTGGCTTAACTTTAATGAAATTGCTTGTTGTTCTATTTGTATCGATCATTGCGATATTGGTGTACGTAGAGAATGATCAACAGCGATGAGATTGCGGTTCGAATCCCATCAGGGTTATATGAAAGGGCGTATAATTATAATAAGGCAAATTTATAAATTAAATAACAATTAAAATACTATTGCATTAAATAACACAAAATACTATTTTAGGCCTAGAAATAGACCTTATTAAAGTTGACTTTCTTTTTCAGCCATCTATATATCACAGAGTATACAGAGATGAAAAAAGTGTCATTTGAAAATGGCTCAAATCAACTGCTAGACAGTTTGTGTAAAGAGATAGCTGTATTATGCATTTTATACGAAAAACAAATGTAAACAAAACAAAAAATTACACGTTTTTATGAACAACCACCACCGAAACAGTACACATTTAATAATTTAAATTAAATTGAAAGTAAAAGATTTTTGAAAAGTGGTCCTCTTTGACTAAGGATTTGATAATATTTGAGTGTTTGGAAATTGATTACGAAGAGCATGTATTTGTTCTCCTCACAAAACCACCACTACAAAGTACAATTAAAATACTGTCCTTAAAATCGCACAATAAACCACAAATAAATATTGTTTAACCATAAATAAATATTGTTTATAAACAATGAATACTATAAATTTTTATGTTATAAAAAACCATTTAATATACTTTTTAAACATTTTATAAATTGGTAATAAAAAAATACGCGCACTTTTTCTTACCGCATACACAAAGCATAACAAAAAGGAACTATAAAAATGTTTTTTGTTTTCTTTTACACTGCAGTTATACGATCAAGTTTTTCTATCAAGTTTTTTTCACATACTGCTTGTCAAAATTCAATAAAATTGATAGCTGTGACACGTAGGCTGCACGTAATTTCATAGCAATTCGTTTTCAAGATGCCGTCAAGAAGAAAATTAAAAATCGCTTCCTGCATATTCTCCTAAAAAAATTAAAGCAAACCCTCCTCTTCTATACTCTACATTAAACTAAGAAACTAATTCAGATTCTAAATCAATTTTTTTTTTTAATCTATTTAAATATACATATACATATGTATATTGGAAATCAATATAAAAATAAAACTAAAAAAATTTTTTGGTTTTGCACGTAAACATTTTTATTTCTATTTTTAAGCTTGAATCTGTTTAATTTTTATCACTTTTAATTGCAACTTTCAAACAAAACAAAAACATATTTGCAGGCAGAACGAAAAAAAAATTGTTGTCAGCTGTTTTCTTGATTATGACCGAATGCTCTCTATGGAAAGCAAAAATTGTCATAAAGTTTGCATCAGTTTTCAAAATTGTGAGTGTATTAGTACAAAAATGTGAATGTATTAAAACTTGAAAGGCAAAACTTGATCGTGTAATCCCCAAGTTAACTACAAGTGTACAGAGCTTAGCGCTGACTTGCTTTCTCGTTCTGGTCGCGTTTCATCTCTGTTCATAGTCTGTGCTGTACATATATCCTGGCAACACATCGTTGATGCTAATCAACTCATCAGAAGACTCGAAAAATTCCAAAAAAAATTTTTAAGACTTTACTACTTATTCCCATGAACAAAATGAGAATTAGAAATGTTTAAAGCTTTTCAAAGTTGAATCAGGCTATTTGATGCATAGCTATCAAGTCGAACTGTATGATAATGCAATAATAACAATTTGATCAGACTTTAGTTCGATTTTACTTCCTCAGTATTGAAAAAGATTATTTATTATACAAAGGCTCAGATAACTTGTGGCAAAAGTGACAATCGTTGTACATTTTAGCCACAGTTTCCATAAAAATCGTATTAATAAAATCTCTACTTAAACACTGTTTCAAGTTTTTACTCCTCCTGAAAAAAAAGACTAGAATTTTTGCCCTCCAATTATTTTCAGAAATTGCTTTTCTTTCTTTGCTGCCATTTTTTAATAACAATTTAATTTACATATATATTTTTTATAGCAAATTTTGCATTTTATCTCCTTGATTAAATGAAAACTGCTCAAGTTTTATGCACATATTTTTTCTCCTGCAAATAATTTTCCAAAAATAACAGAAACATGTAAATTACTCCACTTAGTTCAAGAGATACAACATAACAGAAGTCTTGCAAAGTTTCTGTATGTGGGTGTGTATATGTGTGGGTGTGTGTATGTGTGAGGGTTTGTTGTGTTTGTTTGATTAAACTCCGATACGTTTTGTTGGCTGCTGGTGTTGTGCTAATGTAAAAAAAAAAACAATAGCTGTGCATATTTGGCAAGAGCCGGTTTTTTCTTTTAATGTGACAGCAAAAAAAAAAAAACAACCTTGGACCTGAGCAAAGAGCCAAAACAAGGATGGGCAAATGGAAAAGTGCTTAAATAATGAAATGCATTTTGCATGGCACTAATTTAACAATTTTAAAATGATATTGATAAATATATTTATTAAAATATTGTTATTTTGAAAGCTGGAAATAATATTTTACAACAGACTTTGAAACAGTAACACCGGTATCCATAACAAATAAAACGTTGCTCAAATACAACAAATTTTATATGAAAAATTGTTGTTAACTGCAAAGTGTCGACGGTATATACACTATTAGTGCCCAGTGTATATACCGTCGACAAAGTACCAATAGTTAATTCTGACTTATTCAGTTTTGCAAAAATAAATATTCCGTTCCCATTTTATATATGTATATATTACATATATATATATATATATATTTTTTTTTTTTTGCTAAATCAAACGTCCTCAAGCACTTCGCATTTGCGATTTTTCAACCACCCATTCCTCTTTTCTATTTTTCTAGTTCCAGTACAATGCAATGCATGTATAGGGGTCATCCACTGAGTACTGGTCCCAGTCTAAGAAAAAAAAAACAAAATCTTTCTCAATTCGTAGGAAGTAAAATCGATAAAATGATTAAAAGTTTTGATACAAATTATTGAAAAATAAATTGTTAAACAAGCTGCCTGCCACCTTAAAGAGATTGTTAAACAAAATTTCCATTTCAATTAGATGTTCAAGTAACACGTTTAGTATTACTGCCATGTAGTTAGATGCCAAAATAAATAACAACTACAACAAAGGCAAACAAAATATGCACACATTCGAAATCTTCAATTTGAGATTGTAACTAAATATTTACTACCGCCTATTGTTAAAAATGTATCTCGTTATTTGTTTATTTATTTTGCCGGACGTGTTGGCTTCCGGTTATTGTGCAATTGATTGCATTGCAAAAATTAAGGATTAAAAAAATTCCTCAAAACAGCAGCCATATCTACACTAACATAAACACTTACTTTTCCTGGTTTATATGCTGACCCTTGCAACATGTTGGCGGCATGTGTTTTCTGGGCCAAGAGTAAATTACCAATGGCGCAGTAAAAACAGTTGTTTCCATATGAACTGGACATGGCTGCAAATGTACAAAGGTATTTCACACCACAAAAAGGTGGAAAACAGCTGAAGTAGGAAAACAACAACCACAACGCTGTTTAAATTTAATTTTGTTTTAAGGGGGAATTTAGAAAATATTTCGATTCTGGTATTTTTGTTGCTTCATTTTGTATACTTCAATACATAATTTTGAAGGCTGGCTGGCTGCATGCAGCTATTTAAAATTTCTCAGTAGCAAGTGTATATAAATATATTGAAAATTACAAGTATTAGCAATTTGTTAAAAATGCAAAAAGTATTGCTGAAGAATCTTAGAAAATTGATTGAAAAGCAAAGTTTTCGCTTAGAAATTCATTTAAAGTTGCCGTGTTGTTTCCGATCTTCTTCCAGAAAAGGCGTACTTCGACTTAAGATATTCTAGTATCCGAAATTTTTTAGGCATTAAGTATATAGTCGAAATATATGAAATGCAATTGTTAATATTTTTGTTAGGCCTGAGCGATGTTTTCACTTCCTCAAAATTGATGAGACTGGAGTGACCAGCGTTAAAAAAAAAAAACAAAGTAAAGGATAGGGTAATAAAACTAAGCTTAATACTTTTAAATCACATCATCGCTGATGAGCGACGTGGTGGTCGTGAAACAGCTATGCTATGAACCCCGGGAACTGACACTTAACTTAACTTTTCTTGTCTTAGAAATATTGATCACCACAATTTTATCAAAAATAAATCTTTTTCAACTCTGAGCAAGTGAAAATCGAACTCAAGTCTGATAAAATTATGAACAGTATTTTATTATGATAGTTATTCCCACATGCCAAGAAAAAGTATCTTAAAATATGGTTGTGAAAAAACAACCAATAAATAAATGAACGTTTGAACACAAGACAACGGGTTATGCATTTCGTGCTTTCAAAAGTATAGTACTGGCCTTCGACATCTCTCAAACTAAGTTGTTAAACTCATTTTTTTTCTTCTCAGTTGAAAGTCTAACATTGCAGAAAATGTTTCGCTTAACCATCACACAACGCATAAAAATGATCAAAACATACTACAAAAATGGTGATTCTGCCCCAGCCGCATATCGTGCTTTAAGAGGAGGTTATGGTTTACATAATCGTCCAACTACGCAAGCAATTGGCAAAATTGTGAAGAAATTTTAAGAGACTGAAGCGATTACAAATATTGTAAGGCCTGTGCATCATCGTTTCGCTCGTTTCGCTGAGAATATTGCTGCTGTAAGTGAAAGTGTCGCCGAGGACCCAAATATGTCGATTCCTTGTCGTTCTCAGGAAGTAGGACTGTCTTACGTCACATTATGGCGTATTTGGCATACAAAGTCCAGCTCTCACAACAACTGAAGCCAGCTGACTATTCACAAGGTCGTAGATATCTGGAATGGGTGCTTGAACAACAGGCGGTGGACGGCGATTTTTGAACAAAATTTTCTTCAGGGATGAAGCACATTTCTCACTTGGTGGGTATGTTAATAAACAAAATTGTTGTATACGGGTTTCTGAGAACCCTCAAGTGAATGAAGAGAAGCCATAACATCCAGAAAAAGACACTGTTTGGTGCGGTCTTTGGTTCGAAGGTGTGATTGGACCTTACTGCTTCGAAAACGTCTATGGAACGACTGTCACCGTCAATTCGCAGCGTTATGGTCAAATGAAACCGAATTGATTTGCCTGCTTTTGAAGAAAACAACTTGGGGAAAGTGTGGTTTCAACAAGATGGTGCCACACAGCTCGAGCGAATATGGCTTTGTTGCAGGAGACATTTCCTGGCTGCGTAATTTCTCGTTGTGTCGATATCAACTGGACACCAAGATCATGCGATTTGACACCCTTAAATTTTTTTTTTGTGGGGCGTTCATGCAGATAAAACTTTAACAGTCTTGAGCACTTAAAAACCAACATACGTCAAGTTATGGATGAGATACCGCCCAATATATGTCAAGAAGTGGTCGAAAATTCTCTTAAGAGCATCAATGCTGGCAACACTTCTCTGGGTGGTCATTTAAATGATGTAGTGTTTTACACATAATGTCAACGTTCAAACTTTATAAGAAAAAATAAATATCATGAAAAAAAAAATATTTTATGCATGTGTTTTATTTACGTTTACTTTTGAAACCGCAGTTGTATTCATGTACCTGGCCAAAGGAAAGATTTTTTGAACGCTGGCATGGTTTCGCCATCGCTATACCACTCTTCAGCTACCAACAGGAGCCGATGTGGGCAATTAAGTTGCTGCTTAAAAAAATTATTATTATTGTTTTGCACTTTTTTTAACCGATTTTTTTTTTTGTAATGAAACAATGTAATTTTTTTCAATAAAAAAGGAAAGAATTATTATATATTATACACAGACAGAAAAAGCTCATTCTGAATTTATGTTTTTTCTACCTGATTCTATTACAAAGCGTACTTGAAAATTTAAGTACGTGTAATATACATGTGTACTTAAATCAAGCCCGTGGTTCTCAGAAAATATCAGTCCTGTTATGGCTTAAAATGGGCACAAACTTCTTGGGTGTATTTGCAACCAGAACTCGTGTGTGCTTGTATAAGTATGTTAACATTTTGTTTGATTGCTGCATTAGGCGAATTGGTAGAGTGGCTGGACCGGCAGTAGTTGGGTTCCACGTTCAAATTGGCAAAGAGACTAAATAACTTATAAATTATTATTCAATTGAGGAAGTAGAGCGGAAAAATCCAGATATGAATTTGGGTTTAAAATGGCTTCAGCAACATTTTAACCAAAAAAAAAAAAAAAACAATCCATAAGTTCACCATACTTATGGAGCAATGTTCTTAAATCAAGAATGGCGTTCTTGTTTTTAAGCATGGACATGAGCTATATTCAATCCGAAACCAGCACTGATTTCTATAATCTATAAAATTAAGTTCTTAGCTCTTGAAAAATCTGTACTTAAAACAACCAGAACGTCCTTGATTTAAAGTAATCCGTACTTAACGTACTTCCGCACTACCCGGCTTGGGAATGATTTACTTGTGGGTACAAACGGATTGAATTGTTTTTTCAGTGTTTAAAATATTATATTAAATATTCTAATGCAATAATAAATGGATACTGTATTTAATAAACAATTTCGTTGTAGTGCATACCTTTTGTGGTTCATTTAAAGAGAAAATAAATAAAATTAAAAATCAGTTTTTAAATACTCAATAAAATAAAAAAATGTTATACATTATTTTTCAGTCATATTTTTTTCTTTTTTTTTTGTGGTTAAACGCATATTTGCGGCTTTAACTTGTTTTTAAAAATTTGCAACTGAGCAATAAAAAACAACAAAAATGAAATTGATAAAAATTAATTACATTGTCAAGCGCTGCTTTTGTTAAATGTTAAATAATTTGAAAAATATTAAAAGGTCTATTTTACCTTAATTTATTGTTATTATTAAAACAATGTTAAACATTTTTGTTTATGGTTAAAATATGATATTCTTTTAATATAGACATACATATATTTTTTTGTAGTAAAAAACAAACGCTTGTTTATTTCACAGAATTGCAAAATATTTGATAATTAATTTTTTTATTATATATTTTTTTTACGCCTTTCAGCAGAGTTTTCCTGAAAAGTTTAGTAACATGCACTTTTTATGCATATTTTTACAATTAATACTGTTCTTGCCAGGTTGAAATCTTTATTTGATTCTAATTGAATTTTTCCTTTTTTTCGTATATAGAATTAGAATGCAAAGTAAAATTCACATATGTAAATAAAAACTAAATTTATAAAAATTTATAAAAAATAAATAAATACTTACACCGGTATTCATAAAAAATAAAACATTGTTGAAAATCATTTTGGAACAAATTTTTTTATATTAAATTTGTTCTAAAATGTATTTTAGCAACATTTTATTTTTTTCGGGATACCGGGATTAATGTACAATCAACTCTCTACTGAGATTCGTTACTGTGACATTTCTTCCAATGTTGTGATGACTGAAAAACTAGCTTGGGTGCTTAACGGTGGCAAGGTAGCGATTAGAATCCCTTGAGGGGTAAACAAAATACTTTATAGCAAAAAAAAAAAAAAACACAAAATATATGAAATAAAAAAAAAAAATAAAAAAATTTTTTAATTCTGTATTATTTTACAGAGTTTGAGATTGATTTTTCCTTTCCCAGAATTGAGCGATGTTTTTTTTTCGCAATAAATTGTAATGATCGTCATTTTAAAAGAAGACAAGGCAAGAAATATTGTAGTTGCATTGGCTGCGGTTCATACCATGGCTGTTTCACGTCTGCCACGACGCTCATCAGCATCCCAATTGCTTCGAACCCAGGTCATGAGCAATGTTACATGTTGCAAGCGTTGTTATCAATGATATAAAAGACACATACACAAAGTTGATTAAGAAGACTAAATATCAGAGACCGGAAATAAGAGTTATTTTTCAATTTTTGAAGAAATAAATCATACATAAATGAACATCGTAGAAAACTTTTAATTACACCATCATGATGTTTAGGCGAAATGCATCCAAAATCATGCAATATGATTTTTAAATTTTTGATTTTTATCTTAACAATCAAAATAAAAAATATTTTTGATTTTTATATTTTTAAATGAAAAATAAAAGTTATTTTTGATTTTTATATTTTTATATCAATAATAAAAATCAATTCAAAACTCGTAATTATTTGTTGATGTCGTATGTATTATAATACTAATAATATAATAATATTAGAGTTTAATAAACCTAAAATGTTTATTATGAATACCGGTTATTTACTAGATTGTTATAATTTTTTCTTTAACTAAAATAAATCTTCAGTAGTGAACTCTATTTTAATATTATAATTTGTTATTTTAATGTTAACGGGCTATGAGTTCTTTTTGGTGATTAATACCATTTAAAAAAGATAAGAAAAGTAAATTTTAATCTTGTTTTTTGTTTTTTTTTTATTAAAATGTGACCCTTTTTTATTTTAAAGTACCCTTTTTCTGACCCCTTTTATAACACTTTTTCCAAATTTTCAACGGCAACCCTGGTCATCAGTTAGTCTCGAAGCGATTTGGTGAGCATCGTAGTGAATGCCAAACAGCCTTGGCCTGTATGCCGGTTTTATGTTTTATGTTTGAACACGAAGGATTTATTTTCTAAGAATAAAGAAAAAATTATTTTCATACTTCGAAATTATACATTAAAAAATCAAAGTATTCTTTAATTGAAATAAATTAAAGTAATAAAAATTAAAGTAATAAATTCATTTACAACCCGTTTCCGTAAAATTTGAGTTTAAATATAAACTTGAAGGTTTTTCTTTTTAAAAAACAAAAAAGGGTTTTTTTGTTGTCGAAGAAAGACTTTTTTTTTTTTAATAAATTCTGCTGTCTTTGCTCACATCACCTTTTACGCTGCACTGCCTCTGCTCCCTGCATCTGTGTGCATTTTTAGTGTTCACTACTTTCGATACTCTGCCACAAAGCAAGTGCAACGTTTTTATTTTAAATTCTAATTAAATTTGTTCTTTTGAGCAGAAAACTCAAAGAAAATGATTTTACTTTAATTTTCGTTTTCATGCATGATGTAAATCAAATTGAAGATTTTTTCTTAATGCTGAGCAAATCATAAACTTTTTTTCAATGTACATTTGCTTTAAATTATATTTTAATGACTTTCGTATGCAGCAACGAACGCAAGCAAAGCCCGGCCAAAGAAATTACTTACAATGACAAACTGTTTTTATAATTTATGCAAAGTTTGAAATATATATATGTATGTATGTATGTATGTATGTATGTTTTAATATTATTTTTGCAAATAAAGTTTGCTGCATAAAAAGTTACTTAATGACCTGAATGTTTTCCATTTAGTTTCATTTCTTCTGAAGTTTTTTTCCCTGCTTTATTTCTGAAGGGAGTGCGAAGGAAGTTCATACATTTCCTTAATGTGTTCTGGTGAATTTAAAAGAATTTTGTATTCAAGTACTTGTAAGCTGAGAAGTGTTCTTGTTTTCAGTTACAGAGTAGAAAAAAATAAACAAATTATTAAGCTTTTTAAATTTCCAAAGGAATACAAGAAAACTTGATTGTTTTGTTTTTTTTTTCTCCTTCTTACAAAAATAAAATAATCATACAATCTTTCTTAAAAGATTTCCTCTTTACACACAAAATTAAATGCATACATATGTGTAGCCTGATGAGTTTGTAATTATGTATGTATGTTCATGTATG
Organism: Sturmia bella; assembly: GCA_963662145.1. Taxonomy (NCBI): domain Eukaryota; kingdom Metazoa; phylum Arthropoda; class Insecta; order Diptera; family Tachinidae; genus Sturmia; species Sturmia bella. The sequence continues at coordinate 21,947,353 of OY759172.1, forward strand.
TAAAGTATACATATATTCTTACATGTGTTTATTTTTATGCTTTCAGGAGGAAAAATAGGAAAAACAGGGAAAAATATTTTATCATATGAATCTGTCAGGTTGCACAAAAAAGTTTATTCTTTATTTTATGTATTAAAGCCTGCTTATGTTTATTTTAAGCTGCTTATCATTTTTGGAATAGGAAAGAACACACACACACACACACACACTTAGACTTATGCTCTCAACTACACAGGGATGCCCTGCAGATAATGTCAACCTGCTAGCAATTACAGAAGGGACTCAACGACTAAATAATATACATACATACATACATGGTTAAGTCTCTACTTCAATTGCTTGCTGTTGCATTCCCTTTAAATGATGTGACAGGTAGTCAGCAGTAGTAATGTTTGTTGTTCGAATCCCACCAGATGTTATAAAATAGTTTATAGTACAAACAATAAACCAATGACAGAAATAAAATAGAATTAAAATGCAATTAAGGGTCATTTTACCGCTTGACAGTAAGTCTAGCGTTAGCCACACGTGCCTTAAATTGAACTGAGTGATAAACTGGCTGTTAGGCAAATTTCATTCTTAAAACTTACCGTTAAGAAAAAGGCAGAGCAAATGCATGACAAATAAATGTTTTTTAGGGAAATTTTTCCAATGAATTAACTATTTCAGTTTGATATGGCAAAGACACAATTTCCACATTTCGGAAAATGCAATAGGAAAACCTCCTGTTAATTTATCAGTTGAATTATTGGTGCGATCACTATTTGTTAAAGGAAAGTTGTAATAATGAAATTACCGGCCCAATAAAATCCTGATTTTAGCTGACGGCAAGGTGGGCCAAAAGAAATCACTCTATTAGAATGGCAAATGGTGGACCATGTCACGTTTGTGGAATAATCGTATCTCATTTAGGCTCATTTCTTCAACGTGAACCAGCAAAACTATCGCTTCCGGGATACCAAAAATCTACGAGTGATGCACCAGCGGTCATTACACCCGCTCAAAGTGACTGCATGGTACGCTGTTCACCTTAAAGGAGCCATCGGGAAATTTTTTTTGAGGATGCACCTGGTCATCAGCTTAAATGAATATGATAGTTGGTCGTGCGAACATATTTTGCAGCCAAAACAAATGTCACATAAATTTACTACCGCACATAAAGATGTGTAAACATATGCATTTTATGCTAGACGTAAATAGCCTCGTGTGTTATGGATAGAACAAAAAATATAAAAAATTGACTGCTCTGTGAAAGCTGAATCAATACTGAGCTACAAACACACTCGAAATAATTCAGTTTGAAATTATTACGAAACGCAGCCGATGTTTGGATGTATATATTTTTTTTTTCTCTTTAAAACTAGTAACAGTTAGGACAGTCCTAAAATGTCAGCTACTGTAAATTGAACTGCAGGGCTCAGTGATGCAGGAATTGTGCTCCTATGTTATGCGTGCTTAGTACGTTTGTATGTCTATATACAGCTACTTCTAAAACATTTAGCATACCTTAAGGGATTTTCAAGAAAATTTTGTATTTCTGGTTGCTGAAAAAACAAATTCACAAAATTTATTTCGATATGTAATATTTAAAATTTTTTCTTTAAAAAGTAAAAGGCTTTATTTCGATATAAATAAATTTTCTTGAAAATTCGCACATCTCATCAGGTCCGCCAATACATAATTTTTTAAATTCGTATAAAAAATATTATAGTTTAAATGGTTTCCATTGCTACTTTAATTTAAAATAAAGACTAAAATTAAATAAAACGCATGATTCTAGCCGTCTAATTCATAAATATTATAACAGGTTTATAAAGCTCTTATTTGATAGATTTTCCATACAAATATATTAAATAACAGTCTTATAAGCCTGTTATAATTTTTATGAATTAGGGGGTAGGTCTACAAGTAGTCCTTACTAAATGTTTGCCATCTTTTTCAGACATCCATATGCCTTAACCGTTCTGACTCAAGAAAACTCAAAACAATGTTTGACACTTGACTACATATTGAAGTTTTGTCAAGTGTTCAGACAAACCTTTAATACAGAGGAAAAATTGCTGGTTTTGCACTTTTACTGGAAAAATACGGAAAACATTTAATATGGTTTATTTTTAGTTTCAAAACAATACATATTAATTGGCTCTTATAGCAAAGAAATATTTTGATTCATTTTTGGATATGAAAAGAAATAACAATTCTTATATGTATCTGCTGTTAATTTGATTTACATGTTACAACTGTAATATTTTTTAAGCTTTCAATTTCAGGTGGCTCTAAACTCTTGTTAGATCTGAAGTTTTTCGTTCCAAATCATCTAAAGTTTTTCCTAGAAATTTTAATAGTATTGCTAAATGTTTAATGTATTAATTTAGGACCAAAAATGAAAGTTTTTAAAAAATATTTGCTGTCTTTATGCGGACAACATTTCGTTGCTGTCGTCAGCATATAGACAACTGAAACAGACAGCAAATATTTTTTAAAAAGGCTCATTTTTGGATCTAAATTAATACATTTCAATTGGCTCTTAAAGCAAATAAATAACTAAATTTAATTTTTTAATATTTTTTCTTTCATACACAGCAGCCTGTCATACAAGACAATGTATACCGGGAAATTTTTTCCCATATTGCATTAATTAGTCCCAGTGTCTGTAGAGGCGTGGGCTGTACCACCAAACTCTTCCATACTTTTTCCAATCACACTGACCCCTTAGCTTTTCTTCTTAGGGTACTGTTAGTCTATCAAATATTAATAGTCCCCCAAAGGTCCCACTATTCTCTTGTTTCGGCCAAGCAAATGCATAGAAATAACCGATGTTGGCAAACGCTAGGTAGAACAAAAACTAGCAAAAAACATATAGTTTCACAAGAGTATATATATTTTAATGATCAAGGAACAAAACAAAAATTTATAGCGAACAATTATTTGATGCTACAAAATCTTTGCAAGAGCAAACAAAAGCAAACACAAATTTATTTCGAATCTTATTTGTTAACTCGTTAAGCAAATTAAACAATCAAATATCCTGGGGGCAAATCACCGCATTCGAAATCGAAATCTTCTTTCGTGTGTACAAATATTTCGACGGCTGCACTTTTTTGAATCACAGTATTCGATCGCAATTAATATGTCTACTACTATTTTTTACATCGCAGTACGCATTTGACAATAAAGAAACAAAACGAAAAAGGAAAACAAATTTAAAATAAATTGGTGAAAAACTTCAAGATAAATGAATCTTAATGTGTTTTTATATTTCTCATCTTCGGAATCGGAGGATAAGTCCAATATTGCCATTATAAGTATGAACATTCGTGATAAAAGCAATCCTTTTTCATTGCCAGAAGCTGAGTAAGTTGTGAGTTTGAAGCAAAAGATTAAAACTAAATGTTTCATCGTTTGTACATACATATGTATGTAGATTCAAAAGACGTTTTCGGCTCTCCAAGGAAGTTTTTGAATACGTTTTAATGAAAATAAATATCTCTGGTCACATGTCGACGAGCGTACCACGCGTATTGCAGCTTGCCGCTACATTGTCCCTTTTAGCCAGTGGCAGCTTTCATCACATGGGCGGGAATTATTTTTTTGTGGGGTTGGCACAAAGCGCTATGTGCAAAGCGGTGAAAAATGTTACAAATGAAATACACTACTTAGTGGAAAATCTTTTTCTTGGTATTCACTTTCCTTAAAAACAATAACATTTATATTTCTTAAATTATTTCTTTAATTTTTTGTCGCTTCTTTGCTATTTTATTTGTTTTGCTGCTAAAAGCTAAAGTTTATTTGTTTTCGATAGTGTAGTAACAATGGAGTACAACATCAATTAGATGCGTTTCGATAACGAGTCCTGTGATCCAAGTTAACAGCATTTCGATGACAAAGCACTCGATTTCGAATGCGGTGATTTGCCCCCTGTTGTGTTTCTTTTTGTTCCTGTGCACTCGCAGCTGTTGATATGCATAATTTTCCAAAATAACGTCAAAGAACAGAAAATAATTATAAAAATCGTTATATGTTAGAAATATTGGAGATTATTAACACACCAGCAGCACAGAGAATAAATTTTAAAGTAGATACTGACAATTTAGCTCAAAGTTATAGATATTTAGTTAGCAAAAGATTAGGAACTTAATATTGTTTAAATTTTAGATATCTTAAAGAAACCATTTATAAACAATATGTTAGTCTATGAGCAACATTTGAAATGTTAACTTATTCAGCCCAATCATGAATATTCTAATGGAATTTTATTGCTAAGGAAAATACGTTTCTCGAGAAAAAATTCCTCCAATCTTAAATTGCCTGAGAAAAAAAACACTAAAAAATGGTAATATCGAAATTTTTGTAGGAAAAAACAAAAAACATGTGTTTAAAATACCTATTTTTTCCTTTGCCGACTATTTTTCCCCTTCGATGTGGCTAAAACAGTTAAGGTTAAAAAAAAATTTCCTAAGGAATTTATCAACATAATAAGAGGAATGGGAAAAGAGAAACTGTATTCTCTTTTCCTCAGAATCTTTGAATTCTGCAAGTAAAGCCGTCTTTAGGGTGCTATACATATTTGCAGCTGGAGGATCTTCAATAACGTGACTTACATCGTTCAATATATCCTAATCCATGGAAGCTACAAGAGTATGAAACTTTGTGTCGTCCTTAGAAATTCCAGAGTTAATAAATTGGCTCTCAATTTGGGAAAACCACAATTTTGGGTTCGTTTTCCAAAATGATGGGATTCTAACTGCCACTCGAGCAGTTCCCAGATGTAAAGAACTTGATGGCGTTGCGAACTCTTCTTCCGATACTGACATCTCAAATGAGGAAAACTCAATTTAAAGTTTTATATTTTTTACAAAAAATTTATTTGTTAATCCACAAACGAAGGAATGAAGAATTAAAATTAAATTCGATTTATTTGACAACTTATATCAAGTGAAGATGTGATTAAAAATTAATTCATTTGCTAAGTAAAAATATTATTGTTTTCAACAAGTGTGTTTCCTACAATCTTGTTCATGAATGTTGTTAACATATTTTAAGGCGGGAAAAATATTTTTTGAATATTTTTGAAAGTTTGTTAATCAAAAATTTTTTCAATAATTTGTTTTTGTTTTTTGAATCTTATAATTAATTTCCTGCAGATGCAGAACAAACTGTTGGCAAAATTTTGAAAATAAATAAATAATTGTTTAAAATTATTTTTTGTAAAAAACCAAAGATCAAGAGCTTGAATAATTAATTTAACAATATAAAGATCAAATAAAATAAAAAAAAAATTGTAGTCCCGTTTTTTAAGGCAAAAATGGACGAACAAAAGCCTAAGTGTGACTGTAGCTTTAGTGCTCCTCCCATATAAAAACAAAAACAAATTTTAACATGTGATCATAAAAATTTTTTTTTTTTTGTTATTTCGTGGTGGAAACTTTTTTCCTCATGGGGCAACATCAGTAATGTATATCAGCTTATACAACTGCTAGCACAAACACACACACACTAAAGCATCTTTAATTTTCTTGATTGGATTTATAAACTCCTTTTGCAAAAAACCCACCTACCTTCATATTGTACTTTTGTTATGTCTTAGAAATGCAAAGGCAGCGTTTTAAATTTATCCATTAAGAGCAACTGATCCTGATTAAGCAGGCTGCAGTCTGGCTGATATGAAGGCTGGTGTCGATGAGGTTGTTGTTGCTGATGCTGCGGCAGGCTATAATTATGATGACTAGACTGATGTTGGCGTCGTTGCTTTTGTTGTTGCTGTTGATTGTGTTTTTTTTCTTGCCTTGTTATTGTTCTTTCCATATGACCGATTTTACAACACGTTTTATGAAGTGTGAATTTATCAAACGAATTAATTTTTTTCAAATTGACATTTTTAAAATCAACTTTTTGCTGATTTTTTTCTAGATTTGTTTGTGTTGCTGTGGCAATTTGTTTTACTGATGAATTGGATTTGTTGTTTTTGCTGCTGCTGTTATTTACACATTTAAAATAAATAAACATGAAGGACACATCAATGGTGTGATTAATACTTTCATTAATGGCTTTCAGAAATTTTTGCAAATTCAGCCACTGGGGCACGCTCATATACAAACACATTTTCAAGACCTTTTTTGAATAGGTATGCAATTAAATGCTTTTAATAAAATTATCTTTTCATTTGTTACCTTAATGGTTGCTTTAATTTATTTGTTTAAGTTCTTGCTGTATTTGCTTTTCAATTAATGTGCATTTTTCTTTTTGAATTTCATATTTATTTTTACACATGCACACACACACACACACACACACACACAAATGCATAGAAACCCGCACATTTGCTCTAATCCCTACTCACTCATGCACTCGGGCAAACACTTGCAGCCAGAGCAAACAACAGCAATTTAGTATGTCAAGTTCAAGGATTTTTCTCGTTTTCTTTATTGTTGTTTTTTTTTTTGCCTTCTTAATGGGCAACAAACGTAAATATTCAAGAATTTTTGTTGTAGTTTTTCTTGCTTCCGTTGATAGAAAATGTTTATTTATTTTTTTTTAAGTCTAAAAGAAAATATTCTGCAGGCAATAACTTGACTATTTGAAGCGTAGTTATAAACTGTTTAAATTGTAGGCGATTGTTGGTGGTAGAAGTCCTTCATTATTTTGATTTTCATTAAAAAGAGTAACATTATCTCTTAGTTTTAGGAATTTTTAAGGTTGTATGTTACTGAGGCACAACATACAGACAGTATTTCTCTTACTTGAAAAGAGAAATGTGACGAAACCAGCATATTTTTGAGTTACAACATACAGGCAATATTTCTCTTTTATTGTGAGAGAAATTTTACCTGAGTTTTCAAAGAGATTTTTATTGAAGCATCCTGAGTGGCGTATACGTAATAAAATGCTTAAGCTGTCATACGTAGCAATAGAAAAAGTTCTCTTGGAAAGTATCAACAAACATTGACTTGTTGAGTTTAGGAAATTCTTTACACTGTACAACACTAAATGTTTACAATCATTTTCAGTCGGTGGCATCTGGAAGAATGCATAGAAAATAACAATATTAAATACTGTAAAAAAATCGAGAGTGGGAGTTTTTCAAATTTTTTACTAAGCAAAGCAGGGTAAAATATTTGTTTTTTATATAAAAACTAAATTTAATAGTATAACGAAATAGAGCTCAAAAAAAGAGTTCAACACTATGAATATTGAAAAGGAATTAGCAAAAGCCTTGCTCAGCTGTACTTGTTATGTAAAAATATTTCGAAAATATTTCAGGAAAATTGCATAAATGAGAAATAAATTTTTTTTGGCATGAGCAAAAGTGTGTTAGTTTTGGATATACACTTTAGCTATGATGTAGGGAAATTTTGAACGGTCTCGCTACAGGGCTGATACAAGACCACACACATTGCAAAAATAAATTTTTTTTGCAAATCACATACACAAAGGCACTTGTGAATTGAACAAATGTATATTTATACGCTTAGTACACAAAATTCTGATGATTTTAGTTCTACAAACTACTTAGGCTGCACATTTACTTAATTTATTGTCACTTCTGCCCCCTGGAGAACATAACATTTGATTAATTTCGGTTTGTTTTTAGTTACAGTTTCATTTGTTTCACTTAATAATAAACAAATAACAATTCGAACAATGTGCTGTTATTTTGTATTTCGCAGCAGATTTTTTTACCATCTACTGTTCTCACATTTCATCCAGTTCCTGTTTTAATTTCGGCATAAACTCACTGCTTCATTTAACTTTATTGCCATCATTAATTATAATCTGTCTGCAGGAAAATAAAATGAAAAATATCCTTATTGAAATATGTTTAAATTAATAATGTTTTCCTTTAAAATTTGCGAAAAGGAAGTTTATTTCAATGATTGCCATAGACACTTACAGTTTTTATGTCTTTTATGTCGACACGCTTTGAATTACTGGCTTATTACACACACACACACACACACACTTACATATACAACAGTCGTCAATCTCATGAACATTAAACTGCTGCTTCGTAATGATGGCGTTTGTAAACAGAGGGTGCGGGCAGCGGAGCCACTTTAAACATAAAATTAACAATTTAGGCACGTTTTAAATGAAAGAAAGTGAAATGACTTAAATGTTAATTAAACTTTGATTGATATACATACATTCTGTAGTTAAGACGAATATTTTTTCAATGATAACAAAAAATTCAGGAGAAAAATATTTGAATGATTTGAAAATTTGAAGAGCTTATTTTTAAGGCACTTTTCTGAAACCAAATGTTTACAAGTTTTTTAAAAACATAAATAATTAAAACGGAAAAATTGTAAATGCTTTATTGATCTTGAATAGTACAAAGTATTTTCGAATTTTTTAAGTAATTAAAATTATTTAGGTTATTTTACAAGCTATGTCATAAAATTTCTTTTTGGCCTTTGAGGCTTATTATTACTGAGAGACTGAAATAAATCAATAAATAAAATAAATAAAAATTGTTTAGTAAAATTGTACATTGTTCATAAAGCACTCATTAGGGAAAAATTATACCATACCAAGCTATTTTCGCCAGAACTGCTATGAAATTATAATATTTGCAATGGCTTTTAATGGGATCGCTGCTAACGAGATGTGGGAGCGTAGTGGCTTCAATCTAAACAACCTGAGTTCTTCTTTTAAATGTAAATTTTTTTAAACTGTTTTAACGAACTACGAGTCGAATAGGACTATTGTAATTTAGTTATTAAATAGACCGGATCTTTACTACTACTAGCAAAAGCTACTTTCCTGGATGACTTTCTTCCTTAGTAATGAGCTAATGAAGCTTTCATTCTAGATATTAGTGAAGAATGTTTCATTGATAGAAAATTGTTTGCTGATACAAAAAAAAAGAAACACAAATCAAAACAAAATTTTTGGAACGAAGTTCCTTAACGCGGCTTGCTGGTAGTGGAAAGTAGTAAAAATCGTCACGAAAGCGTGTGAGCTGTTTATATGTATTGGTGAACTGTCGACAAGCAATTGTGTAAAATGGGCGGTGTCTCCATACACATACCAATAAATACTAATTAGTTGTGAAAACGGACACTATCAGCTGCTAGATGTCGCTAAAGTAAAGTATGTCACAACAAAAAACAGCAATATTAAAAAATTGGCCAACAGTTGCTTTTCTTCGTTTTGTAGCAGATTGAGAAAAAATACTTCATGTGTCAAAAGTAAAAAATAAAACGTTCCAAAAATTTAAAGAATCATAAAATTTCAAAATTTCAACAACAACACAAACTAAAACATACAGATTTCACCTGGCATTACATTCAAAGTTAAAAAAAAAACGTATGGAACTTCGTTCCTAACGGGGGTCCCCCGGCCGCATTTCTTTTTTTTTCTGATTTTCTTCATTTTTGTTTCTCCTTCTTGAGTTTTTAATTTTCTTATTTTACCACTCAGTTTATTTTTTCTTTTCTTCTCAATTCCTCTCCTCCCTCTGTTTTGTAATTTCATTTGCAATTATTTTGTTTGCCAGCTTTGCCAAGAGTCAAAAATGGGAACCTCACATTTTTTAATTCAGTCACTTGCAAGAATTTTAAGTTCCAGGACAGTAAGCTTATTGAAAAGAGCATCCTTGTTTTGTTTTAAGTTTATAAACTTCAAAGTACTAAATCAATCGTTAACTAAGAAATCAATGAACAAAAAGTAAAATTAAAAAATAATAAGAAAGGTTTTGTTTTATAAATTAGTAGTAACAAAGGGAATTATGTAAGACTTGAACTAAACCTGACTGAGAGTTCATAAATGTATTGTAATAATACTCTTAATCAGGCCCAGTTCAAACCTGTTCGTTCAATAGGACCAGATGAACGCAGATGACTCGGATTCCAAACAATAGTACAGTATTCCAAAATACTTCGAACCAAAGAAATATAACGGGTTATTCATTTCGAGCTTTAAAAAAAATACGACTAGAATTCGACATCTGTCACACCAATTTTTTTCTTCTCAGTGGAAAGTCTAACATTGACGAAAATGGATCGCTCAACTATCACACAACGCATAGAAATTATCAAAATATACAACAAAAATGGCGATTTTGCCACAGCCAGAAGAAGAGGAGACTTTAAGAGGAAACTATTATATAATCTTAAGAGCAGCTTTAAGAGGAGACTATGGTATACATAATCGTCCAACTACGCAAGCAATTGGCAAAATTGTGAAGAACTTTGAAGAGACTGGAGCGGCTGCTGTAAGACCTGTGCATCATCGTTTCGAATTTGCAACTACACCATGGTCCTTTATTTCAGATACACAATTAAGCAGGATGCTGCTGATAAAATAATTAAATTTAATGGGGTTCATAGCACAAGCACGCGATATTATGCAACATTTATACTTTGTACACTGACATTGATTGAGTAAACTAAAGAAAGTACTGAATAAAATAAAAATTGCTTAGAAGACCATCTTTCATTTACTATTTTTCTGAAAAACTTAACTTTAGCTGTGTTTTTAATTTCAGTCTGCTAATTTTTTTCGCTCCAACAAAAATTAGCAAATTTTTGACTTTCAACAAAAAACAGATTCTAAGCATTTTTTACAGAACATTATTTCTAACATTCGTGTACAAATATTGATTGTCTTCAAATTGTATAAACTTGGAGAGTGTGCTATAAGAAAAAATGTCTGCATTTCAAATATCTTGTTAGAAGAAAATATCCCTCAAAAGAACATTTTTATAACATATGTTCAATAAATAAAAAAAAAAATACAAATTTGGTTGGTGCCGCCATTGGTTTCGTGCTAAGAAGCCCCGACAATTTCTTTGGCTTTCTTAAAAAAAATAAAATATTAACATAAAATTTTGTCAGTGAACGAAATATGTTGTTAAGAAGACATCAAGTTCAAACACTTGGAATGTTTAAACACAATTAAAATAATAAAAAATAAACATTTGTGAGTGAAAACTAAATTCCCACTTGTAAGATTTTCTGACAGACCTTAGCAGGAGTTTTGGATTTCCTTGTGGGACTCTGATGTTTGTCAACTTTTTTCTGTCTCCTGCAATGTGCAGAGATAAGAAACCATAAATGTCATCTCCTCTTACATTTACAAACTTTTGGTATTTTTTTTTTTTATTCTTTATATCATTCTTTTCTAGCTAAAATGCGTATGAGGAATGAATTTTTCAAATAAAATAAATGTATGTGTGATAATTTTACGCCACGGCAACAGAGTGTAAAAATACCTGATAAGCAGCTTGAAAGCGTAAAAAATAACATGCACTGTGATAAGCAAAATAAATGGAGATTGAGAAGAAAAAAATTTATATTATTTAAACAAATATAAAAAGAGTACCCAACAGCAAATGCAGTTGTTCATAAGGAACTAAAGAACAAAATAAATGATACAAATCAAACAGTACTTGAAACAAATGATTCTAAAATAAAATGTTTTTAAATATTTTTAGTATAGAAAACTTTTTCATTAAAAGCATATGTAAACTAATTACTAAATCACAAAAAATACTAACTAGCGAAAAATTTAAAAATTGTAGAAAAAGAAAAACAAAGATCTTAAAAACATGGATTTTTTTTGGGGAGATTAGCGGTTGTCGTCTGAATCAGATGTGTTGGGATTAAATTTTTCGAAAAATCAGGCGTGTCTGCGTGAGCGTGGTTGATAAAACGAAACTAATGATTAAATTTGGATAGTATCAATCAAAAAAGAAGAAAATACGTCTATTTTTATTTATTTGTTTTCTTCAACCTTTTTAAAAAGGTGCCAATTTTTATTAATATCAATTGAGTAAAGAATGAAAAATTTTATAGCTAGCTAGACAACCGGCCGTTTTTGGGTAGTAAACAGCCTTTAAATTATATGACTGTTAACTAGCTTAAGTTCAGCCGTTTTTGGCATTTAAAAATCAATATCAATTATCAATATCATGTGATAAGGAATGACAAATTTTATAGCCAGGTGGACAACCGGCTGGTTTTGGGTAGCAAACACCCTTCGTCAGCATCCCAGAACCGCGGGCTACAATTACAAAAAGTACAATTCATGCCAGCTGAGCGTCAATGGACGCAGTCAAGCAAAATAAAAATTGAAGAGGCCCAGAAGTAAGGATCCAAAAATAATGCAATCTGACAGGGGAGTTCAACATTTCCATCCCTGTCCATCTACTCAGTTCAACACAACAAACTTGGCCCCAGATGTAATTGCTGGCATCGGCTGTCCCTCCCTCATAAACGCGGATATGACGGTTTGTGGCCGATTCAATTTTTAAAACCATCCCCCAAAAATACTCAGATTTGCTTCTCTACCCCTAACCCTCCCTTATCACCATCCCAAAAGACGACCAAGAGCAGGTTTTGCTCTGAGCAAGCAAAATTGAACTAAAGCCTTCTAAAGTAATGAACCAAAAATCTTTCGTTTTTTTGTCTGACCGTATTTATTTGAAATTTTATCTGCACTGTCAGCGTATTCAATCAGTTGCGATTGATATTTTCAAATATAAAAATATAATAAAAATAAAAGAGCTTTAGCTATAAAAGCTTCAAGTCATCGCAAAGTATTTTTTCGCTTTTTTTATTTTTCTCCAATATATGGTTTGATAAATTTAATTAACAATTTGAATTTAGCCACATTTTGTTTCAAATTGAATAACTGCACACGCAAAATGGAAATCTTTAAATTGTCGTTTTTTCAATTTTGTCAAACGTTTATTTTTTACGGCTTAAATGTGTCAAGTATTTGTACAAATACATTTATTTCAATTTATGCTTGCATTCCTCCAATTTCCGACTACTTTTTACTTTTTACTCAATATTTATTTTGCCAACTTCAATTGGAAAAAAAAACTCTAAACATTGAAGCCACTAGAAACTACCAAAAAAAAAAAAAAAAAAAAAAAATAAAAAATAAAACAATATAAATACAAATACAAAATAGAAAATTCAATTAAAATACTATAATTACGTGATATAATGGTGGATGAATGTAAACATGGCAGGAAGTGATTGAACAGTGGAGAAAAAGCAACGAGTTGGAAGAGAATATTTTAAAGCGATAATTTTGCAGCAGGCGGTCGTCATTTATAAAAAAAATGACAGTTTTATTACCACTTCAATTAGCAGTAGAATACATAAAGTAGCATAAATCGTGGCCTTCCGATGTACTTACGCAATGACGTCAGCAATCATTAGACTTTAGTTTATTTTTATATTATTTGATCTTGAGATTATTAAAATGATTATTCACCTTTTTTTGTTTAATAATTAGAAACAATTATATTTATTTATCTCCTATTTATATTTATTTATTTTTGAAATGAATTAATTCAGGTCCGAAAATGTACCTTATAAATGTGTTCTGTAAGGTCTATTTTTGAACCTCAATTAATGCATTTCCATTGGCTCTTAAAGCAAATAAATAATTAACCCCCAATTTTTGACTTGGATTTTAAATGCCATTTCAATTAAAATTTGGTTTAAATACAAAATTGAGTCCAACCGTTGCTATTTAAATCAAACTTAAACGGCCTGTCGTGCCCATTTAAAATCGATTTAAGTTTTTCCTACTGCCATATGATTTTGACAGTTTGGTTTTGTTCTGCAAATTAAGAAAATTGCACATGTTTTTTTGTTTTTTCATAATTTGATTTTTTATTATTTCCAGAAGGTAATCATTTTCTGTGGCAGTGAAATTGGGAGTCCTTTTAGCACTTTTGCTACTCATTTTAATACTTTTCACAAAACAATTTGTTATTTTCTAAACTTTTCACAATTTCACTTGCTTCCAAATTTGTTTAAACAGCTGTTTTTTTATTGAGTTATCGATAATTTGTTGACACTTACATTGTGCTGCCGTACTTTTATTACAATTAATTACTAAAAATAATTTTAGACTGTAAAGCACAAAGCTATTTTAAATTCATTTTAAATTTTAAGGAAAATTTACTAATTTTGTATTTAAATTCCAAGTCAAAAATCGGGGGTAAGTTCATTTTTGAATTCATTTATTTTGAAAATAAATTTAATTGTTTCCAATTATTAAAAAAAAATGTTAAGCTTGAATAATATATTTAATTAGACATTAATTTAAATTCAAAATCAGAACACAGTATTTGCACTCCTGGTTTCTTCACCGAGAAGCCCAAGTGCAGAAAGGGATATTCCATTTTCCATTTTCCGAATTCGATACTCTTTCTGATTAAATAACGAGATAATAATTGCTGCAACAATGTTATGTTCTGTATAGAAATACTGTGATCACGGCAACCATATAATATATCTGTATCTACAGAGTCTGATTGTGTACAACCATAATGTGTTCCTCTTTAAATGCATATTTTTGCTGCGTTAAGATATTGGAGAGTTTCCCAAGCAGTGAAATTGTTGTTGCTGGCGATTTCACATGTTCACAAATCATCCTGGCTTTGCCGTTCGAGTTATACAACTTCAGACGGCAAACATGCTGCGTTATTTACTGTTCGCAATCACAAGTCACCTTTTGTTAATTCAGATCTTGGTACAAATTTCGCAGGACTTTGTAACGCTTATAGAACTGCTTCAAAATGTTTAAAGCTTATATACGAAAAAGGTGATAGAATTTTATAGCCGTTTTGATTCTAAACTTTATTGCCTAAATAACCGGACCTATGCCTCGAAAAAAATGGTCGAAAATATCATCTTGCTTGGAAGAAGAAACCTCATTCCCCACAAGCAAATTTCGATAGAGCCCAGAATGAAGTCTTGGTTCAATCAAAAGTGTTGAAACTCAGTCAGATCCAGATTGGAAGCGTTGAGTATATGACGTTAGAACAAAAAAAAAAAAAAAAAACACTGCTACGCGGCGAAAACAGGAAATTTCTTTGTGTGCTTAAGAGCTAAAACATGAAACAGGAACAGCATCTCTGGGCCCAAGCTTAAGCTGCATCCCCGAGAGCAGATAATGCACCTTGTTGATGCCATCGAGTCTGGTGCTGTATCACCAGGGTTAATACGGTGCAGGATACCTTGGTGGCCAGAAATTCTAGGCAGGTACAGAGTAGTTGAGGCATGTACAGAGATTCCTGATGAAAACCCCCACCAAGGACCAATTGGAAAATACGGGAATTGAAGCCCCGAGATGGCTCTATGAAGTCTTTTCGTCCACTCATAGGTTGAGGAGCGCCCTCAGCTGAAACGTGCTGACAGTGATTCCTACCATATGTTCGCATGGAAGGAATCGTTGGTAACCAATTTAATCATATGGCCTTTGGGCCTATATTCGGAGTCTAAATAGGCCCGTACAGCTGCTGCTAAGTAACAAACGCTGCTTCGTAAAGTACTGGAATGGCAGAATCATTAGGGTTGGTTAAAGACCAGATGCTCCTAGGAATTTCGGACTACCGGCCATAGTAGCGATTTTCTAGTACTGCAGCAGAGATTAGATAGCCCTAAGTCCCCAGCCAGGGGTTTCGTTATGGGTCAAAAACAGTAGCAAATAAATTACCACCAGAGTACCCAGACCGGCTGATCGGGGGCGGTGTGATAATGTCAGAATTACACCACATGGTTTTATTCACCTTCAGGTTAGGGCTACTTGGCAGGCACTAACAAGAATCATTCCACATCTGCTTCCAGGGGCAGTAAGAGACTTTGGTCATTCATTAAGGGAGTGAGGAATAGTGATAGTTAAATCATTCCAATTCTCCTTATGAATGAGTAGACATTCACTGAGCTGGTCGATAAAGCTTAACTGCTAGCTGAAATCTTCGCAAATAACCATAACTTGCCAAATAGCAGACAACCACTTTTCCGGCTAGAAAGATTATATGTGACTATGCCAAAAATGTTCTTTTTTTTAGCTCGAGCAGTTTAAGGTATTCTTGCAAATCCCAATATAAACCAATCACAATTGGGCTGGCGATTATTATAAGAAAATATAATATTTTGACATTTTACTAGATACGCTAAATATCGAAATGTGATATTTTCCCGAAATTTCATTTTCAGCCCCACTGTCGTTATTTTTTCATTGGCAATACCATTTGGAAGTGTAAAAAAAGTAGCATTGAAAAAAACTTAAAATTCTTGCGTACAGGTCCAAAAAAACTAGCAAAAGCTAAAAGTATAAAAAACAATAAAACCAACAACAAATCAGAAAAAAAAACGTGAAAACAAAAAGACTAAAAGTTGTTCCCATTAAAATGGAAAAAAGAAGAGAAAAATGTTTTTTTAGCTTTAAGTTAATTTGGACAATTCTAATGGCTGTTTTTTAAGTAGAGCAAAAGAAAAACTCTATTAACATAATCGTAACAAAAAAATAAAAATTCAAAATACAATCAAGTAAAAACAGTACCTTCCAACTGCCAATATTTCATGAGTTTTACTGTACTTGTGATGAGTTTTTTTTTTTTTTTTGTAACAAGCAGGGCACCTGTTTGCGTATCCTGTGGTCTGCAAATTTTATTTTTTAGGTTAAAATGGCTTCGAAATCAATTGCAAAACAATAATTCCTAAAAAATTTCTTCAGATCTACTTTAAATAAATCATGTTAATTGTATTTAAAGCATAAAATTAATTCACCATTGCTTGTGGTTCTTTTATGAATTATATATTTTTTCTACCATGACATTCAAGAATTTTTTTTGTCATTCGTTCTTCAAGTTTTAAGTTTTGAGCTTTACTAAGCATTTTAAAACATAAAACTAGTATTCATTTATAAATTGATTTTATAAAAAGTGGGCTTATTTGAAAAATAAATACTTTCTTAAGAAGTTGAGTTAGTCCTTTAAATGAAATTTTTAAGTTAAAACAAATTTGACTTCCCAAAATTCCCAAATAATTTTCTTTAACTTATTGGAAAGAAATTTAAAAAAAAAACTTGTATAATGAATATTTAAGATATTGCTAATTCAAATGTTTTGTTTTAACCATATCCATAACTAAAACTTTTGCCCTGCGCTACCCCACTTTAGGATTTTAACATTTGCAAATATAGCTTGGTTACATTATAAAGATTAGGTTCGATGGATCGTTCTATATTTTTCAATTTGTTTGTTATTTAAACTTTATTTAATTTATTTGCCTGCCCTCAAGTTATATTTATTAAATAGGACTGAATTTACCAGTGCAGTCATATCATTTATACAAGTATTTTCAGAATCTTAAACAGAAAATCTTAAAACAAAATTAATTTTCAAATCAAACGAAATGTAAGCCAACTACTTTCAAGCACTATTTTTTTTATTACTTTTATCTATGTTGTTATAAAACTTATATTAATGAAAAAAAAAAAAATAAATTCAAGCTAAATGAAAACATATGGAAGAGAATGAAATATAATCTTTTAAAGTAGTCCGATTACTTTTTGATTACTTTTAGTATTATTTGTAGATTTTTTGTTATCGTAATCTTTACAAATTGGAAACTTCCTAAAAGAGAATTAAACATTAAATTTAAAAAATCAAAATTTTATTTAGATACCGTTTAAATGCACTGATGGTATCTGATTGACAATAGCAAACATTTGAAAATTTTATTTAAAGTCAACAAGTGAAAAACATTTTGAGAAAGAGAAAATCAGCCACCATTTAAAGAGTGCGGAGAACTACAAGCAATCCAAAAAACAAAAACAAAAGCAAGAGAAGAGAAGAAATACGCCAAAGACCAAAAACGCAGAATCACTGAAAAACTCTTCTCTTAACATACATTTGTATGCAAAACAGATGATAGTAAAATGTTTTAAAAACACATGGTAAGCCTTAAAGAACTTCAGAAATCTACTTGATAGTCTGTCATTCACAACAACCGCGGTTCAACTAAAAATATTTAGAGTAGAAAATATTTCGAATCGTTTCTGACGAGAAAACAAAAACACATAAATATTTAAAAGTTTTTCAGCCACAGCACAAAAATATTAAAAGCATTTGCACAATGTGTTTGTACATGGGTGTTGCTGAGCATTTAGTTGACATTTTAACCTTCTGCGTGTACCGGGTGATTGAAATGTCTATATTTGTATTGATGATGACATGCGGCATTACACTACAAGACGCTGTTGAGGAGCCATCTGTCACTCACAATGGCTGAGCGTTAGTTGGTGGCACTTGATGATACACTTGTGTGATGAATGTCTGAGATAATGACGCTGATGATGAGGATGATGATGCTGATGCTGAGCCACCAGATATTTAGTAATTCATTCCTTTACTAATGTGTTGTTAATACAACTGATGACATGAAAGTTTACAATAATGGCCAAGTGATTTTCAGAAATAATGAGTTTGCGTTTTAGTTTGTATGTGTATCTGGGTGTGAGTGTGTGTGTGGGTGTGTGCATGTATGTGTGTAAGAAAAATAAGCAGAGGTAATGAGTTATTTATTTAGTTATTCACTGCTAATTTATTTAGTTATTAAGATTAATTTTACGATAATGCTTAAAAGTAGAGGAAGAAGAAGAAGAAGAAAAACAACAACAAAATGTAGATGTATATTAATATCAAATAAGTTGGAATAAACAAACTGAAAACAATTCTAATGGTGTGTGTTTTAGTTAAGTCAAGGACAACTACCTCTTTAGTGTTCAAAATATTGCCCCTAACAGATGCTGAAAAAAACAACAGAAGTCATCTATATTTGATACCGGCTGTGATAATTAAGTCATGCTCAGTTAGACCAATTTCATGCTAGTATCATTTTTGTTTTAGATTTCTATGCGCTTACAGAGCAAATAAGAGCAGTTATAAATTATAGTGATGCGAAATTTATTTAAGATGCAAACAGAATTGAATTAGTGGCGGACATCATCTGGGCGAAAAAAAGTAGTTTGAATTTGGGACATTATTTTTGAAGCAGACAACTCCAAAAAAAAAAAAAAAAAAAATTTTTTTTTGGCGCAACAGCTTGATATATGAAATAAGTTCATATATAATTTGCAGTCTGATCATCAAATTTTTATATTGTAAAAACAGTAATTTGTTGTTACTTTTACTTTCAATGTCAAACTAAAGTATGGCTTTTTCATCCCTGGTTTGGATTTGCCAAAGTGGCAACTATTTGCAAAGAACAAGAAACCACCTTTTTTGTTATGAAACTTTTGCTTAAAGTAGCCGAACTTAATAATTCACTATTGCTGATTAGATTAGAGGACTTTTACTTAAATTTTGCTTCCTCAGAATTGAAAATAGTTTTTTTTTTGGTGTCAAATTGTAGGCTTGTATTCAATTTTTACTTCCTCAAGTTTGACAAAAATTTTTTTGTGATAAAATTAGAGTGGTTAAAATTTTTAAATCTTTCTCAACTTCGATAAAGTAAGCATTGAACTCAAGCCCCACAAAATTATTAACTAATGAAAAGTATTATTAAAATTCTAAATCATATATATCGACTATAAATTCAAAGTTAATGCAATTTTTTACTTCCCTGACCATAAGAAATATATTTTTTTTGTATACAGAAATGTTCCAATAAACGTTTCTTTATGTTAAACTGTGTCACCAAACAAGCAAGAGTTAGTAAATTTGTCGATAGTGTATGGGGTATTAACATCCTGTCTATTTTAGATTTAAAATATTTTTGAAATATGCAAATTTCTCATTATTGTAGGCACGGTGTCATAATTTTGATTAGCTTTATCCCAGCCTGTGGGTGAAAATCATCACTTTCTGCAAAAGCTAAGCTTACCCAACAGGCATTAAATATATGTACCTGTAAGTTTGGCGACAAGTGAGAGAATACTCTGCTTTTCTGTATTGAGCCTACACAAATAATACACAAGATTATTTAGAACTAATCTTGACAATGATGCAATCTTGACAGCTGATGCAAGCACATGATACAACTAAAAACGTAGCCTCACCAGCTAAACCGTTAATCATCTGACTACTTTAGGTTGTCAAGAGAATGCAGAGATGAAAGGCAGCCAAAAGGAAACACCAAATCAATGTAAGCTCTGCTATCTCTCTTCTGTAAATGTAAAAGCGGCGGATTTTTGGCAGCTTAGAGAAGTTGTACTAAAACAAAATGCATGTTATTTTTATTGAAGTTGTTCTTATTGTAGCGAAAAAGTTACCTTATTAGTTGTATCATGATGCAAGCACTACTTTGTAGGAGCCAGTGACGATTGTTCCGCTTAAATTAAACATAAAATTATCTTAGGCTGCTTCATCAGTTTGCCCTTGTTTTAAAAGTAAGTGGAACGTTCAGCGAACGTTATTAGTACTGAATTTGCATCGAGCTGAAACTAAAATGTTATTAAAATGATTAAAATATATGCAGACTCTTTTCATTTAAATTACTGCAAAATCGACTTTTGCTGAATATAAATAAATAAATAAATAAATAAATAAATAAATAAATAAATAAATAAATAAATAAATAAATAAATAAATAAATAAATAAATAAATAAATAAATAAATAAATAAATAAATAAATAAACAATAATATTAATAAATTAATAAATAATTAATGGTCATTTTCACAATATGTGTAATTCACCGTAGTGCCTTAAGAACTCTCTTTCTTCAACCATCATTTACTATTAAACAAATTGCTTACTTTTGTGGGGTTCAAATTAATTTTGGCAAATTCAATCGTAAAATTTCTTCTTTTTTTCTAAAAATTTTAGTTCTTATGAAGTTATAAAGTCAGACGTTTTTCATTCATATTTCTATTGCGACTTTGAGTGTGAATGAGGGGAAAAAAATTTATTTGCATTAAAATTTCCATTTACAAGCTTTCATCATTTTTATTTCGTTTTTGTAACCCATACTCGTTTTATTTTTTGTGGAAGCAGCCAGGAAATTAAAAAAAAAAAGTTTTATTTTAATTTGAGCTGGTGGTACTCTACAGTAAATAAATAAGTTCCTTCTTACATTTGTAATTAACCATGATCATTGAAAGTATGAGACTCTGAATTGAAAGTGAACTTATGCCATCGGACAGTAACTTTTTTGAATTCAAAGCAAAAATGGGGAACTATTTGAAAAAGCAGTGAACATTTTTTTTTTGTTTTTTGATAAGTTTCTCTTCAAAAACAATGATTGTAAATGCATTACATTAATTTTAATTAAAGTATGTGAATGCAGTATTATATAATTTATATATTTGCTAAATAATATTGCCATCCAGTATTTAAAAAAAAAAACAGTTTGTAAAAACAGGTTCCAAGAGCAAAAAAATTAAAAAAAAAGTTTGGAGATGTACATATACTTGAAAAATCACACAATCACCAAACAAACCACCTTTGAAACTTCGTAATAATCGCGAAAATATTTCTGTCAAAACTTTGGATAGATTATTGCGAACCGTTGAAAAGAAGACGTAAACAATTTAGTTTAAACATTCTCGGTTCCAGTGAAGTTATGAAAGTGGGCGTGGTAAATTTATATATTCTTAAAAATATGTGACAAATATATGAAAGAAAATTAAAAAAAAAAAAATCGTACAACATCTGTCCCCATAAAGTAATTTTAAATTTGTGGCCGGAGAAGTGGTAGTGGCAAAATTAAACATAGCCGAAGGAAATTTGAATGCTGATGAGTGACGTGGTGGTAGTGAAACAGCCATGGCATGTACTCCAGCCAGTAAGTCTTCTTCAACTTTACTTTTTTTGTCACTCCAATTTTATCACAAAAAGATCTTTCTCACTTTGGAGTGAGTAAAAATTTAATTAGAAAGCTCAGCTTTCCAACGGCCTGAGGTTTTGGCAGTCTGTCCAGTAGAAACAAACAAGCCATTCAATCCTCCTTATATTATTAGTGTAGATATGAAGCATAATAATATTTCTTTCTCTAAACCTATTAAAATTTCTTTTTGACTGTACAAAAAAAAAAAAGGGAAACTGTAACATTCTTTGGTATTGATTTTAATTTGCACTGTTTCGCTGCGAAATATTCAACCTTAAACATTTTTTATTGTTTTAAAGGTATAGCATTCATTTCCCTCGTTGGCCAAAAAAAAAAAAAAAAAGGAAGAAAAACTAACGCTTACGTATAGTTTGCTAATTTTTAGAAGTGAATTTTCATTTCGTTCTTGAACTTTTGAACAGTAGTTTATAAACAGACAAGAATAAATACAGAGTGGTATATATATTTTTTTTTGGTTCACAATCATACCGAAGGAATTTTATTTATAACTACAAGTATGTAAATCTAAATGTGTGCCTGTGTATATGTAGTTGTTAGCATGCGTAGGATTGAAATGCTTGTACCATTTTCAGTTTTATATATATTTTTTTTTTTCGTTTTTTAGTTGTCTAACTTTTTTCTAGCAACAAAAAAAGCAACACAAAAAGAAGAAATTGGCGTTTTTATTTTTCCGTTCAGTTGTGTGTTTGCTGTTTTTGTTTTTAACTAAAGCATTAAAAATATGTATGTATGTACCGGGGATCTAGAGACTATTCTTTTCCAAGCAAGTAAGTTTCCATGTAAATGTGTAAATAAAAAATACGGCTGCAGCCAGTTTATTCAACTCATTTTCCTCTCTGTTCTTTCCTGTTGTTGCTTTCTGTAGCTGTGTACCTCCGTGTGTGTGCGTGTATGTGTCTGTATGCAGTGGCAAATTTGTCTGTCTGCCAGCCTGTGTGCCTGTCTTTTTGTCTTTATTGCATGTCCTTTCATTTAGCCTTATTTATTAGACTCTGTGTGCGCTGTTATTATTTTTTAACCAGGTTATTTGTCTGTCTGCTTAAGTTGTTAACGTTGATTTTATGCCTCATATTGTGTTTTCATGTGCGTCTATTTTTTTTGTGTGTTTCGTAAAAAAAAGCAATTTACGGAAATTTTTTCATTTGTTTCTAAATACAAATGCATTTGTACGTGCTGGTAGACTATTACAAGCAGGACATAAATATTTAAAGCTGTTTAAATTAGCAACATCAGATAGACCACAATCTTGTTCACGTGCACACAGACATGTTGCATGAAACTGTGCGGCGTTAAAACTGTACGTAATAATATAAACAAAAAAAAAAAAAAAAAAAAAAAAACAATAGTAAAAAAATGTTTTGCACTGCACCAGACAAGGGACTTTGCCCTTTAAAGATATGATTGGCAGTACCAATTCTTAAACACTTTTTAACTAAAAAAAATATGCTTTGCTTTTCAAATTAGCAGTGGTAATCTTAAAAGTGTATATAAATAAAGTCAGAAAAAGTTTTTGTGGTTTGTACACTTATTTTTATTTTATTGCAACAAGTTCGTGGTAGCAAAAATTATAAAAAATAAAATCTGCTTTTTGGCAAACTCCAAATTTCTCTAAGTTCCCATACAGGCCAAATTTCGTTAGAAATCGGTTTTTGCTATTCCTATAATACATATTACTGTTCGCCTGTGAGTGACTACAGTTTGTTACGGCATCCATGTTATGTACATTAGCCAATACTCGTAAGTCTTCAATTTTATTTTTATTTTTTTTTTTTATTTAAAAACTGTTCATCACTTAAATTTTATCACAAAAAATCATGCTCAATTCTGAGGAAGTAAAATTCGACTTCCAGAGAAATTCAATACATTACTAATACGTTATTTGTAACAATGTTGCCAAGTTGGAAATTTTTCTCCAGTCTACCACTGGAGACTTTTACTACAGTAATGCCATTGGTATTTTTTTTTTTTTTTTTTTTTTTTGAACACTTGACTATTGCTTCTATATCATCTACAAATTGCATAAATACACAGTACAAACACATAAAAACGAAGAATTGGGAAACGTAGTATAAAGTATTACTATCCAAAAAAAAATGCATGAAATGACTGTTTGGGTTGTGGTTGTTGTAGTTATGTGGATACCTGGTATTAAGATGCCTTGTTACTACCTGAGCTCTTTGGTACTGGCTTTCTATTTTTATTATTATTGATAAAATTTTCATTTTAGGACAGTGTTCTCTTGTTGATTGAAATATATTTTATATCCTATTGCAATTGGTTTTTATGTTTGCTGTTTGAAAAGGGCAACGCTGAGAGTTTTGAGAAAGTACAAAGAAAAAGTACAAATATTACAGTATTTTTTATGCCCTTATGCTCAATAATTCATCTGCAATATATATTAAACCAAGTACATACATTTATATTAAATTCCTTTTCAGGCTCAAGTTCAACCCTTGGTTTGTCACTTTTAAATCAAGATTAATTAAGTAAAGAAAAGTAAAATTTTTTATAGAAAGGTGGACAATCGGCTGTTTCTGGGTAGCAAACACCCTTCATCAGCACCCCTATGAACTTTGGACGTGTCAAATTATAGTTTAAAAGTCTGTTTTATAACGAAACATTTCGCTATCACATTTTTGTTATAATTCAATTATTGTTTGATTATTTAAGAATAAATGCTGTAAAATTAACACTAAACACTTTGACTTGGAGTATAACTTCAGCAGTGGCCGTTCAAAAAAAAAAAAAAAAAAAAAAAAAACAAGGAAAACAAATATTGGCAGTTATGAGGCAAGTAGAAAACTCTCAACAATTCTTTTGTTTTTTACAAAAATCCTGAAAGTTTTCTAATCGGACATAACAATCCTTTCGACTTAACAAACACAACATGAGTACATAATTTTGTTTCATCTCGATACATTTTTATTTAAGCACTCAAACGAACTTTAATAGAAATCGATATGCACAAAAGATGCTGCCTGCTGCCGGCATGAATTCGTATTAATTCATGTACATTAATTCTGTTGCAAAATTCGTATTATCCTTTTCGTGTGCGTTTGTGCGTGTTTGTGCGAGTATTGTTGTTTACATACGTTACGTGCTTGAATTTAAATTAAAAATCATAACTACAACTGTTCAGCGCTACATGTGTATGTGTGTGTGTCTGTGTAGATGCTCCAGTATGAATATATGCATGCCTTAATTAGCAACATTTTGCGAAAAAATCAGACTTATGGTTACAAAAGAACTTTTACCCATTTAAACATGCATGTTGAACAGTTGTGTGAATGCACATGTTTACACTTGTTATCCCTTTTGTATTAGATATTTCATTATTAAGGAACTATTAGACAGCTACTTTGATACTTAAATTAATTGTTGCATTTAAGAGTTGAAAATGAAATATGAAGTATGCTTTAAAAACCTCATAACTTGACATGTGAAGTGGAGGTGACATGAAATCACATGTGAAATTGAGGTCGCTAGTGAACTTAAAATCATTTGTAGGCTGAACTTAATTTTTAAGTGACATGTGAATTTAAAGTCAATTTTACATGTAAATTTAAGATGACATGTGATTCTGCAGTTATGTATATAAAATCGCATGTACACTCAGAAAACTTTGTCAGTAAAATTGTTTTAAGCCCCCTCTTTAAAATAAAGAAAACTTCATTTAAAAATTGTTCTGCTTTTTTATTTCGTTTAAATTTACTAATTAATTTATTTAAATTTAAATTTTAAAAAATCCACGAATTCCAATGGGTAAAAGTATTAATTATTCATTTATTCCAACTGTCAAATGCGTCATTCTGTCAAAAATATTTTTTATTTTTTCTTCAGTGGTGGTTTATTCACTTTATCTTATTTAATAATAGTTTGCAACCTGTGTTATATCATTTTTCAATTCGCTTATTTAGTTTTTGTACTGCAAAGCCTCTGCTGAGACTCGAACATCCATCAGCTCGTGTTGAAAGCAGCTGCCCCACACCCACTCGCAACAATCAGAACAAATTCAAGAATAATCAATTTAAGTAAAGAGTATGTATGCTATAAATGTGTGTAGCAACCAAATTATAATTATGTTTAAGTATTTTAAAAGCTTGATTCCTTCATGAATGTGTAACATAACTTACTACTGTCATTATAAACTGTGACCAAAAATCCGTATTTATTTGTTGTTATTTTTCTAAGCAACTGTAAAAATCAGTTAAAGTTAAAATTTCATTGATTTTCAAACGTTTTGTGACTTAAACATAAACGGCACTGACTACTGCTGGAATAAACTACGGCCAGTTACTGCAAAAAAAAGTTTTATGAGTGGAAACTTAAAACCATTTCTGATTTTGAGGTCCCTCACGAATTTAAAATCGTTCGTAAACTAAACATCACTTTTAAGTCAAATGTGAATTTGAGATCACTAGAGAATTTAAAATTGCTTGAGTACTAAAAATAGTTTTTAAA
Source organism: Sturmia bella (assembly GCA_963662145.1). NCBI lineage: Eukaryota > Metazoa > Arthropoda > Insecta > Diptera > Tachinidae > Sturmia > Sturmia bella. The sequence goes on from OY759172.1 coordinate 21,973,419, forward strand.
TCTCATGTGAAGCTGCGGCTGAGTAAACACTTTGCAGGCCTTGAATAATCCAGATCTTTCACACTTTTGTGCCTGTCAACAAAACGAACGGTTAGCTTGTGGTCACTTTACAAATAAAAAACAATGGGAAATAAAAGAATTGAAGTTAAAAAGTTGTACGAATTGAGGGAGCTGTCTCATGTGCCTTGCCAGAGCCAGACGTTCGCTTCTCCTAACTCAAGTTTGAAGCTAGTGCAGTGGAAAATATTCATCACCAATAATGTTTTCATATAAAAAATTTGACCATTAGTCAATGTTTACTATTCCGCAAGTTGGGATAATTTGACGGGGTTTTTCCTTTTTTGAAAGTTTATTACATTCTTATGCACTTAAAACAAAAGCCCTTCTGTTATTGGAAAACAATTGGGCTTTCATTTACCTTGCAGTCCATCACAGATCCCATGTTTACAAACATTAAGAGCTAAAGGGCTAAACTTTTGACAAAAGATGTGATATTCCAGCCGCTAAAACAATAAATACTAAAAACAACAAATAAAAAAAGCAACAATTATTAAAAGCAACAAAAAGTTAAGAACTAAGAGGTGTCCCCATACCTGAAACTGTAAAAATTAAGTGAAAAATTTGAACCATAACAGATAGAGAGCTGAAATTTGCCAGGCAATGTGGTTGCACAATAAAAAATACCAAACCAGAAAAAAAATTTAAAAGTTAAAGGGTGCTTCCACACTGAATGAAGAAACTGAAACTGCTGCCAATTTTGAAGTGCAACAGATGAAGAGTATTTGCGTACTGCAACTTATTCGCGCGGCAGTATGAGATTTTAAGCTCATAATACAGAGACATGCATTGGTTAAGTACGCTTTTGAGTTCTTCCGTGCCATTACTATTATCATTACCGCATTATCATTACCGCATTATCATTACCGCAAAGTATTTTATCACCAAAGCCATCATTGTCGTCAACAACAATAGTCCAGGTGTTTGTGTTGTAAAAGCCATCATATAAAAATTGAAAAAAAAAACACTTGTTCGCACACGTTTGGCCAATTAATCATTGTGTAGTCACGCTGGTATTTGCAGGTTTCAAATTATGCACAAAATGAGGAGAACCAGCAACCTCACATACGCAAAAAGCAAAGAAAAAACGCTTTTGTCCGCTGGGGAGCCCATCTCCTCAGCATTGAAAACGTTTGTTGGGGGGGGGGGGGGGGGTGGGTTTAGTGAAATTTGAATTGCAAAAAAGCATTAATTAAATACGATGGCAAATCGCACAAAATTGTAATGAACAAAAAACGAAAATACAGTGAAAGGAAAAAATTACAAATACAACCACTCAAGTGGAAATCTAAACAAAAAGATTTTATATTAGAAGCACAATGAGGGCCAAACCATTTTTTTTTTATATCTGGCTGGCCTTGAAATAGTCGGCTGCGTCATAGACTGCGATCTTATTGGAAACGGATTTGAAACCAACAGAAAAAATTAATTTAGCGTCATTAAATCCAAGGTTATCGAATTATGTTCGAATTATATAATGGGGGTTATCAGGCAAAATGATTTTATAAGAAACCGAATTAAAAGTAACAAGAAAACTGATTTTGTAATATGAAAAAGAAAATAATCGGGTCTGTTTTAGAATCCGATTCGAATTGATTCAAAAAAATTTTCCGCATAATTCATAAATTGGTGTTCTTAATTCAGCATGTTTTTAGATATTCGAAGTTTTCGTTCGAAAAAAAAATTCTAAATGTCAAATACATAAACAACAACAGCGAAGCCGATGATAAACGATAGCTTATTATACAAATAGTAGCCGGCGGCAAAGCAAAAACCGACGGTTAACGATCGTCTAAGCCATGTTCTTACAATCACGCAAAAAAATTTAAAAATTAAGTTAAAATATGACAAAAACTAAAGTATTAGTAGATTATTCTGAAAAAGCAGCTCTACCGCAAGCAGCAATCAGTCGCTCTTGACCGCGTCGGGTGTAAGGTTGTGAAATTGCCGGCGCGGCAGCTTGCCGGCTATGAGCACATGAACTACGATCTTTGATTATCATATGTTGTAAAAATAACGTCTTGCCGGACTATTACAATGGAATTTGACCATATTAATATAATAGTTTAAATTAAACTAAATGGAGGAAATTTATTATAATTTCCTTTAAAATGTAAATTTTTCTTTTTCAACAAATTCTGATTGCCCAAAAAACATTGATTTATCACACTTTAATATGTAGGGCAACTTCGTGTTTTCGGAACATAAGCAACATTTTTGTATTTTTGTTTTGCGCAAGTGCCATTTGACAAAACATAAAAAATTTTTGAAAGAAGTTAAAGAAAAGGTTTTTGGAACGAAGTTCCTTAACGCGGCTTGCTGGTAGGGCAAATTAGTAGAAATCGTCACGAAAGCGTGTGAGCTGTTTATATGTATTGGTGAATTTCTTTCTTTTTTTACTAATAATCGTGTGCAAATTCAAATTTTTTTTTTTATATTTAATAAAAAACACTTCAAATTAAAAGAGAAAATTTTGTTTTTATTAAAAAACTTATCACTTGCATGAATAAAAGCCGATTCTATTTACTTTCACTCACCCTATAATACTCTAATTGAAAACGAATAAAAACATGGGGATTCGGATTGCAGAACACCAACAATTCTAAAGTAATACACTTTAGAGTGAATTCGGATTCTAGAACAGACCCGATTATTAGTGTTTAGCTCGAAACCCAGCAATATCGGCTGTCATAGCAACATAGTAATTTTTTCGCCAGTCTTAAATCTAACTTCGATAAGATTGGATCTTATGGCACCCCCGAATGAATCAGTTTATTTCAATTCCATTTGTCAATGATGAAATTTTTATTTGAAAGCCCATATTAATTCTATTTCATACAAAAAGTTGATAACGATTCCAATAAGATCGGATTCTATGACACCTTCGAATGAGTCAGTTTATTGTAATTCCATTTGTTAATAATTAAAATTTTGCTATATTTCTCTTACACTGTCGGTTGCGACAATGAACAACACATTTGCACACATTCATTAATAATGTGTGTGTGTGTGTGTGTGTGTGTGTGTGTGTGCTTGCATATTCAGGGACTTAAGTGCATCAATGTAAAATTCAGTTTAATTAGCGCGGTATTATTTTGAAAAGCCACAATTCATAAATGCACTTCAACAGAAAAGCACATAAAAAGAAATCTGAACACTCACACCCATATTCATAAAAACTATTGAAGGTTTACTACACGTTTATTTGACAAATATTCCGTATAAATACGTCAAATAAGAGCGTAATAAACTTACAATAATTATTATGAATATGGTCTTCAGTTTTTAAAAGGGGAAGAGCAATAGCTATCGGTGAACTACTTTCCAATCGGCCTTAAAGCTTTTATTTTTTAAGGAATTTTCTTACCCCAACGTGCACGCATTTGCCCCCATTTTTCTTTATAAAACAATCTCTCAATTTTACGAATTTCAAAGTCCAGTGAAAATACATTCATAATAAGATAACAATTGTAAATTATAAAATTTGGCCAAAAGTAAATTATTCCCCTTAATTGCAAGGCTCATTGTCGACATCAATTTTAGGTGCAGTTAAACTTTTTCGACGCCAACATCAACTCGACAATAAGTCGGTATTACTTTAGCAGCACATGTTGGGGTCGACTTGTTATGGATTTAAAACAAAATTTATTATCACATTGTATTTTTAATTTGTTTTCTACAAATTCTCCTGAAAAAATGTTTTTCAGAGAAAAACAAAAGGACTAGAGCACATAAAAACCTTGTAAAACTCAAAAATGCATCTTAGAAAAGTCAATCAGCTGCACAACTGGTGCAAGACATGACCACTCAGGAAACATTTGCACAAGATTATAATAGACTTAAAATAATTTAAAGAAATATTCACAACGCAAAAGTACGATTACAGCACAATTTAAAAGACTTATCAGTTGGAAAAATCATTGCAGAATGCAACAGCGCGGACATTTGCCAAAAGGTTGCAAAGTTGTGACTGCTGCAAAACCGTTTCATTATTCAAAAACTTCGCAGAAAACTTTGCAAAATTTTAAAAGAGACCTTTGAGGTTTTTAGAAAAAAATAAGACAGCCACAAAACGGGGCTCACTTGATCGAGCTAGACTAACAAGAAAACCTCGATACTCGTTAGGTGATATCATTCGATCACCTATCCTGCGTAGTTAGTCCTAGCAGCTGTCATTCGCTGTATTAGCTGCTTACAGGTATTTAGGGGAACACCAACGAATTCATGCATGTCTTCGCGTTGCAAGCGATCCCCAGCTTTCACTCATTGATCTGCCAGACACACTGCATGGTGTCCAGGTACCCGGAGCAGCTGCATTTTTCACTACAAAGGCTGCTGATCTTAGTGGCGGTTGTAACAGTACACTGTCACATGGGAGTATAAGCAGGGATGATCGATGCTGTCGATGTCGAGCTATTTCTAACAAAAGAGAGCGAACTACTTCGGCACACCGACACAAGCAGCCCCATCATGAATATTCTCAAGGAATTTTATTCCTAAGGAAAATACGTTTCTCGAGAAAAAATTCCTCCAATCATAAATTACCTGAGAAACAAAAAAATAAAAGTTGGTAATATCGATATTTTATATAGGAAAAAACAAAAAACATGTTTTTAAAATACCTATTTTTGCCTCCGCCGACTATTTTTCCCCTTCGATGTGACTAAAACAGGGAAGGTTAAACAAATTTTCTTAAGGAATTTATCAACATAATCAGGCCAATCATGAAAATTCTCACGGAATTTTAATCCTAAGGAAAATAAGAGGAATGGGAGAAGAGAAAAAACTCTCACGGAATTATCATTCATGATTGGGCTGTATACAATTAGGCATGATCTGGTTTCACAGCAATCTAAGGGCTGATGAAGGTCGTGGTGCACATGAAACAGCCGTTGTATGAACCCCAGCCAAATCTTTTTGTAACTTCGTTAAAAATGTTAAACGCATCAGTTTCATCTCAAAAAAAACTCTTTCTTAATTTTGAGGAAGCAAGAACTCAACTCCTGCTCCTGATAAAATTGTTAACAATTGCAAATCATTCAATTCGACTATAAAGTTAAAATTAGTGCTAATTTACTATTAGTAATTCCTTTATCGGTCATTTAGCTTGATTTCTTACTTTGACAAAAAAGAGAAAGATTTTTTTGTATTTTGGTGAAATTCGTGTGATCAACATTTTTAAGGAAGAAAAGTAAACTAATTCTTATCTCTCTTAACATTTTGGCAAACATTAGTCTTTACAGTTCACATTTGAAAGTCGTAAAGAAGTGGACACGTGGCAAATTTATTATAGAAAAATAAATAATTATATGGATTGGCGGATGTGTCGAAATGCATATAAAACAGAGTGAAGTCTTTCATGTGCTCATCTGGCTGGTTCAGGACAGAACCAGTCGGTGGTGTGCAGGGCTGTTTCCCAACCATCTCTTTCGGATCGAGCCCATGCAACTACTTGCGCAACATTGCAACTCGTTTTACTTTTTCATTTTCAAAACTTCTTTTAGTTCTTAAAAAAAAAATTATGAACAGACTTTTCTGGTTGACATCAAAATGTTTGTCAAAGAAAACAAAGTCAAGGCAGTCGAACTTAAAACATCTTTATTATTTATAATAATTATGAATTGATAGTCAATAATAGTCAACTACTGACAATATTGGCTACAGCAATGTCGTGACTGTGCTGTAAACATCACTTATTTGGTTATTAAGAATCATAACTTTTTTTGCTCAGCGAAAATTAGTAAATTTCAACATCAAACAAATAATTTGGCTTGAAAATTATTTTTATAGTGCGACATTTCAGTTGCACTGTCGTTATCCATTTCCAGTTTGCATTTTTTCCATTTCAAAAGACCAGTTTTTGTAGCATTGCCAAAACTTTGCATATAATCCTCTTCTGTTCTTCTCCTTCCCATAGCTGCACTGCTGGGTGGTTTTCTCTCCTGCTGGACCTTCAAACGAAAGAATATATCCGTCATGGTTGTGTAATTGTTCGCAAACTGTACGCCATCCCATAATTTAATATTGGCTTGTTCGCTGTTCAAACGATTGCTGAAGCCCTGTTGTTTCCAATTCACAAATTCGTTTGTTTTTTCTTGACGCTCCATTTGAGTGGATTGTTGAAAATCGCTGGCATAAAGTGTTTTACTTTGGGCACAATGACTTTTGCCGTAAATGGCAGGCGCAACAGCGTTTGGATCGATTTTGCTGGCAAAACGCTCTTCAAACCAATTTCCCACAAGAACTGTGGTGCCAAAAGGATTTTCTCGTTCATGATATTCAAAGGATTTCTTAGCAAACTTTTTGCCTCCCTGGTTCGTTCGGTTCATGGCCATTGATTGTGGTGCAGAGATTAAAAATTAATAAAACTTTAGAGTGAAACTTTTTCAAAATGTCACAAGTAAACAAAAAGAAAAATATAATATTTGTAAAAAATATTTGTAAAAATATAATATTAAATTTCGAAATTTTGTATTTCAAATGCAGTCTACAAGGTGGGGCAAAAGAAATCACCCTATTGGAAGTTGCTCTTATTTTTGAAAATGGCGAATGTCCAATCTATTTTTACATTTGTGAACTGGACAGCTGTAGAATACAAGTGTGAATGCATTGGAGCGTTACACTCTCTGCAGAATAATCGTGTCTATGATGAAGTGGACGATTTTTTGACTAAAATCATAAGCGATGAAGCTCATTTCCACCTCAACGGGTACGTGAGCAAGCAAAACTATAGCTTCTGGGGCACCGAAAAACCACAAGTGATGCGCGAGGTGCCATTATACCCGCTCAAAGTGACTCCATGGTGTGCTGTTCACGCTGGAGGAGGCATTTTTTTTTTTTTTTGGAGGATGCCGCTGGTCAAACGTTGTTACGGCCTAATTGAACGCATTAGGTTTTGAGGACAGGTAGTTCCAACAGGACGGAGCAACGGCACGCATTGCACGTGTCGCATCCGATATTCTGGAAGCCAAACAACATAAAGGTTGTACTAATGACTTGTACGAAGCCAATAGCCAAATTAAACTTGAAAGTTCTAAGGGTACAACCTTTGTGCTAAAGCTTAAGATGTGACAGCCTTTTCAAGATTCTTTTAGGCCAATTGATGGCGAAACGTTATATAAATTTCATGGTGGTGTTTTCCTTCGTTTAATATAGATGTCGCTTATAGTAGTGCTATTCAATTACTTGTACTGGATTAACCCTTGACGTGCTACAAACTAAAATTTTGTAACACTATATTGAGATAATTGTTGAAAACTTTTTGTATTGTGTTATTTTAAATTTACATTGTGCTTTGAATTTTAATTACTAATGTTAATCGCTTGGGTGTTGAGGGGAGAATATAAAATACATTCTAGTGAACAGAAAAACACAGTGATAAACAAGATGATGAACAAGATGAAATATGGACAGACAGAAATGAAGAGCTCACTCAGTTGCTAAGCTATTGCTTAGAAGCAGTATGCAATTAGTCATGGCCTGGGTTCGAATTCATTTCGGTGCTATTGAGCATTGTGATGAATGTAAATCAGACACATTATGTACCCCAGCCAACAAGTTTAAAATTTTACTTTTCTTGCCTTCTTTAAGAATATTGATCACTACAATTTTATCGCAAAAGAAATCTTTACCATAGCTGAGGAATTAAAAATCGAACCCAAGCGCAATGAAGTAATTAACAATTGTAAAACTTATAGTTTGATTATAAAGTTAAATTAGAATTTATTATGACTTATATGTTAATAAAATAACCCATATGCACGTGTAGTCAACAAATTGTAAAATATATATTTTTTTGCACTTAATCTTGAAATGTTAAATAAATTTTTACTTGAGCACTTTAAGTTCAATTTGAGCTTGAATTGTGTTTTAAATTTCTTTTTATTTCATTTCATATATTTTCTATTTATTTTAACACAAAATATTTATATTAAAATTTAATCTCCTGTCTCTGGTACAAAAGAAATATTAAAAATTTACCAAGAATATTTATTGTATTTCGGGCAAAAAAAGTAAAATAAAATACCCCTAAATTGTGCCTGCTCATTCATGCACATGAATATTCAATTTCATGCCAGGAATTTTCAAGAATAAAAGAAGCAAAAAATTAATTCAATATATATTGTACATATATCTTCTTTCTTTCTATAAAATGCACAAAATTATTATTTATTTTCTGCTGTAGTAAAAATAGTGTTTGTGGGCTTGAGTTCATGTACTTACGGACATACACATACATACATATATTTTTACGTAAAAGAGCATTAAACTTGTAGACCACAATTTTAAAATCTATGTTTGATGCCTTAAGAGAAGTCCTTGCCACTGTTATTGAAGATTTTATTGCAGTTAAATTTCCTTGTTCTAACAAAGTAGCCTTGCTAATTTTTTTCACCAAAAACGTGACCACTACTTTCTAGTTGACATATTTATTAAATGTAAATAAATGAAATTTTTAATACACTGACAGTAATGCAAAAGAAAAAATTAATAAACGAAAATACAAAATAGAAAAAAAACTTCAAAAACTTTAAAAGTTAAACTGCACAAAAGCATTACATTTCTCTAGAACAACGTAAATTCGATGATTAAAATTTTCTTTGACGTCCTGGCCACTGATATTGAGGATTTTATTATTAGTTGGGATTTAGTTGAATTCAATCCTTTATTCAATTCAATTCAATTCAATTCAATTTATTGTTCTTCATATAGCATATGTGTGTTTACAATTACAACTTAAATTTATATTACAATAGTTCAAGTCTCTTTTTTCCTACTTTTTCCACTTAGTAAATTTTAGTAAATATGAAAATTATACATATACAATATTTGCAAAAAAGTATATTGGAGGCAAAAATTTATAGAGAAAAAAACTTATTTGAATGTATTTTTCGAAAATTTTAATAAAACCAACTTAACTAAAAGCCTACGAACTACTTAAGCTGATGTCAAATCATTAATATGAGTATGTATTGACCAAGAGCATTTGGTATAAAATTTTTCTGACAGTTTATTAAGTCTGGTAACTACAAGATCTGAATTCGAAATTGTATGCAGTCTGCGGGTTGAATAGAACCAAGGAAGATTATATACAAGTTTCAGTAACTTGTTCTGTGCAATCTGAAGTTTCTTGATATGACATGACGCAGCTGTTTGCCACATTGGGGCTGCATAGAATATAACGGCCTGGAAGATCAGTTTAAATATAAGCATTTTGTTTTCAGTACTTAGAGAAGACTTTCTGTTAATAAAAGGATAGAGTATGCGAGTAAGAACGTTGAGTTTGTTTATTATATATTGAATGTGTTCTTTAAATTTAATTTTTGGGTCGATTGTTATTCCTAGATATTTCACTTTTTGCTCCCAATTCAAGTTCCTTATTTAGGAAAGTGATATTTCGTTGAGGAGTATAACAGACCGCCTCGATAGAAAGCTTTGAAGAATTTTTTTAAAAAAATTAGGTACTTCAAATTGCATTATTTTGCAGATAAGGCCGTCATGCCATACAGAATCAAAGGCAGCTTTAACATCTAGTAAGACCATTGCCGACTTTTGTTGTACAAAATTTTTAGTGACTAAATTTTGTATTCGTATTAGAGATTGAACAGTATTATGTTCCTTGCGGAAGCCGAATTGATAACTTGGAAAAATTCCTTTGGATTCAATGAAAGCCGAAAGTTTTTCATACAAAATTTTTTCAAAAACCTTACCTATAGATGACAGCAGGCTTACTGGACGATAAGAGGAAGGGCTATCTGCAGGTTTGTGTGGTTTTTCAATTGGGATAATTTTTGCTTTTTTAAAATCTTGTGGAAAGTACCCTTGTTTGAGGCATGAGTTGAAAATTACTGCGAGGAACTCGACAGCTGATTCAATCCTTTATATGTGATGCCACATATGAGCAAATATTTGGCGCTTTTGCAAAACAAAACGTGACCACTTCTTTCTGGCTATCTATATATATGAATGGCTAAAAATATATAGACACTCACACAGATACCACAGAAAATAACAAAAAAAAAAATGTTTAACTCCACAAGAGTATATTTTAAGGTTATGTTTGCTTTACAAGCCAATATAACATTTACAGCAAATTTGTACTTGCGCTAGCAAAATGTTTGTAAGAACATATAAAAGATCGCTGTAAAATTTTCATTGAGCAAAAAAATTTTTTATTTTAAACCAGAGCTCAGAGGATGAGCCATACGTATGCATTGCATTGTACGGGAACTAGGAACGTATAAAAACACTTTCAAATTTATGGAAGAAATTTTCCATTTTTGCTTTCTTTAGCTGTTACTGTTCGTGGATCTTCAGTTATTTATATTCCTAAACTTAGCCAAACTAATGGTAGAAACGAGTAGTGGTCACGTTGTTTACGAACTAATGTTTACCAATGTGACCATAACCTGTTCCTAGTGGACTATTTGTGTTCTAAAAAAGTGGCAAATAATTTAAGAATACCAAAGCGAACACTTCTCTAAGCCAACGCTGGGTTAAAATTTAATAAGCAATATTTTGAAAAGAGTACTTTTTAATGAAGTGCGTTCTAAAATTACCATTATTATTAAATCATTTTTTTTTGTTCAATTAAAGTAGCACCTGGTCTAGAAAATCTTACTTTCCACGTGGTGAATGTAAATGAAAAGCCACACTTGTTTGCCCACTGCCACCCCCTGCAACAAATTTCACTAACAGACACATCAAGCATATAATAAATGTGTTACAAAGTGCCCATTTATGTTTGTCTTAATGACTTTTGGCGTTAATTAATTAAATGGATTTTTGCATTTAATGGTTATTTGATGGTCTTCCAGAGAGTTTATTCCGCTCACAAATTGCACATCCCCAAACACCAGAGTATGCAAAGGTGGCTTTTTAAGCAGCCACCTTCCGGCTTGCAGAGTTTAATAAAAATTTTGCGGAAATTAAAAATATTTTTTTTGGCTTAAAATTTAATATTGAATTTTAACTGAAGAGAAAAAAAATTTAATAAGGGCTTTGTGAAATAATTATGCCACGCAATTCCCTTGGTATATAAGAAAAACAGAACAAGAGTCTAGGGTCAAAGGGCGTAATTTGGATACCGTTTTTAATTATTGTTAATTATGTTTATGCAGCGTTGTGTTGTGTGAAGGGGTACATTTTTTCAGACAAAAGTGTCCGTTTAGTTACGTCTTATTTTTAAGTTGGACGTTTCTCCCATGTAATTAAGTTTTAGCCATATGTGGTTTTTTTAAAAAAATTTGTATTGGCCAGACGTAAGTTTCTTTAAGCGTTTTTAAGTTTCTCCTTTAGCTGGTGAGGCCTAACTTTGATTTTTATTATATATTTTATCCCGACGTTTCGTGAATTTTATGTTCACTTCTTCAGGGGATGTGTCTATTTATTAATACCAAAAAAGAGTGATTTGGTTGTTCTAGAGACTGGGCAACTGAACATACTGTGCAAATTTGAAGTCTCTGATTCCAATGACTCAAAAGTTACTAGTTAGTTTTTAATTTAAAGCATGCTCCCATGCCTTGGAAACTATTTAAACTTTTGGTTTTTTTTTGTAATTTTTGCTGTTTGTTCATGTAGAATCTAAGCAACTGAATGTACTGAATGCTAATATCAAGTCATAGGGTCATATGGCTCAAAATATGCTACTAGTTTTTAAACTAAAGGGTGTTCCAAGTGCTTGCGCACTGTTTACATTTCAAATGTCTTCTTGTTTCTTGTGTAGGGTACTTAAATAGATATGCCATACAAGTTTCAGGTCTTTATCACTTACATATGCTTTGAACGATCCAGCTAATTCCCACAGTCTCTTATATGGGAGTACTCTTCAATTTCCAACTTTTGTTTGTTTGTTTTATGTTCGTTGTTGTAGTTGTCGGGTAACAGGTTTCAGCTCTTAAGCTTTTACCGTTTTGGAGAATGGGTGTTGTGACGGACTGACTGATGGACGCACTACGAGGTAATAATTTTTCGTTTTCAGTCTATGCGTACGGAACTCCAAAATTGAAACATAATTTTCACTGAGGCCCATTGCTTAAATTTCTAAGCGCCTGCACACAGGCGAACCTTAACATCTATAAGCAACATTTTCAGTAAAATGTTCATTTTGTTTCTTTACAAACTTTCTCTATCAGCATCTGTTTTGACAGTGCTTTTGTTGTCTTTTCCAAGACTTCTACTTGTTTCACTTTTCTTACTTTTTTTTTTTTTGTTGTTTGTCTAACAAAAGGTGTATTGTTCTCTTACGTTTTTTCTTTCACTAAAATGTTTAACTTTGACTTTTGAACACAATCTTTTATGCCGCCTTTGACCAAGTTTTCTTCTTCGCAAAAGATGCTCGGCATATGCAGCACAATCACAATTTGTGCCACAACAGCAAACAGTTGAACAAAAGTTGTAACAAAAACTCAACCTCGTAAAGAATGAAGCGCCGCCAAAGAGTGAGAGAAAGCACACATCTACAAAAAACTTTGACAATTAAAACATGGCCAACTGCTGAACAGACCGGAAAGTTGTTGTAGCAGTGTGAAAGCAAGAAGTTTTTAGATTTGCATGCAGCTGATTCCCGGCTACAGCGGCAGTCTTTTGTGTCCATCTAATTTAACTATTTTGTGTTTTTTTAGGAACGAGGGCAGTTATGCGTTTCCCCTTTTTTTGTTTTTTTTTTTGTTATTCTCAATGCTCACAGGATAAGTTGAATTTAAAATAGGCAAGACAAACATTTGTAGAACATAACTGAAGTTGAGTTTTCCTGTTGAACTTTTGTTTTTAAATGACAACAGCACAAAATATTTTTAATATTTAGAAATTATGAAAAGTTTTGTTTTTGCACGCGAAAACAGCAGCAGAAAACACAGACAGGCTTAAGCTTTTCCCTCCACCGCTACGTTTTTTTAAGAAGAGAAATGTTTGAAATATATTTGCAATAAATTTTTTTTTACTACAGCAGTTAAGCCATAATAAATACCTTAATGTCAAATTTTTGGCCCAGCTTAATATGACAGTTTTTGTTTTTTTTGTTTTTGTTTTTTTTTTTGCAATTGAGCAGTGCTTTACGACTGTTAAACCCTTTTATCAAAATTGGTGTTCAAATCATTCGTGTTACTTTTATAAAATTTTGTTTAAAATTGGCCGATTTTAAGAACCTCTGAAGTCGTGCGTGTCTGGAGCCGAAAAATGCTCACGCGCACATCTCTAATTTGAACTATATTACTTTTCAAGGCTCATAACTGTTTCTTTTATTGTCTGTTATTGAGCACCAGAGATGGAAATAGCAAAAATGTGTTTATTAAACAAAAAACAAAACAAAAAATACGGACCAAATAGACATCTGCTAAAACAATACACTTACGTGCGTGTAATTGTCGCTTGAATTTGCCATATTTGCCCATATCCTTGAGTGATTTGGACATAATCAGCCCAATCTTGAATAATAATTCCGTGAGAGTTTTTTCTCTTTTCCCATTCCTCTTATTATGTTGATAAATTCGTTTGGAAAATTTTTTTTTAACCTTCCCTGTTTTAGCCACATCGAAGTGGAAAAATAGTCGGCGGAGGAAAAAATAGGTGTTTGAAAAACATGTTTTTTGTTTTTTCCAATAAAAAATTTCGGTATTACCAACTTTTATTTTTTTGTTTCTCAGGTAATTGGTAATTGATTGGAGGAATTTTTTCTCGAGAAACGTATTTTCCTTAGGAATAAAATTCCTTGAGAATACTCATGATTGGGCTGATTGTTCAATTAAGTGTGTTTTTTGCTTAAATGGTCCAAGTAATAAAGCAACCAAAACAAGTAAAACATTTGATTATCTGATTCTGGGAATCTGCCCAGCATCTCTTTGGTAATTTTTTTTTGATTTGTAAATTAGAAAAAAGTCCCACAATAGTCCAACTTCATTTAAATAATTTCAGAAGCTTTACAAAACAGATTTGTAATTTAAATTCGATTAGTTTTGTAGTTGGCCATGGACACTTATTAAAAACATTTGCTGACCTTAAAATGTGAAATTTATGCAAATTTTCTATTTGGGCTAAAAATTGTTTTCAAAGCACGTGGTCATCAAAAATAAATTAAAAAAATTATTTATTTTAAATAAACTTAAATGAAATAAGAAAAAAAAAATATTAAACTTATTTTTGCTTACAAATTAAGACATTAATTTTATCTTATAATACAGAGGCTTATAAAGAGATTTATTTTCTTTACTTTACGAAATTGCTGTAAATGTTTTTCTTCCCCCAACTCTGATGCTCATGATTAATTTTTAATTATTTAACTTTGTTTTTTTATGGTTTTGCTTTTGTTCTCTATTTTGTATTCCATGGGTACTTAAATGTAGTGTTTTAGAGTGGAAAATTTAATTATTTATTAAATGTTCGCTTATCAAGTGTTTTTAATTGAAAATAAATAATTCTATGGAAATATATAATGCAAAATGAATAGAGTAAAATTAAATAAAGCAAAGCTAAAAAAGTATCGATAAAAATGTAAACAAAAACAAAGCAATTAAATCAAATAATATAATGCTGATGCAGCAAGCAAATGCTTGCAATTTATTGTATTTTTTTATATTGATGGCAGTAGTTATTGGAATTTCTTTAATTTCCTCTAAATACCCAGTGGTAAAAGAGTAACATATAATTAGTGTACTAACTTTAGTTTTCAAATTTCTTTAAAGAGGCAATAACCATTTAGGCAAAAAATATTGTAGGGGCTTGATTTTAAGATACTTTAAATAAAAAAAAAAAAAATGAAAAATTTTCATAATTGGGAATTATTTTGAAAATTTTAAGCTTTAAAAGAATTGACAACACTATTTTTTAAAGCTTTAGCTCTTTATATTTTTCTTTCTTTATTATACGATATTTCGCTAACAATTTGTTAGCATTGTCAGGAATCTTTAACGATACTTTTCTTATTTTAAAATAATCGTTATTTTTGCACTTTACTGGTGGTATCGCCAATAGTAAACTTACGCTAAATCATCTATAAAAGTTTGCAAACTATAGCAAATGCTTTAGCAGTTCTGCTTCTGTATTATGTAATGGATAATGACAACTATAAAGGGTCTGATTCTCAACTTGAAAATATATGTGTCACATCTCGTGACAGTTATTACTAACTGCGTCATAAGAATTCTCTGTGGGAGTTGCTGTCATTTTTTTGCAGCACTTACGCGACTAGAAGATTAGACTAACATTTAATTTTCACAGTCAACCAACAAGTAGTTTGTCCCATAGACAAAACTAAAGAGATTACCTGAATTTCCTTAAGCAAATAGTTGTAAAAACCTTATTTTCCTGACAGATATTTTAAAGGTTTAATAAATTTGTAGGACTTGAGTTTGATTTTTACTTCCTTAAAGTTGAGAAAAATTTTTTTCAATAAAATTGGAGTGCTCAAAGTTTTTAAGGAAGACAAGCAAAGTAAAGTTGAAGACTTACTGAGTGGGGTACATAACATGGCTGTTTCGCGACCACAACGTCGCTCATCAGCACCCAAATTTGCTTCGAACCCAGGTCTATACTGTCATATTGTTTTTAAACAGCATGAGCTGTTTTATATATTGCAAACCGGGCAACATCAAAATGCTCGTTATATATATTAGCTAAATATATTGCTACGTTTCTACCTTCTAATAAAAATGGTCCTGCGGATTCCTTTAAAGCTCTATTAATTATTTCAGTCAAAAATACTTTACTTGATCAGTATAAAAATTGTTACCCTACGGCTGTAAAAGCCAGACTTACTTAAAGACTTATAAAAAGTTTGTTTGAATATTTCTGATTCTCGTTTTGTTCATGAGAATTTCTTTTTTAGATTTTTCAAGTCTACTGATAAGTTAATTAGCATCAACGAAATATCGGCGGAATATAGACGGCTGAAAAAGACCGAAAACATTAAGGTCTATTTTTAGACCTAAAATAATATTTAGTATATTTATTTATTTATCTTTATTTTATTTGATCTTCTTTATACTGTTAAAATAATTATTTAAGCTCTTGATCTTTAGCTTTTTATAAAAAATAATTTTAAACAATTATTTATTTATTTTTAATATTTCGCCAACAATTTGTTGGCATCTTTAGGAAAATAATTATATCTTGAAAATGCCAACAAATTGTTGGCGAAATATTGAAAATAAATAAATAATTGTTTAAAATTATTTTTTATAAAAAACCAAAGATCAAGAGCTTGCATAATTAATTTAACAATATATTTATTTATATTATATGACCCTTAACTGGCTCAAGTTCAATCCTGGGTTGATCACTTTTTTTTCTTAATATCTATTATGTAAAGAAAAGTAAAAGTTATAGCTAGGTGCACCACTGGCTTATTCTGGGTGGCAAACACCCTTTATCAGCGCACTATGAACTTTGGACTAGTTAAATTTCACAAAATGTGTTTTTTTTACCTGTAAATTGTTTTTACTTTTAATCTGCTAAAAAAATACTACATATTTTAATAAAAAATAGGACTAGTTTTTTTTTTTCAAATTAATAACTACGATTAACAAGAAACCCCCCAATTTAAACGTCTTTTTAAGTTACCACCTTAATATTATATAAGTTTGTTTTAAAATCCATCTTTTTTATTTCGCCGCAAGCTTCTTTATGCGATTCACTGATCACACGTTGTTTTTGTATCTTTATTCTGTTCAATTTGTCATTTTATTATTTAATTTTTTAATTCCACCCTTTTCATGTTTTTCTGTATAATTTGTCGTTTTTGTTCATATATTTGCCTTCGTTTTTTGTTTGTTTTTGCTTTCATTTAAGAAAACCAATTAAAATCACATCTGACCAAGAGGTCCTTCAAGTTGGGCATGCACGAGCATGCATGTGTATGTGTGTGTGTAAATAAAAGAAGAGCACTTTTCACAGGAATTTACTCGTTTATTAAAATTATTAAGAAACATAATAAATTTAATACATTTTGCAGTACAGACCATTAACATAAAACTGTATATGAATGTATTCACACACATGCTTATATTTACATATAAACAAATAAACATGCTCAAGCCCGTAAGTATATATGTACACCGACAATGTTTTAAATACAGGTGCATTTTGCATGTAAAACCATGTTCAGTGGAGCAAATAATAAAAAGGTGACTAGCAAATTTTATAACATTAAGTTTTATAAAATTAAATTTAATATTCATACAAAAATTTATACTCTTACTAGAAAAGAATTAATGTCTGCTGGAAGTACAAGTTAGAAGAGAATTTTCATTATAATTTTGTTTTAATATGTTTTCAATTTCTTTTTTACATAAATTAAAATTTTTATGCTGTTAATTTATGTAAAAATCTTTTTCGGTTTGGATTAATTTCGATAATTTCGATGTATAGTGTTGAATGTTGTTACTTAGTGTGTTGTTACTTTTTGAGAGAAAATTAATTATGTTAAATGCTCAATGTTGTAGGTAATTATATATATAATTACATAAACATTCTTATTTGTCACATGTGTATGAAAGTATGCTTCTTTAGTCTTAAATCATTTTGTCAATTTGATTTGTTTTTTTTTTTTAAATTTATAATACGAAAACAATTTTCCTGACGAAGCTACACAAGGGGGTACTGAAGTATTGAAAATTACGCCAAATAAACTAAAACTGAAAACAGTGACCTCAAGCTCATACTTAATGTACTTATACACTTATATACTTATACCTTTATATACTTATACACTTATATACTTTAATACTTATATAATTATATACTTATATACTTATACTTGTTGATAGCCACGCCGAACGGTTCAGGACCTGACTTTATTGCACCACTTTGGGCTAAGCAGTGTGCCCTTTCGCTGAACTCATGGCCTTAGTGGCCCGGTATCCACATGCAAACTACTGTGTGCCTCAAATATAGGGCCTGAAGAACTTCATAGCATTCACAAGCTAGTCTTGCCTGGAGTAAGTAGGATGCTGGCGCTTTTAAAGCTGCTTGACTGTTAGAAAGCCTGCGTCGAGCTCCGCTTAAAAACTGCATCTGTTTTCTCCATTACAATTGCCTTATGAAAGTTAAGCCTACATATTCCAGCACCTGCCATGTCACTCTCCAATTTGGAACTATTTGTAAACCAGAGTTGGGAGCCCTGTTTTGAAACGACGTTATTATTTTTCCCAGAAGAGCGTTCACTAATGACCACTTTGAAATTCCTAGAGAATCGTTAAAAACATTCAAATATTTAAATTCGGTACGTTTTCGTTGCCCTCAAAAGCAACGGATTGAATACTTGTGCAAACTTGCACAAAATTTTGTTTTTAATATATATTATATATTTTTTTTTTTTTGCTTCCTAAATTCCTATATTTCTTCTTCCTATATTTTTTCTTCCTAAAACATAAGAGCGTTAATAGTTTTTCTCTAAAAAATTTCAATATAACTAAAAAATCGTAACAATTTCCGCACAGCTTCTCTTTCAACTTATTTGAACTGGTCACCTCATCATCCACAATTAATGCTGAACTTCTTTTGGAACGATTCCAAAAAAAATTCACTCCTTCATATGCTCATGTTCAAACGTCAGTTAAAGAATAAAATTTAATTTATTAAATTTTGTCAGCTTATGCTCGCCAACGCAATAATATTTACTTACGCTTGCACGACATGAAGCCAAAAATAATAAAAAACAGAAGAACAAGAATATACTGAAGTAAGTAACCTGGACGGTCAAAAGAGTTTTTGTACAATTTGCCACTGAAGTAAAATCTTCAAAAAGAAAATTAAAATTACATTGAAGAAACTACATTGAGCTGATTTGCGAAATTTAACGCAAGAAGCTTTTGCAAATTATACTTTAAAAAAAGTAGATTTTATAATATTATTTTAAATAAAATACTTCTTGAAAGCTGCCTATTTAAGAAGAGAATACTATTGCAAAAGTGTTTTTTAGCTTCCCCTACTCATCAGAGTAAAACGGAACCCTATTACCGAGACTTCTACGTCCGTGCGTCCGTTGCAGTGTCCATTTTCCAAAACGGTAAGAGCTGGAAAGCTGAAATTTCCACAAGATGTTGTTGTACCTTGCTGCTACAACAACAAATACTAAAAATAATAACAAATCGAAAACTACCAGATGTCCCCATACAACGTAAAGTAAAAATTAGCCGTAACTCTCACACCAGTATTCATAAAAAATAAAACGTTGCTCAAATACATTTTGGAAAAAATTTTAAATGAAAAATGTGTCGTAAAATGTGTTTCGGCAATGTTTCATTTTTGATGAATACCGGTGTCAAACTGTAGAAGACAGAGAGATGAAATGTGCACAATACATGTATTCACCTATGCCTTACTGCTACAAAATCTAAAAACAGCAACAAATTGAAAACTACCAGGTGTCCTTATGCAACATAAAGTAACAATTAGCTATAACTCTCGAGCCGCAAGACATAGAGAGCCGACGGTACGTATTCCTTGTTGCCTTACAACAACAAATTACAACAACTACAAGTTGAAAACAACTAGGTTTAACCATACAACGTTAAGTAAAAAAATTAAACGTAAAGCTTGGTATAGACGGTTGTCAGATCTTACAATATTGTAAGACCTAACAACGTGCTGGCAATCTACTGGAAATATAAAATTGTCAGCTTTAAAAAAATTATCAGTTCAGACAATTGCAAAAAAATCTTACAATCTCATTGCCAGACAATTAGCTGACAATAAATTTAGCTAATGCTTCAAACTACCTATCATAAAATTATGTTTTCGAAGCAAAAGGCTTTTAAAATGTTAATGAATAAGAAATTTCAAATTTTTAAATTTTGTTGGAAATGCCTATTGCAGGGTAAATCTTTAAGTGCGGAAATATATTTTATGCTCTAAAATTGCCTTTGTGCTGATGCAGCAAGCAACCATGCACACAAAAATATGCTTGCACACTTCACACACACACACACACACATTCATACATGTGTAATTGCAGTTTTGTATTCAAATATTTGTCATTGCATTCCAGCCTGTTTATAGTTGATGTATCTTTATTATATCTATTTCTATGCCGACCAACAGCCAGAGAGACACTTTAAACATTTATGGCAATTTTGGAATACAAATTTTTAAGTGATTCCAATGAATTTAATGTTCAAAATGTTTTGCTTTTTAGAATTATTTTCTGTTCGTGTGCGATACCGAACAAAATAAATAATGGTTTTTATAAACTATTCATAATGGGGTAGAATAATTTACAGCTCTGCTGTATTCCCTCATTTTTGTATTCTTTTGCATGAAAATGAATATGAAATTTAATAAAAATTCAAAAAGCTTTTAATGTGCAAAGCTTTTAATTTATGCGCTTAACATATATATATTTTTTTTGCAATTCTGCATAATTCCATTAATTTTAAAAACACATTTGAATACCCAGGGCGCCATTTTGTGTGGATGTGTGTGTGTGTGTGTGTTTCTTAAGTTTTTTCTCTAACTCTGACCTTGATTTTTTATATTTCATTTATGCTTTTGTACTTATAGTTGTTTCCCTGCGGTGTTTGGCATAAAAAAGAAAATTCAAAGTTTACATTAGATAACATTAAATTTAGATGCTGGAATATTATTTGAATATTCACTGCTTTGCATCTTAATACATTTTTTTTTTTTTTTGTTGCTTCGGTGAATACTTAAAATTCTCCAAATAGATATTTTCCGCTTTCAAGAATTTCTTTTGTGTTATTTTCAATGGCATTTCTTGTGGAAATTTGAATATTTATATAAAATAGAATTGGTAAAGAAAACAATTGTACTTCATTACACACAGTGAAAGCGTGGTATTTAAAATGAAATTTTTGTTTTCTGCGGACACAAATTTGCACATTTTATATTTAAGGTCCTAGGGTTTTTTTAAAGCAACAGTTTTTTTAAGTCTTTTTTTTTTTTGCAGTGAACCAGTAGACAATCAGGTGATGGATGACCTCTACTTATACATTGCATTGTACCGGAACTTGGAAAATAGGAAAGAGGGCACTATAAAGCAATTCGGCATTTCTTGAATTATTGTCTATAGGCCACTGAAATGTTCGACGGCAAGTGATATTTATGGCCAATATGAATTTAAGTTCGTGATACGCGAGCAAAATCAATTGGGAGGATGACGGTATCAATTCCTACCTTAACAATATTTTCTTTATTTACGAATTCTTTAACTTAAACCTCATACAATTATTCTTATATACAAGAACCACGATTGTTTTAATATTTGTTTCTCTTTTTCAATAAAACCATGCAATTCAACAATATTATTGTAACAACAATGTAAAAAATAAAACAGCATTCTTGTCAAGAACAACAACAACTTCGAGCATTCAGAAATTATAAGAGAAACAAATTATTGCAAAAAGAATTAACGAACAAAATTATATCAAATCATACAAGGGGCCTGCATAACCAAAAAAAATGTGCCTAAATTTATAAACAATATTTGATGGAAATTATTGTGAAAATAAATATAAATACATTGTTTCATTGAAATTAATATTATACGACGATCTGATATGCCGGCCTTATTGACAGGTAACTTTCAAGATGCGGGAAGTAGTGCAAGCCTGTGGATGGGGTGTCGCATAGTTCCCTTTGTTGTTTTAATATCTCGTATGAGATCATCTCTGCCATATACCAGGTGGATGGTTTTACCCGTGAGCAGTGTTGGGCAAAATACATGCTCTGATTTAATACAAAATACATGAAAGTTGTGTATTTAAAATACAAAATACAAATACTTTTTTTCCAGGTATTTAAAATACAAAATACTGCATTCCGAAAGCAAGTATTTGCAGTACAAAATACAGTGTAACAAAAATATGTATTTAAAATACAAAATACTTTTAATCAAAAAAGTTGTTATTTTCTTTCATAATCTTTCATAATCATAATAATTTCATATCAGCCAAACAATCTCTGGATGGCGAATACAGAAACCCAGCTAACGACAAAATCTCAATGATTTCTTATTAGAAACGATATTTCATTGAAATATATATAAACGGAATGAAGAAAAAAGTGATAATTAAAAAACGTTTCACCAAATGCCATATAACTTTATATAGTCTATCCAAGTCAACATTTGATTGATATGTTTTTCTCTTGTTCTACCTTAAAATGTCGAACGCTGTTTTCTTTCTTTGTATTTAACTTTTTTATTATTTTATTTTCTGACTGCTTGGCGACTTTTTCAATGTATTTGCATTCAGTTGCGTATTCCTTACACAGATACTTTGGTAATTAAATTGTGATATTGCAATTTTTTGGAAATAAGACAGTAGCAAAATTTTCGATTTTAGTTGATGTGTGAAGAGAATAATTTGTAGCGCATATCTTTTAACATAAATTTAAAATGTATTTTGAAAAATGTATTTTTAGAGCACGAGTATTTGAAATACAAAATACAAAATACTCCAGCGCTTGGTATTGAAAATACAAAATACAAATACATTCATGAGAAGTATTTAAAGTACAAATACAGAATACGTATTTGTATTTTAAATACATATTTGAAATACATGTATTTCAAATACTGCCCAGCCCTGCCCATGAGTCAGCGCTGTGGAGGTAAATTTTCTTCTTTGATAACAACCAGGGAATCATTAGTAATGTTTGGGTTGCAGTTAGTCCACTTGTTACAAGTCTGTAGTTCATTTAAATAGTCATGGGACCACGTATTTCAAAAGCTTCTTTTTACAGCCTTTAAACGTGACTAGTATTCTAAGCTGTTAATATCTCGTTCTAATACACTAGCGAGAAGAGCCCTAATAAAAAAATGACCTGGTGTAAGTGCCTCAAGGGGTTCGAAAAACATAGAAGAAATCAACCATGAATTCATAATCATGGCGATTGCAAGCTCTTTGAATGTAAGTCTTGCATTGAAATGCGAATAATTCAAATGACTTGACCGCTGCCTACCACAAAACGCCAAAATGTGGTGGTCCTGGGGTGAATAAAACGAAAATTAATAAATTTATTTCAGCCACAATCTGAATTTTTAGGCTCAAAAAGATTAATTTTAATAGTGACAATTTGGTATTTGCAACAACAAAATTAGTGGCATTGTCCTATAATATATCTTTTGGTAAGCCTCTTTGACCAAACATCAGCTTGAGAGCAGCTGTAAATGCGTCAGTTGCCATACCTGACACCTATTCAATGCGGATAGATTTTGTTGCTAGTCAGACGAAAACAGCAACGTTTGTTTTTAAGGGACCTTGCCTTTGATTCGCAAATAAGTGTTAAATGGACCACAAAAATCCACGGCACTTCGTGCAAAAGGTCGTAAAGGACTATGACGTTCGACCGGCAAATTTTCCATCATTTGCTGTAATAGCTTTGGGCGACAGCGAATGCCTTACTGACATGGGTTTACAATACCACGACATAATTTCCTTGCATTGATTATCCAAAAATGTTGGCGAATAATCAACATTTAAGCCTTTGGTCCTGATATGTATGGTTGATGAACTAATGTGTAGACAACGAATATAACAGTTCAGGAAATGGCTTTTGCTTAAACAGCTTATAACATAAAAACAAAATACGTATGTATGTATGTATCGCACTGAATATGTATCTTCTTGTTTTCAAATATAATTTTTCATCCTCTTTTGCCACAAACTAATTAAACACTTGTTTTTTTCTTGAAATTAAAATTGATGTGTTTTTCTGTGTGTGTGTGTGTGTGTAAATATTGAAGTACATATGTTACGTGTTCGTACGTGTTGGGTTTGTGTGTGTGTATTTGCTCATAAGTGTTCTTTGAATAAATTTTTCCTTTATTCAAATGAAATTGTACTGAATTTATAATTTAATTGAATTTAACTTAATTTCTGCTTGTTTGTCACAAACTTCTAAAAGGAATTGTGGAATTTCTTACTTGTAAGACCATGAAAAAATATTTGAACGCCAAGCAATAGCAAGTAAATCCAAAAATCCCCTGATACATATGGAATTATATTCATGTAGATAGAAGCATACACTCACACTCAGAAGACTAACATGTTGTCCTTAACAGTTTCTTTTTATTCTTCCGTCGTTAAATTAAAACGTCTTTGAAGATATTCAATCAAATGAAACAAATTTTATTAGATTTTCTGTCTGCACAATACACTGCAGCAGCAGACATTTTCCCTGCAGATAAAATTGGCAGGCAATTTACTAGTTTTAGCCTTTAAGGTTCTGTACATATCTGCTTTTATAAACAAATATCAAATATAACTTTATTGATTCGTTATACATATGCATTGTGAAACCTTTCGTTATAATGACATTTATAGAAATATGAAAACAATTCGTTATAAATACAGTTCCTTTTTTTTACAAATTCTATTTTACTCCAAAAAAATACTATCTAATAAAAATTCACTGTTTAAGAGTTAAATAAAAAATTAAGTTTTTAATATTTCTTTATTTTACAACATTTTAGTAAAATATTGTGAATTTTTTTTTTTTTTTGGCTGCGCAAGTTTAGCATGCAATCATCAATCTTTTTTTCGACAGAGGCACAGCTGTCAAATGTATTTTGCGGTGTAAAATCCTGTGTTTGAAAAATTTTTTTTAGCAGTTTTCCGAAAATTATTTTTGTCTCTCTAGGGGCTGCAAAATTTTCTATTCCTTCAGTTTCGTCATCTTCATCTTCAGCCCTCTGCTCTTGTCAATATCTTGTGGTTTTGTTACTCTAATAATACTGTCCCATTTTGGTCTATGGTTTTTACCATCGCACAGTGTTGCGAAACCGGAAATTTTTGGAAATCATATTGCCTAAGCTGTAATTTTAATTCTATCGATGAGAAACTTCTACAGATTGGTCAGAATGAAATCCCAAATAGAATAAGTGATGAAAAATTTAGACCGAAAAAAATTGTTGGGTCAAATTTTCAACAAAATTAAAAAAAAAAAATTGTTCGAAAAATCTAAAAAAAATTTATTTTAATTCTTCTTTTATTTCTGATAAATACCCTATGATTAGTTTTTAAAATAAATTATAGGGTGGTCCGAACAAGAATTATAAACGTCAAATTTTCATGATTTTTCGAGATTTGTTGAATAACTCTGAAATTTTATATAAAACCAAAATCTATTTCATTTCTTATTTGAAAGGTGGCAATAAAAGCTTTAATTTGATACCGGTTCGAAGTCAATAGCTTCAGTTTTAAGAGAGTTATGCTCATTTTTGTGGAGTGCTAGAATAGATGTAGAATAAAAAAAAAACTTTGAAGATACTATTTTATAACACAGGCATATTTTATTGCATTCTACAGAAAAATTACAAATTATCAGTCATCTACCAATAAGTTCATTGCTTCCTCTGATAATTCCAGGTGTTTCTTCTCCTTCAGTATTCTCCTACTTGTGATTGCAGGATCAGAATTGGCGAGCAGATAATGTAATATGTCTACTAGACAGTCTGTAATGAAGATCTCAAGTATCAGGAGGGCTAAGCGCTGTTGCTGAAAGAATAGATTTAAATCGAATTAGATATAGTTCGAAATGAGAGAAGCATTAGAAACAATTTTAGACAATCACCTATAATTCACATCTTTGGAGGGAAGTATTTCTTGTTTTATTTCTTTATTGAAAAATAATATAATACATATTTATAAAAAAAATTTCAGCTTCATATTCGTAGAAAATAAACCATTTCGTTCCCACGACACGCCAATGCAAACTCCGCACCGCGCTGCTCATTTGAAAAGTGAATCACTATAGCACTCTTACTGATACTTCGCTCAGGTAAGTTGCATTGCTTACATCTAAGGACACTGTGTGGGGCGCTAGCAGGCCACTATACCAGCAAGAAGCATCAACACAGAATGGGACTATCCAGTACGGCAACCTGCAGATTTTGCGGAGAAGAAGAGGAGACAATGGAACACTTGATTATTGAATGTGTGGCACTAGGCCACAGAAGACGCAGGCTGTTGCAGGCCTATACATTGGGTTCACAGAACTTGCAAGGGCTTCCACAGAAGGAGCTAATACTGTTTCTTGATGTATTAAACTCGTGGGTTTGCACAATAGATCATTCATGGTCGCAGTGCGAAGGGCCATTCTGGACCGACCTAGCAATAATAATAATATTAATTAAACTCGTGGGGGACAAAGGGTTGCACAATAGATCATCTTCGGTCGCAGTGCAAAGGGCCATCCTGGACCAACCTAGTAATAATACAATACAATACAATACATTGCTTGTGTCACGTACAGCAAGTCAGTATTTACAGTTTCAGTAAGTCAGTGCCGCTTCATCGTCACCATTCTCTACAAGGTGGCTGCAAATGCGGCTGCAGGGTTGTAACATGTGTGTGTGTGTGTTTGTGTGTGTTCATGAGACTGAGAATGTGTTTGTGGCTTTTAAGCAAAATATCTTGCTTGTAGTTTTTATTTTATATTTTTCTCAAGTGCCTTGGCGTTTTTTTCAAGCATTTACTTCTGAATGTCTGACATAATTTCATACAAACTGTGCGCCTTCATACATCATTTTTTTACAACATGTTGCATTTTATTTAATTTTGTCACTTATGAGTTTGTTATTTGTGTATTTTCTTTAAGATAAACTGAATTAAAAAAAAAAACATCAAACAAGTTATAAAAAATCTGTTAAAGCAAAATTTAAACAATTAAGTAAAAAGAGATATAAATTAAATCTTATCTTCTAAGAAATTATGGTACAATTATGGTATGGTATTTATTTATTCCTTACTTATTTATTATTTACTATTTATTTACTATATACTTTATTCCCATCGTACACAGAGTTCAACAGAAATGTCGGTGCCTAATTATTAGTTAGTTAGTCATATTATTATTTAGCCATATTTCCCGTTTCGGCTGTTCGGCTACAGAGTTCAACTTGTTAAAAATTTGTTAATATTGATCCATTTTGAAGGACATAGACAACACCACTTGAAAACTTCGGGGTTCCCTTATAAAATCATATAAAACTTAGTTGATACTTTTTGACCCATAAGACATAGAGACTTGAAATTTGCACAAAATTTGTAGTGGCCTGACCCTAACAACAAGTAATGCCAAAAATGACAAAACGTTGAACCTTAAATAGTGAGCAATACCTGGCGCAACCCTTTAGTTGTAAAATTAGAAAACTTGTGAAAAAAATTAAGTGGTCCTTAATGCACGGAGACACCCTTTAGTTTGAAATTAGCTGGCTATGTGTAGTTAATTGGGTTCTACAGCAACAAAAATTAAAAAGCTGAAAGTTTGACAGTAGCCGAAACAAGTGGCACCCTTTAGCTTAAAAATTAGATAACCTTTTAATCCATGAGAGACGGAACTTTGAAAATTGTAAGGTATGTCTAGTTGCCTGGCCTGAAACTTTGATGGTGCTCAACACAAGGGGCAGCCTTTAGTTTGAAAATTTATTGTAACTTTCAGAACGTAAGATATGGAGACCTCGAATTTTCTCTGGATATGCAGTTGCTTAGCCGATACAACAACAAATATAAAAGGTTCTTTCACACTATCAACAATTAGTCGATAAATAATGGCACCGCGGTTCTCTTCTTGTGGCTACATCAACAAACATGGACGAAAACAAGAGCATATTCTAAGGTTTCGTTTGATCAAGAAACAAAAACTAAGTTCACAGAAAACAATTATTTGGACTTACGAAAAATTGTCAAGAGCAAATACAAGGAAGCACAAATTTGCTTCAAATTTTATTTGTACTCGTTAAGCAAATAACACAATAAAACCAGCACTTGTGAAATTTAATTTTTTGACGTTTCTTTTCCTTGTTGTTTGCTGATGTCTCTGTATGTATGTGTATGCATTTTTAGTTCTTGACATGCATGTATTTGAACTAAATAATGGTAACGGTCCCTCAAAGGCAACAAGCACTTGGTTGTCTGGTTAATGAAATGATTTAAGCCCTTCACATGTACAAGTCATTCGCGTACTCAATTAAACTTATTTGTTTCCGTCTTTACACGTGGTTCTACATATAAATTATATATGTAAATATAATGCTCTTATTTCTGAATTCGAATGCCCTTATTTGTCCAACAAGAAAATAGTGGTCACATTTCTTGGCTAAAAATGTGCTTCTGGATATTACATGTGTTTTTCTTTCACTATTATAAAGCGAGAACAAATCTATTGTACAAAACAATTATTATTATGAGCATGAATAAAACACCAACATTCTACCAACCACGTCAGTTTAGTTGTGGTTGAACTAATATCAATATTTTTAATTATTTATAAATTACACTGTGCAACAACAAAAGTAGAACATTCAAGTTCCGAACATGGCTTCCAACAGAAAAGACCAAACAAAATAAAAACGAGTGTAGCTGTTCTAAAAGTAGTGTCAGTTAAAGTAAAATTTAGGTTAATGTAAATCTGTTTATCAAATTATAAGATCCCTCCCTTACTTGGTGATCTACAAATAAAACATCAGAGTTCTAGCAACAGCTTCCAACAGAAGAGAACAAGCAAAATATATGCAAGTATCGCTGTTTTGAAAGATTACATTGTAGTGTCAGTTAAAGTAAAACTGAAATAGAGGAAATCTATACTTCAAATGCATCAGACCGTTCCATCCGACTTCAAAGCTGTTACTGCACACACCTTCGTACAGTATAATGAGGCAAATATTTTTGCCGAATATATTAACCCCGTAACTCCATTACATATGGATAATAGCTCTGTTCTAAAAAAAATCATAATATCATTAATCGCGGGCCCATTAAAAAATAATCTAAAACAAATCTGCATCCTACCAGCAAATCAAGAACGGAAGTTTTCATACTACATAAATTAAATTTCCGATGTGATCTTGCAAAACGTCACCACCTGTTTATGTACATACATTTTTATTTAATCTCCGTATTGTTTGAAAACAGTACAAAATTGTTGCTTAGCAGCGTGTACAATTACATCGGTTCTGATAAAATTTAGTTGATGGATTTACAACATGAATTTGCTTAAATGGCAATATGATCAAATTAAATATATTCAAATTAAAAATTCATTGCTTTATTTGGTCAAACAAATCAATTTGCCACTTACCGTGGCAGGTGTGTGTGTGTGTGACAATTTTAATTGTTTTATTTGTGGTGATATGGATGTATGTGTAATAAAAGATTGCATGACTTTAAATATTTACCTCAACTGGCTCTGGTCAAATGTTGACATATAAAATGTCAATTGTGTTAATTTTTTAAATCTCTGATTGCATTAAAAATCAAAAAATTCAATGTAAAGTTCAATGTAATCGTCATTGACACTTTAAAACTTACTGCGAAAAACAAAAATAAATCTGAAGGATGAAATACACAAATGCAACGAAATACACTGGGCCATAATTATAGACATTGAAAAGGGTATACATTTTAAATTACTACCAGGTACAAGTGAGCTCTCCGTTTACTACAGACGAGTCAGGAGTTGACTTTAGCAGCAAAATTCTGTTCTAAGCTTAAAACTTACAATAAAAAGCTTCTAGAACTACATTGATTCATAGTTTTTGGAAAAAAAAAAAAAAAAAATTATTACTTAATGTAATTTTAAATGTTTTTTATTTATCTATTCATTATATCAGGTCCAAAAATGAACCTTTTCAAAAAATGTTTGTTGTATTTTTTTGAAAAGGTCCATTTTTGGACCTGAATTAATACATTTCAATTGGCTCTTAAAGCAAGTAATTGGCTCTTAAAACTTGTGTTTCCAAAATCACGTATGGGATATAGAAATCTCATTTCTTTATATAATACTTGGTATCACTTCTAAAACAAAAAGCTAAATTTCGCAAGTGTTTGATCGTATAAGTTAACAAACAAAATTATAAATTTATTTTAATCGGAGATGGCCCACTAAAAACATTTTTGTTAAGTCGGCACAAAATCATAAAGTAAATAGAATTTATTTTAAATATTTTGCTAACAATTATAAATTTGTTTTAATCGGAAATGACCCAATTAAAACATTTTTGTTAAGTCGGCACAAAATTATAAATTAATTTAATTTTTTTTTATTGGAAATCATTATTAACAAGCTGTTGCAAACAATTCATGGAAAAGCGGAAATGAGTGCAAAAACTTGTCCCACTTTAACATTAAGTATAAGAAAAAGAAAATTGTAGTAAGAATGGTTAGTCGTAAGTGATAAATGAATAAAATAAGAGCATAGCTCTGAAAATAAATAAAGTTGTTTCTTTTTTTTTTTAATTAGTAATAAAGAAATAAGTTATTTCTTTATCATTAATTAAAAAAAAAAGAAACAACTGCTCTTACTTTATTCATTTATCACTTACGACTGACAAGGTGCAGCAAAAGTCATCACTCGATTTGTAGCAACCGATCAGCTAAATGATTCCTAGTACCAGCAATGACTTACCCTGTGATTTGAAAAAGGTTAAATTTTTTAGTTTTGTACCTGCAATCACTCGCAGAAAAAAAAGAAAAATCTCTCAAGTGACTGAGGGTACAATGTGGTGTTTTCCAATTAGCATATGTGATCGAAATCACATATATGATTTAAATTCACACCTGTGATTTCAAAACCACACTACTCTTTCCAAAATTTCTATGGGACTTAAAAATGTTATTTCTAAATTTCATACCCCACTATTGTTTCCTTAATCTTTATGGGATTTAAAAATGTTATTTGCAATCATGCACTCCACATAAAGTTAAATTTCACAAGTGACTGATGTCATATTTTTATAAGGTGGAGCAAATGTCATCACTCGATTTGTAGCAATCCATTACGTAAATGATTAGTATTGTCAGCTGTGACTTATGCAGAATTGGCGACCGAGAAACTCACTTCAAGTTAGCGCCTTGATAGAGGACTGTAGCTGGCAGATCTAGTTCCTGCAAAGCCTTTGGCTGTAGTTGAGAAAAGAGCAGGAACATTTTTTTACATATTAACAATTTTGGTACGCTACTACTTTTATTCTTTTTTTTACTTAAAACCATTTTACTGCAAATAAACGATAAATAGAATCACTTTAATATTTTCCTTTTTTTATATTTCTTTTATACCCGCACATTTGTTAACATTTTGTT
Organism: Sturmia bella; assembly: GCA_963662145.1. Taxonomy (NCBI): domain Eukaryota; kingdom Metazoa; phylum Arthropoda; class Insecta; order Diptera; family Tachinidae; genus Sturmia; species Sturmia bella. The sequence continues at coordinate 22,004,510 of OY759172.1, forward strand.
AAATTTCCTGCAAATGCTAAAACCATTTTTATGGGACTTAACATTTGCTGCTGGTTGCGTATCTATCTCCTTTTTTCATTTAGTTACATATTATTTCTTGTCCAGTTTTAATGTCTAAACATGAGTTTTCACTTATTCTGGTTTCCTTTAACTGGGTTCTTATTTTTTTCCACTCTCCAAATTGTCTCTATATATTTTTGCTCCAATAATTTTGTTGAAGTTTATTTTATTGCACTGTTTCTCTATTCTTCTGATGTTTTTGCTGAAGAAGGGTGGGGGTTAAGAAAACAAATTTCTAAAGTTTTGTGACGAAGTGAAATGGGTATTAAAGTTGTCATGTGATTTGTAACATTTTAAAGTGAAAAAGAACCACAACCACTGATTAAAGTGGAACTAGAAAATAAAAATGAAGAACAAATGCATACCAGCAGAAGTTGCTTGAACATACATATGTATGTATGTGTCATGCGTTTGACTAATGGATTACTAAAGACATACAGAGAGTAAGCAAGTGACGTGACCATAATTAAACCAAAAAGCTGAAGAGCAAACATGGTTTTCTTGTACACCAGTTTGCAGTTGTCAAGAAATACTTTCTTTTTTTTCCAGCTTATAAAACCAAATTGTTTCAATTTTAAATAAAAAAAAATACAAATATTTCTTTGAATATTTAAATATGAACTTAATTATTTATTTTCTTTAAGAGCCAATTGAAATGTATTAATTCAGGTCCAAAAATGAACCTTTTCAAAAAATATTTGCTGTATTTTTCAGCTGTCTATATGCCGACGACATTTCGTTGGTGCTAATCAACTCATCAGTAGACCGGAAAAATTCTTAAAAGTTTGTTTGAAACTTAACTACTTATTTCATAATTCCCATGAACAGAATGAGAATCAGAAATGTTCAAACAAACCTTTAACACAGCAAACATTCCCTTTTTTCGTTTTGCAACACTTCTACATTTCTGATTCTCATTCTGTTCATGGGAATTATGAAATAAGTAGTTAAGTTTCAAACAAACATTTAAGAATTTTTCCGGTCTACTGATGAGTTGATTAGCACCATCGAATTGTCGTCGGCATATAGACAGCTGAAAATTACAGCAAATATTTTTTTTTGAAAAGGTTCATTTTTGGACCTGAATTAATATATTTCTTTGAATTTATTGTCCTCAAAAAAAAAATATTTTTTAAAATTTGATGGTAAACTTTTGCCGTAGGGTGCTTGAACAATGCCTTGAACTACAACTACATTGAATAACTTTTTAACTACTTATTGGTAGTTGACACTTAATATATTATAGTTTGCCAATTTTGTTATTTTTTCAGCTAAAGACTGTTATATTGTGCCAGCCATTTTGCTCTTTCGACTATGAATTTATGCATTTCTTAAATATTTACGTTTGCATTCAAAAGCATATTTAAAGCTTGGCTGCGTCTGTACAAAAAGTCTATTTAATAAAAGACTGCGTTTAAATAATTCGGAATATAATTCTTTTAGTTGCAAATCTTTTGCGAAAGGTGCCAACAAAATGTCTATTTAATATTGAATTATTTTCAAATGACATTAAATTTTCCAGCAGGGCAGGAATTTATTAAAAGTGTAAGAGTTTTGAGAGTAAGAATAACGTTTTTAGTGGCAGTTAAAAATTGGCTTTCAAAAACATTTTGTTTAAGAAAATTTAACTAAGAAGCAAACTAAAAAGGTCACAGGACAATGTTGTATCGAGAGGTATGTATGTATATAAATAAATGCCTATAAAATGTCGGCGTTGGTGACTGCGTGTTTGTGTGGTGTATGTATTATTGAACATGTACGATTTTCTTTGGTGGGTGTTGTTTTTATCCCTATAGTTTGCATTGCTTAGAAATCAGGTTGGCAAAAAGACAATTCAGAAGTCAAACATATCCAATGTTTTGGGCCTGCAAGCTTTTTTGCATTCAAAATTCGCAAAAGTAAAGAGACAAAAAAATTTCTGGTGGAAATTTTTCTTTCGATTTTCCAAAAAGTTATAAGACCCAAATTGCTACGATTAATATCCGAATTGATATTTTGACGTTATGGATTACAGCGGGGTCAGCAATACCACCAGCTTACAGTTTACTTAGCAGGGATACTTTGAATGACAATATCGAAAGTGAGTTTTAGATAAGTTTTATTAATGAAAAAAACTTATTTGTGCAGCTTTAGATCGTTTTTTTAATATAAAATTTATTAACAATATTATTCAATATTTCGCTAACAGTATGTTAGCATGTTCAGGGTAATATTTGAAAATTTGAAATTTAAAATTTAATTTTATATTAATAAAACGATCTGAAGCTGCATAAATTAATTTTTTCAAAAATTAAAAAGATCAAAGTTAAATTATATATTTTATTTTTCTATATTTATCATTGCATATTTACCGGGTGAGAGTCTTTGATGTCTTGTTTGTCTAATTTAATTAATATCAATCACAAGGATAATATAGAAAGACCTTGAGCCTTATAAATTATCCGTCTGATTCATAAAAATTATAACAGGTTTATAAAGCTCTAATTTGACAGATTTTCCATACAAATCTGTCAAATAACAGTCTTATAAGCCTGTTATAATTTTTATGAATTAGGGGGTATATATTTAAGTTTCATTAGAATAAAATTTTTTGGATAAGTTTTATATATTGTAGTTAGCCTTGCCAATGTTTTTAGTGCACATAAAGATTTTAAAATTTTAAATTGGAAAAGTTTTTATAGACCGGATAACAAAGTGTTTTGAAAAACGTTTATTTTTCCAAGATCATATGTCTATTCAATTTCAATATACAAGAGCATTTTTGTGAAGTACATTTATACATAAATATTCACCTATATAATGACTTTGTAATTGTCATTGGGAAACATCATCATCATTATAACTAGATAAGATATGAGTAATAATAGCACGTGTCCCAACAATTTCCTTTTGTTAAGTACCTCGGCAAAGAATATGTATGATATGGCACTGCCGAATGTAGCGTTCTTATCTGTTTTCGCATTTACTGCCTGAACAATTATTTCTTCTTACCAGATTGGTCATAGTTTTGTTCTGGAATGTACTTTAATTAAATTTCTTTCTTTTCCTGAAGTATCACAATGTAAATATGAGCTTTAGAAAATCTATAGGAATTTTACAAATCTTTGTTGCAATATTTGAAGATGCAAAATTCCTTTGACATTTTCTATTTACATAAATTTGTTGCCAGAAAATAAAATTTTATCTATCTTTAATAGAAGTGTGCTGATTTTTCTTTTCTCAACAATCAACAATTCAATTTTTTGTATAAAATAAAGTTGTTATAAATTTTAGTTGAAACAAGTTCACATGGAGTACCACAGATGTCTTATTGATTTACATACAATTGCTTTTCATTCATAGTTTGAGCCATAAAGTAGTTTTTCTCCCACTATTTTGTAAAATGGCATTTGTCAGGCAAAACTTATTAAAATTATTGCCATTGAGGCAAAGTTTTCTTAGTTTTGTAACTACTTTGATAAATCAGTAAAATGTTCAAATGAGCAGTGGCTGGTGCACACAGTATTAAATGTTGAAAACTTTGCTGATTTGGGGTAATTTGCACTTTGCAAAAATTCATTTCAAAAGCTGTTATAATCAAACAGTGGGAGTTTTTGAAAAATAATTGAAAGTATTTCAAATTTTATTTGAATGTATTGTTATTCCTACAAAAAGTTTTTTTTTATAATAATAAATATAAAGTTTTCTGTCTGTACTCAATAACCAGAGTTCAGAAGAGTTAGTAAATGGATATTTGAAAGTAACTCTCTCTGACAGATACTGATGAAAAAAAAACTTAAAGAACTTTTATACGCAATCAATATCCATAAAAAAAGAAATGCGGTCGGGGGACCCCCGTTAGGAACGATGTTCCTTACATTTTTTCTTCATCTTCGAATGTAATACCAAGTGAAATCTGTATGTTTTATTTTGTGTTGTTTTTGAAATTTTTAAATTTTATATGCTTTATAAAATTTTTGGAACGTTTTATTTTTTTTACTTTTGATACATGCAGTATTTTTTTGTCAATCTGTTACAAAACGAAGAAAATTTTTCAATATTGCTGTTTTTTGTTGTGACATACTTTACTTTAGCGATATTTATCAACTAATACTGTACGTTTTCACAACTAATTAACATTTATTGGTCAGCGGAGACACCTACACAATTATTTGTCGACAAATACACCAATACATATAAACAGCTCACACGCTTTCGTGACGATTTCTCTAATTTGAACTACCAGCATACCGCGTTAAGGAACTTCGTTCCAATAACCTTTGATATATTCTTATGAATCATAAATATTAATTAATGAAGCTGCAAAATTATTTATTCTTGGTCGATGTTCATGAGCAAAACCTCAGGACTTTGCGTTCGTGATCAATATTCGTGAAGAAAATTTCCAGAGCTTTTTGTTCGCTCTTAAGAATGTTTTGTAAAAATTTCCCGTTTTTGTATTACTCATATATACACGTGCCATAAATAATGAGTACCACAAAGCATTCAATACTCAAATAAGAGAATTGTACTCTTCACTCTTATTATTGATATTTATGTACACAAATACCAGTTGAATTTTCGTTGTTTTTGTTGGGAGTGAAAAGTGATTTTTTTCATGAGTGTGATAGACGTTTGTTTCAGCGTAAATAAACTGCTTATGAAATGAAATTTTCTTAGTACATGTGGTTATCCGACTGCTACAATAATATTAATAAATTAAAATTTGCACTGGAAATTTGCCAGGCCTATTTAACAACAGCTACCAAAAACAACTAAAAGTAAAAACTCAAGTGTTGCCCTATACATAGGGATACCCCATAGTTTGAAAATTGACTTTAGTTTTTGAACCGTAAGAGATAGAGAACTTCACAGTAAATGTAGTTTGTACTCAATTCTACATTTTTAATTTAATTTGTGTCCATACCCGGGGACACCCTTTAGCTTGAAAGCTATGGAATTGCCAATAATTGCAATAAACATTTAAAAGCTACAGGGTCTACCACTTGCATGATAGCACGGAACAGTTGCTGTGCGAACCAGTCTCGTTTTGGGCTCAATTTATTAGTCATTTCAAAAGAATGTTTCTACTGTAGAATTTTAGTTGAAAATATATTTTCACTATACGTGTTGTTTTTAGCGACCTTGGATTGAATGGCCCTAATGCCATTAAAAGAAAATAAAATAAAAACTGTTATAAAATCTTATTTTTAGCATACTCGAACTTGTGTTGCCAATTTGCTTCAGTTGAGTTAAAAAGTACTTTTATGTTTTCAACTACTCGTAACTAACTGACTTATTTATTTTTATTTTTGTGACAATATTAGAATTTGTAACAATCTGTCAATCAATAATACAATGATTTCGAGTAGTTTTTCATTGTTGTACACACTCTGAATTTTTTTGATGGCAGCCAACAACTGCAAGAAATAATTTCATTTTTTCAAACAAAACACCAAACAAAAATTCAGAAATGTTAAGGGAAGTAGGCCAAAAGTAAAGCCATAAAAAAGTTATAGCCTGTAAATGTAAGAAAACCATTTTACAATTAACTGAAGGCATCTTTACAAGAAACAAGAAAGAAAAAAAAAAACACTGAGTGCCATAATGGAATTTTTCATTGCCACCACTTGGCCATCCCTCCTCTCTCTCTCTGGGCCCATCAACAGTGGCATTTAGTCTCCGTTTGTTGCACAAACTCTTGCTGATAATATTGATTTTCAATTTTGTTCTTATTATTTTTTGGTAAAAGTTTCTTTTTTTCACTTCTACTTTTGCTACATTATGTCTATTAAATAAAGGTGGTCATTGCCACAAGGCTATTTGGGCATTTATAGCACGTTTCTTTCGTTTACGACAAAAAATATATGTATAAATAAAAAACAAAAACCAAAAAAATACTACACAAGAGAAACTTTTTTATACGAGTACATACATACATATGTATGTATATAGTTATGCATGGATAAAAATTTTCTTCTCTTCACTATTTATTTATTTCCTTTAAATATAAAAATTCAATTTATTGAATTATAGCAGCATTGCACAGAATTTATTGCATTGTCGTATTTGTTCATAATTTCTTTTGTTGAGAAGGCAAAAAAGCAGATACCGAAAATGCAACCTCAAATATATTTTTCCTCTATAATAGAGTAATCAAGTGTTAAATTTAATTTGAGATTTTCAGTTAAAGAAAAAATTTTAAGGTTTTTTCGTACAGCATGAAATATTAATTGTACTTCCTAAAGACTGTACTGTACGTCTCTCATGCGGTTATGCAGTGCATGTAATTTTCATCTAACACATATATACATCTTGTGGAACTCTACGTACCACTCCCACCCTCGTACTTGATTTTGCAAAACTTTTAAAAATGTTTGCCAACCAACATTGCAGTTGCTCAAATGAAGATTTGTGCAAAAAAAAAAAAAATGTAGGGTAAATTAAGAACAACAAAAAAAAAACGAAATAATCTATAACAATACAAATTGAATTTCTTTTGCAAAATGTTGCTCCAAACTTAAATGTATGAACATTTTTATTGAATAAAACAAAATTGTGTTATGAGAAAATAACTGATAAGCTGTTATATTGCCGACTAAAGGACGTGGTTACAAAAAAAAAATAAAAAAATAAATTAAATAATAATAAAAATAAGACGAAATGCTGGAGGGCAGCAGTTAGTCTTAGGTAACTCAAGAAAAGTAACAGCAAAGTACTTTTTTAATAAACATTTTTTCTTGGATAATTTGTAAAAGATTCATGCAAAAGCAGGCACTTTAAAATCCACTTTTCTGAAAAGATAGTATTTTGAAAGTGCCCCTATTTTAAAGTATACCATATAAAAGTTACTTCTTTAAAGTGACTTCTTTAGGTAACATTTCTTAAAAAGCAATTTTTTCATTAAATAATTTATGAACAAATTAAACACAAGCTGCTATTTTAAAAAGTCTTTTGAAAGATACTTCTCTAATAAGTACATTTCTCAAAAGATTTTTTTAAATAGACAGTTTCCATAAATTGTACACGCAAAGAAAAAATATACTTTATTATGGTTGTGGCAACAATGTTCTCTTCTATATAACGCTATTACGGTTGCCATATTATAGGAGGCAACCATATTGTTTGATTGAACCAAGCCTATAATGTGGTTGTGACCAAATAACTGGATAGTTTAGAGTCATATTATGGTGCCCTACAACCATAAGAAAGTAAACCATGTATTTTAACAATAACCTGTTCCGCTTCGAATACATATTTTTTCTGTGTGTGTCTTATAAGAAATTGTTTTTTTAAGAAGAATTTTTTTAAAAGTATAACTCTTCAAATGCCCTTTTCGTAAGGTACTTTTTTAACAGCTTCTTAAAAAGCATGTTCTCAAAATTTACTTTTTTAAAATTGCTTTTAAAAATTTACTTTGTAAACACTACGTCCTTAAAAGGTACTATTTTCAAAACACTTACTCAAGATTTACTTTTTTAAAAGGTTCTTTTTCCAAATGTAAATTGAGAAAGTCTCTTTTTTAACGAGCACACCATGAAAAGGTAATTTTCTAAAAAGTACTTTTATAAAAGCTAATTCTTTAATAAGTCCTTTTTTAAGTAGTTTTTAAAAGCGCAATTGTAAGTTCTTAAAAATGATTTTTACGTTCTAAACTTAGTCTTGGCAAAGGTGTTGTCTTAGAAGCCACATTTTATCAGGTTCCTACTTCTTATTTGACATGTTCTTCCTTCCTTCCTTCCTTCCTTCCTTCCTTTTTTAAAAAAGCCATTTTCTTGACAAGTATATTTTTAAATTTTTATTTTAGAAACCTGCTTCTTGAAAAGTATTTTTTTAACATGACCTTTCGATAATTAATTTTTTTAATATGCACTATTCTAAGAGTTATTGTGTAGAAGGTACTTTCTGATAATTGAATTTTTCTAAAGGTTTTCTAAAGTTAAATATTTACAGTTTCAACTGATACTTTACTTAAAGGTACTGCTTAAAAAGTACTTTCATACAATGTACTTTTTTTTAAAAAAAAAAGTAGTTTCATTAAAGCTACTTTTTAAAAGCTATTTTTTAAAAAAAGTACTTTAGTAAAAGGTATTTTTTTAATGAACTTTTAAAAAAAAAAGTACCTTTTTAAAAAAGCACATTTATAACATTTTTAAAGTAATGTTATAAGGTATTTTCTTAAAATCCCCTTTTCTGAAAGGCACTTTCTTAAAAGGGTCTCTAAAATATTCTCTTTGAAAGATACTTTCACAAAACGTACTTTTTTAAGAGGTCCTATTTAAAAATTAATTTTAAGATAGGGTATTTTCTTACAAAACACTTTTTAACATGTGCTTTTCTAAAAGGTACTTTCGTAAACGAAAGGTATTTTTTATATAATTTTTATAAAATTTTATATTATATAATTTTTTATAATGTGTGTTCCTTAAAAGGCACTCTAATAAAAGATTCTTTTTTAATATGTACTTATTTTTTTAAAGATACTTTTCTAGAAGGTACTTTTCCCAAGGTAAATTTTTAAAAGTGTTGTTTCCAACATAACTTTTACCTTGTGCTTTTGGACAAAGTGTCTTTATAAAACATGCTTCTTTAAAGAAATTTCTTTTTAAGGGTTTTTCTACATTCTGCTTTTTAAAAAGCTATTTTTCTGAACGGCCTTTTCGAATTAATTTTTTACATTGTGCCTTTCAAAAAGGTGTTTTTCTGGAAGGTCTTTTTCAAAGGTATTTCTTTTAAAGTTACTTTTTAACATTGCAATTTTTGAGAAGGTGTTTTTCTGAAAGGAACTTGTTCTGAAAGTACTTTTAAAAAGGCTCGTTTTTGCTGCAACAGCTTTAAATATGGGGGTTTTCAATAGATACTTTTTTAAGGTACTATTTTTCTATGTACTGTTATAAAAAGTACTCTTTTGATGATATTTTAAAAAGACTGTTCTGAAAAATTATTTTTATTAAGGTAGCATTGTAATATGTTCTTTCTCAAAGGTACTTTTTTAAATTATACTTTTTCAATGATACTTTTGAAAAGAGTTTCTACTTCCAAAGGTACTTTTTCAACAGGTATTGTTTTAGAGTACTTTCTAAAAGGTGCTTTTGTAAAAGTTATTTTTCCAAGGGGTATTTTCCAAAAAGGAGCTTTTTAAAACCTGCTTTTTCCACAGGTACATTTGAAAGGTGCTTTTTAAAAAATAAAATTTTTTAAAAGACCCTCTTTTAGGTGGTGTTTTTGGGACAGGCTTTTTTAATGGTATATTTATAAACCTTTTTATAAAGCACCTTCCCAAGAATCTTTTGTTTCTTACGTATTTTTTTTAAGAAACAGTTTTAGGAAAAAGTTTCCCAAAAGGTACTTTTAAAATTCTTTTTCAATCACAATTTCCTAAAAGATACTTTTTCCGATTTTTTTTTTCTTTTTTTGAAAGGCTCTAATTTTGAAACAAACCTTTTAATAAATTTAGATTTTTAAATGAATCTTTATGGAAAAGTACTTCATTAAAAATTTTTTTATGGTTCATATTTTTATACATCTTCTTTAAAACTGATTTTTCAAGTGGCAGTTTTAAGACTGATTAATTATTGAAGCATTAACTTTAAAGAATTTAAAATGAGAAACTCAAAATCTAAACAATTGCAAAAATAATTGCTTTGAACAGACCAATTTTTGAAGCTATTTTAAGGCACTACTTCTAAATATACTTTTTGCCAAACTTTTTTTTTTAAAGAGTACTTATCCAAAAGAATAATGAAACAAAGTAAAATTCTCAATAAAGAATAATAAATAATTTGTGTACGAAGAACTTAACAACGATAAAGTATTCCTCTCATTGATGATGGTGACGATGCTGCCACATGAAAGCGTTCAACCATAAAAACGTTTTTATTTTGCAGCAATTGGTTTATTTTGTCAAATGTGAATGAAAAAGTAGTGCTGCGGGCTGGCACTTCTCTAACGATAATGCTGCATAAGTAATACGAACAGACATACAATTGAATGAGTATTTATTTATGTTGTAAATAAATATGGTCGTCTTAAGTAAAGAGTCTTGTTGTTGTCACTCACAAATATTTATGCATGTCAGCAGAAATTTCTTAAAAACATTTATAGATAAACATTTATTTGAGCTCATTGTTTTATTTGTTACTTACACTTGACAGGACCAGGGAGCTATGCTCCCAAAGCCATATGAGTCATAAACTCTTAAAATAAATTTAGATTTTTTAGAGAGGCGAGAAAAAATTTTCAAACAAAACAAAAACAAGCATACGTTTTTGAAGTTACCAGCTTTAAATAAAATGTAGTGGATTTAGTTTTTTTGCTTTTGGGGTTTTTTTTTTGAGTCTATGAAGTGGAGAATTGTTAGTCGTTACTGGTTAATATTTATTTGTTGATTACTTGTTTAATAAAAACTACTAATCAATAACATCTCATAACCTGCACAAACAAATTCATAATTCTTTCCTAGAACTATATTTATCAGTTTGTAATTTATTAGTCTTAACTTGCTTCTTATTTTTTTTTTTTTATTTACATTAATTTCATGATATTTTAATGTAAAAATAGAAGCCAAAAGGAGCCTGCTTGAGCTCACAGCTGAAAGTTAATGAAAACAAATTTTTAATGTGTACGTTTGTATGTGTTTAATACTTTTGAAAACTATTTATTAGATTACTTTCTGTTCGAAAGCCTATTCTAACGAAATAGTAAAATAAGAGCACACATAAAGTTAATTGCACTAAAGCTGTCTCGTAGATTTAAATTTATGAAAAGTTTTTGTTTTCTATACAATAGTCTTTATCATCTCCTCAATAGACGTCTATAGTTTATTGTTTGATTGAAATTCCTATTCACCAGCAGGAGTATAAAAACGTAATCACAACAGGAACTACAGCACAAACAATAATTTAAGACACATTTGCTTTTATCTGATTACTTTACGTAACTCATTTTACTCACATACATTATGTACATTTATTATATACAGCCACAGGCTTTTTAATATGTATTGATTGATTGAAGGATGTTAAAATTATTGGTGAGGTAAAAAAATCTACACGAAAAAATTATGGATAAATCGGTTAATTTCTTATTTTTATTGTGTAATATCCACATTGATTAAACAGCAAAAAAGTATATCAACAACTTTGAGCTAGGTGCTGATGAGAAGCGTATTGGATTCGAAACATTTAGCTGTACCCCAACTAAGGGCGTTTGATAATTTATACGCCATGTTTAATTAATCAGCCTAATCATGAATGATAATTCCGTGAGAGTTTTTTCTCTTTTCCCATTCCTCTTATTATGTTGATAAATTCCTTAGGAATTTTTTCTAACCTTCCCTGTTTTAGCCACATCGAAGGGGAAAAATAGTTGGCGGAGGAAAAAATAGGTATTTTAAAAACATGTTTTTTTGTTTTTTCCTATATAAAATTTCGATATTACCAACTTTTATTTTTTTATTTTTTTTTTTTTTTGATTCTCAGGTAATTTATGATTGGAGGAATTTTTTCTCGAGAAACGTAATTTCGTTAGGAATAAAATTCCTTAAGAATATTCATGATTGGGCTGAATATCACACTGAACAAAACTACATTATGAACTTAAGACCAATTATTATAACATGTAGAAAAGTTTATCTTGCATGAGCTGTACAAATTACATTAACTAAAACTGCTCCAGCAAACCTAACCTTAAAGCGGGCCTTGGTTAAATTTAATGTTTGTGCGATTTTTCCTGCTTTTTATATGCTTGTCTAAATGGGTATATATAAATTTCACAAAAAACACACTTTTCAAAGGCCATTTTTTAAGCATTTAGACCATAAATTCAGCTTGATTTTAAATTAGGCGGTTTTCAACCAACCCTCTGGCACGGTCTTAAATATGACCAAAATCAGATTCAGGCCACTGAGATATAGAAAAAATAAATTTATACTTTATGTTGTATTTTAGTGTATGAATTTATCCGATTTTCTTTTGCCTTTTTTCGCATGTTCGGGTGTGTAAAAGTTGGTACTATTCAACTTAACAAAATTTAGTAGTAAAGAAGAAAACGCAGCTTATTGTACTGCATTGTATTATTACAAGGTTGGTCCAGGATGGCCCTTTGCTCTATGACCACAGACGATCTATAGTGCAACCCTTTGTCCCCCACGAGTTTAATACATCAAGAAACAGTATTAGCTCCTTCTGTGACAGCCCTTGCAAGTCCTGTGAACCCAATGTATAGGCCTGCAAGAGCCTGTGTCTTCTGTGGCCTAGTGCCACACATTCGATAATCAAGTGTTCCATTGTCTGCTCTTCTTCTCCGCAAAATCTGCAGATTGCCGTACTGGATAGTCGCATTCTGCATAGATGCTTCTTGCAGGTATAGTGGCCTGTTAGCGCCCCACTTTGTGTCCTTAGATTCTCTCTATTCAGTTTTAGAGCGAGGTCCGCCCTCTTAGCATCAAAGCTAAGAAATTTCTTTGAGTGTTTCAGACCCCTAGTGTCGTTCCACAGTTTTTCTGTGATAGATGTTGTCCATTTTCTCATCTCCCCCTTGAGGAGAAGAAAACACGGCTTATGTTAATATTTTCTGCTATCTGTAAATAAATGTGTTTTTTTGATCTGCGAACGAATGAATTTCGCGTAGCCCCACAAAAAAATCTAATCGTGTCATATGGCATGATCTTTGTGGCCAGGTGATATCGCGACGACGAGAACTTACAAGGCCAGGAAATGTTTCTTGCAATAAAGCCATATTCGCTCGAGTTGTGTGGCATGTGGCACCGTCTTGTCGAAACCACATATTAGCCGAGTCGTATTCTTCCACAGCAGGTAAGAAAAAGTCGGCTATCAGTCCTAATTCCTAAGAACGACGAGGAATTGACACATTCGGTAATTTGGCAACACTTTCACTTAGAGCAGCGATATTTTCAGCAGAACGAGCGAAACAATGATGCATAGGCCTTGCATACCGCTCCAGTTTTTTTTTTCAAATTTCTTCACAATTTTGCCAATTGCTTGTGTAGCAGGACGATTATGTAAACCATCCTCTTAAAGCACGATATGTGGCTGTTGCAGAATCACCTTTTTTTAGTATGTTTTGTAACTTTTATGCGTTGTGTGATAGTCAAGCGATCCATTTTCGTCAGTGTCAGACTTTCAACTGAGAAGAAAAAAATTGCTTTAACAACTTAGTTTGACAGAATTCCAGTCATATATATTTGGAACCACGAAATGGATAACCCGTTATATTTAATTGAAGTGTGCCCATAAAAACGTGTTTATAAAATTGTATACAAATGCATGTCTGTGTCATCACGATGTCATTTTCATGGGGAAACATAATTTTCCAATTATAAGATAAGAGTAATTCTAAGAATAGTTTTATTCTTTTCTTCGATCTTGTATTCTTCCAGTGACCTTGAGCCTGAAACAACTAATTAACTACTGGATAAGAGTTATAAAAATGTGTGTCCCAACAATTTCATTTTACTATATGCCTGGGTAAAGTCCTTAAAATTAAACACAGCCAAATGGGTCATTCTTGGTTATCGTTTTTGTTTAGTTGCTCGGTGTTGCATCCAATTCAAGGTTTGTGTATTTTAAATTGTTTTTTTGCAAGTCGAGAAAATAGTGACCATATGCTTGTAAGCAAATAGAAGCGAACTTTAAGTCTTCCGTAACATAAAAATTTATACATACAAGCGTGTTCTATAAATCAGTTTCCGCGAAAGCGATATGTAACCACTAAAATGGTATTCCGCTCATAGAAATTTAAGTATTTTAGTGATTTAAGATGAGTGAGCTAAACAGCTACCGATTTTAAACCATTTGCTCATATGTCAAAATTATTTGTTTATTGAATACCCTTGAAATACATGTTAGACTTTCTCAGCAACATCCAGTTGGCTTCCAATTGATTTTTGTGTTTTCTGTTATTAGTATAATTGATAAAAAAAAAGTGACTACTATGCTGTCAAATTTTGTGCCGTATTTATTTCTGGTTCAGCTAGAAAGGAAGATCTCAAAAAATTAGCTTTCGCAACACTTAACTTTTATAGAAGTGCCTTTCTAAGTGCATAAATTTTAGAAAAATATTGACTCTACATTCAGTTGCAAAAGCAGTAAATTTTTCACATAATTATCTGCCAATTCAATAACCTCGACTAATTTGTTGCTTAATGATTTTATGCATATGAAACAAATTTTAGTTTCGCATGTTTACGTACGAGTTTTTATCAAATATCAGTTTATTCACAACTTACCCAACAATTATGTCAGATTATTCATTGTACGTATGATAATAAACAACGTTTCAAATCTGTTATTCTTTCTTTTAGCGTTACTAAAGTGAATACACAAGAAGTAAACAAATAAATGGATGAAAAGATGGTTGGCTGGACGCATAAATAGTTGAATAAATAAGTGAACTGGAGCTGTGTAGTCGATAGACGGTAATGAATAGTGCTGGATGTACAGACATATGCAAGTATGTATATGCTTACATAGATTTATAGGTACATATGTCTAAACAAATTGTACTTCCTTGCTGAATGCGAAGGAAAACCATAATCCAAGGACTAAATGATGAAGCATAATCATTGCGCAGCATACATAGTTATTTTTTTTTAGATACAATCTTTTTTCTGATGAACACATATTCCGGGTTCTAAATACAAACAGAAAAGACATCTTCCATTGAATTTCAATACAAATCAAATAATGATATTCCTTTTTCTTTTCGTAATAAAATAAAATATTCCAATAAGTATACAACTACAAAAGAATAAAAATAAAAGCAATTGTGTGTATGTATTGAAAAGATGTCACTCAATCAGTCTGCAGTCAAAGAAAAGATGTAATAAATGAAGGACTAAATGATATGAGTTTTTGTGGAATAAAAACGCAAAATACCCGCAATCATTTAAAGAAAATGGCACAAATGCGACTTATCTGATTTATGTCGTATATACATATATACACTAGAGCCCCGACTTGCGTCGTTAATGGGGACCGTAGAAACGCGACGCAAATCGAATCACTTTTTTCTATATAAATGCACTGAAATTTAATTTGTTGGGGAAAATATTTAAAACAAAGCTGCTCAATACATACTCCACTACAAATGCTAAAAAAGGTAATCCACAATGATGCAGTAAAAAATGTAACCGTGTTAAGCGACACAAATCGAAATCAAAACGATGCAAATCGAATCGACGCAACTTGAAATCGCAACGACGCAAATCGAATTTTTCCATTTTTAAAGCGACGCAAATCGATACGACGCAAATCGAAACGACGCAAGTCGGGGCTTTAGTGTATGTGATATAAATCATTTACAAAAATAAAAGACGAACAAAAGTTGCTACCGAAAACCTGTTTATTGGCCATGTGGCCAATATCACATGTAATTGTACGCGTACTTTTGTGACTAAAAAGTTAAAACCTTATGTAAACTGAAACATTGTGAAAGGCATAAAAAACATGTAAATTGAGAACTTAGCAAAAAAAAAAAAAAAAAAAAAACGCGGGTACTTTAGCGACACGATTACTTTTTGAGCGATACCTATTTGGTACTTGCTACAAAGTATCACTTGGTATCCAGAGAAAAGTATTGACTACTTATTTGTTTTTAGTGAAATCGTTTTGTATCTATATTTCGCTTATGCATCCTTTAATTAAGTTGTTAGCTGACTTTTTAATTCCTATCATTAATTTTAATTTATTAGGCTTTTCTAACCAGAAATTGTTGTTTTAAAAAAAATTTTTTTTTTTTTTAATTTTTTTTTTAAGAAAAAATAATTTTCATGCTTAAAAACCGCTATTGTTAGTTCAGTCGAAAAATCGAATTGTTCATAATTTTATGCTTGTTATTTTAATTTGAAAAAAAACATGAAAAAATAATTTCTACATCAAAAAAATTAAGAAAAAAAATAATAATAATAACCAATTAAAATATGTAGCAATACGCTATTTTTGTTCTCCATGTATTGTAGTTTTTGTGTTTGGCTAATAATAACATGTGATTTTGCTCTTCACTCTCTCGAAATCGTGTTCATAATTTGCATAATTATTTAGTAGTTTCCTGCAGTTCTATAATAAATGTGCTTGCGTGCGAACATGTGTGTGTGTGTGAGTATTGTGGCGTGTGCATAAATGTATTTGTAATTACAAATTAATTATAATAAAATTCTGCAATAAAAAGTAACAAAACATTGCACATGAAGGGAATAGAAATTATTTATGCCAACTATAATTTTTAATAATAATTAATCGGTAAATGGTTTTAAAAGCAGTGTTCAAGTTTTGAACTTCAATTTGCTCTTATTTCAAATTTGTTAGTTTGAAATGGGATTTCGCCATATTGGCTATCTAGTCTAATCTGAGGTGCTCTAGGCTGAGTTCCAGTAAAATAATGCAATTTGGGGTGTAGACAAACATCAGGATGGTTACACAGTAGCTAGTTGTTCCCCAGCTAACAAATCCTCAGTGTTTACTTTTTTGGATTTCCTTTATACAATTTTAGCCACTGCAAACACCTTTATAAATACATTTTTCTATTTGGTTTTAAAGCCCATTTACGACAAGCCCATGACTAGTATTGCCTTACTACTTACAGGCAAACTACATTTTTGGTAAGTGACAATTCCCTCACTATAATAATCTGATGATTATTACTGATTCCATATATACATTTTTTTTTTTTTTTTTTGAGATCTCAGAAACATAACTAGACCCCATTTAAAGAAACTTACCTGCACCTAAATATCTTGCTGCAGCAAAGCACTTAAATGAAAAGCTTTTAGTAAAAGCATTCACGACTTTGTGATTTATATTTGCTCAGCTCTGAAAGTTGTGAATACCCTTACTGTTGTGTTATAGTTTTTTTTTTTCCATTTTCAATTTATTTTCCTAGAACTAGTAGCTGCATTATAAATAATTTTTAAGTTTTTTTTGTTCTGGTACAAAATTTGTAGCATAAAATTTATCTAAAAGTTTGATTTTTTTCAAGTTTTTGTTATTAGTTTTCGTTTTTTTTTATATGTAAGTTTAAAGTTCTCTCCAAAACTTTTTTTAAAGAATTTTGCATGTGTCATTCAACTTGTTTGCTTAATTTTAGTTTTTCCCAACATTTTGCAACCAAAAACAAAAAAAAGAAAATGTTTTTCCAGTTGGCTGTCATGTTTTAGGGATTAAGTTGCAGTTTTGGTTTAAATTTCATTTGCATGCACACAAATACAATTTTCCATCAAGGGACAGTTGCAGGACAACGATGTTGCAGTTTATTAATAATGTTGTTTTCGTATTTCTCCCTCACAAAGATTTTGTTGCTTTTGGGAGTTTTTTGATGGCCAAAATGCAACGCCATCAAACTGGCTGGCTATTTTGGCAATTGTTATGCAGAGTTTTTGTTTTGGTAAATTTGTTGTCGTTCCTTTTTTTTTGTAATTTTTTTTTTTTTTGTTCACTATTCATTTCGTTCTATTTACAAAAGAATAATGAAAACTTTATGCATGGTCACCACCGAAGTTTTGCTCATTGTAGCGTATCGGATATGTAAGAGAATTGCCCCGATCCCATGAATACAATTCCTGCAAATAAATGAAATTTTTTTAAAATGAACAACAAAATTAGTTTATTTCAGCGCATTAAGCATTTGTTGTGTGTTATTTACATAAATTGACACACAAGCAAAAACAACTAAAATACTTTTAATTTTCATTTTACAAGCAGTAGCCAATAAATGAAAGTGTAATTTAATGCATAAATATCTTAAGATATAATATATTAAACTGTAAATCTTATAAAACTGACTAGCAATTGTTACCCAGGTGATTTTAAAACACGTCACATAGATGCGTACTAAGCCACACGTATACGTAGTATACATATATAATTCCATACTGTTTATATTTATCACTCATACGCACCAATGGCACCATTTTGTTATACTCTTTGCAATGCATATTGTTAACAGATACTTTTTTATTAAAAGCTAATTTTATTGGTGGTACCTTTACAAAAAGTACTTTTCTAAAAGATGCCTTTTTATATAGTACTTTTTTAAACGGTACTTTCTTCTAAGGTATTTTTTTATAAGGTAATTTTTTATAAGTTACATTTTGCTAGGGTACTTCTTAAAAGGCACTTTTTTGTAAGGCAACTTTTCATAAAGTACTTTCGTAAAGATATTTTTAAAATGTAATTTTGTTACAAAATCGTAACAAACCGTGTAAACCGTATCTTCTTAGATAATCTTTTTTTAGGAGGTATATTTTCAAAAGACAATTTTTTCAAGATAGTTTGTTAGCAGGTACTTTTAGGAAATAGTTACTCAAAAGGAACTTTATGAAAAATATACTTATTTTTCTTAAAGTGTACCTTAAAATATTAAATTACACCGGTATTCATAGAATTTAAAACGTTGTTTAAATACATTTTAGAATAAATTTTATATGAAAAACTTTTCTTAAATGTATTTAAACTACATTTTATTTTTTATGAATATCGGCATTAAAAAATAAAATAAAAGAAATAATTTTCAAATCTAAGGGTTTATAACTTTTTTTTATTTCTCAGTGTGTAAATGTCGATATATTTTCCTATTATTCAAATAGCTAAATTAATAATAAAAAAAATTTTTTTTTGGTTTTCTTTTTGACAAAAATGTTCAATTTTATTGCCCTGAAGAAGTTTTCAGAAGGAAGGAAAACATATAAAGGAGATATAAAAAAGTATATCATAGACCATCTTTGGTCCAAGGAAAGACCGATGCTAAATATGAAATGGATCTATGAAATCAAATATTAAGTTCCTTTAACATTTTAAAGATACATATACATATGTATATATTTTTTTTTTTTTAAAGTTTACAAATATACGCTCTAGGTTATAAAAAAAAATTTATGCTTTATTTCTTTGCGATAAGATCCAATTGAAATGTTTTATGTGAGATCTAAAAATTTTTGCTCTTTTCCAACTTTCAGAAGGTCTTAAAGAAACGTAAAATTGTTGCGAAATTGTTTTCTGTATTAAAGGTAAAACTGATTTTTGTGGCAAAGATTTGTTTGCACATTTGTAATTTCTATTGTGTTAATATTAGAATAATAGTGACGAAGTGACTAGTATTAATGAAATGTCAAATGTCTAGAGAAAGACAGAAAACAATTGATGAGGTCAGTTTTTAGACCATTTTTTTTTGTGGTTTTAATCAAACCTAAAACTGTGCAGCTTCTCTCTTGTATGCAGCAACATTTATAACTTTCATCAGAAAATTAACTTACAATTTTTGGAGTGCTGCAGAGAAATATGCTAGTTCCTTCAACCAGGCTTTCCGCGCACTTTTTGAAAAGCGTATATGGGGTAATTTTTTTCAAAAATTAGAAACGTCGTTACAAAATTTTTATTTTTATTTTCTTTGTTGCCTACACTTCCCATGAATAGACCCACCTGTAGCCCTTTTCGCTGTTTTAAAACTATTTTAAAATGTGTTTAACTTATCTTCACATATTGTGGTGTGCACTATCGTTCATGTGATTCACTAACTATCTTTTTATACATATGGGTGCATGTCGCAATGATTTGAAAATACGTGACAGAAAAAAACAAAAAAAAAGAATGCAAAAAATAAGTAAAATAAACATTTTTTAATTACACTATTATGCGCCAAGTGCGTAAACGGCAGTAATATTTATTAATTATGATACATGTATATTAAATAAAAAAAGCAAAAATTCATTTAGAAATTTACCCTATCAACTTACTATCCCCACAAAGCATTTATTGAAGTCATGACCAACCCTGCTCACTTTTCCTTTCTCCTCTTTACAATGAAATAATTTTACTCTGTATAGCTCTATGATAATACGTCAAAAGTCTCAGAAAATTTTCTCATAGTTTTATGCAACGTTTTTAATATCGTCTCGCAAAAAAAAATTTAAATGAATATGGTTGTTGTTAATTTTTTTTCCTTAAGCTTTAAACACATAGACGACAGCAGACTGCAAATGCTGCCAACTTCATGTGCAGCCAACTTCAAATGCTGCTCTGAAGTCGGCTTCATAATTATTTTGAAGACAGCAACAACAGCTGGTATGTAAATCAATTTCGAATTTTTATAAATATTACAAATTCAAAGTTGAAAAATATAAAAAAAGAGCGAAGAAAATTTAGCGAATTTTATCACAACAATTGTTAAAATAGCTCAGACTACAGCTGAAGTGTATAAAGCCCACAAGACGAATAGTACAAGAAACCGAAGATGGTGGGTTCGCCCAGTAAACATAACCCGTGATGAGGAGGGCATTTACAAAACATGTGTACAACAGCTCAAGGAAAAAGATGAAGAACACTTTTTCAAAGCAACCAGGATGAAAATTAAATAAAATATCACAAAAAATTAGCTCAAACGAAAAAAATTGTTTTGCTATTGAAAATGAACAGTTGTATATTTTAGCAATGCTAATTTCAGGGATGCCGTATTTCTTATTTCATAATGAATAAAATTGAAAATATTGATGAAAAATGTAATAATATCACGAAAAAACTATAAAAACACATACATTTATTTATTTATTGTATTTTTGCAATGTTCTTTTGTGTTTAATATTAAAAAAAAAGTTTTTGTTCTAATTTGTCCAATTTATATATATAATGGCAACACTATATTTGCTTATTTGCTGCCCGTCAAAATAGAAAATAGCCTAAGTTGGCAGCAGCAGCAAATGCTGTTGTGCAGTCGTGCTGCCCTGCTGGCGTCAAAATAATCGTTTTCATTTAAACACATGCATTTTATTTTTGACATATTGCTACTTGCTGTCTGCTGTCGTCTATGTGTTTAGGGCTTTACTCGTAATTTTGACAACGTATCATTTAAACCTTAGCCTCACTAAGCAACTAAAATTAGCATTTTAAGCAATAGAAGAAATACAGAAATTTTTTTTTAGAGAAAAGTGACATTAGCTAACCCCAGGGAGCCTGCCGAGGATACAAGCGTTTGACTGAACTCATTTAGTAGTTCCTCTTCAACCTTTCATCTGACCAAACTAAATTCATAACTTCGTATCTAACTTAGTGAAAAAAGAGAGAGTACAATTACTGTAACAAAATATTTTGCTTAAAATTTGAGAATGAAAATCCATATCATCAGTTTAGGAGCCAAGACCTGCTATAAGCTCACAAACATGTCTGATAACTGAGCCAAAATAGTTCAATGATTGTTTTTTTTAAAACAATGATTTTAAACAAATTTTCGTCATACACATTTAATATAACAAGCTGGTTTGATTTGAATTTCCCCCGAAAACTTGTGCCAAGATTTATTTTACACAAATGTTTAAAACATATTTCTGTTGAAAAACAATTCGATCCCGAAGCTTCAAGTTTTGTTAAAAATAAATATGCTGTCAGAGATTACGTAAAAGGAAACAAATTTGTTCGAAACAAATTTATATTAACAATCGTTCATCAACATCAGAGATCCATCTTAAGCGTTTAACAGCAACAGCAGCATAAAAAGCAAAAATAAAATAATAATAAATTCCCAATAAAACATCCTTCAGCTGTGAATAAGAATACAATAGTTTACAAAAATAATACATCACATGCAGTCAGTCACACAGAGTATTATTAAGGCAATTCTTTAAGACTTAAAATAAATTGTTGCCCTTAAGTTTTCTGCCGTTTCACAATAACAACAACATAAGGAAACAAAGTCAAATCGCTGTCAGGCAACTGTAAATGTTTTGCTATAAAAGTAAAATTTATAATCCCAACTTTAGCACAACATTGGAGAAACATTATTGTCATTGATGATTTTCGATATCCTTTTTTTAGATGTACATACATATTTTAGACAAACATTTGCCAAGGCTTTTGACATAATGTGCTTACGTACAGATTGTCACACACACACATACGCACATACACATGAGTGACAATATAAGCATCAACACGCATACATGTTCAAAATAAATATCCTTTCGCACGCAACTTCTTAAGTTGAGTACATTTTGTTTTATGTCTTTTGGAATGGCGTGCATGTGTCTGTTGGCTATTGCTTTACTTTTGAGTGCAAACTTACCACTGTAAAGGGATTGTAGCCAACTGTGGTCGTTTTACTGAATGGATTCGTAAAAGGTAGATTGACATTCAACAATTTACCCTGATACAAATCGACGGCATAACGAATCTGGGAATTTTTATCGGTGCACGAATCAATGGCATACAGATGACCACAAACAATAAACATCTCGCCGAATTTATGATGATCCAATGTGATATTAAAATTAAATTGCACTTTCAGATTGTCGGCATCCAACTGCAATGAAAAACAAAATGATTAAAAAAAGTGATGGCGAGATTAAGGAAACATTTCAATAAGATGGCTGTTCCGATATTTGCTCAAAAATTTAGCAGACAAAAATAAATAAGTAATCGACCATTACAAAATTATAAGATTAGACTTAAAACTAAGAATAATATTCAAAAATCACAGAGTCTGGCTGGCGCACAGTGTTTTGTACTAGACACGTTGTCATGAAAATGGGATGTTGCGCATGATCGTGAATAAATTTTATAAAAATATCGTGTGAGTGTGTTGGCCTAATCACTAATTAAAATTTCGTGCGTGATAGTGCGTAATTACCATCTTCAGGAAGTTCATAAAGTTTCACGGGAAAATTAAAACACTTACTTTTCTTGGATTACAGAACAACTTATACACATTTTATTTTATTATTTATTATTTTTTAATGCGAACTATTTTACCTGAATTTTTACTAGACATTTACATCCATATTCGTAAAAATATTTGACAAATATTCCGTAGAAATACGTCAAATAAGAGCTTAATAAGCTTACAATAATTACTATGAATACGGCCTGTAATGTACATTTACCTGGGCAAATTGTTTTTAAAATTCGTTTGGGGGAAATAATTCCATGAGTACTTTTATCCTACTAAAAGGCCAATTCAGATTATTATACTGTGTATGAATACCTGCCAATTATTCAAATAATACGTGCAAGTGTGATGGTGTGAATGCAATGTGTCATGGAAACGAGAGATAATACGATAAAAAATTAACATCCCATAAGACTTCACCGTTTTTTTGAAAATTTTCTAAACGATAATACATTTCATTCGATCAGGGTTGTTTTTTAACACAAGCAGCTGTAGAAAAATTTACTAGCCAGTTGTTTCACAGCCGATGGCGTGCCGTTACTGATGGTATTTGATTTCGTTATACAAGGGTTAGAAATTTGAAATTTGGTTACCGTAATGTATTTACAAATGTATTTTGCTCTAGTTGTATTTAGAAGATAAAATATTTTTGTGTTATTCAATTTGGTTCTGTTTTACATAACTATTATTTTAGCTGCTGAAATACCGATAACATGAAATTGCTCTTGTGCCGTCGTGTAAAGTTTTATGTTGGCACGTTTATTCTGTGATAAAACGTATGTATGATTAACGTATGTACATACATATGCAAGAGCTGTTTTCTTTTCCCCTAAAATTTTTTATTTTATTTGAAGTGTGTGGATGGTGTGAATGTTAAATGTAATTTACGTTAGATTTTTTGACAGTAGCAAGAAATTTAATTATACTTTCATCTCACAAAACTCGATAAAACTTGTCTGAAGTCTGAATGGGCCTTAAGCTATATGCAGTGCAAAAACAAACATTAAATCATACCTACGAATATTGTTTTTTAAGACTTCACAATGTAACTCTTTTGCTTATAAATAACAATTAATACCTTCAAAGCATAGATTTCATGACAGCAATGCGAAAAAGTATGAACTGCAGAGAGCAAATGAAGGTTAGAATAGCAAACTATGATAAGTATTTATATGTATATGATG
This sequence comes from Sturmia bella, assembly GCA_963662145.1. Lineage (NCBI taxonomy): Eukaryota > Metazoa > Arthropoda > Insecta > Diptera > Tachinidae > Sturmia > Sturmia bella. The sequence continues at coordinate 22,028,401 of OY759172.1, forward strand.
ATTAAAAGGAGATTTCTTGCTGTAGTTCTCCAGCGTGATGAGACGTTATTATGAGTACTACTTTGCAGAAGAAAAAAGCTCGATTTTTTTGTGATAAAGTTGAAGTGATTAACATAAAGTTGAAGACTTATTGCCTGGGGTAGATGACATAGCTGTTTTGTATTCTCCACGACTAACATTATCTGCCAAATTGCTTGGAAGCCAGGCCATCACTTTGTGTTTTGTATACCCCCGCCAGTAGGGTAGGTTAGGTTGAATGCTCATGTCTTACGACATATACCTAAGCCAGTATAGGCTTGTTGTGCGCTCCATTTTTCCATTCCAGTTTTAACAAAGAACCAGTTGGACTAATAGGTCTATAGGAACTCCGTGTCATTCACAAAGTTCCTTAGTTTCCTCCAGCATACGCCCCTTAATTGGGTTAGGTCCCAAAGTAACGGCATCGTATTTGTGAGAAGGCGGGGCACTGGCATACACAGTGCTCCAATGTTTCGCTTTCCTCCCCACAAGCTCTACATTCATCTCCTTCCGCTATTCCTATGCGACCCCGGCCAGTAAGTATTTACTGTATGTTTCTTATATTTTTTAAAAATGTTGATCACTCCAATTCCATCACTAAAAAAAGTTCTTTCTCAGTTTTTTAGGACGTTAAATCGAACCTAAGCTTGATAAAACTACTAACAGCTGTTAATGAATTATTTCATTTATTTAAGGCCTAAAAATCATTAATTCCTTTTTTGCTTCTTATCACAACCTTTTCGCTTCAAATATTTTTGCTCTCTATCACTTAAAATTATTAGTACTGGGAAACATTTATATATGAATTTTTGGTCACACAGTGCGCTTGTCACTTTCAAATTTTTTTTTTGTTGCTGTAATTTCATTTACCCACCAACAATGTTGCTGCACATTGTGCAAGGAGACATTCTTTCAGAAATATCTAGAGATATGTTTGTTGCATATGGCAAAAGTGCATACAGATCCGCAGGTACGTACGTAAGTATGTATGGGCGTTTGTGTAGTTATAAGATAATCTGTTTACTGCTTGTGCTTGCACAAATGGGCAGGTGTGAATGTGCACATACTTTAGTGTGGTAGTGCACTTATATTGTAAAATGTTTGTAAATTGCTGATTTATCACAAAAGAACTGATGATGGATACGAAGCATTCTTGGCATCCCAGGTGAATCTTAAACTACACGTTGTGGTTGGGAATATGTTGCAATTAAGTTTTTGAAAAATACTACTCTAATCGCATTTATAACTTTTATGTAAAGAAAGAAAATAGCTTCAAAGGATTTGAAATGAATTGTATTATCACAGAAAATGCTAAATTCTCCAACTGGAAGAAATACTAAGAAACAAAAAAAAATTCAGGGTGTAAGACAGTTGGAGGACTGGTAGCAAAAGAAATTTGCAATACAAAAAAAAATTATGTAACAGTGCACATCATTATAACAAAAAACCTTCTGATCAGTGAACGTACAATTTTAAGTAATTTTTTCTCGAACCAACCATTCGTTTCCAAAAGCTTTTTTCCAAATTATGTTGCAATATAGAATCAAATTTTGTTAATAAGCAGCCTACAGATAAGTTAAAACTATGCCACTCAGCTGCTTCCAAAGTCAATTTAGTATTCCTTCGCACAACTGGCATTTACTACTATGCAGTAGCCTTTCTGGCATAAACTTTTTCAAAGCTCATCAAACCCCAATTGTTGAAGTTGAATGAACGAATGAGTGACATTTCTATGTGTGATACTGATTTGGTACGTACTGATAGATGAATGTAAAAATTCCAAAAGAATGAATGTAAAATATGCAATAAATAGCAAAATTACGTTGTGCTTCAAGTCAGCAATAACAAATGAATTTAAAGTTTTCATTGCACCAGAGAGATAAAGAAACACATTTATTCCTACTTCCATAGATTTCGTGTTTGCAACAGCATGCATTTTAAAAGCTGTCCAACATTAATAAAAATGTTTCTCAGTGAGTGAGTGAGTGAGTGAGTGAATGTGTATTTGTGGCTTTGTGTATTGGAACTTTAAGTACAACTCGTGTGTTGCATTACAGACAAGTATGGTAAATTCAGTAGATTTGTATTGCTTTTATTCCAGTCCTGCATACACATACTCATATATACAATACTAAAAATATTATCCTTGAAGGATACCTAGAGTCAAGTGGCTTCAAGTCGCTACATTTTTCGCCTATATTGGTGACTTTTTTTTTTGTCAAATTGTCAACAGAGTGTCTCCAGTTTTTTGTTTTATGAACAGTGTTGTGATTGCTGAAATTTGTAAGCCCACCAAAATAAAGAGATAAAATTCGTTTTTATTTGGAAAGAAAACATTGAGTTGACAACATTGTTAATAAGTAGACAAATTTTATTTCTTGATTTTTCAATTGGATTTCTCTACTGACATTTCTTTCAGGGTAACAACAATATCTATAGAGAAACAATAGTACCATGGTCGTTATATAGTCGCATTAGAACCACCTAGTGTCACTAATTCCTTCGTCAGTAGTTGATTTTGCAACGACAAGCACATGTTGAGTCAACAAAAAAAAAAAACATGGTAAGAGGTGACCATGTCACCAGTTGAATGTCAATTTTGTTGAATGTCAACAAAAAAAAAAAAAAAATCATTGTATAAGGTATAATATGTCACCAAAAATGGTGACCATGTCAATAGTAAATCACTAGAGTTTTTCCATTGACATTTCCTTCAGGGATTATTCTGAATATTTTTAGGCGAACGAGCGAGCGAACATGCTGTATTTTGGGATTAGAGAACAAAAGCAAATATTCATCATTGAAAATGGCTTCACTGATTTCCAAAATATTCCCTACATGAAGATCTATTTACTTTTGCATGCGTTTCAACCAATTGTTGAATCACTGCCAATCTGATTGAAGTATCTCCAAAATACGCATTCTGAATGCAGCAAATGCTTCTTCAGGCGTTGAAAAACGTTGACCTCCTCAATTTATGTTTTACATAAGGGATTATAAAGAAGTCATTTGGTGCCAAGTCAGGACTTATGAGGACGAATGACTTATCGAATCGATATTTTAGATACTCAAAAATGTAATTGTTTGAGCCGATGTGTGGGAGCTCGCATTATCGTGATGAAAAGTGATCTGTCTTTGGCGGTAGGTTTTTCGTGATTTCTTGGAAGCCAAGTAGCAAACAAATCACTGTGTACTGCTCAGAATTGATTCCTCTGCATTGTTTTTGTTTTACGTATGTATGTAACATGTTCAGTTTTTCCGAAAAAATGGCCGCCTGGCCCATTTGCTACGAAGTGTTACGTGCACGAACAACTTTTATTGGATTTTGCTCTACCCGAAGCACCCATACAGTGGACTGCTATTTGCTTTCGGGCTGATACACATAAATTCACGGTTCGTCATCTGTCACGATGCCACAAACAAGTTTCGAAGCACCCCAGTCTTCTTGCCTATTACAAAGCGACGATAAAGTGAAAAGCTTATGAATAAGATGAAATATAGTCAGTCAGTAATGTAGTGCTCAGTTGGTGCGATGGCTATGCGCTGCCGCATAAACACGGTATGCAGTTAGTTATGGCCTGGGGTCGAAGCAATTTTGGGTAATCATGTATCCAGGCCAGTACTATTCCTGTCTTCTTTAAGAATGTTGATCACATTAATTTTATCACAAAAATCCATTTATTTTTAGGAAAAAATTATCACCAGTTAAAAGTGTAATTGTTTGTTGTTATTATAGATTATTTTGCATTTTGCAAATCTTTTAAGCACTTTCGAGATTTTCACTAGTTTTTCAACTTTTTGCACACTTTTGTAAACCATTTAAAGTTTATATTTTTCCCAAGTTTTGGCGATGTTTTCCAGTTCTTTTTTTTTGGAAACTATTTCGTGATCTTTGTTATAAAGAAGGTCTGTTTCTATAGTTTCCAAACTTCTCGCGAATTTTGGCTGTTTATCACCAGTGTTATTTTTTTAACTGTTTAATGTTCTTATGAACTATTTTAAGTTCATTTCTTCATTTGGCCTTCTTTGTTGCCTGTTATGCTCTTTATAGCTGTTTTTGGTGGTTTTTGAAAGCTGTTCGCTCTTTACACATTTTTGTTGCTAGTGTTTGCCTTTTTCGTTAATTGTGCTCCTTGCAAGCGCTTGGCAATTTTGTCAACTATTTTGAATTTTGGATTTTACATTTTAAAGCTTTTGCGCAGGCTTTAGAAGATTTTTGATACCTTTAGTACTTCTATAGCAAAAGGGGGCGTTCTTGGAAGCAAGTGGGCCGGTACCACTACCGGCAGCCCGTAGATCACACATAACATAGTAGAACTATTAATATATTGTCTTATTAATTATAAAATAAATTTTACTGGTCAACTCTGTTGTTGACTCAATGCTGCACAAAGGCTCAGCGATTGCAACAAGAGCTGAACGAACATACATAATTTTTGCTATTTTCACAGGAACACTTTACACTTTCATCCATTTCATTGCAACGCGCGCAAGAAATGTAAAAGTTCAGCAATATCAACAAGTTTTTATATTGAAAAGATTTCAGCCCAAAATACGGCAAATTATAGCTTCTTTGGGAAAAATTCAATACACTATTTACCATCTCTGGCCAAGTTCCTTGCACATGAATGCATGTTCTGATGTGCAGGTATCTGTGTTAGGGTTGATCGATTTAGCAAACGATATTATTCCATCGATTAGACGATAGCTTTTGGCATGACCAAATAAAGTACCACCACGCCATATCAAAAAAGAAGAAACATAATTTTTGAAGTGTCCGCTTTACATTTTTTTAAATTTTTGTACACAAGGCCCCCAGGGATTCGTGGTATGGCACTACTTTGAATAAATATGTTATTGATTAAGCCTTCAACCTCAATGAAGAAGTAAGTTTTTTCTTGGGGGGAAATGGCAAAGATGTTTAGCAATATGGATATCTTACTGTATTCGAAAGCTTTATTAGGGATAGGGTATTTTGATTAAACAGGGTGTTAATGAAATATCAACCGGGTGGGAAAAATTGTACCCTAATGGCATGACAGCTTGCCTTTTATATGCGTTAGCTTCAAATAAATCTTAGTCTCTACAATTTAGCTATAGGCATGTAGTAGATTTATCTGTCTCGCGTTGCATCCTGAGTTGAGAATCAACTGCCACGTCTCTGATCAGCTAGCTGGGACCTTACCTCTATAATGCCTCTTAATCAGGTTCAGTGGAGATTGTATTTCCATTTTTATTTTACGAACGATATTATGGATAGTCTAGTCGACGCGTCACAGATATGATGTGCTCAAAAGCAATGTTGCGGGTTTATTCATATGTCGTACTGAAACTTTTTTTCCACTATCGAAAAATCGAGGGCACAGTATCTGCTTATGTATGATGTCCACACAAATCGACCGGGCCTAACTATAAAGGTGTGTATGTCTGTGTATGTCGGTGTGTAAGGCAATCCTTTTCTATTTACTAATCTAATGACCAAACAGATGTTAAATGTTATTGAACATTTTAGAATTTTAAAGCATTGCAGGCCACTCAGAACTGTTTTAGTGTTTTCTCTCAAACTTAAACGTTTATATTGAAAGTTTGTGTATGCGAGTGTGTGCATGCGAGTGCTTTAGTATTTTTGTGGGTATAGAAGCACTAGTTACTATTTTCTTTTGTTGATGTTTATGTATTTGAATTGCTTTATATTTTACCTTTGCCACGAGAGTATTGTTGGAATCGTAAGTGCTGTAAATTACCCACAAACCGACCTCATCCACATTAAAATCCATGTAGTTGTATTTGGTCGAGTAAAGTTTATTACCAGTTGCAATGCCAGCACTCGGCAATTGTGTTGCTGCAATAAATGAAGAAGTGAAGACTTTGATTTAGATTTTGTTTCAGTTTAGATTTTAATGTTTTTTTTTTTTCATACATATATATCAAAACATGCTTCTAATCTATTCTATTGCTGCAAAGATGAATGAAAAGACAGATTTGGTATGTATTTGTATGGAAGTTGTTGTACTGTGGTTTTAGTGGCATTAACTTTGGGGTTAAATTTAAGTTTGTTAATAGTTAAAATATTTTTATTAATTGCTGTTATAAGAGAAGTTTATGAGTGTAGACTTTAATGCATATGGAGTATTAAGGCTGGAAAATAAATTGAAGAAAACTAAATCTTATCTAATGAATGGCTTTTCAGTGATTTGTAGTAATTTGCTAATTATTATTTATATCTATACACAATATAGCAGCAATCCTCTTAGGAAAGAAATAGTTTGGGCTATTTTTCTTATTAAATTTACTTGAAAATAATAAATAAAACGAAATGAAAATTAAGCTATTGCTCTTTTTTTATATTAATAATCTTTTCTACATGCAATATTTCTCAAGAGCAGGAATATAGAATTGAAGTTCAATCCAGGCTACTCATTGATACTGCAGCAAAAGTTCAATTTAATCCCAGAAAAAGCCGGTAAAATCTTTAAAACGGGTTCAGAATTTACAGCTCAATCGTCCTGTTCGTGTATGACCGCATTCCATCATAGATACTCGATGGTTTATTTAGCCACAATTACGACGATTTAGCTCCAGCTTCCCAATTTCTCAAATTGGTTAAACCGAAGATACTTAAATAAAAGATTTACCGAATAAAATTGTTTATCACTATTAAAATGGATGTTTATCAACATAAGCTAAAAGTGTCTTGGGAAAACTATAAACGAAATAAATTAATCCCCATAAGAAAATGACTCCCACTTTCGCGTTCTGTACACAGAAAGAAAAGGCCTGTTCTAAAGTCAAGTTTTTTCTTTGACTTTAGTACAAAACTTATTTGAAAATTTAAAAAAAAATTATTTTTAATTATTAAAGAGAATCAATACTTTTAAGGCTTAACATGAGAACGAAATTTTCAGATGTATTTATAAACAGCACTTGTAAGAGTATGTTCTTGTATAAGTATTGAAGAATTCTGCTTCAATTTTTTGCTTGCTACGATGACTGAACTGATAGAGTGGCGGCTGGACTAGCAGTAGTTAAGTTCGAGGTTCATATCGCCAAATAGACAAACCAATTTATAAATTATTACTAAGGGAATAGAGGGGGATTTTTCCAGCACAAATTCGGGATAAAATAGGCCTCAGAAAAATGCAATCAAAAGCACAATCATCATATTGAAGACAAATTCAATCCTTCTGTACTTAAATCAATCCCAATCAGTGTCAAAATTATGGTAAATAAGAATGTTCTTAAGTCAGTTACAGCGTGTTTGTTTTTATATTCAAATTTTTGACATCTTCAATCTGAAATCAGAATTTAATATGCCTAAAACATAACGTTTTTGATTTAAGAAAGTTTGTACTAAACGAACTTCTGGTACTTCTGACACTTCTGCTTGGGATTGATTTAATTGCAAATATATTGAATTGCCTTTGCAGTGTATTGCAAAGCAGACATATCTTATTTCACTTATGTTCGAAAACTCAGTTCGACTTAATACTCTAGTTCGACAAAACTTTTCTGTAGTTTATTTTCAGCTTAAATCACTTTAGAAATAAAAATTCGGCAACGTCGAAAAAATTCAAACATTTATTGATCTGCACTGTTTGATAACTGATGTTTAAGAAAGTAAACATCTAATTAAATATGATAAATAGTGCTACCTGTACGCCTGACCAGACATGTAAAGGCTTATGTGTACAGTCAAAATCTTCACTAGTAGTTTGGTCTATCTTCAAGTTGGGGCGCAACGACTGTTACTAATGCAAATCAATCTGTCTAAGCCACTGTTCTCTTTGCTTACTTAAACATATTATTAAAAGCATCTACTTTCATGAAGTAGCTGCACACCAGTCTTGCTTAATTTTTTTTTTTTTTTGTTTCAACTTACATATCTTTTTGCCGGTAGACAAATCTAATTTGACCACATAATCTGAATTGTATTGGTTGTAGTAAAATGAGCCATTGAATACAACATGGGCATTACCCTGGAAAATAGGCGAAAAAATAAAACAAAACGGAAGAATGCATTACAACCTAATGAGAGGGAAATCAATTGCCTAAATAAGAACTGAATAGATACGTTACCTGAAATCCTACACCCAAATCATACTGTTTACGCGGCACATCGTTCATGCGATACGCCACTTTCGATGTATACTCGTACAACAGTTTGTTGTCCTTTTCCTTGGTAATGAACGTTTTCTCGCGGTCTGTTTCCTTAGCAGCGGCATCCTTAAGCCATGAACCATGCAATTCATCAACGTATTTATGAAAGACAGGTTTGCCCACAGCATACAAAATGCAACCTACAAGATAATTAATGAATGAAAATAAAACGGGTTAAAATAACACAAAACATAATTCGCAAATTTAACAACATCATAGATAATACGGTTGCAAAAACACTAACGTTCCTTCATTGTTGCTGTGTCAGAGCAAAATATGTAAATGAGAATGCTATTGTAATTTGTTAATCCAATTAGCAGAATGTCTGTGCATATAATTTCGTGCTGTCTGCCAGCATTTTGTGTGGAATTGTGTAGTTCTTAAAACAGAATTATGATTTAATTAAAACTTTGTCAATTCCAATAACATTGTAACCCTTGAAAAGTTGCATCAAATGGCAGTAGTGTTAAGTAACAAATTCGTTTGTTAAGCAATGCATGATTTAAGAAGAAAAGGTGAATAATAAGACAATTGTTTTACAAATAAATTAAGTCAAGTACGAGGCTGGCTCGCACACTTAGGGTTCCGTACGTATGTATCGAATGGCGTATGTGAATACATATGTATATTTTATAGATTTCAACTCTCTGTTTTTACAGCTACTTTATGTTGTATGTGGACACCTAGTATTTTCCACTTGTTGTTGCTGTTGTTGTAATTTGCTGTTGTAAGGCATCTGGGAATACATACACTGTGCGAATTTCGGCTCTCTATCTCTTACGGTTCAAGAGTTATAGCTAACTACCACTGTACGTTGTAAAGGGACACCTGGTAGTTTTACAGTTGTTGTTGTTTTCAGCAAGTGTTGTTGTGGAGCATATGTGAATACACATATTATGCAAATTTCATCCCTCTGTCTCTCACGGTTCGAGAGTAATGGCTAATTGTAAGTTTTCGTTGTATGGGGACACCTGGTAGTTTTCGACTTGTTGTTGTTTTTAGCATTTGTTATTGTAGACCATATGCGAGTGAATATATTGTGCACATTTCATCTCTTTGTCTCTTACAGTTTGAAAGTTACGGCTAATGTTTTTTTACGTTGTATAGGGACACCTCGTAGTTTTCGACATGTTGTTAGCATTTTTGTTGTTAGCATTTGTTGTTGTAGCGCATATGTAAATACATATATTGTGCGAATTTCAACTCTCTGTATTTTACAGTTTAGCAGCTATGGCTAATTGTTACTTTAGGTTGTATAGGGACACCTGGTAGTTTTCAACTTGTTGTTGTCTTTAGCATTTTTTGTTGTAAAGCATCTATAAATACATACACTATGCAAATTTCAGCTTTCTATTTTTGACGGTTCGAGAGTTATAGCTAATTGCAACTTTTCGTTGCATGGGGACACCTGGTAGTTTTCGACTTGTTGTTGTTTTTTTGTTGTAGCGGCAAGGTACAACAACATCCCTGACAGCAGTCTCGATGACGATTAAAATGTAAAATAAGGCACAGAATTTCTGCAAGTGTAGTTTGTGATTTCCTATTGGTTGATTGACGATCAAACAAAAGAGCGTAACAATATGTGTGAGCTTAAGTTGCTGATATCAGCCACTACTGGGCATCTGCGCTTTAAATACATCGATAAATAATGCAATTTTGCTTGTGAGCTCAGCCAATATTCTTTGCTTTTTAAACAATTTAAAATTTGTTAGCAGAGACTTAGCTTCCAATCCAGGCTTAGCTAGCCTCTATAACTCAAAAAATGTGTAACGCATATTACGTTCATTCAAAGTCGTGAACTGAATAATTGTTTTAAGCATTCTCTTAAATACTGGTATGTCAGAAGAAAAAACTAATCCAAATTGCCCATATCCAGCAATCAAATTGGTTCAAACACATTTTTGCACACACTTTTACATGGAGTGGAGGTGTATGTGTGTGGGTGTACATACACTTCTCAATTAATTTTCTTTATTCACTATTTCATTGCAGAAAATCACACAAAAACAATTTCTAAGGGATACTTACTCTTTTTGCGTTTTGGTAAGCCAGGATAACTATAATTTCCAGTTGGTTGAATTTCGAAATTGGAATTAATCGAATCCTTGCATTGATACAAGCTGCAAATGAAAACAAAAACGAATTTTACCAAAAAGAGTAAAAAACTAAAAACTTCAAACAAAGAGCAAAGAGCAAAGAAAGAAAAAACTACAAATTACAATAAAACATAAAAGAGATGTTGACTACTGATTTGCGGGCAAAAAAAAAAGTGCTTCGCTTAATTAGCTGGAAATATTCAATTCCGTTTCCATTTTACTTTCTTTGATGTACACGTGTATATGATTGGGTGAAAGTCCAAACTTATAGGCCAACATGCATATAAGTGTGTAGGTGAGCGGTAAACTGAGCCAAGTCAAAGTTTGCTAAAACTAAGTTTTTGCGGACAAGCTGCAGATGTTTTACTCTACACCCTGTGAAACTCATAAAAGACATATGTCGTTAAGGTTGCGGATAATCATAATAACAAGTACATTCCATTAAAAAAAAAGAAATGCGGTCGGGGGACCCCCGTTAGGAACGAAGTTCCTTACGTTTCTTTTCATCTTTGAATGTAATACAAGGTGTGTATCTGTATGTTTTATTTTGTGTTGTTTTTGAAATTTTGAAATTTTATATGCTTCTTTAAATGTTTGGAACGTTTTCCAACTAATTAATATCTATTGGTAGGTGTCTCCGCTGCTGTCAGTGGAGACACCGCCCATCATACACAATTGCTTGTGGACAGTACACCAATACATTTAAACAGCTCACACGGTTTCGTGACGATTTCTACTAATTTCCACTACCAGTAAGCCGCGTTAAGGAACTTCGCTCCAAAAAAATAATTAAAAGTAAAGAATAAAAAAATACAAGAAAAGCAATATATCTTTTTTGGTGCGACCACCTTTTTTAGGTGTTAGATGCCAATACACTGAAAAAGTTATTGGGTGAAAGTTAACAAATTATTTCTTTAATTCGGCCCACGTCACAATTCAGTAAATTAATCATTTACTTCTTTGCAAGATTGCAACGTGCTCACTATATCCGTGCAAATTCATTACCAGGACAAAAATTTTTATTGTTTTAATGAACAAACGCTATTGCAATTTTTTTATTTTTTTTTTTTTTTTTGTTCTTGTATTACTTCAAATAATTTTGTGTTGATAAAATGTTCAATCAAGTGTACCTTAAAGATGATGATGATGGGTTAACTGCTTACCACCCCATCGAAAGAAAATTTTATCTTTTCATAAACCCTGATATATTTTTTGTTTCCAGGCGATTGAGTATTTATTATCTTTCAATGATAGAAAGTTGACTTAGTTTAGAATTAAATCAAAAGAATAGTGGCTAAGAAAGAATCCCTTTCATATCACGATCCATTTTATTCTTTTTGTGTTGAGATAAGCGTTCGAATAAAGGTTTTAACGGCTATTGAGAGGTCGGTGTCTTCAAGAACACTAAAGGCATGAGCCTTAAGGCTTGCAGCTCTCAATATTGGAATGAAAATCTTTAAAATAATTTGCCATCTTCAACTCTATATTTTGATTTCTATTCATGCCTCATTTATGTAGTTTGAGTTTCACTAACATAGAGCAATAGCTTCTTTTCAATTTTAGTTAATTTTGCTTGGAATTATGGAGCAAAGTGCTTTTCGTAAAGATGTTAAAATATTTGATTTTATATCCGGTTTGTTTTTTTAATCAAAATAAAAATTGAAAAGATCAGTGCTTTAATGAATTCGTTCTTTAGTAAATTTTTTGGTTCAAAGGTATTTGTTAGCAAAATCATTTAAACTGATGAGTCATTTTCATTAAAATAAACTGCTTACGTTAATTTAATTTCATTACCACAAAGAAAAAATTTCAAGGAAAAACTATTGGTGAAATAAATTCATTAGAAATCTGAACTAAAATTCAATTACTGTACACACAGAAAATATATGTATTCGAAGAGGAACATATTATTGTTGAAAAAAATGGTTGAATATATTATAGTTGTAGGCAACCATACTATGGCATGATCATATTATATGTTTCACTTATCCATATTGCGTTGCTATACCGAACCGCAACAATAATCAAACATGTTTTAGTTTGCTTGCATCAGGTTTTCGGCACTCAAGTAAAAGTCATACAAAGTATGACTTGGTGTAGTTTATGTCACAGCCATAGATGTACTGGTATGCATAGCAAATATATTCACTTTCTTTGTATGATATTTTAAGAAATTTTCATTATGAAATATTTACATATAACAAACTCTCATACCTGGGATCCGGACAAGTCTCACAGACAGGACATTCAGCTTCCGGTGGCCGTTGGCCATAAACTTTTATCTCCTTGCCCACGTATGGTGTCTCACTGTTTGGATCTTGTGCTATAAATTTAAATGAAGCGAAACAAATGGCTATTGTTCATATGTGCATACGTAGCTTCGTTTAATATTGATAATTCTCATTAAAATCTCATGGATAATTAGTGCTGGTAACAACAGCAATAATCATTTGAAATGAAGTGTTGTAAATTACAAGTTCTTAATGTTGTATGCATATTAGGGTGGTCCTTATATTCAAATTATGTAAAATTGCACAATCTGTTTTAACAAGAAATGATTTTTATATGTATATCACATTTCATTAACACATGATATAAATTATCTTAAGTATTGATTTAAGACAATTAACACCCCAATTAAGTACATCTAATTACTTATTTTCAATTTGCTGACAGGTGTAATAAAATATGGTTTAAAAAAATATCGCACAACTCCCTTTAAAGGTGTTAACTATATACCATAACTGCCTAGAGTCAGCTATAATCAAATGTAAGTATTTCATTCCAACCCTTTTTTTCTAAGATACAATTCCTCTGTGCATCAGAGGCACTCCCATACAACAATAATTATTTGAACAAGTTTTTACCTATCATGCTAACTAGTGCCACTGTACATGCAGAGCAATCAAATGTATAATCAATTCCTATTGATTTCCATTTCTAGACATTTACTACGAACAAAGCAGCCTCTAATCTCTTTTTAGAGGTTGGCCCCATACAACAGTAGTTTTAGATAATTTGCCCTATTGTCTCACCAAGGCACCCTGGGGGCCTTAAAAATTATAAAATGTAAGGAAGCTCCCTTAAAAGGGAAGGTAGAAGGTTAATTTGTTTTGTACAAGTGTGAAAAAATTAATATTAACAAGAATTGAATAAAAATTTCGGTTCGCCTACAACTAGGACTAGTTTAGATGGTGGCCTATGAAAACCTGAGTGGAGAAATGTTGAGAATGTAGACTACAGTCGAACTTCTCTAACTCGAATTTTCTCTAACTCGAACTAATTTTGTTGGCAGTAGCGTTAAAAGAACAAATCACATACAATTTTCCTTCCGTAACTCGAACTGCCATAAGTTCTCCATAACTCAAACAAAAAACATACACATGAACTCTATAACTCGAAGAATTTTGCTTGTTAAATTTGTTTTTTGTTTTAGTTTTGGTTTGTTTGTTTTACTCTCTTTGGTTGCTTGAGCTGGTTTGTATACTTTACATGCTATTTTTGCTCACTCACTTATTACAAAATATTTTACTTAATTGTAAATTTTTAAATACATATGAGTACATATGCTTGTTCTTTTATATTCTTAAGTATGAAGTTTTCCATTAGAGGCTATTTTAAATAAAAATACATGATACAAAAACCTTTCATTCTATTTTGACTAACTCGAAGTCTCCGTAAGTCGAAGTTTTTTTTTTTTGGGATAATGGTGATTCGAGTTATGGAAGTTGGACTGTATTTATTAGATTTTTCCAGAAACACCTTGGGGCTATCCAAGACAAAGAGAGAAAGTTTTTACTACTTTTTTTTTGTATGGGAACATCCCTGAGGAGAGGCTTTGAATGTTTCTAGCGAATATCAAAAAAAAAATAAATAAATGTATGGAGGTTGGTCACAAAATTTACCTCATTATAAGCTCACTGAGGCTTGTTGTGGTAATAAGAAAACATTTTTTAAATTATTATTGAACAAAAATATGAGATTGGTGTGTCTGCAAAAATTAAAAATTTATATGGCTTGGTCTTACAATCTACTAGCAGGATAGAGTTATATTTTCTGAATTTGTTTTTTGTATTTCCCTTTAACATAAGGCTAGAGACACCAGGTGTTTCTTCAATCCAATCTGCCTAAAACTTTCCAAAATGGAAAACATTTCTTGGTAGGAGATGCGCTATTATTTCACATTTTTTGATATATAAGAACCACCCTAATGCCACATTGTTTCATGATGCATGAAGAGTGCAGCTATTTACATTAAAGCTTTCAAATGAAAGCGAATGAAATCGAGTGTGTCTGTGTGTGTGTATGTTTGTGACAATGAAATTTATCAATCAGCATTAACAAATGCCTTTCTGTCAAACTTACGTGCTATTTCAAAATTGACCATTGTTGCATTTAATTCATTGCGGGCCACACAGTGATAGTAACCGAAATCATCTTTACGCAAATTGCTGATGGTTAAACGCATGGTAGTCTTGAAGCTGCAAGTAATCGAAAGGTATTTGTAGCAATAATTTTTGGTCTCACAAACACATATCTACCCACCCATCGGGATAGGTTTCTATACGATATTTTTCGCCCGGATCTAGAATTTTGCCATCATATGCTCTCTCCCAGTAACGTATTGCTTCCGGAAATGCCTCCACCATACACTCCAATGTGGCACTTCGTCCATATTCGGCATAAATCATTTGACGATAGACAGCTATCATGGGAGCAACTGAAACATAAAAGCGATAATGCAAGATTTATACACCAAACTAATTCATAAAAATTATATCAAGTTTATAAAGCTCTTATTTGACAAATTTTCCATACAAATATGTCAAATAGCAGTCTTATAAGCCTGTAATAATTTTTATGAATTAGGGGGTAAGAGTCTAGGTGTATGCGATACAAGAATACGGCTACAAAACATACAAAAGGTACACCTTCTTTATTAAAATCTTAAAATAACTTGTGTTCTACAGCACTTGCAATAAAATTATATTTTGAACATGAGTTGTTTAATTCACAAGCAGGGCAGCAAAATATGGCCGGTAGTGGCTAATAGCCAGCTGTAGCCGTGATTATATTGACCGCGGCAGCAGCGGCTAGTACAAAACGAGTTTAACACAAAGAATATAGTTTGACCAGAGGCCGAATCTTTGCATTCGATATCAAATGAATTATCGAGTAAAAATAATGTAAAACGAAAACAAACTCATCACCCAACACACGGCATAAGCGATAAAACTCGATCGACTACGAATGTGATGATTTGGCCACGGTTATCTATTTAATAAAGCCTTACATTTCTTAGTAACTATAACTTTAATAATAATAAAAAAAGTAGGTTTCTTACTGCCTTTTGTGAGTGACAAGCTCTTGGCATCATTGTATGCCGTGTATTTTGTATCTACATTACACCAGCTAACAACCAGTTCTTAGTCATTTGTGTTTGAGCTTGTTCTTATCGCCAATACTTACAGTGGACTTCCAGTAAAAATGTTGCATTCGCCACCGGTGCCAAACCATTGTCCGCATAGCAGGTGTAAGCAGCCATTTGATTTCTCGTTATATTTGTAAATTTCAGATACTGGCCGCTTACAGATGACACTTTAATTTAACAGGAAAACGAAAAAGAAGAAAAAATAAAAAAAGAAGAGAAGAAAAATCACCAGGAAATCAAGAACGGCATAAAAATTGAACACATTTTTTTTTCTTTGCTTTTTTTTTTCTTGTATGAATATAAATTTCCGCTTAATATTTCATACCCATAAATCTACAATTTATATGTAAATCTGTATGGATTTTTGTTAATGCATCTCGTTCTATTTTATTTCAGCTTTACTTACTCTCAACTCCATGCATATTAATCGTACGACCGTCATCCCGTCGCCATTCAACATGAGGCATTGGATTACCGTTGGCGGCACAGCTTAAATTTAATGTTTTTCCTTCTTCCACAATTAAAGAACGTTGTATATACGGTGCATTTACATCTGAAACGAAAGAAAGTAGAATAAAAAAAAACCCCCCCAACGTTTGGTGAAATCGAAACGCTCTTGCATACAAAAACTGTTAAAATAATTGTCATATGTATCAGATAACGGAAAAGAAGGGAAATGGAAAAAATTTCAACTTGCGCAACAACGGAGTTTGTCGCCGCTTGCATGTGTGCATGTGTGTGTGTTGAAGGTATTTATTAATTTAAATTTATAACCATGAATGATTTAACAAATGCTTGTATCGGTCATGGACTCTTTCCACCTTTATATTACATCCACATGTGTGAGCACTTTTCTTCCTGCGCTGGCAATTCAATTGCCCCGTTTAATACCCAAACAATGACCATGACTTTGATTAAATTTCCTTCAAACCGTTGCCAGCAAAAATATAAAATACATACGAACATGCTGGTGAAGGTGAATGCCTCTTAATGCATCAGTTAATACATATACATAATTTTTAATGATTCAATGAAGTGTATTAAGAAATCCTGCATTACCATTTACATGAGCATTAACTGAAATTTAAGCAATTGTTTAAGTGCAGCGGTATGAAAGTGCTTGGGTCAAATTGAATTGCTGTATTGTTTCTTCATGGCTGCTTAAAAACACATGCAGTGATTTAGTAAAAGATGTTCAGCCAGAGCGATAACAGTTATTTGTGACTTTTACGAGCTTACAATAATGCATTTTTTTATTCGTGTTTATTGTGAATCTCAATCACACGACCTGAAAATAACGTAGGCAGCACAGTTGTGGCTCTGCCGTAGCCCTTGAAAACAGTCGACAGCTACTGTCCTTGATTCCATACTAATAAAGACCTTTTATACCTTCTTCATACATGCATTTCTAATTGAGATAATATTCAATTTGTTGACATAATATTTTTGGCGTTCATACATACAAATATTGCTTTAACTCAATTAGTATTTGACAGCTGGAAAAAAGTTGTTGTTTTTGTTTTGGTAGTGACAAAGAAAAAGTGAAAAATATTTTCAAATAAGAAAAATGGAAAAAAAGCTGCCTTTTTTTAAAAAGATTTTAGTGTTGTACAATAAAAATATGGAACTTGTACAAGTAGTGCGTTCATGTTATGACTCCAAGGCGGCAATAATAAAAAGAAAGAGAAATAAAAATTTGGAAATGCTGCAATGTTTTTATTTTTATTGTATTTATTTTTATTTTTTATTATTTTGTTTTGTTTGCTTTTGTTGGCATTTATCTCGTCATTCATCTCGCATGGTATACTTTTGTTTATTAAACACATCTTTTAAGCTCAAAACACATAGACGACAGCAGACAGCAAGCAGCAATACGTCAAAAATAAAATGCATGTGTTTAAATGAAAACGATTATTTTTACGGCAGCAGGGCAGCACGACTGCACAACAGCATTTGCTGCTGCTGCCAACTTAGGCTATTTTCTATTTTGACGGGCAGCAAATAAGCAAATATAGTGTTGCCATTATATATATATAAATTCGACAAATCAGAACAAAAACTTGTTTTTAATATTAAACACAAAAGAACATTGCAAAATTACAATAAATAAATAAATGTATGTGTTTTTATAGTTTCTTCGTGATATTATTTTATTTTTCATCAATATTTTCAATTTTATTCATTATGAAATAAGAAATACGGCATCCCTGAAATTAGCATTGCTAAAATACACAGCTGTTCATTTTCAATATCAAAACACTTTTTTTCGTTTAAGCTAATTTTTTGTGATATTTTATTTAATTTTCATCCTGGTTGCTTTGAAAAAGTGTTCTTCATCTTTTTCCTTGAGCTGTTGTACACATGTTTTGTAAATGCCTTCCTCATCACGGGTTATATTTACTGGGCGAACCCACCATCTTCGGTTTCTTGTACTATTCGTCTTGTGGGCGTTATACACTTCAGCTGTAGTCTGAGCTATTTTAACAATTGTTGTGATAAAATTCGCTAAATTTTCTTTGCTCATTTTTTATATTTTTCAACTTTGAATTTGTAATATTTATAAACATTCGAAATTGATTTACACACCAGCTGTTGTTGCTGTCTTCAAAATAATTATGAAGCCGACTTCA
Source organism: Sturmia bella (assembly GCA_963662145.1). Lineage (NCBI taxonomy): Eukaryota > Metazoa > Arthropoda > Insecta > Diptera > Tachinidae > Sturmia > Sturmia bella. Next base: position 22,046,733 of record OY759172.1, read on the forward strand.
GAGCAGCATTTGAAGTTGGCTGCACTTGAAGTTGGCAGCATTTGCAGTCTGCTGTCGTCTATGTGTTTAGAGCTTTACAGTGTTGTGTTTCATCTTCTTCTCAATATTCAAAGCAATTTTGAGTTTATTAAGCAATAGCTTTATTTGGGGTAATATGCATATACATATATTCTAAAATATTTTTGTGTATGTATGGAGGCAGTATAAAATTGTTTATTATAAACTTACCCGCTATTGATGGTGGTATCAAGAGATCGCTTAAAAAGGTGCCATTTTTCGCTTGCACTTTGTACGCATTAACGCCTGGTATACCAGGTGTGCCATTCGTTCCCGATTTTCCAGGCCTACCTCTAGGACCGGCAATACCTGAAAAACCAACATTCACCATTCTAACAAATACTCGATTAAATATGATCTTAATAGTAACGGATGGATACAATCGTTAGTTTAGAATTTTCCATTTCCTAACAACAAGCTTTTGTCTTTCTTTTTTTATCCTCATTTTTAACATTTTTGACATTTTTTTTTATTTAGATTTTTAATACTTTCTTTGCTTGTCTTTCCTTTAGAAGGCCATAAATGATAAGAAAATCATTTATTATGTTAACCACATTGGCTTTTGCCATTAATCATGCCACTATTAATCACGAGCCATCAGTTTGGCAAAACAATACAGTTTTAACAAAAGAATTTATTTTATCTTTTTCTTTCATGGTTTTCTATGAAAGAAAAGTTGAAAGAATGATAAACAAGTAAAACAAAGGAAGAACAATATTAAACAGAATTGCAATCAAAATTGTTATTCAAGTGTAAAGAACATCATTTTTTTTTTTCAAAATGTCTGCTCTCTAAAGATTTTTAAAATACAACTTTTTTTTTGCCCCAGCATAATAAATTTGATGGATGTTACAAGTGTTAAGTTGCTTTCAGGCTTAAACATACTTGTGTATAAGTGAGAAAAATCTTTTGTAGATGATTCAACACATATCAGAAGTGTTTAAGAACAAGTCCTTTTTTAAGCACTTATTTGAATTGGTAGCAATTATGTGTATGAATTGTAGATGAACTACGTTACGTACATATGCTTTCTGCAACTATTATTACGTTCTTATCACATTGTTTCATTCCCAATGCATGCATTATAAGAAAAGATCCCTTTTGGTGCAGGGGGTGAATAGACAGCACAGTGTAGGAATTTCATGTAGTGAGCGGTCAAAATCAGGAGTGATTTTATAATGTAGTGAAACTTGATTGTTCTTGATCACACACAGTCGACGCTGTTATTCTTCGTATATGTGATCACTTTTGCTTTATGTTAAAGAAAATGTGTAATAACCTATCGATTTTCCAGAGTGGGGACTTGTTTCATTTCTATTGTAAGCAACTCTATGAATGCACAAGAAAACTAGAAAAAATTTAATTTTTAAGTGTGTAGTCGAAGTATATGATTTAAAATGGTTACTAATTTTATCGGGTTTGAGTTTGATTGAGAGAGATTTTTTTGTGATAAAATTGAAGCGATCAACATTTTTAAAGAAGACAAGAAAACTAAAAATGAAGACTTACTGGCTGAAATGTAGACCCAATGAAGTAAATACTAAATTATTAGTGAGTATCACAGATACCAGAAAGTAATTGAAATAATACGGATATCCTACCCCTTAAGATTATTAATAAAAAAGTTTCTAGGTTAGATTTGGTTAAGTGGAGGGGTTTGTTTGCCCATGTCTTGCGATATACACCGAAGCCATAGAATTAACCCTAAACAGTTTGACTAACAGCTCTATAGAAACTACGTCACATTCACAAAGCTCCTTAATATCTTCCAGCATAAGTCTCGTAATTGGGTTATGTCTGGTAAGTTGTCTCTCCAAAGATGACGGGATCGTATTTGTAATGATGTGTAGCACTGGCATAAATAGTGCTCTATTGTCTCGCTTTCCTCCACACATGGTCCCCTTCCGCAATTGGTATGAGGTAAAGATGTGCCAGTAGTAGAGAGTGATCTGCCATATTTCCCATCAATCTACTTAATTTGGGCTTGCTAAATCTTAGCAGTGTCCCCGTTTTTTCCTCATCTAAATTTCGTAATCGATATAAAATGGAATCTTCAAAAGAAAACTGCATCACTACAATCTGAGAGTATTAAGATTTACTTTTTTTAATTTTCTGGTCACCCCTGTCACACTGTGCAACATTGTCTTAAACCTTAAAGATGGCTGGCCAATAGTTTTCCATAAAACAATATGAAAAGTTATTTTCTTTATTTCTATCAATTTCTCTCTTATGCCTTTTTTCATTTACAATTTATTACTATGTTGGGATATTAAAACATAAAAAAAGTAAAATAAGCAAGTCAGTATATTTATTTTCTTTTCCTCTTTTTCATTGTTTATTTCCTTCTGAAGTCAAGTGTTGGATAAACAGAGATGAACATAAAAATAAAACGTAAAACACAAAGGGAAGCATATCTTCTTAAAAGAGTTTTTCGATAACAACAACAACAACATTTCAATGCTGTCACTTTCTATGTGTTTCCTTTTACGCATTATATATTTAGAGATTGCAGACTTTGATTAGGGCCTCCCGAAATGTAAGTAATACTAGATTGATTGACATAGATAACAAAATTTTTATCAAGTAATTTTCTTTTGTGCATTACATAAGGATATCGAGTAGCTACTTTACTTCCCATTTACCTACATACATACATATATGCTGTCAAAGAAATATTAAATTAAGCACGTCTCCTTGATTGAGCTGTTTAAATTGTTCGATCAATCAATGGAATCAAACAATTTTAGGGCAGATTTAAATCAACTTTTTTAACCCTAGTTTGTTTTTTGGTTCGAGCTCAAAGTCACTTTTTGTTTCAGGATTTTATTATTTAAGGTTTTTTAAAAATTAACTGACTTACTTCTAAGAAATATATAGTTCATGCTTATTAAATGTTTGTTGCAGAAATTTTGCACGGTAATTTATACAATGAGAGCTTAACCAACCTAAAATGATTTTTATAAATAAGACCGTCATACATTGGTAATGTTTTATAAGTAAGGCCGCAAGTAATTTCTTGGAGTTTATTTGTAGAAAAGGCAATAATTTTCATATAATAATTTACATCCTCAAAATTAAAAAAAAAGAATTTTTTTTTGTGATGAAATTGGAGTATGAAACATTTTTAAAGAAGGCATAAAAAGTAAAGTTGAAAACTTACTGGCTGGGGTACATACCATAATTTGAAGACAACTTAAGTACAGATAAGCCTTCTGGCCTTCATTAAAAATGTTCATCACTCCATTTTTATCACTAAAAAAAATGGTTTCTCAATTTTGAGAAAGAAAAATCGAACGCAAACCCGATCAAAATTACAAATATTCTCAAGTCTGGGAAGTAAAAAATTAAACTCAAGCCTGATAAAAGCTTTAAGCCCTACAGCTCGACTCAAGTCTGGGAAGTAAAAAATTAAACTCAAGCCTGATAAAAGCTTTAAGCTCTACAGCTCGACTATAAAGTTAAAATTAATGTTTTTTTTTTGTACAAGATGAACAAAAGAATTTCAAAAGACCTCGAAACAAAAAACCAACAATTACGAAACAATAAAAGACATGAGTTTGAAGCAGAGATGTGCAGTTATCGTGCAAATTTGGTGTATATTACGTGATTGTGATTAATTTAAAAATTTAAAAATTCACAAGTGAGTGCGTGATCATGCCTTAAAAATAATATTTTGTGCACGTTAAAATGTATTTACTGTTTTGAAATGGTTCCTTAAACTTCACGCAATGTCACGAAAAAATTAAAATACAAACATTTTTTGTAGGCTTCACAAATACAGTTTCATTCCACAGTTTTTCCTTGAACTCCTTTGCGCATGGTGGTTTATTTCAGTCGAGCTTTCATCGCATATAAGCCTGTGTCAAATAATTATAATATTTGCTAACATAAATAGCAAAAATCATTTTGATATCTGCAGTATTTTATAAGATATAGCTAATAAAGGGTCCGCCAAATAACTTCTTTTCTTTTAAAACAGCGCAAAACATAGCGTGTAGCTTCGGCTGTGTGCCACGTAGCACCGTCCAGTTGAAACCAAATGTTGCCAATATCCTTCTTTTTAATTTTTGTGAACGAAAATTCGTTCAGCATGGCCCGATAACGATCGCCATTGACAACGGCCACTTCTTGCTCATTTTCGAAAAAAAATGGCCCAATTATGCCACTGGACCAAAATCCGCACCAAACAGTGCCTCGTTTTGGGTGCGTCGGCTTTTCAATGTATGCGTGCGGGTTTTCTGTGCCCCAAAAGCGACAATTTTGCTTCTCTACATACCCGCCAATATCAAACTGAGCTTCATCTGAAAATATGATTTTTTTTTTGTAGCAAAGTCGGCATCTTCTGTAAGTCAATCGCAGGCCCACTTAGCGAAGCGTATACACAACCATATTTGTTCAGCGAAAGGATAAAACTAATTATCTGTCAAATCAGACATGAGCTAAGTGTAACCATTCACGAAATAAGCACTAGTTGAGAACAAAAAAACGTTAGATGGCGGATCCTTTAGTATTTTATTTCTTTGATGTCGGCAAAAACTGAAGTGTAACATACGCTATACACTAGTATAAAACTTTGTCAAAATTATTAACTCTCTCAAAAATAAAAAATAAAAAAAAAATGCTGCAAAATTAAAAAAAAGAATAAGCTTCCTGTCAAAAAACTGCGATAATTTTTTTCTATGCACTTAAGAAAAATTGTGTCAAAAATGTCAACTCTCTCAATTTGTCTTTTTTGAACAAAATATTAAGATTTTAGCAACGGCGCTAAAATTCAATTTTCTCTCACAAAAGTTTATACAAATACGGTCGTCGCTAAAACTCGCTTAGTTGAGTTTAGAGATTTTTGGCGATGTCTCTCTCTAATTTTAGTTGGTTACAGAATAGCACCGCTGCTTGTTCAAAGTACCTGACATCATAGAATGCATTTTGCTTTATATAAAAAGTTATTAAATGTTTGCTTAAAATGCTTTTAAAGCAGGAATTTACTAATAGTGGTTCAAGAAAATAATAAACATTTCTCTTTACAAACGTTTTTGTATTTATGCTCGTTGCTATTTGCATGTTACTCAGCCAGGCATCCTTCCCCTTCGTTGGGTTTCTTGGATGATTAACACTTGTAAACAAGAACAAAAGAACTATGTATAAGTTGATGCAAATAGATAAAAAGTTTTTGATTGGACTATCAACTCAATATCGAATCTTATTCTGCTAAACAAACAGCATGATTAAGTAGCGTTTGAGTAGATGCTTGAGTTAAGAAAGAAGTTTTGCGTTTTAATAAACTGCAAGAACTCTTAAGAACTCGTTACTGGCAACAGAAGCCACAAAATAAATTAAATGTGGTATATATGCAAACCACTTCGTTTATACGATTTAGGCTTTATTGGCAAAGAAAAGTTAGGTATGTTGCCAAAAGGAAATCACTCACCTTTAAGTCCCCTTTCGCCTGGTGGGCCTTGAGAGCCTTTAGGACCGGCAGCACCATCTCTGCCATCCTTGCCATTTAAACCATCTTTTCCATCTCTGCCAGGCATGCCATCTTTCCCCGGTATACCATCAGCACCAGCGCGACCAGGTACGCCATCTAAGCCCGGCTCACCTGGCACACCATCTCTGCCATCTAGTCCCGGTCTTCCTGGTATACCAATATCACCCTTTGGACCTCTTGGCCCCAGCGGACCTTCACTGCCATCCAAGCCTGGTGGCCCAGGCAAACCAACATCGCCACGATTTCCCTTGGGACCTGGTATGCCCGGCAAACCAGGTGGGCCAGATGGTCCTTTAGGTCCCTGGGGTCCAGGCGGTCCTTGAGGACTGGGAGGACAGTATTCTTGGGTGCTTTGACAAAAACCAGTAATCATTTTTTCCGGCACCCGACAGTAAGTGTTGAGATACACCCAATCATCACCGCCTGGAGCTGCCCCTTTGAGGCCCGTTCTTTTGCGTATTTCTTTATCTTGCTCCTCAAGAACTTTGCGGTGATTGGGAGTGAAAAACTCAATAAAAGGATCTATTGAAAAACAAAAAAAAAATTAAAGTTATTTGTTAGTTAAAGACCTCGTTAACAAAATAATTTCTTCTCAAGTAAATAAATTCAAATCTCTCTGCATATTTCTTAAATATTTATCAATTTACTTTTACTTTTTTATTTTTGTATGTATATCTTACTTTTTTCGCTTTTAAACATTATAAGAATGTGATAAAGTTTACATAATACTGGATTAGTATAAGATTTATATTATAAGTACATGTATATATTTTTTCCCGTTTTACCATATATGTCAATGTAACATTTTAATGAGCCATAAAAGAATTCTATTCTTAAATGTTCTTGATATAAATAAATAAATAAATAAAAAATAAATATAATGCATAACGCAAACGAACGGACATTGAAAGAACATTGTGCCTTTCTTTAATATTCATGAAGGAACAAAAGGAACAAAAACAAAAAGACGAAACATCAATTGTGTAAGAATTATAGTTGATGACACAACAACCTATTGTATGTAAGAAAAACAAATTTTAAAACTCAGTGATTGACTCGCAAACTGCATTAGATTCAATTCTCATACAGCCCAATTCAAAATAAAAATTCCACGCGAATACGCTTTCTCCCTCATTATTGCACCTTAAAACACACACAGAAAAACAAAATGTAATGTCAAAACGGAAAATATATCTGGCATTAAAGCGATATTATTCACATTTTTTGCACCTAAAGGTAAGTACTGTGTTCGAAACTGCGGAAAATATTGAGCAGCTTTTAAAAAACTCTAAACTCGTTAACTAGAAAATATGTTTAATAGTTTTTGTTCTTCATTTAACTTTGTGTTGGTTGATTCTTTTGCAACAACTTCTCGGCCATGGTTTTTGTTTTCATAAACTTTAAATGTTGTCCTTTTACTTTGCCTTATGACTCTGTGACTGAATTTGTAAAGTTTGATGCAAGTTTTATTAGGTTTTGCATATCTTTTTTGTTTATTTTTTTTTTTTGTTTTCAATGTTAAATTAGTCTTGGACTTGCAGTTGTTTTTGCAGAGCCAGCAATTATTGTCGCTTCTCAATCTATTGCCAACTTTTTCAAAATTCATTGTCTTATCTGGCATGTTCGCTGATTGTTTTTCATTTATTAGCTTCTTTAAGTTTTGATTTTTATTATTATTATTATTATTATTATCTTCTACTTCTTTGGTTTATTTTTTTCTTCCTTTTTTTTTGTAAATGTTATAGAAGTTATTTTATTGTTTTTAGAACTTTCCAGTACGAGTACTTGAGTACTCTCGCTTTGGGTCTTTTGCAAGGTTTTTTTTTATTTTTGTTTCTAGCATTTAACAGCAAAAGTAAAGCGAGTGTATACAAACTTTTGCAGTTTCTTCTACTTGAAAATATTCTTCATTAGAATTTCAAATTGTTTTCAATTCATATTTTCTGCTTTTGTTGTTAGTTTCTAAATCTGTGTTTTGTTGGTTTGCCAAGGAGGCAGGATTCTAATCCTGCAAGAGAGTGTTAAAGAGCACTGTAGTAATTTATGCAGCTGGGTTTGGGTGAGGTGAGGGGGTGTTGCAGGCCCTTGAGCTTAAGACTCTCTATAAATGTATGCTTTTGTGTTTGTGTTTGTGTGCGTAAATAGATGACAATCACTTACCATGCATTGATGTTGACGGCGATGAAGAGATATCTCGACGCATTCTTTTCTGGTATTTTAACAATTCTTCTATTGTTTTTGGTTCTTTATCCAAGTTGATGGTTTCGCTGTTGTCATTAGATTTCCTTTCTACGCTTTTAAATTTTATTACTGCATCAGCATCATCATCATCATCATTTTGTTCAATTGCACTAAATCTCGCACTTCTTTTTCTCCTCTGCTGACTTTCAGCATTTTCAATGGCATTTTCTTTTCTAATATTATTAGAGTTTTTTTTCGTTTCCGTTGTTGCATCATAATCTAATAAAGTTGTCTGAGAAATTTTAGAAGATCTGAAAAAGTATTTCAACGCAAAAGAAGCAAATGGATTAAAATAAAATACACAGGCAAATTGTTATGAAATACTTAAAGCATAAGTTGAAAAAAAAAAAAAATAAAAAATAAATAAATATTTATCAACTATAATCAGAAGATATAAATTATGCATAAAGTTTTCATAGAAAATGGATTTATTATTGTAAATTTATCAGCAACACAAGAAGTTATTTAAACATGAAGCTGCAATGGCTTTTCGTATTTACAACACAAGTAGCTGTGATCTTGTAAATGTATTTTTAACAGAATCTTCAACATGGAAAACTTGAAGCAAATGAGCTACGTGGTATACAGGGAGAATAAAGAGATGTTGTTGGGGGTAGCAACTCATCCAAAACTATTTATTATATATTGATTGTGGAGAGACCTGACGCTGTTTGAGGGCTTCACTCGAATTTCATCAGATATGGAGATAATTTGCTTACGCGGCATCGAGCATCTTTGACCACACCCACCCACTATTCCCCGCTTATCTTCAGTATACAAAGCAAATTACTGTTGAAAGGCTGTTGAACTACCTTCGAAGTAGTCGTGAGTTTCCCTTTTGCTGGCCTCCATGTACTTCCCAAGAGCACTGTGTGCAGCTTGCCAGTTCCTAGTCAGCTTGCTGAAGCTGTTGCCTAGATTATCTTGATGACCAAATTCTTAGACAGGTCCCGACTGCAAGAATCTTCCACTGAAGGGTAGCCCTGTAGCATGGCAATCGGTTCCTCTGGCTAACTCTACCGTAGGTTGAGAGGCCCACCTCTACCACCACTGCAACTTAAACAGAACACAACCTTCAACGGATGTAACATTCATTACATTTTTCTGTCTTTAGCTTAGCTGTTACTTCCTTAAAAAAGAAATATTAAAAAATTCCTACCAACGCCAACCTAAATTATCAATTTCACAGTAAAAATGTCAAATTTTTAAAGTAAAAAAGTAAAATTTTTTTTCCTTAATTGATATTGATAAAAAAAAAGTGGCCAATCAAGGATTGAACCCGAGCCGATAGAAAAGTCATTTATTAAAAATGTACTACAAAACCATAGTTCAATGTAATAAAAAAAAAAAATTTTTTAATTTTTATCTTTAGTACCCCAAAAACATATTTTTGCCCAAAATCAATGCAGATAATTTTCTTATAGTCTTTCTGGAATGATTTTACTGCCATTCATTTTGCTGAACATTTTTGCTATGACTTTTTATGCTTAAGATTCAGTTGCTTTGCAACTTGCAAACTTTAACAAAAATACTTGTTTTACATACACATATTTATTTTATATGCTCAGCTAATATTTACTTTGAAATAAATCATGCTTAGAATATTTTTATTACATTTTCAATTTCCTAACATTCATATTATTTTCTTCCTCCGTACGCAATATTCTATGCTGGCATAAAATAAAACAATTTATTCTTTAGTTATTGTTATAAGTTTTGCATAATGTGTTCATAAAAATGGAGAAACTAAATGCAATTTATAAAAACTGTTGTGGTGGCTGTTTTTTTATGGCAAACTGTTTTCAGTTTTCAGTTGCCAAAGTGTAAATACCGTAGATTGCAACCTTTAACATTTAACAAATATTTATTCGTTCATTTCTCTTGCTCTCAATTTCAATTTTTTGTTCTAGTCTTGCTCTACAGGTTGCCATTGCCGTACTTACATGCATACATATGCAGATTTCTAGGCACTCACATACACACACACACACACGTACGCACACCTCCTGCCTACGAACGGCTACATAATACATACACTTTGGCCCATTAACCCGATAAACAATAAAGCAAAAATACTAAATAAAAAATTGGTTAACATTTTTTTGAAAACATTTTTGCAAAGTTCATTGATGGGTCATCATCGACACACATCTGTTTTTTTTTTTGTTTTTCATTTTGTTCAAAACTCTCACAAGAGTTGAATAATCGGCATGGAAAAATTGATTATGAAAAAGTGAAAATAAAACAGCTGGAAAAAACCAGCCAAACATTTTTCAGACTTGAGGAGAAAAAAAATCGTTTATTTTTATCATAAATTGATATTAAATTTGTTCAAATAGTTTTGTAAACTAGTAGTCAAAAGTTTGTAAACTATTAAAATTGAAATAGTTAGATTATGTAAATTAAAAATTAGTGGTGAGTTGTTAATGAACGAAATTTGCTAAAGCAAAAATAAACAATTTAAGACAGTAATATTTTATGGCAATATGAATTCAACAAATACTTGGACTTAGATTACATTAAACCACAGTTTAGATATTCACTCAATCAGACAAGCCTCAAAGAGTGTGGGATCAAAAAAATAAATAAATTAATCAGGTCATAAAAGTATTTCATTTACGCAGGGAAAGTTATTTATTTTTCATTTAAGCCCAACATTAGCTGAATCAAATGAATTTTTAATCAATTTAGATTCTATTCGTACGTTCAGTAGCAGCAAATCTTGTCACATATTCACTGGAAAGTAAATTCAATATTGTGACATTAAACAATTATTTAATAGACACAACCATTTGGTCTCATTTGACTGTCTCACTTAGCAGCTGCTGCTTTATCAGCTATTTGCAGCTACTGAGAGAAACAAAAATGAACTCGCGTATTTGTAGTCGGGCGACAGACAGATCTAGCCAGTACGCCTGCAACTGCTTTTCCAGAGAGGCCATGGTGTCGTGGTACCCAGAAAAGTTCCGGGTCCGAATGTCTCAATATCTCATTCAGACATAGATTCACAAGCTAGTTGAATAAACACTAGCTGCTGCATCTAAAGCGGTCTAGCTGTTCATTCAGTTCACCGTTTTCTTTACAACCCCAACTTTGGTCTGAGTAATGCCTGAGTAATGCACTTATGTAGTCTGAAATTCATTCCCCATCGAAAACGGGGAATATAGATACCCCCGCCAGTTCATAGGAAATCATCGGTAAGAAGCAAGATAAAGTTATCTGATTAATCTAATGCTACACTATATGAGGTCACCTTAAATCCGCTTTCGCTCATTATATAGTCTAAAACCGATTCTCCATTGAAAAAAAGCAAAAGATGTACATATATGTGTATAGTAGAGATGCCACCCAGTGTTTTTCACAAATGATGTCAAATATGTAGGTGCAAAAATGTCAGATTATTTTTCAATGCAATTAACCGGGTAAAAGTAAGAGGAAATTTATTTTTGATGACATGAATTTTGAACGAATTAAGCGGGAAAATCAATTAACCGGGTTCAATTATCCGAAGAAATTCACATGGTGTTCGTATGCAATATTTTTTTTGCCCGATCACGTGGTTCAATTAAGCGTCGAAACCAATTAACCGTAGGGTCAATTAACCGAAAAATACTGTATAGAACTTTAAGTTGGCATAACTGTTCAAGATGGCTACCGATTTAACAGCTGTCAAGTGATTTATTCTCAGTTTGGTTTGGCAATTCATCATGAATAGACTCACGCCTGAACATCGCTTGCAAATAGTGCAATTTTATTTCGAAAATAATTTGCCGTTGTTCCCGATTTTCATAAGCGAATTTGGTTTAGCGATGAAGCGCACTTCTGGTTGAATGGCTACGTCAACAAACAAAACTGCCGCATTTGGAGTTAAGCTAATCCTCAAGTAAATGTCGAAACACCGTTACATCCAGAAAAACTGACTGTTTGGTGCGCTCTATGGGCTGGTGGAATCATTGGTCCGTACTTCTTTTGTTTGTAAATCCTTTCATTTGAATTCTTCGCGCTCACACACACAAGCAAATTCCCACGTGTCTCACCATACCATCACAGCTTTCGTCAGTGTTACTTCTCGTCTTTTCCTTTCCATCACCCTCAAAAGAAGCATCAGACTTAATTTAAAAAAAAAAATATTTTTTGGGAAACAATATGTGAATGCAGCTTTTAAAAATGATTGCTCGAATTACTTTGTAAATGTTTCACTAAATGTACTTTAGAATGGCAATTTCGTTTTGTTTTTTTCTAAATCTCATTACCAGTTACAAAATTCTTGAAACATTTTGCTGTTATACTGTCATGCACACAGGAAAAGGCACAATATTTGGTTGTTTTTCCGTTTTCGTTTCTAGTTTGCTTCAAGCAACAAAAAAAAAACCTTTTTTTGTGTTGTTTTTGGGAAAATAATAAATTGTAATCGATTTTATCTGTGCACATGTATTGAATGAAAGCAGGTATAGATAGAGCCAGGTAAGATTTTTTTTTTTTTATTTTTTTTTATTTTAAGACAATGAAAAACAGAGCAAAAAATACAGCAAATAAAAACCATGAAAAGCATACGAAAAAACTTACCTTCTTTGATCGTTTAAATTCCCTGAAGAGACATGTTGTTCATTAAGTGGCTGTTGTTTTTGTCGCAGCTGCTCTCCGTTGCGCCCCGACGCCAACATTGACTGTAATAGGATTTTTTCCACCATAGAACGTACAATATGTTCGGAGGCAAATAGTTCTTGCTGAAATTTTTCAGGAAAATTTATTAGAGGCACTGCGGAAAATGAAGACGATGATGATGGTGATGATGAGGACGACGATGAATATGACGATGACGAGGAGGAGAATTCTTTGGGGTTTATTTCTTGAATGTTAGATGAATACATGTCCGTCGTGTGCCCCAGTGGATTGTTGTGAAGTGAAGAAGATGCTGTTGCCGTTGAGTTTTGGCAGCAGCTTGCTGATGTTGTGGTGCAGGAGACTACATGTGAATAAAAGAACACAGCCAGGGAGGCCAAAGCCAATGCCAATATGCCCAAACACAAATAGACAGTGGCAAGGGATGTTATAGCGGCGGGTGGGGGGCGGGGCGAAGATAAAGGTGAATCCAAGTGCTGCTGCTGGCTGGATTGTTTACATATTGACATTGGCTGGTGGTGATGATAAACTGGCTCAAAATCTTGCCGTGAGGATTGCATAGTTTTTTGTTGTTGCCGTTCGCATTCTCGTTGCTGTTGATTTTTATTTAAATGTGGATCGCTTTGTAAATTGCATTGGCAATTTTTCCATTTACATGTTGGCATATTATCTGCAGGTTCACTTGTCACTGGGGATGTTGTTGTTGTTGTTGTTGCTGCTGTTGCTATTGCTTTTGTTGAATATTCAGCACGTTCGCTTGTTTGTTGATTTTTCGCTTCTAATATTTGAGTTGTTACAGTTGTTGCTGTCTCTGTTGCTGATACGTCTTTGGCTGGGGCCATTGTCAGGGCTGTGTTATTGTGATGGCATTGTGTAGCTGCTGCTACGGCTGCTGTGTTATTTATTTGTTTTGCCAACTGCTGCTGCTGCTGCTCTTTTTGCTCAAATCTATTTATCGTGTCTGTTGGCATTTTATTATTATTTTCATTACCTTCCTGCATTTGTTTGCCATCATCCAACTCCAGCCCCAAACCCAACCCCATTCCCAGCTCCATCTGTTTTTCCTTTTTACGTTTTTTGGCACTACATTTCATTTGATTTATGGCCACAAACATCTCTTATGTTTTTTCCTGCTTACGTTTTATTTGCGTTTTAAATATTTTCTTTCTTCTCTGGCATTAAGACATTAAATTTTTAAGGTCCTTTAATGTGATTTTTCCTCGTTCTGCTTGTTTCTGCTTGTATTTCTTTGAAGGAAATCAAGTTGGAGATAGATGAATTTCAATAAAGATATTATGAGTAAGAAGAGCACATCTAAAGTTAATCTTAACTCTGCACCGAAGTCTGAAAAACTAAAAATAAAAACAAAGTAGAAAATAAAAATCTGATAAGAACGTAATTTTTTTCTGTTCTCTTGCTACAAAGCAATGAAAAATTATCTTAAACATTAAAGTGGTGCTTATCCAAATTGAAATCTTATCAACTTTTGAGCTCAGTACAGCTTAAAAGCTAACAGAAGTTTTTAGCTTTTAGCAGAGTTGCCTAAAAACACTTGAGGTGAAATGGAAATATGTATTCTACATCCCAGCCCTGTAATTTACTTACTTATTAACATTATTATTCTTCTTGGCGATTGACAAAGCAAAAATAAATTAACAAACCGTTATACAAGTGATACAAAATTTAATTTATTCAAACATTTGCTTCCTCGTTAGCAAAATATCGAGCTAATTATAAGTGATAACAGGAAAAATCACTTCATAATTACTTTAAAAGATTAAGTTTTAAAACTGTCAGATATTGACTTCAGTTCCTGGTAAAAGATTAACTGAGTTTTAAGCACAAGTAACCATAAAACCTACTGAAGGAAAACACATGCTTCGCAGCATTTCATGATAAAAGAAAAGAGCTTAAATTCTACCGAAAACGTTCACTTGACAGAGTACTCTGAAAATTTTTACTTTGCTAATCTTGTTTTCTTTGGAGTTTGAAAATTAAGCGTCATCAATGTAGTACAGTTCATTGCATTGCCTTCATTGTTTTCCATAACAGTGTAAAATAAAGTTTTTATATAGATTTTAAAAGAGTTTTAGTATTTGTAACCCTACATTCTCGTTGCTTTATCGGCCTTTAGCTCGATTTGACTTCGTAAAAATTTAAGAAGAATATTTTTTGATAAAGATGACAAGAAAGAAATCTTTTTTTTATATCTGGGGAAGTGAAATTGAACTAAAACCTGGTTAAAATATTTGCAATTGTATGTCATAGCGTTTGACTATAAAATAAATTAAATTATTTATTTTCTTTAAGAGCCAATTGAAATGTATTAGTTTAGGTCTAAGAATTCAGCCGCCTGAAAGTCGCAGATAGCAACGTTGAAAACAACGTGCGATTCAGTTATGATCTGAGTTCGAAGCAATTGGTTGCCTAATGATGGTTGTAATGAATATGAAAAGTCAGGATTCGCTTTCCAGCTTACAAACTATTCAAAGTTGTTTCCTTGCCTTCTCCAGAAATTCTACTATACTACAACATTGCCACCGTAATCCTTTTTCAATTTCTCTCTCTCTCTTTCTCTCTCTAGTTTATGGCAAACGCCTCATATTTATTTGCCATTTAAAAAGTCTCCATCGTTTTTTTTTAATTATTTTACGCTTCACTTTCACAAACGACAATTATTTCACATTAAATTAACTCTCACAACGATTATGGTATTACAAAAGCTTTTAAAATCAGCTGCGCGGGCAAAAATATGTTTGTGATTGAAAAAACTTAATTAACTGTTAATTAACTTAATTAGTTATTTCACAGCAATTGGTGCGCACATTTAAATTAGTTGCTGCGAAATGGTCAATTATACACAAATTTACACAAACTTTATTTTTAAACACAAAAGCAACATTCACACAAATGTTTATTATAACATTAACATTAACATTATTTTGTTTATTATTTTGTGGCCAAAAGATAATAGAGTTTTAAAATAATAATTGTTGCCAGCAACAAAGCAAAACGGCAAATGCGAAAAGCCAATAAATATTGGAAATCAGCTGCTGTGGAAAAATAATTATTTATTTGTTATGAGAATGAGTTATGTTTTGTATTATTTGATAATAGGAAAAATGTTGTTTTTCACAAAAAAAAAAAAAAAAACAAATCTTTTCGAAGAGCACATGGAAGGGATTTTACATAAAAAAATATTTAACAGTTGTTAGCCATGTGCTTGAAAAATGTTGTATAGATATTTGTCAAATAAAAACTAACAAAAAAAAAAAAATATTTGTTAATACAAAACCGCCAGCTGAGAGCGGTTTGCTGTCTTTAAGTTTTTATGCCGCCAACATTTCGTTGCCGCCAACAAATTTGTCAATAGACTTGCAAACACTTACGAAAAAGTATTCCAATGCTATAGATATAGATTATCCAAAAACGAATATAATTACAGGAACGAATTAAAATGTATTACCTTAGGTCTAAAAATATACCTTATTAGTTGGTTTCGATCTTGTTCAGCCGTCGATATGCTGCCAACATTACATTGAAGCTAACTAATCTAATCTAAATGCTTAAAATATCAAAAAGTTTAGAGTTTTTTTTCTGTCTATCTATATGTATGTATATGCTGCAGACTTGATAACACGATGCAAATAAATTGAAATATTCTACTTTGTATTCTATTATTTATAGACAGGTAGTGAGAGTTACAAACATGTTAGAACACAATTTCACAAAAAAGTAGAATGCAGCTCAATCGTTTGCCTACATACATATATTTAACAAAAAGTTGTCAAAAAGAATTGAAGTATTTTATGCAAATCTGTTAGATTTTGGGAGGGTGTAAATATAATATTACAGATGTGTGTGATGATATATATATATGTGCCGAGTTAAATATGTTTGACATAATAAAATAATGTAACAACATATTTAGGTCTGAAGATGGTCTGATACTAACACGCGTGAAAGCAAATATGTGCATAAACATGCATTTGTAACTTAAAGAGTACTTAATATTATATAAATTATTCGAGCTTAAGATTTTTATAAAATATCACTAGAAACAATCACGCATATATATTTATTTTCGATATTTCACCAACAATTTTTAAGCATCGTCAGGAAAGTAATTATGTTGTAGTGATTTATGTTGTGCAACAGCATACGCTGCGACCTGGCACCACCGTACTAGAAACTAGAACTTGGTGTTGGCAACCAGGTACTAAAAAAAAGAGCAAGCAATCGTAGCCAACGTTATAATATCCGTTTTCATTATTAATTAATATTTGTAGCCGTGAGGAACTATTTATGTAAAATAAAAGTCTTCCTATTTTAAATAAAAACAAAAACCTTCGATTATCTATTATAGTGTTTAAATTAAAAAAAAAAATTTAAAAATTTAAAAAATAATATAAAAATAAAAATATGAAATATTAGCTCTGTTTCTTTACTTTTTGGGCAAAGTTCGGTAAAGTGAGAGTAAACTATAGTTTCTCTCAATAAGAGAAAAAAATGCGCGGGAACGAATAAAAACAAATATTTTACCACAAAAGAAAATGTCAGGATTCTGAAAGCTCAATTTATAAAAAAAATATATTTTATTTATAAAGTGAGTTCGGCTTGAGGTCCTTTAGTAAATAATTTTACACCAAATTTAAATTGATATAGCAATTATTTTATTATCTCCAATATTTCGGCCAACTTTGTTGGTCATCCTCAGGCAGTTCTTGAATTTACAAAGAAACATTAATTTATACTTATAATATTGCACATTTTAATATATTTTTGTACATAGTACATCTTTTTATATTTATTTTATTATATAAGTAGTGTCGTCAGTTGTTAACGTAAGTAACTTTTCTCGCCTACTATTTCGTTATTTCTATGTCTTATTATGAGTTATGAGATAATAAAATAATTGCTATATCAATTTAATTTTGGTGTAAAATTATTTACTAACGGACCTCAAGCCGAACTCACTTTATAAATAAAATATTAATATTAAAGGTCAACATTATACAGTTCAACGAAAAAAAAAAAATATTTATGTATTTTATTTAATTTGTGCAAAAAAAGGTTTTCTCCAAAAAATTAAAAGGAACGAAACGCATAAAACTTTTTACAACCACAACTCACAAATTCATAAAACGACATAAATATACATAAATATTTGAAAAACTATTTAATACAGCTTCAGATCGTTTTATATAAAAATTTTTATTAACAATATTATTCAATATTTCGATAACAATTTGTTATCATCTTCAGGATAATATTTGTAATTCAATTAATTACAAATATTATCCTGAAGATGATAACAAATTGTTATCGAAATATTGAATAATATTGTTAATAAAAATTTTTATATAAAAACGATCTGAAGCTGTATTAAACAGTTTTTCAAATAATTCAAAATATTAAATAAATATTATATACATATACATATATACATAAATATATAACAATCAACAATTTTTACAGAATGCTTTAAAATATCTTTTCACACAAAATTCCAGTTTTTCTTTTAGTTTCTGCAAAACATTTGTTTTTTCTATGTTATTGTTTATCTTTTGAAACAGAAACAGAAGAAATAGTACGGGCAGTTTCATGCAAGAAGAAGGAGAAGCATAATGTTCTCTCACAAATACTCTCATTTGCCCAATTTTATAGCACGGGAACGCTTTTCGTGCAAATTGGGATTCCATGGGATCCCAAAGTAAAGTAAAAAAAAAACAGAGCTAATAATTCACGTCTAAAAATGGACTTTTCAAGTTCATAATTGAATATGAAATATTTTTATTTTTATATTATATAAATATGAAAAAATTTTTATAAATATGAAAAAAAAGCTTCGAAATGTTTGAATTGAGAAACTCAAAAAAACTGGAAAAGATTTTCATCCGTGAAAAATCAATGGTCTCTGAAAGAATTTGAACAAATATGGGCTCATTTTTGAAGTGCAACTTCATTAGACCACATGAAGAAGGACGCCAAGAATGTGGTCTATTTACTGGCATGTTTCCCATTTTCCAATAATATTTGAGAAAAAATCTCTCTATTTTACACAGCATCTAAATTTAAAAAAATGTTTTTAAAAAATATCTCAAATACAATTGAGAAACAGCAATCATACCCCTAAATAGTCCACATTCCAATTAAGTTACACTTCACAAATGTGACCAAATTCTTTCACAGATCATCGATTTCTCTCGGTGTCACCGTTTCAATTTTTTTTTTTTATTAAATATAAGTTTTTTATTATTTTAGGTCTAAAAATAGACCTTATTAATGTTTTCGGTCTATTTCAATAGCCTATATGATGCCGATATTTCATCAGAGTAAAATCAGTAAGCTCGAAAAATCTTAAAAGAATGTTTGAAATCCAAATTCATGGGAATTATGGAATAAGTGAAAAGCAGAAATGTTCAAACAAATTTTTAATTAACAAAACGTACTTTCGTCTTGCAACAATTTTACTTTTCCTAACATTTTTTTCTCAGCACTTTCACTTTATATTAATTTCAGGAACACAAATCATGCTGACCAATGAATGGTAACCCATTGAATGGAAATGTTAGGAAAAGTTAAGGTGTTGCAACACGAAAAAATGTTTTCTATTTTAAAGTTTGTTCAAGGCAGATAAAAACAGGTAAAATCACTAAAACAGCTGCTCGTTGTTTATTAGCTGCTTAGTGTCAAAAGTTTCTTTACAAGCCGTTTAACATGCTCTGATATCTGAGAAATGTGCAAGCGATTATTTAAAAAAAAAATAAACTAAGCCAGTGATTTTGCTGTTTTTATTCAATAAAAAAGTAAGGTAATAATTTTTGATTGTCTTAAATAAATTTATTTTATGAAATTTTTGTAATTTCTTATTTTTACATACACTCACAAACCAGTTAAAAAAACATGTGAGAGAAGAATTTGACAGTCGACTGCTATTTTTCTACCAACAACTCTCGTGTATTTTTTATGTTCTGCTAATGCTTGTACCTATTAAATCTGCCTTGAGTTTGTTTGAACATTTCTGATTGTCATTCTTTCCCAGAGAATCATAGAATGAGTAGTTGGCTTTCAAACTTTCTTTTGAGACTTTTCGAGTCTTTTGATGAGTTGAACGAAGAAATGTCGCCGGTATATAGATGGCTGAAATAGACAAAAACCATTAACAAGCTATAGTTTTAGAGCTAAAATAATACATTTCAATTGGCCCTTATAGCAAATAAATAATTAAGTTCGTTTTTTATTAATATTCACAAATATTCTTGTAGTTTATATATGTACATATTTAATTTCACACATATTTGTGTGTTACGAAAAACATATTTATTTTCAAGCTTAAATATGTCATTACGTTATTTCATTAAGTCAGATATATTTAACACGGCACATCTTCTTAAAGGCTTGGTTAAAGATTTAATTAAAAAAAAAAAAAAACAAAGTGTTAAAAATGGCTGGTTTTATTTTATGTATTTTTTTTTCACTTTTAGAGCATACTTATTCTCTAGTATGCCTAGCGCTAATTTTAAAATAACAAATTTAAATTATTTACAA
The DNA here is from genome assembly GCA_963662145.1 of Sturmia bella. Taxonomy (NCBI): domain Eukaryota; kingdom Metazoa; phylum Arthropoda; class Insecta; order Diptera; family Tachinidae; genus Sturmia; species Sturmia bella. The sequence goes on from OY759172.1 coordinate 22,066,693, forward strand.
TATCACACTTAAATAACTCGGTCGCAAAGTGATTGAATTTGATATCGTTCATTCAGTTTATCTAAAACACATGTATTTATTTAAAATTTGTGTTTTCATAAATAAACATCAATGGAATTTGCACAATTACCACACACAGGTTTTTATTAACATATATTTTATCAAAAATAAATATACAAATTAAAAGTTTTAAAATATGTTTAATTAATTTTGAAAAAAAAAAACTCTTGTAAATTGAGAGCTAATAAACTGTAAAAATTATATTTTTGACAAACTGCGAAGTGAAATGTGAGACCACAAATTAGAGTTATTTTAGCATTTTAAAACAGTATTTTGAATGAGACTCAAACTAAATAAATATATTTGTAGCTTTGTATATATTAATTCGTTTGAATGTTTTACTTGTAATAATTAGAAAAAAAAACAATATGAATTGAAATGTGAGGAAAGGTATGAAATGGTAGCATGTCAATGACAGATAAAATGTGTGTAGGGCGTATGAATCACACGCATGGAGTTACATTACGTATACGCATCGTCACCTTCTTATGGGTTTGGTGCAAGCACACAGCACAGCAAAAAACTGCCATGTATTGATAGAAAAGTGGATGCAGCAAGGTCGGTATGTTCTCGTCCAACCGTAGGCTGTTGAAACACCATTTCTAAGAAAACTATTTCATTCAGAAAAACATTTTTACATATCGTGTTATGTGCCTGCTATTGAAATTCAGTAATATCGGTCCACAAATAGCTGAGATATCTAACAACTGGTTTTTGATGAGAAAAGACTGAAAATTTTTAATTACATTTTTGAAAAAAAAAAGTATTTTTTGCGTTAAAAGTCTTATTAAAAATAAAATAATTTGATATTGGAAAACCGGTGAAAAGTTCCACATATGAGCAAGCTAAATCAAGTTTTTTATACACAAAAGTGAATTTGGTGATTAGGATAGTAGTTTTAAAGTGAAAACAATGTTTTCCGAACATTTTTCCGTATACACACGATACATATAAAGGGTGTTTATTTTTAGATGTATAGAACTTTAAGCTGGGACTACTGTTCAAGATGGCGAACGATTTAACAGCTGTCAAGTGATTTATTCTCAGTTTGGTTTTGCAATTCATCATGAATAGACTCACGCCTGAACAACGCTTGAAAATACTGCAATTTTAGTGCTAAACTAGCTTGCCGTTGTTCGCGATTTTCATAAGCGAACTTTGTTTAGCGATGAAGCGCACTTCTGATTGAATGACTACGTCAACAAACAAAACTGCCCCATTTGGAGTGAAGCTAATCCTCAAATCTATGTGGAAACACCATTACATCTAAAAAAAAACTGACTGTTTGGTGCGCTGTATGGGCTGGTGGAATACTTCTTCAAAAACGATGATGACCAGAACGTTACAGCCAGTGGTGATCGGTATAGAGCCATGATTACTAACTGAATTGAATAACCATGATGTCCAGGAGATGTGGTTTCAACAAGACGGCGCAACATGTCACACAGCTCGTGCCTCAATCGATTGATTGGAAGACACGTTTTGGACCTGTGAATTGGCCTCCAAGATCTTGTGACTTAACACCGCTAGACTACTTTCTGTAAAGTCACTGGTCTATGCGGATAAGCCACAAATGCTTGCCCATTTGGAAGACAACATTCGCCGTGTTATCGCCGATATACGGCCACAAATGTTGGAAAAAGTCATTGAAAATTGGACTACATCCGCGCCAGTCATCCGTGGTGGTCATATGTCAGAAATCAAATTTAAAATATAATGCCACAAGATTATCTTTCGGATAAATAAAATTCATGTCAAACCCGCGCCAGTCATCCGTGGTGGTCATATGCCAGAAATCATATTTAAAATGTAGTGCCACACGATCATCTTTCGGATAAATAAAATTCATGTCAATCGAATAAACCATCGTTGTTTTATTGCAACTTAAAGTTCTATGCATCGAAAAAAAAACACCCTTTGTGTAGCAAAATACGGATTTAAAAAAAAAAAATTTCACCCATGAGCTTATTGTGCAATTCTTGATTGGCTCAAGTTGAACTCTGGGCGGATATCTATTTTTATCAAAATTAATTAAGTGAGGAGTCAAAAAAATGTATTCCATTCTCGGTATATAGTAGTGTAAATAATGGTTTTGTGAAATAAATTCAGTAATAATCGAATCAAAATAAATTTCGGTGACAAAAAGTACGACTTCTCGTTATTGCTCTATATATACAAATAGCCAAAGATATAGTGAGAACAAAAATTTATTTGCAGTCGTGAGTGCTTACTTTTTTATAAAAATTTTATAAAATATTCTTAACAAGTGAAACTGATGTTACAAAAATTATATAGACAGCAAGATTGGTTTTTTCTTTAAATATCTAAGTAAGCTGTACGTATGTATGTACATGCCTGTAGTGTTTTCGTTGAATGTTCCATTTTTGCTTTTTTTCTATTTTTGCATTAGTTATTTATCGTTTGAGATTTAAATTTTACACTCGAACTGTTTCCCAACTTGAAATTTATTAAACATGCTCGATTTATCTGTGCAAACTCTGTTATGAAAGATACTGTCCTGCTCGAAAGGGATATTAAAAGTTTCCTTTTTTACCGGAACAGTATGTATGTAACACTTATTATTTTTTCTTTTGAAGTTTTCTCTGCTTGGTAAGAATTTGAGTTTTATTTTGTATTCCATTTCTCTTTAAACTTCTTTTGAAGTTTTTTTTTTCCTTTCATGTTATTTTTTCGAATTTTTGTATTTGTTTTGTTTTTTTTTTATTTCAATTTTGTTCACTTTTGTTTTTGATAAATGCGAACATAATAGTAACATGTCATATCATAAATCTCTTTTTAAAACATTTTTCACTTTGAAATTGTGTTTCAGAATTCCAGTGGATTTTTTAAACCTTTACTCGTTCGTTTGTTTGGTGGTTTGTTTATTCAGTTATTTCATTCGTTTATTTGCTGGCCTATTTTGTTTGGTTGAAGCAAATTTATCATTTCCATGGCAGGGTTTATTTTGTGGTTGCTTTTAAATATTTTCCCCTTTATGTTGTGGGTTTTTTTTTTTTTTATCAATAACAAACAACTACTCAGACTGAAGAGACAATAGTGAAATAGAAAACCACTCGAATTCATAAGTGTAAGAACCAAACATTGAATTTAAAATTGATTTCGATTATGTATGTTAGCAAATAAACAAAATTTAGAAATTTAATAACTTTAAATGAAATAAGTATTTTTTCTTTCCTATACAACAATGTTTAATAAATTTGTTGAAAGAATTTTTTTCATCTAAAGTCTATTGATACTGGATACTCGTAGTCACATAGTGAGTATAGAAACATAACATAACATACAACAAAGGATTTAATCATTATCATAAACTATTCAAGTTGTATTTCTGTGTTTCAAATCAGAAAAACTGATTGAAGTGGTTTAAATATTTTTCAAATATTTTATAAATTTATTGGAGCTTTAGGTCTTTTGGAATTTGCGTAATTATTTTTGTCAATATTTCGCTCTCCTTCGGATAGCTTCTTCAGGTCAATAATAATGAAAAATGTTTTGATTGGATTTTTTCAAATAGGATATTGCAATAGATTTCTATTTTCTTGGTATATTAAAATTGAAAAACCAAGGAAATCAAATGTATGGGTGACCTTTTTTAACCATTCACCTTCTCCCCCGTGCAGCTGAGCGGAACAGACATGCTGGTGGCAACATTTTGCGAATAATGAATATTGCTAACATTTGCAAATTCTTTCTAAAGAACTCAAGCTCTAAGCCTTTCAGAATTCTCTAAACATCTCAGAAGTAAAAGTACTTGAAATCGGCAGTCTAAAAGCCTGTAGCTCATGAGGACTCCAATAAACTGGCCTGGTGTTCCACAGCCTCTAGTTTCTTCTTAAAATCCCAATGTGTTGCAAGGCAACAACACCACCTTGAAACACACTTCTCTTTCTCTTATATCGAGGTCTTTCTTTCGGACTTTCGTACAGGTTAAAGGCCCGGCCTACTGAGGTGGAAATTACCCTCATCGCTCATTATGATACTGATCACAAAGTCGTCCACTTCATCCTAGACACGATTATTCCGCGTTCATGGATATCACTTCATGGATTGTTCACTTGTATTCTACAGCTGTCTAGTTTACAAATATAAGAACAGATTTCATATTGGCTTCCATTTGCTAAAATAAGGGTAACTTCCAAAAGGGAGATTTCTTTTGGTCCACCTTGTTTATCTATATGATTTCATATTAAAATCTAAACGTTTTTCCTCCATTGAAATTTGAAAAATTTGGATAATACACTTACACCCATATTCATAAAAACTATTGAAGGTTTATTACACGCTTATTTGACAAATATTGCGTAGAAAAACGTCAAATAAGAGCTTAATAAACTTAAAATAATTATTATGAATATGGCCTTTAATGTTTATTTTCTGAACAAGGCCCTCAAGTTTTGTTCTTTGCTTCTCTTACTTACATTTCATATATAAGATTAACGGCAGCATTAAACTGCAAACTGCTTGTGCATCACTATTTAAATGAAATTATATTTTCAGCAATTGATCGCTTTTATCTGCTAAGTATTTAAAATAGTTGGTAATTTGCTCTGCATAAAATTTGAAAATAAAAACCCAGCAACATTTCAATACATAATTTAGCACTATTTTATTTCGAATGTTTTTTTTTCTATCAAATAAATTCTCTTAAATATTTCGTGCAGGAGAGTCAGGGGGAGAGACTTTTGATGTTGTTTTTTGTTTTTGCTGCTCCTTTTGATATTCAAAATAATAAATGAAATTTATTGGGTTTTCATGGGACAATAAACAATTTTAGCACACAAACGATATCAACGCTGCCAATGATATAAACTACAGCAACAGCAACAATAAATATTAGGAGAAAAAAAATATGAAATTTTTAGTTTAAAATAAATATGTACATATATATTTTTTTCGTTATCACATTTTATGGAGATTATGGTCCGCAAAGCAAACCAATAAAATAAAACAAGCAGAAATGGCAAATAAAATTTATTGTTCACAAATGCTGCCATGGGAAAATTTTCGAAAGCAATTTTGTATTTAGAAAAATGATTTTGATTATACAGCACACTTACAGCTCTTTTTCGCGAGAATTTATAATAAATTTTAAAAACAAAGAGAAATGCAATAAAACCATTCAAGTTTTCAATTATGCATTTTCAAGTTGAAAGTATTTAAACATTTTTAAAACCTTAATTGTTCTCAGAAATAATGTTTTTATTTATTTTCCTCTTTGTTGAAAATCATTGTTAACATGACTTGATTTTTTTTTTCTTAGTTTTTTCCCCTGTTTACTTTTTCTTTTCACAGTGAAGGGTGAAATAATTAAACAAACAACTGAAAGCAGCAACAGCAGCAGCACAGCGTACACACAAAATCAAGATGTAAAAAAATTCATGCATGCATAATATGCACACAGTATTGATCAAAATTATAGCACAGCCAAAACTAATTTGCAATATTCAATTTTTCATAATCAGCTCATTAACAACACTTTCCACTATGTATGATTGGAGATTAATGTGGACAAGTCTCGCATATAAAAGTTGCCGTTAAAGTAAACGTCAAGTCTTAATCATACATTTTGAAAGTGTGGGCTGAAATGCACACCTTTTCTGAGAACGACCTTAAAAAAGAATGAGGTAGGTACAAAAGCCTGCATACTGAAAGTTATGCACACCCAAACAGAGATGCTATGCGACCAGTGCCTATCTGTTCTCTTTGCAGTCAGGAGACTGTATTGGAACGGAGTTATGCCATTAACTGGGCACCTCAGTAAATAGACTACGCCCCCCTCCATCTTATCGGGGGCTATGACGTTAAGGAGACACCTTACCAAAAATTGGTTTTTTCCTACAACAAAACAAAACCAAATACTTCAAAAGATGTGGTAATACCCAGGGGGGACGTAAAGTCAGCCCAGCCTTTAGAGTAAGAATGCCAACTTTTACTTTCTAAAAGTAAACCCCCCAGGTTGTGATCCCTCGCAGGATCTAGGAAGGTTGGTAGATGAGGTGAGCGACAAAATCGCGAGCCTAAACACTAATAATAAAAAGCGGCGAAAACTTGCCAGGAAGAACCAGGCAGCAGCTATAAATACGCAAGATGGTTTAAAGGACATATCGGAGACTCCCTCTAGCTCGGTAAAGAATGGCAAGAGGATCCAATTTCCAAAAAAGTGAAACATTGCGGAGCCGAAGTATAAGAAAAAGTGCTTCTCATCGACCAGTAAGTCGGCAAAACTGCGTGTCTTGCTTCTTAAAGGAGTCTCTAGGAAGAATTCTTCTAGTAAGGGGAGTCAAGGGTGTAGCATTTACTGAGAAAGCGGCAAGATCGGTAAAATCTTCCGCAGAATCGGAGAACGCAACAAACAGGAATTTCTACTCACGTAAGAAGAAACTAAACGTAACTAAAGTAAAAGAGCAGCCATCTTATGCTATAGCAGGTAGAAGGCAAAACAGGGACGAGCTCTGCTATGCAGTTATTGACAACTCACAAGAAACCAGAAAATCAGTAACCAGCGTGGGTTGATGTTAAAGTTATCATCGCGCAAACCTGGGCAGTCACCTTTAAGAAATGGGATCAAAAGATCCCATGTTGAAATTCTAACTCAAAAGTGTTGTGCCAAACCAATTAACTAAAATACATATTGATTCAAAAAATGTGCTATTATTTTGAGCACCACTTTACATGTTCACGTGAGTTGCGCTGCGTATTCACGTATAAATTTCAATACGTTTATTTACTTTTCTTTTATTGTTTTTCGAATATCTTGGGAAATTTAATGTATTTCTTGACTTGATCAAATAAAGACCTTTTATCACATACCAACTGTTAAAGTACAAATATTTAAACATGCAAATTTTTTCCAATTATCGTTATAATTTCAATACACGTCTTTTTAATGAAATGCCAACAGGTGTTCCTTCCTTCAGAGTTGAATCAGCAGCGTAGCGAATTAAATGGCAGTTTGATTGAAAGAGAAAGCATTAAAATGAAGAAAGAAAAAATTATGCATATTAATTTGATGCCAATGAAAAAATAAAAGGAATAAATTATGATTAAACAGACCTTTGTACATGTTTAATTTTTAAAACCATAGAACAAGCAATCTTAAAATTAAGTCGGCTATGGATTTAGTTTGAGGAATGTTATTTGGATAGCATTGAGCTCTAGTACGCCGCGAACCAGTTGCATTTGTTACATAAAATTTACTGCTTGGATAAAAAACCATTTAGAGAATATTAGAAAATTAATTTCCAAATTTGTACAGCAAGGCTACAATTAATCAGTTAGGGGTCGATACACTACTTAAAGGCAGTTTAGACCATTATACTGTGTATTAATGCTTCTAGAAAATTATGATAGTCAACATACTATGAGCATGTTCCGGTAGTAGAAAGAAGTCGTAGAAAGCTAAATAAGGCGAATAAGATGGTTAATGCTCTAAACACATAGACGATAGCAGACAGCAAGCAGCAATACGTCAAAAATAAAATGCATGTGTTTAAATGAAGTCGATTATTTTGGCGGCAGCAGAGCAGCACGACTGCACAACAGCATTTGCTGCTGCTGCCAACTTATGCTATTTTCTATTTTGACGGGCAGCAAATAAGCAAATATAGTGTTGCCATTATATATATATAAACTGGACAAATTAGAACAAAAACTTTTTTTTTTATATTAAACACAAAAGAACATTGCAAAAGTGCAATAAACAAATAAATGTATGTGTTTTTATAGTTTTTTCGTGATATTATTACATTTTTCATCAATAACTTCAATTTTATTCATTATGAAATAAAAAATGCGGCATCCCTGAAATTTGCATTGCTAAAATACACAGCTGTTCTGGGCGTACCCACCATCTTCGGTTTCTCGTGTCTTGGAGCACTGGTTTTAACTTTATAGTGAAACTATACGATTTACAATTGTTAATAATTTGGTCAACCTTGAGCTCGATTTTTCTGTCCTCCAAATTGAAAAAAAAATTTTTTTTTGTAATAAAATTGGAGTGATCAACATTTTTAAAGAAGACAAGAAAAGTAAAGTTAAAGACTTTACTTTTCTTGGGGTACATCACTGGCTGGGGTACATCGCTGTAGTTTTATTACAAGAAAATCTATCCAAATTTCGGAGAAGTAAAAATCAAATTCAAGCCTGATAAAACTATTAATCATTGTCTGGGAGCACTTTATTTAATTTTTAACACAAAATTTAATACATCTTTGATCCATTTCTTGTTTTCAAAAGTCAAAATCCGAAAAATTTTAGACAAACGTTACCAACCTTTTTAGCTGTCAACGACAATCTACTAATTCCGATTGGCTGATAACGCCACCATGTGACTAACACATGTGTACCAACATAACCAAAAAAATAAAAGTTTTAATAATCGCAGCACACATTTAGCCCGCAAAAATACAATATTCACCTTTTCCTTTCAAAAACGAAAGAATAAAAACGAAATATGAGAGGATATAACATATAATGAGAGAGAGAGAGAGAGAGTACCATTAAATAAGAAAAATAAAAATTATATTAATTTTCTCATGTTTTTCTGGGCTAATAATGGTCAGTGTTTTACCTTAGTTTTGAAAACGACGACAAGAAAGATGAAATAAATTTTGTTTTATTTGCATCAAAACTAAGGTAAAACACTGACCATTATTAGCCCAGAAAACCATGAGAACTTAAATAAAAATTTGTCATAAATTACATTTATATTAATTTTCATTTTGATTCTTGAATACAGAACACAAATACCGAAAATCATCAAATCAACCTATTTTTCTATATATTTATCCTGTTTTTTTTTCTGTGTGTATGTGTGAACAAAAATAAATATTGTGAATAAACCGAACATTGACTCAGGATATGAACTCATGTAAAAAATATCAATATCATTGCAGCTCTCTGATCAGTACTAACTTTTCTGCGAACTCAAGTCAAAAGCATCAAAATTTGTACTCGTTGCAGTTCCCTGATCAGTACTAACTTTTCTGCGAACTCAAGTCAAAAATATCAAAACAGCTATTCGTTGCAGTTCTCTGATCAGTACTAACTTTTCTGCAAACTCAAATCAAAATAAGCATACTCTGAGTTTGCAGTACTGCTATTTTAGTTTCATTTAAGGTATTTTTACTTTCAGCAGTTTTAATTTTTATGATTTTTTGCTGCAGAATTTGTTTTACACTGTCCACCAAAAAAAGGACTACTGTTTTTTCATACAGGGTGTCTGGTAGTAAATTTAGATTTTTAAATACGAATATTTCAAGAAATACAAAAACCGTGCGGAGAAATATTGGCTCCATTAGAATTACCGATTGTGCGAACTTGTCTGTCACGTTGTTGAGTCGGCTGAGTGAGCATCGCTCAAAAATACAAATCGTAGCGACCGATGGCAACGCGTTGTATAGAAATTGTAGTAAAAATGTTACAAGACAAAAAAAATGTGTTCTGTATCAAGAGTTTATTAGAGCATTTCTAATTCAAATTTTTTTCATAAGAATTTTAGAATACGTAGTTGGGTTCAAAACATTCCTTTAACAATTTTCCGAGTCTACTGATGAGTTGATTAGCATCAACGAAATGTCAGCGGTATATAGACGGCTGAAAAAGACAGTAAACATTTATGAGATACTATATTTGTAGACCTAAAATAATAAATTCTTTGTTCAGCTTGAAAACATAAATTTGCTACCAGACACCCTGTATAAAGCTGGAAAAGTATGAACATTTTCTCTAGTCATCAAATTTTTGATATTGAAATCTCCAGGTTTGTTTAATCAGCTTTAGCATACACATACACCAAAGTTATTAACACCATTTAATAAAATTGATTAAAACAGCACTTTGCCTGTACTTAAACTTCTCAATTTATACCCACCTTCAGCATTTAATTCCATAATGGCTTCATGAAACTGTTGGTTGATGAGTGCAGTATTTCGTTGCACCAACAATTGCTCTTTAAAACTTTTTATGTATATGTATATATTTTTACGCAAAACACAAATATTTTTATTAAAATAAATAAAAAAAAGCACAGCACATCTATCGTTCGTTACACACAAAAACAAATGCGGGTTGCAAAATATTTTTCTTTTATTTTTTTTTTTTTTTTTTACTTTTAGTTTATTTATTAAATAATTTTAATGTTTAAATAAAAAAATATTTGTTATTAAACACCGGCATCATCGGGCTTGATGATGTTGACGTTGTGCGTTGTTGCTACAGAATTAAGCTGGATTTTAATCGCTGGCTCTTGAAGAGATCCCGTTGTTGCTGCTGATGTTGAATCTATTAATTTTGCTTGTGTTGTTGCTGTTGCCGTGGTTGTTGTTGTTGCTAAAGGATTTATTTGTGTTTGCTGTTGTAGTCTTTGCTTTAATTGCTTACATTTATGATGAGCTGTACTTAATGAAGTTGTAGTTGTTGTCGATAATGCTGATAATGGCGATGATGATGCAGCGGATGATGGTGATGAGTTTTTTGTCGATGCTGCTGCAGCTGTTGTTTTCGCTACCACTGCTGTTGATTTACAATTCAACAAAAATATGACTAGAGAAACATCAAACAACTGCGATGCAGTGGCTGAAACTGCTGTCGTTAAACGTTCCACATTTATCCAAAGCGGCACGCTCATGTACAAACACATGCTGAGTTTTATTTAAAGCAGAGTGTTTGTTTACTTTTAAGTTTTTATTTTTTTTTTTTTTTTGTATTTTGTTTTATGTTAATTTATATTTATTTACACAGAAAATTAACGCAAAAAGTTTTAAACGAAACGGAAAATGTGTCTGAAAATATTTTTAATAGCATGTGGAATGAAATACAAGTTACACACGGTACAACAAATAGTTAGGAGCTTGTTGAAAAACACAGGGACCTCAGCATTCATTTTTTAAGGTTGTTAAGCGAAATACTCGAAAATGAGGAAAGTGGTGACAGTTTCTGTTTTATGGCTTTCATCCTCAGCTGAGTCAGCAAAAATCATGATACGGAAGATTAAATCTATTCAGCTGCACCTCTAAGAGGCAACATCCTGTTAGAATTGCCACTAGGGTGTACAATACAATGGGTCCGTTTCTATGGACAAAAATATCGTTATAGTGTCTTCTATTTTTCGATAGCTTTTGGTATGAGGTTCCAGGACACGGGGACACGAGGACACTGAGATGGCGCATATTTATGCCGTTAAAAAACTTTATTGGTTTCAATAAAAATCTGATTAGAGGAGAAATAAAAAAGTAACAAAGAAACAACACGGGCGGTCAGGGACATTCAAAAAGGTTTTTAAGCTTTAATGTACTAACGGGCGGAATTCGCTCTAAAATTGGGCAGACAGGATTTAAGATTAGTGACAAGAGCACTTTTAGGTCATTGCATCTGCAATAAGCACTCACATATAATGAGCCTATCAAATACAAACATGAAAAGATTTTACGGCCTGGAAGAGAGGTCAATGAAACACTTGATTGCAGACTGCATGACAATTGGACATAGAAGAAACAGGCTACCGAATGCCTATACACTGGGAGAATAAGACTTAGAAAGGCTTCCATTGAATGAGCTGCTGCAATTTTTAAGTGTATTAAATCCGTAAGGAGTAAAAGATGCACAATAGATCAACAATGGTCGCGTGGAAGTGGCTGAATGGGTCCATAACCCACAGGCTAAATTGCATCACATGAGGAAAAAAATCCACTACGACAAATAAAAAACGCCATTTCGATTTTCAATTTTTTTGTATTTTTGTATAAAGGGATCCCTTAAAGAGGAGTGGTACGAGGTCGATGTATTCGGAAAAAATTTTGAAAAGCCAAAAAAATACTGTCTTGGTCTTTGTTGACTTTTCTCATAATCACTACGAACGGCCCGTATTTAGGCTCCTCGAAAATCACATTATTTGCTCCACGGTACTCGTAGAGGAGTAAACTGTATTACTAATCCTTAATAAATTTTCCCCCCAACTGGTTTTTCGAACGCACTGACCCTGTACCTCGCCTCTCACGAAGCTCCCATACAAACATACAAAATCAAACTTTTAGCTATTTTCTGTATATGTGGTAGTAAAACATTTTTTTTCATGCCAAAAGCTTTGGAATTGTCGATGGATCACTACGGATTACTACATTGGCTCACCCTAGTATGCAACCTTTATCGATTTCCCGGGAATTTGATCGCTGCAGCTCTTCTGGCACCCCTCACCAGTGAACACAAACATACACAAGTAAAAACATAAGCGAGTATGAAAATATTTTTAGTATAAACTGCTTGTAAAGCCAACCAATACAAAATGAGCCCAAAAACTCATCCTATTGGAAGTTGCTCTTAGTTTTGCAAATGGCAGAATATGTCAAATTTTTCTTTTGCACATTTGTAAACTAGATAGCTGTATAATACAAAGAACAAGCCATGGAACGGTATACTCCCCAAGACTGAGGAATAATCGTGTCTATGGCGAAGTAGACGACTTTTCGACCAAAATCATAATGAGCGATGAGGCTCATTTTCACCTCAGCCGGTACGTGAACAAGCAAAACTATCGCTTCTGAGGCACCGAAAATCTACGAGTGATGCACGAAGAGCCACTAAAACCGCTTAAGGTGACTTCATGGTGCGCTGCTTACGCTGGAGGAGTCATCGGACATTTGTTTTGTTTTTTCGACGCTGGTCAAACAACAACGCTCTATAGGGCCAAGCTAGTCAAGTTTTTTTTGCCACAATTAAATGAATTAGATCTAGGGGATATATGGTCCCAACAGGAGGGACCAACGGCACATACTGCGTGAGTTACAACCGATATTGTGAAAGCCGAACAACATCGGATGACTACTTTTGGCCAACCTGTTATATGTGGAGGTTAAAAGTGAAGTTCAGCTATAAAGCTAAAATTATTGCATAAAAATCGCATGACCCAGTGCAAGATTTGAAATCGTTCCGATCAGTATGACACAATAGGGACAGGCACCAATTGAAAATCAATTGAATGTTGGCGAGGAAATATATCCAACCATTAGAAAAAAAAACAGTGATACGATTGACAATTGATCAGTAGATTAAATATAGACAGTCAGTAATGAAAGATTCTGGCAGAGGCATGACTATACGCTGCAATATGCAATCTAGTTATGCTAAGTACGAATCGATTTGGGTGTCATCTTGATGGATGAAAAAGGGCCATGTCATCTTCAACAGCTAATAAGTTTTTAATCTTATTTTATTTGCTTTCTTTAGTAATGTCAGTCATCACAACTTTATTACAAACAATTTTTTTCATTTCAAAGCATTCAAACTGAACTTAAAAGCCCCATAGATATTTATCAATTGTAAAATGCATTTATACTAAAGCAAATAGTGCAATTAAATTTTACTTTTTATACCAGCTATAAAATTTCAATAAACCAACGCTACTGCTAATTCAAAGTCACATGTTTTATTTTTTTCACTCATTACTTGATTATTTGGGAAATTTTTAAATAACTATTTATTTAATTATTTTATCTAGCTTCTTTTTTGATTAATTTGATTTGTTTTTCTTTTCTTTTCACTAATGAACTTTTTTTTACAGTTAGAAACTTTTTCACAAACTGAAACTCGTTACAAACTTGTCTAACAATTATAATTTTTAATTCAGATTTTATTATGTCATTTCTTTTTAATAACAACTTTTTTCGATTTACGTTCCGAATTATAAATTTTCATTCATAAATCTTTTGTTTATTATACTTGGTTTTTTTTTTTTGCTTTGGTATTTTTCCACTTTTCTTTTGCTCTCAAATATTTTACTTTATTGCACAAGCGGTTGTGTGTGTGTGTGAGTATGTGTGTTAGCGGGTTAGTACTGCCAGCATTTGTATTTAAAGTAGTATTAGTTTTTATTCCTCTTTTTAGTAAATATATTTAGAAGTGTGTTTGTTTAGCTTTACCGCCGGTTTACGTATTTGCGGTCTACTTCAAAGTTTTCCGTTTTCTCATCTCTTGACACGTCCAACACGTAAGTCAAACTAATGACAACTAACTGGAGATTTTTAGTTTTCGTAAAATTTATACATCAAAGCAAATCGCCAGCCTGCACTTAAATGTTGCTCTTTATTTAAGAGCTCTCTTAAATTAAGCAAAACTAAAAAATATACTCTTTTGTTGAATATTTTTGCTTGTGCCACAAAAAAAAGTCGTAAAATTTTGCTTTCAGTTTTAATTTATTGTTCCACAAAAGCAATGATTAAATCTTTTTGTTTCAGGTCTTTAACTTAAAAAAAAGCAGCAGAATTTTCAAAAAGAAAAAAAGAAAAAAAAAATAACAGATGCTCTCAAAGGAAATTAAGTTTCCTGTTTATGTGTCAAGCAGAAACTTTGTTTACATCTTAGTGCTGTTTTTATAATTTCAGTTGGATATAAATAATCTACATCAGATTTTCTACTTTGGGTCGAAACAGGTATTGTACGATTTTTTTGACATTCCTATTTTCGCTTATACAAATCAAGTAAAAGTTATTTAGCTGGCTGTCTGCATTAGCCAAAGTAGATTTAATTGCGCAGCCTAAAATCATGCTTTATTTATAGCTTTTGTACTATTCCTAACAATATGCAACTGATATATGAAACAGTGAAAGGGGATCACAATAATCTTTATTCGTAAGACTTTGCGAAGAGCGATAAAAAAATGAATGAAGGAGCTAATAATCTGATTGCCAGGGGTTTTAGTAACCATTTATTTACTGTTGTTTTGTACGATTTGTTTACATTAATCATTGCTCGGTTTTTTTAATATGAATTGTTTGAATCTCCTTGTAAAAAGTGCACAAATTAAGAAATGGCAAATGAATCCTCCTTATTTTACATCTTCTGTTTAAAATTGTTTAAAATTGAAGACAAAAAAGAATACTGCAGAATGGAGTACCAACCTGGATGAAATTTGTTGTATGTACATGTACAGCTCTTTGACTTTAATATTATAATTTTCTTGAGCTGAAAGTATTTCTTATTACAAGTTATTTATTCAAGTATTCTTGTCGATATTTTACTCTCCTTCGGATTAAGCAGCTCTTTAGCTTTACAGGAGACCATAACTCCCCACACATTGTTGTTATCGGCTGCTGCAACACCCAATGGAAGAGTATATGGAGAAAGCATTAAACTTTTTTACAATGGTTACATAAAATATGAAACTGCAAGAGACTAGCCTTGATCCAACTCATAATAACAAAACACTTATTAAGTTCATTACTTAGGCTGGGGTACAACTAGCAGTCTCTAAGGTGGAATACCTCTCGTCAGCCTTGTGTTTTCTTTAGTTTCTACCAAATGCAACATTTTTGGCACACAGCCAACTAATTTCTTGCCTAAACAAAAGTTAAGCTGTTTGCCTTTAAAAACGCTTACAATATTTCAAACAAGACAAATTTTTTTAGCACATGCAATTGCAGTTGAATCCTAATTATCAAAACTCATACAAATTTAGCGCGGCTCCCCAGAAAGATTTATCATGAAAATCTTCAAATATGAAGAGCTTGCAAAAGTTTACTGCGTGATTTAAATAAAGTAATCAAAAACATATAGACGGAAATACAATCGCAATCAATTTATTATTTACTGATTTTATGTAATTTAACAAAAGGTCGGCAAAGCTAGAATTTTATTTCATTGCCTCTTTGCTGTTTATCCACCATCGGGGCTCAGGTCAACGTTCTTCGACACCTGAAGAAGCGGTTGCTGCATTCAGAATACATATTTTATGCGCATGCAAAAATGTATGGATCTGCATGGGGAAAATTTTGAAAGTTTTTGTTCATTACTTCCGAAATATGAAAGGCAACCCTTGTATAAAAATAAATACTTTTAAATAAGTGTAGTTTATCAAGCAGATAATTGAATCTGTTCAACTGAAATCAAACCATTTCCCCAATTATTTTGCGTGGTCAATAAAACAATGATGAAAACTTTTCTATCTGATTTAATGTATACTAAACACATAACACAAGGGAACAAGGTATTTGTTGTTTATGAACTGAATGTTGCTTTAAAGGTAATTTGGGACGCTGAATCGAAATCTGCACTTGGTTTTTTGTATCAGCTCGACTTTTTGAGATATAGCGTTATGTCTATAATTATGGCGCTTCCAGTACAAATATTTAAATAACTTGAAAACAGTTCACCATATTCAGTTAACAAAAAAAATTGAAATTCGTCAACAAAATTATCTTTAATCCTGTGGGCACGGATTGTGTGTGCTGTTCCATTTACATATTTGATAAGTGTATGAAAATCGCGATTTTTGCCAATTTAGTTATCTCAGTAAATCGTTGAGAAAATCAAAAGTTGTGCACCGATTTCAATGAAATAGAGCTCATTTGATTCAAAATATATTAAGCTAAATGCTTTAAGACCAGCATTGTGACTTTAGTTGCACTATTTTTATTTATGAATTTTTAAATAAGATTTTTTTTTATATAAAATTGCTATTTTTTCAAAACTACAACGATATCTCTGAAACTACTCGTTCAAATTAAAAACAATGTAGGCACAGATTAAAGATAATTTAGTTGATGAATTTCAATTTATTTTTTTAACTGAATATGGTGAACCGTTTTCAAGTTATTTAAATATTTGTACTGGAAGCGCCTTAATTTTAGACATAACGGTATATCTTAAAATGTCGAACTGATGGAGAAAAATGGAGCTTAGATTTAAAATCAGCGACCTTAAATTAGTATAAAAAAAATTGCTATAGAATTCCAAACAACACTCAAAAATTTCAATTTTGTTCCCTTGTGTAATCAATTGAATTTCCGCCTTAATAAGTGAAGTAAAGTTGTGATGAATAATTTTAAAATTACTTAAAACTACAATTTCTAATTTAAGTCTATTTTTGCTTAACGTTAATTCTTTAGCTCCATACCAAAAAGTGCATAAAATGTTTAACTCGTACTTGTGTCTTGCAGTGTAATTTCAAAAATGCTTTTCTCTGTGGTTTACCACCTCTCACCTAAAGTCATGCACTTGTAAATGATTTTATATGTTGAATGGATATGTAATGAAGGTTACTGAAGAAAACCTGAAAACTTTTAATAATTAAACATAAGATCAAGCGATTTATTTGTAGTGAAAGTTTTGTGCTGTGATGTAAAAAGTTTAAACAAACTTGTATGTATATGATTTTAATATCTTTACCGTTCCCCCTCCTATCACACCTTCTTTGTCCACTGCACACAAAGTAAAAACAAAAGTTATTGAAAAAATCCACGTGCCATTTTTTCATATTGTGTATCTTTTCATTCTGTTTTGATTATCTTGTTTTTAAATCTCTTTGTAGCATGACATAAAAAAATGGTGAGTGAATTTGAGTGCATACTAGAAATCCAAAAAGGAAAAAAAAGAGTATCAAACGAAAATCATGTGATAAAAACTGTTTTATTGAATGCAAATAAGAGCACAACAATACAAGAGAGCTGCAAGTAACATGGCCAATAAAAATATTTCAATTTAAAACAAAAAGCAGGAAAAAAAACTTAGAATGAATGAAAATGTTTGGTTTTTATTTTAGGCAGTGTAGTACCCCAGTTGTTAATTGCTTAAAAATATTTGAGGTTTACACGCTTCATATTAAAGTACCATTGTAGATCTGGGAGATATTTTAAATTTAATAAATCTTGATAAATTTAAAACTCGGCAACAACAAATCTCATACATTTTTAATTTACTAAATTAAAACCGCTGCAATGCCAAAAACAGTAGTAGATTTACTAAATGTAGCAAGTGGATTTATTTACAAGTATGAAACAGCTGACAGATTTGGCGCCACATTGTTTTTTTGCTTACAGATAATAAAGTGAATTGTAAACATTTCTTAAATTTGCAATGAAAAAGACTTTTGGCTGTAAAATATCTAAACAAAAGTCAGCTGTTTCAACTGTTTTACAATACCAATCAAAAAGTCGCCCACACTTAGAAGTATTTTATTTAAAATTATTTTAAATATAATACGAAGTGTGAAAACCACTATTGTAGAAAACGACAGCGAATATATAGTATACCGACTCGATTTTTCTGGCCAACAATTTGTCCATTTTGTGCCATCGTTTTTTGCGATAGCTTTTGGTAAGAGGTAACGAAGTTTTAAAATGCAATACCAAAAAAATCCCTTTCGAGACGCTCTATATAATTTAATTTTTTTTTATTTGGTTTGGAAAACCATTTAAGGAGGTGTAGTACGGGGCCAGTGCATTCGTTATACAGGCCTGTTTAAAGTCACAGACGGTTTCAAAATCACGGAGGTGATTTCTTGGTGTTCTGAAAATCACGGGACTTAAGAGTTTTCGGCGTGCTTTTTTATTTTCGAAATTACGGATAAACAGCTGGTTTGTTTTGTTTACATACATAATTATAAAATTATAAAGAGGAAAGACGCGGAGAGTTAAACAAAAGAAAATAAATATAAAAACAAGAGTGTTGCCACTGTTCTAAACTAGGTATTTTTTTAATATACGTACATTTTTGCTTTTATATCATTGAATTTACCAAGTAATTGATTTAAGCCGCAACACAAACTAATTCCGTTATTAGGACTTTCAAATGGTAACAAAATGTTTGGAGAAGACTCTTTAGCAAAATGAATTAAAAAAGCATTCCGAAAAAAACCGTTTTTAAAATGTGTTTAAGGAATTATTTTTATATACTAGTCACTGATGATCAGTGTACAGCATGTGAAACGGCCATAGTTGTATCTCAGCTAGTAATTATTTCAATTTTGTTTTTATCATCACTTTCAAAGTGTTGATTGCAACAATTAACCGAAAAATTCGTTCTCAGTTTTAAGGACGTTAAGCTAAACTTAAGCCTTTTTAATATGAAATTAACACCTGCAAATTGAAAAATTTACATATAAGTGCAACTGTGTGTTTTAGATATTTTTTATTATTCTCCTCTTCTCAACAACTTTTACACTTAAGACTTGCAGAGGCATGTCATTTTATATAGTGTGAGAATTTACAGATTATTCAAATTTTTTTTTTTATTCTATTTGCTTACAGTTTACATTTCCGTTATTCCAAACATCCCACTGTGTCACAGTTGACAATTTGGAAAAAGTTTTTTTTTGTGTTTCAAACACAAGTTACAAATTTTATTGTTGAAATTTGTCCCATTTCGCTCAACTTTGATCTCCATATATTTAAACGATGCACTTTAGAATGCATTTTCTAACAAATTTAATTGTAAATGTGAGAATAAAAATTAAAAACTGAAAATGTGACTTTACACATTCAGTGCGTAAGCAAATATGAATATCAGCATGAATGTGTTTTAAATTTTAGATGTAGGAAAAAGCAACAGGATATCTTGTACACTAAATCTGCATGGAGAAAAAGAAAGAGCCGAGCAAACAAACAAACAAACAGACGGATGGACAGACACGTTTGTACGACAAAACAAGTACAACTGTAAAATGTGTGTCACCATTAAAATAACTAAGATTTGTTGTCAACATGTGTCATACAATGTGAACTGAGATCATCATCATCATCATCAGCCGCAGCAGCCCCCTCCCCAGCTACGTTTCGTTGGAAATGAATGAAAATGGATTTATAACAAAAGCAGTTAGAAGGAATACTTTTCAGAATGACATGCATATGTAAGTATGTACAATATGCGGAAGATTTTGTTCAAAAAAAAAAAGAAGAAAAAAAGTCGTACTGGCTTTAACTTTATAACTTTACAACTGGAATATGTTTTACATGAAGCTTCTTCTTCTTCTTCTTCTTCCTGCAACATGATGACACACATTTTAGAAATATGTCAACATTTTTGGTTTTTACAAATTTATTTCTGTGATATTTTTTTGTGTTACAAAAAATCGTTCGAATATTATTTGTAAGAGGCTTCTTTAGTTTTCATGTTGTAAATTTTGATATAAGCGATAGTTTGTTGTATGATTATTTTTGATTACATGTTTAGCTAGCGAAACCTACAAAAGCAAATATGTGAACTAAAATTCGTATCTCAAACCACACGATTTCATAATTGGTGTGCGAGTGGATTACTCTGGATGTAGAGAATATAACAATAACTTGCAACAAGGCTATCACAGTTCAAATCTTTAAAAGCTTTTTTATATCAAACCGTTGATGAGCTTCTGTTATAATGTACATAATGATTACAAAGTGAACTTATTAAAAAAAAAATACTGAATATTGTTGTTTTATAATATATTTAGAAATAACATTTCTAAAGATATTAATTTTACCAGCGAACCTCTAAGATGCCAATTTGGCGCTGAGGTATCATTTTGTTTATTGATATATATATATATATATATATATATATATATATATATATATATATATATATATATATATATATATATATATATATATATATATGTTATGAAAAAAAATCACAAGATAAAAAAAACGTGCAAATTATCTTGGAATCACCAGTTCCACCTTAAAAAAAATTATACAAGATTTCAAAAACAGACATTAATTTGTAATAAAAAACTGACACCAAAAATATTTTATTAATATTCTTAATGCTAATTTTTCGACTGTGATGTTTAATATTTTAACTTAATAATAATTCGAGTTTGAGTTCACTTGTTTTTTTTTTTAATGCCTGTTTAATTCATTATGTCGATACCTCATTGGGTATCTTCTGCAGGAATTTTTTTATGTTTGATGTTTTTTTATAAAATTTTTAAAAATTTTTTTGAAAAAACATTAAACCTAAAATAACTTTTGAAGAAGATACCCATTGAGGTAATGAAATATTGAATTAAACAAGCGTTTAAAAAACAAAGAAACAAGAGACCTCAACGTCAAATTATTAAGTTAAAATATTTTATTAATAACTAAACTAATAAGGAGCCACGAATTTTAAATACAAATTCTGAATATTTTAGCGAAAAAAAAAATATTTGCGCTTGTTGGATAAATCAGTAAAAAAAAAAAAAGTAAATAGACTGATTTCCAAACATCGTTGCATCTTCTTGTTTGAGCCAAATATCAAATAAATGTCGAATTTGCGCATGGAGTGACACTGAAAAAGTCACAAAATGTATGTAATAAGCAGCCTACAGCAGAAGAGACCAACATTCTTTAAAAAAAAAACATACGCGCAAAAGTAATATATTTAAATATAAAAAATATTGTTATTTATACTTTTTTTTAAGTACTTTGATGGTGCATGTTTTAAATATTTATACTTTTCTCTTTATTTTACATTCCATGTAAGGCTACAAAACATGTGTGGACCGAATTTTCAAGAAAAAAAGGTGTTACCATATTTTAATAACATCATACTAAATCACTAATGCAAAATCGCACTGGACTAACAATAATTTGCTACGTTTCGTGGCCCATAAAAAAAACCCCTTGCTGGGGGAAATTGCACTGCTGCAGTGCAATTTTCTAGACGGCAATAGGATACACGAGCACCATGGTAGCCCGCAGTCCCGAAGAGCATCAGTCCTTGAACCAAAGCTAATGTTTCCGCTAATCCAGTTGCTTACAAAGCAGCGTCTGCTGCTGTACGCGGCGAACTTGAAATAGATTTATTTATATTTCTTAAGCCGGCGAATAACGCGACAAACAAAGCAGTACCATGTGGCCATTTCGGTTTTAGTTTTCAAGTGTTTCAGTAAAAACAGTTAATTTTTACTTTAATAGTTTTTATTTTAAGTGCTAAACTTTGACTTTTTCCATTTAAAATAAAAAGCCAACTTATTGGATTATAAAACATGTTTGTAGTGTTTAATTTTTGGTTTTTGGTAATGCTAATTTTTTTTAATATGGTCACTCCATCAGCTGTTCAACTATAATAAGATAAAATTAAAAACCTAAGAAAATGGATACAAGTGAAATTATAAATGAAAATATTAAACTTCATGAATGTTCATATAATCTGGGATCACGTTCATTATCTTAATTATTTTTACAAAATTTGAAATTCTTTGATTCATTTAATTTTTTTTTTATCTTTGAACACACAATAAACAACTTTATCAATTATAATAGATGTTTTTGTTTTTCGTCGCTATTGTGTTTCATATGACGAATTTACACAGCGAATTTTAACCGGCGTATTCGTCGTGTTGGACGAAATTCGTCGTTCGCCCCAGTTGTGTTCCTGGCATTACTTCGAATAGCGTCTTCAGCACAATCACAATGAAAAATTTTATAATAAAAATAAATATAAGATAATTTTTAGATCAAATAAAAAAAAGGAAAAACCCAAATATTTTTATATAATACAAAGCAAAGTTGAAAAATTATTGGCTGCGGTACTTGCAATGGCTGTTTCATTTCCACCACCACCATTATCAGCTCCAGAAAGGCTTCGCACTCAGGTCACAACTAATTGCACGCTCTTAATCAGCCACTATTATTGACTTTATATATATTTAAGCCACTGATCATTTGGCAATTTGATTACTGTGTTTTTCAAATTGACTATTTGCGAGACTTCTGTATGTGTATGTTTGACATTTTCTCTAAATCGATAAATGATATGGCTAAACTTGTGAATCCAGCACTGCTTTTGCATTTGTATTTTCTTTTTTAATTGTGTTTTGTTCCCATTTAAACTTTTTGCCACTCCTTTCCGTTTTCGAGAAACATACAACATGTCACCCCCAGTGAGTATAAATTTATTTTAAAGTTTTTGATATTTTTTTTTTGTTTTAATAATTTCGCACTGAATATCATTTTAATTGAAAAAGACGAATAGATGACAGCCACTGCAGTGAGACAAAAGAAGACTTTATTAAATTTCTAAGTTGTATTTCAGTTTGGTTTCATTATTTAATAGAGAATTAATTAAAATATCATTCATTAGTCTGTATGTGTTGACAACATATGTTTGTTATTCTATTTAATGGTATTATTAAATATTCTTTCAAAACGCCTCTAGTCATATGCAGACAGGCAGACACATGCAACTGCACACACACAAACATATAAATATGCTTTGCAAACACATGTCGAACATGACATTTTAAGATATTTTATTTTGTTTTTCTTACTTTTTCTCTAATAAACTTAATTTTTATTGCTGAGGACATACAAAACGTAGAAAATTGATGTGTGCATGTGCGTGTGCGTATGCGACTGTGTGTGTATGTGTGTGTTTATTTTATGTAAATATGAGATTGTGTGTGACCATGGGCACATGTGTGTCTTTATGAAAGCTTTTTAATGTTGTTTCGTGATGTGTGCACATGAACAATAAGGTGACGCTGCAAATATTATCCTTGGACTAAAAGAATTGAAACATTCTGACTAGAAAACACATACTTGGTAAAGCATTTTTAACATTTAAAATATTATAAAGGAAAACATTTTTTGTTGGGGAAAATGCAAAAAAAAAACCTGGCACATTTCTCTGCCAGCAGCGAAAGTTTCACTACAACCAGCATTTATACAGTTTTTTTTTTTTTTTCTCAAAAAAATTTGTGTTGGTCCAGTGACAAACATTCATTATAAAAAAACAAATAACGTAGCGCTATAGCTTTTTTGAATGACAAGCTTATAATTGTGTCTAGTGAGTCCACTCTTGATTGATTATAGAACACACACAACATATAAGTACAGTATTTCTCGGCAGATCCAGGAGAAAATAAAATGCAAGGTCTATCTAAGATAAAACTCTTTTTAGTAGACTCACAAAAAGCTAAAAATTTTGCCAAAGAGGGATAAGGAAGCAATAAACTGCACAGCTAACTGACCAATCTTGGCTCATCAGCTGCAACACATTACTGACTCAGGAAAGCCACCAAAAGAATAACTAATGGAATATTATACACCATTCACCGATTAAAGAACTCAATCTGACACGGGCCCGTACACATGAAGAAAAAGTAAATGATTTCGCAAGCCATAACGCTGAAACCTCCACAAACCCAATGGATGAACAGGAGCAATTATTTCAAAGTACTTGAAACAGCACTTATAACTCGCAAATCAAACAAATTTCACTACTTTTTAATCAATATCAATTAAGTAAAGAAAAGTAAAATTTATTTGCTAGGTGGACTACCGGCTGTTTCTGGGTAGCAAACACCCTTCATCAGCACCCTATGAACTTTGGACGTGTCAAATTTCAGAATTTTGGCACAGCTGCTTTAACCACTCGGCAACCAAAGCTCACGCAATTTTACTTTTCTGTTTGTATACTTAATTAACATTAACCAAAGCAATGATATTTTTTTTTTTTCAGTTGATGAGGTCAAAAAAGTCATAAAAACTCATGTGAAAAATAATAAGTCTCCTGTAGTGCAATTCAGTTATCAGTTTTAACGCTAATAAAATCGTTTAAATAACTTGACATATAAATTAGTGCTTTTGGTAGTCGAGTCGGTAACACTTTATCAAGATATTCGCCGGCATTTAAAAGCAGCTCTTTTTAAAGGCCGACTAATTGGTGTTAGTTTAGAGCCAATTTCATTTATGGTGTTTATTTTAACTTTAAAATTTTAATTGAAATGACTTTTATTTGGCTTACCATTAATCCGAAGATTAGAATTTTAGTACTATTTACTAACCCCCTAATTCATAAAAATTATAACAGGCTTCTAAGACTGTTATATGACATATTTGTATTGAAAATCTGTCAAATAAGAGCTTTATAAACCTGTTATTATTTTTATGAATTAGACGGTAAATATGCACGTACTATAATTAATAAATATTCATCCCTATCTTGAGTAAAATGTCTTATTTTTATTCCCATAAAATTTTCTTTTCCCAAACAGGGAAATTTGCTATCATGAATATAATGGGAACGTTTGGTGAACCAACGGCGTGCTATCGGCGGCAAAACTATCGCCTCAGTAAAGACATTATAAGACACAACACTGACCCAATGAAAAGTATTATCGTCTTAGAAAATTTCAAAAAACGGGGAAGTCCTACGGAATATCAAATTTCTATCGTATTAGTTTTCGTTTGTATAATGCACTGCATTCACACTATCACACTTGCACGTATTATTTTGTTTTTTTGACAAGTATTATTACAAAGTCTGAGTTGCCCTTTATCATTACTAAAATTCCATATAATTTGTCTTATTCATGGGCTCAAGATAATTTATACTCCACTAAGTAAAATCAATTATTTGCTGTCACTTTTCTGACAGGTTTAGTAAAAAAAAAAGTTAAATTGAAACTGTTAAAGAAATTTCACTGCCAATTTTGAATCCAAACTGATACTTACGAAATAAATACCATACTATGGCAGTTGAAAATTTCCAGAAATTTATGTGTCCCTAATTGATTATTTATTTTTATTTTATTACTTTCATTTTTTCTTTTACTTATCCTGTGTGGTCCATACTGTTGAGTACGTTTGGAACGCATGTGGTTTTTCTGCAGACACGTTTTACGCATTTCTTTATAGAGCACACTATTGTTTTGAAACGTACATCTGTATGCACATTCGAAATGTGGCAGATCACGCCTGGAAGTTAAACAATTTGTTAACTGAGCAAAATAATAAATTTATTGCTGGCAGCACTGTTTAAAGACTTTAAAGATGCTGTCAAATTGTCAGTAAGCGATACATAAATATTTTTCTTTCTTTACTATATGTATATACTTCTTGCTTCCATTTGTTTGCCACGAATGGTGTAATAAATTTAATATACATACAGTTGTGCATATCGCTAAAATATATAAATTTATTTCTTGCTCTTTCTTCGTAATCCAATTTAAATAATGACATGTGCCATATTTGAATTATTACTTGCATTTTTTTTTTCTTCATTACTCCCTAACACCCTCTGGTCTGGGTACATGCTACAATGACTTATGTACATTTAAGGGGGGAAACATTTTTCAACACTTTTCTTGCTAAACGTGTTATAAACAAATACAATTTTCAATGTAACACTCACGTTTATATATTTTTTACAATTTTCGTTAAAGTTTCGTTCACATTTGTTGCAGCGTTCATGTCGTTAAAAAATGAAAATAAAAAAAATAAAAACATTCACCCCTTTCACTATTTAATACCAACAAAGCGAAAAATCACTGATGGCTCGACATAAATTCAACTTTCTGCTGAAATCAGTGAGCAAATCGTACTTGGATTCGTATTTGTAGTGCAGTGTTAGTGTGTGTGTGTGTGTGTGTGTGTGTGTGTGTGTGTTTGCCTTTTGTGCATCTGAACACTTTCGTTGCATTACAAACAACTTGGCTGCTGACAAATTCAGCATATTGCACATTTTTGAGGCAAAATACCAGCACAGTGTTGGATTACACAAACTGGAAAACTGTTAAATATTTTCAGGTTTTATTGCACAAATAGAGGGCTGAAGTTTTATTTCTGCATTACCACATGAACATTTTTATTTTTTTGTTATTTCATAAAATCTGAAATATTTACAGAATTGCCAGTTTACGTACATATGTATATTAAATTTGAAATATCGTAAATTGATTTTATATGAGTCCAGTATATAGCTAATTAACTAGTATTAAGCGAAATGCATGAATGATGATTTAAATGAATTAAACTCAAATTTTATACATTATTAATAACACTGTGCTTGAATTTGGAACTTTTTTTTGCCGACAAACGGGGCACCCAGAGACTAAACCTAATTCGGGTACGCTGAATTCAGTGGTGCTATCCGTTTTTCTAGGTTAGCTCGCGTTTTCGAGATTTACCGTTATTTTAAAAATGGAGGAGGTTGCACTACATGTATTGAACTAACTAAAAAAATTTTTCGTTTATTGATCTTTAGTAAAAAATCAAAATTCCGCAATAAAATAACCTTTAATTTGATATATAATTTATTAAAATTTTTTTTTTTTAGAAAAAAAAATTTTTTTTTTTTTGAAAAAAAAAATTATTTTTTGCAAATTCTTGAAATTTTGTGATCTTTAAAACTGCATAAAAAATTGAAAAATTATGCTATGCCAATAAATTTTCCCGTGTATATAAAAAATTATGTTTGAAACAAAACGAGCTTTAAATGACCAAAATCTGTGGGCAACTTTTGATTTTATTCACAAAAGATGAAAAATTGCAGTTTCAACCTGTTACCAGACGAAGCCTCAAAAATTGAAAAAAATGTTTTCTTGTTAATTAAAGTACATTTCTGTATGTTCATATAAAAAGTTTTTTGTAACTATCTAACATTAAGATGTGTTAAAAAAGTGTTATGAAACCCTTTTGCATAATTTGTACTATTATGCAAAATTATGGATTAGTAAAAGTCTTACTAATCCACAGTTTCGACTTGCCAGTAATTTTTTGGCCAAAAGAAATTTCGATAGACGTAGAGTAAGACTCCATTCCATTTACATTATTTTCTATAGATAATGCTGTCAGCTAGAATTCAGCAATCCATGGCCTTTTTTTTTTTTTTTTTTTTTTGTTTGTTTCGAATTATATTTTCAACGATTTTCTATTTAGAAACAAGTTAAGTTTTATTAAGGAAAAGGGCATTTAGCAAATTGAAGAACTTGAAGTCTTGCTTTCTCTTTAATCATAAAACTGGATTTTTTTTTTTTTAATTTACACTTTACGGTTGCTACTTATGCAGACGATACAGCATTGATAACGTATAAGGATTGTCCTACAGAGTGTTCATATATAATTCAGGATCATTTAAATAATATTGCTGTTTGGCTTAATAAGTGGAATTTATGCGTTAACACTGATAAATCATCGCACAACACTTTCACTCTAAGGAGATTGCCCTCCAATATTTCTGAATGGGGAACAAATACCGAAATCCACCTGTATCAAATACCTTGAAAGATTGACTTGGAAAGACCATATTAAAGCGAGCACTTAAATATTAAAACAAAAAAATGTATTGGCTACTCGGCAGAAATTCCCAGTAAGCCTTGAAAATAAAGTAATGCTTTACAAAGCCATCCTTAAACCAATATGGATGTATGGAATACAATTATGGGGAACAGCGAGCAACTCAAATATTGAAATACTACAGCAATACCAATCTAAGACTTTAAGAATGATTACAAGTGCTCCCTGGTATATTTCGAACAACAACATTCATCTAGATTTACGAATGCGCAAGGTAAAGAATGAAATAAGTAGGTTTAGCGAAAGGTACGTTGATAGACTCAGTAATCATAGCAATGCCTTGGCTATTGCCTTACTTGATGACAGTGAGGAAATTGTAAGGTTGAAAAGGTTTCATGTTTTGGACTTACCTTTTAGAAAATAGAATCTTAACTTTTTTAAATATGTAAATATTACTTTTTAAGTATTGTGTATATGTTTTAGTCTCACTGGAGATTAAAACAAATGTAATTTTTAAGCCTTCATGAAATTTGCTTAAAAAAAAATTTACACTTTACTTCAACAACGTTCTACTGTGACTGGAAAAAAAACGTATTTAATAGCGGCAGCATTCAGGTTCATGGAATAAAAATATCAAAATTTGTGGCGATATAACTAAAGATTTCTTTTGTGCACTTTTTCATGTGTGTATTGAATAAACTTGCGTGCACACATACATATACACATACATACATATATGTATATCTTACATTACATACATTACATACATACATTACAAAGACTCAGTAGGCATGAACAGCACTCCTGGCAAATGCTTGCCAAAAAAAAAACAACAACAAGAATATATGCAGGGCAAAAACGAATTAACCAGTAGGCTATAATTAATAAATTAAAGCTTTGATAAAAACCAACGGCCTAATAAAAAAAATACCTTGATTTTATATTAAAATCTTGTTTAACAAATTTTCATGTCACACATTTTTTTTGTGTTTTTTTTTTCTTCATAAAAAAATACATCTGTTACAATTTAGGTCCTTTTCAGACGAAAGCGGAGTGCCGCATCTGCAAAAAGCAATGATGCTTTGTATTATTGTCATTTTCAGTCTATTGCCAGACTTTTTTACCTGCTGCCTGTAGAGTGCTATGAAATATGAAATTTATATTTTTCTGGTTTTATTTATTTTTTTGTATGCTGAAGTCTCATTCAACATTAAATACAAGAATATTCTTATTTACTTTTAAGTTCTTGTAATAAAAATAAAACATGAAAAGAAAGTAAAATCAATATTTAATGGTTGAGTTGAATATCTAAAAAAGAAAAAGAAAGTTTGACTGTTTGTATGCGTTTGGTTGTTTTATTTCAGAAAAACTTTCCATAAAACTCCAAATAGAGAAAAGTTTTTAAAAAGTTTAAGAAAAAGCTATAAAAAATTAAATAAAACTAAAAGTGTACACAAACGAAGGAAAGCTGCTAGAGTTTTTTTTGTAAAACAAGTAAGTCTATATGTAGTTAGCTTTAGTATTGTTAGTTCTAGTTCTAGTTTTTTTTTTACATAATTAACACCTGAAGCACAACTAAAATAATATCAGTTCTATATTCAACCACTGATAGCAAAATAAATTATATTTTAAAACAAAATAAATTATTCGTCTAGAATATGCTACACTTGGCGGCGCAATCATGTTCTCTTCTACACAAAAATAATACAAATTTGCCAAAATTTACACGTTCCTTTTTTAATAGATACACTGCACATAATAATTTTGTTCCCGTATTTCACATTAAGAGCACGAAAACTGTTCCCGTGCTCAAAGTTGGGGTAAGTGAGAGAACTTTTGAGAGAGAAATACTCTTGTTCTTCGATTTGTGTGCAGAAATTTGTGATCAATGAGAATCATTCTCTGGTAAATATTCTTCAAAAACGTATTCTTGCATTTCAATAATTTTATTTAACAGCAATAAAATAAATTTGGGAAATTCTGCAACTTAATAAATAAAAGAACATTTATTTTTGTTTGAGTTAATGGAAGAAAGTATTCACTAATAGTTATACCATACCTGTAATAACAGGAAACTCCGATTACATATCTTTTTTAACTCCGTAACGTTGGGCAGAAATTTACATAAAGACTTCATCAACGTGAAATTCAGTAAATTCTTTTTACAGGCAGTTTTTATGAAATTTAATTTTTCCAACTTTAGGTTTAAAAAAAATAGACCTTAATGCTTTCTGTCTTTTTTCCATTCATTTTGAATTTATGGTCGAATTATATTACATTTGTTAATAGTTGTGTCAGGCTTAGTGTTGCCAGTTAAGGGGGTTTCCCCCTAGATTTAGGGTTTTTTTTCTTTTAATAGTGAATTTGGGGTATTAAATTCTTTCGGGGAAAATTTTGGGGGAAACAATTTATTTTTGGGGTATTTTAGGGGATTTCTGTGTTTGGCTGAACGGTAAAATGGCAGGATTTTTCAGCTGATAAATTTCAAGACTAACCCCCGATTTTTGACTTGGGATTTAAATACAAAATTAGTAAATTTTCCTTAAAATTTAAGTTGGATTTAAAATAGCTTTCTGTTTTACAGTCTAAAATTATTTTTGGTAATTAATTGTAATAAAAGTATGGCAGCACAATGTAAGTGTCAAAAAATTATCGATAACTCAATAAAAAACAGCTGTTTAAACAAATTTGGAGGCAAGTGAAATTGTGAAACGTTTAGAAAATAATAAATTGTTTAGTAAAAATTATTAAAATGAGTAGCAAAAGTGATAAAAGGACTCCCAATTTCACTGCCACAGAAGTTGATTACCTTCTGGAAATAATAAAAAATCAAATTATGAAACAACAAAAAAACATGTGCAATTTTCTTAATTTGCAGAACAAAACCAAACTGTCAAAATCATATGGCAGTACGAAAAACTTAAATCGATTTTGAATGGGCACGACAGGCCGTTTAAGTTTGATTTAAATAGCAACTGTTTGACTCAATTTTGTATTTTAATCAAATTTAAATTGCAATAGCATTTAAAATCCAAGTCAAAAAATTGGGGGTAACGATTTCTAAAGTCAATTCGAGTACTTTGTTTGTTGAGTTGAATAAATTTTTTCCTTATAAGTCATTTTTTTTTTTAATTTTTATGTTTCTTTAGAATGGGGAAAATTGAAATATTTAGGAACTTTTGATATAATTAAAACTCTTTTTTATGAAAATGTCAAAAGTTTATGTTCGAAGAAGACTTACAAACTCTTAATATATTTGGAGACACTTAATTTTTTCTACATACGCAGATAACAATTTCCAGCTGTCTATAAATACGTACTTAGATCTCGAAATATGTGAATACAAATAAACCGAAAATTTATAATAAATATACATACGCCTGTAATCATAACATGCACCGAAAAATACACATACAATCAGTTAATTTTTACTTATTTTTAATTGGGGAAAGTTTAACAATTTTATGCATTTTCCGCATTGTCAATGCATTAATATTGGTGATTCGTAAACTAAAGCAAAATTTTCACCAAAATTTTTAGGGGGATTTTGAAGAAAAACATTGAATTTTAAGGGATTTTAGAATTTGTTTGGGGGGAAGAAAGACATTGAACTGGAAACGCTGGTCAGGAGAAAGATCTTTTGTAATCAAATTAGAGCGATCAACATTTTTAAAGAAGACAAAAAAAAATAAAGTTGAAAGCTTACTGTGTACATGGGGTACACTCCACGGCTGTTTTACGACCAGTGCGTCGCTCATCACCATCCAAATTGCTTCAAAGGTGGTAGGATGGTTATGCACTAGTTCTTAAAAGCAGTATACAATTGGTCATAGCCTGGGTTTGAAGCAATTTGGATGCTGATAAGCGACGTACTGGTCGTGTGCCCCTGCCAGTAACTCTATAAACACAAAAAAGTGATTTACGTTGTAGCATCGAATTTTAAAAGTTTGTATCTTAATGCTCTGTTTGCATACATCTATTTGAATTTTTATTTCTTTTTGCTGTATGTTGTATGTTTCACTGCCAGTCGTGAGACCAGAACACACATGTCTCAAAAGATCCCATCTGACATTGCGGTATGCCTATAAACTTAAATATAAGACTAAATTATTGTTTTATTACTTTCAAAACAGCCTGCATTCATATAAAAATAAATCTGAGAATTTCAAATGCCATATGGTTTTTTTTATGACAACTTACTCTCTTTTAAATTGTTGCAGTTTTAAAATATACCACCGCCTGGTTCACAACACAATTTTTACCAACACAAACGAGTTATAAATCTATCAGCAAATTGCAACTTTATATTTATTAAGGTGAGTAGACAATTAATTATAAACTTTTACTTCACACTACTTTCATTTGATCAACTTTAGTTTGCACACTCTTGTTATTTAAAATCAGGAAGCAAAACTTTCCGCACAAATTCATTCACAACACCGAACAACCTGCATGGCAGCGTTTATACTCCCCATTACTCGCTTGTTTATACACATACATATGTAGTAGCTTTACGCAAGTTACTTGTCTGTCCTTGGCAACGCTGTAACGGAGGTGGCATAATATTTTCATAGTTTTAGTATTCGTGCCGTGTAAATGACATCGTCATGAAGTCAGTTGTTGTATTTTCGAGTTCACGCAATTTCAAACATATGATGTTGACTGTTTTACCTTCTTTAGTCGCATTTTACACTCAACTAACGTTGCCACTTGCACCTTTGTTGCACACAAAACTGTGCACACGTGTACACATGTTTATTTGCAAATGTAGTTTTGCACACGTGCACAAATTTCCAAAGAAACGCATTTCCATGGCACTTCTCTGCCACCTATTGCAAACTTATTTCTTTTTTTCTTTTTTTCTTTTTTCTTTTGTGAGTAGGAAACAGACTTGTTATGCTCATGTGCCAACAAAAAGTTTGCAGCGTTAGTTTTAAATAATATTTACACTTAAAAGTTAAAGTGGAAA
The DNA here is from genome assembly GCA_963662145.1 of Sturmia bella. Lineage (NCBI taxonomy): Eukaryota > Metazoa > Arthropoda > Insecta > Diptera > Tachinidae > Sturmia > Sturmia bella. The sequence continues at coordinate 22,099,495 of OY759172.1, forward strand.
AAATTTACAGTGGCTAAAAATAAATAAGTTTAAAAAATTTATAAAAATTTAAATGTTGGAAAAATTTTGTATTAAAAAATAAAATCGCACCCAAGACATAATACCAATGTCCAGTTCATTATTGCCTGGATCCGTAGCAATTTGGCTGCTGACGATGGCCGTGGAGTACGTGAAACAGCCAATAAGTCGTCAGCTTTACTTTTATTGCTTTCTTAAAAACTTGCAATCCCAACAAATTTACCACAAACAAATCGTTCTAATTATGAGGAAGTAAAATCAAACTAATAGCTCAGTAATAGAAGACAATATCAATATCTCTTCTACGAAAAGTCTTTTTTAAGAAGCACTTGAATATTTTCTTTGTTTCCACATCATCGTCCACATCATCGTCTCAAAAGATGGACGATTTCAAACAAACTCTAAAATATCGCTCAAGGATCTTCGACAACAATGTCTTCCATGACGGTGTTGCCAACTGGGTTACGCTAGAAACACAACTGGGACGAACGACGAATTTCGCCCAACACGACGAATACGCCGGTTAAAATTCGCTGTGTAAATTCTTCGTACTAAGCACAAAAACGTCACAAAATAGAAACATCTGTTATAATTGATTAAGCAGTTTATTGTTTGTTCAAAGATAAAAAAAAATTAAATGAATCAAAGAATTTCAAATTTTGTAACAATAATTAAAATAATGAACATGATCCCAGATTATATAAATATTCATGAAGTTTAATATTTTCATTTATAATTTCACTTGTATCCATTTTCTCAGTTTCTTAGTTTTATGTTATTATAGTTGAACAGCTGATGGGGTGACCATATCAAAAAAATGTTAACTAAAAAATTTATCATTACCAAGAACAAAAATTTTAACACTATAAACATGTTTTATAATTTATATTAAATTACTTTTTTCAGGCTTAAGTTCAACCCTTGGGTTTTCACTACTTTTTAATCAATATCAATTAAGTAAAGAAAAGTAAAATTTATTTGCTAGGTGGACAACCGGCTGTTTCTGGGTAGCAAACACCCTTCATCAGTACCCTATGAACCTTGGACGTGTCAAATTTCACAATTTTGGCACAGCCGCTTTAACCACTCGGCAACCAAATGTTTTATAATCTAATATGTTGGCTTTTTATTTTAAATGCAAAAAGTCAAAGTTTAGCTCTTAAAATAAAAACTATTAAAGTAAAAATTAACTGTTTTTACTAAAACACTTGAAAACTAAAATTAAAATGGCCACATGGTACTGATTTGTTCGTCGTTCGCCGGCGTAAGAAATAGAAATAATTCTATTTCAAGTTTTCCCAGATATATTAACAGATTGCAATATTAGAATGTATGCGGACGACGTCCAACTCTACACATGGTGCAATACTGATATATATGGTCTACTCAATATTGTACTCCGATCAGGATAAGAATTCTCATTGCAAAGGCTTACTTAATCCCTGCCTTATTATATGGATGTGAGCTTTTCGCCAGCTGCTGCGACTCAGCTAGCAAAAGAAAATTAACAGTCACCTATAACAATATTATTCGTTATGTGTATGGCTTGGATAGACGTTCTAGAATATCAATGTTTTCAAAACAATTGTACGGAGTTTCTTTTCATGATTTGCTCAACTTTAGAGTCTTGGTTTTTATGCACAAAATGATTCATGCGCGTCAGCCTGAGCATCTATACAATAGACTTACTTTTGCGGAAAATTGCAGAGGCAAGAGAATTAGAGTATTCGGGTACAACAGCTTAATATCAAGGTGGCATTTTTATATATTTGCGGTATCACTCTGGAATTCGATTCCTTATAGTCTTCAAGTATTAAGTAACGCACACCAATTTAAAAATCAAATTTTGAAATTTTTCTCAGAGTAATTGTTCGCTAGAAATGTTTTTTCATATTTGATAAGACTTTAGATTTTTTTTATATACATTTTTCATTTTATTATTTGTGTTGCATGCTTTTAAATTATTATTATTACATTCTCAATATTTGTACAAACTCAGTTCCACACTGCAATATAAGACATAAAGTCTTGTGTATAGAGCGATATACATAAATAAATAAATAAATAAAAATAAAAAATAAAGTTCGCCACGTACAACGAATTTTGACCGACGCTGTGGCCGCGTGCATTTTCACATACACCAATGTGTTTTATTTTTGACGGCGAATATTCGCGGCAAAAAATTCGTCGTTCGTCCCAGTTGTGTTTCTAGCATTACTCTCTTTTCTGTTTTTTTTTTTTTTATTTTTATCTAACAACATCTATCTAATGTTCTTGCTGCATAACCACTGTTAGAGCGCAAAAGGTATGGAATATTTCTTTATTGTTTAATTTCCCTTTCTCGCGTGTTGTCATTGTGGTAAAGCTTTTGTAAAGCTTAACGGCAATTAAAATAAATACTCCAGCGAGTACAACCACATTCCGGTAAAGTGTTTCTGAATAGTTTTACAAGATTTTTATTTGAAAAAATTGCAAAATTTTTATCGTGTGTACTTAATTGCTAGTTTATATCTTGAGAGCATTTTATTTTGTGCACAACACTAATTGGCAGCAGCAAAGAAAATAAAATCGTACAATAATTAGTTTTACAGTTCAGTAATAAATATTTCAATATTTTTATATGATAAAACGAAACGGTATCAACGAGAAATAAACCAACAAGTTATGGTTTTCTTTTATTTATAATAAGAACGCAAAAAAGATGTAGAAGTATATCTTTGTACTGGTTTTCAATGATTGATTTTTAAGCTAAACAAAAACCCACTTAAACAAAAACAAACTGAGTGCGCTGCAGTAACCTTGTTAGTTCCATCACAAATTGCCAATTTTCAAGTATTACAGGAACCGTTAAAAAGTGTAATTAGTGCCAGCGATAGCTTTGATATTGGACAAAAAAATAGTGCTAGGGACTTTGAAATGGGACTTTATTTTTGTAATGAAAAGTATTTGAAATGCTTTTTTTAAGTTAAAATAAAACATATTAAAAATTTTGTTTGCTTTGCTTTTTGGCTGCACTTTTTAAAAAGATTATTCAATCTAATTGCTGAAAAAAATAAATTAAAACTGTAATCATTAATTTAACCTTATATCATGTTCATACATGCGCCTTTATTAAGGTAATCGCAATAAAGTCCATTATTGAGCTCAATATTCCATACAAAAGTCAATAAAGTTATTGCTCAATAAACTCTATATTGCTTTAAATATTGAGAAAAAGATGGAACACAACACTGTAAAAGATGTGTTTAATAAGCAAAAGTATACAATGCGAAATGAATGAAGTGATAAATGTAAACAAAAGCAAACAAAACAAAATAATGAAAAATAAAAACAAATAGAATAAAAATAAAAACATTGCAGCATTTCCAAATTTGTATTTCTCTTTCTTTTTATTATTGCCGCTTTGGAGTCATAACATGAACGCACTACTTGTACAAGTTCCATATTTTTATTGTACAACACTAAAATCTTTTTAATAAAAGGCAGTTTTTCTTCCATTTTTCTTATTGGAAAATATTTTTCACTTTTTTTCTCACTACCTAAACAAAAAGAACAATTTTTTTTCAGCTGTCAGATACTAATTGAGTTAAAGCAATATTTGTGTGTATGAACGCAAAAAATATTATGTCAATAAACTGAATATTATCTCAATTAGAAATACATGTATGAACAAGGTATTATTGTCTTTAAAATTGAAAAAGATTTTTTGTGGTAAAACTGCACTAGCCAACATTTTTAAAGACGTTAAGAATAATAAAGTTGAAGACTTACGAGCTGCATACTGATTTTTAAGCAGTAGCGCATAGTAATCCTATCACCTCTTCCTTACCGACTGTCTATAGATGATCTATTAATCAACTTTTCATTTTATCACTGTGTTTTTCTGTTGAGTTGTAGTGCCTTAAAATATTTTTTTAAAGTTTTTTAATGAAATTTTTTCAATAATTTGTTTTTTGAATTTTATAATTATTTTTCTGAAGTTGCCAACAAATTGTTGGCGAAATATTGAAAATAAATAAATAATTTGTGCTGAAGGCCTAAGCTGCCATTGCCTAAAAAAATGTTAGCTTTTAATTTTAATTATAAGGCTAATAGAATAATAAATAAATAAATAAATAAATAATTGTTTAAAATTATTTTTTTGAAAAAAACCAAAGATCAAAAGCTTGAATAATTAATTTACCAATCTAAAGATCAAATAATATAAAAATGAAGACAGGAACTTTTCATTCTTCGCATGTAGTTTCAATATGAAGCTCCTACATTCGCTCTTAAAATTTTTTATGGCTTTGCTCCTGATTGGGATGTTCAGCACAAATAGAGAGTGAAGCCTAAGTCGTGGAAACGTGCTATAAAGCCGTTCAGTAACACTGCAGTTACACAACCAAGTTTTGCTATCAAGTTTTTTTCACATACTGCTTGTCAAAATTCAATAAAATTGATAGCTGTGACGTAGGCTGCACGCAATTTCATAACAATTCGTTTTCAAGATGCCGTCAAGAAGAAAATTAAAAACAGCTGCTTCATTTAAATCACTATCAGAAATAAAGAAAATAACAGAAAAAGAAAAAAGCCAGAGGGCAGAAAGAAAATACTGGGTGAAGCCCTTATTACCAAGAAGGTTGGTAAATATTTAAAAATTATAATGAATGTAGATATGCTCTATAAATTGCAGCACATCATTATGTTTGTTGGCTTTGCACATAAACATTTTTATTTCTATTTTTAAGCTTGAATCTGTTTAATTTTTATCACTTTTAATGGCAACTTTCAAACAAAACAAAAAAATATTTGCAGACAGAACGAAAAAAAATTGTTGTCAGCCGTTTTAATGATTGTGACTTGAGGCTCTCTATGGAAAGCAAAAATTGTCATCAAGTTTGCATCAACTCTCAGAATTGTGAGTGTATTAGTAAAAAAGTGTGCATGTATTAAAATTTGAAAGGCAAAACTTGATCGTGTAATCCCCAAGTAGGTAACAATTTTAATTTTTTTTTTCCAACCACATGTGACCCGAAAATTTCTACTGTGTAGAGTAAAAATTAAATATTTTAAAAATGTCCCATTGATTGACGTCATAACTATGATTCAATCAAAGAAAATCTTTTGACCATATTCAATAAATATTCTGTATTAAATAAATCTGACATGACTGTTTCTCTTTTATACAAAAATAATGCGTATTTATTTTTATACAAAAAACACACAATTGAAACTGACATGAAGACCCGTTTTATTGCATGAAATTTATGTTTTCTTTTTTGAAAAAAGAGAGTCATGATTCTTCAAAAAAAAAACTTTATAATACTGTATTCAAATAATGGCTAAATAATTTCAATTCTGATTTATGGCTTTGTGTGATTGAATATACATATGTACATACTTATGTACATATGTACATATGTATATGTATGAAAATATTTTACAACAAAATAAAATATGAGCGAAAAGTATTATTGATTCGAAAGTTTATAGAGCTGCAGAAACAATTTATTTATTTTTATATAAAAAGACTAAAAAGTCAAAGAAAAACTTTTTGACAGGCAACACAATGCAATATTTGCGGAGTTGTATTGCAGAGTTATATTTAATTAAAGATTTCGCAGCGGTAACAAATGCACTATGGAAATAAAAAAGCATAAAACATTAATGCTAGAAACACAACTGGGACGAACGACGAATTTTTCGCCGCGAATATTCGCCGTCAAAAATAAAACACATTGGTGTATATGAAAATGCACACAGTCACAGCAACGGTCGAAATTTGTTGTACGCGGCGAACTTGAAATAGATTTATTTATATTTCTTATGCCGGCGAACGGCAAACGACGAACAAATCAGTACCATGTGGCCATTTTGGTTTTAGTTTTCAAGTGTTTTAGTAAAAACAGTTAACTTTTACTTTAATAGTTTTTATTTTAAATAAATATTTCAAATAAAAACCCACATATTAGATTTGTAGTGTTTAATTTTTTGTTTTTGGTAATGCACTAATGCAATAATGTTTAGCAACCAATTTTTTTAATATGGTCACCCCATCAGCTGTTCAACTATAATAACATAAAATTAAAAAACTGAAAAAATGGATACAAGTGAAATTATAATTAAAACTGTTAAACTTCATAAATATTCATATAATCTGGGATCATGTTCATTATTTTAATTATTTTTACAAAATTTGAAATTCTTTGATTCATTTAATTTTTTTATCTTTGAACAAACAATAAACTACTTTATCAATTATAACAGATGTTTTTGCTTTTCGTCGTTATTGCGCTTAGTACGGAGAATTTACACAGCGAATTTTATCCGGCGTATTCGTCATGTTGGGCAAAATTTGTCGTTCGTGCCAGTTGTGTTCCTAGGGTGGGAGATTGACACTGATTTACTTTAAAAAAAAGACTAAATTTTTTCTTCTCAAACAGCAATAAACTGAAGTGGAAGCTTAAATTGTTTGAAGCTAAAATTTTTCATTGCCACACTAAGACAAGCATCAGACAAGCTCAACCATGCATAGTCATGCTCAACAAAAGTTCTTTAATTATCTTAAAAATAAAAAACTTTTCATTAGTGCTTTAATGGGTTTCGCTCTAAAAAAGATCGTTTTCAATACCCTACCTTTTGAAGTCTTACACGTACATTATCCAGGGCTCTTTCATTCGTGATCGACTGGCCCAATGCATTCCAGAGAAAACTTGTACTTCATTCGTATGCTGCATCTTTGGAACAAATTGCCTGCAGACAAATTTACTTAAAGTTGCAGTGTAGACAGATTCAAATCCAGTGCGGACAACACTACTCCCTCTTTCGTCCTATCAAAACAACTAATTCCGTTATAATACACTGCATATATACAGATCGTTTCCCGACTACTAGCCCAAACACAAAAAAAGAAAAATAAAATTACTGCCTTGCACTACAAACTAAATTTCGATTTAAATCTCGATTGTTTTTCTTTTTTCTCTTCTTCAACTTCCTTATTTATTTAAACTAGCATATAAACTTAGTAAATTAAAAAGTGAACCTCTTCTTTTTATAATATTATCTTTTCAGTTTTTATTTAAACACGTACTAAAAACATAAGTTAATGTTTGCCATTTCCCCACACACCATTGTATGTGCAGAAATTTTTAAAGCCGGATATAAAATATTTGCTTCTATTAGCAACAGCTCTATTAATATTCCTTTTTTCTTTGCAGCTCTGAAACTGTGAATGGAAATCCTGTTGCATTAAATAAGATATTCAAAACTTTCAGAACTTCTTTGCCAACCAACATTCACACATAAATGCGTACTTATCTGCGAAATTCCTTTAAAGTTTCGTTTTCTTAGGAGCTGATTTCTTTTCATTCTTTCATTTTTGCAGCCACTACAACTGTGGGTTTTGGTGTTTTTTTTTTCTTCAATTTCTCGTTGTTTGGTGCGCATTGTATTGTTTGCATTTTTTCACTTGATAAAATTTATAAAATAAACGCCAATAATGTTGTTTGCAGCAAAACAAAAAAAAAAGGAACAACAGCTAAAAACTAAGAAGTTCATACTTTTTCCTCTAAAGTTGTTAAATGCAAAGCTAGACATGTCAATAGCAGTATTTAGGTGTGTTTGAGTGCATGCACATTAGGCAGTGGTGATATTTTGGTATTCTTGAGGTACAAGTTATTCGATGCTTTATCATAAACACGAAATTTTTGAAATTGAATATAATCAGTACTTTTCAAAATTTCTCACTGTGCCCTCCTTGCTTTTTTTTAAACACTTAATACCGAAAAAATCAGTGCAAGTTCATTATCGAGTTTGGTTTAAAATTTAAACCAGCCGATCAATTAATCAGTCACAACTTACACCACATTCAAACGAAGAACATTTAGCGCTTAAGCTTCAGTCATAAAACATGCAAGACATCAGCTGTTTGACATTTTGGCAATGTTGCCAAATTTCTATTTCAAAAAATAATCAATAGTAAATGGCTTATTGATTTACTAGACTCAAAAAAGTTTTCATTTACTGGCTGCAGTTACTTTTTGAGCTAACTACATTAATTCAATTTTGTAGTGAAATAATATAGTTCACTATAAAATTTATTAACGCTTAAAAATCGCTGTGCCTGGCGAAAATTGTGAAACCGTTGTTATCACTGATACAATAGCAGCAAACACAAAAATTTAATAATAATAATTTAATCAAGTGATTAAATAAAGAAAGTCAGTAATGAACAGTGCTGGTGATAAGATGAGTAAAAGCTGCGGCTTAAGAAAACAGCAAGCAACTGATCGTAGCCTGGGTCCAAAGCAACTGATAAAACAGCCAACAAGTCCTTAACTTTACTTTTCTACTCTTCTCTAAAAATGCTGAACACTCTCATTTTATCACTAAAGCCCAACTCAAGCCTGATAAAATTACTAATAATTGTAATATCATGTAGTTCGATTTTAAAGTTAAAGCTAAAAAAAAAAATTTAGTTTAGAAAATTTTCCTTTTTGCGCTCTTTTTTGTACAACGTACATTTTCGATAACTTGGCTTTTTTTCTAATATTTATTTTTACTAACATGTTGTGTAGGTGTAGTGGTAACAGAGTTTAACAACATCACAAACACTGCAACTGAAAGTCAAGCATCAATTCATGCTTAAGTTGGTGTCAAAGCAGAAGGCAACAAAGCAATGAAATTTAAAGTTTAATTTATTGAAAACATAAGTAGAGATAACCAAGAAATCTAGTAAACAATATTAAATAAAATTAAAGTGTAAAAAGCAAATATTGTCTACCTAAAAAAACGTAGAGCATGAAAATGAGTAGCACCTTATTTATTCGTTATTAATGTTATAATTTTTTTTTACAACTTTGGCAGACATTCCGTTTTCTAAGCCGGGACTTTTTAAAAAGCAACAAAATTCGATTTCACATATTTTCATCCATTTACATTTTGTCAGAATTAATTCGCAAATATGTTCGCTGGCGACAACCCACAATTACAGACACGTCCTTCACAGTCACTTGTTCAAACACTTTTGGCCAGTGTTACATTTGTGGTATATACGAGACAAAATGGCAACTGCTGGTTGTTAACAATACAATCACATTTACATAATGTTTGCCAGAGTTTGGAGTCCATTTATGTTATTGTCGGTGTGAATGTGTGAAAATAATCACATTTTACTGTAGTTCACTTATCACATGCAACACATGTTGGTGTTGCATTAACTGTCATCAAGAATTTCAAGTATTTTCCGGTTGCAATATATTCTCATTTAGTTTTACGTGTATCTCTATCTTTCCCTCTCTCTCTCTCTCTCTCTCTCGATCTGTCCATCCGACACTTTTGCTGCTTATTGCCCAGCCCAGTAACACGACAGGATACTCAAATTGACACCATTCGATTGAATGAATTTATGATTGGTTTTTATGTCCAGTATCAGCAGAGCTGACTAGAAACCAAACCAACTTTGGTTTAAGTTGATGAGCTACAGCCATCCAGCCGTATGTCTGCTGTAACACCCATACATTAACAAACATGTACGCAGAATGAAAAAATAAACAGTTGTATACATAGACTTCAACACCATTTTCTTTTTGCTTTTTTGTTTTCGTTTCGCTGATGCTGGTATTTAAACCATAATATTTGCATAAGAGCAAGCAAAAACGGGCAGAAGAAAAAAATGCTTAAGCAACTAAGGAAACTCAAATGTGACAACCGCCTACTACGACGAATGTTGGCTTAGTTAGATGGAAAAACTGTTTATTGAAATGAAAGAAGAAAGAAATGGTATTAAACACAAATATGTTGGGAAGTGTGTTCCCTTTAAATGGCACTCAGTTGATATTGTACACATGTCTACCTGCTTTACAGGCCAGTTTTATGGCTGAATGATAAGTATCAAATGTTGATTCGTTTAACAAGTTTTGTAAAGTTGCACTAAAAGAGGAAAAACCTGTGTTTGTAATTGGATTTTTTTTTTTTTGCTTTCACAATATTCCTACGGCACAAAATCGATCGTTTATTTTTTATGTACATATGTATTATTCTTTGTATTTGTGTTCTTTGTGGCTACGTGGAATATCATACTGCAGTATGAGACACTAAAACTAAAATTTCGAAATGAAAGCGAGTTTTGCAAATCAGAACACCTGGAGTTTGTGTGCAATAAAAAACTTGTTTTACAAATTCTTTGTTTTACAAACTCTTGGTTTTTGTGAAGGAAGATTTTTTTTTTGTCAACAAAATTGTATTTTATCGCTCATTCTCAATTTTAAGGGTGTAGCTAAATTTTTTAAAATCAAAAATCCACACCAGGTCGCTGTAAAAGCAATACTTCACTATCACTCACACTGAGTAATCCCATTTTTGAAGTATAATGTCACAACAAATTACTCATACGCCATTAGTTCATGTACCAACTCTAATGAAGAATTTCGTGCCATGTGAGGCGTATGATTAATATTTATATTTGTTTTGAAATACAGTCGAACTTCCATAACTCGAATCACCATTATCCCAAAAAAAAAAACTTCGACTTACGGAGACTTCGAGTTACAGAATTTTTCGTCAAAATAGAATAAAAGGTTTTTGTATCATCTATTTTTATTTAAAATAGCCTCTAATGGAAAACTACATACTTAACAATATAAAAGAACAAGCATATGTACTCATACGTATTTAAAAATTTACAATTAAGTAAAATATTTTGTAATAAGTGAGTGAGCAAAAATAGCATGTAAAGTATACAAACCAGCTCAAGCAACCAAAGAGAGTAAAACAAACAAACCAAAACTAAAACAAAAACAAAAAACCAATTTAACAAGCAAAATTCTTCGAGTTATAGAGTTCATGTGTATGTTTTTTGTTCGAGTTATGGAGAACTTCGACTTATGGCAGTTCGAGTTACGGAAGAAAAATTATATCTGATTTGTTCTTTTAACGCTACTGCCAACAAAATTAGTTCGAGTTGGTGAAAATTCGAGTTAGAGAAGTTCGAGTTATGGAAGTTCGACTGTACTAAAATTACACATATATGATTAAGATTTCAGATTTTTTTGAATTATATTGTCACATTTAGAGGCAAAAATTTTTTCTATCAATACTCTTTTTTGTTATCTTGGATCAATAACCAGGCGCTGAGCCCTACATGTGCATTGTTACTGCTTGGAAAAAATGGGAAGTGTATATAGACATTTGACTGATTAAAGATACTAATTCAGGTCCAAAAATGAACCTTTTCAAAAAATATTTGCTGTATTCTTCAAGTCTACTGATGAGTTGATTAGCACCAACGAAATGTCGTCGGCATATAGACAGCTGAAGAATACAGCAAATATTTTTTGAAAAGGTACATTTTTGGACCTGAATTAATACATTTCAATTGGCTCTTAAAGCAAATAAATAATTAAGTTCATATTTGATTAAAGATACAATAAACAATAAAAACGAAAAAATATACATTTTTTCAATGCTAAAAAAAAAAGTCAGAAATAGCTGCAGTTGGTTTGTCTTTTTAGAGCTCAGTGTAATATTGTTCGACAATAGAGAAGGAAAAAACAAAAACGAGAGAAGTTCACCTATAACAACTTTAGATTTTAACCTTCTTATTTATAAAAACTATTTTATGCTTACTATTAAGCTCTTATTTAACAAATATCGTACAGCTTTCATAAATATGAAATATTTTTCCTAAATAAGCGCGAGTTCACTTATTATCACATCAAATGTTCACAAACAACACTGCCGATTCATTGGCTAAAATTGGTATAAATGTTCCAAACGGCGATATTGAATACTTCGACAGAACATCTCTATTAATTTGCTTCGAAGGTATGAGACTTTTTGTACAGAAAAAGGCAGAGAAAAGTTATAAAAGCCACTTGCATCTAGATGAACAAAACCAAAGAAACTTGTGCACCTTTTTATATATCACTTAGGAATCGTTGTAAAGATAATTACCGATCACTGTACACGTGGAAGCCTCGCCAAGTGACAGGCTTCATTTAATTTTCGACAACTACTGCAAAATTCCTCAGGATGAAAAGAAGACTGTAAAGGACTGCAAATCCATGAAACTTGAGCTCCAGCAAAGAGATCCCGCTACAGTTTCTATATAAAAGGATCCTTTTTGAAAATGACGAAGGTAAGCACGAACTCGTTGTACAGCCTGATCGACAGCGAAGTCTCTGTAAGAGAGCTTTGCTTTCACTCTACGAGTACGGAACCCTAAAATGTGATCACCCAATTTCACCAATTACGATTTATATCAACGAAAAAGCTTATTCAAAGAAATTAATAAAAGCTTTAAATGTAAATTAATGCAAATTTTCTATACATATTTTTATTTTAATAAATACTTGAAACACACACGATTCTTATTTGTGGAATACGCTGAAAGAAACTAATTGAAATAGTTGGTAATATCGATTAAAAAATTTGTTGTATTAATTAAAATTTTCTGGTTTTGTCTAATTAACTGTTTCAGTTAATTTTTGTAATGAACTTATTAAGAAATTTAGTTGCTTCAACTGAATTTTTAAATCAATCAGTGAAAATAATTGATGCTATTCTGGGCACAGCAGAATTCAACAAACATAATTAAAATATACATTTATATTAAAACACAGAAGTTCAATGAAATTAAAATTTACAGTAAAATGATAATTAAAATATAATAAAATATTAATTAGCCACAGCCATTGGTTACAAACATCTTTCTTAATTAGAACTTGAAGCGCACTTGTAATAATAATTAATCATCCTACGAAGACTATTTCACTATTATTGATTTTGTAACGCTTTTCACCATTTCTCTGAAAACTGAAATAAAACTACTTTTGTTTGCTCTCAACGCAGCGATATATTCTTTATTCTTCATGTTTACTTAAAACCAATTAATGAATATCCTGTTTTCCTTTCACTACCATCGAGTATCTTCTTCCACTACAAAATTCTTAGATATCGTTTATGTGTTGCGAGCATTTTTCTATACACTTTTACGCGTACTACATTTTTATGAAAAAGAAATGTGTTTATGAAAGTAAAACCATCTCTTGTTTTCGTTTTTTCTTCTGTCTTTTTATGTACATCTTTGCGTCATTTTACTCTTAACTCAAGTGCACTTCACATGTCATTTCCGGTTAGTTTGATCACACAATAATACACAGCCAATTACAGTGTTTTATAATAGTTTTTATAACGTTTAGTGTGCAGCGAAACTTACGTTGGTAGAGACCCATTATGTGAACTAACACTCAATAAAACAGTAATGTGGGCAGCAACACCCAGCAAACAAATTCTAAAAGTTTTTGTATTCCTGCAAAAATATTATACATATCAACAATATGACAATATGATATTTGATTTGACATACATAGATGGAATGTTAGTTAAATAACTTGAAGCAAATGTGAAAATAACAACTAAAATATGTAATTTTGCAGTTGGAAAAATTGTGAAAAAATTTGAAGAGACAGGAGCGGTCACAAGTATTGTAAGGCTGAAAATATCGCTGCCGTAAGTGAAAGTGTTGCCTGAAGACCCGAATGTGTCGATACCTCGTCGTTCTCAGGAATTAGGACGGACTGTCTTACGGCATATTATGGCGTATTTTGCATTCAGATCTACACCTACATACATCCATATAAAGTCCAGCTCATACAATAACTGAAGCCAGCTGACCATCCACAGTGGAATGGGTGCTTGACCAACAGGCGGTGGGCGGCGATTTTTCGAACAAAATTTTCTTCAGCGATGAAGCACATTTCTCACTCGGTGGGTATGTTAATAAACAAAATTGTCGTATTTGGGGTTCTGAGAATCCTTAAGTGATTGAAGAGAGGCCATTACATCCAGAAAAAGTCACTGTTTGGTGCTCTCCTTGGTCCAAAGGTGTGATTGGACCTTACTTCTTCGAAAACGATGATGGAGCGACTGTCACCGTCAATTCGGAGCGTTATGGTCATATGATAACCGACCTTTTTCTTTGCCTCCTATTGAAGAATATGACTTGAGAATATGTGGCTACAACAATACGGTGCCACATGCCACACAACTCGAGCGACAATTGCTTTATTGCTAGAGACATTTCCTGGCCGCGTAATTTCTCCTCGAGGCGATATCAACTGGTCACCAAGATCATGCGATTCGACACCATTAGACTTTTTTTGTGGGGCTATGCCTTTAAAAACTAACATTCGTCAAGTTATGGCTGAGATACCGCCCAATATGTGTAAAAAAGTGGTCGAAAATTACCTCAAAAGAATCAATGCTTGCAACACTTCGCGTGGTGGTCATTCAAATGATCTAGTGTTTCCCTCCTAATGTCAACACTCAAACTTTATAATAAAATCCAAATATGGAAAAAATAATGTTTTATTAAAGTTTACTTCTGAAACCGCAAAATGGATAACCCGTTACTATGAGAATTTATAGTGGTTTAGTTTAGCTGCCCTGGAGTAGCTTAGTCAGGGACAGCAAGTAGAAAGCTAGAAGCGCAGTAGCCGGCACCCCAAGTATGTAATTTCCTACTTTGAGCTTAAGCCTGATGAACTCTTTCTCTACTCAACGAGTGGAAAACCGGAAGCGCAGTAGCCAACGCAACTGTGGTGTCCAGGAAAGACCTTAGCGGAGTCGAGGCTTGGTGTTCGGAGATGAGTCAACTTTCGAAAATAAACAATTGTTTTAATACGTTTAAAGAAGTTTTTTCAAATAGAAGACTAATTAAAATAGTAACAGTTTAAATATCATTTTCTAAAACGCTGTTGAGTATTTCCAAGTTACGCAGTTTTCATTTTTCGAACTTTCCACAAATTAAGTTTAGACTACAAAGCAATCGTTTAATTTAATATCCCATTATAACTATGACTCACCAAGTGATTTTTATATTTACCACGGAAATCTTAATCTCAACAGATTCTTTTTTTTTTGTTTTCTGAATAGATTAAACTTAAACGAATGTTTGTTTTCAGATTCAATTCGTAAATGTTTAAGTACGTTAAAAAACCGTCAATGCTTTTCAATGCTGGGACCTCCATGTGGACAACCAACTTATTTTCATTCGATAAAATTTGGAAGAAATATACAACCGCACAGCTCGAAATGGGTGAAATTGGACCCGAAAAACGTATGAGACTCAAGACAGGTGGACAAGTGCCCTCGCTATTTCCCATATGCTTTTTTAAGCTAAACAGTACTGAAACATTGTTTGCGTCATTGCAAAAAAATTGATTCATAAATGTGCGTTGGGCTGTAAAACATATTTTCTGTCAGATGCATACTTAAACTCACAGATTTTACGTACAGAAGTGTGAGTGCTTAGGCTTGCTTCAGTGTGCGTGTGTGTGTGTGTGTGCTTTTGTTGATACAAAGTGCTTTTTTAAGTTATCAGCTAAGAAAATATCATTCTTTCTGTTTTATTTCTTTTCTTTTTTTGCACTTTATCTCTTTCTCTTGGAATTTTTAATTGAGTTTTCCTCTTCAATTTGTTTCATGTGTTGAAATTTATTAAAAATGAACACAAAAAGGTAAGTGGTTTACAAAACACAAGTGAATGCAAAATGGCTCCCAATTTAATTTCATCAAAAGTTGAATCAAATTATCTAATCAAGATTAAATTGGATTGATTAAAATTTAATTCGAAATTTTCATGTAAATGGCAGGGAAGGGGTCAGGGGGTGTAATTCAAAAACTGTTCACAAGTTTTAACAATTGAGAAAATCAGCTTAAAAATAAATTTGTTTTTTAATAAAACCACTTGCTTATGAAGTCAAGAAGCATTTCATGTGTCTCACATTCATTTTTCCCTTTTTTGTGTAACAGAATTTTACCACTTGCATCACTAATGACGCATCAAGACAAGTTTCAAGATTCACAGGCGATAAGAAAGAAAAAAGTTTGGAAAATGCAAACAAAATGGCGATTATGTTGACTTTAGATATATTTAAAACAATCAAAAAGATTTTTCCACATGTAAGCAATATTGCAAAATGCTGAATTATATACTTTATACTTTTAACAGTGTTTTGAACAGCGAAAAAAGCGAAATAAGCGCTTAATTTTTCGCTTATAATAAGCGAACAAGCCAAAAAGACGTTACCCCCAACTAACAGCAGTGAAATCTCTTTTAATTTCTTTTGCTTTTGTTTTAAACCAAAAACTTTTAATTTAATTACAAGAGAACAACACGAAAAACTCCAGCCAGTGAGCAGAGTGCTTTAAATGGACTTTTTTAAAATTTATCGCTTCGGCTTTTGCACATACATCGTTTAATGTATTGTTGTGTGTTTCTTTTCCAATTAAGTGTGTTCGTACTTTCATTTACCATTTTATCGTAAGAATCAATTTCAATGGCTGTTGTTTAATTGCTTTTTTATGGGTGTCATTACTGAAGTTGTTAAAATTGGTTTTAATTTGGTGTTTTAATAAAAAATTAATTAAATTACGTGATTCATTGCTTGGACAGACCTGCGTAAAAGAGAATATTGAAAAAAAGAATCAATAACACAAAACATTTATAAAAGTTTTCGGCAAGTTTTAGGAAAGAAAAACTTTTTCAGTTCAGTGAAAGGAAAAAAGTGAAATACAGAATGCAATGGGGTCAGGTGTGGTCATTGGGCCAGCACCAGTTATTTCAATTAAATTGAAGTAAATAAATGAGGGTGAAAATAATTTTATGGCTCAATGCCTCATTAAAAATTAATTAAACACATGCTTTACAATATAAATTGTAAATAAAAATGACAGTGAGACAAAGAGATCCGTAAAAACTGAAAATGGAATGTAACAACGCAATGTAAAAGTTAAATAAAATATTTTAAAATATAATGTAATAAAACAAAATAAACTAAAAAGAAGAATTTTTTTTTTTTTTACAGTTTATTTATTTATTGAATCTTCAAAAAATTGAACTAACAATAAGTATACAAATCTTAAATTAAATAATAAAACTGCCTTAGTTTAGCCACTGCTAAACCAAAGTCATGTTTCTGCGAGTAGTGTATTTATTGGTGTAGTAATCTATCTTGCGCTCGGATGACGGAAAGGGTATCCCTTCTTCTCAACCGTGTGTGGCCAGCAAAGTTTAGGATGTTATGTGCAAGAGGGTTCGGATGGGGCTCGAGTTTGCTGATATATCTTTTAGCGTACTGCGAAAATTCGGTTTTTACGAAGGGTACTTCTAAATCTGCGTGGATTCGTGAGTTTTTAACATACCAGGGAGCAGCGGTAATCGTACGAAGAAGTTTGTTTTGTCGCCTTTGAATTTTTCCAATGTTTGAGGCCGAGGCAGTTCCCCATAATTGAATCCCATAGCACCATATAGGCTTCAAAATGGCGTTGTACAGCAGAAGCTTACAATCCAATTTTAACTTGGAGTTTCTTCCGATAAGCCAGTTTATTTGCACTGCTTTTAATTTCAGCTGAGTTAGTTTCGCTTCAATATGTGACTTCCAAGTTAGTCTACGGTCTAGGTGAATACCGAGATATTTGACTTCGCTATGCTGAGGAATTATTTGATCGTTGATCTTGATGTTAGAACATGTTTTCTGACGCAGTGTGAACGTAACATGGGTGCATTTTTGTTCGTTTACTTTGATTTTCCACAGCTTTAGCCATTTTTCTAATGTGTAAAAAAAAGAAAATACATTCAAATAATATAAAATCAAAAATTAAATAATAACATAACATAACATAACATAACATAACATAACATAACATAACATAACATAACATAACATAACATAACATAACATAACATAACATAACATAACATAACATAACATAACATAACATAACATAACATAACATAACATAACATAACATAACATAACATAACATAACATAACATAACATAACATAACATAACATAACATAAACATAACATAACATAACATAACATAACATAACATAACATAACATAACATAACATAACATAACATAACATAACATAACATAACATAACATAACATAACATAACATAACATAACATAACATAACATAACATAACATAACATAACATAACATAAACATAACATAACATTAACATAACATAATCATAACATAACATAACATAACATAACATAACATAACATAACATAACATAACATAACATAACATAACTAACATAACATAACATAACATAACATAACATAACATAACATACATAACATAACATAACATAACATAACATAACATAACATAACATAACATAACATAACATAACATAACATAACATAACATAACATAACATAACATAACATAACATACATAACATAACATAACATAACTTAACATAACATAACATAACCATAACATAACATAACATAACATAACATAACATAACATAACATAACATAACATAACATAACATAACATAACATAACATAACATAACATAACATAACATAACATAACATAACATAACATAACATAACATAACATAACATAACCTAACATAACATAACATAACATAACATAACATAACATAACATAACATAACATAACATAACATAACATAACATAACATAACATAACATAACATAACATAACATAACATAACATAACATAACATAACATAACATAACATAACATAACATAACATAACATAACATAACATAACATAACATAACATAACATAACATAACATAACATAACATAACATAACATAACATAACATAACATAACATAACATAACATAACATAACATAACATAACATAACATAACATAACATAACATAACATAACATAACATAACATAACATAACATAACATAACATAACATAACATAACATAACATAACATAACATAACATAACATAACATAACATAACATAACATAACCTAACATAACATAACATAACATAACATAACATAACATAACATAACATAACATAACATAACATAACATAACATAACATAACATAACATAACATAACATAACATAACATAACATAACATAACATAACATAACATAACATAACATAACATAACATAACATAACATAACATAACATAGCATAACATAACATAACATAACATAGCATAATTTTACTATCTACTATAATAGTAATTAATCTCCAATAACCATTTAATGAATGAGATTTTTTTCAGTACTTGCAACTTATTTTAAAAAAAATTATTTTAAAACCAAAAGAAAATTGAGGGTGTAGCTTTTCCTTCAATAAGACTTTTATGAAAATTGATTATGGCTGTAGAAGCTTGTCAACGAAAAACAATATTTTGTGACACTCCACAAAAAATCTAAATATTTGCTCAATTATTTTCGCACGCACAATTAAATACAATGACTTGGTTTGTTTGGTGTCGCTGAAAACAATTTTTACAAAATTAAACAATGAGCGGGAAGGTTGTTATTGTTGTTGTTTTTAATTTCATTTTAGAAAAAAATAAGCAAAACATAACACAGTAGCAAAACAAAAGCAAACAACAAAAGTAGCAATACCAACAACAATAAGAACAAGAAGAGAAAGTAACAAAACAGCAGTTTCATAACCTCAAGCAAAAACAAGTTGTTGTTGTTGTTGTTGTTGGTGGCGGAGCACTGCTGCTGAAGCTGTTGTATCAACATTTTAAGGATACTCGTTTTAAAATTTCAACAAAATCTACCATAAACATTTCTAAAATGAGAAAGTATGTATGTGTATTTTTAACAAAAGCAACAGCAACAACAAAAACAAACAAAAACAAGTAAGAGTGCTATATTCGGCTGGGCCGAATCTTAAATACCCTTCACAATGGTACATACATTTCGATTGATTTTTGGTGCGAAAAGTTGTTTTATTTGCCTTTTAAATGGGCCGATTTTTTCTGAATTTCAATATAAGATCCACTACCGGGATTTAACACAGGCTGCAAAACTTTTATTTAAATAATTCCTAATATGCTCAAGTTCAACCACTGGGTGACACCAATTCTTTTTAATATCAATGAAATAAAGAAAAGCAAAATGTATTTCTTAATTATTTATCAGTTAACTTTATAGTAAAATTTATATAACAAAAAATTGCATATAATTGCATTATTTTTGAATTATAATGCTAAACATTGCCATTAAGTGTGATTTGCTTTTCAATTTACTTATGTACGTATGTATGTGGGTACATGCATACGTATGTATGTATCTATAATAGAAAACTCTAAAATAAATTCTTTATTATTGAATATTTTCAGTGTGTTCCATAAAACAATGATTATATACATACATATATACATACATACATATTTACATTGCTTGCTTTTACAAAATTATTTTTTTCTTGTGCACGTTGTTGATGATCTATTGCGTATCATCATACACATGTGTGTGTGTATGTACATATGTAAGTACGTAGGGAAACCCAAAATGATTTTTTGTGTGAATGAATTTGAAGACGCAATTGTTTAAAAGAATTTCATTGCGTACCCTTTTTTCAACAATTCTTTATATCACTTTCATTTTCAAGCTCGTGTATACATATGTATGTACATACATACACATTTTTACACCAAAGCAAAAAAATTGTTTATGCTAACATACTTGCATGCATACATACATATGTATGTAGATACATACATACCTACATGCATACAAACGTATCTACATACATACATACATACATACATACATACATACATACATACATACATACATACATACATACATACATACATACATACATACATACATACATACATACATACATACATACATACATACATTCATACATGATCGCAAATATTATATACATATGTATATAATATTATATACATATGTATATAATATTATATACATATGTATGTACCATTATGATCGATTTTTGGTACCAAAAGTTGGGTGCATATGGGCCGATGTCCAAAAATTTTCTAATTTTGCCCCTAAACAGCCTGTATGTACCATTCCGACAAATATTTAGTGCAAAAAACTGTTTCGTTTAGCTTCCAGGCCCGACTTCTTGAGATATCGGGAGGCGCTATATCTCGAACATATATGGGCCGATGACAAAAAGATTTCCAGTTTTGCTTCTGACTAACCTATATGTATCATTCTGATTGATTTTTGGTGCCAAAAGTTGTTTTATTTAGCTTATAGAGCCGATTTCTTGAAAAATCGGGAGACGCTATATCTCAGGTATATATAGACCGATTGCAGACATTTTCAAATTTTGCTTTTAAACACCTTATATGTACCATTCTGATCGATTTTTGGTACCAAAAGTTGTTTTATTTGGCTTTTAGAGCCGACTTCTTGAGAAAACTTGAGGCGCTATATCTCGAGTGTATATGGGCCGATGTCCAAAATTTTCCACGTTTGCCTCTAAATAGTCTATATGTACCATTCTGATTGATTTTTAGTGCCAAAAATTGCTTTATTTGGCTTAAAGAGCGGATTTCTTGAAAAATCAGGAGTCGCTATATCTCAGATATATATGGACCGATTTCAAAAATTTTCCAATTTTGCTTTTAAACACCTTATATGTTCCATTCTAATCGATTTTTGATACCAAAAGTTGTTTTTTTTTGGCTTTTAGAGCCGACTTCTTGAGAAAACGGGAGGCGCTATATCTCGAGTGTATATGGGCCGATGTGGAAACATTTTCCACTTTTGCCTCTAAGTAGCCTATATATACCATTTTGATTGATCTTCGGTGCCAAAAGTTGTCTTATTTGGCTAATAAAGCCGATTTCTTTAAAAATCGGGAGACGCTATATCTCGGATATATATGGGCCGATTTCAAAAATTCCTTCATTTCTAGGATTTAATGAGCACTAAAAATGATATGGTTTAGTTTTTAAGAAAAAAAATTTTTAAAAAATCTGAATACAAAAATTACACAAAATATCCCTCAAAACCCGGTTTTTTGAATATATCTCGGCTATCCGCGGACCTATCTTACTGAATTTCAATAGCAGACCCACTACCGGGGTTTCACACGTTTTAGCGAAAGAATGAGGTTTCTATCTCAAACCGTTTTCTCAGAAACGGTATTTCAACGACTACAGACGGACAGACGGACAGACGGACAGACGGACAGACGGACAGACGGACAGACGGACAGACGGACAGACGGACAGACGGACAGACGGACATCGCTCAATCGTAATCGCTATTGATGCTGATCCAGAATATATATACTTTATGGGGTCTTAGATGGATATTTCAATGCGTTACAAACGGAATCACAAACTTATATATACCCTTACACATTTATGTGAAGGGTATAACAAGTGGGAATACAAGTTGAACAGGAAATTAAACTATGTAAACATTTGTAGACTTGTGTTTATGCATCCATCGTAACTGGACTGGTAAACATAAAAGGCACAATGGGTCATTGAGTTTTCATTGTTTGGTTGCTCAGTTCGTCTATACTTTAAAATTTTTTTAAGCTAAAATAGACAAACAAAGAAAAAGCAGCGTCCTTTACGTGAACTCCGTACCTTTTACTTGTTCAAGGTAGAGCTTTAAAAATAAGTTCAGGATTTTGTTTTGTAGTATAGCGCTAGCACTTCCAGCGCCTGTACTTCCATCCTCCCCTTGGAACCATCTGTAAACCAGAGTTGGGAACTCTATTTTACAACCAACGTTGACAACGGTGACACTAGCGTATCCAACTGTGTTGATTCCTTGGTGCATCGTCGTAGTGTGGGACGCGTCACACTGTTTTATCGCTACTAAAATGGCTTCTGCTCTGACGAAATCAGGGATCTTGTTCCCAAAGCCCACATATTTCCACGCAATACGCGTATGTCACCCAGGGACTATCCATCTTTGGTTGATTGGCCAGTGAATCACACACCGCTTCACAGAGGGCAATTGCTCCTCAACCGTACTGTTCGTCTGTGGAACAAGCTGTGTGAAGACTTGACGTATTTCCCGCTACTTACGGGTTTCAAATCAAATGTACTCAAGCAATACTCCCTCTTTCTACCTTCTTATAATCATCAAGCAGCTGAATCAATCACCAGAAATTAGCTCATATTATAAATAGAAAACTAACTAAAGGGTCGGCCAAATAAATTTTTTTTTTTAATGGCGCAAAACATCGAGTGCAGCTTCGGCTGTATGGCATTTAGCGCCGTCCTGTTGAAACTAAATGTTTCCAATAACCTCCTCTTCAATTTTTGTGAACAAAAATTTGTTCAACATGGCCCAACAATGATCGCCATTGGCTGTAACGGCCACTCCTTGCTCATTTTCGAAGAAAAATACCCCAATTAAGCCGCTGGACCAAAATCCGCACCAAACAGTGACTCGTTTTGGCTGCGTGGGCTTTTCAATGTATGCGTGCGCATTTTCTGCGCCACTAATGCGACAATTTTGCCGCCAAGATCAAGACGAGCTTCATCTGAGATGATTTTTTTTTATTTATTTTTTTTTTTTGCAAAATCGGCATCCTCTGTAAGTCGATCACAGGCCCACTTAGCGAAGCGTATACACAACCATATTCGTTCAGCGGAAGAATAAAGCTAATTATCTGTCAAATCAGACATGAACTAAGTGTTACCATTCACGAAATAAGCACTAGTTGAAAAAAAACGTTCGATAGCGGACCCTGTAGTTAGCTTAAAGCTAACTCAGACTGTATTGAATTTTATATGCCATAAACTAGCTCACAAGGATACAATTTGGTTAATGAAAAACATATGCAGAATAAGTGCTGATTCAGTAGCAGAATATTGTGTAGAAAAACTGAATATTATTTAATTGTTGAGTCATCTTTAATTTAAGGTTAATCAGCCATGAGCCAGCTCTTAGTTGACTGAAAACCCAATAGCAATATTCTGCTCAAAATACAGTAGATATTCAACTGAAACGGCAAACAAGTTTTAAGTTTTTTATATTTTTTATTTGAGATGAAAAAAATATTGTAATATCATGATGTTTTTTACCTGTCATGAATAGGCAAAAAATATGCTTTTGCATTCTTCATTTCCCTCCTTTTCAATCTGTTAAAAATACACAACTTTATGAGCCATAGTGTAGAACAGCATAATTTTAAATACCATTGTAGTTATTGGCCATAAGACTTGTAGTATTATTTAAGTATTTTTTGTTAATGTTTGCATAAAATTTAAATTCACTGCGCAAAAATATACAGGATACCAATGCTCACATGAAACGAGGAATGACGCAAAATAAATCTGAATTCTTTCAGGTGCGATGCCGAAGTGCACTTTTACAAAATTCTGTAACTACAAGAAACCTTACAAAACTAGAAAATTAATATACTGAAATGTACTTGCTTTTGCTATAATTCAATGCTTTGGTTGCTCTGCTTGCTAATCACCCTCGTTTAAATTTAGTGGTATATAAATATGAGTGCGTGTGTGTGTGTGAGCCCCTGCAGCAGGACAGTTAGATAAAGTTTAGACAAACTCAGGTTGTTGCCACGCTTGTGCCACTAACAAATTCTTTTTTTTTTTTTGCTATTTCTGCTACTCAAAGCAAACAAATAATATTCAAATAGTCATATTCTACCTGCACTTCGTTAAATAACATGTAGAGAGTACTAAAAGTTAAAGGTAAATAGAAAAAAAATATATGCAAATAAAATACAGCAGAATAAAAATGAACTGAAAAAAAAGGACCCACATTTACATTGTGCAAACAATATACAAACGGTTGGCTGTAGAAAAGCGTAACCGGTTTCACTCCAATTCCTATAAATAGGTCGTTAAAGGTTGTTAGAGCACAAGAAAGAAAAAAAAAACTCAAACTGCAACTCTGAATAGTTACATTGAAGAAGCCCAGTCATTCTCAGCATGCAATGTTTTGCTATTTATTGCTGATAAAATATGGAATAAAAAAAACGTTAAAAGCAACAACAGAAAACAAGAAATATAATACGAGTGTAATGATAAGCAACTTTGGCCAGGGTAAATATTTTTCAATAAGAGAAACTGTTCAAATTATTTGCTCAAGTTTTATTGTTTATTTATTGTTTAACATTAGCCCTGATGATGCTACCCATAGGTTAGCGAAATATTGGAAAGGAAAAAATTTTTAAAATAAATTATAAAATTGGACCTCAAGCTTGAAGAAACATTTAGCATTTTCATTTAGCATTTTCATTTTTTGCTCAAGTTTTTCTTACTTGAACAAAAAAAAAACTGATGCTGCTTAGCTGCTTGGCATTACAATTCCGAGATATGCATCTGTTGTGCTGATTACTGTTGTTGATCTGAAGGAGTTTGCTTTAAAATGTTTAAAGCATAATGAATTTCAGCAAATACATCTACTATATACTGCTTTGACCAGCCGAGTTTCCTGCAAATAACGAGCTACGAAACGATTATATATATATATATGATTTTTAAAGGCAAAAATTTGTTGTTTCTTTGCTTTCTTAATTTTTATGGTTTATTTTTCAAGCTATAGCCTGTGCAAAATCCAGATTTCTATCTCCTGCGGTTCAAAAATTACAGCTAGTTTGCTCAATTCCTTGTGTGGAAACATGCTTTACTGCCTGTTTCTCAATGTCGAAGTCATGCGATTGTTCGCTTTCTAAGCGAAAGAAAATTGTTTTGGGTTCCTCTATGATGTTGTTTTATTCTCACGATGACTCGACCGACAAGTCGAACAGACGTAAGTGTTGTTTTAATGCAAAATCCGATTACTCTACGTTGATCTTATTGTCCGCACTGCCAACACAAATATCAATCTCAATCACTTGTTGTTTTGCTATCGAAGGGCTGTTGTTATAAAAAAAAATTTTATATTTATTTGTTAAAAAAAAAACAGGGAAATAAAAAATTTTTAATTTTCATTTTACTAAGTGAAACAATTACCATCTGTATGTACATATATAGGTTTTCTCAACCATTCGTTCACTTGTTCGCTGGATGGAAGAAAATCCTCAGTTTGACAGAGGAATTCGAAATCGAGCGACTTCATTACGATCGCTTACATCTTCTTGCGATATCGAGAAACAGGCAGTTAGTTTTCAACTTTTTGTTATTTATAGGATTTGCTATCGTAGCGGCCGGGTAACCTTATGTTCTGTGAAAATGTCATCTCTCTAGCTCTCTTGTCTGAAAGGTCATAGCCGAAGAGACTGCCTGACGGTCAGCGTTCCGTCTTCACTTTGAATACGGATCTTAAAAACAAAAAACTAGTGAAAACATATTATGCAAAAATTAGATGCTGCTCCAAATCGCTACAGCTGTACACTAGACAGGTTGTTCTGTTGAGCAATGGATACTGTGCCGCCGATTTTTCAATAGTCTTAGGCATGAAGAAAAAAAGGTTTCTCAAGAAAAATTTAATTTTATAGCTACCTTTTAAATTAATTTTTGGTAATTGTAGTTTTTATTTCTAAATTTAGGTCGAAAACTAAAACTTTTTAAAAAATATTTGCTGTCTTTTTCAGCTGTCTATATGCCGACGACATTTCGTTGGTGCCAATCAACTCAACAGTAGACTTGAAAAATTCTCAAAAATGTTTGTCTGAAGTCTACTGATGAGTTGATGAGCACCAACGAAATGTTGTCGGCATATAGACAGCTGAAAAAGACAGCAAATATTTCTCAAAAAAGGTTCATTTTTGGACCTAAATTAATACATTTCAATTGGCTCTTAAAGCAAATAAATAATTAAGTTCATATTTAAGATTTTATTTCTGTTAAAATAAAATTTTTTTCTAATTATTTTTGTAGATATTAAGTTTATCAGACTCAAGTTCTTTCAATAATATTTTTGTGATTGATATTAATTAAATAAGACAAGGAAGACATCAAGGACATTTAACAGGGTGGACAACTAGTTGTTTCGAAGCCGCCACACTTTCTCGTCAGCACCCCTCTTTGAACTCTGGGGATCTTGTTTCTAAAGCGACAAACACACCAGTTCCATTTTATTTTTTTATATACATATATCATAGCATATTTACCGGGTGAGAATTTCACACCACACAAAGGCAACCAAGTTGTATTACAACTTACTTTATATATATTTTTCTCATACTGTTAATATAAATTTAATTTGTAAGCTTTTTTCAAATGTTTTGCTGTGCCCAGCAACTGTGAAGTTAATTAATTTTTATTATTTGGACTTTTTCTCATATAATTATTTTTATAATAAGTTTATCAGGCTCAAGTTCTGTCTATATTACAATTAATACAAAAATGCGGCGTGGTTGTCGCTTTAGAAATATGAGCCCCTGAGTTCAAAGAAGCGTGCTGACAAGAAAATGTGGCGGCTTCGAAACAACTAGTTGTCCACCCTGTTAAATGTCTTCGATGTCTGCTTTGTCATATTTTTTTGTTTAATTAAAATTCACCAACAAATTTTTAATGTTCTAAAGCAAATAAATCTTTTCTCGTAACCCTTTTAGCTGAAGTAAATAAATCCCTGCAAAAATAAATTTTACTCAAACTTTCTGCAGCACAAATAAAATAATTTTTCATGCCGTAACTACTGCTGTTGTCAACACAATATTTAGGTACGTACTGCTGAGTCCCTTTTAATGCCAGTGATTAATTGTAATGCAGAGCTGAAGTTTGCAAACAATCAGTTAAAAAAAATAAAAAAGGAAACTTATTCTGTTGACAAATTTCTTTTTCAAATTGCATTTTATTTAATGATTTTATTACTTAATAAATTAGATTTTTCAACAGTAAAATTTGTTTAATATTTTTCTTTTTATTCTGGCCAGGAGCTCGACAGGAGCCTGCTTGCTATTTTCATATTTTGTTTGCTTTTTATTATTATTTTTTTTTCTGCTTATTTTGTTCGTTTTATTAAAAACAAATAAAAATAAGTGATCCCCAGGAATAATAACAATGCGAAACAAAGTCATAAACTTGATGATGTTATTATTTAGCAGTCTGATAAACATAAAAAGTTTGCTTAAATTTTTTCGCAGAATTGTGACAGATAAATTGGGATATGAGTGATGATGGTTTTTACTCAAGGAGATTATGATAATATATGTTTGTATTTTTTTCAATTTGCCAGCAGGCAGCTTCCAATTCACTCTTTGCGCCAATGCGGACTGATTATAATGCAAAACAAAACGCTTTCGAAAATGTGATAATAAATTTAATAAAAACAAAATTATATTTTGAGTGTTTATAAATGAAGGTGTAAGAAAAGCAAAAAAAATTCATTCTATGTGCAAATATGTAGTAACGGGTAATCCATTTTGCGGTTTCAAAAGTAAACGTAAAGAAAACCCATATAAAATATTTTTTTCATGATATTTCTTTTTTCTTACAAAGTTTGAACGTTGACATTATGTATGAAACACTACATCATTTAAATGATCACCATGCAAAGTGTTGCCAGCATTGATGTTTCTGAGGCAATTTTCGACCACTTATTGACACATATTAAGCGGTATCTCCGCCATAACTAGACGAATGTTGGTTCTTAAGTGCTCAACAGTTAAAGGTTTATTTATTTATTTATTTGATTTCAATACAAAGAAAGCCTCATGGCTGCATAATCACAGTCTTTCGCGTAACCCCCCAGAAAAAGTCTAATGGTATCAAATCGCATGATCTTGGTGGCCAGTTGATATCGCCACGAGGAAAAATTAAGCGGTCAGGAAATGTCTCTTGCAACAAAGCCATATTCGCTCGAGTTGTGTGGCATGTGGCACCGTCTTGTTGTAGCCACATATTCTCAAGTCGTATTCTTCAAAAGCGGGCAAAAAAAAGGTCGGTTATCATATGACCATAACGCTCCCAATTGACGGTGACACTTGTTCCATCGTCGTTTTCGAAGAAGTAAGGTCCAAGGAGCGCACCAAACAGTAACTTTTTCTGGATGAAATGGCCTCTCTTCAATTACTTGAGGATTCTTAGAACCCCAAATACGACAATTTTGTTTATTTACAAACCCACCGAGTGAGAAATGTGTTGCATCGCTGAATAAAGTTTTGTTCGAAAAATCGCCGCCCACCGCCTGTTGTTCAAGCACCCAATCCACTGTGAATGGTCAGCTGGCTTCAGTTGTTGTGTGAGCTGGTCTTTATATGGATGTAGGTGTAGATGTCAATGCAAAATACGCCATAATGTGTCAGTCCGAATTCCTGAGAACGACGAGGTATCCACACATTCGGATCTTCGGCAACACTTTCACTTACAGCTGCGATATTTTCAGCGGAACGAGCGAAACGATGATGCACAGGCCTTAAAATATTTGTAACTGCTGCAGTCTCTTCAAATTTCTACACAATTTTGCCAATTGCTTGCGTAGTTGGCCGAGACGATTATGTGAACCATAAGGTCCTCCTCTTAAAGCACGATATGTGGGGATGTGGCAGAATCACATCTTTTGATCACTTTTATGCGTTGTGTGATGGTTAAGCGATCCATTTTCGTCAATGTCAGACTTTCAGCTGAGAAGAAAAAATTGGTTTAACAACCTAGTTTGAGAGATGTCGAATGCCAGTTCTATACTTTTGAAACCACGAAATGGATAACCTGTTATATACTGGCTTAGGTGTATAACGCAAAACATGGGCAAACAAACCCCTCCAATCAGAAGTAATGTTAAATTAAGTTTTGCGAAAAAGTTGATGTTAAGTTGTGACTCACATTCAACAACGTGCATTATAGTTGGACTACCCTTTGTTATAACACAAAATCATAATTTTGAAAATATTTTTTTTTAACAATTGCCGCATTCGAAAATTGATTTGTTTCCTTTCAATTAAATTCTCAAAACAATGGAATTTTTAACAAGCATTTGTCTGCAGCTTCTGTATTGTATTGTTTGAAAATAATTTTATATTTTCTGTAATTGCGATTAAATATGTTATTTTAATTACTGTTCTATTGTTTATCTTGTAGGATGTTATCACATATTCATACTTGGATTATATGAATATCTATTTGAAGTTTTTGTAAAAGGTTATTTTTTTCAAAGATGCTTTTTAAGCAAAACTTTTTAAAGGGACTATTTTTAAAAACATACTTTTGAAGTATATTTTTGAAAAACTACTTTTTAAAAAACGTTTTTTTTTTCTGTTAAGATAAAATACTTTCCGAAATCCTGGCTTTTTAGAATTCCGTACTCACAAAGTGAAAACAGAACCCTTTTTTTGTGTCTTTACCATCCGTCCCCATTCTCTTAAATGCCCGGCCGCTGCAACAACAAATGCTAAAAGTAAGAAAAAAATTCAAAACTAAGCGGTACTTCACACAAGGTACCGTCTGCCTACAATATGCAAGGCGGTACGAATATATTGATGTCCGAGTCAGTTCCGCACTTGGCTTAAAGCATCTAAAGATATTATTTTTAAAAAAGGCAGCATCTGTTTAGAACAGAAAATTTTTCTAGTTCGGCTTTAGTATAATCCTACCAATTGCCATAAAATTAAAAACAGTGCTGCCAGACGCTTAGAAATTGTGTACAAGAAGACGGAAGATGGTTATACCATGAAGGAAAAAATCCTTTAGCGCGGTCAAAGGCCGGTTGTTAAGAACCGATTTTGCATATTTGTGAAAAACTTTCTGAAATGAAATTAATAAAATTGGATTTGGGATGCTTCAAAACCGTTTGTGAATTCGCGATTTTACGTTCTGAGCAAAAACTTTTCTCTTTTTTATATTTTTCTTAGTAAATTTTTCAACTTCTACATCCAGGTATTAACAAACAAAAAAGGCTTCCGGCAAACTTTTTCTACAGTTTTGGGACCAGGAGCACGACCAATTCTACATACCTATAGAACTCATTTCTTTCAAAGTCCGGCTCCTTATTCTGAAGCTGACCCATTTATCTTACGATAAATTATGCAAAATAAATTATACCTTAAACTTAAAGATCGTGGGGGCTGAATTGTTAGCTCTTATTGTCGAACAATCTGAAGGTGGCCAGTCCAATACCTGCGAAAGACTTTGTGTGCGAAATATTTAGATTTCCAAAATACTAGATTTTCAAATTAAAATTAAAAACAAAGAGAAGCTGGTAAAAGCCCGCCAGTGTACACCCGACACTGTACGCCCGTAAAAAGGCAGACACAGTACAAGAACAATCGCTCATCAATTGATCCAAAAAATATTAGAAAAAAACAGTCTTGACAAACTGTGAGTTAAAACCTGGTTGTATACAATTTGTAGTGTCAGCCAAAAATCATATTTCTATGGTTTTAACGTTAAAACCTAATTTTAACTTCAGGTGTGAAAACTCTATAAAGTTAGTTTGTTATTCAAATATGAACTTAATTATTTATTTGCTTTAAGAGCCAATTGAAATGTATTAGTCAGGTCCAAAAATAGAACTTACAAATTCAAATATGAACTTAATTATCTCTTTGCTTTAAGAACCAATTGAAATGTATTAAAAATAGACCTTACAAATGTTTTCTGCCTTTTTCGGGTTAAAGGTTTGTTTGAACATTTCTGACTCTCATTTTGTTCATAGGTGTTATTAGAAAAGTCAATGTTGAATAATTTGTTAGTTACGGAATTTAGCCTTTTAGGTATCGATATGTAAGTTGTTTTTTACTTCCGTCAGTTAAAATTTCATTTTTTTTTTTGATAAGCAAAAAAAATGTGTCTTCCATACAACTTTCATTGAATAAAAAAAAAAAAAAAATTAAAATTTTGAGGTTTCGTCTGGCGACCGGTTGAAACGGCAGTTTTTAATTTTTTGTGAATAAATTCCAAAGTTGTGAACCTTTTTTATGAAACTTTATTTATTATGAATACATGAATATTCATCAGCATAACTTTGTTTTTAGATTTTTTTATGCTGTTTAAAAAAAAAACATGTTTGAACTTTTGCAAAAAATTTTATTTTTTTCATCGAAAAAAATTGTATTTTCTAAATTACTAAACTCATTAAAAATATTTTTACAGTTATTGAAATTTATTAATTTTAAAGTTTACTAGTTTTATTGCCGAATTTCGGTTTTTCTGTTCTTTCCAAGATTTTAAATCCTTTTTGAGGTAAGGGAATATTTGTTGTCCTACCTCCTCCATTTTTAAAATAATGGTATATCTCAAAAACAAGAGCTAACCTAAAAAAAACGGTTAGCACCGCTGAATTCAGCGCACCCGAATTACGTTTGGTCATTGGGTGCCCCGTCTGTCGGAAAAAATTTCAAATTCAAGAACAGTGTTATTATTAATTTTTTTTTCCTTTGAATTTAATTTTTTTAACGAGTAAAAGTTCTTGCTTTTAAAAGTTACTTTTCAAATTCACCCTTTCATTAAAAAAAAAACATTAATTTTATAATATTCGAACTTTTCCTCATACAATTATTATACCCTTCACATAAATGTGTAAGGGTATATATAAGTTTGTGATTCCGTTTGTAACGCATTGAAATATCCATCTAAGACCCCATAAAGTATATATATTCTGGATCAGCATCAATAGCGATTACGATTGAGCGATGTCCGTCTGTCCGTCTGTAGTCGTTGAAATACCGTTTCTGAGAAAACGGTTTGAGATAGAAACCTCATTCTTTCGCTAAAACGTGTGAAACCCCGGTAGTGGGTCTGCTATTGAAATTCAGTAAGATAGGTCCGCGGATAGCCGAGATATATTCAAAAAACCGGGTTTTGAGGGATATTTTGTGTAATTTTTGTATTCAGATTTTTGAAAAAATTTTTTTTCTTAAAAACTAAACCATATCATTTTTAGTGCTCATTAAATCCTAGAAATGAAGGAATTTTTTAAATCGGCCCATATATATCAGAGATATAGCGTCTCCCGATTTTTAAAGAAATCGGCTTTATTAGCCAAATAAGACAACTTTTGGCACCGAAGATCAATCAGAATGGTATATATAGGCTATTTAGAGGCAAAAGTGGAAAATTTTTCCACATCGGCCCATATACACTCGAGATATAGCGCCTCCCGTTTTCTCAAGAAGTCGGCTCTAAAAGCCAAATAAAACAACTTTTGGTATCAAAAATCGATTAGAATGGAACATATAAGGTGTTTAAAAGCAAAATTGGAAAATTTTTGAAATCGGTCCATATATATCTGAGATATAGCGACTCCTGATTTTTCAAGAAATCCGCTCTTTAAGCCAAATAAAGCAATTTTTGGCACTAAAAATCAATCAGAATGGTACATATAGACTATTTAGAGGCAAACGTGGAAAATTTTGGACATCGGCCAATATACACTCGAGATATAGCGCCTCAAGTTTTCTCAAGAAGTCGGCTCTAAAAGCCAAATAAAACAACTTTTGGTACCAAAAATCGATCAGAATGGTACATATAAGGTGTTTAAAAGCAAAATTTGAAAATGTCTGTAATCGGTCTATATATACCTGAGATATAGCGTCTCCCGATTTTTCAAGAAATCGGCTCTATAAGCTAAATAAAACAACTTTTGGCACCAAAAATCAATCAGAATGATACATATAGGTAAGTCAGAAGCAAAACTGGAAATCTTTTTGTCATCGGCCCATATATGTTCGAGATATAGCGCCTCCCGATATCTCAAGAAGTCGGGCCTGGAAGCTAAACGAAACAGTTTTTTGCACTAAATATTTGTCGGAATGGTACATACAGGCTGTTTAGGGGCTAAACTAGAAAATTTTTGGACATCGGCCCATATGCACCCAACTTTTGGTACCAAAAATCAATCATAATGGTACATACATATGTATATAATATTATATACATATAAACGAGCTGTGTCCAATTTTTGAAGTGAGAACACAAGTCTATAGTTTTATAATTCAGTATAATTCAATTTATTTAGATTTAATATAGAGTTAATTAGGATTTAAGGATTTTTTAAAGAATGATGATTTGGATGAATGATTAAATAATTAATATTTAACGTTAAGCGTTTTAAAACTGACAACTGACCACTGTATAAAAGATAATTTTAAATGATTCAAAAATATAATTAATTTCCACTTCAACTTCAACTGACCACTGACCACTTACAACTGCTCATCTGCAACTGTATTACTGTTTCTACTTCTCTTCTTACTGCTTGCCAGAATTAGTTAACCCATTGTGACCCCTACACTCGGCCCTCCTGCAGATCATCCGCCTCGGATGATGATAGAGACTCATAATTCACAGGTCGCCAAGGCTTCATAAAGTCGCAACTAGTTGATGTACTACTTGGTCCCTCACAATCAGCTACCTTTTTTACCTCGTACCGGTCGTTTCTTTTGACTTTAATAACTTCATATGGTCCCAGATATTCGCTTGCAAGCTTTCGACCGGATACAAACTGCGTTCGCTTTATTGCGACTAACTCTCCAACTTTGTAAGCAACTGCTTCCTTCCGCTTCTTGTCAAACCCACGTTTGTAGGTTTCTTGCGCCTTTTCTATCTGCTGTTTCGCTTCTGCTCTAAGTTGTTGCCGTTCTTCATTGAAATTTTCGATCAATTCGTTTTCCAGCATTTCCAGTATATTTGTATCAATATCTGTCCTCATTTTTGTACCAAACATTAACTCGAAGGGAGGTGTTTTCGTCGAACTATGAACACATGAATTTATTGCCTTTTGAACTCTTCCCATATACTTAAACCATTTAGCTGGCTCATCTTGTGACAGTTTTGCGATTATTGACAAAATGATTCGATTTACACGTTCAATTTGTCCGTTGCTACGTGGTACCCCCGTTGTAGTTACGACATGTTCAATGCCTGATTTACTGCAAAATTCTTCGAATAGCCTTGAGGTAAACGCAGAACCTCGATCACTGATTATCCGGCATGGAAAACCAAACATAGTTGACCACATTTGTAAGTGTCGAATAACTTCTTCTGCGCCTGTTGTTTTTGTAGCGTACAACCATACAAACTTTGAAAAGCTATCAACAGCGGCAAATACATATTTATACTGTTTTGATGTAGCGTCTAATGGGCCTAAGTGATCGACATGTATAGTATGCAAAGGAAGGGTGCCTTTTTCGATACAGTGCAAGAAGCCTTCTTTTTTACCCGTTTTTTTATTGTAAATAATGCATTCAACACAATTACTTATTATTTGTTCAACTTTACGTTCCAAATGCGGTATAAAGTATTTTTGACGTATTGCGTGCATTGTTTTTTCTTTCGCAAAATGACCGTTCTTATGCGCATTTCTGATTATTTCAGCCTCAATCGACTTAGGTACAAACAACAAATCGTTGCCGTCAATACATTTGTACACAAGACCCCCTTTGAGTTTATAATTTTCGTACGGACCTGCTTGCAACGCTTGTAAAATTGCTTTGGCACATTCATCTTTATTTTGCAAACTTTTTAATCTAACAGATACATCCGATGAAACCAACATAATATCGACGGGATAACGACTTAGGTGATCAACATGTTTTAGGCGATTTGCGGTGCGATGCTCTACGGTGTATGTGAAGTCCTGCAAATACATAACCCACTGCGCTACATCTCGTGGTATATCTTTCTTGTGGAGAGTTTGTTTGAACGCTGCACAATCTGTCACCAACTTGAAATTAATTCCTAACAGGTAATGACGAAATTTTTTGAAAGCTAAATATGCTGCTTTAACTTCCAATATGTAGCTATGTAGGCGGCTTTCTTGTGGAGACGTTTTTTTACTATAATAAAATACAGGATGCAATCGATTTTGATATTTTTGCATTAATGCCGCGCCAAACCCATACTTCGAGGCGTCCGTATGCAGCTCAGTTTCTGCTTCCCTGCTATACAACCGCAACACTGGCTCGCTTACCAAAATTTGTTTGATCATACTTATTGCGCTTAGTTCTTTTTGTCCTATGCAGAATGCAGCATCTTTTTTCAAGAGATCAGTCAACGGGCGCACAATTTGCGCATACCCTTCCACAAATTTTCGAAAATAACCTGTAAGACCCAGGAAGGATTGAATATCTTTCACATTTTTAGGTACTGAAACGTTTGCAACTGCTTTTATTTTCGTATCGCTTGGAGATATTTTACCATTTTCCACAACGTGTCCCAAAAAATCGATTTTGTTTTTCAAAAAAGAGCATTTGGACCAATTAAACTTTAAACCATAACGTGAGGCTGTGTGCAAAACGCGTTCAAGATTTTTAATACACTCTTCTGCTCCTTTACCATAAACAATTATATCATCAATGTACAAATCCATCACATCTTCATTAATCAACTCTTGGAAAACATAATTCACGTAGCGTACAAAACATGCTGGCGAGTTGCAAAACCCGAATGGCGCTTTGTTGAATTCGAAAAGACCTCTTTTTGTGACAAAAGCAGTATATTTTTTACTAACCTCGTCTACAGGAACGTGAAAAAATCCGTTCTCCAAGTCCATGACCATAAAGAATTTCTGATTCGCTAACTTTTGTAAAACGTCATCAACGATGGGCACAGGAAATGCATCTTTTAGCACCATTGCATTCAATTGACGAAAGTCGATGCATATTCTATAGCTTCCATTTTTCTTTTTGGTAACCACTACTCTACTAGCTGTATCTGATGTAGATTTTCTTATTATGCCACTCTTTAACCATTCTTCGACTTGAGAGTTTACAGCTTCTTCTTCTATCGGTGCCAATCTACTAGGAGCGTGTCTGAAAGGTTTCATTTTTTCATTTGGCAATATATGCATCTTCACGGGACATTCTGCAGCTGCCTTTGCTATTGTATAGTTTTGAATTAAATTACTCACGGTATCTTTATATTTGAAGTCTACATCGATTTCTTCCGCGCTAATATTATATACGTTAAATTCATTATTTGTCGATTCTTTGGGTTTAAATACATAACCATTACCATCCGCTATAAGGATGAAATTTTTAATAAAATCGTGTCCAATAATACCGTCAAAAATCATACTGTTATCTGGTATAACTACAAAACTGTGTTCAATTGACACATCATCAACGCGGACCGTGCCATATAAATTACCAATTGGTTCTGTCTTTTTGTTACCGAGACCACGTAATACTGATTTACACTGTTCTAGCAAGTGCGACGCAAAATGTTTTTTATAAATACTGTGTTTTATAATGGAGATATCAGATCCGGTATCTACCAAGCACTTGATTTCGATATTATTAAAATAAATAGTTTTGATACGCGATTGATCGATGACAAATTGCACCGTTTTTTCTACACCTTTGACTTTATTGCAATTCTTAGCGATATGACCGAATTTATTGCAATTAAAACATTTCGGAGGACTTTTGCATTCATGTTTTTTATGGTCTGTGGACCCACAATTATAGCAGTGTTCAGATTTTGAAGCTGTATTTTTAACGTTAGTTGTACTTTTATTAAATTTAAACTCAAAATCACGATTCACTTTCATCGTTTCAAATATTTCATATTTTTCGCGCAAATCTTTAAATGAAGTAGCCGTATACAACTGATATTTTAGTTCACTTTTTATTCTCAGACCGTCAATTATGTATCGTATTACTGACTTTTCTTCAATATTGCCCAAAGCAGCTATTTTTCTCATTTTTAGTACATACTCATGAAAAGTTTCACTTTCTTGTTTCCTGTTGTTTGTTAACATTTTATGAAGTTCAATACTGCTATAATTTCTCTTAAATTCACTTAACAAACAGTCTTTTAAAGATTTAAAGTCACTTACTGTAACAGTGTCGAGAAACAATTTCGCGGTACCGACAATTTTATTTCGGACATGAACATATTTCTGCTTTTCACTCAATTCGTATGCCTCGGCATTTTGTTCAAAATTTGCGAACCAATGCTCCACTGTAATATTTTCACCGTCAAAGTCTGGCACTATTTTGGCAAAATTGTCTACCGTGACAGTGGCTTTGTTGTTATATTCTTCGTCCTTTTGTATTTTAATTTTAAGCAAACGAATTAAACTATTCAAATCTGACTGATCACTGTCCTTCAAATTTAATTCATTGTCCTCAAAATTTTTTGCCATGTTCACTGACTTCAAATTTGCGCTTTCAGTTTTGATTACCTTTCTTGTTTTTATATCTGTATTTGCACTATCTTCTATTTCTTTTTTTGACAATTTTTTGTTTACTTCTTCCACAACATTAGAATAATCTGTTTCTATATTCACTTCAAGTTTATCGCTCTCACTTTTTGATTTTTCTGGTTCACTATATACCGATTGTACACTCTCAACTGAATTTGTTCTTTCTCTCCTTCGTGCTCTTGTATCGTATACTTTATTGTCACTTGATTTCGCTGATCCGTTATTTGAAATCATTTATTCGTATATCATATTCTATAACATGTAATTTTTTGCTCTTACTTTTTATGGTATTTCTTTTTTAATAAATACTCTCAATTTAAAACAAATCTCATGTATGTATCATGTACGTGCACCATGTATAGCTGAATTCCTCTTTAATCGAACATGTATGCACCAATAAATTTAATTTTTTTCTTTCTTTTTTTTTTTATCACAAATATTGTTTTAAGCACTTTTATTTATTTTATGCATTAAATTATGTATGTACATTAAAATAAGCTCAAGGGTTGAGCCCCCAAATATAAACGAGCTGTGTCCAATTTTTGAAGTGAGAACACAAGTCTATAGTTTTATAATTCAGTATAATTCAATTTATTTAGATTTAATATAGAGTTAATTAGGATTTAAGGATTTTTTAAAGAATGATGATTTGGATGAATGATTAAATAATTAATATTTAACGTTAAGCGTTTTAAAACTGACAACTGACCACTGTATAAAAGATAATTTTAAATGATTCAAAAATATAATTAATTTCCACTTCAACTTCAACTGACCACTGACCACTTACAACTGCTCATCTGCAACTGTATTACTGTTTCTACTTCTCTTCTTACTGCTTGCCAGAATTAGTTAACCCATTGTGACCCCTACATACATATGTATATAATATTTGCGATCATGTATGAATGTATGTATGTATGTATGTATGTATGTATGTATGTATGTATGTATGTATGTATGTATGTATGTATGTAGATACGTTTGTATGTATGTAGGTATGTATGTATCTACATATGTATGTATGCATACAAGTATGTTAGCATAAACAATTTTTTTGCTTTGGTGTAAAAATGTGTATGTATGTACATATGTATGTATACACGAGCTTGAAAATGAAAGTGATATAAAGAATTGTTGAAAAAAGGGTACGCAATGAAATTCTTTTAAACAATTGCGTCTTCAAATTCATTCACACAAAAAATCATTTTGGGTTTCCCTACGTACTTACATATGTACATACACACATACATGTGTATGATGATACGCAACAGATCATCAACAACGTGCACAAGAAAAAAATAATTTTGTAAAAGCAAGCAATGTAAATATGTATGTATGTATATATGTATGTATATAATCATTGTTTTATGGAACACACTGAAAATATTCAATAATAAAGAATTTATTTTAGAGTTTTCTATTATAGATACATACATACATACATACGTATGCATGTACCCACATACGTAAGTAAATTGAAAAGAAAATCACACTTAATGGCAATGTTTAGCATTATAATTCAAAAATAATGCAATTATATGCAATTTTTTGTTAAATAAATTTTACTATAAAGTTAACTGATAAATAATTAAGAAATACATTTTGCTTTTTTTATTTCATTGATATTAAAAAGAATTGGTGTCACCCAGTGGTTGAACTTGAGCATATTAGGAATTATTTAAATAAAAGTTTTGCAGCCTGTGTTAAATCCCGGTAGTGGATCTGATATTGAAATTCAGAAAAAATCGGCCCATTTAAAAGCCAAATAAAACAACTTTTCGCACCAAAAATCAATCGGAATGTATGTACCATTGTGAAGGGTATTTAAGATTCGGCCCAGCCGAATATAGCACTCTTACTTGTTTTTGTATTAAGTTTAGTTATCAGGCTCAAGTTCCTTCTATGTTGTTTGATTTGTGATTGATATTATTTAAATAAGACTTAGAAAAAATCAAAGATATTTAGCAGAGTAGACAACTAGTTGCTTCGAAGCCGCCCCACTTCGAACACATTTCAAAAACTGCTTTTTTTAGAATGCTTTTTTAATTCATTTTGCTAAAGAGCCTGTTCCAAACATTTTCTTACCATTTGAAAGTCCTGATAACGGAATTAGTTTGTGTAACGGCTTAAATCAGTTACAACTACTAGATTGATTTTAAGTCATGCAAATTCCGGCTTCAGAAAATGACAATGAATGGTTTTTGGCTAAACGTTTAAAAATACATTTTCAAATGT
The DNA here is from genome assembly GCA_963662145.1 of Sturmia bella. NCBI lineage: Eukaryota > Metazoa > Arthropoda > Insecta > Diptera > Tachinidae > Sturmia > Sturmia bella. The sequence continues at coordinate 22,139,582 of OY759172.1, forward strand.
TTTTCTTCTTTTGTTGGCATTAAGCGAAATCAACTTTTTGTCTTGAGTTTCAGTTCATATCACGAAGTGAAAAGGGGTTCCACCATTTTACATTTATTTAATTACAATCGTTTTTGCAGTCTCTCATTTATTATTTTCTACAGTTCTCCTTTATCTCGTTTTTTTTTTCTTCTCATTTGCTGCTTAACCACAAAGACAAAGTACTTCTCATGCATTGTTATCGTGTAGAACATAAATTTATTTTAACTTTTAATTGAATTGCAACGCTTTGGCTTTATGCTTTGCTAGAGAGAGAAACAAAATTGAACATGGAGAAGGTTGGCCCAGCATTAGGGTAGGTCATATAGATGTAAGCATTTAGTTAAAGTTTTCTTTTAAAATAAGAAAAAATTTTGGACAAGAAAAAGCACAAAAAAATCATTGAGCAAAACTGATGTAAGGGCTGATATCCCTGTGGCAGCCTGTCCATTTCGCATTCTTGCATTTTTAAATATTTTACTACCTCTGTTATTTTATTTTAAAATAATAAGTGAGAATTGTTTCCATTTTTTGCAAATTTTTGGAACAAAGTTCCTTAACGCGGCTTGCTGGTAGTGGAAATTAGTAGAAATCGTCACGAAAGCGTGTGAGCGTTTTATATGTATTGGTGTACTGTCGAAAAGCAATTGTGTATGATTGGCAGTGTCTCCACTGACAGCAGCGGAGGCACATACAAATAAATATTAATTAGTTGGAAAACGTTCCAAAAATTTAAGAAATCATAAAATTTCAAACTTTTAAAAACAACACAAAATAAAACATACGGATTTCACCTTATATTACATTCAAAGATGAAAAAAAAAACGTAAGTAACTTCGTTCCTAACGGGGGTCCCCCGACTGCATTTTTTTTTTTTTTTTTAGCTCTTTAATCCTGTACACGACCATTGGATATTGTTAATTATTTTATCGAATTTCATTTGATTTTACTTATGCAGCATTGGAAAAAATTTGTTTGTGATCAAATTGTAGTGGTAAAGATTTTTAAGGATGGCAAAAAATGAATAATAAAAAATTATATGTCTACTTGATAAAAGCCGGCCTTTAACTGACACCAATTTGTAATAATGCTTTTAGGGTGTTTTTAAAATGCATTTACCCGCCACAAAAACTATACTTTATACCTTTCACTTGAAGTTTTTTTTATTATTTTTGGTTTTTTTTATTGTTATCTTCTTTTGCATTCACTTCATTTGTGTTATATAATTCCTCTAAACGTTTTTTATTGCATTCTTTTATTAATGCCAGTCTATTGCTATTTCTATTGTTGTAAACGAGCACCGGACTATTCTAATGTTTCTTCCATTTTAATACTTTTGCTTTCTTATTGGAGGAAAACTATATTTATGGTTTTTATTGTGAACCTTTTAGCAAAATAAGCTTATTTAAAAACTAACAAGGATTAAAAGTATGAAATATGTTGAGAATAAAAAACAATAAAGTTTAACTCTAACGAGTAATGCAAATATATGAGCACAATTTCTTATGATTTATGTACATGCATACATATGCATGTGTAAGCGAGCAAGTTCTATAATATTGTATTATTAGAGCAAGAACCGACCTCGAAGCCCCAACACTCACGTACTTGCGCGTATAAATTTAAAAATGTACATTACACATTCTTACTTGGTGTATTTCATGAATAGATAAGGAAGCAAAAAAGAAGTATCTAAAAGTAATAAGCTGCTTATATAGATAGTTAGATATGGCCTTTGGAGCGTATGTGGAATATTTAATGCTGCTAAGGGCAAACAACCAAATTCATCATACGCTTAGTGGTAATGAAGCAGATCTGCCATGAAAACAAACAACTATTGCCTTGTTTGTATGCCAGACTAATTTGCATATGCGAATGAATATGTCTTATTATTGTTTTTATTGCAACTTAATAACTCAGGAAAATAATACGCAAGTAATGCTAATGTTCACAAATAAGATGCTCAAAGTTGCCACATCTGGTATAAATGTTTATTTGTTTATTTTAAAATGCATGTCACGCAAAAGTGGACAAGCTCTCCTTTATGAAAAACTGGAATCCATATATGTATACTAACCGTCTAATTCATAACTATTATAACAGGTTTATAAAGCTCTTATTTGACAAATTTTCCATACAAATATGTCAAATAACAGTCTTGTAAGCCTGTTATAATTTTTATGAATTAGGCGGTAAGTTTTTACCAAGAGTTTTAGTTTTTTTGCCGAGAGTCTCGACGAAATAATGGATATTGTGAGCCAACAACAGACCGGAGATCACAGTCTTGAATACTTAAAAAGACTCTATGAGTTTCCGCAGACAAACAAAAGTGTTTGCACTTTTGTGTGTTATAAAAATAAAACACAAATGTTATCCGGTTGACACTCCAGCACACAATTGATAAAACAAATTTAATTTACAATAATTTATGTAATTCCTAATAAGCCCAAGTCTAGACTGTAGAGAATTACTTGTAGTTAAATACTAACCGTTTAATTTATAAAGATTTGTGAAAGGGCTTTAATAAGTATAATCTCTTGTAAGTTTATTCACAGACACAAACTAACGAAACAATTATCAACGAAAGGACCACTTAAATAAATAAATTGAAAATTTTTAGATAGCCTCAAAACTCTCTGTGAGGCTCAGACCTAGAAGTGTATGCTGTATATCAATTTAAAGCCTGATAGCTTCCTCACTCGATTTTCCCTACTGAGCTTCGACAAAGTTTCTTTTGTGATAGTGATCAAAATTTTTAAAGAAGACTAGAAAAGTAAAGTTGTAGACTATATAGCTGTTTCCCGTCCACCGCGACGCTCATCAGCACCCAAATTGTCCCAATCCCAGGTAGTAACTAATTGTGTATGGTTTTTAAGCAGCAGCCTTTCTACATTTCAACAATTTGCTCGTTCATAAACTAATCAAAAAAAAATTTTTTTTTACTTTTTGAAAATGTGTCCCAGTAAAATGAGAATATAATACCTACATTTTTTCCACATCAAAGCAATTGCTTTCTTAATAACTCATTAACTAAAGGAATTTCCAAACTTTTCTGATGTACTTCAGTAAAACGAAAATAATTATCTCTGTTTTTAAATATCTTTTAGGAATGAAAGTTCCCTGCAGAAATCGAGACTACACCTTACACGAGTGTAAAAAGTACTCCACAAGAGATCAGGACTAATCCAAAAGTAATCCAAATATATGGTAAAACATGCTTGATTTTACATTACAATGTCCTAGGAGAGGACCATGTAATCCAAGCAAACATTACATCAGAGTAATCCAAACACTAATTCAAGTAACTACTGAGCAAATTATTAACACATGGTTAGTCTTGAAATTACTTCATGTCACTGGTCCAGGGATTACCACATGGTAATTATGTGGTGCGAGTATCGCCAAATAATTTTCTTTTATTCATAATGGTCCATGTTGGCATTACATTGGACTTTATTCTAACTACTCCGTTTTACTTAAAACGGATCATGTACTACAATACTTTATGCAGGGTTTAACTTAATATTAATTAAAACTATTATAAAAGCCACAGCGATACTATATATTAATATTACCTACAAAGCTAATATGACAAACAAAATTACAGCCGTATGGCCACTTTGAGTTATAAGAAGGAGCAGGGCCTTATAGAAAAATCCGTTTAAGTTAAAAATTGCTCAAAATTCAGATACTTGAATAGTTAGTTTTATTCACTTTTCTTAAAAACACATTTTATATTTTCCTGACCTGTTTTGTTCTTATTTGGAGAAAAGAAATACCCTCGAATAAAACTCCCAGCACGTTTCTGAATTTTATCTTTTACTCTAATTGCAGTCCAAAACAAGTTAATGTTCAAGTTTTTTATACCAGCAGAAAATACAATTCTATTTGATTTAAAATATAAACTAAAAGAAATTATGACATGCATACATATCTACATATTATTTTATTTTCTTTCCAAATGGAGTAATTAATGTCGCTCTTGTAATCCTCATAAATTTTTCAAGTCCGTGTTAACGCTTTTGTCAGTTTAAAAAACATGGGCAAAAAATTTGCATTTTTAAGCTCATTTTTCATTTAATTTGACTTTAATATTCATTCACAAATGATTTCATTGTAAATGAGTAGAAGAGGGGGAGAGAGAGAGAGAGGGAGGGAGAAAGAAAAAAAGCTGACATCTACTCTTGAATTCCACTACGTGAACAAGTTTCAGTTAAACAACCGTTAATACACATACTCAACAATAAAAAAAACAACAACAAAAAGTGTGCATGTGAGTTGAGCGTGCTCATGTTCAAGAGTATTGTATTTTGTGTAGCATCACGTATGTTTCTCGTTTAATTTATTACCAGGTGCTTGTTTTTGATTTGAACATTTATTTTTTGTTGTTTAAGATTTTTTAATTTAATTTTATTCTTTTTTTATCAAACACTTCAGTAAAAACACATATTGCTGTTCTTGTAAACATAAATTATTGTTTTAAAAATGACTGTTGCTCAACCAAAAAGCAGAAAACTAAATTGCTGTCGTGTACACAATTATTAGAGTACGATTGGAAAGAGAAAGAAAGAAAACATTGCCTGAATAAATTTAGGAGTCAAACTTTAATGACGCAGCTGCCAAATATAATGGCAATACTTGCAGGTTTTCACTGGTTAATAATTGTATTATTTCTTAAAAGCAAAAAAAAAACAGCTACTCAATATTTTATGGGAAATTATTAGTTGCATTTGTAGCAAAAAGCCGGCAAAAATTGTTGTAGAGTAAATTGTAAAGTAATTTATAGTATTAGGTCTTTTTCCTGGAGTTTGTAATACGAACATTATTTCCATGGAAAAGTTATTGCTGAGTATTTTTTTTTAAAAACAGTGTCTTCTTATTTCCATAAATTAGCTGATATAAAAAATGTGGAACTGCAGTATGAGAGGTTCTTTACTTGGGTTTAAAAGGCTGTTTTCCAAACAAACACAGCACCTCATTCATTCATTCGTTTATTCTCCAAAACATTACATTAAATATATCATTTACACTAAATTCCAAAACATAACATAAATTATATTATTTACACTAAATTAACATTTTCTACATGTTGGTACCTATCAGGGATAATTTATCAATTAATTGCAATAAATATATTTTTGCACTTACTTCCATTGAAACCAAAGTAGCTTAATAAATTTAAAAATAATTACACACTAGAACTTAGAACTTACAGCATCAACAATTCAAGCAAAACAAAATTAAATTAAAAAACCAAAGCAGCCAGCTACACATCACTATTGGGCGGTATTTATTATAAACCATATTGTTTATATCTAACGCCCTAACTTTTCTATAATAGAACAAAAGGTCTCATCCATCGAAGACCAGACCAACATCTGTTAGTGCTACAGAAGAGGGAAATCATTTATATCCCAATGTTCTCCAAATTAGCTGCCATTGAAAAGCATTGGCGAACTGGTGGATTATCATAAGCTCATGCACCTTTCAAGAACTTAATCGAATTTCCAATCATGAAAACGTCAAGACGTTTAAGGTCAACCCCATCGTAAATGGGTCTGCAGGACGGCCTACGTAGGTCCCCATCCGTACCAAAGTAGGGTCTGAGGCCAAGACTAGATGTCAAGATAAGCCTCTTCTATCTCTTAGACCTTTCCATCCTAAGCCAGACTGAAAAGGTATGGGAGATAACAGGCCTAACGATTTGGCGATACACCAAAAATCGACCTTTCTTGTGGCGGCCAACCCTATACTTCACCCTACCCTAATACGACACAAAAATTTATTTTGTCGTGTCAAGAATCTCATTGACAAATTGATAGTGCTAGAAATTTTCATGAAAGGTGACACCAAGATATTTCATGCTGTCCGATACCCAAATCATTTCCCCATTGCTGCAGATATGTTAACTCATTTCTCAATTATAAGATAAGCGCAATAATAATGGGTGTCTTAATCATTTCATTTTCCTACATACCTTGGTAAACCGCATATAAGACTTGGCACGACCGAATATTCTTAAGTTAGGTTGGGTTGATAGGAATTTGTTGGAACATTTCTTGCAACGTACATTTAGACCAGTATAGGCTTGCTGTGCTCCCCGTGTACTTAGTCATCTAATCCGTGTTATTCACAAAGTTCCTCAATTTCCTTCAACATATGCCCCATAATCGGATAATGCCTGGTAAGGTGTCTTTTCCAAGATATCGGCACCGTATTTGTGGGAATGCAGGGCACTGGCATAAATAGTACTCTAATGTCTTGCTCTTCTTCCCAGATGTCCTCCATTCAGCTTCTCCCGCTATTCCTATGCGATTAAGATTTGACAGTAGTTGAGAGTGACCTGTTGTAACTCCCATTATTTTATCTAATGGGGGTTTGCTAAGTTATAGGAGTCCCCCCGTTTTTTCCTCTTCTGAATTCCTATAAAATTCCCAATAAAATTCCATAAAATTCTTCCATTTACTTCCACGGTTTCGTTATTCCAGAGAGTTAGATGTGCTCTATGTGCTCAGTTCTTTTGCTCAGATTTAACTGCATCGAAGGATTTCGCTCATATCGAGCTTATGTTGCTTAACTTTCTTGCTCTTGAAGCAAGGGCGTTTGATTATTCATTTCCAGTTATTCCCGCATGTCCCGGCACCCATATAATGTGCAGTTCACCATGTGTCGAGTAACTGTTAATAGCGTTTTTGTAATCCCAAACTGATTGTGTTTTAATCAACTCAGCTGAGATCGCGGTCATTTGACCATCCCTGAATATATTCACAGGTCTTCCCCATTTCATTCAGCTCCCTAATGCACTCCGTAATTTCCCGAATTTCTGCCTGAAAAACCATGCAATAGGTGGCCAGTTGATATCGGCATGACGAGAAACTACGCGGCCCGGAAATGCCTCTTGCAATAAAGCCATATTCGCTCAAGTTGTGTGGCATGTGGCACCGTATTGTTGTAGCCACATATTCTCAAGTCGTATTCTTCAAGAATAGGCAAAGAAAAAGTCGCTTATCATATAACCATAACGCTAAGAATTGACGGTGACAGTCGTTCCATCGTCGTTGTCGAAGAAATAAGGTCCAATCACACCTTCGGACCAAAGAGCGCACAAAACAGCGACTTTTTTGTAGATGTAATGGCCTCTCTTCAATTACTTGAGGTTTCTCAGAACCCCAAATATGACAATTTTGTTTATTAACATACCCACCGAGTGAGAAATGTGCTTCATCGCTGAAGAAAATTTTATTCGAAAAATCGCCGCCCACCGCCTGTTGTTCAAGCACCCATTCCACTGTGAATGGTCAGCTGGCATCAGTTGTTGTATGAGCTGGACTTTATATGGATGTATGTAGGTGTAGATCTAAATGCAAAATACGCCATAACAAGCCGTAAGACAGTCCGAATTCCTGAGAACGACGATTAATCGACACATTCGGGTCTTCGGTAACACTTTCACTTACAGCAGCGATATTTTCAGCGGAACAAGCGAAACGATGATGCATAGGCCTTACAATATTTGTAACCGCTCCAGTCTCTTCAAATTTCTTCACAATTTCGCCAATTACTTGCGTAGTTGACCGAGTATGTAAGCCATAAGGTCCTCCTCTTAAAGCACGATATGTGGGGCTATGGCAGAATCACCATTTTTGTAGTGTGTTTTGATAATTTTTATGCGTTGTGTGATGGTTAAGCGAAACATTTTCGTCAATGTCAGACTTTCAACTGGGAAGAATTATTAATTATGGTAATAAAATCAACATGCTGGCTATTACGGTCAGCAGTCAAACTATAGATTTTATTGGGTTTAATATTAAATATTACATTAAGTTTTGATTTTTTAAATAAATTTATGTAACTTGAGTGAAAGAATTTAAAATGCCTGTGACAAATATTAGAGTTCTGCACAGTTTTATTTCTACTTGAAGTGAATAGCCACAATACATGTACTTTAAAATAAAAATAATAATGTTTGCTTTAAGAAAAAGGACCCACAATAATCCAATTTCTTCCTACACTTTGTAAAGTCGTTAAACATTCAACAAGAGCTTTCTCCTCTTCCTTGAAAATGATTTCTTTTTGTAAATTTTAAATAATTTTGTGTTTTTTCAACTTTTGTACTACACAGTTGTAAAGAATCCCCCAAAATAAAATTGCTTTTCTTTTTCTTTATGTGGTGTAATCAATAGCCTGTACACAGAAACTCTTAAATTAATAGAATATAAAAAGTAGGATGATAAAATATTTACAAACACGTCATATTTTGTAGAATTTTATGAGCAGAAAAAAATCTTAAAACAGTTCATGTTGCCGCTGATGGCCAGACCAGCAAAAGAAAATCTCTGTCCTGTAAGGAAGAACATTAGCAAAAAGCACCAGCCTTGTCTTCATGTTATTTAGACTGTATTTTACTTTATCTTGGCCATATTTTACGGCAATTTCCTGTCATTTATGACTGCATCGGGAAGGATTTTTTGCTCGTAATAAATTGTTATTTATTAAAAATTTAAACATTTGTAAATGTATGAGTTTGTGTGTGTGTGTGTGTGTATAAAGCGCTGTATTTGCCCGTATGCCAAGAAACTATCAACATAATTTTTGTTTTTTTTTTTTTGCTGTGTGAAAAGTCCTTAATGATCTTGTTTTTTGCGCTTTACCGGAAGCCATTTTAAAGGTTTTTGCTTCCCTTTTTCTGCTGTGGGTGTAATTTTATGACAAACTCAATTTGGATTAGTGCTGGGGAAACATATTTTATGTTGCATTCATAATGAAGTGGGCCAAAAAAGGAAGCACATTGTAGCATATTTCGTTTTACCATTTTCTTTCTTCTTTTTTTCTTCTTAAGTAAAAGCTTATTGATGCGAAATATTGCCAGCAAAGTAGTCAAATTAACAAGTTTTTTTTTCACTTGTTCCTGAACTGGCTTAAGCATAGTTTTTTAACAAATTTAACTGGAGTGAAATATAAAGTTTAAATCGGGTTTTTGTGTGTAACTTTGAAAAACCAAAATATTGGCCTGATTTTATTTAATGTGGGGAAAAAAGTTTTCATTTGTTTTACTGCTATCAAATTACAAAACTTCAAATGCAAAATAGTGTTTGCAAAAGAAATTAATTAGATTTGTAATTACAGTATACATTCTTAGCGCAAAAAAATAATATGTAAAATCATAAAACCATACCAGGGATGATAAATTCAATACAAATTGAAAACAGCAGCAATTTTATATGACAAAAATCCTCCTTCATAAATTATTTAGTAAATGTTTTTACCCAGATAAAACTCTACACTTTTGCTATACTTTTACGCTTATATTCAAAAAGAATTAATATCTATTTTATATCCAAATTAAAAAAGTTTGGTATGGAAATTTTCAAATAAAACACATATGTATAATACAAACTTTAATTTTTTTTAATACAAGTATTCGTTTTTACAGATACGCTCTTGCCATTCCTGCACCAACAATATTGTTTAGCTGCCACATGAAACGTAATATCTTCTGCAAGAATAACTCGAAAACAAAGGCAATATTTTATAGAGTGTGCAAAAAAAAGCAATCACTTGCCAAAGCAATTGACATACTAACGACGCCAAATTAGTATGATTAACACGCGTAACTGAACAATTTTGCAATCACTTTTCGATTGGCAAAATTTCAAAACCACAAAGATGCTAATAACACAAATTAAATGCAGTTTGTTGCATATTTGCCTGATAGGCTGCATCTTTTTTATGATACTTCAAAAAGATCAAGTATGATATTGAAAGCCTTCACTTCACCAAAGCATGCAAGAAAATCTGCACAGCAGTGAGTAAAATTATAGAAAGTAAAATCGTTAAAAAGGCTACTTACTCTAGTTTGTAAAGTATTGAAAGTGGGCCAAACGAAATCATTCTATGGGAAGCTGCTGTTATTTTTGCAAATGGCGGCCAATGTCAAATTTGTTTTTGCATTTGTGAACTAGACAACTATAGAATACAAGCGAATAAGCCATGGAGCGATGCACTCCTCAAGAACGCCGAATAATCATGTCAATAACGAAGTGGACGATTTTTCGAGCAAAATCATAACGAGCGATGTGGCACATTTTCACCTCAGCGGGTACATGAACAAGAAAAAGTATCGCTTCTGGGTCTGCAGAAATTTACAAGTGAGACAGGAGCAGCCATTATACCCGATCAAAGTGACTGCAAGGTGCGCTGTTCGCGCTAAAGAAGTTATCGGGCCAGTTTTTTGTCATACAATAACGCTCTAGAGGGCCATGTTAACCGAGTTTTTGCTGCCACAATTGTGACATGTGAATCCAACAGGACGGAGCAACGGCACACACTGCGCGAGCCGCAATCGATATTTTGAAAGCCAAACAACATCGGAGGACTTCCTTTGACTCATCTGTTATATTAAAGTTATCGTCAACAATTATGCAAAGTATTAATGCTAGTGACATTTTTATACAAGGTACTAAAGTCATCGATATTTTTTCCCTAAAATTTTAATATGATCAAAGTAGGAAAAGTATTTTTGCGCTGATTGCTTGACCTTTACTCATTCCCAGATATCCTTATATTTACTTATTTAACAAGTCTAATAAGTTTTCAATTGCTTTTGGCAGCTTGAGGTAAGTGGTAGAATATTTGAAAAGTTATCAGAATATTGATGGAAAGTACTAGAGTCATCGATAATATAATATGAAAGTTATCGAAAGTTTTTTTTTTTTTTTGTGAGGTAGGACAACATACATATATTCCCTTAACTCAAAAGCGGCTTATAGTATGTTTCCATTATGAGTTGAATCACCCGCTTCGCTCTCTCAATGAAATTTATGAATCAGACTGTTTACACGACTCGTCTATGTGATTCGATTTGACTTTTGTTGCTAATAAGCCAACATAAATTTTCAACTAACTTCGTTAAACATATTTTTCTGAATGGAATAAGTGAAGTGTAGTCGCAAAAAAATCACTTTCATATGGAAATGTTTTCGGAGGTGGCATTGTGGGGCTTTAAATACAACGCAGAATTTATTTTTTATTTTTAAGGGAATTTATATTTTATTTTTTATTTTATTTTTTATTTTTAAGATAGAAAATCTTTGTTTTTTTTTTTCTACTGTTTTGTTTACAATATATAATTTTAATAGATAGTGCAGATAAACTTGCGATATTTGATTAGGGTGTTAAGCACAAATACAGAGCGAAGCGCATGTCGTGGAAACATGTTATTAAAATAGTAAAAACAAAACCAAAAAATACCCGAAATTTGTCAACGAAATTACATTTCAATATTTGTAAAAATCTTTTTAATCATCTGAGTAGTTTAGAAAATACAAATTTTTTTCTATGAAAAAAATTTTATTTTTTGCAAAAGTTCGAAATTTTTTGTTCTTTAAAACAGCATAAAAAATCTAAAAATAAAGTTATGCTGATGAGTTTTCATTTATTCAAAACAAATAAAAGTTTCAAACAAAACAAAGCCATAAATGACTAAAATCGGTGCACAACTTTGGAATTTATTAACAAAAAATCAAAAACTGCCTTTTCAACCGGTCACCAGACGAAGCCTCAACAATTAAAAAAAAAAAAAATTTAATTAAATGAAAGTAGTAGGGAAGAAACAACATTTTGTTTGCTTATCAAAATAAAACAATTTTAACTGACAGAAGTAAAAAACATCTTACATATCGACCTCCAAAAAGCAACATTCTGTAACTAAAAAATTATATGTACATACATATGTACATTAAGCTTCGGAATGATAATCCATCATCCCTCGTCCACTTTTCGTTTTTGAACAGACCGATTTTGGGCTTTTTGCCAACGCAAAAGGAAAAGATTAAGTTAATAAATGATTTCCAACTGTCATAGAAAAGCTTAGTTTACACTTTTTTCTATGGAAAATATCTAATTTTGTTTGTTGCATAAAATGTCATAATACAACAGAAAGAAATCAACTTTTTTTTCTCTTTTGAGAGTTTTGATGTTGACAAAGCCACATATATTTGGATTTTAATATCTATAACTTCATTATTATTGCAAAACAAAGAAATATATACTTTTTTTTTAAATATTTAGCTTGCAGCTACAAAAATTTGTGTCAAAGTGTGGTTTTTTTTATCTTCCTACATTTTTCCCCTCTCGTTTAGAGAAAAAGTGTTTTTATTCCTCTCTAACGGCTTAACACACAACAAAACAGGTTGTCAAACAAAACGACCCAAAAAAGTATGAGCAATTTCATGCTAAAAATGGCATCACACATGTGATAAAATTGTTCAACAACATTTTTTTAAATCGACTTATCTAAAAACATAGACCATAACAATATTTGCAATGCAAAAAATTTATATAAAAATATCATAATTTTTTATGGATGTGGAATGAATATTTGATGGAATACAAATCAAATATTAACTATTTTGTTATTTTTAGGTGAAATAGTTTTATATTTATTGGCAGTAAGTATCACGCTAATCACTATGTTTCAAAATGAAGTGTTCAAACCTCTATGAAATTTCAAGTGGTTTAAAAAGTATTTAATATAAAAAGAAAAAGTACTCTGAATTAATAGTGCAAACTTTTTTTCAAACATTATCTTTGATAATTGATAGCGAAATAAAGTTTGTTAAAGAACTTTTATAAAAATATTAACTTTGTCAAAAATAAACTTGTATAAAATTCAGTTTTCTCTTTGAACATGCGAGGGATACCCGCACTATGACCAGCTATAAAAGTATGCAACTTGAACAGCAATATTTGCTATTATTATTGATTTTTGGAAAGAAAGAAAACAATAAAAACAATTTTCATTATTATTGTCCTGAACAAGCTATCCGAAGGAGAGCGAAATATCGACAAAAATAATTAAATATTTAAAAAAAAGACATTTATTTAGCTCAAGAAAATAAATATATAAAATATTTGTTTTATCATTAATTATTATAGTCGCACTATATGCTTCATAATTGTTAATAAGCCTGATGGGCTTGCGTTCGATATTTTAGGTAGTTGAAATGAATGTAATTGAAAAAAAAAATTTTTTACTAGCACAAATTTTTTAATTTCTGTGCAGCTTGGCCCCAATTTGGTTCGGTATTTTTTAATTCGTCTTTTGTTGGTTTTTAAAAAGTCAAACATATACACATATGCATATATCAGTATAACCATGGCTGGGCAGTATTTGAAATACATGTATTTGAAATACGTATTTTGTATTTGTATTTTAAATACGTCTCATGAATGTATTTGTATTTTGTATTTTGTATTTCAAATACTTGTGCTCTCAAAATACATTTTTCAAAATACATTTTAAATTTATGTTAAAAAATATGCGCTACAAATTATTCCATTCACACATCAACTAAAATCGAAAATTTTGCTACTGTCTTATTTCCAAAAAAATAGCAATACCACAATTTAATTACTAAAGTATCTGTGTAAGGAAAACGCAACTGAATGCACATATGTACATTGAGAAAGTCGCCAAGCTGTCAGAAAGTTAAATAATGAAAAAATAAAATACAAAGAAAAACAGCGTTCGACAAGAGAAAAACATATCAATCAAATGTTGACTTGGATAGAATATATATATAGTTATATGGCATTTGGTGAAACGTTTTTAATTATCACTTTTTTCTTAATTCCGTCATATGTATTTCAATAAAATATCGTTTTCTAATGAGATTGAGATTGAGATTTTGTCGTTAGCTGGGTTTCTTTATTCGCCTTCAAGAGATTGTTTGTCTGATATCACTTTTAAAAAACTGGTGTTTATGAAAGAAAATAAAAACTTTTTTGATTGGAAGTGTTTTGTATTTTAAATACAAATTTTTGTTACACTGTATTTTGTATTTCAAATACTTGCTTTCGGAATGCAGTATTTTGTATTTTAAATACATGGAAAAAAAGTATTTGTATTTTGTATTTTAAATACATCAGAGCATGTATTTTGCCCAACATACCGTCTCTCTTACGTAGAACGACTTTGACACAATTTTTTTTTAAATCGGGGTTTTTCCTTTTTTGCAACATAATATCCTTCAATTAATCAAAATATGCAAAAAATCTAAAACTTGAAAAAAATCCGAGTTAAGATCCTTTCTACATGCTACGAACGGTAATGCACTTGTAGTGTATCAGCAAACACAGAATTTTGTATATTATATATGGATCTTACAAACCAAACTCGCTGAATTTAAGGCCACCCTTCGTACATTTTCAGCTGAAACTCATTAACATAAAACTGGATTATCGCTTTGAATGCAAAATACTTGAAAAATCATGTACAAGAATTTTCTTGAGGCAAAAGTTTTTGTTATGCGTTTCCTGCGACCAGACACACAAACACACACACACACACACACACCGACATGACACGCAGCCATGGCGCACAAAAACAAAAAGAAAAATTTATTTGAAGTTGTTACATTTTTGCTCTCTTGTGTCATGTCAGAAATTTTAAAGTGCAAAACTTTTGCATTTTGTTGCAAATGAAAAAAAAAAACCCTGGCAAACACGTAAAAGCGATTAAGTTTCAGTTTTAGCTTAATTCTATTTCAAACATGCATTTAACATGTTCTTAAGATGCATCTTTTCAACATAGAGTGAGAGTAAAAAAAAAAGTATTCAAGCCTGACAGCATTGTTTATGCATCGTTAGTCAAGTGCTGGCAATTCATAATCACAGGAAAACATTATTTATCACGTCCTCGTATATGAACAGTGAAATAAATCAAAACACAAATAAAAACACATCAGTTTTTGCAAATAACTTTATGAATATAAAAGTTTAAGGAGCAGGAATCTTTAAAGCCATAAAAAGAAGAAATTAAAAAAAAAAAAAAGATTCTGCAAAAATATTGAACATATTATCAAAAAAAAAAAAAAGCATACAGACATACTTCAAAATATTTATTTATTTGTTTACATTACATCTTACGAAGTAAATTCAAAATATATGCTTTGGAATAAAAAAAATTGTTAAGCTTCCTAAAAAATCCCTCAAAAACTAATTTAATTTTTAACAAAATTATCCTTTGTAAAATTCGCCTTTTAGAAAAGCAAGTTTCACAGACTACCTCTTGAGGAAAAGAATTTTCGAAAAAGTCGAGGTACCTGGCATTATGAAGTCAAGGTACCTCTTAAAAACTACGTTCTATGATAATAACTGCCTTTAACAAAAAGTATATTTTACAATATGTACCTTTTAGAGTACTTTTTATAAAGTACTTTTTACAATGTACAACAAGTAGCTTTTACAAAAAGTTCATTTCACAACAAGTTTTTCTACAAAAAGTATCCACCTTTTAGAAAGTGTAATTTTAACAGAAATTACCTTTTCAAAAATGGCCATTTACAAAAATAACTTCTTGAAATAATTAATTTCACAAAACAAAAAAACATTTCACAAAAGGTACCTTTTACAAAAAGTACTTTTTACAAAAAGAATCCTCTACATAAGCTACGTTTTACAAAAAGTTTGTGATTCAAAAAAATAACTCATGCAAAAGGTACCCTTTACAAAAAGTCCCATTTACAAAAAGTACATTTCAGAAAACGTAACCTCTACAGAACCTTTTACGTTTTGCAAAAAGTATATTCTTGAAAAAGTATTTTTTCCAAAGCAGGTACATGCTACAAAAAGTCCCATTTACGAGAACTACTATTTACAAAAATTACCCTTTACAAAAAGTACACTGAGAGAATTTTCGTGCATAGCTCTAATAAATTTATTGCATGAATATTTTGTCATTAATCCAATGAAAATGTTAATTATTGCAATCAACTTTCATAGATCTAATGAATAAATTTCATTAAAAACTGTTCAACAGTTTTCACAATTTCGTAAAAAAATGTCTTATAAAAACAATATCATCAGAATTATGAACAATTTTATTAGAACAATGTATTCGTTCATTGAGGTTTCAATTCCCAATTGGTTTTTAAAGAAATTTGGGCATGCGGTAATATATTTTAATATTTCGCAAAGGTTTTGAAGTTTACTGCGACTAACATTTAAAAAAGTTGCATCAAACATGAAACGTCATTTTTTTTATATCTGTTATTAAGATGATCCGTAACCTTAATAACATAAGTCATAAAAATTATGTTTTGTTTTCTTTAGATCAATGAACAAATTCCTGTATTTAGTGAATCAATTCAATGACTTAATGATTTTTTGTCATTAAACCAATGAAACAGTTTGTTAACTTAATGATTAAATATTCAGATATTTAATGAAACGATCATTGATATAAATTTGATGAAGCAGAATTTATTAATTCAATGAACTTAAATTAAATTAATTTAAATTAATGAAATTAAATTAAATTAATGTCGGAATGCATGAAGAAAATTCTTTTAGTGTAGCTTTTAGAGCTAGTAATTAATAAAAAAAAATATTTTAAAGATAGTGCACCCAAAACAATTGCCTCCCAAAAAAAAATACCTTTTAAAGAAATACATTTTAAAAAATGTATTTCGCGTTTTAACAGAGAAAGCGCAAAAACATTGCCGTTCAAACATACTTTTTACAAAAATGTTCTACTAAAACATTTTTCTGTAAAGGAATTTTGAAAAAATCAACTTTTTAAAAAGCAGGTCTTTTAAGACAACTTTTTCGCAACAATATACTATATGTATACTTGTTTCAAATACAAATCGCATATCGAATCTTATTTTAATGCTTAATTTATTTTAATAACTTCTTTGGATAATAAAAACTACCAATAAACCCAGTTTTTTTATTGCTCACATAACGTTTTTCACTTAAAAGCATTAGCACTTTAAAAGAAAACATTTTAAAAACAAACATGAAATATAAATACAGTAAAAGTAATAATAAAATCAAATGTTGATGATAAAAACCTTTAATCTAATATTCAAAGACTAACAAGAAACATCCTGCATACAATATTGTTTATCTGCAGGTCTAAGGAAACAAGCACAAACACGCATCTGCACCAACAAAACAACAACAACAACAACACAAGCTGATATTTAAGTTTATGTTGCTGTTTGTGTGTGTTTGTGTGTAATGCATATGAGAGCTGATTTGAGAATTAAACACTTAAAAGAGCTTCAAACATTCACACAGAGAGAATATTCGTATGAGACACAAGCGTAGGGAGATAGAGAAAAGATTCAACGGGATTAGGAAGGGAAATACAGAGTTAAACTTACAAAATACCATGAATAACAATTACGAATGTCATAAATGGAATCCTTTAGAAGGCAATACAAATAAAATAAACCAAATAAAAACAAAACACATAAGACGACTTGCCCAGTGACACACACTCACACACGTAAGCAGTTAAGTATATATAATCACATTTGCACTTTAGCCAAGTCGTATGCATAAAGAGGAAGTCAAATGAGAGTGTTACGATTCAGCACTGGAAATTGCTAGATAAATCTGATAGAATTAAGTTCTACTTTAAAAAAAAGGCGTATCTGAGCGGCCGCAGTATTACACTTTTGTCACCAGCACCGAAGATGTCTTCGATCGCATAAAAAAAATAGTTTTCGTAATTTTTCAAAAAATCTACAAATCGAACAGAACTGCTAAAATATCTGTCTCATACAGACACGTTTAGTCCAAATTAACACACTTTTTGAAGAGACATGTAATTTTTAACAGATCACACGATTATGTAGGATAGTGAGTCATGACCTTTTAAGGCATTAAATTAATTGTATTTTAGCAGTTAAAGTACTCCACAGACGACATGTTTTTCGCATTGTATCTGCCAGATTTTACATGTGTCAGCGGCTGGATATCAAATGAATTGTACTTTAGCAGTTAAAGTACTCCACAGACGACATGTTTTTCGCATTGTATCTGGCAGATTTTAAGCGTGTCAGCGACTAGCTATCAAATGAATTGTATTTTAGCAGTTAAAGTACTCCACAGACGACATGTTTTTCACATTGTATATGGCAGATTTAACACGTGTCTGCGACTAGATATCAAATGAGTTGTATTTTAGCAGTTAAAGTACTCCACAGACGACATGTTTTTCAAATAGTCTTACATTTAAGACATTTCTTGGAAAAGTCATGAGTCATAATTTATAAATAGAGCGTGTTCTATTTTATTACACTATGTTTTTTTTTTTATTTTATTATGTTAAAACGTTTTTATCTGGCGTTGTAGTTTTAATAAGAATTATATCAAAAAATATTTTTTGTTGTCGTTTTAACAAA
Organism: Sturmia bella; assembly: GCA_963662145.1. Taxonomy (NCBI): domain Eukaryota; kingdom Metazoa; phylum Arthropoda; class Insecta; order Diptera; family Tachinidae; genus Sturmia; species Sturmia bella. The sequence continues at coordinate 22,157,797 of OY759172.1, forward strand.
AGTTATATTAAAATATAGTTTTTTGACAACACTATTTTTTAAAGCTTTAGGTCTTTATAATTTTCTTTCTTTATTATTATTTATAAAAACAATTAAAGATTCCTGACGATGCTAACAAATTGTTAGCGAAATATCGAATAATAAACAAAGAAAAATATAAAGACCTAAAGCCTGAAAAAATAGTGTTGTCAATTTTAACAATAAAGCTCAAAAATTATAGATAAAATAATATAGTTTTTGATACCAACAAAATATTTATAGTTTAAAAGAGTGAAAAATTGAAAAACAACGGTTGCCCCTCCGATACTTCTTGTGATTTCTTATGTAATTATAGATTGCTAATAATATTGTGAATAGTAGTTACTATTGAAATTATTATTAATACAATTTTTTTATAACATTTGCTTGCAAAAACACTTTTATCAAATAGTAAAACTGTAAGTTTTAAATATATCAGCTGTTGCAAATAAACCTGGCCACATGTCATGTTTACGCACAATCGTACAGATACATTTGTGACTAAAAATTTAAATCCTTATGTAAATAAATTGAAAAGTTTTGATTGACATAAACATGTAAAAACACGTCGTGTGGGAAGGACTTAAACAGTTATTCGGTAAAATATTCGACTGAAAGTTTGAATTGTTAACTAAAAGACAATGCAGCAATTTCATTTCATATATATCAAATTCTCACTTCATTTATAGCATCGTTTTGAAATACCCTTTTGAAAATTGATACCAATATATTCGAAATTTTGTATGCATCAACGGCAACAGCAGTAGCATTTCAAAGGACACAGCTGTCAAATTAGATTTTAAGATTGTACTCGTTACTACTGTTAATATTTTCATTGAAACTGTTGCCTACAAACAAAATAGCAAACAGACATCACACGACTTCAAATGAAGTTAGGAAGGAGATATTTTTGTATATTTGTGTTGAATGGAAATGAATTAGAATGGAATTGAATTGAATATGTTCAGAAGTATATTGAAATAGTAACAATAACAGTATCGATTTAATTCAATAAAATTCATTTCATTGGACTTAAGCATCATTAAGAAAATGTTTATGTATAATAAGGCGATGCGACCTGTGTTGCTTAATATTTGTGGAGCGATGTGGCCTCATACAGCTGCTTTCAAGAACAACCCAGAAACATGTAGTTATTTTATTGCAGTGTATTTGTAAGCATTCATACTTGAATAGACCTTTGAATTTAAACAGGTAATGAAAATACTATTTTTGGTGATTTCCACATTATTAAATAGTTGTTTGCTTTTCAACTCCTCCCGCCTGCTTGTTATTAAAGTATATACTTGCTGTGGGTTTCCATGGAGACGGTTGCTTGTGCATTCAATGAATACGTTTGTCTTCAAAACTTTAAACAAATTGTCTACGCACAAGATTTTCACACAACATGAATTGTCAGCAATGTTCGAGTACTTCGAACAACTAAACACTGCTCCGTATTAATGTGACTATTAATTGCTGAAACAACTGCTGGTTATTACCGCCTACTGGTACTTTGCCTTTGATATCAAATGAATTATATTTAAATATTGATGTTTTCAATTTCACAATGCGGGTGGCTGTTTGTGAATTAAGAACAGTTTTAATTGCTTCTTAAAACTCTGTTTGCCACTTTTGGAGAAGGGAATTTATTTCGTGAAGATGTACTTAATAGTATGAATAGACTGTGTAGATAGTCAATTTGAAAAAAAAAATGCGGGCGCCTTGAAGTATGCTTTAGTTAAATGGATAAAATTGTATGGTCGGTAAGACTGGCATAAACTCTACCACAGTGAATGCTGCATTAAGCGGACATCCATCTTGCATTATATTGTTGTTGTGTTAAATCTATAGTACCTGGTGGCACAGGAATTTTAAAATTAGCATTTCAAGACAAATTTCATTGCGTCATGTTTATGTCATTATCATATTTTTTCTACTTTATTTCTCTTTTTAAAAATTGAAAAATATGGCTATTTAGTAGCACAACGTCATTTTCTTGAGGTTACATCACACTACAAGTTTTAGAGAGCAGTGGAAATATGTACTAGCAAAGTGCAACATGTGAAAAGAGTTCGTTTACACTAATGTAAATACAAGAGTGTTGGTAAGTCGTCGGTTTTCGAACAAATTCAGGTACTTAAACCAAAATTCTATTTATACCCTTTGCCAAAAGGGTATATATAGATTTGTCACAAAAGACCAGTTTTCGGGCACCGATTGTGAAGCCACCAAACACTTTATTGTTCTAAATCTCACTTTAATCGTTTCATAAATGTCCCCTCTGCTTTGGGATTGGAAATAAGCACAATCGGGGTTATAATTACTGAGATATAGAAAAAACAAGTAAGAGTGCTATATTCGGCTGGGCCGAATCTTAAATACCCTTCACAATGGTACATACATTTCGATTGATTTTTGGTGCGAAAAGTTGTTTTATTTGCCTTTTAAATGGGCCGATTTTTTCTGAATTTCAATATAAGATCCACTACCGGGATTTAACACAGGCTGCAAAACTTTTATTTAAATAATTCCTAATATGCTCAAGTTCAACCACTGGGTGACACCAATTCTTTTTAATATCAATGAAATAAAGAAAAGCAAAATGTATTTCTTAATTATTTATCAGTTAACTTTATAGTAAAATTTATATAACAAAAAATTGCATATAATTGCATTATTTTTGAATTATAATGCTAAACATTGCCATTAAGTGTGATTTGCTTTTCAATTTACTTATGTACGTATGTATGTGGGTACATGCATACGTATGTATGTATCTATAATAGAAAACTCTAAAATAAATTCTTTATTATTGAATATTTTCAGTGTGTTCCATAAAACAATGATTATATACATACATATATACATACATACATATTTACATTGCTTGCTTTTACAAAATTATTTTTTTCTTGTGCACGTTGTTGATGATCTATTGCGTATCATCATACACATGTGTGTGTGTATGTACATATGTAAGTACGTAGGGAAACCCAAAATGATTTTTTGTGTGAATGAATTTGAAGACGCAATTGTTTAAAAGAATTTCATTGCGTACCCTTTTTTCAACAATTCTTTATATCACTTTCATTTTCAAGCTCGTGTATACATATGTATGTACATACATACACATTTTTACACCAAAGCAAAAAAATTGTTTATGCTAACATACTTGCATGCATACATACATATGTATGTAGATACATACATACCTACATGCATACAAACGTATCTACATACATACATACATACATACATACATACATACATACATACATACATACATACATACATACATACATACATACATACATACATACATACATACATACATACATACATACATACATACATTCATACATGATCGCAAATATTATATACATATGTATATAATATTATATACATATGTATATAATATTATATACATATGTATGTACCATTATGATCGATTTTTGGTACCAAAAGTTGGGTGCATATGGGCCGATGTCCAAAAATTTTCTAATTTTGCCCCTAAACAGCCTGTATGTACCATTCCGACAAATATTTAGTGCAAAAAACTGTTTCGTTTAGCTTCCAGGCCCGACTTCTTGAGATATCGGGAGGCGCTATATCTCGAACATATATGGGCCGATGACAAAAAGATTTCCAGTTTTGCTTCTGACTAACCTATATGTATCATTCTGATTGATTTTTGGTGCCAAAAGTTGTTTTATTTAGCTTATAGAGCCGATTTCTTGAAAAATCGGGAGACGCTATATCTCAGGTATATATAGACCGATTGCAGACATTTTCAAATTTTGCTTTTAAACACCTTATATGTACCATTCTGATCGATTTTTGGTACCAAAAGTTGTTTTATTTGGCTTTTAGAGCCGACTTCTTGAGAAAACTTGAGGCGCTATATCTCGAGTGTATATGGGCCGATGTCCAAAATTTTCCACGTTTGCCTCTAAATAGTCTATATGTACCATTCTGATTGATTTTTAGTGCCAAAAATTGCTTTATTTGGCTTAAAGAGCGGATTTCTTGAAAAATCAGGAGTCGCTATATCTCAGATATATATGGACCGATTTCAAAAATTTTCCAATTTTGCTTTTAAACACCTTATATGTTCCATTCTAATCGATTTTTGATACCAAAAGTTGTTTTTTTTTGGCTTTTAGAGCCGACTTCTTGAGAAAACGGGAGGCGCTATATCTCGAGTGTATATGGGCCGATGTGGAAACATTTTCCACTTTTGCCTCTAAGTAGCCTATATATACCATTTTGATTGATCTTCGGTGCCAAAAGTTGTCTTATTTGGCTAATAAAGCCGATTTCTTTAAAAATCGGGAGACGCTATATCTCGGATATATATGGGCCGATTTCAAAAATTCCTTCATTTCTAGGATTTAATGAGCACTAAAAATGATATGGTTTAGTTTTTAAGAAAAAAAATTTTTAAAAAATCTGAATACAAAAATTACACAAAATATCCCTCAAAACCCGGTTTTTTGAATATATCTCGGCTATCCGCGGACCTATCTTACTGAATTTCAATAGCAGACCCACTACCGGGGTTTCACACGTTTTAGCGAAAGAATGAGGTTTCTATCTCAAACCGTTTTCTCAGAAACGGTATTTCAACGACTACAGACGGACAGACGGACAGACGGACAGACGGACAGACGGACAGACGGACAGACGGACAGACGGACAGACGGACAGACGGACATCGCTCAATCGTAATCGCTATTGATGCTGATCCAGAATATATATACTTTATGGGGTCTTAGATGGATATTTCAATGCGTTACAAACGGAATCACAAACTTATATATACCCTTACACATTTATGTGAAGGGTATAAAAACAAAACTCAATTTCTAACCACATGTACATATTGTTAAAAAAAATAAAAAAAAGTAAAAACAGCAAAAGCAACCAAGCGGACTCGAACCAGCAAGTGCGAGTTGATAAGCAGCATACACTACCATTCAGCCACCGCCACTTGTTGATGATGTTGGCATTTTAGGTGTATACATATAGAAATTTACACTTTTTCTTATAGATGTGATTTTCACTTAGCTAAACAAACCAGAGATGCAAAAGTTTGTACAATTGAACTTTGTCAAACTTTTTTCACTATTATACACTTTGGTAAAGGGTTTAATAGATTCGACATAGTCGAATATAGCACTCTTACCTGTTTTTTTTTTGTCCCTTTCATCTCCCTAAAATTCAGAATCGCACAAGGACACCTTACAACTGTCCTTTTTGCCCACCGCAAAATGGATTACCCGCTATATTGACAAAAAGGCTAAAAATTTTTCACTAATTTTTTTTGTGGAAGGCAATGAAAAATGCACTTTAAAAATAATAAAAACTTGCAAGTTAATAACAAAATCTATACTCCTGATTTACAAACACAAAGATAAAAACAGTTGTTATATTCAAATATGAATTCAATTATTTTATATATTAAAGCCCATATTCATAATAATTATTGTCAGTTTATTAAGCTTTTATTTGACGTATTTCTATGGAATATTTGTCAAATAAACATGTAATAAGCCTTCAATAGTTTTTATGAATACCTGTGTTATTTTCTAAAGCTAAAGGTCTTGTTTTTTTTTTTTTTTTTTTTTTTTTTTTGTTAAGAATATTTAATTATTTTTGTCGATATTTCGCTCTCCTTCGGATAGCTTCTTCAGAACAATAATAATGAAAATAGTTTTTATTGGTTTTTTGAAAGAAAAAAACATTACTGTCCTGAAGAAGCTATCCGAAGGAGAGCGAAATATCGACAAAAATAATTAAATATTTTTAACAAAACAAAAGACCTTTAGCTCAAGAAAATAATTCATAATAAATATTCATAATAAATATTTTAGGTTTATTAAACTCTTATTTGACAAATTTTCCACACAAATATGTCAAATAAGAGCCTTATAAGCCTGAAATATTTTTTGTGAATATGGGCAATAAAATATGAAAACAGGGGTCGAAAAAAAACCAAATAATAAATGAATTCAATTATTTACTTGATTTAAGAGCCAATTGAAATGTATTAATTAAGGTCCAAAAATAAATCTTTCAAATGTTTTCTGTCTTTTTCAGCTGCCTATATGCCGTCGACATTTCGTTGGTGCTAATCAAGTCATCAGAGTAGACTCGAAAAATTCTTAAAAGCATGTTTGAATGTTTGTATGTTTAACTAATTATTTCATAATTCCACAGCACCGTGTAAAATGCATCTAATTTGCAAAAATTTTAATTATTTACATACAAGTATGATATATGTATAAAAATTTGATAATCATATTGCCCTATTTAAAACGAACTAGCACGAATTTCGAAAAAAGCTGAGACCGGTGTTTAATTAAATCGCCTAAAGATTAAAATATGTTAACTTGGCATTTTTATTACAAACAGCCCCGAGCAAAAAACCGTGTTTTTGTTTACAGAATATCCTTAAAAAAGTACATGGATGATCGTCCTTGGACACATTGTATATACTTAAAAGGCTTAAGAAAACCTTTCTTATGATGCCCATATTGTATATGTTGGTAAGAAAACAGATTCTTAAATTAACAAAACATGCAAAAATAGACCCTTTTTCAAAATGGTCCAGCTCACGAGAGATCAAAGCTAGAGCCGAAATATTTTAAATGTTATCTTAAAAGAGTCCAGGGTTCATTTTTGGGAGGGTACACCTTGTACGAATTTTACTCCCATACAACTTGAGTCGCTCTAATGTACAGTCGTATTCGATTAGAAGAAAATGAAAAATTGCCAGAAATCTGTTTCACTTATGGAAGATTTTCTTTGAAAAGGAGTACGGATAAACAAATACCATTTCGGTGCAACGAACACACAGCTTTTTGGCTTGCTGTAAAATTGATTTTTGTTTCAGTTTTGATAAACAAACTAAAAAAGAGTTTGCAGACGTTTGTAAATAAAATTACACTATATTATGTGTTTTCGTCAACAAGACGAAAACTCGTCATATTTGGCTATTTTAAAGACCACCCACCCACTGTACAGCGTTTGCCAGTAGGCAATACATTTACTTGTGAAAAAAAATTAATAATGTGCTAAAAATTGTATCTAGCAAAGACAAACACCACATGGCCATAATCTCGACCACAAGCGACACCACGTTTGGTGAACATTTATCTTCAAGATAACACATTCTTATTAGTTTTTAATTGGGAAATTGCAGCAATTACTTCAATAAATCACAAAACCTTCTTCAAGATTTATATAAATTACCTTCAGAGTCTTATTTTATAAAAAATATAACTTTCGGAGAACAAAAAAAGTGTCAAGAATTTCTTGCCATGACTCAATATCAACAAACAAATGCATAACAATTTTAGTTTGCTCACATTGTTTGTGTGCGGTGTGATTCGAAGTAATTTATGTATTTGTTTTGTATAAATTAACAAATCTACAAATCTCAAAAATATGTTATTTAATATGCAAAAGCAACAATGCCACACACATGTTGTTCTTTTATTTTATTGTTGTCATAATCTTTATATTTATTTTACTTTTTTTTTTTTTTGATTTCAAACAAATAAAATACAATTTTACAACACATGCAAAAATTGAGATTTATGGCTTTTATGAAGCATACGCTCCATCCAAACAAACTCCGGGGCCCGGGACAAGAGAGTTGTTGCAATAATGAATGCATTTTTTGTTGTTCTTTTTTCCTGATTGTTGCAGATTGTTTTTTTTGTTTTTAGTTTTTTTTTTTTTTTGTTTTTGAAATGTTGACACCACCTTCCATTGACAAAGTCATGCAACAACCAAACTGCAAAATGAAAAATATTGCAGATTTAGGCAACAATACGAGTTTATATTAAATAATTTATTTGCTTAACAAATGTTTTACCCAAACAGGCGCACTCGCACTCGCACACAACCACATGCTCTCACATGCATGTGCATGCATATTTTAAATTTTGGATACAGATTTTTGACTCAGAGACCTCCGCTGGATTGAGTGGAGTAAATAATGTTTAACGATTTGGCGTGTGCGTGTGTGGTCCAAATGAAATGGTCAACTGAAAAGTAAAAGATTGTGCTTTTGTTGTAAATATTCAAATATTTTATTTAATTTGCTGTTCAACATACAGAGCTAACGAGATCCGGTGCCCGCTTACCTTAGGAAGACATAGACGAATTCGTTGGTGTTCTCCTCAATAGTTGTTAGCAGCTAGTACAACGGCAGCTGCTAAGAACTGCGCAGGACAGGTGTTCGAATTAGATCATCTGTCAAATATCGGAACTCACGTGGCCCACCTATAACACAAAGGAATCCCTAGCTTTGTTGGATTTTCCAGGCTACACACCCCAGTGGCTGTTCTAACAGGGTGTACATGTCACATGGGTGTACATGCGAGAAGACTGATTCTTCCATATAATGACTTTTGTAGAGATGAAGAGGACTAGGAAGAGGAGAGTGTCAAATACTTCCTCTGCCGATGTTCAGCTATTTCTAACAAGAGAGCGATTAACTTGAGCAGGACGATACTACATGGGTTGGCGGATGTGTCGCAATGCGAATCAAATAGGCTGGTGTCTTTTATCCGCACATCTGGCTGATGCAGGTAAGAACCAGTAGGTGGTAGGTAGGGCTGTTTCCCTACCGCCTCTTGGGGCTAGCACAACGGGACCTTCTGTTTTGCCGGCCTGGGGCCAAATTCTGGCACTCGTGATTGAACGATTTCGTTATAGAATGCTGTGTGTTTGTTGCTCATTTTGTTTTTGCTCTACATTGTTTTTATTATCGAGTATATTCGATCACGAATGCCAGAATCCGGCCCCTGGACTATATGAACCAATTTATGAACCAATTGCTGAAATTTTCACATTCCGTCTCTTAATATGCTTTTTCTACCATGACAGATATCCTTCGCCACCAAAATTGTTTTATTTTTCTTACACTCAAGAACTACTTTTTGGCGGCAGTAAGACAGAAAACATTAGTAAGGTCTATTTTAAGACCTAAAATAATATATTTGCTGTCCCTCAAAAATTGGTTTTTTACGAATATCTCGATTATTCGTGAACCGATTTTACTGAATTTCTATCACAAACACATGACGCGATCAAAAAGAATTTTTGATTTGAAATAGTTTTCTCAAAAACATGATTTTGAAAGTCCACAGATGGTAGTAGTATATATGGATCAATATCGTATCTATCGATATGACACTTCGTATCGATATCGGAAATGGTAATTGTGGAAATTACAAACGGTATCACAAACTTGTGTATACCCTTAACACTTGTTGTGAAGGGTATCAAAATTAGAAAAAAAAAAAAACACTTATCCATAGAATGCGACATACTGATGATTATAATCCATTAAACCTGTGATATGTGATGCTGCATAGTGTATATCTTGTCGTGGGCTGTTATTTTAGACTTTTTTTTACTATTTGAAACTTTTTCTTTGTCAGTCAATGATAACACATTTATTTTCTCAAGTTGTAAATTTTCTCTGCATGGTTGTTATCAAAATCTACAAGAGACTCTCACTCGTCAGATGAGCAAAAAAATAATACCATTTTACGTTCCACTTTTTAATGTTCTCTCAAAAAGAAATAAATTAATTGTAATAATGATAAATAAAAAAAATTTACTTCAGGAAAATTAATAACTTATTTTAAATAAAAGCTTCCAGAGTGAGCGGCAGCGTCAGACAGTAGTAATATTTAACACATACTGGTAGTATATGCGCTCTCAAGCAGGCATGATAAATTCAGCGCAATGACAAAAAGTAATTAAAAAATGAATGGTCAAAAAATCAGTGTGAGTTAAAACTGCTGGCTGGAAAAACTTTGATTTTACTCAAGTTCAGTTTAGGCTTTGCGCCCGTAATAAAAACAAAACACAGTATGTGCAAAATCCAACTCAAGACAAGGCACTGAAAGCTAAATTATCATCTCAAGAAACTCAAATTGGTAAACAGTCTCTGCAATGAGAAGAAGGAAACTGTGGAACACCCCTTTTGTGATTGTTCCGCTGTGTATAGACGCAGAGCCACATACCTGGGCGCTGGGTTGTTGCATCCCGCAGACCTCGGTAACATCAAACCTACGCCCTCAACAAGATTTGCTAATAGTCAAGTCTCGGCATAAAAGGTATCGATGTGCACAATTGGCCCCAAATGGTAATAATAAATAATTTTACCCACAATAAAGAAAAATATTGCGTGGAAGCGTTTCTCCTACTCAAATATATTAGACAAGTACCAAGATAAGACGAATTTAAAAAAAAAGCAACTTATAGATATGGATGGATTAAATTTTATTTTAATTGATAACACAACTAAACAAAATCAAGCTGTTATTTTCTTACATGGAACCTTAAACTAATTTTTGATCGAGGTTGCTGATTTAAAGTGTGTTTTTGTTTTTCATTAGCTGTACGTTTTGCAATATGGCGATATATTAAAAATGGGTGAGTAAATTTTTTTCATATTTTTTTTTTATTTCGTAATGACTTTACAAAAAACAAAATTACTTTTATTGAGGGACCGTAACTCTTATGACTTTTATGAAAAAAATCAAAAAATAAGAGTTATTTCCGATTTTTATATTTTTAGATAGAAAATAAGAGTTATTTTTGATATTTTTTTTTTTTAATAAAAAATAAATTATTTTTAATTTTTATATTTTTAAATGAAAAATAAAAGTTATTTTTGATTTTTATATTTTTATATCAATAATAAAAATCAATTCAAAATTCGTGACATAGGTAATATGTCCGCAAAGCTTATTTTGAAATAGACCATTACAAAGAAAAGCGTTTCGATACCTCTGCTAATTTATTGGAATATTGGGAGAGCAAAACAATGTGTGTTTCCATGGCTTCGAAAATTAGCTTGAATTGTTCATTCTGTACCTGCCACTCAACTCCGTGTAGAAAGGTAATTTTCAGCACTCAGATTAATATTGGGAGATTTAAGATATAATTTATCTGAGCAGCATTTAAAATCAATTATGATGGTAAAATTGAACACCTGAAAACGACCTCTTAACACTGACTTAAATGGCAGCCAAAACGTATAAGCTATTTCTATGCATTCAGGTTTTTATAGCTGATAATGGATAAGTCACATAATATATTACAGTATTTTTCGGTTAATTGACCCTACGGTTAATTGGTTTCCACGCTTAATTGAACCACATGATCGGGCAAAAAAAATATTGCATACGAACACCATGTGAATTTCCTCATATAATTGAACCCGGTTAATTTATTTTCCCGCTTAATTCGTTCAAAATTCATGTCATCAAAAATAAATTTCCTCTTACTTTTACCCGGTTAATTGCATTGAAAAATAATCTGGCATTTATGCACATACATATTTGACATCATTTGTGAAAAACACTGGGTGGCATCTCTACTATACATATATATGTATGTACATTTTTTGCTGTTACTTGCATTTTTTTTCGTTTAAGGTAAAAAGAAATTATTTTGAAAAACTTAAAGTGCACATATGCGATTTCTTTTAATTCATTAGTACATAGTTCATATTATGCGTGATTTCTGTAATTGAACAAACTGTTCAATTGAATAGGGTTCTTGTAATTGAACGAATTGTTCAATTAAACGGGTATCGGTTAATTGGTTCCCCGGTTAATTGAACAAAAAATTGTGCAAATTTTGATGTGCAATTAACCGAAAAATACTGTATATGCATATAGAAATTTGAATGAAGCAGCATATTATAATACATACGCCATCAACAAACAAATAAGAGTTTTGAATTGATTTTTATTATTGATATAAAAATATAAAAATCAAAAATAACTTTTATTATTCATTTGAAAATATAAAAATCAAAAATAACTCTTATTTTTGATTGTTAAAATAAAATTCAAAAATTCAAAAATCATGCAATATGTTGGTTGAATGCATTTCGTCTAAAAATCATGATGGTGTACTTGAAAGTTTTCTACGATGTTCATTTGTGTATGATTTATTTCTTCAAAAATTGAAAAATAACTCTTATTTCCGTGAACAAAATTGGCAGTTTTCAGCTCTGAATTTTGTGCTAAAATAAATTGACTTTGAGTGATTACTCGTCGCCAATTTATTAAATATAATTTACAAGGAGTAAATTATATTTGAGTTAGGGAAAGGAAAAATTACAAGTTTAGTTAGTTAATTTCTCCTTTAACTTAGGGTTTGAGTGGATAACTTTACCTCTCCTTAGTTTGGGTTGTAGACATCAAATTAGATTTGTATTTTTTCTTAAATAATTTAGGTTTATTAATTTCAATTTACAAATTAAATTTAAAGGTTAAATCCAAATTGGTTGAAGGTTGATCAAGAAGTGATCTGAAGGTTTTTAATCCATAATGAGGAAAGTTATAACTCTTGGAAAACCCGCGCTTTTCATATAGAATTTTCCAATTGTCAATTCTAGCAACATTTAGTACAAAGTTATATTTAAATCAATTCAAAACAGGTATATAAAAGAATTCAATGTTTACCCAAATATAAAATATAAAAATTCATAAATACTTTCATATGTATATAAAAAAAATAGTTGAAAAAGAAATAAGTTGTCCAATGTAATTTGGACATGCCGCCGGCCTCGATATCAGGCAATAGATGCCGGGTTCTTATTGGTGCATAGAATGTTGGCTAATGACTTGATTGCCTCTATAATTGCATTGTTGATTATTGGGCCATTAACTGATGGCAAAGAAGCAGGTAGTACTGGTGGTGGCGCTGATTGTGGCCGTTGTGAAGTTTCCTGCTTTTTCTTGATCGGTTTCTTTGTCCTCCTTTTCTGTGGTGTCGGGTGCAACAAGGTATGGTGATGTTTACTACATTTGCGACAGGTGTTGAGTGATGCACATGCTCTTAAATCATGGCTTACTGCCAAGCAATTAACGCAGCAACGGAATCTTTCGACAACCTCTTCTCGTTTTTTCACCGACATAGCTAGAAATTTGCGGCAAACCCTCAAGCCGTGTGACGTTTTGCATAACACACAATTGTTTATTGCGGAATTTCGTCTCCTCGTTTCGTATTTATGTGTGCGAATTTATGCTTGGCGTGTGACTACGAATCTACGATTTGGTCTAATTTGGGGGTAGTGGAAAATTAATAGTTAGTTACATCTCATACAAGGCTTGAAAATAAATGAAATGTGTAAGTGATAAATACAAGAAATGGTTTAAAAGATTTTAAATTGGATTAGGAGTCCGATAGTGTAAGGATATGATAAAGATACAATGAATTGGACAAACAAATATCAGTTAATGGAACTCATCATCCCTTCGAAATGGGAGGTAGCAAAGTTTTACGATAGGTCGCGTTATAACTCCTGTAGCGATGCGTACGTCAGCCGTGCGTACATTCCCATCGGGACCTGGAAATGTGGTTTCAATCCTACCCAGGCGCCATTCGTGTGGTGGATGTAAATCATCCTTCACTACCACCAGATCGCCTTGCTTAATATTAGGGGAAATGGTTCTCCATTTGTACCGTTTTTGTAGCGATTTCAAATAGTCTTCTTTCCACCTAATCGCAATTTGTTGGTGAAAAGCTTTTTTTAAAGGTTAAATCCAAATTGGTTGAAGGTTGATCAAGAAGTGATCTGAAGGTTTTTAATCCATAATGAGGAAAGTTATAACTCTTGGAAAACCCGCGCTTTTCATATAGAATTTTCCAATTGTCAATTCTAGCAACATTTAGTACAAAGTTATATTTAAATCAATTCAAAACAGGTATATAAAAGAATTCAATGTTTACCCAAATATAAAATATAAAAATTCATAAATACTTTCATATGTATATAAAAAAAATAGTTGAAAAAGAAATAAGTTGTCCAATGTAATTTGGACATTCCGGTCTCTGCTTTTATTACATATTTGATGTGCACTAAATTTATCACACCTGATTATTTATCAAGTGAATTGCTGTTTGTACTTGTAGTATTCTCTCTCAGCAAAACATCAAGTTCAATGTAAACAAAACAATTGTCTTCTTTGGCGACCGACAAATTCTATTCAGTAGTATTTTTTAGATCGCGTTGTGCACTTTAATTTTATTTCTTAAAAAAAAAGTCGACAACAATAAATAGTTTTGAAAAACAGAAGAAACAAAAACATGGGTTTTGATCAAAATTTTGAAGTGGAATGGCTTGAAACCGAAATTATACCCAAACTATTAAAGCAACAGAAAATAGTGGAGAATTTCGAAGAAAATGATTTTGAAAATTTCAAATTATCACATATTGAAGTGAAATTGGTGGGGGCGGAGGTGGCCTTTATGTTGACTACCTGTTACAAGGCCATTATTAAATACAAGTTCAAAGGTTGCGAAAATACTATGAATTTATTTGTTAAGGTATGAAAAGTATTAAATATTATAAGAAGAAAAAAATTCTAAATGTTTCAATACACGATCACTTTTCAAGGGATTGCTCTTTAGTGTTACAAGTTTCTGATCATTTTCGTTTCGACAAAAGTTCAATTTAATTTAATTATTTTTATCAACTTGTTGTGTGCAAATATTGTAAAGCAGTCATTAAAGCAGTTATAATAGCTGATTACGTATGCGAGATACGAGGTACATTTTTTGAATTGCAAACTGTTTTCAACAGAAATTAAATAATTGACTAATTCACAAGCTGCCTTTTTATTGCGTATCGCGTATTGAAATATGTATACATTTGAATTACACAGCAAGTGAACAGTGATTTTTTTTAGAATCGCTGGTACCATTTTACGTTTAATTTTAGTTTTGTAAGCCTGATGATAGAAGTTGTACAGCTGCTGTTAAAAAGCGAAAAAACTGCTCAATTCCCAGGAAGAGACTTACAGTAGTTTTTGGGATGTTGAACTATTGCAATAAATATAATAATTATCTATTTTTGCATTTTGCAAAATTCAATACTGTTTTTAAGCAGCAGCGCTTAGTCATCCTATTGCCGGAGTTCTTCATTACTGACTGTCTACATATATTTAATTTATTGATTGACTGTCAATTTTTATTGCACCAATTACCAGCTGCTTTAAAATCTATATACATATGGTCACTATATATATGGGTATTTCCATGAAATGGTCCACCGTTAGTTAAAAAATCAAAACGTTCGCACAATTTTTTTAAGCACAGAAAATTGAAAAAAAAAACTATTTTATTATTTAAAATAAAATTTTAACTTATAATAATTTTAAATGATGGTAAAAATTTCTGAAAATATATGTTAAATTACAAAAATATGTATGAAGGTAAAAAGTGTCACGTGCGTAATGTAACGTGCGTAATCAAAAAAATTTTTTTTTCTTAGCCAACCCATGCACACTTGTTTTTGAACAAACCATGATTATAAAGGTCCATTAATAATCTTTATAAAAACATTTTTTCCGAAATAAAAATCTTCTACAATTCGCCTACTTTTGCAATATTTCATGCTGTTTTAAAAGGCACTTACGTTTTTTGTCACGTGCGTAAGTCAACTTTGATCGCATGGAACTTGGGTACCCAGTGCTCAATTTTCCAATATATATACTTTTTGGAAGGAACTCATCACATTAAATGTAACAATGGCAAAATTCCATTCAAAAATTCCAACCCATTTATATTTTTATAATATTCAAAACAATTAAACGTGTACAAATGTCACGTGCGTAACCATGGAAACACCCATATACATATATGGTCACGTCATTACGCATGAATGGCTGGACAGACTTAGACCATTCACCGTCTACGATGCATTTGTTATTGCCTGGAGAAGAATGATGTTAAAGAAAAAGTTGAGAAAAATGCAACATAATTAATATGATACATAATTAAATTTAAGAAAAGTATTGCTCAAAAATGAACTTAATTATTTATTCGCTATAAGAGCCAATTGAAGTTTATTATTTTAGGTCAAAAAATATACCTTTTCTGTCTTTTTCAGAAAAATCTAAAAAGAATGTTTGAAGCCCAACTACTGATTCCAAAATTATTCTCATGAACGAAATGAGAATCAGAAATATTCAAAAAAGCTCTCATTAAAAGAGCACTTGACAGTCTACTGTGATGACAAAAAATCATCGAAACAAAAAATAGACCACAAAAACATCTCTGCTTGGTTATTTATGTGCGTAATAAGTAGAAAGTAAAATTGCATGAACTTTGTTCAAGCACCCATTCCACGTATGTATCTACGACTGGCTTCAGTTGTTGTGCCAGCTGGACTTTATATGGATGTGGGTGTAGATGTAAATTCGATTAATTATTATCACAAAAGTAATACATTTTCATTGGCTCTTTCTTAGAGCAAATAAATAGTTAAGTTAATTTTTTAATGATTTTTTTCTATATAAAAATTACAATATGTAATAATGCGAAAATCTGTTTAAAATTTTAACTTGGAAATAGTTTAAAAAAAAGCTAAATATTTGCAAAGAGCAGAGATGTGTTTAACTTTTACTCAAATATTTTTATTGTGAAATTCTATAAAATGCAAGCCTTTAAACAGATTTTTTTTCTTTACAAAACTTCAAACAAACAAAGACGTCACTGGCCATTACAAAACATTTTTTTTATCATATTATTGTAGTTTTTATTGTGAAATTGATAAAAAAAAAATTGCATTGTTTTATTAGTATTATATAAAAAAATAATTCAGTTTTAGTGACAAATGCGAGAAATTTCAAAATTATGGAATTGTGCAATTCCAAATGAGACATTGTGATTCCACACTTTATGGCACTTAATAAAGAAATATAAATTATAAAGTAAATCTGAAATGTGATTGCCAAAATATAAAATTGTTTTCAAAGATAAGACCAGGTACATATGTATGTATGTATGTATGTGCTTGGTTGTTTGTTAGAAATAAATTTACCAAAAGATAAACGTATGCACATGCTGAACTTTTTTTTATATTAGAGTTAAGCTGGCAAACAAGAAAAACCGTTTTTAAGAAAAAGTCTACTTTAGTGGGCCATAAATCACATTTATTATCTACTAACCTTATGTACTGAGATACTGAGAGTTTCAAAGTCAATTGATGCAACTGTCGGCAGACTTCTCGAGTATAGACGATTGTAAGATAGACGATTGTAAGATCTTACAATATTGGTCAGAAAATGTATAGAATATTTTTAACCAAATACAGGATCGATCGTGATCGATCGATCGTGAAATATGACACGATCTGTGAAAAATGACATGTGTCTCCAAAAAGTGTGATAGTCTGGACTAAAAGTGTATGTGTGTGAAAGACTTTTCGACAAGTCTGTCTGATTTGTTAATCTTTTGAAAATTTTCAAAAACTATTTTTTTTCTATGCCTTTTCGAAGTTGTTTACAAAAGTATAATAGTGTGGCCGTTTTGATGCGACTTTTTAAAGTAGGACAGAATTCTATCAGATTTAGCTAGTAATTTTCAGTGAATGAATCGTACGATTGAGTAGGATAGTGAATCACGGCCTTTAGCCTAGAGATGTCAACGATGGTATTCCCGGTGTGAATTTATCAAATATATCTTATATTATTCAAAACTTAAAAAAAAATTTTTTTTAAATATTCCTTCTCTTTAGAAAACTCCCGAACTGTCACAAGAAGTCTTCGATGCCATTAATTTTAAAGCCCTATTTACCAATGAAATATTGGCCTATGAGAAACTTATGCCCGCTTTACAGAAGTTTGGTGCAATCGATTTGAAAATCGCCAAATTCTATTATGCCGATTTACGTGAAAATTCCGCCACTGTCATAACAGAAGACTTTGCCAGTCAAGGATGGTGTATACCCAAGCAAATGGTCAATATTTCGCTGGAGCATATTCTATTAGGCGTCAAATATCTGGCGGAGTTTCATGCAGTCGGTTTTGCCTGGCGCTATTTGAAACCACAAGAGTTTCTGGAATTCACAAAAGACCTCAAAGAAGCTCGCTACGATTCCGAGGTGCATCCAATGTGGGCTCTTACTTTGAGAGAAAGTAAGAAACGAGCTCTGAAAGCCACGCGTGCGCGCGAGCCCCTAGTCGAGGAGAAGTTTCTAGAAAAGCTCAGTAATTTATTGGGCGATTCACATCAGTATGGCAAAGAACGTGTTAAGCCACGAGAACCTTTTGTAACATTATGTCATGGAGACTATTTGCGTAATAATGTGGCCTTCAAATACGATGACACAAGTCGCCTACCAATCGATGTCATGATGTTCGATTTGCAGACCTTAAGATTATCCTCACCCATGGTGGACTTGTCAATATTTTTGTCACTCTCCTCATATGCTGAAGTGCGTTATAAGCACTTTATAGAAATTTTTAAGCTTTACAGCGACACATTGAGGAACACTTATGAGAGACTGGTGCCACAGGCCGTACCAGAATATTTTAGGTAGGAGTTTATTAAAAGTAATTTCCAATAAATATTTTTCAATTTCTTCCTACTTTCTCTCATAACTCTTAATTCCTTTTTCCAGCTACGATTCTTTACTCAAAGAATACATCAGATATTTGCCCTACAGCATCAGTATTTGTGCAGCATTTCTTATGAGACTAGTGGAGCCCGTACAAGAAACAACAGAAGAAATGTTGATGGCCGAGCCAGCAGAAGAAGAAATGATACAGGATGTATGGACAAGGGGCGGTGAGGAGGTTGATCGTGAGCTGGCTCATCAAATCAAAGAACTGCACGAACTGGCTTTGGCCCAGGGCGAAAATGTTTTTGAAGCATTTTAATACATACAAACTACGAGTACAAACATTCTGAACACATTTATTTTTATTAATTAAAATGCCAACACGCAGGCTTTTAAGACAAAAAGAATTTAAAAAAAAATAGAAAAAAGACACAGCTACAAAGAGTCTCATTATTATTTGGCAAATCGTTTTGATTCAGATATGAAAACAAGGTTTTAGTGATGCCGTTTTCTGCCACAGGAAAGAAACTTTTACAGTCAAACACAAACCAACCAAGTCGTACCAAACTAATTTGCATTTTTTGCAGATATTTCTTTTAGTATGCACATACATACACTGTTCTATGTGGTTGTTGGCAAAATTGAAAACTTATGGATTTGCGTGACAAATGTTGTTTTGTACCAGTTATTTCTGGGATTTAAAATTTATGGAGTTCTTCTTTCAAGCTGATGATGTGGCGCAGCATTTTTAGGGCATTTGCTATGAAATGAATTGTTTAGTTTTTAGATTATTTTTTATACTTATTTTTGTATTCAGGGGCAGTCATTTCTCTTTGGCACTTACAAATAGTTTATGTCAATATTGTGGCTGCAAGGAAATGCTGGCTGAACAATCGTATCACACAAGTGAACCAGCGATCAAACCCATTTAAACAGCAGGCGTTCGATGGTGGGTTCGTGGCAAAAACGGATCAACAGCACAAGTTCGACACAAGTCTAGTGTTGTTGTGACTTAAGCTCAAATCAAATCAAATTTTTCTACTTAAGCTGAATTTGTTGCAGCATTTGGAAAGCAAACTCTTATACACACAAAGTGGATGTCAAACAAGTTTGAGGTAAAATGTTACATGTTGCCTTAAGCTTCTAACAAAATGATAAGAGTGCAACAATTCTTCGTTTTTGGCTGCTTAAGGCCAAAGGAAAACCTTCTAATTTAGTTGTCGTGTCGCAAAAGTGCACACCAGAAGTAATTGAAGAACATTTTGTACAAAAAAAAAAAAAAAGGATTTCTAGAGCAACTAATTTTCATCAAACAAATTTCCTTGGAAAACAAAAGTGAGTGAATGTCTGGAGCAAGTTGCGCCACTAAAAAATTATGTATTTCTACAAAAATTAAATAAAGCAATTATACAACAAATTAAAGAATTTGTTTAAGTGAACGTTTCATGACAGCGCTTGTATTTTTGTGATCCTCTCTTATACAAAGGAGTGTACAGCGGAACGCGTATGTTTTTACTGGTTTATTTATGAAAAATATTTCATAATTATTTTAGATTACCTCAATCCGGCTTAGGTTTATCCTTGTTGTAACTAACATTAAAGTGTCCCACAGACAACGTGTTTTTCACATTGTATCTGCCAAATTTTACATGTTTTACGGCTGCATATCGGGTGTTACCTTTAAAACATTTTTTGGTTAAGAAACACGAGGAAAAGTCATAAGACATAATTTCAAATACACGGTATACCATATGCCATCAAATATATACGCCATGCTAAAGCATTTTTTTTACTGGCATTGTCGTTTTAATGAAGTTTATATTAAAATATAATTTTTTAATACCACCAGAACTCTTGTAGTGAAGAAGACGAAGCGCACAATGAAAATTGTCATAAAAGACAAACATAGACAAACAAATAGCAAATTGGAGCAATAATGGATTAAGAAAAAAAAAATTCTGTATTATTTTAGGTCTAAAAATAGACCTTAATGTTTTCTATCTTTTTCAGCCATCTACATATATGCCGCTGACACTTCGTTAATGCTAATAATCAACTCATCAGTAGACTCGAAAAACCTAAAAGAGAATGTTTGAAATCCAACTACTTATTCCAAAATTCTCATGAACAAAATGTAACAGAATGAGTAACAGAAATGTTCAAACAAACTTTTTATACAGAAAACATTTTACGTCTTGCAACACCTTTACTTTTCTTACAACAGGTGACCATTGGCTACCACCACTTGTATTCTTGAAAGCATCAAGAAGTAAAGCTTAGTTTAGACGATATGTTGAATCAGCATATTTATGCTGAAAATTTTGTTTAAGTGCCATCATATCGTGTAAACGCAAAATCTTTACCAGCATACGTATGTTTAACAACGTTTGCAAACAATTTGTTAACAACACCAACAAATATATGTTGGCAATTTTAGCATATCGTGTGAACAGTATGTGTTTAGTATTTGACTAATCTCCTGCGTATGCTAGCTGATATGCCATTTGTTGAAAATGCTGTTTAAGCTTTTCAGCATATATCTAATTTGTATGCATATTTGCCGAATGGCTTTGTTAAGCCGCCGACAATTTTCGTTTATGTAAATATACATATGTATATCTTCTTCACAATTTGCAAACGAGCACAAACGTAATGAAATGAAATTCAATGAATTAATTGCTCTCAAATTAAAAAACAATAAATAGCTCAAGGCGAATTCATACCAGGTGGTTGCAAGGGAATTTGCAAAATGAAAAAAATACATACACTTACTTCAAAGTGAACAAACAGCTAGAAGCCAAAATAATCATCTGTGTTTCAAGTCCAACTGGTATGAATTCTGCTTGAAATAGTTGGAATAATCAACAATCAACGGCAAGGCGTTGATTACATGCATACATCCGGATTTCAACCGCCGCCCCACTTTTGTTTTCAGCGGCTGCCACGATGAAAATTAATTGGCACAGATCTTCGAACGTCTTATAATTCTTTGTATAATTTTGCACAAAAACCTTCATCTGCCCGCCGTTCTACCCATTTTCTTTTCCAAACTCGGCTTCTTTTTACTTCACTTTCATCACTATCAAAAACAAGTACTGCACAAGCAATAGCAAGCGATATTTCTTCCGAAGACATTTTTTTATATTAAAAACACGAATTTTCTGCAATAACGCGTTGTATAAATAGAAAGTAGTATCAAACTTATTTTACAAGCAAATGTTTATATGATTCAGCATACATATCACCATGTAATTATCAATATATCGTATAAACACAAAAATTGTATGCTAACTCTTATGTTGACGTTCCATTTGCTGAAATATGTTGAATTAAAAAATTTGGTAGTTTCAGCATATAGTGTAAACACCTAGCATATGATATGTGATGACATATGCATTTGATGTTATTTTTAATCATACAGTTGTTAGCATATATATGCTGATTCAACATATCGTCTAAACTAAGCTTAAAAGTTTTTCTGAATATTCAAAAATGAACTTTCGAGTCTACTGATGAGTTGTTTAGCATCAACGAAATGTCGGCGGCATATAGACGGCTGAGAAATACAGAAAACATTAAGGTCTATTTTTAGACCTAAAATAATACATTTCAATTGGCTCTGATAGCGAATAAATAATAAAGTTCATTTTTGAATTAAAAAAATTTCTGTGGTTTTACCCAGCGCCATCGAGCAGACATAAAATGGTTCCGCACCACCAATAAAACATGCCACTGGAGTTGGAGATTGTTGCATCGCAACATTGTTTCTTACGGGGCTTAATTTGCAGTTTCATTGTTATAGATAGCAACAGATTATAAAAGGGTCGTAAAAAAGATGTTTTAAACGATTAAAAAATGTATTTGGAAGCTGCAAGAATTGCATAAATTTTTATTTGCCAGGAGATCTGCAGATCTTTGTTTCAACTGTCTCGCTATCGTTCCTCTGTAGCAAGTCTTCAGATTTATAGTGCATAACTTTTCTTTTGTGTGTTTTCATTCTGAGACTGAGAGTCAAAAGCTGTACAAACGTATGTGGAAGTTTGGCAATATCACCACTATTATTGCACAAACAAAATACAAGCACGTTTTTTTTTTTGTAGAGTTGCACTGACCTGATGAATAGGCCTTGGCAATATAATTTAGCAATAATTGCTGAAGAGGTATGCAAACACATGTTAATGCCAGGTGGGCCAAAAAAAATTACCCTATTGTTAGATACTCTTATTTTTGCAAATGGCGGCCAATGTTAAATCGGTTTTTACATTTGTGAACTAGACAGATGTAGAATACAAGTGAACAAGCCATGGAGCGACGCAGCCACCAAGAATGCGGAACAATCGTCTCTATGACGAAGTGGACGATTGTTCGACCAAAATCATAATGAGTGATGAGATCGGTTTCCACATCAGCGGGTACGCGAACAAGCAAAACTATCGCTTCTGCGGCACTGCAAATCCACGAGTGATGCACCAGGAGTGATTACACCCGCTCAAAGTGAGTTTATGCTGCCGCAATTAAACAAATTAGGTTTGGAAGACGACGAAGCAATGGCACACTATGCGAGCCACAACCGATTTTCTGAAAGCCAAACAACATCGGATGACTTTTTTTGGGTCGGCTTTAGTATAATGGTACCAATTGCAGTAAAATGAAAAAGTGTGCTGCCAGAGGCTTGCAGATTTTGTACGCGAAGCCGGTGTTGGTTATACTATGGAGGAGAAAATCCCTTAGCCCATCGGTTATCAAGAACAAATTTTTCATAAATGTGAAAAAATTTATTGAATGAAATGTAAAAAAGTATGATTTTGCATGCTTAAATCCGTTTATGAATTCGCGATTTTACGTTCTGTGTAAAAACTTTCGTCTGGCAGCACTGTTTTATTACCATTCTCATATTTTTCTTAGTAAATTGAACATCGAATTATTAATAAACTGAAAGCCTCCGGCAGACTTTGACTTCAGTTTTGGGAGGTCCACGACCCCCTCTACAAACCTATAAAACTCATTTCTTTTTAAAGCCTGGCTCCTCATTCTAAAGCTTACCCCTTCTTTTGCTTTAGTAATCAAATTTGACAGTTACTACTGTCAAACTTATTGCTGGTGTGGCCACCAGCAAAACTTATTGCGTTTTGCAAGTGGAACTCAGCAAGGAGTTGTTGCAGGATCCAAATAAATATAGGAAATATTGCCTCACGAGCAGTTTACCAACTGCCAAAAATACGGAAACATTGGAGTCTATAATATCAAATTCTAGTAGCAGTTTCAATACAAATGAAAAACATCGCAACGATGCAGCAAACCGTGCTGAAGTTGTGTAGCACGCTTTGCACACGTCAAGGCGTTTCAAGCTTTTCGTACGTCTTAAGGTGGGATCACACGATTGCCCAATGCACCAATTTTACACAATTTTTATTGGGCTGAATTGGAGCATAATAAAAAATTTGTCCCAATCAAATTCTCTGTAATCACATGATTGTGACATTTTACTGAAATTTTATTGTCGCAAATTGCCGCAAAACAATTTAGTACCAATAATTGCCGCATTATAGTCACACGATTGTTATATTATACGGCAACTCTGAGAAACAGCTGTTGTAATTGATGACAAACTTTGTTTTCAAAAAAAAAAAAAAATTAATTAAACGTTAAAAATATGGTTTGTTTATTAAAAAGAGAGAAAATTGCTTCGGCTATTATTAAAATGTTGTGCGGGCTGAAAAAGCAAAAAATGAATAGTAACAGCAATTGAATTTTACTGATTGAAAAGCAGAAATCATGTTTGGAAGACGCTTTTAAACAATTTTGAAACTAAATACATGTATACATATGTATGTAGATTATTGGCGGGCATTGTCTTCTTTGGTTGCCGCATGAGAACACAATAAATATTGGTGCATTTTTAGAATTTTTATTGGTGATTAGTTGTATGTCAAGTGTTCACACGGTTGTCGCATCAGGGTTGTATTTGATTGGGACAAATAGGAACAACATTCGTTTTAGTTGCCGCATGAGCCAATAAATTGTGCTATCACACGATTGGCATACAAAATGTAACAAAAATTGGTGCATTGCGGCAATCGTATGATCCCACCTTTACACATTGTTTATCTAACTTCAAGTTGCATGCAAGGACTTTGTGTTTCAGTTTTTCTTCTCTACTTAAAATTGTTTCTTTTCTAGAACCGCTTCAGTTATGCAAAACTTCATTATTATTTACAATAACATGAAATTTATCAAGTAACATTTTTACAAGCGCACTCATTAGGAAAAGATTTTCCTGCAGGAAACATTTAATTTATTTAAAATTACACTTTCAGTTGACTTTTTATTCTTTTTACTGCTCAGAAATGATAACATTAGTTGTTGCTCATTAAATTTGAAATCCTTATCTCAAATGGCCAGCCATTAAAAATAATGCGAATTGAATTTCGGCAAATTTTACAAAGTGTAATAAAATAATTAGGTTCATTTAATGGTTGACATTTTGCAACGAAAACAGCAGCCAACAAAACTAAACTGTAACGGCCAGGCAATAACAAATCTAACTGCAAACATTGCTGTCCCTCTCTCTCTCTCTCTCTCTGTCGCGTTTTCTTGTAATCTACTTTGTGTGTTGCGTGTTGTTTTCGTAACCCCACAAACCCAATCAAATGAAATACTGAGATGAAATATCATTAACACATGCCACAGGAATGAAGTTGCGGTTAAAAAAGTGGCTGATGGAGAAGAGAAAAATTAAAGCGACTGCTGCCACAGACACTCGGCCAGCCATTTGATATTAATTACCACAATTAGTAAATGGACATAAAATAGTTTCAAATGATTGCGCTCATTAAAATGATGATTAGCGAGCGGCCACGGCGGCCACCGAAAGCAGATTTCTAAGCATTGCTACAAAAATACCAAAAACAACAACAACACAGGCACATACATACATACATACCTACAAACATAGGTATCTCTTTCCCGGCATTTGGCAAAGAAACTAGATTTATTTGTTGGTATGTATGTGTATTTGTAGTTGTTGCGTTTTTGTGCAGCAGCAGTCTTCTCTAGTTCTTATTGCCAACCCTGGGTGATCACTATCGATCAATTACAACACGGCTTCTAGGTTTGGTTTGCTACATCTTATTTTAAAACAAACAAAAAACAAAAAATTCTTATTGGGTTTTTGCGCAAAGATAAGCCCAAATGGAAATTGCCTGCTTGAAAATTGTCTGCTTTTTTATTTATAAAATATTTTTGTTTTTTTGCTACTACTACTTTCGGACCAAAGATGGTGATAATGTTGCCTGCTGATAATTGATATCATTTGCCACTTGTTTGGTTCAGGCATTTTTTGTGATCTTTTTTTGCAATTTAAAATAACAGCTTCATGCTGCATTCAACTGATCAATCATTATTAGTTTTAATTGAATGGAGTTTGTGGTATGAACATCAGGGATACACTGAAAATGTTTTTCATTTACATCTACTATAACACCCCATGGCTAAACCTAATTCGGGTGAGCTGACTGCAGTGGTGCTAACCTTTTTTTCTTTTTTTAGGTTAGCTGTTGTTTTTGAGATATACCGTTATTTTAAAATTCCCTTAACACAAAAATGGTTTAAAGCACTGGAAAAATTACAAAAACCGAAATTCAGCAAAAAAAAAAACTTTTAATAACTGTAAAAAACTTTTAATACCTGTAAAAACCTTGTTAATCAGCCTCTCTAATTAGAAAATACAGTTTGTTAGTTAAGGAAGTTTGCCTTTCGGGTATCGATATGTAAGTTGTTTTTAACTTCCGTCAGTTGAAATTACTTTATTTTGATAAGCAAACAAAATGTTTCTTCCATACTACTTTCATTTAATAAAAAAATTTTTTTTAATTTTTGAGGATTCCTCTGGTGACCGGTTGAAACGGCAGTTTTTGATTTTTTGTGAATAAATTCCAAAGTTGTGCACCGATTTTAGTCATTTAGGGCTTTTTTTGTTTGAAACTTTATTTATTATGAATGCATGAATATTCATCAGCATAACTTTATTTTTAGATTTTTTATACTGTTTAAAAAAAAAAAAAATTTCGAACTTTTGCAAAAAATTTAAATTTTTTCATCGAAAAAAAATAAATTTTTATTTTCTAAACAAACAGTGCTGATTAAAAAGGTTTTTGCAGTTGTTAAAAGATAATTTTGTTGCCGAATTTTGTAATTCTTTCAAACAATTAGAGATACCTGCTTTAAATTGTGAATAAAATCAGCACTGGCTTGTGGATTTTTGTGATTTATGGCTTATTTTATTTCTTAGACATGTTGAATTTAGGAAAATGTAAAAAATGTAAAATGCTGCCCATTTTTATTTATTTATTTTTTTTTATTGAATAATAAAAACAAACAAGACAGCGAATTTTGCATGAAAAAATATTTTTTTTCGCCCCTGATATCTGAATAACTTTGAAATGGAAAAAAGATAGAAACAAATTGTATGCCAGTATTTAAAATAAAATTTTATAGCGCATCTTTTGGTGTACTATTTACTAAAATTGGTGAAGGGTCTTCCGAATTATGGATAATTATATGGGCGTAACTTTATAATTTAGGGGGTCATTACATTACATTGATTAGTCACTCCCATAAAAAAAACATCCTTACGTGATAGAGAAAAACTGAAAGCAGATTTGCGTTTAGAGCACCAAAATGTATATACATACCGTCTAATTCATAAAAATTATAACAGGTTTATAAAGCTCTTATTTGACAGATTTTCCATACAAATATGTCAAATAGCAGTCTTATAAGTCTGTTATAATTTTTATGAATTAGGGGGATAGTCTGCATATTTTTATTAGAAACACAACCAATTAGTGTTAATTTGCAGAACAGCTTTTTTTTTATTTATTATAGGTATATTATATATTATTTTTTTATTAAATGCGAAAACACTTTAAAACAAAAACTTTAAAATTGCATTAAACTTTTCAAATTGCTTTGTTTTCGATTTCCATCACATACCTACATATACATATATTTAATATTATCCTTAAGCGAATTTGAGTTTATATTTGTAGCGGTTAGAGGTATTTTTTGTTTGTTTTTTTATTCTAAAAAGTTTTCATAAAATAATTTTATTAAGATCTAAAAACTATCGTTTGTATAATTTTTAAATGCTTAATTAGTTTTGATCAATGTCAGCCGTATCACTATTACTTTTAAGTCACATACAATTAAAGCTTCGTCTTCACACTCGTATGCCCATGTACGTACGTACGTATGTATGTATGTTCATATACAAAGCATGTTGGTTATCACACAACCTATAATAAATAATATTCCCGTTAAAAACGAAAATACTGGCATACAGTTTAAAAAGCACTGCCACACCACAACTGTGTTGTCGTCATCATCATCAGAAAACTCATGTTATTATAGTGTCATATTTACCCTTAGGGAACATAACGTAAAGCATTCATTTGTAAGAACATACTATTTAAATTAAAATTTCAATTCCCCAACACACAAATCATTTTTATTGAAAATATAAATTGATAAATTATACATTAAATACTTCACCTTAGGAAAATCCCGCCTACTGTTCTACAAAAAAATTACACCGAGACGACTAAAACGAACGACATGCACGCAAAAGTTTCTTTTATTTTAAACGCAATTCAGGCTTAAAATGTGTTGTACTTGTTTTGCGTTAAACAAAATTTTTAGATTGTATTAATGTTATAAAAAAAAGAAGGAAAAAACAAGTGGAGGCAACAACAAATACAAACAAGTATTTGGAAGTGGAAAAAATGTATTACCACGTATTAGAAAAACTTAAACAAAAATCAAGCTTTAGCACATGATAATTTTCATGATACATTATGGAGTAAATGTATTCAAAACGCGTGCTTAACGTGTTTTTTCTTTCTCTCTCTCTACGTATTTATGTTTGAAAATTACTTTTAGTTTAGAAAGAAGTGCGAAAAGTTTTTAAGATTTAAAAGCAGTGTTTTAAGAAAGAAAAAACTATTCTATGTAGAGAAATGTTACGGTTTCTTTTGTGGAAGCTTGAAGGTGAAAACTGGACCCCTAGAAGAGGGGAAGTAAGGAAAAGAACTTTCCTTGGTACTGCATTTACACTTACGCTAAATCTAGTAGATTGGCTTTAAGATCTTTAACAAATCATTTAACGGTTACACTGTATTCATACACATCAACTTTTGACTTGACTTGGTAGGGGAGGAGTGAGGAAAGAAGAACGATAATCAATATTAAGCTGATTGTGCTGTGTAACTCGTTTAAATTTTATGTGTAAAGAATGGATCATGATACAACTAACAAGGTAGCCTTTTCGCTACAATAAGAACAACTTCAATAAAAATAACATGCATTTTGTTTTTGTACAACTTATGCAAACTGTCAAAACGACGCCACTTCTACATTTACAGAAGAGAGATGCACTAAGCTTACGTGGATTAGCTATCTCGTTTTGGCTGCCTTTCATCTCTGCAATCTCTTGACAACCTAAAGTAGTCAGTTGATTAACGGTTTAACTGACGAGGCTACCTTGTTAATTGTATCATGGAATGGATATGAAAGAATTTGCAAGCGTAAGAATAACATTAATTTTAGATCTTATAATCGAACTACAGTGAACTCGCGGTAATGTGAACTTCCACACTAGTGAACTATCCGCTAATGTGAACATTAATTTTCTCTCTAAATTATGAACTCTCTAAATTGTGAACAAAATTTCATGGTTCTAAATAGTGAAAAAAGTTTTTTGCAGAAAAACAACTCCCAACAATAAAATAAGCTCATATTATATATGACGTTCTTTTAAAACCGTAGCAACGTTGTACTCTCAAATGTTTTATAAACTCTTCACGTTATTTTCTCTTAGCTTTTTATAATCTCTCGTTGTTATTTCATATTTTAATACTTGCAATGGCATTCATGCGTATTTATGTACATATATGTATTCATAATTGACTTTTGAAAGTAGAGTAAACCTACATATATATGTATTTAAATGTTTTAAATGTTATTCCATTTTATGTGATAAGTTTCAAATTAAGACGAAACGCAAGCGCCGTCTACTTTTGGAGCGCAAGGGAGGCGCCTTAGTATTTCTTTGTTAACTTTTCAGAAGTGGGAATTCATTTCATTTGCTAAAAATTTCACTTAAATTTTATTGTTAGAACGTGTTTTGATACAAAGATCCGTTACTTTACCAACCAGGTAAAAAAACGGCTTCTTTGTGGGTTGTTCTAGTAAACAAATAAGCTAGTAAAGAGGTAAAAAATATTGCAATCGAAAATGTGAACAAATTCAGTAATGTTAACAACCTTGGTTTTTATAAGTTCACATTACCGCGAGTTCACTGTATATGATTTAGAATTGTTAGTAATTTTATCGGGCTTTCTAGTTCTTCAAAATTGAGAAAGATTTGCTGTGACAAAATTGGAGGGATCAACATATTTTACCGAAGAGCTCAGAGCGCTGCTACTTAAAAACTGGACTCGAGGCAAATTTGGATGCTGATGAGCGCCGTGGTGGTCGTGAAACTGTCATAGCATGTACCCCGTCCCACAAGTCTTCCAACTTTTCTTTTCTTGTCTTCTTTAAAAATGTTGATCACTCCAATTATAAGAATTGGAAATTAATTGAAACTGATTGATTGCTCTGTATGAACATCAAGGAAATTTTTAAAAAGTGGCACAAAAAGGGTTTTTTTCTGAAAAAAAAAGTCTTAAAAAGGGTATTCCAAAAGAAAACATGCCAAACTTTATTTGAACACAAAAACATAAATATTTCTTTCAGTATTGGTAAGAGAAACAAACAATTTATAACAAAAAATCATATAGAATGCACAAAACACAAGAACCAGTATAAAAAAATAAGAAATCATTATTAATAATTATTAAATTTTCTATACAGGCTTTTAAGTTCTTTTTAATAAAATTGCACTATTTGTTCTAAAGAAAAATAGCATCGGGCCTCGTATGCGTTAAATATTTAATGCGTTCACCAATTTTAGTACGTGTGCGTGTGTGATTGTAAGTGAGCGAGTGAGTGTATTTTTGTGGCCTAAAGACCTGCAACACCTGTTTCATTTGCAACAACAAAATTTAAATTAAAAAAAAAAAAGTATGTTTTTCGATTGTTTGTATGTAGTATACTGTGCGTTTACTTTTTTGCTGTTTTGTGTGTTAAATAAATGTAATTTAAGGTGATTTTTTTGCTTTGTTAAGCTGTCTAAAGCGGATTGGCTAAAGCTACAAATGGAAATCAACTTTTTAAAAACAACAACTGCACAAAAATTCCAAATTCTGCTTAAAAATGCTTTAGTTTAAGTATTACGCATAGCTTTTTGCTGTAATACGAGAGTGTATATCTGTCTGTCTGTCTGTCTGTCTGTCTGTCTGTGCGTCCATACAAATCTAGTCTAGTATATAATTTTCATTAAATGCAAAAAAAAACAAAGACAACATGGTGAATGTCGCAGCTTTGTTGCTTTAATAGTGTCATAGCAGAGTTGCAAATAAACATTTACTATCTATTACTTGTATATTTATAACGCCATTTTGACTTTTTCGTTAATTTAAGTATTAAGCATTGAACATTATTGGAAATGAAAATTACGAGTGCAATTTTTTTTTGTTTGTCTGCATACGAAAATGTGACATTTCAATAAATTTCAGTTCATTTTTTTCCTCATATTTTTTTTATATACTATTCAAAATAAAATACTATAAACGATTTTCTAATAAATCAATGTCATATTTTATGGCCTTTTTTTTTTTGTTTGCCTTTTTTTCTTAATAATAAAAATCTTAATTTTAACTGAGTTTAATTGAATGTTTGTTTCTATTGATTTGAATTTCTACCAAACAGGAATCGATAAAGAAAAATGCAATGCGATTTCAGTTTTGTGTTGTAGGAATTATTGTTTCTTGCGGTTCCACAGAAACCTTAAGTTGGAGACTGAAATCAGTTTAATCATTCAAATAAAGTTGAATTTGCTTAAATATTTTGCATCAAACAATATGTCAAAGAAAAGATTAAATGAGTTGTGTGCATGATTATCATGTGACATAAAAGCGATTAAATTGAAATTTAAAGCGTTATATTGCAGCTACTTGGTTTGTTTAAATAGAAGCAAACATGTTCTTAAGTACAAAAACAAAAAACATTGATATCGTATTTGGACTGGAACCCAAAACAAATGGCCAACATAAATAGTATGTAGATTAGAGTAAGCTGTATGTACAAATACAGCCCTGTTGTGAATTCTGAACGCACAGCAATTTTCACTGGTAATCGGATATACCATCACTAGCTTTTACAAAATGTTATTATGAATCCAGGTGGATGCAGTCAATGGTAGACATCAGCCATGATTTACTATGCTACACAATCAGTCTCCACTAGCCATGAACTTGGTATGAATGTGATGTCGAACATCGTTCATGTTCATGTTTCGGCCATGCTCGGTTAGCGATGCTCGAGCATATACCCGAGCAGCGATGTTCGCCATGAAGCGCCATTTTCTGTTTGACAGTTTAGCTCATATGAAAAAGGAATAAAAAAAATTATTGATAACTAAAAAAAATAATTTTACAAATTTAAAAATACAAAAATTCAGTGGATATAGACATAAAATACTGGAATAAAGCAAAAATGTGAACGAAGTAAGCACTTCGACAAATCAAAAATTATGAATAGTTTGGACACACGTGTTCTCCATGTACAAAAACATGAGCGAATTAATACAGTTGCTCTGCCGGCGTCATGTTTATGTATTGTGCAAGTTGATAGCTGGTGTTAGCTTTTATATGCTAGGTCAGGTGAAAACAACTACCAAAGTGTGAAAGCAAAAATTCAAAATTGTCTGTAAATGTCGATTTTGACAGACATGCCCCAATATTGTAATAGTGCCAATGGTGCTCAAGTAAGCTGTAATAAAATAAGTGCAGGAAAATGCAATTTTGTATTTAAATAGAACTCAAGTCTAAATAGCATTTAATTATACTAAAATATAGGACATAAAAGCCCACAAGGTATGTAAGTTCACACATTTTTAGGCAGATAAATCATTGGTGTGTATTTATTGGATTAAAACAGAATTATGCTCTCATGTGGACAGGCCCATTTATATTTTATTTAGCGGTGACCTATTTATGTTCACAGCTAAAGATCTTTTTGATAAAATATTTTACAATTTATTGTTACTATTGATTATTAATAAATTTTAGCAGCTTTATATGTTTTTGTTTATGAAATACTTTACAATTTATGAAATATTTTACAATTTGTTTTTATCAACCTAACCTAACATATTCTTTTTTTATTTTTAATATTTCACTAACAGCTTGTGAGCATCGTCAGCAAACTGTTAACATGTTTCGATAATAAACTATAAAGTTTCTTATTTATTACACGTGAAGCTTTAAAATACATTACTAAGCAATGTTTGAATATTCAAAAATTAACTTAATTATTTATTTGCTTTAGGAGCCAATTGAAACGCACCCACAGTTTCCTATATTTTTACTTTCTACAATATTCATGTAATTTTAATATTCTCTAATTTGTAACCGTATTTCAGGTTTAGAAGCCACTACAAAAATTTAAAGCAACCCTGTATAAGCCTGAAAGCAACAGCTGATGAAATAAAAACAGCCGAAAAATACGGAAACTTTCAACACATGTTTCTAAATTTGTTCGCAAACAAAAAAAAATTTTAATTCATTAAAACCATTATTATTAACAGAAATATAGAAAAATTCAAATCAAAGAAAAACTATGTTACAGCCCTCCAAACAACAAGTTTTACGCCTATACAAACATTTAATACGCTACGGCAATCAACTACAATTGACTGACAAAACGTATTTCTTGGGAAGAGTAAGAAGGGAATTCAGAGAACACCGCAGCGAAACTGAACAAGATAAAATTAATTTTTCCTTTAAGGTAAGAATTATAAATGAATGGTGAATATTTGAATAAAGTCTGTAAGTATTTAGAAATAAAACAGCTTATATATTCTTATTTTGCAGAGGGGTGAAACTTTATTGCGCAAAGGTCGCATATTGTAAAGCAACAAAAATAAAAACATGATTTCTTTGCTGAGACATTTGAATTTTCCAACAAGTATTTTAATACCTGCAATTTGCCTAAACCAACAACCTAATTTTATTCGTCTAAAACATCAACATCTAGACTATTCTCGTTATCCCAAGCTCAATGAAGATGAATTGGAAGAACATTTAACCCGGGGCAGTGGCCCTGGTGGGCAAGCTGTTAATAAAACCTCAAATTGCGTGCTACTCCGGCATATTCCTACAAATATTTTAGTTAAATGTCATACTCATCGTTTAGCATCGCGCAATCGCGTGGAAGCCAGGAAACTACTTTTAGAAAAACTAGATTTACATTACAATGGTGAACAATCCATACAGGCCCAGCTTAAAGTGTTGGAAAATAAAAAATCAGCTGAACGCAAAAGAAGACAAAATAAGTTGCACGATATGAAACAAAAATGGAAGGAGCGTGAAAAAGAAGAACAATCAGTAGAAAAATCGGAGAATAAAGAATAACGTTTGTTTTTTTTTTTCATTTTACGTTTTTTATTGAAGAACTGCTTACCAGTTACCAGGATGAAAAATCCCCAAAACCCGCTTTTGAAGAAGCTTTTCTTCGTATTGGTGCCGAGGCCAGCAAAGTAGCCGTTGTTTTCTCCGCCTTAGTTGCTTGCTTTAAGGCTTGTAAATTTAAATATTTGCCAACACCTTCACGATAAACTTTCAAAGGCTCCTTTAAATATTTTTGCTTCTTTTCTTCAGCTATGCCTTGTTGCTGCTTGTCTAATTCTTCGGCACGTTCTCTTTCTAATTGCTCCTCGGCTTCTTTAAAGGGGTCCACATAAACTTGTACCGATTCAACCACAATATCCTCAATAGGTCGATCTTTGTTGTCCACTTCAATTTGTTCCATTTTTTGCAAAGTTTCAAGACCACCTACTAATTTGCCGAATATGCTGTGCTTTCCATCCAAATGTTTGCAGGAGCGATAAGTAATAAAACTAAAACAAGGAAATAAGAAACAATTTTGTTTTTTTTTTGACTCAGAGGGGACTTACAATTGAGAACCGTTTGTGTTAGGACCTGAGTTGGCCATAGAAAGCATGCCGCGGCCTGTATGACTCAAATTTGGTTTAAATTCGTCTTCAAATTTTTCACCAAAAGCCGATTGGCCGCCGGTACCAGTGCCAGTGGGGTCGCCACCTTGTACCTACATGTATTAAACATTATTTAAAATCGAAAAATTTTTTCATATAGTAATCGCAAAAAAAAAAATAAATCAAATTACCATAAAATTCTTTATAGAGCGATGAAATTTAGTGCCTCTGTAGTAGCCTTGTTTACAAAGACGCAAGAAGTTATCGCATGTCTTGGGCACTTGATCACAATATAGCTCTAGATTTAAGGGACCCAAATTGGTAGTTAAACGTACGTAACCTTTTTTCTTAACGCGTTCATATTTAACCAAATCCTCGGCTATAATAGCAGCCTCATGATTGTTAACCGGAGCCAAAGCGGTGGAGGTAAAACTGGCCGCTACCGCTCCCGTTGAATAGTGAGCTGCATTGAACTTATCAGCCACTTGCCGGGAAGTACTCGGTTTTTCTTCAGCTGGTTTGTAATCTTTCTCCAATTGTGCTAAGGTCTCTTTTGTTTCTAAATTCATTGTTTTAATTTTCTTAGTGGGATCTTTCAATTCAAGTTCTTCCTCCTCCGTTAGAACTCTCAAATTTTTGCGTATATGATAGAATTTACTGATATCAAACTTTTCCAAATTTTGGGGATCTTGTATAGTAATTATATCTTTTCTTAAAAATGCAGTGTCATCTACTAAATCTTTCCAATTCTTGGCTTTGATATTTAATTGTTCTAAAGCCTCCCAGCAGAATACATTTCCCGTGGTGGCCACCGCCACAATATGGGAGTTTTTGGTGAATGGTTTAAACAAAGCCGGGCAATGATATTCACCTTCCGCATTGCGAAAAAAGTTTAACTTGACCAGTTTTTTAACCTCTAATGGTTTGCCAGTTACCGGATTCAATTTATACTTCTTCAAAAAATTGTGTACGGCTTCCAGTTCGAATACATTCCCATCCAGGTCGCTATAGGGTGTCTCAAATGGCACCAGGCTGATGCAACAGCAGTCATAGGGTAAACGTTTAAATTTAATATGCTCGTTCTCGGCAGATTCAAATTTTTTGCCACCATACAATTCCGACCACTCGGTGTAAGTTAAATACCTTCAAAATTTCAATCAGTGTTTAAATGTAATTTACATACAAAATTACATGTAATAACTTACATTTTATCCTTTTGATGCTGTCTCTTACCCATTTTATTTGTTTTTTGTCCGAAAAGCTTTAAAAATTAATAAAGTAATCTGCAATAAAAAATTTGTTTATTTTCGTTTGCTTCTTCTTTTATATACAGAGAGTTTGAAAATGCATAAATAAATGATAGCACTACGAGCAAGGAACAGATGTTTTCGCAAATTCTTATCTCAACACCATAATGGCTCTCAAACTGTATGGAAAAAAATAACAGTTCACTCACAACGGCATTTTTAAAAAAACGTGAAAAATGCTTCCATTATACAATTAATTAGTTGTATCATGAATGCGTCTTAGTTCTATTCAAAACTAAAGCGAAACCTGCGTAGTAGTAGTGTTAAAATTGCTTCAATGTGTTCAACATATATTGCAGCTTATACGAGCTCGTACATATGTATGTATTAGTTCGACGTTTTGTGCAGCACAATCTAAGCTTTTGTTTTTGGAAGCAATCGAAATTCGTATAAAATATGAAGCGGCTTTCACAGCGCAACGATTAAAGATGATGGGTGAGTGGATCGATCAGGGACACGAAGAGCATCATCAACAAATCTTTACAGCCATGGGCGAGTCTGTACTAGAAAATGTGATGTCAGATCGCATACCAAAAACCAGACTAGAGGATAATTAGTATTTATTTATTTGGTATTTACATATAAAGAAAATACCATGGAACTGTTATTCCGTCGGCCGGGCTATTGCACAGTTTTTCAGGCGCAAGTTTGGGCAATTACGGAGGGATCTCAATGTAATGGGAAGACCAGGACCTGTGAATAAATACACGTATAGTCACCATCAGAGCGATCTCAGCTGTATGGAGATCGCTCCACGGAGCGCTCAATAAGCTTATACTGGCTAAGGTGTATGACACAGTGACATGGGCAAACAAACCCCTCCAATCAACCTAACCTATATGCATATTAATAAAAATTTAAATTAACTTATAATTAATTTTAGCTTACATATTGCATAGAAAATTTTCTTAAAACCCATTTAAAATATACTCTTGTTTTTTTCTTTTCTTTCAATACATTCCTTAGCTTCCAGTTAATAACTTACAAAATTATAAATTAAGCAAAGCGGGGAATAATAAAGTAAATTGAGCTTATATTTCCTTATTCATCATTTGGAGCCACTGTGCACTATTAAAACCTTCTTTTAGTGGAACATATAGATAGATTTATTTACTTTTCTATAAAACTTCCTTCTATTTGTCAGTTTTTTTTTCTCTTTTTTCTTCATTTAAGAAAAATTGAAATGATCGCACAGAAATTTGTAGCCATTCAAAAATCACAAGCAAAACATTTGTTAAAACTACTTCGTGATTTGAATCCATTAAATTGCCAGCAATTCTTTACACCTCCTTCAAATTTATTTTCAATACTCCCCCAACAAAGGAACATAGAATTTCAATACCACCTTTTTGTAAAAGTCAAATTTGTTGCCTGCAACAAAATTGATCTTAACAAGATCTGTTGAAATCAACAGCAATTTTGTTTGGGAGGGAAATCGCAACAAAAGCAAACATTAACAAAACACCAGCATTTTGTCAAATGTAAACGTTGCTGACGGTAGCAGGAATTTTTATTTTAACATTGGCGGCAAGAATGTAGAATTTCTACGCATATCAAATTTTAAAATTGGTTCACAAGAGGCACCACACACACGTGATTCTGAATTCAGATTCAAAATGTGTTGACTGGTTGGTTGTTTGGTGAAGCCAAGGCTTAGTGATATTATTGTTGTTGATATTGTCGTTGTTGCTACGGCTGTCTTAATGGTCCCAGCAATTTGTCAGTTGTAAAAAGGCCGTCACTCACAATCAGAACAAAGTCTTGCTAAAATGACTCCAAGTGGAAAAATGAAGTTGAATATTGTGTTTCAGGCTGCGCGCAAAAGGAAAATTATGCATTTCAGCAAGAACAGTGGGGCAATTGAAAGGGAACTAAAAATGCCCGATAATCAGCAGACAAGTTATAAAACAGACAAGCAGTGAGAAGAACTTATACAAGGGAAACTCAATTAAGCGGAGCTCAATTAAGCGGTAATAACTGTATTTTACAAAAATGAAAAGAATTAGAAATAGAAAATTAGAATTTTCTTTTGCACTATTTTTGGCTTCACACCCGTCTCCTTTGCGACCTCTTCTAATGCCTTTTGCTTTAAATCGTTCCGCCTATATGATTTATGATTCATATCCCACAAAATTGGGTATGAACGATATAAATTAATTAATTTTAAAGTGTTTTGGTGATTTAATTTCCTGAAATAGAGTTGCCAAGACTACTACAAACGTAAATTTATGGGGCAACATTTGAAAACAATTTTTATTGCTAAACTTTTATTAATTACTTTAATAATTATCACTATAAATATATGTACTTCATTTGTGTTCTTTATTCATATTTGCAGTAAAAATGTTTTAAATATTTTCTAATGTGCAAAATAATTTAATATTCACAATTATTATTCTACTGCAATCCTGAAAATTTCTATGTGCCGTGCAGTAAGGCAACCGTGGGTACTACCTTGTCACTTTACTTTTAGTAAATGTCAAAAAATTAATTTCAAGGAAAATTTTGCTGAAAGCTGAGTTGAAAGTTAGAAAATTGTGAGTGTATTGCAACTTTTAGGCATTTACTTTCCCGTCTAAATGCTACGTAAATATGCATTGAAATTAGTGCTGCCAATGTCAGCTTCCTAGTCCCAGGACTTGGAACCCCGAGGGCTACAATGTTGAGTACGGAACTAAACATATTTATTGCACACATGACCTTATTAAATTTGTTAAGGTCGCTTTCAGATTAACCACAATTGGACCACTTGAGAATCCTTATCTTTTGTTTTCGTTCGCCAGTGGTAATTAGAGCCCAGTCCTGAACAGACAGACATACGAGTTTAAATTTCACCAATTTACCAACATTTTGCTCCACATTTTCATTTACTGTGTTAAATTTTGTCACACTGTACTTTTTAGCACCGAAAAGAACAAAAAAGAAAAATCAATTAATAAAAATAAAAAAATAAACAAGAAATTGTGCTGATTGTTTGCTTTGTCAAAGGAGGAAATTCAAAGTGGTCTTTAGTGGTCTTTTTCTTGGCCAACAGTAGCCTAAATGTTTTAACTATAAATATGATTCAATAATGAAAAAAAAAAAAAGAAAAGCCAACCAGCTAAACGGGCAACGGGCAACGGGCAATCAACTGCAGGCAACCGTGAGTTACAAATATTCCATGATGGATTGTTTAATTGTTGGCATGTGGAGCATGGTTACATGTTGTGAGGTCCAAAACATCACGCACTCACGAATATAAAGCAAAACTGGACATGAGCGCAACCAATAACAATCAGAAAAAAAAAAACAAAATACTCTTAACCAAATGTCATTTGAAAAAACCAAGATCATATTTTACGCGCTCTGGGAACTATTTTGTAAAAATCATTTTTCATTAGTTTTTTAGTTCTTCTATACGTTTTTCCTGCATCCTCTTTTAAATGATTTAATGACAAAAAAAAAATCTCTTTTTTTTTTAGCTCATTTTATCATAAATAATTGTGTCCTGTTATGGAAGTGATTGGCGCAGGCTTTTTTTTTTTTTGTTCATTATTATTTAGCTCTCCTACTTAAACGTTCCAGAAGCAAAATATTGCATATGTATACATAATTGTATATGATTTTGTGGCGATGTCATTTTGGTTGGTTGGTTGGTTGGTCACAGTCATGGTGCGACCATAAGCTTTGGTCACCAAGTGATTTTGGTCACAAAAGAAAAACCAACAAAAAAAAAAAAAAAAAATCATCATAAATAATAGAAAAACAAACAGTACACGTCTCTTTCATGGTCTACCGAAACACAAAAAACGCACGTTACACTCGCAAGAATGCATGTACAGGTAACTCGCGTTAATGTGAACTTCCACAATAGTGAACTGTCCACTAATGTGAACATTCATTTTCTTATATGAACTCTCTAAATTGTGAACAAAATTGTATGGCTCTAAATAGTGAACAACAGTTTTTTGCAGAAAAACAACTCCCAAGAATAAAATAAGCTCATGTTATACATATGTAGCGTTCATTTAAAACCGAACATTTGTGTTGCTATGTGTTACTCTCAAATGTTTTATGAACGGTAAAAAATATGGCAATCGAAAATGTGAACAACCTTGGTTTTTATAAGTTCACATTACCGTGAGTTCACTGTATGTACATACATACATTGGAGAGCACGATGAACCATATAAAGACAACGGCTTAAACTCTTGAAAAGAAATATAAAAAAAAAACTACAAGACAATATATTTTAACAAATAGTCTTAAGCAGAGAAGATTTTTATCCTACGAATAGTTTATGGACCTTTACAGTCGATGTATCTGTTGAGTATGAGGAGAA
The DNA here is from genome assembly GCA_963662145.1 of Sturmia bella. Lineage (NCBI taxonomy): Eukaryota > Metazoa > Arthropoda > Insecta > Diptera > Tachinidae > Sturmia > Sturmia bella. The sequence goes on from OY759172.1 coordinate 22,197,987, forward strand.
CTGACTATTGAATGCCTACAACATGTTTGTTACAGATCGAATTTTTATACCTTTCTTGCACTCAAAGTACAACAACATGTTGCTTGGCATGCTGTTTTCATGTTGTTGTTTATGATTTGGGTCATTTAAAAGAAATTGATTCACATCTCCGCCTATTCATATCTACGCTGCTTTGGCTGCGACTGCAACAGCGGCTGCTGCTGCTGCTATCAACTCATCTCTTACAACATGAGCAAATTAAATGGCACCTCTTACTCCCATAATTTATGACTTGAGTTTTTTATGTTGTTGCTTGAGAAGGAAAAATATGTTTTTCGTTTTTTTCCAAATAGATTTTAATCAAAAGACAGGCCAGCGATTTATGCTCACTCCAGCAGACGTTGTGGAAACATGTTTGCGATAAGAAGTTACAAACACACACACACATTTTGAAGAGCAAGCAGGAAATGGGGTGGCGGTGGCAATCTTATAAAAAAAGTCAATGTGTAAATTATTAATTTTCTATCGTGAATTGGGCAGGCAAACACAAACATATACATACATATGTATGTACATTCATGAACATATTTGTGGATACAATTTTCTATAAAACAAATTTTAAGAGACTTTATTTATAAAATGGGTCTGTCAACAGTGACTTTCAAACTGTGTCATCTTGTTAAAATTACAGTTGTCAAATTAGTTGCCGGTTATTCAGTCTACTTAACAGCACGCGCAAGGGATAAATTTGTTTAATAAAAATGTATGGAAGGACTCTATTCACAGTGTACATATATTTGTTTCTACTGGTTGAGCAAAGAATCGATCAACACCCATACGTCAACGAAAAGTAATATCTAACTGAGACAATGTCTCGGCCTTCACGGCCTGCATCTATACAAAACTTAACTGGCCCAAGAGCTGAAGGTAAGCGACCATACACAACGAAGAGTGTTCGCTGAGGCTCAGGAACAGTTGACAGCTTTCACAGGAACAGGTTTCAATGATGAAAAGATGCAAGGCAGCTTGCATGTGACTGGTATCAAGTTGCCTTGGTCAGATGATTAACAGTTCAGCTGATGAGGCTACCTTTTTATTTGTATCATGGTCTATATTATGAAAATTGTGTTTCGTTCCAAATGGCGCTGTGAAACGTCCACAGTTGTGAGGACGTGCAGAAAGTTGTAGCAAAATTTTAACAAACTGAACCTCGTTTCTACATTTTTTGCATCAAGAATTTGTCACATGAAGTGTGAAACAAATCATTTCTTCGATTATCGATTTGTGCGAAAAAAAAAGCTCTTACTACGAGGTGGGCCAAAAAAAATCATCCTATTGGAAGTTGCTCTTAATTTTGCAAATGGCGGCCAATGCCAAATCTGTTTTTACATTTGTGAACGAAACAGCTCTAGAATACAAATGAACGGGGAATAATCGTGTCTATGACGAAGTGGACGATTTTTCGATCAAAATCATAATGAGCGATGAGGCTCATTTCCACCTCAGCAAAGATCCACGAGTGATGCACGAGGAGCTATTACACCCGCCCAAAGTGACTGCATGGCTCGTTGTTCATGTTGAAGCAGTCATCGGAACATTTTTGTCGAGGATGCCGCTAGCCAAAAGACAGCGCGCTATATGGGCATGTTAACCGAATTTTTTCTGCCGGAATTGAACGCATTATGTCTGGAGGACATGTGGTTCCAACAGGACGGAGCAACGGCACTCACACTGCACGAGGCACATGCGATATTTTGAAAACCAAACAACATCGGATGACTTTTTTTGGTCCACCTGTTCCAATAGGCATTCCCCCATATTCCAATTGGCATTAACGTCGTCACATCAAGTCAACATCAAAAAACGCTCCTCTTTCACAGCAATTGTATGCTTCCTTGTAGACATATGTATGACATTTTCTATACCCAAGAGTTAAAGAAAGTCCATTAAGCACCTTTAATTGTTTTCGGTTGGGAGAAAACAAGCAAACAAATTTTTACATCGACTTGATGTGACTACCATAACGAAAGTTGGAATTAAGGGGAATGTTTCAATGCTCATGCGGTAATAAGCTTCTTCGCCATCTGATAATTGTCGATACATAAAAGTTTTTGCAAATTACTTTCGTTTTTAAGCCCGTTAAGTTCTTTACCAACATGGAATAGCGTCGGCCGACTTTTTTAATGTCACCAATAGAAGATATGAAAAGAATTCCATTGCTGGACTCTGTTGCTTAGAGATCAACATTTGTTTAGCACAAAATCATGTGGAAGTTTTACTGAACCATTAATTTTAAAGGTCTACCTTCAAACGATTCTCAAGATCTCCCATTCGAAAACCTCTTATACCAGCACTATTAGTTACTCTCGAAACAATGGAATTGCCATCAACTTTTATATGGTGGACTTAGTTTTTTTTCTGTTCTTTCCATCAGGCCTCAAGTAAAGTAAACCTGCATAATACAGAGAAAATCTGTTGCAAATGTTAAAGCTTCAATCTTGCTCCAACTAACAGCCCCTCATTCAGACATAATTTATGATTTATTTTTCCAAAATAAATACTATTCTTTCTTTACTCCTGCTGAACAAGCCCATTCGAATGCGTTTTTCAAATCGAGCCGCTCAAATGATAATGAAATAAATCTCACGAAAATTGTTACGCCATTAAAAAAGCTCTATATGCATCAATTACAGCACAAGAATAATTGCTGAAAGCTCTATCTAATTTTGTCAACAAGACATCATTTAATTTATCGTAACACCATTTGACAACACGATTTTCTTTACTATTAGTGCTTTGTGGCAACAACAAATCGCATTTGGAAATCAAATTTTAATTAATGTCGTCCGCACCGGGCAAATGTGTTGAAGTCACGTTACAGAAATAAATGTAAGTCATTCTTGTATCCTCCAACAATGATTTATGTAAAACTGTTAAAAATCTCACAACACAAGACCTACAACCAAAATCCACGCTACTTACTTATTTGGCCCGACAGTCGTCACAAGCGTTCATTTCAAAATTGCAATGCATTGTGTTGCATACAACATGGAATTGTGAGACAAAGTCGCAAAACCAGCAAAAATAAATACATAATAACTAAACTTTGTAGTGACTACTTTTTATTTGAAATTACGCGAAGTTATTCATACGTTTGTGGCAAAACAAACAACAACAAAAAACACAAAAAGACACACACAAGAAAAATTAGATTGTGCCCCTAACAAACCAACAACACACCAGTCACCACGAAGTAATTTGAACATAAATCTGCCTAAACAAATTACAAGTTTATTTGATGGGAAGAAAAAAAAATTATGTTTATGTTTTTATCTAAAGATTTGCTAAAGGCTTTCGAAAACGTACTCTTGTTAAAAGCCCTACAGCAGAAAAATTATGCAGGACATAAATAACATTTTAAATCGAAATTTGTTAGATTTTTTTTTTCTTAACGTGGAACTGCAGTACTCTGGGGATGGATGACACCTAAATATGCATTGCGGTGCAGCAGGCCTAAGAAAATAGGTTATGGAGAGAAGAAAAGAAACAGAAGTGTTTGAGAACACTGGATTAACAAACAATAATAAAAATCAGCCCAATGATGACAATTCTCAAGAAATTTGGGGAAGAATTCACACTATAAATTTCTAGGGAAGAAAACACATGAAAGAGTGGCAACTCTACATTTGGAAGCCAGCCATTTTTCTTGTTGCCATCTAATTATTTATTTACTTTTTGGAGTGCAAGAAACTATATGTCTTATCGGGCTTGAATTCGACTTTTTACTTCCTTAGAATTGAGAAAGATTTTTTTTTTTTTTTGATAAAACTGGAGTGATCAAAATTTTTTTTAAAGAAAACAAGAAAAGTAAAGATGAAGACTTACTGGTTTGGGGTACATACCATGGCTGTTTCACATCCACCACGACACTCATCAGCACCCAAATGGCTTCGCGCCCAGGTCGTAAGAGGTTTGTCTCTTTGAATATTCGATATAAGTTTATGAAAACTATTGCTCAAATTCTTGATTTAAAATTTTCCCTTTTTTTTTGGAAATTTTTCTAAAGTGTCTATTATAAAATAAATTTGCTCAAAACAGTGTACTTGAAGCTTATAAGTAAGAAAATGCAAAATATATCCCATGGAAAAATTTCCCACTGACTTCATATCTAAATTTCCCCTCATGGGAAATTTTTTCATATTAGATTTTTTTCTAAATTTAACTTACATGCATGTCTATTTCAATATTTAAAGCAATCTAATTAAAATTATTGCAAAAGCGTTCGATTCAAAATTTCCCCTTTTTGGGAATTTTTTCGTAAGTGTCTGTTCTAAGACAAATTTGCTTAAGATTGTTTAAATGCCGCTTTATGACTAAGAAAATTAAAAAATATATCCCTTAGAAATTTCCCACTGACTTCAAATCTAAACTTCCCCGCGCGGGAAACTTTTTTCATAATTAATCTACAAAAAAAAATTAACTCATACGAATTTCCATTTCAATTTTAAACGCAATCTATCAAAAATATTGCCCAAAACGCTCGATACTAAGTTTCCCTGTTTGGATATTTATTCGAAAGTGACTGCTATCAAACTTTAATTTCACCCTTGGGAACTTTTTATAAAATTTAGTTTTTTTAACAGAAAATAAACTCCTGAATTTCTGCCTTAATTTTGAATGCAAGTTAACTAAAAATGTTAAGCAAACATTCTATACGAAAATTTCCTCCTTAGGGAGTTTTTTCTAAAATGGATAATTTTTCTTCGGAATATATTTTTGAATTTTCTTACTTGTAATCTTGAGTTAAAGAGTTTTAAGCAAATTTATCGCATAAAAGACAATTTGGAAAAAATTCCCAAAATAGGGAAATTTTTAAATTTCCCCGCACGAAAATTTTTTTTCAAATTTAATTTAAAAAAAAATCAACTTGTATGAGTTTTTTTATCACATTTTTACTGCAATCTAATCAAAAATATTTTACACTCACTAGATTTAAAAATTTCCCCTTTTTTGGGAATCAAAAATATTGCATGAACGTTTGATTCAAAATTTGGAAAAAAAATTTTTCAAATTTAATTTTAAAAAAATCAACTTGTATGACTTTCTTATCACATTTTTACTACAATATAATCAAAAATACTCCACACATGCTAGATTTAAAAATTTCCCCTTTTTTGGGAGTCAAAAATATTGCACGAACATTTGATTCAAAATCTTTTCTTTTTGGGAATTTTTCCAGTTTGCCAGTTAAAAGACAAAGTTGCTCAAATCAATTGAAGCTTATAAATAAAATAGATCCCAAAGAAATATGTACATATGTATATCACATTGCCTTTAAATTTAAAAATTCCTCCATGGGAATTTTTTTTTAATTAAAATTTTTAACAAAAATAAACTCACATGAATTTATATTTTTATATTATAAAGTTAAATCAACGATTAAGAGAAAGTTTCAAAAAATACTAATGCTAGCTGGGAAAATTTCATAAGAATAAAAGTATGGGTAAAATTTAAATAAAAATATTATATGATTTCCCAAATAAAAATTTCCCTTTCCGGAAACTCTCGCCATTTTTCCAATTTTCGGAAATCTTTTCTTTTTAACACGCATAGTTTTAATAGACACGTCATATTTCCAATGTAGCAAATAAGGTATTCGCACAGTTCGTTGTGAACTTCAATGTTTTAACATAATTTGCTAATTTTTCTCCCATGCTATAGAAATGTCCAAAAAAAGTAATACCATTCATTAATATTAAGTCAAATTGTTATAATGAACCATAAATAATTTCCAGTCATTGATTTGCGTGTAAAATTATTGGCCAACTGTAATCATTTTTCTTTTTTTTCTGCAATTTCCTTCATTTGATCGCTCACTGAATGTGAACCGAAAGCCCATAATGTTAAAGTGTCGTTTCACATTCACATTTCATTTTTACAGTTCATTTACAATAAATTTGTTGTTGATGGCAAAAAGTTTGGCAGAGGAGTTCATGCGATCAGAAGCGACGGACTGACGGACGGACGGACGAATGGAGATACACAGTTACTACAAATTTGTTGTCGTCTGTCAGTGTGGCAGTCAAAGTTTGTTGAAATTTATTAAAATCAATTTGCAATTAGTGCTGAAAAACATATTGACCGTTTTGATCTGCAACGAACAACAACAGACGACTGTCTAACGAACAAACTAGTGGCTTGTTTACTTGAAACTATAAAATTTTTACGACTGCAATCTTTTTTTCTTCCCATTTCGCCTTTTTTTTATTCAATTTAATAGTATTGCAATGAATTATTAGATTTTTTCCCGTGAGAAATTTACCTATACAATTTATAATTTTTATGCTTCAAATTATATTGGAAAAGAATTTCATTAATTAAGTTTTTAGTTAAACATCATGTTGGAATAGCCCAGTAGGAAATCTTTTGAAGTGCAACACTCAAATTATCCTACAACTCAGATTTTAATACGAAATATGGAGAACCTCGCAAGCAATTTTGATGAGGAAAAATTTCCTATCAAGGGAAATTTTTGATTATTAATAACTATTAGAATTAGAAAGACAATTTTCTTTTTATATGTTATAGACTTTAAATAATAGTAAAAATTTAGCTTAGAAAAAAAATTCTCAGCGAGGGATTTTTTTTTTAATTTCAGATAGATGGCTCGTTATGAAAATGAAGTTATTGTTAAAAATGCTCATCTTCAAAATCTTATACAAATTTGTTGATACATTTTCTTGAAAGTACTTAAAATAAAACATACTAAAAATCTCAAAAAAAATTCATTATTTTTGTACTATTAAGTTTATCAGGCTCAAGTTCTTTCTATATTATTTTTGTGATTGATATTAATTAAACAAGACCAAGAAGATAAACTTAATACAAAAATACTTATAATAAGAAAAAGTTCGAATAATAAAAATTAACTAAAAAGAACCATTTACACCTGCAAGTAACTTGTTGCAAGTTGCGTGTACATATTACCAACCAATACACTAACAAAGACAATAAAAAGTGTTGCTATTTGCTTGATACAGGCAAGTGCAAACTCATTTTTAAAATGTTGTCAAAGAAAATAGTCTTATTTGAAAAAACTATTTTATACAGCTTCAGATCGTTTTTATATAAAAATTTTATTGACAATATTACTCAATATTTCGATAACAATTTGTTATCATCTTCAGGATAATATTTGTAATTAAATTGAAAATATTGAAAAAATTTTTGATTTAAAAAAATTTCCATACAAAATTTTCAATATGCTGTTGTTAAATTTTTTAACATACAAGCATAAAAAATTGAAAAATAAAAACAATATAAATAACAATAAAAAATAACACAAGTAGAAATAAACCAAATCTATGTCTAACATTTTCTATGTTAACATTCCCAACATGTTGCATTGCAAGATTATGTTACCCATAGACTAACAATGATAATATTTTAATATAATAATAAATGTATTAATTCAGGTCCAAAAATGAACCTTTTCAAAAATATTTGTTGTATTTTTCAGCTGTCTAGATGTCGACATTTCGTTGGTGCTAATCAACTCATCAGTAGACTTGAAAAATTCTTAAAAGTTTGTTTGAAACTTTACTACTTATTCCACAATTCTCATGAACAAAATGAGAATCAGAAATGTTCAAACAAACTTCAAATGTACTAAAAATGTACTAAAAATCATTCCTTGTAAATTATCTATTAAAATTAATTTATAATCCTTATAAAGTAACATTGTTTTTGCTTTTTGTCATTTTACCGACATGAACGTTGGAAACATTGCTGGCAACCAAAATCTCTTGCTAGTCAGCTCACAACTTGCAGAAGTGTGATGATATAGTAAAAAAAATGTCAATGATTGAGTTACTTGCACTTGCATGTGTAAATAGGGGGTAAATGAAAATAAATGGTCTGAGTTCAAAGCAAAATTTGGGTGCTGATGGGCGACGGGATGGTCGTGAAACAGCCAGGGTATGTAAGTATGTCTTCAACTTTACTTTTTTTGTTTTCTTTAAAAATGTTGATGACTAAAACTTTATCAGAAAAAAATCTTTCTCAAGAGCAAGTAAAACTGGAACCCAAAGTAATTAATAATTGTAAATCATATAGTGCGACTATAAATTAAAGCAAATACAACATTTAAAGTAAACTTGTATTTGCCTTGCAAAAATTTTTTTGTAACAGCAGGCAATTGTATGGTGTAAATTTTCTATTTGCTCGTTGAGCAAACATAACCTGAAAATATGTGCTTGTGTATGTAGTTGTTTTCATCCAGATAGTTGGCCAATACCAACGTCAACAGGTGTAAAGTGGTTACACTGCTGGTGGTTTAATATTTACCAATGTGACCGTACCTTAAGTAATGCGAAAATACTGGATCGTTTGCTATAAACGCAAAATTGTGGTATATTCGCTAATATGCAATCCGCTTCAGGTTTGCTTTTAAACATCTACTGAAAAGAGTTTATTGTTGTTTTCCCACAAAACGTTAATAGACTCAACAATATTTTAATGCATTTGCATGAAAGCTCAGCTCACTTAGAGCACATATGTACTTTTCCTAGCAGTTATTCCACCAAAGCGTAACCACTAAATTTCCCACAGGATGTTGAGGTTTTTGCCCAAGTAGAGCAAATATCATTATCGTTTTATTGAATAAATAATTTATAAGAAGGGGGGGGGGGGGGAAAAAAAGCAACCGGCAGTTCAGCCGAGTCCAGTTCAACCAATTTAATGCTGCTGCAATATTTCGTGATAATTGTTACCAATCAACTGCTTAATAGCAAATTTTATATTCATAGTTTGGTGTTGTTGGCAGAGATGATGATAAAGTTGGTTTTTCCTCAGCAAATTCAATTTCCGCTTACGCACTAGAAAACAAAAATCTGATAAAATTGTTTCTACAATTCCAACACTCTTCTGCTGCTGCTGCCTCCTTTGGGCTGCTGCTTTATCATTTGGGCTTTAACCAACAAATCAAATCTTCGTGGCCAAAATACAGATACGCATTCATTTTGTGCAAAATAAAACCACAACAACAACGATGGCAAGTGATTTTTAGTGTCTACAGATTTGACCAAGAAAAAGGAGGAAAATAGTTATAAAGATTCTTTTTTCCGCCAGTAAGTGATTCTTAATGATATGTTTTGCATAATGATCATTTTCTTTTTGTTGGTTAATTTTATATTTTATTTTCTCCCAGGTCTGCTGACTGGACTGTTTGTTTTTATTTTTTATTTTTTTGCCGGTTGGCTGAATGCTGCGGTGTGACTGTTAAATCGACCAGGCTGTTGGTAAGAAGTCTTTTTAAGTGATTTATAAGGCCTATTAATATGTTAATGCAATTTCATGTATTTGCGTTTTAACAAACTTTTAACTTTCAGTTGTGAAAGAGTGTAATTATTGTTAATTGAATAAAACAGTCCAATATACATCCATACATACAAAGATATGCGCTTGTCGGACTATTGGCGTTCTTTATTTTTCGTGGAGAAGCTTAGTTTAAACCAACAACCAAAAGTACAAAAAAAGTTTTTAAATACGTTATTAATTTGGGTGATTTTTCCCCCTGCTGCTGCTGCTGCTGCATTTTGTGGTTGGAATTCTTAATGATTTGTTTATGGATTCACTGAGATTCTGTTGTCTGCTAATTAATATTGTTCAAGAATTTATAATGCAAAAACCGGAGTAGAAGGAACGAAAGATATTTAACCCAATCAAGAGTTATAATTCCGTGAGAATATTTTCTTTTTTCTCTTGCCTCATATTATGAGTAAAATATTTCTTGAGAGAAAAAATTCCAAAGAAAAATTGCTAGAATTGTGAGTGGCACAAATTAGAACGACTCTCAGTTGGAATCTTTATATGTTATAAGGGCCAAGGGGCTGGTCACAAATTACGTAACTCAATTTTTGCAAGTAACAAAATACATAATACATACATAACATAAACACCACTAAATAATAAAAAATTTTATTATAAAAACTAATAATAAAAAACTAATAGTATATAAAAATATAACTCAAGAAATTAAATTCATGTATTTAACATGTAATTTAAAAAGAAAATTCTATTGATAAAAATTAGGGATTAAAAATTGGCACATTTCAATTATCGGTCCATGGAAAGGTAAAATATGCATCCATTGATAAAACATGCAAAACACGAATCAAAATTTTGCATACAATAAATAATATTTTTTGTTACGTAACATTCTTACAACCCCCCCGCCCCTCGTCGCAAATCCTAACAAAACGTATACCCCCCCTTAAGCGTTACGTAATTTGTGAACAGCCCCCAATTGCAAAGTATTATTCTGGGCCTGAATAGACCTTAAGGCCTTCTTAGCCATACGTAGCTACTGAGGTGCCATAATGTAACGTAATATAAGCACGTTAGAGCCCGTATAAAACACTCGATAACGTTACAAGCGTTTTGACATACGCTCGGTGGTATTTAATACTCTTTCCGTTTAATTTTTCGTTCCGTGCGGAATCAATAATACTATCCATTGTCTTTTCCAATTTTTTTTATTTATTTAATTTTTTATATACATTTTTTTTAATTATTATGCTTTTGGTTTAGTTGAGCTTTCTTGTTTTATGGGCATTTTGGCTTTTTCGGGAATAAAATAAACATTAACCCACAGATTTCATTAATTGAGGGCTCATTTTATTGCTATTACATGCAGCTATACGAATAAATATTTAAATAACTAGAAAATATTTGCACATTTATATTTTTTATAAATTTTCGAAAATCAAAAATTTTGAAATTTCAAAAAAAAATATTTTTTTATTTTCTCCTAATAACTCTAAAATTATTAACGACACCAAAAAATTATTTTAGCAAAACTTAAAGCTGGCAGAATTTATAATTTTTTGATGTGTTACATGATAATACAATCGGGCACGCTGTTTTTAAATTATGACTAGAGGTCTGGATCACCCATTACGAAAATCTCATATTTTAGAAAAAAAAAAAAAAAGAATTCTAAAAAAAGAAACTGTTCCATAGATTTTGAAATTTTTATGATTTTCGTACTAGATAGGCATCACACATCAAACAAAATTTAGTGGTCATCCATGGTTTTTTTGGCTGTTGGGTAGTGTTATTTAAATAAATAGTTCATGTTGATTAAATTTTCGTTTAATATTGTACAGATATTTGTCAAATAATTTAATAATAATAATTTAAGAAACCTGAAATATTTTTATAAATAAGGCCGAAATAAGGCCAACACCAAAATTAATGATTTTATTTTATAAGTCTGGCATCGCCAAATTATAATTGTATAATTGTATATTATAATTGTATATTATAATTGTATAATTTCTCAAAAATGAGAAATCATACGAGCTGGTTGCGCGTAGCGTCAAGGAATTTTGTAACTTAATAAATTTTGTAATTTTATGAATTTTATCCTGATGATTTCCACACCCAAAAGTATGTATCACAATTTATTAATTAATTGTTAAGAATTATATTCTCTTACATTGTTTGAATTTAATGTAGGAATTTTAATATAAATACACTGTGCTACTTGGATTGTGTGTTTTATTCAAAATCCCGTGGGAGTCGCTGGGACTTGCAGCTGGTGCGCTTTATTTACAGTAGTGTAACTAAATTCGTAATGGGTCTCTATTTATTCGAAGTTTTGCTGACTGGATTCAAACGAAGGTTTATACACTGGGCACTAAACAGACAAATTAGAAGCAGCTAATTCTAACTTTTCGAAATTAAATATTCGGTTTTATATTATAAAATGTTTCGTTTACCCAACGTTCACAAACACTTTCTATTCCCCCTTGCCGCACATCAGTCTCTCTTATCTCCTTCCTACTTTCTTAGTTCCAGTACAATGTAATACATATGTGGAGCCATCTTCTGAGTACTGGTCCAAGATAAGAAAACCGGGTTGAATGGGTGCTCGGCAATGGTTTAGATTAAATGCAACACGCCAAAGGCTGGTTGAAAGTTCCATTATCCTCGAGTTTTTGAAAATTTCCCTTCACTGGCAAGTGAAGTTATTTTTATATTAAAATCTGCTAAAAATTAGCCTGAAAAATGAAATTTTTCTGAAAAAAAGACTATTACCTCCAATTTTTGACTTGAATTTTAAATGCCATTTCAATTTAAATTTGATTTAAATACAAAATTGAGTCAAACAGTTGCTATTTAAATCAAACTTAAACGACCTGCCGTGCCCATTTAAAATCGATTTAAGTTTTTCGTACTGCCATATGATTTTGACAGTTTGGTTTTGTTCTGCAAATTAAGAAAATTGCACCACATGTTTTTCTTGTTTGTTTCATAATTTGATTTTTTATTATTTCCAGAAGGTAATCAACTTCTGTGGCAGTGAAATTGGGAGACCTTTTATCACTTTTGCTACTCATTTTAATAATTTTTTCAAAACAATTTATTGTTTTCTAAACTTTTCACAATTTTACTTGCTTCCAAATTTGTTTAAACAGCTGTTTTTATTGACTTATCGATAATTTTTTGACACTTACATTATGCTGCCGTACTGTTATTACAATTAATTACCAAAAATAGTTTTAGACTGTAAAGCAGAGAGCTATTTCAAATCCAACTTAAATTTTAAGGAAAATTTACTAAATCGTCAAAAATCGGGGGTTAGTCTTAAAACTTTATTAAGCTGGGGCATTTTTGTGCAATGCAACACATATTTTAAGTTTCCTGTAGACAATGTTTTAAAGTACCTTAAAAATACAATTAAAATGATCAAGATCTTTTAGCAGATACAGAACGTACGCAGAGAATTCTCATTATGGTTTTAAGATTTATTAAAAAGGCACTTTAACGCAAGAGCAGAGAAAAAGAAACACACACAGACATTCTTTTCATGGCCGTTAATGCCATTCAATTTACTCGCATATTATTATCTCTAAATGGATCTAAGTACCAAAAGAAATCTAAACGATTTGAAGCTGGTGTGCCTTTTATTTTTCGTGCAATGACACCTAAACACTGAATGGCTTGAAATAACAACGCCCGGCTTAAATGAAATCTGGCTTAAGAGCCAGCAATCGCAACAGCGCCGCCAACAATAGCCGCAATGATAATGTACTCACATTTAGTTAAAGCATTTTATAAAAGACTGCCAACGACATAAAATCTCAAACAATTGTCACAAGCCCAGCCAACAAACAGTAATGATGGATTACATGCGTTTTTAGCCACAAAGAGATCTGTAACAAGATCACGTCACTTAAATGGAATTGAATCAACTTGTTGGCTAAATTTAACAAAAGAAAAAACATTTATCTTTTTCTTTTTTATTTGTAATATGTGCTGTGTTTGTGTTGGGTTGAGTGCGCAGGAAGAAGGAAGGAATGATCGATGGAATTAGCTGATCATGTGGCGTGGAATCTCAAAATGTTTCATGGTACGCAGAAACTATTTTTAATGCAATTATTAATATTGGCAAAAAAAAAAAAAAAACAAGCAACTGGCAGATAAAACAAACAAAAAATTGATTAAAGAAAAATATAATTAAATACAATAGGCGGTACACAACAAGACACTTGTTGCCCGTCTGTCCGTGTCCAAAGTTTTTGCTGCTTAGAACATGATACGAACGAAAACCATGTTGGAATTGGCTGAATTAAATACGCTTTAAGCCGCGCAACAGATTTGAAAAATTTTATTATTAAGCAAAAACTTATAGACATTTCTTTCTTCTTTTCGTGTTTTTGCCCCGGCTTTACTTTTTGCCATTTCAAGATGTTTTATGAGATTTTTACTCGATTAAAAAGTATAATTTGTTAAGAGCAACAAAATTGTACGTGTTTTATTATTAATTGTTTATGCGAGTTTTTCCGCTAAACTTATTTTTTTTTTCTATTTTCCAGCGCAGCAACTCTTTTCACAGACAGACAGTGAGTGCTGCAGCCAGTGTTGGGCAAAATACATGCTCTGATGTATTTAAAATACAAAATACATTAAAAATGTGTATTTAAAATACAAATACTTTTTTTCCAATTATTTAAAATACAAAATACTGCATTCCAAAGCAAGTATTTAAAATACAAAATACAGTGTAACAAAAATATGTATTTAAAATACAAAATACTTTTAATCACAAAAGTTTTTATTTTCTTTCGTAAACAGCAGTTTTTCAGAAGTGAATTTAGAACTAAGAAAAAAGTGACAATTAAAACACGTTTCACCAAATGCTATATATCAATATATATGGTCTATCCAAGTCAACATTTGATTGATATTTTTTTCTCTTGTCTTAGATTAAAATGTCGAACGCTGTTTTTCTTTGTATTTTATTTTTTTATTATTTAACTTTCTGACAGCTTGGCGACTTTCCCAATGTACATATGTGCATTCAGTTGCATTTTCCTTACACAGATACTTTAGTAATTAAATTGTGGTATTGCTATTTTTTGGAGATAAGAGAGTAGCAAAATTTTCGATTTTAGTTGATGTGTGAAGGGAATAATTTGTAGCGCATATTTTTTAACATAAATTTAAAATGTATTTTGAAAAATTTATTTTTAGAGCACGAGTATTTGAAATACGAAATACTCAAGCGCTTAGTATTTAAAATACAAAACACAAATACATTCATGAGACGTATTTAAAATACAAAAAAACAAAATACGTATTTGTATTTTAAATACGTACACTAAAGCCCCGACTTGCGTCGTTTCGATTTGCGTCGCTTTTTAAAACTGGACAAATTCGATTTGCGTCGTTGCGATTTCAAGTTGCGTCGGTTTGAGTTGTATCGTTTTGACCCCAATTTGCGTCGATTCGATTTGCATCGTTTTGATTTCGATTTTCGTCGCTAAACACGGTTACGTCGTTTGCGTTTTTTACTGCATCATTGTGGATTACCATTTTTAGCATTATAAAATATAAATTAAATAAATAAAAACGTACTCATACTAGTATTTTTTATCAAAAAAAAATTTTTTTTGCTTTGTTTTAAATATTTTTCCCAATAAATTAAATTTCAGTGCATTTATATAGAAAAAAGTGATTCCATTTGCGTCGCGTTTCTCCGGTTCCCATTAACGACGCAAGTCGGGGCTCTAGTGTATTTCAAATACATATATTTCAAATACTGCCCAGCCCTGGCTGCAGCATAATAACAATAATAATAATAATAATAATAAGAAGCTGGCAGAAATATTAATTGTGGCATTAAACTAAAACAGTGCTAATTATGTTATTTGCAGTTGATATTTATGATACAAAGATTTTTAACAAATTAAAAAGCAAAAAATATCACATGATTTATGAGTGCACAAAATTTATGGTTTCATTTCCAGAGCTGCAATGTGGGAAAATTCAGAAATAACTTGATCGAAAACTTATTGCTTGGCAGCAGTAGTGCATCTAGCGGACTGATTAATTAATTGCCAATTTAATTGGCATTGAATCGCAAGTTGTTTGATTATATTAAACTATGCTGTGATATATTTTATTTATATAATTCTTAAAAGGATCAAGTTCAAGGCCTGGAATGATCAGTTGCTTTTTTTTCTTACTTTCTCTGAGATAAAGAAAAGTAAAAAGTTACAGTTAAGTATGCCACCGGCCCAGGAGGAACAGTGTTGGGCAGTTAATGCATCAACAATTGATGCATGACCGACATTGCTGATGGGTTCATACATCAAAGTTTCTATCACTTTCTCAAGGATAAAATAAAAAAAATAAAAAACTGATGCAAATAATTGTGTACGTGTGATTTCTTTTTTAAGCCAGCGCTACCCTCGTCAAAGTGATCACTCGAAATGTTTTTTGCACACGATGCTATTAATTTCTCTATTATTAACCCATCTAAGCCCGCTGCACCAATTTGGAAACACTTACTTTTTGTGGGCTTACGACAAATCTGTTTACTTTTCCAATATATTTTGGCCTTATTTACTAGTTTAAGTTTCAGACATTATATAAGGCTAAATATTATTATTGCATTAAATGATTTTGTAGGTAAAATCTCTTAAATTTCACTATAAAATTTGCTGTAGAGGTGGATATGGTTATCTGATTAATATTTATTTCCAAAGTGACCTTTGCTATCATTATAAATTTTTTTATAAATTTAGTAAATAACAAAGCATTTAAATGTGTTTTCAATGCGATAAAAAATGTATATGATTTTATGGCCCTTGAAATAATGCTGTACCAAATTTGATACAACGGGAACAAGTGTGTGCTAACAGTCAGAATTTTGCAAACAGAAACCAACAACAAAACAACTCAAAAAAACCTGCAGCAGAGTTAAAAGTGTTACTCCTAGAGAAGATGGCACATAGCAGCTGTTATTTAGAAGAAATATAGCTAAATATTATTTGCGCCAAGCGACCCTAAAGTGAAACTAAAAAATCGTGTATGCTGTGTTATTTGCCATAACAGAGGTCGTTGGGAATGCATTGGAAAAAGTTGCTTTCAAAATTTTCACACGTAAGTGCCCACTGTGCCAGTTTGGGAACACCCTCTTAAATTTCACAAAAACTATTTTTTTATTTTTTTTCTTATTATTCTTTATACAAATAATGATTTAAAAAATAAAATGAAATGGAATTAAATTTTTGCACGGTGGTTTTCGTTTGGGCCCAAATGGGTTAAATAAAAAAAAAAGTTAACGAAATTTTTCAAAAAAAAAAAACAATTCAAAGAGCATAGAATAAACTAAAGGGTACACTAAATAACTAAAATAACTTTTTTCTTTAAACGGCACAAAACATCAACGTAGCTCTGCGTTGCAATACACTTGCACTTTTTTACTAACACACTCATAGTTTTCTAACTCAGCTTTCAGCAAAATTTTCCAGAAAATAATTTTTTTGACATTTACTGAAAGTAAAGTGACAAGGTAGTAAACACGATTGCCTTTTCCACGGCACATACAAATTTTCAGGATTGCAGTAGAATAATAATTGTGCATTTTAAATGATTTTGTACATTAGAAAATATTTAAGTTATTCTTACAACAAATATGAATAAAGAACACAATTATTAAATTAATTAATAAAAGTTTAGCAATAAAAATTCTTTTCGAATGTTGCCCCATAAATTTATGTTTGTAGTAGACTTGACAACTCTATTTCAGTAATAAACAAAACTATAACGATGGAGGCAAAATTAAATCACCAAGACACATTAAAATTAATTAATTTATATCGTTCATACACAATTTTGTGGGATATGAATCATAAATTATGTATATAGGCGAAACGATTTAAAACAAAAGGCATATGAAGAGGTTGCAAAGGAGACGGGTATGAAGCCAGAAATAGTGCAAAAGAAAATTCGATCGCTGCGCAACTCTTCGCTTTGACGATATATTTAAAATGAAATTGAACAAAAAAATGTTCATGAAAGTCACAGATTTCATTGCAAGTTTTATTCATAATACGTATACAAAAATTTTATGAAAGTACTTTCCCGTCTAAATGCAGTGTTGAATATAATTAAAAATGAAAAACAATGAAAGTGCAAAGAGCAAACGTTCCGAAAACTAGAACGAAGGAGATAAAATACATATGTATTTATTTGAACATCGGAGAATTATAATGTGCCTGAAAATATTAAATATAAAATGTAAACAGACAAACAACAAATAACACAAACTTCATTTTCAAATTGCCTTAAACATGATGCAAGCAATTTAAAAAAACAGTTGATTTAAAAACACCTTAAAATGAACATTTTAGCTAAAAATTCATTTATCAATACAATTTTATTAAAAATTCCCTATAATGTGTTTCAAATGCTGTTTAGTTTTTTTTTATGAATAAAGTTTCAGTTTTTAAGTTAGTGTAATAAAAAATTCAAAATAAAATACAACTTGATATGAAAATCAACCCTGACCAATGTGGCAACACTGTTCAAAAAGCATCAGTAGTGCGATTCTCTAACTTTTAACGATCCGATAATCGCAACTTTTGTTTACAAATTTCATCGCTTGCACTAACGATTGAGTGATTCTGTAACTTAATTTTAACGATGGTAAACAGCTGTATTTTTCTGTTCATTCATGTAAGCATTACGTGGCATCTCTGCCAAAAACAGCGAAAACCACAAAGAAGAAAAGAAAAAACAATAAGTTCTGACATAACAATATGTATACATATTCATTTTTATATTTTGTGATTTTTGTTTTTAAATAAATATTACTTAGTTTGTATTAAGGTACAGAATGAGCACAACTGGCGGAAAAAGGAGTCGGGCCTCAGCCGAACACATCAACCATTTGGTTGATTTTATTGTGGAAAATCCGGAACTAGCGTCAGTCAGGCTGTTATTCGACATCCCCTCAGTTGGTCATCAAGCGTAAAAACTACATTCTCAACTAAAGCTGGTGATAACCTATATAGCTTTCTAAATTCATCAGCTGTCAACTCAAAGGGATCATCCAATTCCCGAAGAACACACCGATTATCCCTTGAAGCGTTCAAACTTGTTTCATCCCTGGCAAGTCCGAGTGCTAAACGTTCAAAAGCCATTTTAACACAAAACACACTTTACCGATTGAATAAATTATATTGAAATTTTTGTTTTTAAAAAAGCATATGGCTGTGAAGTATTTAAAAAATATTTTTATGTATTAAAAAATCACAAAATACACTTTAACGATTTAACAAGAACATTTTTGTCGTTAAGATATCGACAATCGGCAATAAAATTAACAGCTGATTTTGATCGACAGCGAATATCGTTAAAAACATGTTACAGGATAGCAAATTCGATCAAATTTCGTAATAATTATTTTAACGATTCGATTATCGTTATAAAAGTTGCAGAATCGCACTACAGGTGTCAAATTAAAATTGACAGAAAGAGGTAAGAATAATTCATATGCATTTATTTTTTGTTTTGTTAAAATAAGAAGCAATTTTGGATCGCATATCTATAAGAAAAATCTTCAAAAAAAAAATCTTAATTCAAATCTTAAAAAAAAAAACGTTAAATGCATTGAAGAAAATATTGAGCACTCTAATCAAAAGTGTTGACTCTCAATGATTACTCAAAATTAGTAGAATTCACTAGCGCTATTTCAAACCACTACTCTTTGTTCTCCTTCATTTTTCAGTTGATTCTTTTGTTACTGTCGATGTTACCGATGTTTCTTTTTTTAACGAAATATTCAGTGCTTAAAGTCATTGACACAACAGAACAAACAGTGCTTGCATTTGACAACTACAAGTGCACTACTGGTGACATGTGATAGTTCTTCTGAGACTTGCACATTATCATGTATGTATTTGCTAATACAGACGCACAATTGACAAACACTTCATTCACTCTGCACCAAACCCAAGAACAAGCCCATTTATTTCTGCACATGAATCTCAATTCAAAATAGTTTATGGCTCTTTCAATTTCGATATAAAGTCACATTGATGACAGTACGAGCATGAGATGTGTAAAGTCGAAGACATTTATGAATATGAAATTGTATAAATTATAAAAATCACATCCATCGTCAGACAGTGGTGCAATTTCGAATATTATGTATACCAGCATTAACAGGCAAATAGATGTATTCATAATAAAATTGAACAGCCTTTTTGAAAGACATTTTAGGGAATTTTTGATATTCATAAAATAAATGACAAATTTTAATAAATTTTAACGTCTTTTTAAATCAACTGTTTTTAAAATTGATTGCATCCATGTTTAAGGCAATTTTAAAATGACGTTTGTGTTATTTGTTGTTTGAAAAATTGTAATTGTGAAATTAACATAAAAAAGTAAATAAATAGTTCATAAAAATAACCAGTAAAAGAGAAGGCTTATATACATACTTATATTTACATACATATGTACCTATTTACACAATTTAACATGGGTTTTTGGCTATTGTTGTTTTTAAATCTTCGATAGAAATAATCATCGCAATCAAAAGTTTATTTATTAATAATGGATGCGCTTTTTTTTTTGGTTCAAAATTTTACTTTCTAATATTTAGTTATTTTGAAGAAGCTATTCGAAGGAGAGCGAAATATTGACAAAAATAATTACTCAAATTCTAAAAGACCTTAAGCTCAAATAAATATATAAAATATAATTTTACTTTCTTTAACATTTTTGCACCAAATTCAATAGTGATATAAAAACAAATCAAAACAAATAAACTAAAACTCGTTATTCGATTAATTTTTTTTACCTCATAAAAATTGTTTGAACAATTTACTTCCATTTAACTTTTAATATGTTTTTTGGAACGAAGTTCCTTAACGCGGCTTGCTGGTAGTCCAAATTAATTTGAAATCGTCACGAAAGCGTGTGAGCTGTTTATATGTATCTGTCGACAAACAATTTTGCAGGTATCTCCGCTGACAGCAGCGGAGACACCTACCAATAAGTATTAATTAGTTGTGAAAACGGACACTATCAGCTGATAGTTGTCGCTAAAGTAAAGTATGGCACAACAAAAAACAGCAATATTGAAAAATTTTCTTCGTTTTGTAGCAGATTGACAAAAAAATACTGGATGTGTCAAAAGTAAAAAAAAAAATAAATAAAACGTTCCAAAAATTTTAAGCATATAAAATTTAAAAATTTCTAAAAACAACACAAAATAAAACATACAGATTTCACCTTGTATTACATTCGAAGATGAAGAAAAAACGTAAGGAACTTCGTTCCTAACGGGGGTCCCCCGACCGCATTTTTTTTTTTTTTTTTTTTTTTTTTTGTTAAATCACGAGTTTTAATAAATTCTTTAAATCATTTAAAAAATATTTTTCTTACAGTGCACCCTAATTAGATTATCTGTCAAAAATCCTCATGTCCATACAAAATGTATGCATCAAAGCGAAATAACGCGGCGTCAACGTTTTGTAATTGGAAAATTTGATTTTGACAAAGCGTAAAAAGTGAAGTTGGCTGCAAAAAAGTTAAAAAGCAGTTTTTCAAGTAATACCAATACGGCTGCTTTGCAGTCAATTTAGCGATTTTATCTTTATTTATTATTTCTATTTAGTGGTTTTATTAAAAAATTATTATTATTTCTTTCACAACGTTGACGACGTTGGGTTACTCAATAAAGCGTAAAAGCGAGGCGCTAAATTACGTTGTGTCTTATGCTAGGAACACAACTGGGACGAACGACGAATTTCGCCCAACACGACGAATAAATTCGTCGTATGAAGCACAATAACGAAGAAAAACAAAAACATCTGTTATAATTGATAAAGTTGTTTATTATTTGTTCAAAGATAAAAAAAAAAAAAATTAAATGAATCAAAGAATTTCAAATTTTGTAAAAATAATGGAAATAATGAACATGATCCCAGATTATATAAACATTCACGAAGTTCAACATTTTTAATTATAATTTCACTTGTATCCATTTTCTCAGTTTTTTAATTTTATCTTCTTATAGTTGAACAGCTGATGGGGTGACCATATTAAAAAAAATTGGATGCTAAAAAATTTAGCATTACCAAAAAGAAAAAATTAAACACTACCAACATGTTTTATAATCTAATATATTGGCTTTTTATTTTATTTATTTTATTTATTGAAAGTATTTTACAAAAATAAATTTATAAAGTACGGCACAAGAAATAGTGTGGACCACTTGGTCATTACACTATATTGGCTTTTTATTTTACATGCAAAAAGTCAAAGCTTAGCACTTAAAATAAAAACTATTAAAAAAATTAACTAAAACACTTGAAACCTAAAACCAAAATTGCCACATGGTACTGACTTGCTAGTCGTTCGCCGATGTAAGGAATAGAAATAAATCTATTTCAAGCTCGCCGCGTACAACGGCTGACGCTGTGACTGTGTGCATTTTCATATACAACAATGAGTTTTATTTTTGACGGCGAATATTCGCAGCGAAATATTCGTCGTTCCTCCCAGTTCTGTTCCCAGCATTGCGCTTTAATTTCGGGTGCTCTGTTAAATGTAACATAAGCACTGCTGCGTATTCGGTTATTGTTAAAAAAAAAAAAGTAGTTATTGTGTCGCATCATTAACACCAAAATGACAAGTCAAAATAAAAGTACTGCCAGATCATACTGGTTAAATTCGATAAAATAGTGTTTAGTTAAACAACTGATTATGAATACAGTTGTTGAAAAACTGCTTTTTAAGAGATAAAATCATTTAAACTAAAAAGTTGTCAAAATGCTTATTAAGATTTTGTTATGAATGCAGCCGAAAGACTTTAAGAACTCCTTATATTGTACCACAAGCCCACTGTGTGTGTGTGTGTGTGTGTGTATGTGACTTCTGGTCTTGCATCATCTCTGAATCGTCTGAACCCATCTAAAGCAGCCAATTAAAAAAAAAATACAAAGTTGATAGAAAAAGAATATTTTGAGCTCAAAGAAGATTTCTTTTATTTTATTTGCTGCTCTGAAATATGGGAATATTAACGATTAAGGAAAAAATCATCATAAACATAAAAAATGCAGCAAAAATACGTGTAATCAGTGTTTAAAATACTTTACTAATGGGATTTATAAATGTCACCCGAGAATTTTATTCATTTAATTAAAATTGTTTTGTATAAAAGTTTTTCTTTTTTCTTGGCTCTTTCTCTCAGGTATTGAAGCAGAAGAAGTCAGCGGGACTTTAAGCCAGAAAAAAATAGTATGTTCAATTATGTCTAAATGGAAATAAGTTGGCTATCAGTTAATGAAAAGGATGTAATTAGAATTGAATTTTTATTGATTTATTGATGGAAGATACAGATGTTATCAATTATTTTATTACTGAATAAAATGCTCACCTTTAACAGGCTGCAAAAGTGAGCAAATATATCAGTTGGGCTGCCAGCATCAAAAGGATGTACACGTTTTCAAAGTAATTTTATGTTCCTCTAAAAGCTTAGAACGTTTTTTTTTTTGCATATTTTGTACTAAAAACAACAACAAAATTTTAATTTTTTACTTTTGTTATTTTTAAAACAACCAAAAGGCCGAACTCTCCTGGTTTCTTCGCATGAATAAAATTTAAAACGAAAAACAGATTTCAAAGTATAGTTTATGTTTTGCATGAATTGAAATGAACGAGGGAAGATGTTCAAATTTACTGTAACACTTTTTGTTGTGAACAACTTCATCAAATTTCTTAGGAAATATTTTTATTTCTTTGTTTTCGATAACATTCTAATTTTCTTCAGAAAATATTTTGTTATAGATAACGAAAAATTATTTATTATGTATCATTTTTATTTGCTATTGACAACAAACCAAATTCTGTAATTAGAAATTTTTCTATTATCGATGGAGAATATGTATTTTACGATAATATGTATGTTTTCTAGTTGGTAACCTGCATAGTTTCTTTTATATTAAAGAAATACATACATATGTATGTATGATTATTTTATAGGCTGATGAAAATAAAAAGGTTTATTTTGTGTGTAGTAAATACATACCCTGAAGGAAACCTAGAATCAAGTGGCTCCAAGTCGCTACATTTTTCTACTATATTGGTGACTTTTTATCAAATTGTCCACAGAGTGTCTCTAGTTTTTTGTTTTACGAACAGTGTTATGATTGTTTAAATTTGTAAAGCCATCAAAATCGTGAAATAACAATCGTTTTTATTTGCAAAGAAAACATTGAGTTAACAACATTGTTAATGAGTAGACAAATTTTATTTCTTAATTTTTCAATTGAGTTCCTTTACTGACATTTCCTTCAGGGTAGCGGGAATGTCTATAGAGAAACACTAGTACCATGGTCGTCATAATACCATAGTTCCTTCGTCAGTAGTTGATTTGCAATGACAAGTACATGTTGAATGTCAACAGAAAAAATCATTGTATGAGGTATAATATGCCACTAGTACTGGTGACCATGTCAATAGTAAATCACTAGAGTTTTTCTACTGACATTTCCTTCAGGGTATATGCACAGGTATGTGTGTATGTTCATACTCATATTTTTATGTTTTACTAATTTGGCTAATAAGTAAACATTTATTTTAAGCTCTATTCCTTTTTGATTTACTCAAATATTTAGCTTTCAGCCCGGCACGAACTGTAATCACAATGAATGAACGGACAGTCAGTCTCAAGAGTTTCTTGTCACATTCCACACACACATTTGATCTGTTAATACCAGAGACCGGAAATAAAAGTTATTTTTCAATTTTTGACGAAATAAATCATACATAAATGAGCATCGTAGAAAAGTTTTAATTACACCATCATGATTTTAAGGCGAAATGCATCCAACATATTGCATGATTTTTGAATTTTTGATTTTTATTTTAACAATCAAAACTAAGAGTTATTTTTGATTTTTATTTTTTTAAATGAAAAATAAAAGTTATTTTCGATTTTTATATTTTTAAATGAAAAATAAAAGTTATTTTTGATTTTTATATTTTTATATCAATAATAAAAATCAATTCGAAACTCTTATTTATTTGTTGATGCCGTATGTATTATAATACACTAGAGCCCCGACTTGCGTCGTTAATGGGGACCGGAGAAACGCGACGCAAATCGAATCACTTTTTTTTATATAAATGCACTGAAATTTAATTTGTTGGGGAAAATATTTAAAACAAATCAAAAAATGTTATATTTTTGATAAAAAATACTAGCATGAGTACGTTTTTATTTATTTAATGTATTTAACAAATGTTTATATATATTATAAATAAATAACAAAACCATAAATTGGGAAAAGAAAACATAAAAATGACTCATGTTTTACGTCCTTAAGGCATATTCTGGTGAATCACACACTAAATTGTTACCATAACCAGACAGCTGCTCTTAGCACCACTTATATAAAAAAGAAAAGGGGATTCCCCTTTTTTCACGCAATCTGAAAATTTCTTAACGTACAGGTGACGATCGTTGTTGCCAGAAGTTGTAAAAACTAATGAATTCAAGATGCTAAATACATATGTACTACACTACAAATGCTAAAAATGGTAATCCACAATGATGCAGTAAAAAATGTAACCGTGTTTATCGACGCAAATCGAAATCAAAACGATGCAAATCGAATCGACGCAACTCAAATCGACGCAACTTGAAATCACAACGACGCAAATCGAATTTTTCCAGTTTTAAAAACGATTCGAAACGATGCAAATCGGAACGACGCAAGTCGGGGCTTTAGTGTATGCTGATTCATTCAAATTTCTATATGAATATAATATATTATGTGACTTATCCATTATCAGCTATAAAAACCTGAATGCCTAGAAATAGCTTATAAGTTTTGGCTGCCATTCAAGTCAGTGCCAAGAGGTCGTTTTCAGGTGTTCAATTTTACCATCATAATTGATTTTAAATGTTGCTCAGATAAATTATATCTTAAATCTCCCAATATTAATCTGAGTGCTGAAAATGAGCTTTCTACACTGATTTGAGTGGCAGGTACAGAATGAACAATTAAAGCTGATTTTCGAAGCCATGGAAACATACATTTTTTGCTCTCCCAATATTCCAATAAATTAGCAGAAGTATCGAAACGCTTTTCTTTGTAATTGTCTATTTCAAAATAAGCTTTGCGAACATATTACCAATGTCACGAATTTCGAATTGATTTTTATTACTGATATAAAAATATAAAAATCAAAAATAACTTTTACTATTGATATAAAAATATAAAAATCGAAAATAACTTTAATTTTTCATTTAAAAATATAAAAATCGAAAATAACTTTAATTTTTCATTTAAAAATATAAAAATCAAAAATAACTCTTATTTCTTGATTTTTTTGATAAAAGTCATAAGAGTTACGGTCCCTGGTTAATACACTCACTCACTCACTCATTCACTGTTCGTGAAAGGCGGCAGCCACTTCTTGCCAGACACTTAAATGCGGTTTTGGCCAAAATATTTCAATTATCAACAAGTGTGGTAGCGGATTTGAGCAGCACAACAAAAACAAACAAAAAATGATTAAGGAAAAACCCCATCACATCATGGCCACAACGGTGGCTGCCGGAAAACTTAATTATTTATTTTCTACTGCATTTTATTTATACCAAGCAAAAACGAGCTTCAAAAGCAAATAATTATGAAAAATTCCATTTTCAGTCATGATATTCATCGGCGCAAAACATCTCATAAAGAATTAGCCACGTGCAACAAATGGACGACAAACTTACATAAATAACAATCAAGAATATGCTGATGATTGGCAAATTTTTGCTGCAGCACACATGCAAGTAAATATTCGATGCATTCAACCCGTCGGTCATGCAATAAAAAATAATAATAATAAAGTCATTGTCAGGCGGCCACCTTTTCTTTTTTTTTTTTTTTTGGTTTCATTTGGCCACATGACATACAATAATTTAAAGTTCCAGTACGTTTCAAATGGACGTGCATGTGTGTGTGTGTGTGTAGAAGATTAACAAGAAGTTAGGAAAAACGAACTAACGTATAGTATTAACGTCGGCACCATCATCATCCAGTTACAACCTCCTCAGCGACAACATCATCATTTTCAAATGCAATCACGAGGAAGATGTCGAAGCAAAATTTTTATAGGCGGCAATTTTAGCAACACACATTTAACAACAACTTGCCTCATCTATATGCAAATTTGCAACCGGTTTTTAAACAACCACTTAAACCAGCCAGATGGACATAAAGATGGGCGGACGAGGGCATGGACGGACAGACAGACAGACGTGCAGACATCTATTATCATTTCTACTTTGTATGCAGAAATGATGAGGCTTGAATATGCAACAACATCATTTATTAAAGAACAACAATTGCAACAGCAAGAACAACAGCAAAGAGTTCTAATGTAAATTATTCACTCGTACACACATCAGATTTCATTAAATCTTAAGTATAAAATGAAATTTGGAGCAACCATAGAGAAAAAATAGGGTCGGCTTTAGTATAATGTTACCAATTGCCGTAAAATGAAAAAGTGTGCTGCCAGATGGTTACAGATTTTGTACGCGAAGCCGGTGTTGGCTATACCTTGGAGGAGAAAAGCCCTTAGCACAGCCGAAGGCCGGTTATCAAGAACAAATTTTGCTTACCTATGAAAAAAAATGTATTAAATTAAATGTATTGAAATACGATTTCGGATGCTTGAAACCGTTTATGAATTTGCGATTTTTTACCAACATTTTCCAACATTTTCATATTTTCCTTTTACTTGGGGATTACACGATCAAGTTTTGCCTTTCAAGTTTTAAAACATTCACACTTTTTTACTAATACACTTACAATTTTGAAAATTGATGCAAACTTGATGACAATTTTTTCTTTCCATAGAGTTACAATCAAGAAAACAGCTGACAACAATTTTTTTTCGTTCTGTCTGCAAATATTTTATTGTTTCGTTTGAAAGTTGCCATTAAAAGTGATAAAAAATTAAACAGATTCAAGCTTAATAATAGAAATAAAAATGTTTACGTGCAAAACCAATAAATATAATGATGTGCTGCGATTTATAGAGCATATCTACATTCATTATAATTTTTAAATATTTACCAACCTTCTTGGTAATAAGGGCTTCACCCAGTATTTCCTTTCTGGCCTCTGGCTGTTTTCTTCTTCTTTTGTTTTCTTCCTTTCTGTTAGTACTTTTAATGAAGCAGCTATTTTTAATTTTCTTCTTGACGGCATCTTGAAAACGAATTGTTACGAAATTGCGTGCAGCCTACGTCACAGCTATCAATTTTATTGAATTTTGACAAGCAGTATGTGAAAAAATCTTGATCGTGTAACTGCAGTGTAAGAGATAGAGAGCCGAAATTCGCACAGTGTATGTATGCCCAGATGCCTTACAACAGCAAATGACAACAACAAGTCGAAAACTACTAGGTATCCCCATACACCATAAAGTAGCAATTGAAAGCAACTCTCAAGCTGTAAAAGACAGAGAGATGAAAGTTATACAATATATTTAATCACATAGTGCGAGCCAGCCTCGTACTTGACTGAATTTATTTCTTTAGTATATTGTATTTGTTCATTGTTTCACTTTCTGAAAGCTTGGCGATTTGCTCAATGTGTATGCATTCAGTTGCGTTTACTTTACACAGGTACTTTGTGTTTGAAAATAAAAATGTAGTACAGTATTTATCGGATATAAGAACATCTCATATAAGAACAAAACGCTTATAAGAAACATTTGCATAAACACCATATCTTTCTAGTGTTTTTTCTAACAAAAAAAAATGTTTCATAAAGAAAAACGCTTATAAGAAAAAAACTGATAAAAGAACATTTTTCTTGAACACCAAAACCACAAAATGTATAGAAAAAGAATTTATATAAGAAACTTTCAAGGGCAACACTGAATTTACGTAGTTTGCATGGACAACTCTGTTTTCTGACAGTTTTACAACAACAACAACGTTTTTTTTTACTTTTAGTGCTAATGAGAAGCTTTTGTTTCTTGCCTCGTAAATAAATAAATAAATAGTACAAAATGAATTATGTATGTACATGTATTTACTACATATAATTTTTTTTTCAAATTGAAGTTGTCTAGTTTTTTATATCTATTTACTAAAGGGGTTAATAAAATAAAATTTGATTTGTTTTATTTTTCTATTTACATACATATGTACATCTACGTATATACATAAAAAGGTAAAAAAGCTCGTATATTCATATAAGAAACAAATGCCTTATGGCCATAGCTACTTATATAAGAAATAAGTTTCTTATATAAAATAATTGTATATAAGAAAAAAACGCTTATAAGAAACTTTTTTCGTGGATTTTTCAAGTTTCTTATATCCGATAAATACTGTATTGCCATTTTTTTGGAAATAAAACAGTAACAAAGTTATGCGCTTTTAGTTGACATATGAATGGAATAATTTTTAGCGCAAATGTATTTTGAAAAATGTTTTTTGAGGGCACAAGTATTTGAAATACAAAATACTTAAGTGCTTAGTACTTAAAATACAAAATACGTATTTGTATTTTAAATACGTATTTCAAATACATGTATTTCAAATACTGCCCAGCCCTGTCTATATGTCATGGATCTCCCAAACCGATGCCCTCATTACCGTGAATAGTATTTTGTGATTTTATTATTTCTCATGATATTGCAGATAGTTTGGCGAAGACATGTTTTGCAATAAGATCACTTGGTTGAACCAAAC
Source organism: Sturmia bella (assembly GCA_963662145.1). Classification (NCBI taxonomy): domain Eukaryota; kingdom Metazoa; phylum Arthropoda; class Insecta; order Diptera; family Tachinidae; genus Sturmia; species Sturmia bella. Next base: position 22,227,049 of record OY759172.1, read on the forward strand.
ATATTGTGACAATCGGTTGTTAGAACTAACTACCGAATTTCCTCAATTTTTTTTTTTTTTTTTTTTTTTTTTGATCCCTATCACTATTGATTTCACTAGGAAAATTGCTCATTGTAATCTATATAAATTTCTTTAACCCTGTTTACTCAGCCTGATCGTCGAAGTCTCCGTTTCTTGCAGGCGCTCTCACACATTTTCCTTAAAAAATGCCGTAATTTATCATTTATTTGCCATACGAGTATTTCTTTTTAGTTTTTCCCCCCCACCTGATTATTTATTTATTCATTTTGTAATTTTAAAATCATATTGTTGCTGTTCTTTTTGCAGCAAAACATTTGTTAAACAAACATGATCTCCTTGTCATGTTCAACAACATTTTGTTATGGTTGTACGAGCGAGCGAACGAACGAACGAGCCAGCGAACACAAAAAAAAACGAAATGTTGTGTTTGGAAAATGTCTGTTCATTTTGTTGTTTTTTTTCCAAAAGCAAACCTTAAAGAAACATTTAAAAGTGTGTGTCCGCTTGTGCATCCATAAACCCTCTCTAAAGTTGGCCTTCTTTGATTTGCTAAGTCCGTCTGCATGTGCGTCCGTAACCGAAATTTGTAAATGGGGGGGAATGTGACACTAAATTATGAATTATGATCATGTCGCGTGAGAATCTTGCCATTAGTTTTTTTTTTTTTTTTTTTTTTGCCTTTTCCCTGAGCACACGAACAACTCACCAACCCAACCAACAGCCACAACAACAGTTTAGATGTGTTAAAATATTTTCCGCTCTACATTGTGATCGTGCTCAAAAGTAAGCGCGGTGAAACTTGCAAGCTGCTGTGTTTCTGTTGTCTATTTGTTGCAACGAGTGTGTAGTACGACGCATGAAACACCATTTTTGGTCTAGATCATTTCTTCGTTTTGTTTTGTTTTTTTTTTTTTTCAAATACATATTTTTACTTTAGTTCTAGTATTGAACTAAAACATTTTTTATCTTCATTATAAAAGTATGTTTGGCTTTTTTTCGCCACTAATGATGGTTTACTGCCTTTTTAATGTTGTTTTCTGATTTTTTTCTTTTTTTTTTTGTGTGCGGTTGGAAGTTTTAGTTGGGTGCAAAAATCAAAATCATAATTTTTATTATTTTTAGTAGATAAATATTTTGCTGTTACGCCATCCATATAAGTCGAAAGTTGTTTGTTTCATTTTATAGAGATAACAAATTTTTTGTTGCACCTCTGGACGTTAGACATGTTTCAAATGATGTTGTTTTAATTTATCAAGGTTTGTTATATAAAATATAATTTTTTTTCTTCTCTTTTTTTTGTATGAAAAACGCATACGTGTGTTACATTTTAAAATGAGTTTTTGTTTCAGCTAAAATGTTACAATTATAACGCTTTATCCAAAAAAGGAGGTGTTGTGAGCATTTTTAATTGGACGTTTCAATTAAAAACACCCTAGAAAATGCGTACAATTACTTTTGGAAAAAATCATAAAAAATGTTTTTGCTTTTTGAATGCGTAAAAAGAGAAATAAACGTTTGATTTAAATGCCAGACAAGCGAAATGGAGTGGCGCACAACAATACATTGTTGCACAGTGATCAAATTTAAATCACATCCCAAAACAATGTAACAGGCACGAAATTATACGAAAGTTTTGCAGCAAACAACTTAACGGGTTATCATCCATTTTGCGGTTTGAAGAGGGAACGTAAATAAAACATATATAAAACAATTTTTTTTTTCATTATATTTGTTTCTCAACTGACTGAACTTTGACGTTCTGTGCTACCAAGTTGGTGTCTCTTTATTAAAAAGTCCTCTTTCATCAAGAATTTTTGTCAAAAAGTTTATTTTGATTATTAGTAGTAATTTTTGCAGGTTGCGCTACAATAAACCGTTTTCTGATTTCGGTTACAAATACATTTATCTTATCGTTTTTTGGCCCACAATTTGTCACAGGCAGTCGTGGCCGAGTGGTTAAGGCGTCTGACTCGAAATCAGATTCCCTCTGGGAGCGTAGGTTCGAATCCTACCGGCTGCGTGCTTTGTTTTTACTCACATAAAATATAGTTTTTCATTAAAATGATCTCTAAGAAAGAACATGCCAAGTCTTTGCTATAACTATTAAAACATATTTATACATACATATCGCTCGTTTATTGCAACATAGTCATATCTTAAAAAACCAAATTTTTTTTTAAATTTCTGAGGAAAAATTGTTTCTTTATTTATACCGTCTTCCTTCTCCTCTGTAAGCATTTTCAGCCTTATATCTTAAGCTAAACTGGTGTTATAACAACCACTTATACACTCGTGTCATAAGGCTAAAACATGGAAATATGTGGCCTCATTTAGCGAAATAAATTTTTAAAAGTTTTTATGAAAAAGTGTTGCCTAAACTTCAGCCTTATATCTCAACTTAAAACGAAGTGGTCTTGTCCACTCATATGGCTCTGAAAACTTAAGACGCCATTTGCCAGGTTGGATATGACGAGATATGACTACGTTGCAATAAAGGAGCTAAATAATTTTTGTTCCTCATTTTTCTTTTCAATGACAAAACAAAAACTGACATAAATCATTTTTCTTTTATCAATTTTCGCTTTGTTTTTTTTTTTTTTTTTTTTTTTGTATACTAAATAATTTTTCTGAGGTACTTTGTCAGTTTTTCCATTGGTCCTGGGGCAAATTGTGTTTTGTATTCATAATGTTCATACACACGGACAATGTCCCAGTTGACCATGTATGTGAGAATACTACTAAAAAGAATTTATGCAATTTTAATGTTACATGGAAATTGCCTTTTACTCTTTTTAAAGGTTTTTTTAATTATCTCCACTCCACAGCATTGACAATCTGTGTAACGAGCTGGTCATTAATGAGGTTGTTCTCTTTAGGGGTCTGTAGTCATAGAAGCAAAACGGAACCCTTTTCGTGAGACTTCGCTGTCAGTCCGTCCGCCGAGCAGAGGCCCCATTCTCCCAAACGGTGAGAGCTAGAGAGCTGAAATTTTCACAGAACATATGATTACCTGGCCGCTACAACAACGAAAATATAGAACTAAAGGCTGCTTCCATACAAGAAACTGTTTGTGGTTAAGACCATGGAGCCTACACTGGCTAAAGTATATGTCGCAAGACATGAGCAATCAGCTTCAGCTAACCCTGTTTATTGTGCTGATGATTACACGAGCTTTGTATTTCTTGGTGTGATTTTTGATTGAAGAAGTCACATGCGAACGAACAGCTGATTTTTAAATTTTGATTTCTAAACATGTGCCTTGATATAAAATCATGTGAGTAGAAATCCTGCCATTTAAAATCACGTCATTTTCAGAACAGTATTAATAAAAAAAAAAGAAACTGTAAATGCTTTCAGAGGAACACCCAGTAAAAATCAAACAAAAGCTGCAGGAACTGAATTTGTTACGCCGAAATTTGTTATACCGAAAATTTTTCATAATCAAAAGTGTTTTGTTTTTAGGGTTCCGTACTCATCAGAGTGAAACGGAACCCTATTACGGAGACAAGTACGTCCGTCCGTCCGTCACAGCGTCCATTCTCCGAAACGGTAAGAGCTAGAGAGCTGAAATTTTCACGGAATGTTGTTGTACCTTGCCGCTACAACAACAAATACTAAAACCAACAACAAGTCGAAAACTACCAGGTGTCCCCATACAACGAAAAGTTACAATTAGCCATAACTCTCGAACCGTAAAAGATAGAGAGCTGAAATTTGCATAGTGTATGTATTTATAGATGTTCCAACAACAATCCGAAAACTACCAGGTGTCCCCATAGAACCAAAAGTTACAATTAGCTATAACTCTTGAACCGTAAAAGATAGAAAGCTGAAATTTGCATAGTGTATGTATTTATAGATGCTTGTCAACAACAAATGCTAAAAAAACAACATGTCGAAAACTACCAGGTGTCCCTATGCAACGTAAAAAACATTAGCCGTAACTTTCAAACTGTAAGAGATAAAGAGATGAAATGTGCACAATATATTTACTCGCATATGGCTTACAATAACAAATGCTAAAAACAACAACAAGTCGAAAACTACCAGGTGTCCCTATACAACGTAAAGTAACAATTAGCCGTTACTCTCGAACTGTGAGCGACAGAGGGATGAAATTTGCACAATATGTGTATTCACATATGCTCCACAACAACAGCTGCTAAAAACAACAACAACTATAAAACTACCAGGTGTCCCTTTACAACGTAGAGTAATAGCAATAACTCTCGAACCGTAACAGATAGAGTCGAAATTCGCACAGTGTATGTATTCCCAGATGCCTTACAACAATAAATTACAAAAACAACAATAAGTGGAAAATTACTAGGTGTCCCCGTACAACATAAAGTAGCTTTAAAAACAGAGAGGTGAAATTTATTAAATATACATATGTATTCACATACGCCATTCCATACATACATTACGCATACATACGTACGGAACCCTCAGAGTGCGAGCCAGCCTCGTACTTGACTCAATTTATTTATTTTGTGGTAAAGAAATTCGCAGTCAATATAAAACAACCTGCTTAATTGTATCTACTTAATTGCTTTCTAACATTTATTTACAAATAATTCTTCTAATTGCATCTCATAAAATGTTTTAAAACCAAATTCACCATCGGCATCTGATATGAAATACAACAAAATTGAAACACAAAAACAAGCACCCAAAGCTGGCAGTAAACAGTTGCAACTGTTGCAAGTTATAATTTTGTTTACAGTTGTTTTGAGTTTAAGACATTTTGTTGTTGTGTTTTTTGTTGTTTTATTTTTTAACAACCAAAATATGCAGCTGTAAGAACAAGACATTGTGGCACAAGAGCTTTAAAGTATTTTATTTATATTCGATTTTTTTTTTTTCCTAATAAAATAAAAGCAATAAAATGTTAAGCTTATTATTGCAAACCATGCAATTGAAACAGAAGATAACAAAACAACAGCAGCAACATCATCAACAACAAATAACAACAACTGCAGCAACAATTAAAGCAACAACAAACACGTGAATAGTAAATGTTTATGATTTTATCATGGGCGCTGCTGACTTATTTCGTTTCATTTTTTTTTTTTTTTTTTGCTCTGTCTTTCACATTTTTTTTTTTAGCCGATTTAATTTAAGAAGACGCGAAAAGACCAGCGAGAAAATTCGTCTGCTCTTGGAACGAATTGTGCTCGTATCGGGGCAGGTGTAACAAATTCATGCAAAAACATGAACAACACTTTGTAATCTGATATCCGGTCCTTCTACTGGCTGCGAGAATTAAATGGTGGCTGCCAGTTCAATGTAATTAAATCTTTAAAAAATGTGTCACTTTGAAATGGACATGAATGCAAGAACAATGCGCGAACAATGAATGCGAGAGGAGACGAGCAAAATATCGTATAAGAAAAAACAAAAATATTCACCATGAAGCACATTTTTTGCACTTATGTATGTAGATCAAAAGGACAATTTTTACGAATGTTGTTAGAAAAACAACAAAATAACTAAACTAAAATGAAATGAAAGATTTCGATCAGCATGGCATTTTATTTATCAAAAAGGTACTTTTTCGCCAAAAGGGTACTTTTAATGTAAAAACGTACTTTTTAGGAAAAATTTACTTTTTATTAAAAATGAAGTTTTTTTGATCAAAAATGTACTTCTTATCGAAAAGGTTGCTTTTTACCAAAACCGTACTTTTAATCATAAAGGTACATTTTACCAAAAAGGTACCTCACATCAAAAGGGTACTTATTATCGCAGAAGTATTTTTATCAAAAATATATAGGTTTTATTAAAAAGCTACTTTTCTCAGAAAGGTACTTTTTATCCAAAAGGCACTTTTTATCAAAAATGTAAATTTGTTTCCAAAAAAGTACTTTTTATCGAAAAGGTACTTTTTTCAGAAAGGTACTTTTTATCAATAATGTACATTTCATCAAGAAGATACTTATTACCAAAAAAGCATTTAAATTGACGAGGTGCTTTTCAACGAAAAGGTAGTTTTGTTAAAACCAGTAATTTTTTTAAAAAAACATACTTTTTAACAAGAAGGTACGTTTATCCAAAAGAAACGTTTGGTCAGAAAGAAAAGGTAATTTTATGAAAAGCTTAATTTTATGAAAAAGGCACTTATTTTTTTATAAAGCAGGGTACTTTTTGGAAAAGATACTTTTGTACAAAAAGCTACTATTTACCAAAAAGATGTAGCAAAGCATGTTTTCTATCAAAAAGGAAAACTAAAAAAAATAATTTTTTTTTCATTAAAAAGGTAGCTTTTATCACAACGGGACCTTTCTAGGACCCAAGTGGGCCGGTTTCACTGCCGGCGGCCCGCATAACATACCTTTTATCAAAGGTACTTCTTTGTCAAACATGAATGAACTTTTTTTTTGGAAGGGTTTTTACTTAAATTTTTTATGCAAAAAAAGTACTTAATATCAATGGAGGGTGCTTTTTAAGGCACTGCATTACCAGCGATCTTTTTATCCTATTTAGTTTATCTAACTATTATACATTTTATTTTTTAAATCTTTTGATTGTGGTTTCAAACAAAACTATTTCCTAACATTTAATCCCTGTGGAACTAATTTAAAATGTGCTGTTGTGCTGTAAGCGATTTGCATAAAAAGTCTTTTAAGTTGTTGGTCATGTTTTGTTTTGCTTTTTGCAAGAAATACTGCAAAAGCATTAAATCATTATTTGCAATTCTAATTTCGAAAGAAACTGAAAAAATTTGAAAGTGTTAAGACTTCTTATGCGCAGCTGTTGTGTTGAGCTGCTTTGAAGTTAATAATTTTTTTTTTATTTTATATTATCGCACAAAACAGAAATGAACAAAACAAAAATGTATCTTGTATTTTGGTATCTTGTTTTGATAACTGACTTTGTTTGCGTTGCAATCCTGCTGCAGTTATAACATACGATTCGATCAGCATTTTTCTCTAACATCTCATGTTATACAATTGTCCATCTCTACATTGTGCGCTGTCCAATTTTCTAACTTGTTACTTTGTTGTTGTTTTTTTTTTTTTTTTTTGTTATATTCATCCTTCACTGATAATAATCTTTTACAATTTATTTAAATATTTCTACATTTAAGATTATCTAAAAACATGCAACTACAAGAAGAGAAAAAAAGCAACAAAATAAATTAAAGTGAATTTAGCATCAAAAAGAAGCCAAAGGATGGACAAGGAATGTATTCTTTCAGACGGAATTTTAAGAACCTATAATAAGAAGCAGTACTGTTTTTTCTTTCTAAACACAGTACCTTTGTGATAAAAGGTACTTCAGGCGTAAAAATGTACCAGCTTATAAAATGAACTTCTTGATGAAACAAATCTTGATAACAAGTAAAATTTTTAAAGAAACCTCGTTTTGGATGGAATACAAACTTGAAATTAAAGACAACTTTTGCATAAAACGTGCCTTTTTCATAAAAAGTAAATTTTTCATGAAAAGTAAATTTTTCATAAAAAGTACCTTTTTCATAAAAACTACCTTTCTCATATAAAAAAATTTTTTTCCATAATAGGTACCTCTTTCATAAAGAGTACCTTTCTCATAAAAAGTACTTTTCTCATAAAATATATATTTTCCATAAGAAGTACCTTTTTCATAAAATGTACCTTTCCCATAACATGTATCTTTCTCATAAAAAATATATCATCCATAAGAAATACCTTTTTCATAGAATTAAATTTTTCATAAAAAGTACTTTTTTGGTAAAAAAAAAAAAAGTACATTGTTCATAAATAGTATATTTTTTAATAATAAGTACCTTTTTCATAAAAAGCATTTTTTTAAATTACCTTTTTCATAAAAAGTACCTTCTCCATAAAGAATAACCCTTTTCGTAGAATTACATTTCTCATAAAAAGTACTTTTTGATAAAAAAAAAAAGTATATTTTTTATAGAAAGTAATTTTTCTACAAAGAAATACCTTTTTTATAGAATTAAATTTTTCATAAAAAATACCTTTTTGATAAAAATAAAAAAAAAATTACATTGTTCATAAAAAGTACTTTTTTGTATAAAAAGTACATTTTCCATAAAGAAGTACTTTTTTCATAAAAAGTACCTTTTTCATAAAGAAGCTTTTTCATAAAAAGTACCTTTTTCATAAAAAAAATACCTCTTTCACAAAGAACTTTTTTCATAAAAAGTAACTTTTTGATAAAAAAAAAAAAATACATTCTTCATAAAACGTATCTTTCATAATAAAAAGTACCTTTTTCATAAATAGTACCTTTCCATAAAGAAGTACCTTTTTCACAAAAAGTAATTTTTCCATAAAGAAGCACCGTTTTCATAGAATTACATTTTTCAAGAAAAGTGCCTTTTTGGTAAAAAAAAAAAGTACCTTCGTTATAAAAGTACCTTTTTCATAAAAAGTACTTTTTCCATACAGAAATTAAATTTTTCATAAAAAATACCGTTTGGATAAAAAAAAGTACACTGTTAGTTAAATGTACCTTTTTCATAAAAACTGCCTTTTCCATAAAGAAGTGCATTTTTCACAAAAAGGTGCCTTTTTCATAAAAAGTACTTTTTCCATGAAGAAGTACCTTTTTCATAGATTAAATATTTCATAACAAGTACCTTTTTCTTAAAAATTACTTTTTCCATAAAAAAAAATAACTTTTCCATAAAATTAAATTCTTCATAAAAAAACTTTTTGATAATAAAAAAAGTACATTGTTCATAAAAAGTACCTTTTCCATAAAAACTACCTTTTTCATAAAGTACCTTTTTCTTAAAAAGTTATTTTTCCACAAAGATGTATATTTTTGATGGAATTAAATTGTTCATAAAAAGTACCTTCTTGATAAAAAAAAAGTACATTGTTTATACAAAGTGCTTTTTTACACTATAACAATCACTTACACAGTAATGGGAGCATAGTCGGGTAAACGCTGAGAGATCTGGATTGGGTTACATACACTGCCTTTGAAGGAGCTGATACTGCTGCTTGCCGCATTAAATGCGGGAAAAATTACAGTTTTAGATATTCATTACATCCTTTTCAGATCTGTGCCTGCATTAAAATGTGTCTTTTATTTTTTGTCTGCTTTTGAATATCATGTTTTTGCTGGCCTTAACGAATTGGTAACATGTTGGAGTAATAAAAAAAAAAATTAAAACTAAAGCGTATCAGGGCTATTGTAATGTATCGCTCGTTATGCAGTTGTTACGTGGTTAGATGCTCGAACTTACATGTTTGATGTTATTTGGTTGATCTATAAGTTGGTTGTTTACCTAAGTGATGACCAATATTAATACAAAAAAAAATAAATAAATAAAAATATTTATCTCTGGCATACACACACACACAGACACGCATAGAATCAGGTGTTGCGGTTCATTTTTTGCATCCGCCGTTTTTTGTTTTTTTTTTGTTTTTGGTTTGCTTCTTTTACACATTCTGAAATAATAATCTAGAATTACAACAACGAAGACAACTTGAGCAACATTAGCGGTGGCTGCCGGAGTCGTTCTCGTGTTGGGAAATCTAATATCAGGTTGTTCAATAAATATGTGATCTTTGCATAATTGATAACATGTTGAAAAAAAAATACATAAACATATTGATTTTGAAAACAACAAGGATTTAGTGCATTTAAAATTTTTTAGTTCTAGCTGCTGCTGCACTTAAAGCCATGTCTCATATTTCAACATGTAGCAAGTTGTGTTCATAAAATAAAATCATATTTCAAGGCTTCTGTTGGACATACAAAAATAGTGGACACATAAAAGATTAAAGATTTTGATAAAATTTGGAAGCACTTATAGTCGTTGATTTTCGGTTTATGGAAAAAAAACCATAATGTTGACAAAAACCCGTATGGAATGATTTATTCCGAAAAAAAATTAATTGAAATTTACGAGAAAATTATCTAGAATTTTTTAACGGCAATTTTATAGATATAAAATCTATAAAATAAATACAAGTAAAGCAGACAAGTACATGGGTGAAATTAGTTTAATAGCGCAGAAAGTGGGAAAATATAAATATATGTATGTACATATGTATATGAGCTTTAATATTTTAAAAATTTTAAATGTACGTTCTCCGTACATCGATAAGGGTCCAGTGCATTCATTCTCTTAAATACATTGAAAGCAAAAACAAACTTTATTACAGCTTATTTTAGCTGCCATTTTAATCAAGTGATTGCTGTGATTAACACAAAAAAAATCAAAAATGGGCTGGATTACAACCAGCCGTTTCGAATCCAGCATGCTATTCAATGGCATGCATTTTGCTCATAAACTTATTTTTACGCTGCGTCTATATTTGATTTTGTTTAATACGAAGGTTGCCTTTTATATTTCGGGATTGGGCAAACCTAGTGTTGCAACTGACAGCTCTACACTCAGAATATTTTTGCAGTAACTGACCGTAGTTTATTCCAGAAGTAATCAGTGCAGTGATTTTTAAATGCCAAACGTTTAAATAAAAATGAAATTTTAATTTTAACTGATTTCTACAGTTGCTTAAAAAACTAACCACAAATAAATACGGACTTTCGGTCACAGTAAATACTGACAGTGGTAACTTACATATATTACACATCGATGACGGCACCAAGCTGTTAATATGTACATATATACATATTAATAATTTGGTTTCTACATACATTTCTACACAGAAAAAAATATCGTCGAAACCGAGCCCTATTACCGAGACTACTACGTCCGTCCGTCACAGCGTCCATTCTCCGAAATGGTAAGAGCTAATTTTTATAATTAAATTTCCACATGATGTTGTTATACCTTGCCGCTACATTGACAAATACAAAAAACAACAACAAAGCGAAAACTACTAGGTGTCCCCATACAATGAAAAATTTCAATTAGCTATAACTCTCGAACCGTAAAAGAGAGAAAACTGAAATTCGCACAGTGTATGTATTTATAGATGCTCTACAACAACAAATGCCAAAGACAACAACAAAGCGAAAACTACCAGGTGTCCCCATACAACCTAAGGTAACAATTAGCCGTAGCTGCTAGACTGTAAAACACAGAGAGTTGAAATTCGCACAATATATGCATTTACATATGGCCTAAAACAACAAATGCTAAAAACAACAATATGTAAAAAACTACCAGGTGGCCCTATATAATGTAAAGTAAAAATTACCCGTAACTCCCAAACTGTAAGAGACAGAGAGCTGAAATTCACACAATATATGCATTTACATATGCCCTACAACAACAAATGCTAAAAACAACAACATGTAGAAAACTACCAGGTGTCCCTATATAACGTAAAGTAAAAATTAGCCGCAACTCCCAAACTGTTAGGGACAGAGATCTGAAATTCGTAAAATATATGTATTCACGTATGCTCCACAACAACCAATGCTAAAAACAACAACAACTTCAAAGCTACCAGGTGCCCCTTTACAACGTAGAGTAACAGCTATAACTCTCGAGCCGTAAGAGATAGAGAGCCGAAATTCGCACAGTGTATGTATGCTCAGATGACTTACAACAGCAAATGACTACAACAACAACAAGTCGAATACTACTAGGTGTCCCCATACACTATAAAGTAGTAATTAAACGTAACTCTCAAGCTGTAGGAGACAGAGATGAAATTTATACATTATATGTATTCACATATGCCATTCCATATGTACATTATACATACATATGTACGTACGTACGGAATATGTATGTACGTACGTACGGAGTGTGCGAGCCAGCCTCGTACTTGAATGAATTTATTATGCAATATCAGACTTTGAACTGAGAAGAAAAAAATTGGCTTATCAACTTAGTTTGACAGATGTCGAATTCCAGTCCTATATTTTTGAAACCACGTAGTGGATAACCCTTAAACGTTTGCCTAAATTTAGACTCATTGGAGAGCTACAATTGATGCGATAGTTAGAATAAAACCGAACATTTCGAGCACTACTTGACAGCCATTAGTGTTTCTTATTGAATCAACATGGCTTAGATTGTTTATAAAATCACGTTTATTTTTCTCTGGGTGTATTTACAAAATTCTTATAACATCACGATTTTTCCTTTGTTGTTTAACAAAGTGGCCATTTAAAAAATACCATTTGAAGTATTTTAAAATTATTGTTGAAAATATTTCATTACAATTAATGATGCTATTTTGTAATTTTGAAAGTAATTCTTTGATGTCAAATGTGATTTTTCTGCTGAATGCTTTTTGTATGTTTTTTTGTTTGTGGCTCAACACATTCTCAAAACTAATTTAACATCATGTGCAAGCCAAAGCCGCAGCCAGCATCATCAGCCAGCCGCATCTGCAATGTAAGAGCGCGCGAGTAATTTTTTTTTATTTTTCAACAATTTTAACAGCATTTAAATGTTGAATGTCAGACCACCTGGTTGGTATTGTCAATTATTGGAATACGTGAAACCAGTTAAAAATGAGTGCAGTTGAGAAATGGAAAACAGAAAAAAAATGAGCAGGACACAACTATTTAAGGTCTGTTTAATGCTGCACTGATTTGCATGATGCATTTGTAAGCGCAAGCGATGTGAATTAATACAAAACTGCAGCTGGAGTTGCATTTCCATGTTCATATTCTATAATATGAATATTATTTTATGGCAAGAAACACATTTTGAGAGCCAATTAAGGGCAGAAAACTGACTTGTGAAATAAAAGGTGTATTAAAAATTAAATAATTAAATAAAAGATAAATAAAACGGGTGTTTTTAGTGTTTGGTTTATGGCAACTTACCGGTGAGCTAACGACGAGCATAAAGGCCTCCTTACACCTCATGTATTTGACAGACAGTGCAGCTGTTAAAGTTTTCTTTTCATAATTCACACATGGCAAATAAAGCCAAAGGATTAGCTTCTGTACACTTACAAAAACGTTTGCCATGCTGTTATTTTCAATTGGGCCATGTTCTCTTTTCAACTGTAATAACGTCTGACATCAGCTGTTTTGCAAGTCGTAGTGTTTGTGGTCCGGCAAAAGTATATTAATTCAATTTATAGCGTAATTTTCAGCTCTATGCTTAACCTGTTATTGTGCAGGACAGTCAAAATTTCCGTTTGCAGTTTGGTTTTTATTTCATCTGACATAACCTAAAATAGTAAGAAACCATCAGTGTTATTATAACAGGTATGCACAATTATAAGCTTCAAAAATAAATTTAGTTATTTATTTATTTGCTATAAAAGCCATCTGAAATGTATTATTTTAGGTCTTAAAATACTTATTATCAGTATGTGGACAGCTGAAAAAGACAGAAAACAATTATCTATATAAATAAGAATCAATGCTGTTGGTTGCTGATGGCATCAGTTAAGAGTGGCTGGAGCGATTTAGACAATATTTTCTTTCTAATGATTTTCATGGTCCAACAGAAAGGTTTTTACAGAAAGAAATTTTTGCCCCGCCCACTTTTTTCGATTTACCTAAAATCAAAAAACGCCTCCCTCAATTTGCCTAATTTTTCTTTCAAATATTCCTAGTAATCCATTTTAAGTTTTCATCGAAAAAAAAACTTTGCAACGCCTACTTTTACACCCACTTATTTCTATGTATCTAAAATCAGGAAACAATTACACCTATTCGGCTAATTTCTCTTCCAAATACTCGACGAAAGAAACCTTTGCAACGCCTACTTTTACGCCCACTTATTTCTATTTATCTCAAATCAGGACACAATTACACCTATTGGGCTAATTTCTCTTTCAAATACTCGACGAAAGAAAACTTTCCAACGCCTACTTTTACGCCCTTTTATTTCTATTTATCTCAAATCAGAAAACAATTGCATCGATTCGGCTAATTTCTCTTTCAAATACTCGCAGCAATCCAATTTAAGTTTTTAATACGTTTACGAACATTTTTAACTGGCAGCGTTCGGTTGAAACTACATGTCGTCCACATCCATATCTTGCAGTTCGAGCCACAAAAATTTCGTTATAATCTCACGATAGCGAGTACCTTGCACAGTAACTGGCCGACCGGCTTGATTTTGGAAAAAAATACTTCCCGACGATGCCCCCATCGTCCATAAACCGTTTTTCTTCAGGGTCAGTCGAGACCGAAATTTTTTTAAACAATAATTTTGGAAGGTATAGAAGTGTTTACAAGCACTTCTATGACTATTTCCAAGACGAACAGAAGGAAAATAAATGAAAATAGTTGTTTCTCCATTCTCATTTAGCTTCAAAATTTCTTTTCAACAAGAATTCTCGATGAAACTAAATTGAACAAAAATTCATTTGATTCAGCGAATAATGTGCTTGAATGAAAAACATATCTTTTTTTTCTGTGTAGGTTTAGTTAAGCTGAAAATATATATGTCCCTCTACTACGGCGTAATGAGTTTTTTTTTGTTTGTTATTTCATCAGATAAGTTAGCGGCATACATATATTTATTTCCGATTTAACTAAACTTAGTTTAACAGAAATCCTAAAAACCCCACCGTAGAGTTAAAGCTATAATTAAAAAAAAAGAGCTTTCCTGTGCTTTAATTGCAGCTTAAGCTTGAATATAATAAATTATTATTGTCGATTGTTTTCAAAACTAAAATGTTTGGCAACGTTGCAAAGCGTGTCAAACAGCTGATGGTTTGCTAAATTTTCTTGGTTTATATGCAGTTTAAGTAGTCACTGATTTACAGATTAACTAGTTTAAACTTTAACTAAACCAAGTGCTAAGTTTTCTTCGTTTATATGCAATTTAAGTATTCACTTTTTTAACGATTTATTAAACGTAAATTAAACCAAACCTCCAGCTGAGCTGAACTTGCACTGATTTTTTGATCACAACTGTTTAAGTTGCAAGTAGTTAGGGCACAAAATGATTTTAAAAATGCAGAAGCTTTGCAAGTGATCTGATGAAACTGCTGATGGGATGAGTCAGCACTCTTTAAGCAAAAATATCTATGTGACTTGGAAAACTAATACGGTTTTGGAATTAGATTTCTGTTGCTTGAAATTTTTTCATTTCACCTCCTGGATTTCTTGCTAAAAGGCAATCGCTGTGGATTTAACTTAAAATGCTGTCTCTTCCAAAGGCTGTGGAAACTCGTACGCATGAATGTGTATGTGTGTGTGGATGTGCACTGGAGTGAGTGGTAGCTGCTGCTGCTGGTAATAGATATTAATGGCATGTATAGGCTGCAGCCGGATATCATGATCAATTTAATTTTTCAATATTTTTTTTTTTTTTTTTTTTTGCTATATTGCGATTGGTTTATAAATAACAAGTGCACTACTAAAACGTTTAGTTTATAAATCCTTTTGGCTAATGGTGTTTTGTTGCGCATGAGTTTAAAGTTCTGTTGGTTTTCTTTTCATTTTCTACTTACAGCTTATGTATTTTAAAAGGTATTACATTGTACGAGGGTTATCGCGAAATTGCAGGTTAATGAAATTTACTAAAAAAATCCATGCACGTTTAAATAAGTGAAAACTGTGGCCCGCGACGAAGCTCAGTTCTGGTTCAATGGAAACATAAAGCTTCCAAATATCAAGGGCAGATTTTGAATGAAACCACCAAATCCCAACAGGGGCGTCTAAGGCAATTTAGCCTGCAGCAATAAAAATCCTATACATCGAATGTGTTAAACATCCACTAACGGCAGAAGAATCTTTGGGAACTCAAACGACAAATTTATTTTTTTCAAAATGATATTATTATTATTTTTTTAATGTTCTGGATACTCGTTCTTCGTCCTTTTTTTAGAAAACACATTTTCCTGAAGAAGATACACAAATAATAAATTTTCAAAATATCGAAAATTTATCAATAAATAGAAAATATATTTATTGAGAATAAAGTGACCTTGCGCTCATTTATAAAACCTAATAAAGTTAAAATTATATTATAAAAAAAAACCACCTCCAAGTTAAAAGTACATGTAGTTTGTTTGTGTCAAAGTGTAATTATTTTACAAGGTGGCAGCAAGAGTACAACAAACACAACACCTTAAAAAGTACATATACATGTTCACATTAAAAAAAAAAATTTTTTTGGGCTTTCAAGTCCGTTTTTACAAAACACTGCTATTTTGGTTAATATTGAACAATAAATATGAACTTAATTATTTATTTGCTTTAAGAGCCAATTGAAATGTATTAATTCAGGTCCAAAAATTAACCTTTTCAAAATATTTGCTGTATTTTTCAGCTCTCTATATGCCGACGACATTTTAGTTTTTAGTTTTTAACTTTTTGTTGTTTTTAGTGTTTGTTGTTGTAGAGCCTATGTAACCACATAGCGTGTGCAAATTTCAGCTCTCTCTCTCTCTCTCTCTCTCTCTCTTTATCTCTCTCTCTCCCTCTTGTCGTTTGGGAGCATGGAGCCTGGGACAGACTAAAAATTAATTCAAATTTGAATTACTAAAACAAAAAAACAAAAAACTAAATTTAGCAATCTAAAATAGGAACGAAACGTGTTCGATTTCGTTCCAAACAGAGTCGATCCCGTGCACGTGTAGCCAAGCAACTACGATCGCAAGCACACAATCAAACTGTGTGACGAGTTTGTGACTCTTCTCCAGTGCACTTTCCATGCCAGTTGCAAATTTTGCAGTAGAAAATTTGACAGGCACAGGAACAGTTTTCCCAGTGTAGTCATAGAGCGCCTCATTGATCTACGACTACTTGATAGAGTGCCCTGCTAACAGCACCCAGTTAGCAGGTTCCATTTCCGCTCTAGTTTTTGGGCGATTTTATGTTTGTTTTATAAAAAAAAAGTAATCTATTGCACTCTTGGCAGCACCCTCGTCTTGATCCACCTCAACGGTTGTTAGTGTTTGCAGGTATAATGTAGCAATTGTTAACGTTTTGCTTGTTGGTGTCTTGTCTAGTTTATGTCTGGAAGTGTGAAGCTTAATTGTTAGATTTTGATTGACACCTGATCGCCATTTCTGTACGAAAACACTATTCCATCACCTTCGTTCGCAGTGCAACAGTTTGTCATCAAGTCACCCATCAAGCATGTTGCCATTTACTTGTATCTTTTTATTTCTTCTTTTACATTATTTATTTTCGATTTTTACCTATATAAAAAAAATTTTTTTTTCTTGCGACTTTTAATACTTTATTTAATCACCTGATTAAAAAAGCAAACAAACGAATAAACAGTGAAACGTGTTTCTTGTTATAATTTTTTGTTTTTGTTTTCTTCTTCTTGTTTTTCTTCTTCTTATAAAGTATTAATGCTGCTCGTCTGTCCCTCAAAGGAAATGTCAATGAATCGTGTAGTGTCGAGTGTTGCCACAGTATCATTTATTAAAGTTGTGCAGAATAAAGTGTTTATAAGAAAAAGGGAAAACAACTTTTCCTTTAATAAATGTTATGTAATTAGTGATTAATTACTTGGCTGTCGAATTCCTGTTAAAATACTGATACTTATTTAGTATTTAAAAATTTTTGTGTAGTTTATTAAGACATGTTAAACATCCTGTGCAAACCATTTGAACATGACATATTTGCCAGAATTTATTTGACAACTAATTTGCGTTGATGGTTTGTTTGCAAGAGGAAAACTGCTTTTATTTTGTTATCTTAAGCGAAAAGTACAGAGAATACTCATTTACGATTTCATTACACAGAGGCGTAAAATTAAGAGGCATTCAGCTGGTTGTGTGATTGAAAAATAAATCCCGGTCTGGTCCGGTCGGTCAGCCGAATAAACGATCACTGCCCACAAACAAATATGGCACAACTTGAAAGCCAAATTCCATAAAAAAAAAACAATTTTGAAGTTAAAATGATGCAGTAAGTTTTAGTCAAAATTGTTTTCGCACTGAAAAGAGAAAAGCCAAGCAAAAATACAACATCCCTGCCAAAAAATGGCCTAATTTAGATTGAAAAATGTATCGGAATGAATACAGTTTCTTTTAATTCGAAAACCGTTTCAGTTGTTTTCAAATATATTTCGTTTAATTCGAGCTGGAGTTGCGCACTAAAAAATCATAAGGGGATCTTTCTAGGATCCAAGTGGATCAGTCTCACGACCGGTAGCCCGTGAAATAAAACCATAACTGAAATTGCCAGCTATCTTTTTCGCTATCTACTCAAATAATACTTATTTTCAATTCTAAGATTTCTTAGGTTTTCTTAGATGTTTTTCGAAATTATTTTCTGAAGAAGTTATATAAATATTGAAAATAAAAAATTAATTTATTTGGTTTAATAATTGAGCTCAAGGTCACTTTATTTTCAATAAATATACTTTCTATTTATTGTTTATTCAATATTTCGATACGCCTTTGTGTATCTTCTTCAGGAAAACACACTTAGAAAGTATATTTATTAAAAATAAAGTAACCTTGAGCTCAATTATTAAACCAAATAAAGTTAAATAAAAAAAAAGGTCAAAGAACGAGTATCCAGAACATATAAAAAAAATTTTTTTAAAAATAACAAACAAGGACCTCAAAAAGGAAAAAGGTCGACGAAGCAAATAAAGGGTGTTTTCTCTTCGATGTATAGAACTTTAAGTTGGCATTACTGTTCAATATGGCGACCGATTTAATAGCTGTCAAGTGATTTTTATTCTCAGTTTGGTTTGGCAATTCATCATGAATAGACTCACGCCTGAACAACGCTTGCAAATTTAGTGCAAAAAGATATTGCCGTTGTTCCCGATTTTCATAAGCGAATTTTGTTTAGCGATAAAGCGCAATTCTGCTTGAATGGCTACGCCAACAAACAAAACTGCCGCATTTGGAGTGAAGCAAATCCTCAGGTAAATGTCGAAACACCGTTACATCCAGAAAAACTGACTGTTACGTGCGCTTTATGGGCTGGTGGAATCATTGATCCGTACTTCTTGAAAAACGATGATGGCCAGAACGTTACATCGATCACCATTGACGATCGGTATAAAGTCATGATTACTAACTTTTTCAGTCCTGAATGGAATAACCATGATGTCCAGGAGCTGTAGTTTCAACAAGACGGCGCAATATGTCACACAGCTCGTGCCTCATTCAATTTATTGAAAGACACGTTTGGTGACCGCCTAATTTCACGTTTTGGACCTGTGAATTGGCCTCCAAGATCTTGTGATTTAACACCGCTAGACTTCTTTTGTGTGGGGCTATGTAAAGTCATTGGTCTAGCGGATAAGCCACAAACGCTTGAACATTTGGAAGGCAACATTCGACGTGTTATTGCCGATAACACGGCCACAAATGTTGGAAAAAGTCATCGAAAATTGGACGTCCAGATTGGACTACATCCGAGCCAGCCGTGGCGGTCATATGCCAGAAATCATATTTAAAATGTAATGCCACAAAATCATCTCTCGGATAAATAAAATTCATGTCAATCGAATAGTACATCATTGTTTTATTGCAACTTAAAGTTCTATACATCGGAAAAAAAAACACCCTTTACTTATTTTCTTCATGTATGTATGTAAACTGAAAATGGGTATATGGACCAACTGTAAGGTGAAAATTTTAATAAATAACATTCGTTCCTCTGTTCAAGTTAAAGACAGCCGAATAAATATATTCGGCGTGTCCTTAAAGCCCACAGCTACAACTGTTTTAAGTACCTACTTACTCACTCACATTCATTGCATTTTCATTTTTTTCAAATACTGCTGCTGTTGCTGTCACATACATGCTTTTAAATTTTGATCTTAATACTTTGTGTCATGAAATATGTTTACCACATGCATTACAACATTTGCGTCATGTTGTTTTCTTGCTGCTTGTAAAAATACCACAGCCTTTAACTCAATATTCTTATTGAACAATAAAAGGTAGTTTTTTTTAAGCAACATTGCTAGAAAGTTTTATTTCGAAAAATTCTTTGAAGATACTTTTTTTAAAAGGCACTGTTTGTAAAAGATATTTGTTTCAAAGGGTACTTTTTTAAGAGGTACTTCTTTTAAATATATCCTTTTAAAGCTGTTTCTTTTTAAATATGTTTTTTTCAAGAGATACTTTTTAAAAGATTCTTTTTTTGAAAAAAAGTTGTTTTGTTAAAGGTACTTTTTTTAAAGGAGTATTTTTTGTAAAGTAAATTTTTGAAGAGAAAGTTTTTTTTTTAAAAAAAGTACTTTTTTAAAAGGTATTTTTTATAATAGATATCTTAAACTGGTTAATTTTTTCAATAAATTTTTTTTTTTGGCAAAATTGATGGTATAATTGTCTGTGATCGTAAAAAGCCAAAAAATGTTGATATCGGTATATATGTATAGCCGCGATAGAGCGAAAATCGATTGCGATTTGGGCATTTTCATAGGGAAGAGGTTTGCTGGGTTAAAAAAGTAGTTTTTATGTTATTAGAGTTAAAATATTATAATATTGTCTCATGAATTCCTTTTGTATAAACAAATTATTAAACGAAATTATTATAAGAGCTTTCTGTTAAAAAAAAAAAACGCTAAATTTGCTCTTGGTTGATTTTTTACTTCAATGTACGGAATTAGCAACCTTGAAAAAATGTTTGCCAAATGTCAAAAAAAAAAGTTTGTTTTCTTCAGGTCGATCAACGCGTATTTGAACAATTTTGGGACCAGTAATATACATATCTATCTGGATAATTATGAAAATGAGGTTGTTTAATTTACTATTTTTAACTTTCTTTTTCTAAAGATTCTTTTGCCAAAGGTACTTTTTTTTAAAGTAGTTTTTAGGAAAGGTACTTTTAGTAAAATGCACTTGTTTTAAAAGTTACTTTTTGTGAACGGTAGGTTTTGTAAATGTGTTTGTTTTAAAAAGTACTTTTTCAAAGAGACTTTCTTTAAAAGATGCTTTTTACAAAAGATCATTTTTTAAAAGTAATTTTTTGAAAAGGTACTGCTTCAAAAGATAAATTTTTAAAAGGTATATTTTTAAAAGCTACTGTTTTTGAATTTTTCTAAGGTACTTTTGCTCGGTATTCTTGTAAGGCACATTTTAAATTGTTTTTGTTAAAAATACGTTTATCAAATGCGAATTGTTTTAAAATCCCCTTTTTTATATACATATTTTTATTAAGATATGATTTTCGAAACATACCTGTACAAAAAGTACTAATTTCAAAATCCTGTATGGAAAAGTTTTTTTTTTAAGTTTTGTTTTAAAAACTATTTTTTTTAAATAAACATTTTTGTAAAAAGTACTCATTTAAAAAGGTACTTTCTTTAAAGGAGACTTTTTAAAAGTACTTTTTTTAAAAGACAGTTCTAAAACTTGTTTGACAGCAACTAAGCACAATCTGGGACCCAAGTGGCCCGGTCTCATGACATTGATAGGAACTTTTTCATCAAATTGTACCCTTTTGAAGAGATTTTTTTTTTCATTAACCAAATTATTTTACATCGCCTTTTATGGGAAACGTAACGTTTTCTTTTTTCTGACACAAAAACTTTTCAATGAACGGCAAATTTTAGCACAAACAAATACACATGTTTGCATAAAGTTAACATGATCAAAAACTATGGCCACAAAGAAAATGAGATGCCAGCAAAATGCGATCGACAGTCGTCCAATGGACGACAGCAGTCTCTCTGTTAACGAACCGTAATCGCAGCAACCTACGCAAAAGCAAAAATAAGACTGTTTCTTCTACAGTTAACAAGAAGACAACTCAAAATTGCGTAGCATGTCACATCGAAGAGTTTGATAAGAATTTATTTCAATTTTTTTTTTTTTCTGCACCACTTCGAAAAAAGTATGTCTGTCGGTAAGAAATTTAAATTTGAACGAAAAACAATGCGTTCGTTTTTGGTGTCTTATTTTTTTCTTGGTCCTCTTGCAACATGCACGCGTCAGGCTGTCGCACCTAAAGTGAAACGGTATGTCTTTATAACGCGGAGCACACTTTTGTAACGATTTCATTTGATCTGTTTTATTTAACAGCAAACACGCCTTTTTCCAAACCAAAAAAAAAGATAGAAAGAAAAAAACGAGCACTATGGTTTGGGCCCAACATTTGCAGTCGCAGCAAAGTCCAAGCATCGAACGAAATGTCTTGCCTGCCCGATTTGGTTACAACGTGGAGTGAATTGTAATTTGGTATTCCTTCCAAGAGTGTTATTATCCCAAAAAAAAAGAAAAAGAAAAAAGTGTGCGTTCAATTTCAGTTGGAGTGCCTTGTTACAGCGTAGGTGGTGCTTGTGTGCAATGCGGAATATGTATTAATTTTCAATCGCTGGGGAGACGCTTAAATTTATTTTGGCACGTTCATACTTTCGTGGTGTTAAACACCCAGACGGAGTGACAAGGAAATTTTCTAACCAACAAATCACCAAAAAAAAAACCGCGTCTTTGAAATCATTGCTTATTTGTTACTAATTATAACGGGTTATCAATTTCGTGGTTTCAAAAGTATAGCACTGGAATTCGACATCTGTCGAACTAAATTGTCCAACCAATTTTTTTCTTCTCAGTTGAAAGTCTGTCACTGACGAAAATGGTTCGCTTAAGCATCACACAACGCATAAAAATTATCAAACCATACTACAAAAATGATGGTTCTGCCACAGACCCCCCCCCCCCCCCCCCCCCCCGCACATATCGTGGTTTAAGGGGAGATTATGGTTTACATAATCTTCCAACTACGCAAGCAATTGACAAAATTGTGAAGAAATTTTGAATTGAAGAGACTGAAGCGGTTACAAAAAATTGTAAGGCCTGTGCATTATCGTTTCGTTCGTTTCGCTAAAAATATCGCTGCTGTAAGTAAAAGTGTTGCCGAAGACCCGAATATGTCTATTTTTCGTCGTTCTTAGGAATCAGGCGCATTATGGCGTGCGTATTTTGCATTTAGATCTACACCTACATCCATATAAAGTCCAGCTCATACAACAACTGAAGCCAGCTGAGCATTCACAGTGGATTGGGTGCTTGAACAACAGGCGGTGGACGGGGATTTTTCGCACAAAATTTTCTTCAGCGTTGAAGCACATTTCTTCGCGTGGTGGTCATTTAAATTAGGTGGTGTTTCACATGTAATGCCAACATTCAAACTTTATAATAAAAAATAAATATCATGAAAAAAATATATTTTATATACATATTTATTTTCTTGAAATAAAGGCCTTTTAATTAAATTATTTAATTATTTTAATAAAAGACCTTAACTTTTATTTTAATAATAAATTAAATTTTTAAGGCTTACAATCTTTTTATAAAAATGTTTGTAACAAAACAATTATAGTTTTTATTTATTTATTTCAATATTTCGCCCACAATTTGTTGGCTTCTTCAGGAATATTTTTTTTTTTTTAATATTTTTATAAAAAGATCTTAAGCCTTAAAAATTTAATTTATTATTAATAAAAGACCTTTATCTCAAGAAAATAAATACATATACATATACACCAGTATTCATAAAAAATAAAACATTGTTGAAATACATTTTGGAAGAAATTTTTCATATCAAATTTTTTTTTAAAATGTATTTGAGCAATTTAATATGTGTTTTATTTACTTTTGAAACCGCAAAACGGGTGACCCGTTATATTGCCTTGATTCTCGCACTGTTCTGCAACGCGGTTTATTTTATATTTTATATGTGTTTTATTTACGTTTACTTTTAAAACCTCAAAATGGGTGACCAGTTATTTTGCGTTGATTCTCTCTCGCACTTGCGTTGATTTTCACACTCGGTTTATTTGGTTACTTCTGGTGAAAAAAACTCTCACACAATTTTCATAGAAAAATACTGTTACTCCCCTCTTTCCAAAAACTATTGGAGAACAAATTAAATGCCACAATATTTCTCACTTTTCAAAGATACACAGAAACAGTTGTGTGAGAAACTCCAAGTTTTTTTTTATTTCATTTCTCGTAGATTGTCTATTAGTTTTGCTGTTTTGATGTGAGACATTTTTCGTTGCGAATAATACAGAAACGAGATGCGGTTCATATCTCTATGCACATTGTATAAATTTCCTCAACAGCTAAGCGATGGTTTCTTTCACAAATTTACAACTTTTTTTGCACAAAGTTAATAACCGTCAATATCATTTGTTTGGAATTTTGTTTACCACTTCGCTGTCTCCGTAGAGCACAAATTTACCTGCACAATCGCTGGCTGGATTAAAGTAATAAAGTTCTTTCCAGATGACAACATGGCGAGCAATTATCGTTCTTTTTTTTCCTTGTACATTTCTTTATAATTCACTCTTGCAGAGTGCAGAGTGCTTGTACAAGAAAATAAAGTGTTAGAGAATTGTTTTTTTTTTTCTGGCAGGCAGATGTTGATTATAAAGTTGAAATTTTAAAACTTTGCAATTATGGAACATTAAAGCAAATCTAAAGTATTTGAGAGGATTTTGCAGAAGACTTATTGGCTTGTGGTCTGCAAAACAAAAAAACGAGGAAAAAGTCATAAGCTGAAGATCAAGGCAGGCTCATAAGGAAATAATAAATGATTATTACGCTTTTCTACCGCATACTGAGACATAATAAAAATGTTATTTTTCGGAAAATTACTTCTTAAAACACTTCTTATGAAAGTTGAGGAAGATCGTATAAAAAAAGAAATATTAGCTTGTATTTCTGGCCATTTTTTTATAAAGAAAAAATTGAATTATGCATCAAAATGTAAGGGGAAAAAATTGTCTACAGTGTACCATCGATTTTTCGATAGCTTTTTGGCAGGAGGGCAAAAGGGTTCCACTATGAAGTAAGAAAAAAATTATTTTCAAGACGTCCGACTCTCAATTGTTTATATTTTTGTAGGGAAGTCCTTCCAGGGAGACGAGTTACGGGGTTTGTAACAGGTGGGAAAAGTTGCTCTAATTTTTGCAAATGGCGGCCATTGTAAAATCTGTTTTTACATTTGTAAACTAGACAGCTGTAGAATACAAGGGAACAAGCCAAGGAGCCATACACTGCCCAAGAATGCGGAATAATCGTGTCTATGATGAAATGGACGATTTTTCGACCAAAATCTTAATCAGCGATGAGACTCATTTCCACCTCACCGGGTGCGTGAACAAGTAAAACTATCGCTTCCGGCAGAAAGAGTATAAGCTATTTTTTTATTTAATTATTTACTTATTTATTTATTTGTTTATTTATTTATTTCATTAATTCAGGTCCAAAAATGCACCTTTCAACTGTTTTCTGTCGTTTTCAGCCGTCTATATGCCGCCGACATTTCGTTGATGCTAATCAAGTCATCAATCGGCGGCATACAAATGGCTGAGAAAGACAAAACATTTAAAAGGTCTATTTCTGGACCTGAATTAATACATTTCAATTGACTCTTAAAGCAAATAAATAATTAAGTTCATTTTTGTTAATTTACTTTTTTTTTTTTAATTTATCTATTAATTCAGGTCCAAAAATGAACCTTTTCAAAAAATATTTGCTGCATTTTTCAGCTGTCTATATGCCGACGACATTTCGTTGGTGCTAATCGTAGTAAACTTAACTTACGTAGTAGAAACTTAACTACTTATTTCATAATTCCCATGAACAGAATGAGAATCAGAAATGTTCAAACAAACCTTTAACACAGCAAACATTTCTTTTTTCGTTTTGCAACACTTCTACTTTTCTTTGCAACATTCTATACAACGAGTCACCATTGGTTACTACGATTTGTATTTTTGAAAGTATCAAAAAGCACCAACGAAATGTCGTCGGCATATAGGCAGCTGAAAAATACAGCAAATATTTTTTGAAATGAATTAATACATTTCAATTGGCTCTTAAAGCAAATAAATAATTAAGTTCATACTTAATTTATCTATTTATTTATTTATTTTTCTTAATTTATCTACTTATTTATTTTTTTTTTTCTTAATTTATTTATTTATTTATTTATTTATTTATTTGTTTGTTTGTTTGTTTATTTATTTTTTTATTTACTTATTTATTTTATTTATTTATTTATTTTATTTATTTATTTATTTGTTTATTTATTTATCCATTTATTTATTTATTTATATATTTATTTATTTATTTATTTATTTATTTATTTATTTACTTTTTTATTTATTTATTTATTTGTTTATTTATTTATGTATTTATGTATTTATTTATTTATTTATTTATTTATTTATTTATTTATTTATTTATTTATTTATTTATTTATTTATTTATTTATTTATTTATTTATTTATTTATTTATTTATTTATTTATGTATTTATTTATTTATTTATTTATTTATTTATTTATTTATTTATTTATTTATTTATTTATGTATTTATTTATTTATTTATTTAATTATTTATTTACTAACAAAAATGAACTTAATTATTTATCTGCTTTAAGAGCCAATTAATGTAGGACTTTTAAGAATTTTTCAAGTCTACTGATGAGTTGATTAGCACCAACGAAATGTCGCCGGTATATGAACGGCTGAAAAAGACAGCCAACATTTGTAAGGTCTATTTCTGGACCTGAATGAATTTACTTTATTTTTTCATTACTTAAAACTTTCATTGATCTTTTTCAGCTGAATACATTTTACGTTTCGTCCAGTGACTGATTTATTTCATCAGTTTGCTGTTTGGTTTGTATCACCACTTACAGCTTTTGTGTCCATTAAATTGGACTCACTTCAAATGTTACCAGTAATAAACCATTTTTGGAGATAGAAAATATTTCATGTGACACATTTAAAATTTTTTCACACAAATGTAGAGCCAAAAACGTTGATAGCCATTAACAAATAAAATATTTTGCAGTGCGACAATAAACTAATTGCAATTAAGAGTAAAACATTTTTTAAATTGCTTTAATTTTATATTTCTACACTGAATCGGACAATTGGAAAGTTAAGCATAAAATCACAAGGAAAAATCGAATAATAAAAATTAAATAAATTAAATAAAAATTAAGTCTAGTACTGAATCGCACAGCACAAGAGTTACGTGCTATAGATCATGTGATAGACAAAGAATACCCCTAGTTTAAGTTTTTAGCTTTTTATTGTTTTTGTACTGATGAAGTATTGCTTGTCAAGCCAATCTAACGTCAAAATATGCTCTGATGAAATTTAATATTTTTGGATTCTTTTTTCTGTTTTATTCTTCGCTGGCGTTTATTGATCACTTTGCACGCATTTTTTAATTATTTAGCGAAAACAAAGATCAATTAAATAGTAGTGGTCACGTTATTTGTAGGCAAATACACAGTGGCCCAAAATCAACGAAAGGGTTTGAGCTGCCTATAACTTTTCTATTATAATTGTTTTTCTTTTTTCTTTTCAGTATTTCGTAAAGAAGACTTGGGGAATTCAAAATGGACTAAATACTAAACTGAACACCGTGCGCAAATTATTGAACCTTATTTTTCAAATCAAATCATTGTGTTTTGAGGCAGAGGACATGTCGTTGATATTTTAATGTGCGCATGGGAGCCACAGAGTCAACTATAAACCGTCTGGTTGCAAATTTCCGACAACAAGGGTCAGTAAAGAACGACAAACTCTGCACATGGATGACAATATTGAACTGATACAGAGGAGTATTCGGAAAGATGGAGAAACATCCACCAGGAGACGATCGACACAACTTAGAGAATTTTGCATACAATAGGAATGTTTCCATACCAGATTCAGCTTGGCCAAGAATGGAAATCGTCAAATTATCAACAACGACTTGATTAAGCAGTTTTTTGCCGGCAAAAAGCAGAAGAAAATCATTATTTTATTTATATTTAATAATGAGCGATGAAGCTCTTCACCAATTAAGTGGGTTCATTAATAAGCAAAACTGCAGGATATGGGTCATGGAAAATCCGAGAGTAGCTCAACAGCGAGAAGTGTACGGTTTGGTGCGGTGTTTCATCGGAAAGGATAATTGGTGCTTATTTTTTTTTTTAATGAACACGGGGTCACCGTTTTCGTCAATGGTGTCAGATATGGGACAATGTTGGAAAACCATCCACAAGTATGGTTCTAACCAAATGGAGCCACAACATACACTGCAAGGGTTACAATGGCTCTTTTGCGGGACATCTCTTTGGTGAAACAATTATTTCGCGTACAAGTGATTTTAATTGGCCTCAGCGTTCACCGGATTTAAGCGCTGCACTTTTTTTCTTTGGGGTTATTTGAAAGGAAAAGTCTACATTAATAAGTCGAGAGAGAACCCTGCAGCATTAAAAAAAAAACAATATACGAGTGGAAATAAACAACATAACACCTGAAGTTTTGCGAAAGGTTATGGAAAATATGTTGGAAAGAGTAGATGCGAAGCAGAAAACCAGGCCACCACTTGCAAGATATTACTTTTCATAACTAAACTAAAAATGAACTAAATTGTTTATTTGCTTTAAGAGCCAATTGAAATGTATTAATTCAAAGAAGAGTAAAAGAGTTGCAAGACGAAAATAGAAATGTTTGTTGTATTAAAAGTTTGTTTGAACATTTCTGATTCTCATTTTGTTCATGAGAATTGTGGAATAAGTAGTAAAGTTTCAAACAAACTTTTAAGAATTTTTCAAGTCTACTGATGAGTTGATTAGCACCAACGAAATGTCGACATCTAGACAGCTGAAAAATACAACAAATATTTTTGAAAAGGTTCATTTTTGGACCTGAACTAAACTAAAAATATTCTCCATTTATATGCTGTATAAAAAAATATTTTATAATCATGTCTTAAATAAAAAAGTTATAAGCAATTAAAACCATTTCGTTAGTTTTGGACCACCCTGTACTTGCCAAAGTGACCATGCCTGCGCAGCTCTCCCCCAAAACCTTTTAAGGCCATTCTACAGTGCGATACAATCATTTGTTCATTCACTTGTTCATTTAATTTTATTTTATTTCGGTTTAATTAAAATATTTGCAATCTGTTAAGTTTTTCACATTTCCAATAAATTTTGGCTTAAAACCAAATTTTTTAATCTGCTTTTGTTTTATTTTTTTAGTTTTTACTCAATTTCACATTATTGTTGTTATTGTTAATATAATTATGTGACAATTAGTCACAGCTTAGTGAGTAGATTTTTAACGAGATTCTTGTTGTCTTCTCGTTTTGGTTAAGTCAACCTAAAACTTGATCAATTGACTTTTAGCGCTGGAATGCACTTGATTTATCAAAAAGATTAGTTGCCATTTGTTCAGAGCAAAAACAAAAATGAGCAAAACTTGATTAATTGCAAAATAAAATTATGACAAAGAGATAAAAGCTCATATTTGTTTATGCGTGACGCGCATGCACACGCATGATGTGGTTGTGGACGTGGGAAATTGAGCAATTTGTTGCAAAAATTCCACAAAAAGATATTGGAAATATTACAAAAGTATGGTGGTAATTAGTAAAATATTTTTAATGGAGTGGAAACGCAACTCATTTCAAGTAAAGTGGTTTTGGCACACATGGAGAATTTATTTACCTCCAATTTTATTTGGATGGCGAAAATCATGATAAAAGAAGTTTTTGCATTTGATATCAATTTGAAATCATTACTTTTAATGAAAATCGTTCTTTTTTTTTTTGCTTGGGGAATATTTAATTTTTGAACACGCTGGTTTGCCCATCCCTGCCTTGCAGTATCAAATGATGTCTCTATCGTATTGTTAAACAATTTCTTTTCAAAAAAATTAATTTGAAAATTATTTTAAATAAAACAATACCTGCTTAATGTAAACAATTTATTAACCATGTTACTGCTGCATATTTTTACAAAATAGTTTGAATCATAAAAGTTTTACTTTTATTTGAAACGATCATAAATAAAACATTAAAATTCTGTGCGGTTTTGTGGTTTTATAATCCCCAGTGCAATTGCCAATTTAAAATTGTAAACAAACTCATAAATTCAGTGGCGAATTAAGTGGCAGTTAAAGTAGTTGTTTAGTAAACACCAGGCGGACGGACGCAACAGCTAAAATGAGCAGCCAGGAATGAATGAAAACAAAATTGGTGCATGTCACATTGCAACATTTACGAAGCAATTAATTTTGGAACTTAATTAAATGAAACCGCATGAGACAAACAAGTGTATGGAACAAAACAAGCAAACATATGACTTATTTAGCTTTGGCTAGGACTTCTCTTTCTTCTCTCTGGAGACAACGGACGACAAGGTAGGCAGACGGACAGACGTAGACAGACAAACGGGAGCGACTTACGCGACAACAACTGCAGCGAAATTAGTGCAAAGTTTAAACCAGACCAACCATTAAGACGAAAATGACAATTGTAAAACGTTCCTGGTGTTTGGCAAAGATCGAATAAACTGCTGCTTAAACTTAAACTTAAGCTGTAGAAGAAAACAAATAAATAAATCATGTTCTTTGAGCATTTCGTGGAGCACAGTGGGGCAAAAGAATTTTTATTCTTATAGTTGTGAAAGATTTCGAAAGTATGTAATTTAATAACTAGTACCGGGTAGATCAAGCTCTTTGCTCGGAATTTCAAATTATGCACTTATTTTATGTCTTGTCATTATCATATTTTTTAAAGTTTATTTCTGTTTTTTAAAATATGGCACAACGTTTTTTTAACATTTTCTTAAGCCTACACGACACTTCAACTTTCTTGCATTGTTCAAGTTTTAGAGAGCAGTGGAAATATAAATTATGTACATAGTAGGAAAATACACCAGTGAGAAGAGTTCAACTATACCCATATAAATCCCAAAATCAGGAATTTAAACTAAAATTCTTTTTTTTTTTTTTTGTCCCGTTGATATCTCTAAAATTGAGAATTTGAAATAAATTCAGTCAAGTACGAGGCTGGTTCGCACACTTAGGGTTCCGTACGTATGAAAAACTTACATATCCTAAGGGATATATGTCTTGTTGTTGTTGTTGTTGTCATTTGTTGTTGTAAGGCAGCTGGGAGTACATACACTGTGCGAATTTCGGCTCTCTATCTCTTACGGTTCGAGAGTTATAGCCAACTGTTACTTTACCTTGTAAAGGGACACCTGGTAGTTTTAGAGTTGTTATTGTTTTAGAATAAGTTATTGTAGGGCATATGTAAGTACATATATTGTGCAAATTTCATCCCTCTATCTCTCACGGTTCGAGAGTAATGGCTAATTGTTACTTCACGTTGCATAGTGACACCTGGTAGTTTTCGACTTGTTGTTGTTTTCAGCATTGTTTATTGTATAGCATCTGTAAATATATACACTGTGCGAATTTCAGCTCTCTATCTTTTACGGTTCGAGAGTTATAGCTAATTGTTACTTTTCGTTGTATAGGGACACCTGGTGGTGTTCTACTTGTTGTTTTTTTTTGGTATTTGTTGTTGTGGGGCATCTGTAGCTACATACACTGTGCGAATTTCAGTTTTCTATATTTTATGGTTCGAGAGTTATAGCTAATTGTTACTTTTCGTTGTATGGGGACACCTGGTAGTTTTCTGGTTGATGTTGTTTTTAGTATTTGTTGTTTTAGCGGCAAGGCACAACAACATTTTGTGAAACTTTCAGCTCTCTAGTTCCTACCGTTTCGGAGAATGGACGCTGTGACGGACGGACGGACGCAGAAGTCTCGGCAATAGGGTCGTTCCGTTTCACTCTGATGAGCACGGAATCCTAAAAAGTACCTCGGACACTTGCCCAAATGCTTGCACTAGGTTTTTATGCGCTGCTGGAATCAGGCCCAGAGATAGAGAATTCCAGATTTTACCCGTTTTTGTCCCCTTTGGCCCCCTAAATATTTCAAAATCACAAAAATTGCATAATGTAATCGAAATTTTGTTTTTAGTGGTTGACTTCTTATTGTACTTTTTTCCTCCTCCCGTCTGTCTGTGCAATTCAAAAAAGTAAAATATTTCTGCTTTTGCCCGTTTTATACCCCTAAAAAATATTTAGAATTTCAAAAAAGCACCAGACCTGATTAACCTCCAATTTTTGACTTGGATTTCAAATACCAGTTCAATTTAAATTTGATTTAAATACAAAATTGAGTCAAACAGTTGCTATTTAAATCAAACTTAAACGGCCTGTCGTGCCCATTTAAAATCGATTTAAGTTTTACGTACTGCCATATGATTTTGACAGTTTGGTTTTGTTCTGCAAATTAAGAAAATTGCACCACATGTGTTTTTTTTTTTTTTGTTTGTTTCATAATTTGATTTTTTATTATTTCCAGTCAGAAGGTAAACAACTTCTGTGGCAGTGAAATTGGGAGACCTTTTATCACTTTTGCTACTCATTTTAATAATTTCTACAAAACAATTTATTGTTTTCTAAACTTTTCACAATTTCACTTGCTTCCAAATTTGTTTAAACAGCTGTTTTTTATTGAGTTATCGATAATTTTTTGACACTTACATTGTGCTGACGTACTTTTATTACAATTAATTACCAAAAATAATTTTAGACTGTAAAACAGAAAGCTATTTTAAATCCAACTTAAATTTTAATCAAAATTTACTAATTTTGTATTTAGATCCCAAGTCAAAAATCGGGGGTAAACTCTATAAAATTCTACTTAGGATGTTATAATCAAAATTCTGGGTGACTATTGTATTGCAGTGCAAAAGATTTCTTATTTTTATTGCGGTTACTCGTATAAGTCTCTAAAGATGCATCGCATTACAGAATAGACCCCCTTTATATATTTTTTCAATTCGTACAATTTTTTTGTTTACCTAAGTTAAGTTGTAATAGATAATGAAAAATGCTTTATCTGCTCGATAAAATCCTACTTTTAATTAACGGCAAGTTAAAATAATGGCCCTAAATTGGATTTCACTTTCTCAGCATAGAGAAAGATTTTGTTGTTCTACAAAAGACAAGAAAAATAAAGTTGAAAACTGGTCGATTGAGATTTAAGAATTATTTATAATGAAATGAATTTTTGCAGCACTTGTGCCACTGTGCTCTGCAGCAGTTGCCCAAACGTCTTGAACTGACAACAATTTAAACAGGAGTCAAGCTGTGACAACTACACCACTACAAATGCACTCCGGAGCCACCACTGCTCGTTCGGTCAGTTAATCTCTTAGAACATTCTTAAACTGAGAAAGAAAAAATGTTTTCCATAATTAAGTAATGCTGCCCAGAAGCGAAAATCATGTTCCTGCTTGAACAAACAACCAGCCACCAAGGCAATGCAAATGAAAATCTAAATCTGTAATTCCTTAGATTATCTGTTGTAAGGAATTAAAATAAAATTCGAAAACAACACAAGACATCTTCCTGTTAAAGTTTGATAGACAAAAAAAAAAAAAACAGAACAAACTGAAACCGTGTAAATGGACACGGGTACGAGTACAAACAAATAAATACGGTAGCTGTAAGTTTGAAATGTTAATTCACGATTGTAACGCAACTCTATTGAAAAAAAGAAAGCAACAACAAAAAAAAAACCAAATCACGATAAAAATAAAACATACCACTAACAAGTGACAAACACGATGGATGCTTCACTTACGGCAGCCAACATGTTAATTTCCAGCCTTAAAAAATCAGTATTGGCCAATAGTTTTTCTTTTTTTGGTTTTGGTGACAACATTCATACTGCAACTTCTTTTAAATGTTACAATTTCAAACATGTGCCTGCCAGCCGCCAGTTCCATACATACCAGATGACACTGACATTTTTGCTGACATTACACATGACGCTCGCTCGTTCGCTTTCTTTTCTATTGAACATTTTACATGACATTTGACAATATCACACGTGCTCGTTACGTTCAAAAAATTCTATACGTTAAAGAGTCTGAAGTGCACACGCAAACAAACAACATGTTTCAGATGCAACATCCACATCAGCAGTGTCAGCAGTAGTAGTCATAGTAGTAGTGGTGTTCGTCCGTTTATGTGTGACACTGTAATCAGAGTCTGGAGCAAAGTTGTCAATGTTGCAAGTCTGTATTTATTTAGTTGAAATTACGATTTTAGCCGATTTGTTGTCATCGATTAACAATTTGACATGACCATTCGTGTTTTAGGCCAACAACTTACAGTATTTTAATTTTTCTTTTCCTGCTTCAGTTTCTTCTTGCGAGCACAAGTTGCACAGTAGCATTTGAAATCGGCAAGATAAAGAAGGCAAATGTCAATCAATATGCATAATTGTAAATCAATTGCAGACCACGAGACGGGCCAATGCAGGGTAGAGAAGATAGAAAACACGAAAGAGGAATGTGAGGAAAATTTAATATAAACAAATTTCATGTTTTGTTAAATGTTTTTTTTTTTTTTTTAATTAATTTAAATAGTATTTGCTATAAGAACTTATTGTTTGCAGACTTTTTAACATAAATTAACAACAAAAAAAAAAAAAAATATTAAGGTTTTGTGAACATTTTCGCATCGCTTCTAAAATGCGATTTATGCAAGCAAACGCTTTTATGTCATTCAAATAACCCGGCTCGTTTTACCAAATGTATGCTATTCAGCTAATGTCTTCACTTAATTACAAAAATCAAGAAGTTTGACATGTGTTCGTTAATAAAAAAACAAAAAATCAATATGTAATTGAAATATTTATTAAGAAAATTTTGTATGAAATATTTGAATTTCAATTGAAAATTTGAAGTTGGTATTAATCTTTTTGCATAAGCCCCAAAGTAACACATAAACTCAACTCAATTGAGCAGCTTGTCAGTTCAAGGTGCCAGTGGTAAACAACAGTACCAGTAGTAAAGCAGACAGAGATTTTGCAAACGCAGCTCGCAAACAAAAACACAAAATAGACATCTGACAAGTAATACGTCAAATTAATAAATTAAAAATTTGATGAAAAAAAAAAAAAATAATCAAGCACTTATTAAGTTTTTAACACCATTCAAATGACTTTGCTATTAATGAGTCTGCTGCAGAGGAACAAATGAAATAATTAAGTCGATGATGTTCACAATCAGCAGTCAAATATTGTGGTTGCAAAAGTAAAGGTAAATAAAAAACATATAAAATATTTTTTTTTTTTCATGATATTTCTTTTTTATTAAAAAGTTTGAACGTTGCCATTATGTGTGAAACACCACCTCATTTAAATGGCCACCACACGAAGTGTTGCCAGCATTGATTTTTTGAGGTAATTTTCGACCACTTTTTGCCACATATTGGACAGGCGGTATGTCAGCCATAACTTGACGAATGTTGGTTTTTAAATGCTCAAGAGTTAAAGGTTTATCTGCATAGACACGGTTTTTCGCGTAGCCCCACAAAAAAGTCTAATGGTGTGAAAGCGCATGATCTTGGTGGCCAATTGATATCGTCACGACGAGAAATTACGCGGCCATCACTGAAAATTTTAGTGCCATCACTGAAAAATTACAACAACAAAAAATGAAATGTAGTGGCATCACTGTAAATTTTGACATTTAATGGCATTGAAAATCATTAAAAAAAAAAACAATCGTCATTATAAATTTCATATTGGTTTTATGTTGAATAAATTGGTTTTTTTGTTTTTATTAAAAAAAATATTTTGTCATTCTCCCAAAATCTTTCTCCCAAAATCTCCCGCATCGATTATTAATTTTTAAATCATTTTTAAGCAATTATTTACTTGTGAGCGTCCAAACTTTTTTAGGGATTGGCAGGATATTGTCCAAAATGATGTCTTCATGATTTTCTTCCTCCACCAAGCTTTTTATGGATTCTTCATTAGTAGTAGAGATTGCTCTTGCAGGTTAACTACTAATGCCATTACTAATTTGTCTTCAAAATTCGTTTATTTCATACTTTTATTAATGTTTTTAATACAAAACTTGGCTTTATTTATTTTGACAGCGATATGTGATTTTAGATGTTGTATGTGAAGGCATGTTTCACATTTTCAACGTCTTCAACTCGTTCCAAGAAAATGTTGATAGGTGTGAAAAGGCTATAAGAAAATAATAATACTAAATTGCATTTTATGTTTTGGGATTTGGCAAGCCTAGTGTTGCAATCTGGCAAATGACAGCTCTATTGTAAAGTTGGATATTTTTGAGGTTATGAGTACTCAGAACGTTTTGCGATACGAACACAATTTGTATCGTTTACACTAAAATGGAATTAAATCATGAACATTTATTTATTTGGCAAGGTAGACAACTAAGTGTTTCGAAGCCGCCACACTTTTCGTCAGCACCCGTCCTTGAACTCAAGGGCTCATGTTTGTAAAGCGACACTTATGCCACCCAAGTTTAATAGTTTTTATTTAAAAAAAAATTTTATTTGTCTCAGAGCTTAACAAAAGATTGTGTTAAACGATAGAT
This sequence comes from Sturmia bella, assembly GCA_963662145.1. Taxonomy (NCBI): domain Eukaryota; kingdom Metazoa; phylum Arthropoda; class Insecta; order Diptera; family Tachinidae; genus Sturmia; species Sturmia bella. Next base: position 22,263,117 of record OY759172.1, read on the forward strand.
AGTAAAGCAACTCTGAAAACTTTGCAGGAACCATGATGCAACTAATATGGTAACCTTTTCGCTACAATAAGAACAACTTCAATAAAAATAACATGCATTTTGTTCTTGTCAAACTTCTGCAAACTGTCCAAAAGACACAACTTCTACACTTACAGAAGAGAGATGAATGAGCAGAGCCTACGCTAATTGGCGCTCTTGTTTTGGCTGCCTTTCGGCTCTGTATTCATTCTCTTGACGGTTTCAAGTAGTCAGATGATAAACGGTTCAGCTGCTGAGGGAGGGTACCTTATTAGTTGTATAATGGCAGGAACTAGTTTGCTTTTACTCTCCCATACTCCACCAGAGGTCGCTAAAGTCAGGCAAATTGAAGCAATAATTAATCAACAAAAAACACTAATTAAACTGTTAAAATACATTTCCTTCTAATATTTCACTTCCTGCTGGAATCATTAATCATAATTTATTTTGAATAAAACTTTTGAATGCAAACAGACCGCAGTATGAAATGAAAATATAATGCTACTTATTGGCAATAAAATCGTGCGCCACAGCAATAAAATCTAAAGTACCGCCAATGACCTCAAACTTTAACTTCTTTTAAGAGGAACCACCAAAAAGCAAAGAGAAAAAAAAAAATTAAAAAACATCATGAAAAAAGTGTGAAGCAATAAAGTTCACTGACTGCTGGAAGTAACAGTGACCTCGTTAAAGGTTTTGGACTGCCGGTTTTATTGGAATGAATTTTTGTGTTTTTTTGCGAATGCACTTAAATTGATACATTTGTAAAGCTGCTTGTTTTCGTTTTTTTTTTTTTTGTTTCATTTGCGCTCCACAACTGGACGCAATTAAAAGCGAGATTTTTTTTTTGGTTTTTCAAGTAGTCAGACAATTTGCTTAATGGTTAAAATTAAACAAATATAAATTTTGTTGTTCGTTTTGTTTAAAATATGTACATACATAATACATGTTTTTTTTTTAATTTTTTTGGGTTATCGGAAATTTTATATTTGTGTGAACTGCCATGTTGTGTAGTTCTGTTTCACAGCATGTGATTTTGGGTTTTGCGATGTTTACGAGTTGAAGTGTGTGTTTTCTTCGGAGCTTAACAAATTGAAGTCCACTGAAATTAAGTGTCAATTTATTGGGCTTGAGCACAGGGTATCTGTTAGAATTGTATCGAACTCGTTCTTTTGTTCAAACCTGCTATCAAACCCATCTCAATAACATGGGTTCGATCAAGGTACCTGGATATCTGATAGTCCTACAAGCCCAGCTGAAGAACTGTCAAAATGCACAACAGAAACACGAATCAATGGGTGATAGAAATACAGTATTTCTACCAACAAAATAACGGGTTATCCATTTTGCGGTTTCCAAAGTGAACGTAAATAAAACACATATAAAATATTTTTTTTCATGATGTTTCTTTTTTATTATAAAGTTTGAACGTTGACATTATGTGTGAAGCACTACATCATTTAAATGACCACCACGCGAAGTGTGGCCAGCACTGATTCTTTTGAGGTAATTTTCGACCACTTTTGGGCGGTATCTCAGCCATAACTTGAGGAATGTTGGTTTTTAAGTGCACGAAACTGTTAAATGTGTATCTGCACAAGCACAGCCCCACAAAAAAGTCTAATGCCGTGAAAGCGCACAATCTTGGTGGCCAGTTGATATCGCCACGACAAGAAACTACGTGGCCAAGAAATATCCCTTGCAATAAAGCCATATTCGCTCCAGTTGTGTGACATGTGGCATCGTCTTGTTGAAACCACATATTCTCCAAGTCGTATTCTTCAAGCAGACAAAAAAAAAGTCGCTCCGAATGGACGCTGACAGTCGTTCCATCGTCATTTTCGAAGAAGTAAGTTCCCATCACGCCTTCGGACCAAAGAGCGCACCAAACAGTGACTTTTTCTGGATGTAATGGCCTCTCTTCAATCGCTTGAGGATTCTCAGAACCCCAAATACGACAATATTGTTTAATAACATCCCACAGAGAGAGAAATCTGCTTCAACGCTGAAAAAATATTTTGTTGAAAAAATCGCCGTCCACCGCCTGTTGTTCAAGCACCCATTCCACTGTGAATGGTCAGCTGGCTTCAGTTGTTGTATGAGCTGGACTTTATATGGATGCAGGTGTAGATTTGAATGCAAAATACGCCATAATGTGTCGTAAGACAGTCCTAATAGACACATTCGGGTCTTCGGCAGCACTTTCACTTACAGCAGCGATATTTTCAGCGGAACGAGCGAAACGATGATGCACAGGCCTTACAATTTTTTTTTTTTTTGTAACCACTCCAGTCTCTTCAATTCAAAGTTTCTTAATAATTTTGACAATTGCTTGTGTAGTTGGATGATTATGTAAACCACGATATGTTAGGCTGTGGCAGAATCACCATTTTTGTAGTGTGTTTTGATAATTTTTATGCGTTGTTTGATGCTCAAGCGATACATTTTCGTCAATGTCAGACTTTCAACTGAGAAGAAAAAAATTGATTTAACAATTTAGTTTGACAGATGTCGAATTCCAGTGCTATACTTTTGAAACCAGAAAATAAATAACCCGTTATTTAATAACGTAAGACCATGCAAGCTGTCGACATGCTGGAACCCAATTTGATTCGAAATCGTGAGACTACATTTCGATGGCTTATATATTCTAGCGACATTGAGTTAATTTTAAGAAAATGTCAAAGGCTATTTTAATTTTTAATAAGAACTTTGTGCAGCTTCCACAGTGCACTGAAAACGATTTACGTTTTATTGCACAGCCTTTTTTTATATTATTTATTTATTTATTTTTTGCTTTAAAAACCTAAAAAAAAACTTTGTTTTCTGCCTTCATGCTTCTTGAAACCTTAAGTAATGAAAATGCAAAATGTAAAAGAAATATTAGAGATTAGCCAGCAATTTTGCAGCCCAGCTGCGTTTGAACAGGGAAAAGTTTCGTTTTACAAGAAGAAACATTCACGCTGTGTCGTCATTCATGTTAAACGCAAATGAAAACTGCTACAAGCGTTGATGTTGCTTTACAGAACAACATATGTGTATTTCTTTTAATGAAATGATATTAAATGTTGCAGAAATGGCAAAAAAGAAAAAAAATCAAATCATGTTCATACAAATAGTGTAGTGTAACAATTTTAATGGAACGAATTTTCTGCTTCAAAACTTTCGTTGCGTAAGCATTTTTCATGCAATCGATTTTGTTTTTTTTTTTTCATTAAGGAAGTGCTTTCTTCTTTTACTAATCATACATTTGCCTACTTATAAGTAATAATTACTAACAAATACTTCCACTAAGTAATCTAAAACATTAGCGGTTCTCACTCTTGATATGAATTTTACAACTCTGCTATATTCACTACGATTTTTACCACAAAGCTCGAGTGACTTTCTTACCTCAAAGTCTGCATGTTCTTGCAAATATTGTAAAATATGATGAATTTCTTTATCTGTCCACCTTTTGTTGTGAATTTTGTCACGTTTTCTCTTCACCAGTATATTTTTTCCATATTTTTTATTTTCTCAACACAAAATTAAGTTTTGCCGGCAACACGATTCACAGCACAGAATATGTACCTGTGATTCCCAGTAATTTTTTTACAATGTTTACTAAAGCTTTTTTTTGATTTTTTAATCACAGCGTAGAAAATAAAAGTTCAATACATTTTGTTGCTGCAGTGATGTAAACACTAGTACTTTAATCAAATCTGCTACTTTAACCAAATGTGCAACCGAGTTTACTATCAAGAGTGAGAACCGCTATTTTTTAGAAAAAAAAAACTGAGTACAAGCTTCCAGTTTTTTTAATCATAACCTTGAAAAGACGTGCTCGATTTGAATACCCAGTGTGTATGTCCTAAAATTATAAATTGTGTTAGCGTTAGACCATTCCAAAATCAGAAAAATTATTTAGAAACTCTTTAGTCTGATAAAATATTAGTTGGGTGGACTATATTTTTGCGCAGACTATCAATTTTCTGTAAATCGAAAGCCAGTGGTGGTGGTCTTGTTAAAAAGTAGTGAAAACAAATTATTCAGTTTGTCAGCTGGAGGCGATAACTTTTTCGCGCAAAAGTTTTACAAACATAGTTTGTCATTGTTTTAGATCTAAAAATAGACCTTATTAATGTGTTACGACTTTTTGAGCTGTCGATATACCGCCGACATTTCGTTGATTACAAACAACTCATCACCAGACTCGAAAAATCTTAAAAGAATGTTTGAGACCCAAATACTTATTAATATTTCAATAGATTCTCAAAGAAAATAAGTAATAAAATTCATTTTTACACGCAGTCTGTCTGTAAATGTGCGAGTATTTTTTTACGTCACAGCTTTTTCTCTCTCAAAAAAAAAAAAAAAAACAAAATGTTCGATATAGTTTAGTTAGAAAACAGATGAGTGTTTAAATTAATGGCATTTTTACCTAATGGTAAACATTCCAGACAAGAAATTTCTCGTGGTGGCAGCTACAGAACACTATCGTTGCCATAAAATCATAATTGTAATAAATATGTGATTCTAACAGTCCTTAAATCCGTTAGAGCAACCGATTGCCTATATTTGTGGTGACTAGTTAATGAATGTGACGAACACAGCCGCATGAGATAATACAAATTGGATTTTAGCACCAATAATTGGTATGACGGTGGCCTTTTACATCTCAGGACTAGAGAACAAAAACAAAAATATTAATTATCGAAAATCACTTTATTGTGTTTCAAAATATTTCCGCTTAATTGAGTTTGTAAAAGTGTACTTTTGACGCAATTAAACGGGAACTCAATTAAGCGATACTCGGTTAATTGAATCGCCGACGCAATTAAACGAAAATCGCTTAATTGAGCAATATGTGCAATAAAGCGAAACACCCATGCGTAGATGGAAAATAAAACTCATTTCTTTAGTTCCATATCAGGTTGAAAAATTCTTTAGGTTTATTAAAACAAAATAAAAATCAGGCACGTTCATAGTACAATATTTACAAAGGAACAGACTCACGACCTTTTTGCCACAAAATAATTTTTTTTTACGTTTGTGGAACAAAAAAAAATTAAGTAGACGGAATCAATTAAGCAAAACATTTGCTCTTGTTTTTCGCAATGCGGTCCCCTAAGTTGCGTAACAATTAAGCGGGTGACGCAATTAAACGGGACTCAATTAAACGGGTATTTTAACATTGACAGGTATACTGAATGACTTCGTTGCATGATTTTTAGTGGAATAAAGCAGGAAACTCAATTAAGCGGGAAACTCAATTAAGCGGAAATAACTGTATTCCCCAAAAAGATCTATACACTGTTGCCTGCGTTTCAAAAATTATGATCATATATTTATTTGCAGTGCAGTCAACGCAACTAATATTTTATCTATCCAACTATTTTCCAAACAATATTTTTTCTGCGTGTACCATAACAACAATATTAAAAAAAAAAAAAAAAACTATTGATTTTGTTGCAAGCAAAATTAAGCTGAACTGGCCAGTTAATGACTGTTTTTTATTACCTCCATTAAATTATGTATGTGTCTTCTAATACTAATTATTTGCAAGCCAATTAAAATAGAAAAAAAAACCAATAAATAGTTCAAGTTCAAGCAATAAAAGCTGCATAAAAATATTACAAAATATTGTGCAGTTTGGTAAACAACCTTTAGACGACATGAAGAACTCCAGTAGTATTGAAGTTTATGACTTACAATTCGAAATCGAGAAAAAATTTAAAGAAATACAGAAACCAAAAAGACATACACCTAAGGCCAGCTTCGAAAGCGCTGATCAGGACAAGAGATCACAGCACAGATCATGGCACTATCTAAAGAAACACATTTTTCTACTGCAAAAGTCGCAAAAGCGTTTTAAAATTGTAAAACCTCGAATGAAACATGACGACCTGATGGATGTAATCAATCGTATAATGCTGGTAAGAGCAATTAATTCCCACAAAAAAATAAGAAGAAAATGGTAATGAAAAACAAAAAAATCTGGACAGTAGTGCACAGCGCTTTGTCGCCATTTAGACAATCGGCAGCATTAGAATCCTCATCGTAGAAAGAAGCAACTTTGTACACTGGTGATGATTGATTACACAAACAAACAAAAAATGAGGTTTGGAAATACTTGGCGCAGGGACACGCCCACTTCCCACATATTAAATAGCTCAAAAACTTAAGCTACGTATAGACGATTGTAAGATCTTACAATATTGGTCAGAAAATGTATAGAATATTTTTCACCAATCGTGAGAACTTACAATTTCTTCCTGACAATATTGTAAGCAAAAGCATTGGCAGGCCACCTACCTAACAATTAATTATCAGTTAACTGTCAATCGTCTGAACACTTTGGCATCATCATTGCTAGTACATTGTCAGGCATTGCCATATTGTGAGATGCATAAATTCTCCACACCTTACAATGGCGTCATTGTCAGAGTAATGACAGAAAATATTCAAGAAAAATGTATGTGGGAGAGAAAAAACAAGAGAATAAAAAAATTAAAAACACGGTTCTTGAGCGAGAAAAATAAAGAATGAATAATGGAATGTGTGTGTGTGTATTTTGATAATGACAATTGGCTGACAATTATTGATACGTAGAAAATCTAGCATCCGTGTAAGCTGACAATTTTCGTTGGTAGCTAAATTTATGGTCAGACAATTGTCTGGCAATGAGATTGTAAGATTTTCTTGCAATTGTCTGAACTGATAATTTTCTTAATGCTGACAATTTTGTATTTCTAGGAGATTGCCACCACGTTGTTGGGTCTTACAATATTGTCAGATCTGACAACCGTCTATACGAAGCTTTAGTTTTGGCTGAGGTTTTCATTGGAAAGCGCCGAAAATTCTTAAATACTTCTAAAATTACTTAATTCAGCTGTGTTGTAATTTTTTCCGAATTCGGTGCAAGGACACGCCCACCTCCCTTACTCCCTCTTTTTTTCGCAACAACTCAAGTTTTTGCTTAATTTTTCATTAGAACGCAAGAAGAATACTTTCTAGCTCTGCTCTAAATATTGTGAAGTTTGGTGCATGCGCACGTCCACATTCCCTACAAGGCCACCTCCTAAACACGATTTTGCTTTTCTAAAACTTGCGTTATAGTAGCGGTTCTTAATAAAAGGCTTCTTAAATCGTGCATTCTAGCTCTGCTGCAAAATGGAAAATAAATGAATATGTAATATTAAATTTTAATTGATAAAATGCACAAAATCAAGCCCTCCTTTAACTCCACAGTCATTACTTTAGCGTTAAGGTGGGATCACACGATTGCCGCAATGCACCGATTTTGCACAATTTTTATTGCGCTGAATTGGAGCACAATAAAAAATGCGTTCCAATCAAATTCTCTGCCATCACAGGATTGTCACATTTTACTGAAATTTTATTGTTGCAAATTGGTGCAAAAACAATTTAGTACCAATAATTGCTGCAGTCACACGATTGTTATTTTATACGGCAACTTTGAGAAACAGTTGTTGTAAAAATAGCTTTTTGCAAAAATAAAAAAGGAGTTGAAAGTTGAAAATATGGTTAGTAAATTGAAAAGAAAGAAAATTGCTGCGTCTATTATTATAATGTTGGGTGGGGCTGACCGTTTTCTGCTCCCTGACCAGACTTTTGTTTTTCTTTTCTTTTCTACATTTTTAAAGGCAGTTTTAACATTGGCCTATTTGGCTTTACAGTCTTCCACCGTATGGCCCGGAACAATTTTTCGGATTCCCCGCCCTGCGCTTTCCCGTTTATTACCGGTCCTTGTAGTCCGAGGCAGAGTATTCTCAAACACATGGGTGCATCTCTACAGATTGTATTAGTTCATGAGTTTCATTGTAGATCCAGCAGTAGCTTTTTAGGGTCTTATTCATAATAAATATTTTAGGTTTATTAAACCCTTTATTGACAGATTTTCCATACAAATATGTCAAATAAGAGTCTTATAAGCCTGAAATAAATTTTAGAAATTAGGGGATCACTTTTTTTATTCAAAGGTGTCAGCTGTGGCTGAGCCAGGAGTCCATAACAATGCACTCTTCGAAATCCATGTTGAAACTTCAGAGAATTTTACAATTGTTATAATAGTAACAACAATTGCATTTTACTTATTGAAAAACAAAAATTATGTTTGAAAGACGCGTTTACACAATTTTGAAACTAAATAAATGTTTACATATGTATATTATTGGCGCGTATTGTCTTCTTTGGTTGCAGCAAGAGAACACAATATTATTATTATTATTATTATTGCTAGGTCGGTCCAGAATGGCCCTTCGCACTGCGACCATGAATGATCTATTGTGCAACCCTTTTCTCTCACGAGTTTAATACATCAAGAAACAGTACTAGCTCCTTCTGTGGAAGCCCTTGCAGATCCTGTGAACCCAATGTATAGGCCTGCAACAGCCTGTATCTTCTGTGGCCAAGTGCCACACATTCAATAATCAAGTGTTCCAATATATATTGGTGCATTTTTAAGGCCATATTCATAATAATTATTGTAAGTTTATTAAGCTCTTATTTGACGTATTCCTACGGAACATTTGCCAAATAAACGTGTAATAAACCTTCAATAGTTTTTATGAAGGTATATAAAATGTTCACACGGTTGGCGCATCAGTGTTGTATTTGATTGGGACAAATAGGAACAACATTTGTTTTGGTGAGCCAATAAATTGTGCTGTCATACGATTGGTAATAGTGCATTGCGGCAATCGTGTGATACCACCTTTAGTTGATGGATGGCGTACGACGACAAATTCTATGTGATGCGCCTTGATTCTCAAAAAAGTATTACAAATAAACCCAACAAAATAAATAAATATAAATAAATAATCAAATAATTTAAGTTTCAGCTCGAATTTTCATAGAAAGAAAACAAACTTAGAAACCCGAATTTCCATATTCTATTTTTAACAGCTGCAGAAATCTCTTATCGAGTTAGGCAATGACATTGCCAACTATCGGCGCTTGCAAATGCTTTGCATATTCTTTCAATGTTCCCTGGCGATTATTTTTAATGCCTACAATTTGGTGGTGTTTCTTTTGAAAATGGCAAACCGAACGGGTGATGTGCCGCTGTCGTTGGCCATGTTGGTATTCTTCTATGGTTATCACATACTCAGTTCGATGACGGACATTATTGTCAGTGTTTTGGCATACAGTGAAGTTTTCAAAAGCGTAAGTTGACAATTTACCAAGTACCATGTGGCCATTTTGGTTTTAGGTTTCAAGTGTTTTAGGAAAAACAGTTAATTTTTACTTTAATAGTTTTTATTTTAAGTGCTAAGCTTTGACTTTTTGCATTTAAAATAAAAAGCCAACATATTAGATTATAAAACATGTTTGTAGTGTTTAATTTTTTGTTTTTGGTAATGCAAAATTTTTTAGCAACGAATGAGGGGTCACCCCATCAGCTGTTCAACTACAATAAGATAAAATTAAAAAACTGAGAAAATGGATGCAAGTGAAATTATAATCGAAAATGTTAAACTTCAAGGCTTTCACCATAATGAACATGATGTTCATTATTTTAATTATTTTTACAAAATTTGAAATTCTTTGATTCATTTAATTTTTTTTTTATCTTTGAACAAACAATAAACAACTTTATTAATTATAACATATGTTTTTGGTTTTCGTCGTTATTGTACTTCATACGACAAATTTACACAGCGAATTTTAACCGGCGTATTCGTCGTGTTGGGCGAAATTCGTCGTTCGTCCCAGTTGTGTTCCCAGCATTAAGCTGTAAACGTAAAACTTTTTCGATTTGTGTTTCTCAGCACATGACTGAATATAGAATATAATGTTTATTGACTTTATGTAATTTTTTCTCTGCGTGTAATTAATATGTTATTGTTTTTATCTTTTGAATTATTTTATAAATAAGATTCAAAAAACGGCTAGTAAAATGGATGAACTGAATATGTACATTTTAGATGGTGTGATTAATTCCAGGGTAAGTGAAACAGTTTAATCAATAATTATGATATTTAAGTTTAATCGATATTAAGATTACTGCATTTAAGGTTCTGCGGGGTCTGTTGCGCAGCATCTACGTACCTATAATTATTAGGAATTAGTAGTATTGGTCAGCACCGTTTGTGCCATTCACTGATATGTTTGCTAATTATCACCATAATAATTAATTTCTATACAAAATCTACTCTTCAAACTTCAAAACACATGTTTTTGTTTTTCTGCAGATCTCACAGCTGACCGCTTACGTGTTCAACAATTTAAAAACATACACTTTATTTGGCCTCTACAGCATCGATGGTTCCCTGATTACATCTGTGAGTATTCCAAGGCAAATCGATTATTTTTTTTTTTTTTTGATTTTTAAATAATACCAGTAATTAAATTACAGGTTATATCCGGTACCACCACTTATATAATTATTTTAATTCAGTACAGTGGTGATGGCGAAATTTGTAAGACGGCTGCACATTTAAATGTGAATGAAACCCAAAATGAATGGAAATAAAATATGCTCACAATTTGTGGCAATAAAATGGTTCACTTTTTGCCAACAATATCTTATGAACAGACAAATAAATCATTTATAAGCATGAAAAAAAAACGGGCCAACAATGTTTGTGCTCTTGCATGCTCTCATTTTTTCTTTCTTTTAATTTAAACCAATTTAATTCCTTTGGCCTGCCTGCCTGCCTGCAAGTCTCCATAATAAACGTTTCCAAATTAGCAAAAATATTATTGGCAATTTATTAACAGAAACAATAAATCTTATTTGATATTTTTCAAAAGGCAGCAACCACAAAAATAAAATGGAGAATAGACGAAAAAATTATAAAATGACACCCTACTGGGGCGAATGACAGCTGACCATCGTAATGTTGCATAATTGCAGTCACACATAATTTTATGCGTTCAGCAGAGTGCAAGTGTTTATGTGTGTGTGTGTGTGTTTTTGTGTTTGATACCACCAACATGTGTGAGAAAAATCGTTTTGACAGGCTCTAAGCACTATTTCTTTCAATTCACAAATTGGTCAATTATTGTGCCAGGGAGGCAGGGAAATGGCCAAAACATATACATACATATTATCATTGTGTGGGACGCAGCTTGAATTTAAACTACACATTTATGCGTGAATAATAAAATTAGATCGTTTTGAGACATTTCTGTCCCAGTACTTAATACGAGGTGCGGCCTTAAAAGTCCAAGAGCTTTTTAACTTGTAAAGGGTGTTTTTTTTTCAATGTATAGAACTTTAAGTTGGCATTACTGTTCAAGATGGCGATCGATTTAACAGCTGTCAAGTGTTTTATGCTCAGTTTGCTTTGGCAATTCATCATGAATAGACTCACGCCTGAACAATGCTTGCAAATAGTGCAATTTTATTTCGAAAATAATTTGCCGTTGTTCCCGATTTTCATAAGCGAATTTTGTTTAGCGATGAAGCGCACTTCTGCTTGAGTGGCTACGCCAACAAACAAAACTGCCGCATTTGGAGTGAAGCAAATCCTCAAGTAAATGTCGAAACACCGTTACATCCAGAAAAACTGACTGTTTGGTGCGCTTTATGGACTGGTGGAATCATTGGTCCGTACTTCTTCAAAAACGATGATGACCAGAACGTTACAGTCAATGGTGATCGATATATTGAATTGAATAACCATGATGTCCAGGAGCTGTGGTTTCAACAAGACGGCGCAACATGTCACACAGCCCGTGTCACAATTGATTTATTGAAAGACGCGTTTGGTGACCGCCTAATTTCACGTTTTGGACCTGTAAATTGGCCTCCAAGATCTTGTGATTTAACACCGCTAGACTTCTTTTGTGTGGGGCTATGTAAAGTCATTGGTCTATGCGGATAAGCCACAAATGCTTGACCATTTGGAGGACAACATTTGCCGTGTTATTGTCGATATACGGCCACAAATGTTGGAAAAAGTCATCGAAAATTGGACGTCCAGATTGGACTACATCCGCGCCAGCCGTGGCGGTCATGTGCCAAAAATCATATTTAAAATGTAATGCCACAATATCATCTTTCGGATAAATAAAATTCATGTCAATCGACTAATCCATCGTTGTTTTATTGCAACTTAAAGTTCACATCGAAAAACAAACACCCTTTATATACACAGAGAAAACATGTTCAAGTACTCGCAGCAATTGAAACGATATGGTTTCAGTAAGAAAGATCAGCGAAAATCCAATCATGTTGAATATATTTATTTAAAATTAATTTATTTAAATTTAATTTCAAGTTTTTTGTGGCAATAATACAAAAAAAAAAAGAGTTGTCGCTATTAACGGTGTGCTCAATTTTACATCCCTGACTGGTTTTGTTGATGTCGCCTCCCAACAATTATGAGGTTATTATGAATTTTTTTTTTAATTTAAAATTTTGAAAAAACAATTCGCTAGCAAGTTCAAAATTTATTATAAAAATATAATTTTTTGGAACGAAGTTCCTTAACGCGGCTTGCTGGTAGTGGAAATTAGTAGAAATCGTCACGAAAGCCTGTGAGCTGTTTATATGTATTGGTGTATCTGTCGACAAACAATTAGTTGTGAAAACGGACACTATCAGTTGATAGATGTCGCTAAAGTAAAGTATGTCACAACAAAAAAACAGCAATATTGAAAATTTTTCTTCGTTTTGTAGCAGATTGACAAAAAAAAATACTGCATGTGTCAAAAGTAAAAAATAAAACGTTTTAAAAATTTTAAGAAGCATATAAAATTTAAAACCTTCAAAAACATTTATATTAAATTACTAAAACAACACAAAATAAAATATACAGATTTCACTTTGTACTACATTCGAAGATGAAGAAAAAACGTAAGGAACTTCGTTCCTAACGGGGGTCCCCCGACCGCATTTCTTTTTTTATTCTATTTGCTACGACCTTTTTCCTTTTTAATTAAAAGATTTCTTAATTTTCGAGCTTGAGGTGCTTGTTTGTTATAAAATAAAAATAACAAACCAGTAAAAATAAAAATAATAAACAAGCACCTCAAGACTTTCACCCATATTCATAAAAACTATTGAAGGTTTATTACACTTTTATTTGACAAATATTCCGTAGAAATACGTCAAATAAGAGCTTAAAATAATTATTATGAATATGGCCTTTTGCATATAAAAACTAAAAAGGTCGAAGTAAAATGGGATAAAAATAAATAAATTTGACAGAAACAAGAGCACAATATAACAAGAAAATAGAATAACAAACAAGGACCTCAAGCGCGTAAACTAAGAAATCTTATTATAAAAATATTAAAAAAAAATTAAGTTGTTATAGAAGTTTATAATTCAAAACTTAATGAACTGAACTATTTGAAAAAAAAAAATAATTCACTTTATAATTGTGTAATTCACAATCAGGGCTGGGCAGTACTTGAAATACATGTATTTGAAAGGGGAATTTAAATTCAAATACGTATTTTGTATTTATCTTTTGAATACGTCTCATGAATGTATTTAGTACTTGTACTTTAAATACTAACAGCTCTAGTATTTTGTAATTCAAATACTTGTGCTCTCAAAATACATTTTTCCAAATACATTTTTAATTTATGCTAAAAAAAATATATGCACTAAAAATTATACGGGCTTAAGCAGAGTAAGCAGCACAAATATATGCTACGTAGCCTTCTGAAATTAATTAGATAGACAAGAGATGCAAAATCATATGTACACAAGAGTTTCGGTTAGGTTTTTCATTGTGCTCTTAATAAACTAACTAGAAGCCCTAATCGATATATCAGTCAGCACTACCAGTTAATTGACCCGTCATTTAGCTGGTAGTGTTCTTGAAGGCAAATGGCAAAAATTTTAGGTTATGATTCTCTAAATCAAACATAAAAATATAAAAAGGCACATTTCAAAAAAACTGCATATTTTTACAAAACATGCTCGCCCAGCCCATTACATACTTCAGAATCTTTTCAACACGCCAATAATCTTTAAGCATAAGCTAAATGTGTATTTAAAACTTATTTTCCCTGCAAACCTCGTACATCAAATTGCTTAACAGTCATGTTTTATTGCCAAAACCATACTTGAAATCATTTGGTCGTAAGCGTTCATTTGTTTTATTTTTTCCTCGCATTTCCATTGTTGCTGGCAGGCATTCAATAATTGCCAATTACCTACATACATACATATGTACGTATATTTCATGCACTGTTGCAATAACAGAAAAACAATGCAAAACGAAATGGAGCCTAACAGATTCTGCTCTGCACAGCAAACATTGAAAAATGCCTACCGGACGTGACAAAGCGTTAACGCCGCCAAAAGAGTTTAACTTTTTACTCACTATATGTATGAGAACTATGAATGGTTATTTGGTAAAGGCTGCATGTCACTGCATGTAGCGTGAACGTGCTTAAATTAATGTATTTGATGGCCTCTGTAGTTGAAGTTCCTTGCCACCTGCTGAAGAAGCTTAGAGTACAGACAGGTTTCATTAAAGTTAAATACACGTGTTTCACTGTTTTGGTGAAGGGTTTAAAGATCACCTGTATGAATTCGCCTTGCCTGGTAATGATCTGCCTTGATCACTATCAAGACGGATCTACTACATGCTAGGAACCAAGGCGAATCAAGTACAGGTGGTCGCAATTCAATTCGCTTCAACATTTTCTCTCGAGACGTCACAAGTTTTGTTGTCGTTTTCTATCGGCTTTGACAACTCAGAAGATAAATTCGTGGAAAAATGCTGAAGCGAATTGGTATGCGGGCACCTGTAATGGATTCGCCTTGCTAGGAACACAACTGGAACGAACGACGAATTTTTCGACGCAAATATTCGCCGTCAAAAATAAAACACATTGGTGTATATAAAAATGCACACAGTCACAGCGTCGGTCGAAATTCGTTATACGCGGCGAACTTGAAATCGATTTATTTCTATTTCTTACGCCGGCGAACGATGCGACGAACAAATCAGTACCATGTGGCCATTTTGGTTTTAGTAAAAACATCAAGTGTTTTAGTAAAAACCAGTTAATTTTTATTTTAATAGTTTTTATTTTAAGTGCTAAGCTTTGACTTTTTGCATTTAAAATAAAAAGCCAACATATTAGATTATAAAACATGTTTGTAGTGTTTAATTTTTTGTTTTTGGTAATGCAAAATTTTTTAGCAACCAATTTTTTTAATATATGGTCACCCCATCAGCTGTTCAACTACAATAAGATAAAATGAAAAAACTGAGAAAATGGATACAAGTGAAATTATAATCGAAAAAGTTAAACTTCAAGGCTTTCACCATAATGAACATGATGTTCATTATTTTAATTATTTTTACAAAATTTGAAATTCTTTGATTCATTTAATTTTTTTTTATCTTTGAACAAACAATAAACAACTTTATCAATTACAACAGATGTTTATGTTTTTCGTCGTTATTGTGCTTCATACGATGAATATACACAGCGAATTTTAACTGGAGTATTCGTGGTGTTGGGCGAAATTCTTCGTTCGTCCCAGTTGTGTTCCTAGCAACAGGTGGTCGCAATTCAATTCGCTTCAACATTTTCTCTCGACTTGTCACACGTTTTGTTGTCGTTTGCTCTCAGCTTTGACAACTCAGAAGAAAAAATCGTGGAAAACTGTTGAAGCGAATTGGGATGCAGGCACCTGTAATGGATTCGCCTTGGAGAAAATCGTGGAAGAATGTTCAAGCGAATTGGAATGCGGGCACCTGTAAAGGATTCGAATTGCCTGCAAGAAATAGATGATGGAAACTAACCCATTAACTACTTAATTACTAACACTTGCAAAGCAATTTTATAGCTTTCAGTGTTGCCATTACAGGGATTTTTTTAGTATTTTGATTTTTTTAGTATTTTGTTTGAGCGATTGACAAATTGCGTGGGATTCAACGTGAACAAATTTACTTGACAGTCAAATATTTATGCAGTATTGAATGTATGCTGGTTCCACCAATGCCTGAGTTTGTCTCAATCTCACGATTGGTCACATTACAATGTTGCAGCATCAGTTCGTCGTGCAGTATTAAGGGTTTTCGAAAAAACAACTGATTTTGGATGTCCTCCGCGAAATTCGTTTGGTAGTGAACTACGACCACGATTTAATTCACCCTACCAGCGATACAACAGCATATAAATAATATTAAAGATCTACTCGTTTAATTGGAAGGATTTAATCCTATTTTTAATGAGTAGATCTTTAACTGTATTTATATGTTGATGGCCTTCAGACTTTATATATTTTAATATAACTTCACTTCTAAAAAGAACATCAACCGCATTACATGCAAATTTAAGTTGTTCTTTATTGGCATTAGATACGTGCACGTGAATTGATTAATAGAAAAGACAAAAATAAAAGTAAAATAAACAGTGGAGTTAACCTTTGAAAACAAGTGTTCTTAATTTCATTTACCCGGGTAAAAAATTCAAGCCTTTGTATTTCGATACAAAGCAGACACCATCTACCTATTTTTGATACAATCTCATCGCCCAAAAATTCAATTAAATTCATCGAAGAAGCACTATTGCTGAGTTAATCCACGTCGAAAGTTGTAAAAAATCATCGCATGAAAATGTTCACGATTTAATTAAATTTTTGGGCCGAGATGAATCTTTGCAGTTACTGTAAACAACACAAATGTCAAAATATTCTGTGCAGGTACATATAACCTCAAAGAACAAGGCAGCTCGATGCCAGGTAATCGCATAGCTACAACAAACACAGCAACAGCAAACACTTCATGTATTTTGTTGGTAGAAAAACTGTATTACTGTCATCCATTTGTTCGTGTATGTGTGTTTGTGTTGTGTATTTTGACAGTTCTACAAGCTAAAAGCAGTAGTCAGCTGGGCTTGTAAGGCTACCTGGGGCCGGATTCTGGCATTCGTGATCGAATATACTCGATAATAAAAACAATGTAGAGCAAAAACAAAATGAGCAACAAACACACAGCATTCTATAACGAAATCGTTCAATCACGAGTGCCAGAGTTTGGCCCCTGGTATTGAGCTGCCTTGCTCTAAAAAATATTTAACTTTACGATAGAGCCATGGCACAACTAATAAGGTAGCCTCATCAGCTAAACCGTTAATCATCTGACTACTTTAGGTTGTCAAGAGAATGCAGAGATGAAAGGCAGCCAAAACGAAACACCAAATCAATGTGAGCTTTGTTATCTCTCTTCTAAAAGCGCAGAAGCGGCGTCTTCTTGACAGTTTGCAGAAGTTGTAGAAAAACAAAATGCATGTTATTTTTATTGAAGTTGTTGTTATTGTAGTGAAAAGGTTACTTTATTAGTTGTGTCATGGACAGAGCTGTCAGTTGCCAGATTGCAACACTAGGGTTGCCAGATTCCGAAATATAAAAAACAACCACAGCAAAGTATTTAGAAAATTGCAAAGATTTTAAAAACAATCATTTCTATACATAAAAACTGAATGCAAGTAAATTTCTCGTGTTAAAAATGAAATTTTTGTTTACGGTTTCTCTAAATCGAATTCGTATAGTTTTGGACGATGTTAAATCGCATGGTGGTCATTCAGAGGAATGGATTTAAAGATCAGCCACTCTAAATGTTCAGCAGGAAAAAAAAATTAACTAAATAAATAGAATTAAAAGAGCCGTAATTACTGGCAAAATTTGAGAAACAAAACTTTGTTTACCTTTCGTTAATGTCATCATTTTCTCAAGAGTATTTTCTTTTACATATTTGATTATTATGGAGTGGCAAACGCATTAAGCCATTGTTTTGTTTGTTTAATGAAAAACTAGTGGGTTTGATTTGTTGCCAGAATGAAGCCATTACAATAATTTACGAACGTCATTTTAATCACCAGTCTTTATCAGCCACATTAATATTGAAACCACATAAGAAAGACTCGAACAACAACAGGCACGTAGTCTGGACAGACAGACAGGCAGACAGGCAGACAGACAGTTAATCAGCCAGTTAAAGAACTTGGCAACGTAAACGGTTGGTCCTGCAACATTCGGGCCACAATGAATTTTCAAGAAACACTTTAAAAAGAACCAGCCGACGTAATAAATTTTCTTTAACACAAAAAAATTGCTGTTTTTTTTTTTTTGTAGATTTTCGTTTGACTGTCGTTACGTCATTCAAATGTTTGCGGGAAAAATGTATTTATTTCTCTTAACCATATATAAATTCACTCTCCCAGCTGCCCCAAGCAACAGTTCAAATTCTTGAGCTTTATTATTATTATTTTTTTGTTTGTTTTAATTTTATTTTTGAGCCGACAGTTTTAATTTTTATTGCAGCCTGTGTGTGTGTGTGTGTGTGTGTTTGTGCGGTTGGCTCTGGCCTGTGTAAAGAGCTTTTTAAAATGTCAAAAGTTCCAGTTTATTATCTTTCAAAGATCATTAAATTTAGAACCCAAGTGTGTCTTTAGATGGTTGGAAAACTAAATTTTGCGGCTGCCGCAGTCGGTCCGTCAGTCACTCTTTTTTGCGACCAGAAGCCTTTAACGGTGTCAACAATAAATCCACCCACCTGTGCAATAATTGTTAAGAAAAACGTTTAGAAAACGCTTTAACTTATCGCCTGAATTGAAGTTTTATATATTTCTTCTGTCAGTTTTATTTTTGCTTATAATGATTAAAATAAATGGAAAAAACCAAAAAAAAAAAAAAAAAAATTATTATTTCCTTTTTTTCCGTGATTTTGTTTTGGAACTTTTCAGGCGATACGTTGTACCACACATCACTGATTAAATCAAATGTGACAGGGCTTTTAAACGAAATCGAAAATGGGAGCAGAAAATATAATTACAAGAAATCAAAATTGATTTGATTATTAAATGTGACAGGTTTTTTTCTTAATGCGACCATTTAGTCAAGTAGAGGAATTATGGAAATGTATGTATGTATGTATGTATGTATGTATGTATGTATGTATGTATGTATGTATGTATGTATGTATGTATGTATGCATGTATGTATGTATGGTGGCCTCATCAGCTGAACTGTTAATCATCTGACTTCGTAAAACTGTCAAGAGAATACAGAGAAACCTCTGGCCCATGATACAACTAATAAGGTAGCGTCAGCAGCTGAGCCGTTAAATGCTGGCACTTTACAATTTTTTCGCCTTTTCTGCACGTTGGCACCAGCTTCTGTAATTGTTATTATTTATTTTCCAGTTGTCACATTTTCTTGCTCTTGTTGTACATAAGTTGTACATAATTGCATATTTTAGAACAATCAGGTATTTAACATGCCCTGTTGTATTGAATTACTCTTGATTTTGTAGCCAACAAAAATAGAAATTAGTTTTAGTTGACTCCCAACGACAAAATTAGCAGAGACAACAACCTCAAAATAATTATTTCCCTGTAAAAATTTGTGTAGTCTAATTTTGATATTTTGTGGTCGGTAGCCTGCTGTGGCGAATGTGTTTACAGCAGTACAGAATAAGCCTACTGATGTGTGTGTGTGTTTTTTTTTCATGAGATGCAAAAGCTCTTAAAAAATTACCCTTTATCAAATGGCACAAATACTGTAGCATCTCTTAAACGAGACCGACTTTGTTTTTTGATTAATTTTTATTTTCAGAATAATTTAATAACTGGAATAAATTTTTACAAATAATTTCTGTAAATTATGTAATTAAATGTTAGACTATAAGAAAGAAAAAAAAAAATTGAAACAAAAGAAAGAAAAAAACTACAAAGAATTTCTGTAAAGAACACGTAGCAACACATGTGGAAATATTTCGGATTAAAATAACCCTACAAACAAGAAATACTACAAGCATGTTTATTTATTCAAAATTTAGTTGGAATAATTGTGGTTTTGTTGTTGTTGTTGTTTTTTTTTACACCAACTACAGCTATTAACTTGGCTAAACAATAAAATTAAACCGAAACAGTTTCGAGCTGGATACAAAGAAATTTCTATCATCAATAGAAGAAAAAACCACTACAATTTATGACCAAAAACAACAACAACTCATGGGAGAAGCGGAATGGCTGGCTGACTGGCGGGCTGAACGGATTCATTAACATTTTCTTAACACAAACTAAATTAATTTCATTTATTCGCTGTTTTATTGCCGCCAAACGGCTGTTTATGCCGCTGTATTACCAAAAAAAAATTAATTATCATTTATGTTTAAATCAGTGTTACCAGAAGTAGGGAAAAATCCCTACATGTAGGTATTTTTGATACTAAAATAGAAGCGTAGGGAAAATCGAACAGATATTTGATATTCTCCAGAATGTAGGGATTTTTTCGTCATGTCGCATTATTTATGAAATAAATGCAAACATAACGTTTTTTAGTAATGGCGCTTATTCGGGAAAACATGCTAGTGAAGTGAATCTGTACATGTAAAACAAGAACAAAATGTCAAGAGTACAAACAAATTATTTTTATGTTTCGTACAAAATTTACCGTTTACTGGTGAAAGAGATACACGTTAATTTTATTCTTGCGATGTAGGGAAAACACAAACAATTCTTCATATTTTGTTTTTGTTTGCCAAGGAAAGTTACACCTCTTCGGCGCGTTTTTCAGAATAGCTCACCAATATTTTTTTCAAAACGGTTTAAATTTGAACTATTGTCGAAAAAATTTCACACAACAAGTCTCAATGATCTCATGCATGAGTGGCGAACAATGGAATATAATTTTTCTCCAAGTGAAATTAATATGTTTTTAAAAACAGATATGGAACAATTTTGAATAAAAATGAAAAATTTAATGACGAAATTGTACAGTCATTTCCGCTTATTTTTTTTTAGGTTTTTACTTATTTTGTTACCAGAACTTCAATAAACATATATATTTTATTATAACTAATGGTTTTCTTCTATTTTAATGAAAAAAAAATGAGTAGCGATTTTTGTAGGGGAAATTTTTTCAACGAGTAGGTATTTTTTTTAGCATGTGTAGGTATTTTTTGGAGAAATCTACTGGCAGCAACACTGATTTAAATTGACTGATTACAAGAAAGATGAAATAGCAGCCCATATCGTTGCTGCCATGTAAAAAGGCTGTAACTCGAATTTTATTCCATCTCGGCTTTTTTGCATATTTTACTATGAAATCTTTCAATTAATAAAAATATGCAGAAATTGGAGATTGAAAAAAAATGGAAAAAATGAAATTAAGACTTTTGTACAAGACACCAACGATATAAAGAGCTCGTAATATATTATGTTAGTATATTCTTGATGCTAATTTTTCGACCTTTGTTGTTTAGTATTTTAATTGTTCGAGCCTTTAGGTCACTTGTTTTTTTTATAATGTTTATTAAATTCGATATTTCGATATCACAATGGAGCGCCTCGATGAATGAATTGGCAGAGTCTCCGAGGTCCCAGGTTCGATTCCTGCCGAAAGCTATGGGTGTTTCTGCAGACAAGCAAAAGGCTTCGCAGTTTTGTGTTTGTTTAAAAAGAAAAAAAATATCACATCAAAACATTCCTGCAGAATTCCTGAATATCCATTGTGATATCGAAATATGGAATTTAATACATATTTATAAAAAAACAAGTGACCTAAAGGCTCGAATAATTAAAAAAATAAATTGGTTGTAAATTATTAAATTTTATTACCATTAAATACTATTGAATTGAAACAGACTTATTTGGCTGACCTTAAACAAAATATTGGCCAAAACATATTGATTTTAACTTTATAATCGAACTATATATGATTTATAACTGTTAATAATTTTATTGGGCTTTCCAGTTCGATTGTTTTACTGCCTTCAAATTGAGAAAGATTTTTTTTTTTTTTTTGGGAAAAAATTGGAGTGATCAACATTTTTGAAGAAGACAAAGTAAAGTTGACGACGAGTTTTATCACAAAAACATTTTTCTCAAAACTCAAAACAAAAAAATAATTAACAATTGTAAACCATACGAATACAAATCGACTTTAAATTGATATAAAAAATGAAGAAAAAAATAATACTCTAATTTAATTTTGTGCAAGACCAAGACAAGACGGGACGTTTTCGGTACAATCAGCTGCATTCAAATTCGAGGCCAATTTAGAACATTAACAACTTCATTAATTTTGCTAGGAGTTGTGATCTATTATAAATTAATTTAATCTATTTGAGGCAAAACAAAGTTTCCTGATTCAGTACTCACAAAAAACAGCTTTGATTTTTTGAGGTGATTTCAATTTGATTTTTTTTTTCAAGAAAAAATGTATTTAATTTTCTGAGGTGATTTCAATTTGAATTTTTTTTTTTTTTCAAAAAAAAATGTATTTGCACTTATAGTTTTAATTTCCCTGTATTCACAAAAATTAATGGTGCTATGAATTGTTCAAACTGACAGCAAGTATACTTTTGTCTAAAAGAAATCGGGAAAGAATAATTTTAGGAATTAAATCGGCCCTATAAGCATTTGAAAAATAAGAACAACTTAAAAAACACTTACAATATTCAATTAACGCAATTTGTGGGCAGAGAAGTCGTATTAATTTCTAAAAATTTATTTCAAATTTCAAGTCGCTCGTTATCCAAATTGACAGTTGTACTTGTACGTATGTGCGAGTTCATATGCGTAACAGATTCAAATGGCAAGTTTTTTCTTTATTTACGCCTTTAACACTCATCATCATGGCGATTGATTTCAACTTGAAATAATTTCATTTTCGAACGAAACCCAAACATTGTATTGAATGAATGACCGCCAACAAAAACGTCGGATTTGTATTTTTTTTTTTTTTTTTGTTCAACTTTTTGTTTTAACTTCATATTAACTTTAAGTAAACAGGCAGGAGGGCTGGCTGGCTGCTGTATTTGTAAATTAAATTTTGTTTCTTTCTTTACATTTTAATATCTCTGGGTATGTGTTTTATGAACGAAATGCGAAAAAAAAAAACCAAAAATCATTTATGTATTTCAGCCTGGTCTAAATAATTGTTTAGCAAAACGTGTTGTTTAGTATGAATTTTAAACTTGACCGCAGTGCATCTCGCAAAAATAAAAATCTCTTTGTACATGTGTGTGTGTGTGTGTGTGTGTGTGTTTTGCTTAAACGAAAAAGAATTTCAAAAAAAATATTTGCTTTTTTTCATTTGGTAGTATTTTTAAGCATAATAAAACTTTGTTTCGAGTGTAATGAAGTGTGAATTTGTTTTGAATGTATTAAACTGTTTTTCTATTGGCTCCGCAAAGTCTAACGATGATCGTTTGAAAAATTCAACTAATCGGAAAATATTTTGGCAACAATTTCCACCTCAAACCAACGAACCAACCAACTCCAATGAAATATCGGTTGTATGCGGCAACAAAACATTGCAACTTGTTGCATCGCTACATTTGCAGTTCAAACTCAAACATGAACTAGCACAAACAACTTGTATGAATGTGGATGGCATTAAAGTGCATACCAGGGATGGGAAATGAGCAAAATAATTACGAGCCGGGGGTCTTTTCAAATTAGTAGTTTTTTTTTGTTGCTAGTTTTATTTAAGGCCAATGCGAGTAAAGTTCGTTAATATAAAAGCAACTAAGAAATCTTTCGCACAATTGATGGAACTCAAAAAGCCACATTTCCAAGACGAAAAGGAGCTTTACAGCGAAAAACTGGTTTTTTGAGAACTTCTTGCAAAAAGAAGCCTATTTAAAGTAATAATTTTGTTTCCGATATCGACCGATATAAACCCCATGTACATATAATCCAGGTAAAACCATTTTTTTACACCTCTAGGTAAATCTGGTGATAACAATTTTCAATCAAAATTTATTTGATATTATGAGTTTACTTATTTGTAAATGTAGTAAACAATTCATGCTATTCAGGTCCATGTGTCGCCAACCTTGCGATACATAAAATCTTATACAGTTATTTCCGCTTAATTGAGCCCCGCTTAATTGAGTTACCCGCTTTATTGCACTAAAAATCATGGAACGAAGTCATTCAGTATACCCGTCTATGTTAAAATACCCGTTTAATTGAGTTCCGTTTAATTGCATCACCCGCTTAATTGTTTCACAAACTAAGACCGCATGGCGAAAAACAAGAGCAAAGGTTTCGCTTAATTGATTCCGTCTACTTAATTTTTGTTTGCTCCACAAACGTAAAAAAAATTATTTTGGGGCAAAAAAAGTCATGGTTCTGTTCCTTTATAAACATTGTACCAGGAACGTACCTGATTTTTGTTTGTTTTAATAAACCTAAAAAAATTTAACTAAAGAAATGAGTTTTATTTTCCATCTTCGCATGGTTGTTTCGCTTTATTGCACATATGGCTCAAATAAGCGATTTTCGTTTAATAGCGTCGACGATTCAATTAACCGAGTATCGCTTAATTGAGCTCCCGTTTAATTGTGTCAAATGTCGTGCATTTTTATAAACTCAATTAAGCGGACACTGTAACTAAACAATTTACTGAATACCATAAACGCAATAAAATGAAAAAGAAACTGGAAAGGAAAAGTACGTCCCATGCATAATTTTTCCCCCTGCAGAAACGAAATTCGTCATTAGTAGAGTAAAGAGCATTTACTGAATCTCTTCTACTACGCAATACCCACAAGCTAAGAATTTCTAAAAGAAAACTTTCCTCCAAACATATTTTCTCAGCCATTCATTGGCAAGAGGGTACCATTGCATTTTGTGAGCTTCAACTGAAAAGTCAAATAGAAAACAATTTTGATAAGGTATTTTTAGGCAAAAAATGTTAAATAGCAATTGGATCTTTTAGCCAATAAATATCTGATTTATAACAAAAACTAAAAAAAAAATGGTCAATATGCTAACTTTATCATCCCTGGTACATACATACATACTTTTTTCGTAGAAACTTTTTTTCTTAGAAAAGCTTAATACCAAGAATTTGATATTCCGAAATCCTGTTTTCTTTATTGCTTAAACTTATTTAAATAATATTCACTCATTTAAGCAGTATTTTTTCCAAAAATTACGTAAAATATCTACCATTTACAAAAAATGATGTTTAATAATAATTTTTGAGTCTAATTTGATTAATTCCATGTAAAGTTTTACATAGAGAGTCGATTTGCTGAGGACATCCTTTCTCCTTTTTTTTTTTTTTGACATGCAGAAACATGCACAATGCATGTTCCTGCCAACATGTATGCATTCAAACGTCGTTTTGAGGTGGATCGTAAGAAGTTGTCTCATGTGTCAAAATATTCCAATGTGTATAAGAGAGCATTTTGCAAGCTCTGGATGGCTAAAGAAATCAACAAGTTTCATTGTTTCCCTTCATGGTGTGTGGTAGATTTCAGTTTGTTGTTGGTTTTGGTGCGCTGTTGTTAAAACGTTAAAATTGTGTTACAATTTTGGAAAACAAAATTTTACTTTCAGTTGCTTATTTGCTGCTGAATACGTATGTTGAATAAAATTTCAATTTCGCTTTCTTTCGCGCTGACTTGAAACGAATGAGCGAACGAACAAACGAACGAACGAGTAGATTTGTTAGTGGTGTAAAATTCTACCTAAACAATCTTTTAACGGCGCTTTAAATTCAAATTAAAAAAAAAAATACAAAATTTAAAATAAATTCAAAAGTTAAAAAATAATTTTTTCTTTTGTAATTTGAGTCAAGCCCATAAATTAATAATAATAAAAAATTGTGTTGGGTAAACAGGTTTTTTTTTTTTTTAATTTATGATTTCAATTAAAAGTTGTGTGGCGAAATGTGTCAAGTGAATGCAAATAAATACAAATTTGGAAAATAGGTCAAAGACCTGCTTGAAATTGAAACCAAAAAAACAAGCGGTGAAATATAATTTGAAAAACAAAGAAGTAAAAAGCAAGTGATATTTAAACAGAAATTATACAAAAATTGCAGCAAAATAAATACAAATTGTAAAAAATAAAAGCTGTTCCAAAATCGCAGAAAAATAATTATATGACTTGACATACATACATATACATATGTATATGATATTTAATATTAAACT
Organism: Sturmia bella; assembly: GCA_963662145.1. Taxonomy (NCBI): domain Eukaryota; kingdom Metazoa; phylum Arthropoda; class Insecta; order Diptera; family Tachinidae; genus Sturmia; species Sturmia bella. Next base: position 22,289,024 of record OY759172.1, read on the forward strand.
AAACAATGAAGCTGAGAAAATATTTAAAAATATAACAGCAGTACAAAAGAAAAATCGCCGGCATAAATAAAATATATTTTTTTTTTTTTTTTTATAAAACTGCCTTTTCAATGATTTATGCCGTTTTCTTGACAACATTTTACATAATGTTTCAAAAAAAGTGCAACTAAGCCTGGTTTTAATTCATTTTTATTATTTATTCATAGATTTGACAACGTTTCCTTTTGATCTTGATCTCACTAAACTACTGAAAATCGCAATCTAAGAAAAAGTGCAACATTTCTGGAAAAAAGTGTGGATTTTTTTTCAGAAAAGAAATCGGAAACTAAACAAAGAAACTGAGAAAATATTTTAAAATATAACAGCAGTACAAAAGAAAAATCGCAGGCAAAATAAAACAGACATAAATAAAATATTTTTTTTTTTTTTTTTTTTGAAAAACTGCCTTTTCAATGATTTATGCCGTTTTCGTGGCAACATTTTCCATAATGTTTCAAAAAAAAAGTGCAACTAAGCCTGGTTTTTATTAATTTTTTATTACTTATTCATATATTTGACAACCTTTTCTTTTGGTCTTGATTTCACTAAACTACTGAAAATCGTAATATAAGAAAAAGTGCAACAGTGAGCATTTTTTTTCCAGAAAAGAAATCGGCATTGAAATTAAATTTTCTTATTTATTATTTTATTGCAAGACGTAAAATGTTTTCTGTATAGCAAGTTTATTTGAACATTTCTGATTCTCATTTTGTTCATGAGAATTTTGATATAAGTAGTTGGGCTGCAAACATTCTTTTTCGATTTTTCCAGTATACTGAGGAGTTGATTAGCATCAAGGAAATTTCGCCGGCATATAGACGTCTGAAAAAGTCGAAAAACATTAAGCTCTATTTTTAGACCGAAAATAATACATAAATTTCAATTGGCTCTTATAGCCCATAAATAATAAAGTTTCTTTTTTAATTATAATTGTTAAAAATTTTATCAGGCTTTCTAGTTAGATGTTTACTTCCTCAAAATTGAGAAAGATTTTTTGTGATAAAACTGGAGTGATCAAAATTTGTGAAGAAGGCAAGAGAAGTAAAATTAAAAACTGGCTGGAGAACATACCATGGCGGTGGAAAGTTGATCAATAATATTGAATATAGACAGTCTGAAATGAAGAGCTCAGGTGGTGGGATGGCTGAAATGCTCTGCTGCTTAGAAACAGCATATCAAACTCGGTCATGGCCTGAGTTCGAAGCATATTTGGAAGCTGATGAGCGACGTGCTCGACGTGATACAGCTCGACGTGATACAGTTGTGTACCCCAGCCAGTAAATCTTCAACTTTACTTTTTTTGTCTCCTTTAAAAATGTTAATCACTCTAATTTTATCACAAAAAAAAATCTTTCTCAATTTTGAGGAAGTAAAAATCGAACTAGAAAGCCCAATAAAATTATTAACAATTATATTATTTTATCTATAATTTTTGACCTTTATTGTTAAAATTAATAAAACTTTTTTTTCTTTTTTTTTTTAACAATTAAAGATTCCTGACGATGCTAACAAATTGTTAGCGAAATATCGAAGAATTAATAAAGAAAAATAAAAGACCTTAAGCTTTAAAAAATAGTTTTATTATTATTAACAATTATAAATAAAATAATTTAAATATGAACTTGATTATTTATTTGCTTTAAGAGCCAATTGAAATGTATTAATTCAGGTCCAAAAATTAACCTTTTCAAAAAATGTTTCTTATATTTTTCAGCTGTCTACATTTTTTGACCTGAATTAATACATTTCAATTGGCTCTTACAGCAAATAAATAATTAAGTTCATATTTGAATATTCAAAAACTTTTACTTTTTGATACTTTCAAAAATACAGATCGTAGTAACCAATGGTGACTCGTTGTATAGAAGGTTGCAAATAAAAGTAGAAGTGTTGCAAAACGAAAAAGAAATGTTTGCTGTGTTAAAGGTTTGTTTGAACATTTCTGATTCTCATTCTGTTCATGGGAATTATAGAATAAGTAGTTAAGTTTCGAACAAACTTTTAAGAATTTTTCAAGTCTACTGATGAGTTGATTAGCACCAACGAAATGTCGTCGGCATATAGACAGCTGAAAAATACAATAAACATTTTTTGACCTGAATTAATAAAATAATTTAAGGTCAATGCTGATTTCTTTTCTGGAAAAAAAGAAATCGGCATGAACAGCGCACCATGCAGTCACTTTGAGCGGGTGCAATGGCTTCCCGCGCATCATTTGTGTATTTTTGCTGCCCCAGAAGCGATAGTTTGGCTTGTTCACGTACCCGCTGAGGTGAAAATGAGCCCCATCGCTCATTATGACTTTGGACGAAAATTCGTCCGCTTTCTTGGGGAGTGTATCGCTTCATGGCTTGTTCACTTGTAGTCTACAGTAGTCTAGTTCACAAATGCAAAAACAGATTTCCATTAGGGTGATTTCTTTTGGGCCCACTTTGTACTTACAATGCAGATATTTCATTTTATATGGGAAAGCTCATTAAAATCTGTTCGATTTTTATTAAAAATGTCGAAACAGTAGATTTCGCTTTCGTAATATGTAAATGGACTATTAATTGAACTTCCCGTTTTTATAACTTGTTTTTTAGGTTAAACACATAAAAATTTAAAATTACCTAAATTAAATTCTCAAACAATTAAAATGACTCTTTAATAAACAAAGTAAAAAGAGAGAGAGAAAGAGAGAGAGAGAGAGAGAGAGAAAGAGAGGGGAACATGGAAAACAATCACAGATTAAGCATAAATACCGCCAACTCTGAAAATCATCGTGGTTCAGTGTCGTCCACCAATTCGTTGGATGTGCCCATAACGCCAACGCGATCGCCCAAAAAAGTATCGTTCTCCGATGATTTGCCCAACGCCACCACCACCACAATAACGACCACAACCAGTCCCACCACACCCGGCATCAATTCAGCAGCGATCAGCTGCTTAACCAACAACAACAACACCAATAATTGTGATTTTCACAACACAAATAACAACAACAACGACAATAAAACTACCTCGGATTTAGTGAAAAATTATACCTCATCAGAAACAACAACAACAACAGCTATGACCAGAGATGATAAAGAGCCAAATCCTTTGGACTATGTGCTGGCACAAGCTGGCCAATATTTAAATAAATTACACGGTTCGCATTCAAACTCAACAGAATCTCAGCCAATAACCGCAAATACCATCAATTCTCTCAGCAATAAATTTACCAGTAGCTTAAATATAAATTTAAATAGTCATGAAAATGACAACCAGACATTCAGGGAGGGGACTACGAACTCACCGGCCATATTAATTTTAGATAATGATGAAACGGACAGCCGTTGCAGATCAGCAATACCATCAAGAATCTCCTTGTCCAGCACAAATGCGACCTGTTCAACAGAATTATTAACTGGTACAACAACAGCTGCAGTAAATGAAGCACCCTATAAACCGCCCCGAACAGTTTTATCTTACACTGCTGCCGCCACCGCCGCCGCTGCCTCACCCCCACCTTCAGCTTCTTCTAACATGCAAGAGATCAACGAACAGCAGGCAAATAATGCTGTTCACACCTCCAAATACTTGGAAAGGTACAACATTAATTTAGATAAAAACAATTGTAGTTCCATGGAGTTGGAGGCGAGACGTGATAAAATTCGTTGGCTGCTGATATCGGAGTGCAGCGCCCTGTTGGGGGAGGGCAAACATACCAGAGAGAGATTTCGCAAGTTGTTTTTGGAAGAGGTAAAGTATTTACAAATTGTAACTGTTTTATCGCTGTTTAATAACAACAACAACAACAACAACAACAACGAAAAAATGTATTTGCTTAAAAAGAAATTTAATTATTAAAATGTCAGCTCTTTGCCTGACTAATTTAACAGTTCAATTGAACACGTACCTTGAAAAAGGTGTTGCTGGTAATTAAAAGCATTTCCGAAATAAACATTTCTAGACTAATCAAAAAAAAAAAAAAAACAAAACGAACTCTAATGCAGAGGAATGTGACTCAATTGGGTAACTTTTATCTCATATGAAGACATCAAAGGCAGCAAGCAGAATTACGAGATGGTAGCAAAGTGGGGGAAATGGCCAATTAGCTGGTACTTTTTGGCAAACTTTCTTTGTGAATTTTAGGGTTTCGTACTCACAGAGTAAAATCGAAAGGGAACAACAACAGAAAATTAAGAACGAAAGGCTGCTCCCATACAAGAAACTGAAATGTGCTGTAACTTTTGAGCCGTAAGAGATAGAGACTTAAATTTTGCACAGTATGTGCAGCTAACCAGGCCTACACAACAACAAAAAAACCCGAAATAGTACAAACTGAACATTTAAATATTGTCCTTTGCACGGGGACACCCTCTAATTTACAAAATTGACTATAGTTTTTGAACCGTAAAAGATAGAAACTTAAAATTTGTTCTTCCAGGATAATTAATTCGCAGCGTGCCTCTACAAAAGCAAAAAATTAAAGTAATAAAAAGTATAAAACTAAAGGGTACCCTATAACGGGTTATCCATTTTGCGGTTTCAAAAGTAAACGTAAATAAAACACATATAAAATATTTTTTTTCCACAATATTTCTTTTTTATTATAAAGTTTATGTGTAAAACACTACATCATTTAAATGAACACCACGCAAAAGTGTGGCCAGCATTGATTCTTTTGAGGCAATTTTCGACCACTTTTTGACACATATTGGACGGGCGGTATGTCAGCCATACCTTGACGAATGTTGGTTTTTAAGTGCTCCAGAGTTAATAAAGGTTTATCTACATAAACACGGTCTTTTGGGTAGAAAAAAGTCTAATGCGGTCAAATGGCACGATCTTGCAGGCCAGTTGATATCGCCACGACAAGAGACTACGCGGCCAGCAAATGTCTCTTGCAATAAAGCCACATTCGCTCTTGCCGAAACCACATATTCTCCAAGTCGTATTCTTCAATAGCAGGCAAAAAAAGTCGCTTATCATATGACCATAACGCTGCGAATTGACGGTGACACTTGTTCCATCGTCGTTTTTGAAGAAGTAAGGTCCAATCACACCTTCGTACCAAAAAGCGCACCAAACAATGACTTTTTCTGGATATAATTGCCTCTCTTCAATTACTTGAGAATACTCAGAACCCCAAATACGACAATTTTGTTTATTAACATACCCATCGAGTGAGAAATGTGCTTCAACGCTGAAGAAAGTTTTGTTCGAAAAATCGCCGTCCACCGCCTGTTGTTCAAGCACCCATTCCACTGTGAATGGTCAGCTGGCTTCAGTTGTTGTGTGAGCTGGACTTTATATGGCTGCAGGTGTAGATCGATGTAAATGCAAAATACGCCATAATGTGCCGTAAGACAGTCCGAATTCCTGAGAACGACGAGGAATCAACACATTCGGCTCTTCGGCAACATTTTCAGCGGAACGAGCGAAATGATGATGCACAGGCCTTACAATTTTTTGTAGCCGCTTCAGTCTCCTCAAATTTCTTCACAATTTTGCCAACTGCTTGTGTGGTTGGACGTTAATGTAAACCATAAGGTCCTCCTCTTAAACCACGATATGTGGGGATGTGGCAGAATCACCATTTTTGTAGTGTGTTTTGATCATTTTTATGCGTTGTGTGATGGTTAAGCGAAACATTTTCGTCAGTGACAGACTTTCAACTGAGAATGAAAAAATTGGTTTAACAATTTAGTTTGACAGATGTCGAATTCCAGTCCTATACTTTTCAAACCACAAAATGGATAACCCGTTATTATTATATAGTAAAATAATTGAACATTTTTTAAGATTCTCAAGTCTACTGAAGAGCGGATGGGCAGCCGGAAAATGTCGAAATGTCGACATGTGGACATAATATATGTGTATACATATTAAGGTCGTGATACACTATCCTACTGAATCTACTAAAAATGGCATGTATGTATGTGTGTCCAAAAGGTGTGATGGCCTGGACGAAAAGTGTATGTGTGAAGAGACTTTTTGACAAGTCTGTGCGATTTGCTATTTTTTTGAAATTTTTCCAAACTATTATTTCCTAGGCGATCAGAGTTGCCTTTTCGAAGATGTTTAGAAAAGTATAATTGTGTGGCAGGGTCGATGCGACTTTTTATAGTGGGACAGAATTCCATTAGAATTATAAAGCTAGCAATTTTCAGTGAATGAATCGTACGATTGAATAGTTTAGTGTATCATGGCTTTTAAAGATATTGGATAGATAGTGAAATAAATGAAAATTTTTTAAGATTCTTAAGTCTACTGAAGAGCGGATGGGCAGCGGATGGGAAATGTCGACATATAGACATGCTGCACAGAGAAAAAAGCACCTAATAAAGTAGAACAAAATCAATAAGATATCTCTATGGTTTTTTTTTCAAGAAGGATTCCTTATTATTTTAAATGGGAATACCTTATTGAAAAAACAACAATTAATGAAATTAAAAAGATGATTTACGTGTGTTTATATAGGAAACTAATAAAACCAATAGGGAAAAATTTATAGGATAACCTAATAAAATCAATAAGAAATCCTTATTGTATACAATTTACAAGAAAACCTAATAGAATCAATAAGTTCTTCTCTATAGAATTTTTTTTTTTTTTTTTGGTACCATGCAAATCGGAAACTGAGTAAAACCAACCGTGAGTAACAAGTTTTCTTCTTGGTTTTATGTGTTTTTCTTGTTGAGACAATTAATAAGATTTGCAACATGGAAATAATAAGAAATACCCATAGTAAAATCTTCTTTTTTCTCTGCTGGGATACCCCTCAGCCTAAAAACGTTTCAAAGAGAAAATCTTATTGAATCTATTAGGAAGTTTTCGCTCTGTGTGCATACTTATACATATTATTAAGCTTATAGCTTCAGATTGTGATTTTTTTTTTTTTTTGGTTCCTCGGCAAACGTAAATATTATTTTAACGAAAACGTCATAAAAATGCCCAACTTGGTTTGATTCAAGCTGTTAAATGAACGAACAGGTGAAGAAATTTGTAAGTATGTATGTATGGTTCTTGTGTTTATCTGCACAACAATTGAAGCAACAACAACAGCAATGATAATTAATTGATGATACGAGTATGTTAATTTTTGAGTGTTGTTAAGAAAATAAATTCCCATATTTTTCTCTTCTCGCTGGAATTGCTATTTCCAATACTCTTACGATAAATTATGCAAATTTATGGTTAAACTCAAACTTAAATATTTTAAAAACGTGCCTGCGGACTTTTGTTTTTTTTTTCGACTGTCTGCCAGTTATTTATTAAGCCATTCACATGACTGGGATTCTTTAAATAGGAATCAAGGTTAAACAAAAAAAAATTATTATTTTCGTCTCTGTTTTGTATGCCAGTACCGGTTGTAAATATTGAAAAATTCCAATTACAAAAGGGAAAGAAACAAATAAGGCACTTTTCAATATGAAGGCTAAAATAATTTGCAATTACACTACGTGATCGAAGGCTAAAAACGTTTATTTACTTTATTTTCTTTCAATTTTAATTTAAAAAAAAAAAAATAATAAAATATCTAAATCTCATTTTAATAAGGTTTTGTAAAATGTATTAATTAAGGTCTGTATGCACGCACCTCTTACGGAACTTCAGGTTTGCAAAAGAAGGGTGAGTGGTAAAAAAAAAACTGACTGGGATTCAGCTCGGTAAATACAGGGTGTCTGGTGGCAAATTTTTTATTTTTAAATACATAAATAAACACAAATGGCTTAACAACACACAACAGTGCGTTACATAAGTATACGCCTTTAAACCTGTTCAAGGTTTAAAGGCGCTTTCTCAGTGGGTTAATGTGTTGCTGAAGAAACGGAAATGTGTACATATGTATGTATGTACATTAAAAATGGAAAATATATGAAAATAAAATTAAAGTGTGCAATGCATATGAAGTGTGCAAAAATGCTCAGTAGTGTAGTTCAGCAATTATTTTTAACGCTAATAAAATCGTTTAAATAACATAACATATAAATTAGCGCTTTTCGTAGTCAGCAACACTCTCTATTAAGCCCGTATGATACTTCATTTTTCTTTCATTAATTGGTATAGAATTGATAGAAAGAAACAGCAAGTGCTAGAAAGAACCAAATATACAAAACGTAAATAAAACTGTCATCTTTTTTCTGAGTGTTGTATTCTTTTTATTTCAGGAAAGCGATAGGAAATAAAAATGTTCCAAAAAACAAGCGTTAAATCGCAAAAATTTCCCATGACACAGCAACATGCAAGTTTGAAATGTCAATTTTAAGTTGAAAAATTTTAAATTTTTTTTTGACATAATCTGATTTTTTAGCGATAACTTGAACGAAAATGTTAACAGTTTTGCATTTATCTTAATATAGTTGAACTCTTTGCACATACTAAATTCTACTATTACATTATATATGCACTGTTCTCCCAAATTTAAACAATGCAAGAAAAATGTAGTGTCATACGGGCATAATAAAGAAATTCGCAGGCGTATAAAATCAGCTGTTTTTAATTGTCACCGCTTAACTACAACAAACACTTCATGTATTTTGTTGGTAGAAATCGTTAAAAGCTGTCAGCCATTTGTTCATATTTGTGTGTTTGTGCTGTGTATTTTGACAGTCTTTCGGGCTAAAAACAGTAGTCAGCTGGGCTTGTAAGGCCCAGACCTGGTATCGAGATACTTTGCCAGGCGGATCAACTACAGGTGGTAGCAATTCAATTCGCTTCAACTTTTTCTCTCGAGTGGTCACACGTTTTGTTGTCGTTTGCTCTCAGCTTTGACAACTCAGAAGAAAAAATCGTGGAAAAATGTTGAAGCGAATTGGGATGCGGGCACCTGTAATGGATTCGCCTTAACAACTCAGAAGATAACAAGGCGAATCAACTACAGGTGGTCGCAATTCAATTCGCTTCAATATTTTCTCTCGAGTTGTCATACGTTTTGTTGTCGTTTGCTATCAGCTTTGACAACTCAGAAGATAAAATCGTGGAAAAATGTTGAAGCGAATTGGGATGCGGGCACCTGTAATGGATTCGCCTTAACAACTCAGAAGATAAAAATCGTGGAAAGCTGTTGAAGCGAACAGGGATGCGGGCAACTGTAATGGATTCGCCTTGTTTATCACCAAAACCTAAAAACTTTGTGTAAATTGAAAAATTTTGATAGACATAAAGAAAAACATGTGGCCCGAAGACTTAAAAAAACCCATGTAAAAACACGTCGTGGGGCTACTGCATTTATTATCTTGTTGTCGTCACTTCGCTCTTCAGATAATTTATAAAATATGCTCAGCATGTTTTTGGTGTTCATGTAAATTATTTCCCATTTTAAAAAGCCATTATCAATAAATTTATATTGGCACAAAAGAAAACAAAGAGACATTATTGCACGTGTGGATTAATAATATATACATACATACGTGTGCATATATGTATGTATTATGCAAAATAGCTGAATGACTTCTTGTTGTTTATTAAAGATTTTATTGCTATTATTATATAATTAATTAAAATTTTTGCTAAGTCAACACTTCCAGTCGGGTATTAAACATTTGATCAACATGATCAGCTAAAATCAGCAATTCGAAATTCAAATGCAAAACAAACATTGAATTAAATTAAATCATTAACATGGTTTCTACCATAACACGTCATTTTAGATTTAAATGAAATTCGTGTTAAAATGCAGAAATAATAGAAAGAGAGAAAAACAAAAACGATCGTATTAATGAAAGTCACATCAAAAATTTCCTGATCTGTTTAATACGTTTCGACGACAACATGGTTTATGAAGACGACAGAAGACAACAGTGCTAAAAAGAAAAACTGCATGATGTTTCTTCATTTAGAAATATGTGTGGTCCTTATGAGAATTTATTATTCCCAGCTTTTCTACTGGCATACATTTACACGTACCATATACGAGGTTAGTTTGACAATTCTGTTGGGCATTAGAGTAAAATAAAAATGTTATTTCAGCAGATTGTGTTTATGCGGAGTCGATTCGTAACTAAAAAACAATTAAGAGTGCTACAAACGGCCATGCCGAGTCTGATTTATCCTTTACCAAAGTGTAATTAAAAATGTTGCTGCATAAATGTGCAATATCTGGTTAAAACAAGTCTCCTAGTTTATTTAAAAAAAAACAATTACCCAGCCAGCACAATAAGAACAAAGAAGAATTTTCCATAAAATATAAAATAATATCAAATGCGCTGTATACAACATATGTATATGAGTTTGTGTGATGGTAATTTCCCACATCTGCAGAACAATCAATTCTAAGTGATAGACAACGATTCGTTTGCCAGTTGTCTGCCAAGAATCACTCTGCACCACGACCAAGCGAGCTCTCACACTTCGACTCAAACAACTGCATTTTTGAGCACCCAAAACGTCGATTTGATCAGTCATGCGCCGTATAGTCCTGACTTGGCACCGAATGACTGCCTTTTATTGCTGGACGTAAAAAACAAACTGAGAGGTCAACGTTTTTCGTCACCTAAAGACGCGATTCCTGCATGTTTTGGAGGTACCTCAACAATTAAGCTTCGTATAGACGGTTGTCAGATCTTACAATATTGTAAGACCTAACAACGTGCTGGCAATCTTCTAGAAATACAAAATTATCAGCATTTAGAAAATTATCAGTTCAGACAATTGCAAGAAAATCTTACAATCTCATTGCCAGACAATTGCCGGACAATAAATTTAGCTACCAACGAAATTTGTCAGCTTACACGGATGTAAGATTTTCTACGTATCAAAAATTGCCAGCCAATTTTCATTATCAAAATATACACACACACACATACACACCCACACATCCCATTATTCTAGCTCAATAATCATGTTTTTAATTTTTTTATTCTCTTTTCTGCAACTTTTTACCTCTCGTACTCACATTTTTACTATTCTCTTGTTTTTTCTCTCCCTTTCGTACACACACATTTTTCTTCAATATTCTTTGTCATTACTCTGACAATGACGCCATTGTAATTTGTTGAGAATTTATGCATCTTACAATATGCCAATGCCTGACAATGTACTAGCAATGATGATGCCAAAGTGTTCAGACGATAACTGACAATTAATTCTTAGGTACCTGGCCTGCCAATGCTTTTGCTTACAATATTGTCAGCAAGAAATTGTAAGTTCTCACGATTGGTTAAAAATATTCTATACATTTTCTGACAATATTGTAAGATCTGACAATCGTCTATACGTAGCTTTAGAGTGGCAGAAGTTTTTCACCAATTGGCTCAAACACATGCATAAATAAATGTGTAGATATTCAGGGGGAATAAATTCAAAAACAATAAAGTGCTTTGTGACGATTAATATTTGTTTTTGTTCTCTATTCCCGAAGGTAAATCTGATTTCAACTAATATATGTAGGTATGTATCAAGTCTCTTGTCTACAATTATGTAGACAATACGGTGAGAAAAGTGGCAAATTGCTATTTTAGTAACCCTGATGGTCACGCTGGTCTCATTAGTTGCGTATAGTTTTAAGCTTTTGTTGTTGTATTTATTTAATCTCTGTAATTCAAGGCCTTCTATCCGCCAAGGCGAATCTATTACAAGAGCCCGCATCCCAATTCGCCTCAAAATTTTTCCATGATTTTATCGCCCGAGTTGTCAAAGCTGAGAGCAAACGACAATAAAACGTGTGACAACTCGAGAGAAAATGTTGAAGCGAATTGAATTGCGATCACCTGTACGTGATCCGCCTTGCTATCCACCTTTCATTGCTCCAGATGGGAAGTAAGAGGATGGCGATCACTTTGTTTGTAGGCTAATCTTCAGCATTGTGACCGTAACTTCGCAACCCTCCACAAAACCGAGCCTTTTACTTACTTACAGTCTATAGTATTTCCTTATTATTAATCATTTTCAATTCTTTGTTACGCTTTCTTCTTGTTGCTTTCAATTTTAAAGAAATTTGAAATTACTTTCGTTTGAAATGGATTTAAGAGCGGCATATAAGAAATGCTATCTATCGATAACTGACCTCGTATTGAAATATAAATTTATAATGCTGTACTTACAAGCATCTAAACATGTGTTAGGTAAACAGTCTTTTGCTGGAGTTTCATTAGAATCATTAAACATTAATAAGCTGTTTGATGTTAATGGACAGCACAGTGGAAAACGAATAAAATTCGATGCTAAAATTAGAAATACTTGTGGCTTAAGAGTGTCCTACGAAAATTAAAATACAAATGCACTTGACAGCATTGCAAAATTTACACAAAAAAAAAAGGAATAAAATACAGCCCATTCAGATTTTTCTACTTCAAATTGTTATTAAAAAAAAAAAAATACTAGAACCGTTTAGCACCTTTTTTTTAGCACTTAACATGTTATCGAATTATTGTTACACTTTTCTTTAGGCAGACAATTCACAACACCACCTGACCACTCCAGACTCCTTTAAGAAAACCTATAAAAATTTAAGTTTATTACAAGTCCCAAGTGGTTCTTGAGAAGAAGAAAAAAAAAACAACAAACAAGTTCTTAAAAGGAACAAGTCGCCATTTAAAGTTCTTTATTTTGTTAATTAAAAGAATTCTTTATCATTATGGAAAATGTCTGAAGTTACATACATAATAAATTCTTTATCTTTTTTATTATTATTATTATTATTTTTTTTTTTTTTGTTTCAACAGGAATTCCAACAGAAACTCTTTCACTTGTTCGATTTGGATGGAAATGGTTATTTGGTGCAGGATCGTTGGATTGAACATTTAAAAGGACGTTTAACGTAAGTTGTAATTTTTTTTTTTTTCCTCATTTTTATGTCTTAACAAAATACTTGTTTTATTCTTAATCACTTGTCAAGGAATTTTTGTGTAAAACATTTCTTACAACCGTTCAGAGATACAGGCATACATGTGTACATAAATGACCAAGAACATGTTAACATGAGTTGAAAGAAAAATTAAGTTTTGAAACATTTAAATAAACACGGTGTTACAAAGTAAAAAGAGTTATACAGGGTCCGCCATCTAACGTTTTTTTTTTCAACTAGTACTTATTTCGTGAATGGTAACACTTAGCTCATGTCCGATTTGACAGATAATTAGTTTTATCCTTCCGCTGAACGAATATGGTTCTGTATACGCTTCGCTAAGTGGGCCTGCGATCGACTCAAACATGTGTTAAAGCTGTAAGATGTGGGAGAGCCCTCTTTCCTCTACCAAAGAGAAATGCATCCCTTAATCAGAAAAATAAGTTATTACTTTATCGAATGTGTATTCGACCGATTCGACGGATGACAGGTGTGGTCTACAAAATGAGCAAAAACTAACCTGAAAAAGCTTCAGATCATCCAAAATGAAAATTTGAAGATTATATATAACCTATCCAGACGCTACCCTACAATAGACCTGCGCACAAACTTTAAAGAAAATTTATTTGAAATTGTAATTTAACACAAAGATTTGAACATCGCAACAGAGTTTCAAACTATGATTTGATACAAAATTTGTAGCACTGAAATCTTCAACAACTTCTGTCATGAAGATGGCTTACCGTATACGGTAACCAAATTCCAAATTTCGAACCCTTGTATAACGAAATCAAATACCATCAGTGACGGCACGCCATCGGCTGTGAAACAACTGGCTAGTAAATGTTTCAACAGCTGCTTGTGTTTTAAAAAAACAACCCTGATCGAATGATATGTATTATCGTTTAGAAAATTTTCAAAAAACGGTGAAGTCTTATGGGATGTCAATTTTTTTATCGTATTATTTCTCGTCTTCATAACACATTGCATTCACACCTTCACACTTGCACGTTTTATAATAGTCTGAATTGACCTTTAATAATATCCCAAACTTAGTATTAATATTAATATATTTATATTGTATGATGATGGAAAATAAAAAACGGAAAAAAACGGAAAAAAACGGAACGGAGTCTACAGCAAATATACTATGCACATATTTTTAACTGTAAATTTATATTTCTCTTTCTTTTTATTATTGCCGCTTTGGAGTCATAACTTGAACGCACTACTTGTACAAGTTCCATATTTTTATTGTACAACACTAAAATCTTTTTAATAAAAGGCAGTTTTTCTTCCATTTTTATACCCTTCACATAAATGTGTAAGGGTATATATAAGTTTGTGATTCCGTTTGTAACGCATTGAAATATCCATCTAAGACCCCATAAAGTATATATATTCTGGATCAGCATCAATAGCGATTACGATTGAGCGATGTCCGTCTGTCCGTCTGTCCGTCTGTCCGTCTGTAGTCGTTGAAATACCGTTTCTGAGAAAACGGTTTGAGATAGAAACCTCATTCTTTCGCTAAAACGTGTGAAACCCCGGTAGTGGGTCTGCTATTGAAATTCATTAAGATAGGTCCACGGATAGCCGAGATATATTCAAAAAACCGGGTTTTGAGGGGTATTTTGTGCAATTTTTGTATTCAGATTTTTGAAAAAAAATTTTGTCTTAAAAACTAAACCATATCATTTTTAGTGCCCATTAAATCCTAGAAAAAAAGGAATTTTTGAAATCGGCCCATATATATCCGAGATATAGCGTCTCCCGATTTTTCAAGAAATCGGCTTTATAAGCCAAATAAGACAACTTTTGGCACCGAAGATCAATCAAAATGGTATATATAGGCTATTTAGAGGCAAAAGTGGAAAATTTTTCCACATCGGCCCATATACACTCGAGATATAGCGCCTCCCGTTTTCTCAAGAAGTCGGCTCTAAAAGCCAAATAAAACAACTTTTGGTATCAAAAATCGATTAGAATGGAACATATAAGGTGTTTAAAAGCAAAATTGGAAAATTTTTGAAATCGGTCCATATATATCTGAGATATAGCGACTCCTGATTTTTCAAGAAATCCGCTCTTTAAGCCAAATAAAGCAATTTTTGGCACTAAAAATCAATCAGAATGGTACATATAGACTATTTAGAGGCAAAGGTGGAAAATTTTGGACATCGGCCCATATACACTCGAGATATAGCGCCTCAAGTTTTCTCAAGAAGTCGGCTCTAAAAGCCAAATAAAACAACTTTTGGTACCAAAAATCGATCAGAATGGTACATATAAGGTGTTTAAAAGCAAAATTTGAAAATGTCTGCAATCGGTCTATATATACGTGAGATATAGCGTCTCCCGATTTTTCAAGAAATCGGCTCTATAAGCTAAATAAAACAACTTTTGGCACCAAAAATCAATCAGAATGATACATATAGGTTAGTCAGAAGCAAAACTGGAAATCTTTTTGTCATCGGCCCATATATGTTCGAGATATAGCGCCTCCCGATATCTCAAGAAGTCGGGCCTGGAAGCTAAACGAAACAGTTTTTTTGCACTAAATATTTGTCGGAATGGTACATACAGGCTGTTTAGGGGCAAAATTAGAAAATTTTTGGACATCGGCCCATATGCACCCAACTTTTGGTACCAAAAATCAATCATAATGGTACATACATATGTATATAATATTATATACATATGTATATAATATTTGCGATCATGTATGAATGTATGTATGTATGTATGTATGTATGTATGTATGTATGTATGTATGTATGTATGTATGTATGTATGTATGTATGTATGTATGTAGATACGTTTGTATGCATGTAGGTATGTATGTATCTACATACATATGTATGTATGCATGCAAGTATGTTAGCATAAACAATTTTTTTGCTTTGTTGTAAAAATGTGTATGTATGTACATATGTATACACGAGCTTGAAAATGAAAGTGATATAAAGAATTGTTGAAAAAAGGGTACGCAATGAAATTCTTTTAAACAATTGCGTCTTCAAATTCATTCACACAAAAAATCATTTTGGGTTTCCCTACGTACTTACATATGTACATACACACACACATGTGTATGATGATACGCAATAGATCATCAACAACGTGCACAAGAAAAAAATAATTTTGTAAAAGCAAGCAATGTAAATATGTATGGATGTATATATGTATGTATATAATCATTGTTTTATGGAACACACTGAAAATATTCAATAATAAAGAATTTATTTTAGAGTTTTCTATTATAGATACATACATACATACGTATGCATGTACCCACATACGTAAGTAAATTGAAAAGAAAATCACACTTAATGGCAATGTTTAGCATTATAATTCAAAAATAATGCAATTATATGCAATTTTTTGTTAAATAAATTTTACTATAAAGTTAACTGATAAATAATTAAGAAATACATTTTGCTTTTCTTTATTTCATTGATATTAAAAAGAATTGGTGTCACCCAGTGGTTGAACTTGAGCATATTAGGAATTATTTAAATAAAAGTTTTGCAGCCTGTGTTAAATCCCGGTAGAGGATCTGATATTGAAATTCAGAAAAAATCGGCCCATTTAAAAGCCAAATAAAACAACTTTTCGCACCAAAAATCAATCGGAATGTATGTACCATTGTGAAGGGTATTTAAGATTCGGCCCAGCCGAATATAGCACTCTTACTTGTTCTTATTCAATTCAATTCAATTTATTGTTCTTCATATAGCATATGTGTTTACAATTACAACTTAAATTTATATTACAATAGTTCAAGTCCTTTTTTTTCCTACTTTTTCTACTTAGTAAATTTTAGTAAATATGAAAATTATACATATACAATATTTGCAAAAAAAAACAACAACTTTTTTTCAGCTGTCAAATACTAATTGAGTTAGCGCAATATTTGTATGTATGAACGCAAAAAATATTATGTCAATAAACTGAATATTATCTCAATTAGAAATGCATGTATGAACAAGGTATTAAGCACAAATATAACTTCTAAAAAGTGTTTACCATATATTCAGACTTTGACAACTGAAATTACTTTACCCCAACAAAAGCATGTATTAGTTTGTGTGTGTGTTGTGCGGCGAATTCTAATGCACCTACCTGCCTGCAAGGCGAATCCAATACAGGTGCCCGCATACCAATTCGCTTCAGCATTTTTCCACGAATTTATCTTCTGAGTTGTCAAAGCCGATAGAAAACGACAACAAAACTTGTGACGTCTCGAGAGAAAATGTTGAAGCGAATTGAATTGCGACCACCTGTACTTGATTCGCCTTGCCTGCCTGTTAACAAGGTGGATCAACTACAGGTGGTCGCAATTCAATTCGCTTGAACATTTTCTCTCGAGTTGTCATACGTTTTGTTGTCGTTTGCTATCAGCTCTTCTGACAGCTCAGAAGATAAAATCGTGGAAAAACGTTGAAGCGAATTGGGATGCGGGCACCTGTAATGGATTCGCCTTGCCTGGTAATGAATCTGCCTAGCACCCTACTCTATATACTTTTGAGCGTTTTGGTCATCAGCTTCAAAGAAGGAACTCTGAACGCATAGAAACAAATATTTTTTTAAATACACTTTTAGTCCAGACTTTCACAGCTTTTGAGCGCAAATGCCAGTTTTAATAAATCGTGCGAATGTGTGGGATAATGATTTACAGCCTTTGGCTATTAGCATTACTTTTCTACTTAAATATTTACACTGGTATTCATAAAAAATAAAACGTTGCTCAAATACATTTTAGAGAAAATTTTATATGAAAAATTTGTCGTAAAATGTGTTTCAACAATGTTTTATTTTTTATGAATACCGGTGTTAATGTATTATAATAAATAAGCACTAATCCATCTATTTTTATTGAATTTTGTTTGCTAAAAACTTTTAATTGATTTTTCCAGCGATGACAGGCAAATGGATTACGCTGAACGATTGGAATCGGTGGCGTATGTGATTTGTGGCGAACAAAGTGAAATCACTTTTAAAAACTTTTCAGAAATATGGCAGGCACGTGGGGTAAGTTTTAGCGTGAGGAAAAGAAAAACGAAACGTAAAGTTTAAATAGGAACTAAGGTAACTCAATATCAGGTAGCCGCATAACGACAACAAACACTTCAGTACTTTGTTGGTAGAAAACTTTGAAGTTCTGTCACCCATTTATTCGCTTGAGTGGGTTTGTGTTGTGTATTTTGACAGTGCTTCAGTTCTAAAAGCAGTAGTGAGCTGGGCTTGTAAGGCTACCTGGTATAGAAGTACCATTAAGCAGTAGTCAGCTGGGTTTTTACGGCTACCTAGTATCGGGCTACCTTTATAGAAACCATATAAGAGTATTAATTTTATAATTTCTTTAGTTGGTACAGTGCAAGCTCGTTATTCGCGACGGTCCGGTTAGTAGGAGGGCTTCGTCATTTTTTATATTGCCTGTTCTATAATCGCAACAGCTTACGAAAATTAGGTTCTATTTACGAGACTATCTGTTTTTTTTTCCTAATTTGATTACAATGTCGATAGCCAAAAAAAAAAGGGAAATAACCTTTTTGGTTGATTTCGATAAACAATTTTGTCTGTTAATGACAGCAATAATTTGATATAAAAAAAATAAATCGCTTAATATAACATCTCTTCGCACAACATATATTTAAATAGATTCTATAAATACAATTTACTTGCATTACAAGTTGTATAACTGCCTGTTCCACAATGTCACAAGAAAATGTAAACGATCGAAATGCAGTCGCTCGATTTCGAATCAGTTTGGATTCCTCTATGTCGACAGCTTGCGTTCGTCTTGAAATTTTTTTCATTTATTTTACAGAGATGCCAGATCGGTAAATTAAAGTTTTGGTGGATTTTTTATTGAAGTGTGGAAAAAAAACTACTAAATTGTTCTGGTGTAAATACAACCCTCCTTGAAACTGGTCAGCTGTATCAGAAAAACCAAAGCAAACACATTCATAAATAAGTACAAAATAAAAAAGCGAATATCTTGAAACTGCGTAAATAGTTTTTGTGCTGTTTTAAAATTTGAAAGTATTTTTTATGTGTGTAAAGATAAATACGTATTTAAGTCCCGGGACTCAAACCATAATGTTTAGCAAAGCCACATTTTGAAGTTAGCAGAGCACTGTTAACGAGTTAACAGCGCTATTTTTATAACAGATGACAATTGTGGAGAAGATTAGTGGGTTTTATGGAAAAATGAGGACTTCTGCGAAGTAGTGACCACATCGAAATGGTGGTCTAGAGGGTTGGCTATGACTTGTGGTACCTGGGATAACTAAAATAATTTTTAGAGTCCCACAAAATGACTTTTAAAAACACTCCATTTAAGAAATTTCTGGATAAGATGAGTGGGCTCATGGAAAAATGAGGATTTTATATAATTACAACAAAAAAACAGATACACGTTTTTTTTTCATCCCTACAATTATGTATCTATCCTCTACGGAATTTCAAAGCAAATGAGGTTTTTTCTGTCGCGCAATAGTGCACACGCGAGGAAATAATTGCCTCAACAAAAGTATCAAAAACTTTTGAGTTTTGCCTCAAGCAAAGCCGATCGCATGTACATGTAACGGAACCAGCACCTTCCCACGCACACAACCAAACGAGTGACGAGTTTATTGCACCTGTCCAGGGCACTTGATATTAATAGAAATACATACAAAATATCTTTAATATTTACTTTAACTTAAACTCTTAGATTTTAGATAAACTGTATCGCTTAATAGACACTGATGGCACAAACTCCATTTCCACAAATCAAATAATGGAATTCATATCACATCTAACAAATCTAAGGTAAGTTCTTAAGCCATCTATTTTGAGTTACTTTTGAATAACGCAAAGAACACAGACAAACAAAGTTAACTTTACTTTTGCTATTTAAGATTTATGTTCTTGTTAAGAATTTACAATTTGTAAAACAAATAGATTTTTTTCCCATACAATAGTGAGGCCACAACAGAAATAAAAGAAGTAAAAAGACAGCAGAAATTCAAGAATAGAAAATAGTTGCAAGATGATACACTCAGAAAAAAAAATACATTCGGCCATATTCTGCTTTTGAATAGTACTCTCGAATTGTCTTCTGACAGCAAAAAATATATTTCTAGAATAGCGACATTGTGGGAGTCAATGCAATAATTCTATAGGGGGAAACAAACGAGGAAAAATCGGAGCGACTGCTAAGACTTAGCAAGCCCGAATTAAGTATAATAATGGGAGTGATGACAGCACGCTTTCAACTACTGGCGCATGGGAATATCGCGAGGAGATAAATGTAGAGCATGTGGGGAGGAAAGCGAGACATTAGAGACAATGCCCCGCCTTCTCACAAATACGGTCCCGATATCTTGGCAGAGACCCCTTATCAGACATAAGCCAATGACAGGGCATATGCCGGAGGAAATTAAGGAACTTTGTGAATGACACGGAGTTTGTTCATGGTTAAATCCGGGAAGCGCCCAACAAGCCTATATTGGCTTAAGTGTATGTCACAAAACATCGGCAAACGTAACTCTCTAACCTTAATCTAACCCAACCTAAAGACAACAAAGAAGTGGTGCACTTGGCAATTTCTTTAAGTGCATTTTGAAAGAACTGCCAACGTTGGACATCAGCAACAAGCCACATTTAAAATGTTGGCCCGGCAAAACAGGAAAAAATAGCAATTAATCAATTGCAACGAAATACATACATATACTTAAAAATATTTCGTCCATCTTCAATTTCTTTAGCAGTTTAGGCAAAAAAAAAACACACACACACACACAACAGAAGAAAACTTTGATACTGACTTATGATGTAGATATTTTCGTTGTAATCATTTAATTAATCTTTAATTTATTACGAAACCTTAACTAAACAACTTGTTGTAAAAGTTATCGACTTTTTTGTAATTTAATGCTTTTAAATACTGAATCATGTTGTAATGAGCGTTTGCATAAATTTATTAATTAATTTCTTTCTTCCTTCCTTGCAACAGACCACG
Source organism: Sturmia bella (assembly GCA_963662145.1). Taxonomy (NCBI): domain Eukaryota; kingdom Metazoa; phylum Arthropoda; class Insecta; order Diptera; family Tachinidae; genus Sturmia; species Sturmia bella. The sequence goes on from OY759172.1 coordinate 22,309,831, forward strand.
TACGGGTTTTGATAAAAGTTCGCTGGCACGTTTGGAGCAACTTTTTCGCAATACGGTGGGAAACGAGCAGGAAATACGACGCGAGGAGTTCAAGAAAATTGTTACCTCGAAAAATGTAAGTTTTTATATACATATGTACATTTGCAACTATTTTGTGGCAGAAAATTGTTGCTGGGAAATTGAATGTGTTAAGCAATTTCTATTTTTATAACAATTATTTTCTTTTTATTTTAATGATTTGCTTTCAGCCATTTTTCACCGAACGGGTTTTTCAAATATTCGACAAAGACAATTCCGGTTCCATATCGCTGCAGGAGTTCATTGATGCCATTCATCAATTCTCAGGACAATCGGCTGACGATAAAATACGGTTTCTCTTTAAGGTTTACGACATTGATGGTAAAATTATAAATATTATTCAGCAATGATAATTCTGTGAGAATTTGTCCTCTTTGCTCATGTATCGTGTTAAGAAGAAAACTTTGGCTTGACAAAAAAAAAACAATTTTGAGGGGAAATAAGTACGAGGTCTGATCAAAAAATAACAAAATTTTACTTTTCTTTACTTAAACCGTCATTTAGAGGGGAAAGTAAATATGTACCTGAAATATATAATATTTATTTGATCTTTAATAATATTTATTTCATCTTCCTGAAGATGATAACAAATTGTTATCGAAATATTGAATAATATTGTTAATAAAATTTTTATATAAAAACGATCTGAAGCTGTATAAAATAGTTTTTCAAATATGTACCTGAAAGTTGCAATACACTCACAATTTTCTAACTTTCAACTCGGCTTTCAGCAAAATTTTCCTGAAACTAATTTTTTGGCATTTGCTGCAAGTAAAGTGACAAGGGAGTAAGCACGGTTGCCTACCTACTCCACGGCACATACAAATTTTCAGGGTTGCAATAGAATAATAATTGCGAATTTTAAATTATTTTGTACACTAGAAAACATTTTTACAGCAAATATGAATAGAGAACACAAATAAAGTGTATTTATAGTGATAATTATTAAATTAATTAGTAAAAGTTTAGCAATAAAACTTATTTTCGAATGTTGCTCCACAAATCTATGTTTGTAGTAGTGTTGGCAACTCTATTTCAGTAATAAGCAAAACTATAACGATGGAGGCAAAATTAAATCACCAAAACACTTTAAAATTTATTTATTTATATCGTTCATACCCAATTTTGTGGGATATAAATCATAAATTATATAGACGAAACGATTTCAAACAAAAGGCATGTGAAGGGGTTGCAAAGGAGATGGGTAGGAAGCCAGAAATAGTGCAAAAGAAAATTCGATCACTGCGCATTTTTAAATACTGTGACGACATTTTTAAAATGAACTTTCACGTTCCTTTGAAATTGAGCAAGAAACTTTCATGAAAGTCACAGATTTTACTGAAATTTTTATTGATAATACGTATACATAAATTTAATGAAAGTACTTTCCCGTCTAAATGCAGTGTAAATGTCAAAAAATTACTTTCAGGAAAATTTTGCTCAAAACTGAGTTGAAAGTTAGAAAATTTTGAGTGTGTTAGTAAAAAAAGTGTGGGTGTATGGCAACTTTCAGGCATTTACTTTCCCATCTAAATGCTAAGTAAGTGTTCCACTTTGCTTTTCTTGTCTTGCTTAAAAAATGTTGATCACTCCAATTCTCAATTTTGAGGTAGTAAAAATTTAACTAGAAAGCTCTATAAAATTGTTAAAAATCGGAAACATCTAACTAATGATGTTTCCGATTGTTAATAATTTTATAGATTGTTAATAATTTTTAAACGATTAACTGGTTTTGCTGAGAACAGTTTGTGGCCACGTTTTTTTTTTTTTTTTGTCTTTCCCCATTCCGGCCAAAGCAGCTATAAAAATGCTAAAGTTGCTTTGTTTTCTGTGTAGTATTCCTGGCAGACTACAACCTTAAAACTGTTTAAAACTGTAACGTAGTGTATTTGAGTGTCTTTAAGGTCGATCAAATTCCCCTTACACGTTCAATTATTGCTTTAGTTTTATTCATTTTTTTTTTTTTTGTGGGTTATGCTTTTCAATGTAATTTTTCCTTTTAACCAACCGTTTATTGATTTATTACTTCAGGTGATGGTCTGATACAGCACAAAGAGTTACATGATGTTATACGTGCCTGCATGGAAGAGAATGGCATGGAGTTCTCCGAAGATCAGGTGAGTTTATTTATTGATTTAAGTTGCACAAAAAAAAAAGAAAAAATGGGAAAAAAGCGAAAAAAAGCGAAAACATTAAGCGGCCGAAAACAATAAATAATGATTTATTTCATGTGATTAAAAGGAGGACTGAGTTCATGTGTGGGTAAGTGTGCGCATGCCAACACCAAAGCGGAAATATTGAACATATAGAAAGAATCATTATTTTGCTTTTCAGGTAAAAAAAAAATACTCACAAGTTTGTTTGAAAAAAAATCCTTTGAAGTATCTACTTCAAGGCGGGAATGCTGTAAAAAAGCTAGAGATGTGCGCGTGAGTCACGCACGCTCACGGACAGAATAATTTTCGTCACCTGCTTTCACGCACGACAGTTTATTTTTTGCCTCACGTCTCGCACGCCCAAAGGCCAAATTTTTTCAATCACCCATTTGCACGCACGAAAAAACTTCTCATGATCAATCACGTTTGTAAAAAAAAATTATTTATATACATATGTACATAAATCTATGATCTCAAGCGACGAATATACAATTTCTTTGAATCAATGAAAATGGCAAATTTAGCAGAGTTTTTTGATAAACTAAACATTATAATATTGAAAAATTCATTTATGATTTAATAAAAATATGGGGAAAACTCTAGAATAAGCAGCCAGGCTTTGAAAGAAATTAGTTTTATAGGTTTGTAGAGGGGGTCGTGGACCTCCCAAAACTGAAGTCAAAATTTGCCTGCGGCTTTATTAATAATTCGTTTTTTAATAATTCGATGTTGAAATTGCGGAATTTACTATGAAAAATATGAAAATGTTGGAAAAACAGTGCTGCCAGAGGACAGCTTTTGCACAGAACATAAAATCGCGAATTCATAAACGGTTTCGAGCATCCACAATCATGTTTTCATTTCATTAAATAAAGTTTTTCATAGGTATGCAAAATTTTTTCTTGATAACCTCCATGGTATAACCAACATCGACTTCGCCTACAAAATCTGTAAGCATCTGGCAGCACACTTTTTCATTTTACGGCAATTGGTAAGATTCTACTAAAGACGATCCCAAAATACATATGTATTCTAGGACATTTTGGCGCTCATTGCGAATTGTATAGATCTTTTGTTAAGGATTATCTCGTAGTTGCCATAAATTTAAAAAGGAGCACAGCTAGAAAAACGTCAAAATACAAGAGCTTCTGTGAAGAAAAACGTCAAACGTCATTTCGGTGTTTTTTTTTTTTTTGTGTTGAAAATTACGTCAAAATGACGTAAAATCATCACATCTAACACCCCAGTAGTGCAATTCACTAACTAATTTTACCGATTAATTCAGCGTAAAAAATATTTAACTGCAAAACATTTGGCTTTCTGATTCATTAGTGATATTTGACCACAATTACTGGTGCCAACTTAACAACTAGAAATTGATTGTGGTTTATTTTAACCACAAAATGTTAAAGTATTCTAGTATAGTTACAAGCCAATGTTCTATAGCTTAGTCGAGTCATAAGCCAATTAATGTGACTTGACTTTGGGTCGACTACTTAATTCAAAATTATTAGTGGTGAGTTTGGTTTGTCTTCTTTTAAGTAAGGACGCCACTTGATTCTGAATTTAATAGTATGTTGAATATGATAGTTTATGAATCACTGAATCGTTAGTGCAAACACCAAATGCGGGTGTTTAGTTTAACGATTGGATTGTCTTTAAAAGTTACTGAATCGCACTACAGGTCTACACTTGAAATTCGCTTCTTTTACTTTTGCGAAATTATTGTAATTTTTTTGTTTTCAGCATAGACTCATTGCTTCGTATTCAATCGTTTTCAAATACAAAATTTCTTTGGACTAATATGACAAACAATGTTTTTTTTTTGCAGATAGAAGATCTTACCACAGCCATGTTCGAAGATGCCGATCCTTACAATCGCGGGGAGATCACTTACGAAGCTCTGAAAAATCAACTACATAAACATGGTGGCCTTTTGGAAAACTTAAGTATTACGTAAGAGTTCAATTTTAAATTGCAGTACACCCACAATAAGTATTCGAAAATTAATTTAGAATTGATCGGTGGCTGGTGCCGGTGGGTCAGGACACTGCCGCTAGTAAGTCAGAAAGATCGCTGTGCAATCACATACCCATACCACATCAATTGACACCTGCTTATATGAAAAATAATCATGTTTTTGTTACATATTTGTTTATTTATGTTGTGGTAAATGTGTGTCTATTTGTATCTCGAGCCATACAGTATAGAGCGAGCAATATGTTTGTGATATTTGCCAGGGCCTGTGGTGAGTAGCAGCATCTGCAGCAGCGAAGGCGGTAACTCAGTTTAATTGTTTCTTCCTCTAAACAGGTCAGTGTTTGAATTTCAACTGCGCTTGGATTTTGGTGCTCATGTTGCGGCATTCGCTCACCTATTTGCGATCGCGCGGCATAGCCACCTACTTGCCGGTAGACAATCACATTTATTTGCACAAACTGACTGGCATAGTGATATCAGTATTAAGTTTGGTTCATACCGTAATGCATCTGTTTAACTTTTCGCTGGTGGTAGTGAATGATCGCGAAATAAATCGTGGCAATTATACCACTGCCGAATGGTTGCTAACAGATAGACCCGGCCTATTTGGTTTAGTGCCAGGCTGCGCCAATCCCACGGGAGTAGCCTTGGTTATAATACTGCTGATAATGTTCATTTGTTCGCAGCCTTTTGTGAGACGTAAAGGCTCATTTGAAGTGTTCTATTGGACTCACCTGCTGTACATACCATTTTGGATACTGGTATTGTTTCATGGTCCCAACTTTTGGAAATGGTTTTTCATACCGGGTATAGTCTATATAATAGAAAGAATACTGCGCTTTGTTTGGATGAGGGGAGAACACGGCAAGACTTATATCAGCTCGGGTCTTCTACTACCTTCCAAAGTCATACACTTGGTCATAAAAAGACCCTACAATTTTAATTTTCGTCCGGGAGATTATGTTTTCGTTAATATACCCGCCATAGCCAACTATGAATGGCATCCGTTTACCATTAGTTCTGCACCCGAACAGGAAGATTACATGTGGCTGCATATACGCACAGTGGGCGAGTGGACAAACCGTTTGTATCGTTATTTTGAAAAAGAGCAACAAAAGCTACACAATGGCGAAATTATAGCGCACACGCAAGCCATACCCACCTCCAGTCTTTTGCAAATACAGACTGACGCCAGCCACAAGAAGCCTTCTGCCACCCCACAAACTGATTTTCTGGCACAAAATCTTGCCAAAATACAACACAGTTCGAGCTTTGATTCGGGCATGGTAGCAAAAACCCGGCACGAATTGCAGGCCACAGGACCCACCAGACCACCCCGCCACAATTTTGCGCCACCACGTCTAGCAACCGAAAGTGTAAGTGCTGCTGCGGCAAGCGATACTAACGGTATCAATCGTATACGCAGCATTAAAAAATCTCTGCAGAGAACATTTTCACGCAAAGACAACAACGCTGAAGTGACAAAGAAACAAAAACTTAGCTCGGGCCATTCAAATGAGGGCTATGTAATGGATGAATATGAGGCAGAAGGAAAATTGGAGCCAGCAAAACATCGCACGATAAAGAAATTACTACTAAGTAAACCGCCATTAGCGAAGAGTGCTTCACTGCCCGATATGGCGGTGAAGACCAAGAAAAGGGAGAGGCTCAAGGCGTGAGTATAAAAGCAAGTGGCAAGCTTGTCATATTTAATAATTTTACCCCAAATTTTTGACTTGGATTTCAAATACCAGTTCAATTTAAATTTGATTTAAATACAAAATTGAGTCAAACAGTTGCTATTTAAATCAAACTTAAACGGCCTGCCGTGCCCATTTAAAATCGATTTAAGTTTTTCGTACTGCCATATGATTTTGACAGTTTGGTTTTGTTCTGCAAATTAAGAAAATTGCACGTTTTTTTTTGAGTTATCGATAATTTTTTGACACTTACATTGTGCTGCCGTACTTTTATTACAATTAATTACCGAAAATAATTTTAGGCTGTAAAACAGAAAGCTATTTTAAATCCAACTTAAATTTTAATCAAAATTTACTAATTTCGTATTATTTAAATCCCAAGTCAAAAATCGGGTGTTAGTTTAGGATGTCGTGATTTATTTTTGAAAAAAAAGTACTAAATGCCAATTAAGTACTTTTTTAAGGTTGTGTACTCATAGAGCAAAAACGGATCCCTATCACTGAGACTTTTACGTCCGTCCGTCCGTCCGTCCGTTCGTTATACTCTCAATTCTCCTAAAAAGGGTAACAGCTGGAAAGCTTACATTTTTCTATCTGTTCGTTGAGCAAACACAACCCTAAAATATCCTGTTGTGAAATTTACTGTTTTTACGTTTTTTTCCCCTGCTATTTCTATTCGTTGGTGTTTGTTTTTATATAAAGGGTCCGCCAAATAACTTTTTTTTTTGAAAACGGCCCAAAACATCGAGTGTAGCTTCGGCTGTGTGGCACGTAGCGCCGTCCTGTTGAAACCAAATGCCAAAGTGGCGTCCTTACTTAAAAGAATGACAAACCAAACTCACCACTAATAATTTTGAATAAAGTAGTCGATCCAAAGTCAAGTCACATTAATTGGCTTATGGCTCGACTAAGCTATAGAACATTGACTTGTAACTATACTAGAATATTTTAACATTTTGTGGTTAAAATAAACCACAATCAATTTCTAGTTGTTAAGTTGGCACCAGTAATTGTGGTCAAATATCACTAATGAATCAGCTGTTTTGCAGTTAAATATTTTTAACGCTGAATTAATCGGTAAATCAAGTTAGTGAATTGCACTACAGGCCACTATTTATGCATAGTTGCCGACTTCTAGAACTTTCTAATTCGAGAACCATCTACAATGCTTATACTAATACAAATTGATCGCGACAGTTCTAAGACAACAACCTTTGTGCTAAAGCTTAAGATGTGGCAGCACTTTTCGAGATCCTTTTAGAATAATCGATAGAGGACCGTTCATTTAAATTGCATAAGAATGTTTTCTTCTGTGAAGTATAGATGTCGCTTTAAGCAGTGCTACTCAATTACAGTCTAACCTAAATTAGCGTGACAAGCGTGATTTTACTGTCTAAGCCCCCCATTTGGTATGGATATGGGGGTTACGCTTGACGCGCTAATTTAGGTTGGTCTGTTACTTGTATTGAATTAACCCATTGGCACACCACTAGCTATAATTTGTAACAATATGAATGTACATAAATATAGGCATTTTGTCGGCGTTTACATGCATGTATTCGCCCAAAACAAAGATCAACAAGAATGTAGGGGCCACGTTTTTTTTCAAAAATGGGCAAATATTATTTCATATGTGACCTCACTTTAGTTGTGGGTATCCATTCACTGGACTAGATTAAACACCAACAAGTGTTGTAGTGGTCACGTTGTTTGTGACCATTAGCACCTTTTCAAATCAACTCGCAACTTTGCCACTTTTATTTTTTATTTCAAATTTTCATTCGTAAATAAAACAAAAACATAAATTTCATTATTTCTTATACCTCCCCTCCCCCCAGCCTGCATGCCTTGGGACGTTCTGAATCGGAGAGATCATTTGACGAAAGCCGCGTTAGGAGAGCAAGAATGCAAAGTTATGGTTCGGCTTATTTGAATCCCCAAAATAAATCGTTGGCACAAAGTTTTCGTTATATGCGCAATAAGCCCACCATAATAGCATTTAAAACGCCCAGCATAGAAGAAAGTGAACAACGAAAACTCGTTCAAAGCAATGGCAAAACCATGGACTCGTATACGATTATACAAGCAGAAGAGGGCGCACTACCAAAAGGTTTAATTAATTTTTCTTATTTTTTTTTATGTCTAATATTTTAGATCGCCATCATTTGTAAGGAATAAACTTGCATGGTTTTTCTTTCTGAGAAGAAATCAGTTTTTGCCGTTTAAAATTGGACTTGTGTCGAACTTGTTCTTTGGTCCGTTTTTACCACGAACAAAAGAAGAAGTTCGTTACCAGCTGATTTAAAATGCTTGCGAAAATAGTTGGATAGCTTGGCGGACTACTCTGTAAATCGGTTCGAAAGAGAAATAGTTTAAAAGCTTTTTTTTTCTTTGGAATCGTATTACAGAGAAGCATTACGCTACTATAGGTCAAGCTGGCTCAACTGTTCGTTTTTAAACACATTCTCCACAGCAGGCTACATGAACACACGACTACAAATGTCGCCGGCTTCATATGACGCCTTTAACCAGCTACTTAAATATTTTGGAAGCAGAAGCTACAAAAAATATATAATGAAAAATTTAATATTTAGTTATTTTGACCTTTTTTTTCTTATATTTTATATATTTATTTGAGCTTAAGGTCTTTTTATTAGAAAATTTGAGTATTTTTGTCAATATTTCGCCCTCCTTCGGATAGCTTCTGCATTATTATTGTCCTGAAGAAGCAATCCGAAGGAGAGCGAAATATTGACAAAAATACTCAAATTTTCTAATAAAAAGACCTTAAGCTCAAATAAATATATAAAATATAATGAAAAATTAGAACGGAACAGTAGTGCTACTTATATAGAATTTTTTTTTTTTTTTTTTTTTTTTGGTTTGAAGAAATCAAGTTGGGCCAAATCAAGTTGGAAAAAAAATTACTGCTGGAAATGACCGAAAATTTGCAACTTGCAAAAAGCATGACAGGGCGCATTAGTGTGAAAAAGTTAACGACAAATTTTCAAATTGCAAAATTTAAATTCAAACAGTTTTAAGAAAGCAAAATATTTGCCAAAAAACATGGTACCATTGCAAAGGTGCAAAAATAATCACCAACATGTGTAAATTCATGATCAATTGCAAAATGTGAATGTCTTCACATCAAAATAGACCTTTAGAAAATAAAATATTTGTAAACGTCACAGCAGGGTGGGCAAGTCTGGAATTTCGCACAAAAAAAAAAATTTCAATTTGCAATAAAAAACTTAAAATCATTTATGAAAAATTTAAATAAATATTTACAAGTGCTTAAAGTTTTTGAAAAGCAGTTGTTCACTGCATTTGCAAAATGTAGTGCATTTTCCATCCCTGTGCGATTTGATTAATGCCCCCAACTGTTTTGACATTTTTGGTAATCTCTAGATTGAATTAGGACAGAATAAAGAGCGAATTCAACATAAAAAGAAGTTAATAATTGTTGCCGCTGCTCTCCATTTTCTATTGAATAATTACAATATAAATTTCAGTGAATTTTTTTGTAAAAATTAAATTACTACCTGCCTAACAAATATTGTTAATGTATAACAATATTTGTTTGTTTTTGTTTTTCTCTAATAAAGGTGTAAGCTAATTTTATAACATGTTCGGCAATCCAGGATTTTTATTTATAGGAAGAAATCCTGTTTTTTTTTTTTGTACATGTTTATGCTCTAGGAGCAGTAGCAGCTTTTGCGGCGATTTAACGTTTTCCGCAAATATTTTAAGCTAATTTTTGCAACATGCAAATTTTTCACAAATTATTGCGTTTTTGTATCCCGTTGTGCTAGTCGCAAGTGTTATAAATTCTCCGCCTTTGCTGTGCACATTGGCACCAGCTTGTGCAATTGTAATTAATTCCATTTTCCATTTGTCACATGTTCTTCCTTTTGGAAGTCATGTTGTACATAATTTCATATTTTAGAGCACTTTTTGAAAAAATTAAAAATAACGGTTAGTTAGTTGATCAGACCTCGTATGTGTATTGTAATTTTGACATTTTGTAGTGGGTAGGTAGTAGTCTGATGTGGTGAATGTGTTAACACAGCATTACACACACCCACCACTCATGGTTTGTGTCTTAAATAAACAGCTGAGCTTAATCCACTCGAGTCTAGTTGGTGTAGTTCATAATTACAAATCTATTTTCCAGATATGACTACTCAAAACAGACATGGCCATGAGGAAACTGTATCAAAGCCTTTGGAGGTTAGTGAAACTTTTCTTGTAATATGTTTTTGTTACACAACTTTCCGCTCTCTCTCTCTCTCTCTCTCTCTCTCTCTCTCTCTCTCTCTCACTGTCTATGCAAATGCATACATACATGCATACATATGTATATATGATTCCTACTATTAAAACAAATGCATACGTTTAAGAACTATCTACTATTTATGTAAATAAAATTTAAAAATAAGCAGCATTAAAACAACAAAACACATTTCAAACCCTTTAGGATCACACCCATCATACAACTGCTAATGCAAGCAATCGTGTGGGACGTTTGAGACGTCCCACATTTTTGCGTTCATTATCGACCTCTATTAAAAATCGGGGCAGTAACGGCAGTTTACCCTCAAATGGTACAACTAACTCTGGTGGCAAGGTTACACTTGATGCAGGAGTATTGGAGGTTTGGGTCTTTAATAACCATTTGAATAGGCTTGTGTCGAACTCGTTCGAACAAAAGAACGAGTTCGACACAAGTCTACATTATAGCATTTAAAAATTAAATAAATAAATAACAAATATCATTTCAAATCCAACTCCCTTTTCTAATGTGGTGTAAGTATTTTGATAAAACAATTTCTTACGCAAATAGATTTTCATTGACGGTCCCTACGGAGCGCCCTCTTCACATATATTCATGGCCCAGCATGCGGTGTTGATTGGCACCGGCATTGGCGTAACACCATTCGCCTCAATACTGCAATCGATAATGCATCGTTACTGGAAGGCACGACACACCTGTCCCTGCTGTAATTTCGAATGGGCCAGTGATATACCGAAAACAGTTATGAATCTGCGTAAAGTGGACTTCTTTTGGATAAATCGTGACCAGCGTTCGTTTGAGTGGTTTGTTAATTTACTCTCACAATTGGAAATCGAACAGGCTGAATTGGGTGGCGCCATGGAAAGGTACTTTATGAGATTCTTCTTATAACAAAAAAAAAAAAAAAAATAACGCAACTTTAATTTGTCTTCCAAAGATTTTTGGACATGCACATGTACATAACAAGTGCCTTGCAGCGCACTGATATGAAGGCAGTTGGTTTACAGCTGGCCTTGGACTTGTTACATGAAAAGGTAAGTGTTACAATTGAGCGCAAAAGCAGCGCATTGAGCCTTTTCCCAAGGCGAATACATTACAGGTGCCCGCAACCCAATTCCCTGCAACATTTTTCCATGATTTTATCTTCTGAGTTGTCAAAGCTGATAGCAAGCGGCGACAACAAAACGTATGACAACTCGAGAGAAAAGCGAATTGAAATTGCGAACACCTGTAGGCAAAGCGAATTAAGTACGGGTGGTCGCAATTCAATTTCTCGAGTTGTCATACGTTTTGTTATCGTTTGCCAGCAGCTTTGACAGGTCAAAAGTGAAAAATCGTGGAAAAATGTTGAAGCGAATTGGCATGCGGGCATCTGTAATGAATTCGCCTTGATCGCTACCAAGGCGAATCCATTACAGGTGTCCGCATACCAATTCGTTTCAGCATTTTTCCACGATTTTATCTTCTGAGTTGTCAAAGCCGATAGAAAACGACAACAAAACTTGTGACGTCTCAAGAGAAAATGTTGAAGCGAATTGAATTGCGACCACCTATACTTGATTCGCCTTGGTTGGTCGCAATTCATTCCATACAATATAAGAATTCATATAAGAATTCACTCCATACAATATAAGAATTGTTGCTTGCCCAACAATGTCTGCAAATACGAGGGTTGTCTTTTATGTTTCATAAATTGTAATGAAAATTAGAAGAAAAAAAATAGTTTTTGTTTTTAAAACAAATATGCAAAAGAAAACTTTGTTCACATCCACAGGAACAGGTAGTAAATCTAGTATGCAAGAGAACTCAAATCGACTTCGAGATAACCTGCAATTTTGTGTGCAATAGTAAAATAAAAATTTGTATTTAATTTATTGCTGAAAATAAATATTTTTATTATTTTCACCACAATTGTATGGCCTCAGGGCTCGAAGAAGTTTTTCTTTCTGTGTAGTGATTTTAGTAAAATAGGCCTTTTTGAATGAGTAAAATGTACGATCTTGTCGTGTCTGTTTTACTACCTGTTCTTCAATGTCGAAGTCGAAGTGCGATTGTTCGCTTTCTAAGCGAAAGAAAATTGTTTTGGGTTCCTCTGTGACATTCTTTTATTCGAACGATGACTCGATCGACAAGTCGAAAAGATATATTTTATGATACCAGCACATTACAATTGCAATAAAATAAAATTTTACTTACCTTAAAGCATTTATTCTTTATGTGAAAATTCTTGAATTTACTGATTTTTTTAATGATCGATGATTTGATGATGGGAACAAATTTTTGAGATAAAAGAAAAATCTGTAAACAAAACAAAATGATACCAAATGAAAATAATAAAAATAAATTAGAAAAAGTATGGGTACTTTCGTAAATACACTAAGAATTTTGGCTCATTCTCAGGGGCAAGATCAATTTTATCACATTTTTCTTTTCGACAATTGTCACGCTTTAGGACTAGTAAAATGCATTTCTGACAATTATCACTTAATCCATTACACTGTACGGAAATTTCAAACTGGCGAATGAATTCTTCGCGCTACCAAACCATGATAACCGATTTTTTGTGGCCATAATTGGTTAATGGTAATCAAGGTACCTCGTTACCAGGTAGTCACATAACTACAACACTAACAAACACTTCACACAAACATGTATTTTGTGGCAAGGCGAATCCATTACAGGTGCCCGCGTACCAATTCGCTTCAACATTTTTCCATGATATTTATCTTCTGAGTTGTCAAAGCTGATAGCAAACGACAACAAAACGTATGACGTCTCAAGAGAAAATGTTGAAGCGAATTGAATTGCGACCACCTGTACTTGATTCGCCTTGTTTTGTGGGTAGCAATCTTTAATATCTGTCACCCATTTGTTTGCGTTTGTGTGTTTGCGTTGTGCATTTTGACAGTTCTTTGGGGCTAAAAGCAAGGTACCTGCTATCGAGGTACCTTGAACAAGACGAACCACACAGCCGGCCAAATAATTTGCACAAAAAATTTCCCGCTCACGTAATTTCTCGATTTGACAATGTCAATTGGCCGCCTCGTTCTGGTGATTTAAAGCCGCTGGATTATTATTTTCTCAGCGCCATTTGAAAAACAGACATTCTGAAATATTAAGCTGATACAAAATGTAGCTGAAAATTTTAACAAAGCAGCGGACGTTTGCCCTCGTGCCAGAGGTGAATATTTGCCCCACATTGAATGCCATTATTAATTCGCATATTTCTACTTTACGTTGGAGGCCAATGCCAGCACTTCGTCAGCTCAAATCTATCTAATGGCGAAAAAGTTAAGAGGCAGCTAATCGGTCTTTTCAATTTAATTTATGGCTTAATAGTGATTCTGTAAATCAGAGAACATTTGAACCACCCTCTAAGTGCCCAGGCGATGTGCAAAAACATCGTCACTCATTTGATATGGTGCATGGGATCATGCTTATTTGGTTACACGTACAAGCGATCTGATCTGTTTAAAGTAAGAAATCAAAAGTTTTTGATATTTTCATTGAAGCAATTTTTTCCTCACGTGTGCACTATTGCGTGGCAGAAAAAACCTCATTTGCTTTGAAATTTCGTGGGCTGTGTGAGTGTGTCAAAATATGAATAAACGGATGGTCATAAAGATGTGCAGCCTTCATTAGGTATTTTTTTTTCATGCAAAGCCTGTTGCTTACCTCATCAAAAAAAAAAAAAATTATATAAGAAAAGGTACCTCGATACCAGTAGCCAAATCGTCGCATTCGATATCGAATGAACTATCGAGCAAAAATAATGTAAAACAAATACAAAATAAACAACAAACACACAGCATAAGTGACGGAATTCGTTCGATATCGAATGCGACGATTTGGCCCCAGGTAGTCGCATAACTACAACAAACACTTTATGTATTTTGTTGATAGAAATCTTTAATATCTGTCACCCATTTGTTCGCGTTAGTGTGTTTGTGTTGTGTATTTTGACCATTATTTAGGATAAAAGCAGTAGTCAGCTGGGCTAGTATCGAGGTACCTTGATATGAAAGATGGGCAGGCTGTTGCACTAACTGCTATGTTTACGAAAGTACTCCATGTGATACCTAACTTACACTTTTTGTGTGTCACGTGTTGAATTCTTCCTTTTGATATTATGGATTTCTAGCGAATAAGACTTGAGCTTTAGGTTAGGTTAGGTTGATTGGAGGGGGACATATACCTAAGCCAGTGTAGGCTTGTTGTGCTCTCCGTGGATTTGACCGTGAAATAGATCTCCTCCCGCTTTACTTGGACAAAAGTAACTCTTGTTAGTGGATAGCTTCCGGAATTTTTATATTACCAGCGCAGTTAGTTAAAATACAACATTCGAGCCGTTAAGTGTTATGTATGTTTTACAAGATTGCATGTTAACAAAGTAAACTGGATCGTTAAATTAAATTCCAGTCAAATTTCCCCAAAAATTTTTGAGAAACTTGAAACTTTCTATATACCACGTTGAAAAGCGCGTTGTCTTTTAGACTGCGTGCGACTCCCTTCATAAATATGTATGTTCTCCGTGGCAGCGTTTTAGAACTTCTTTGATTTATATACATTTTGTAGATTTTTCATGCTGTGTGCCACTCTTAATTCATCTTTCAGCTGTTATTTTATGTGATCCTGTGTTTTTTTTTTTTCTTTTTATTTCATTTTAGGGTAAACGTGATTTGATAACTGGCTTAAAAACTCGCACAAACGCTGGCAGACCTAACTGGGATAAAGTGTTCAAGCAGCTGCAGGCCCAAAAGAAAGGCAAAGTAACGGTATTTTATTGTGGACCACCACAACTGGCGAAAACACTACGCTATAAATGCGATGAGTATGGATTTGCTTTCCGAAAAGAGTGTTTCTAAAAGCAAAAATTAAGAGTACGTGTAAAAATAATGTTGTCTACATTTCGAGGGTAAAGGGCAAAATTTCTGAAAGAATAAGCATACATATGTTAACGAGATTTCTTTTGTATAGTTTTACATACACACACACACACACACATGTATGTGCTTTTTCTTAGTGCCACTTTATGAATATCGAAACTGTTCGTTCATTCTATGGTTTGGTTTTTAATGCCATTAATCATGTGAACGAGCAGGTTCGATGTCTAGAAATTGACACTTTAATATCTTATGCATAATTTATTTAATGTTTATTTATTTTTGTAATTCTATGTAAATAATTTTGTTAAATTGTTTTTTGTTAACTTAATGTGTTATAAAAATAAAGTTTAAACTTAAAAATAAGTTTTAATACCCTTTACTAAAAGAGTATATACAGATATAGAATTTTTATTTGATCTTCTTAATTTTTGAAGAAAATTTATTAACAATATTATATTCTATAAGAAAAAAAACTAATTTCTGCAGCTTCAGATCGTTTTTTTTTTTTTATAAAAAATTTATTAATTTATTTTTATATTCACCCCTATTGTGAGTAAAATGTGAAATTTTTATTCCCATAAAATTTTCATTTCCCAAGTAGGGAAATTTGCTATCACGAATATTATGGGAACGCTTTGGGAAGAAGAAAATATAAATACAAAGGAAATTTATTAAAAATTTGTGGGTAAGTGCTGTAAAAAGTAATTAAATTTATGTTTTATAAATAATAAACAGAAATTTGTAGTTTAAAAGGTGAATAAATCGAAATTGGAAGAGATAACGAAGTAGGAATGGCGTAATCCACTTTTTGCAAAGTACTCTCTAAAGTGTTTGATGCCTTAGAAAAGTCTCTGCGCAGAATTGATAAAATTCCATTCATGATCTTTTTTAATAGCAGGGCCAGCACTTTTTAGTTCTTCTGTAAGCGAATATCAAAATTCGGCCACCACATCTTTAGAAACGTTCACAAAACCACTTGCAATGGATCAGTTATTTTGCACCCTATTGAGAAGCATGTCATGTTGCACATTATTTTTTGATTTAGACCTAAAAATAGTTTTCAGCTAATTTATATATCTGTGGCATCACTGCTGATACCCAAAAAAAAACCTTTTTTTTACTTCACTTCTTTCTTGTTTCTTGAATTTGCTAACACGCGCGTTACTTTGTCTCGTAAATTTGAAGTAATTAAAAATTATATTTTTATTGGTTATTAATTAAATAAAATAAAGAATTATTTTAATGAACTAAATAAAACCGTTCTAGTCTTTTTTTTTATAAAAACAAAATAACCAAATATCCATTAAAATGTAGCAAATACATACTTGCATTTTTTTTCTAGTTTCCCAAAGAAAATAAAATGAACAAATTGATAAAAAAAAAACTGGGAAAAATGTCTTTGAAAAATCCATTCACGATAAGGGAAAATTTCGAATGGGAACACATTTTATAGGAAAAGTTATTCATGATCGCACTTTTGGGAAATGGGAAAAAAATTTTCATGATAGAGGTGATTATTTGATCTTTAGATTGTTAAATTAATTATTCAAGCTTTTGACCTTTGGTTTTAAAAAAAGAAATAATTTTGAAACAATTAATTATTTATTTTCAATATTTCGCCAACAATTTGTTGGCATCTTTAAGAAAATAATCATAAAATTCAAAAAAAATTTTTCATTTTATAATTATTTTCCTGAAGATGCCAACAAATTGTTGGCGAAATAGTGAAAATAAATAAATAATATTTTCAAAATTATTATTTATAAAAAACCAAAGATCAAGAGCTTGAATAATTAATTTAAAATTTATTAACAATATGATTCTATAATATTGTTAATAAATTTTATAAAAAAAACGAACTGAAGCTGCAGAAATTAGTTTTTTTCAGTATACATATGTATATAGATTTGTTTCGCAAAAAAACTCCTTTTCTAAACGCCTTCTTTGAAGGCCTCAAACAATTTATTGATCTTAATTTTGATTTACTCGGTTTTTAACTACTTCCTCTCACACGGTATTGATAAAATTGGATTTAAAATTACTGAGATATGGAAAAAATAAATTACTATTATATGTTAATTGTTGGTGTAAGAATTTGCCATTTTTATACCCTTTACCAAAACGTTGTTGTTACAAATTTTAGCTAGTCGTTCGTCATGGGTTAATCGAACACATGTGGCTGAACAGCCCTGCTATAAGCAACATCTGTCAAAGAGTATGCGATCTAAATAAATACGGTCGTTTATCGATTGTTCTAAAAGCATCTGGAAGTACAGACTTTGTTATCTTAGAACCTTCACGATCAATTTGTCCGTTGGTGGTGCTCAAGTCATTAGTAACGGGTTATCCATTTTGCGGTATCAAAAGTAAATGTGAATAAGACACATTCAAAATATTTTTTTTTCATGATATTTCCTTATTACTATAAAGTTTGTTATGTTTCATCGTTGGTGAGAATAAGTTGTTCCGCCGACGAGCTCAGGTATTTAATCAGGGCGGGTCCCAACCGGCAACTTCCTTCTCGGAAAACGTAACAATAAATTTATTTCCAACTACGAAAAAAAAACTGCTTCAAAAAAAATACAAACTTGACTTCACCACGACCAGAAAACTTCAAGAGAGAGAACTGATGACATTGTTCTCCACTCGCCCTCCCTACCTAGGACACAATTACTCCCTGAGCTTCTTTTTTTCTAACGTGTCCCCCCAAAACCCATACACACACACTCCAACACTTACCTCACATTAACCTCGCTCGAACACAAAAAAACTTTACCACGAATACATCTTTTTTTTTTTGGAATTGTACAATTACATTATTTTTTTATTCACTTAGAATTTATAACTGCTTATTTTATTCTTACACAACCTTATTAAAAATTATTTATGCAACTATTACACTAAGTATTTTTATTCAAGTTTTACAATTTAAACTCACCATACACTTTTACTACTCGTAAGTGCCCTAATACAACTTTTTCTATTGCCAACTATTATCAATCGGAACTTTGCCGGAAATACTTTTTCTATTTCCCTTCAGAGTGGTAGAATACTCTGCAAACGTATAAATACACCTCTTACTAATGAATTTGCTTTACCAAAAAAAAATGTCCCTACCTAAAGGAGCTCACTTAGGCGGTTATATATATACTTTTTATCTAAAATAGTGAAAAACCAAGATTTAGGCAAACAAACGATCACCTACTGTTTGCAAAATTTTCGCTGTACCCAAAAGTAGAAATAGAAATGTTTTACTCTTGAAACTTACTGGTACAAAACTACTTACATTGATATTAAGGCACTGCACATAACGATCAATTACTTCTAACAATTATACTTTTCTTTTTCTTTCTTTTCACAATAGACAGCTCTATAATAGAAACAAAAAGATTTAACCAAAACCCAACTTAAACGTGCTTTTTCTGAGTTCTAATCTATAAAGCGTTAATTTCCGTAAAAGCAAAATGTCAGTAGAGTATAACAACTTTGTTTCAGACATCCTTGAATTTGTCCAAGGTCTTGCTAGAGATGATGTTGGATCAATGGTTGCTTTGTTTTCATATCAAGGATTCGATCCATTGGTTGTAATGAAGCAGTTGAAGGAAAAGGGAGTTGGCCGTGCAATTCAGGATGACGTGACTAAGTTAATAATCTTGTTTTTAACTAGGGGCAATAAATTTGCTTCAATTATTAGAGAGTCCTCGGAGGAAGCCAACAAAATGTTAATGGATCTGCAGAAGGTTTATGGTATCCTCAATGGCCAACCTAAATCCAATAAGGATCTAACTCTGGCTAGGATCACTTCAGCCTTTCCGACCATCGCCTTTGAATTGACTATCAAAATTTCCAGTCTAATTCGGCCATGTGACTCTTGGTTCATGGGCAGAATTGCGAAAGCTTTACCAAATGAACTTAAATGCCCAGGAATCTTTGGATTAATTCGAAAGGACTTGTTGAAAAATGATAGTGAGGAAACATTCATAAAAATTCTTGTAATGATTCAGCATGGAGAAGCAGAGATTATTAATTCGAAGAACAAAGCATACACTACTCGTACAGCAGAAATGAAGCTCACTGACATCTTAACATATGCTCGAGCAGCATTCGATAACTTAACTGTCCAAAATGATGTCAGGGTGAAATATACAGGTAAAATATTATCAGTAATAACTGTTGAGCTTGCAAACTCCATTGAGAGATTATTTGATGATATTTTTGGAGCCACTACATATCATGAGCACTTATCTCTTTTCCTCCAAGGAAATAATCAGATAAAATTCCGTAACTAAATTAGTGATAAGATTTTGTGTTTGAAATAAGTTCATTAATGATCTGCTAAGTTAATTTTAAGATTAATGTCATGCTTCTATCATATTAGGTCTTAGTTTAAATATGAATATGGATGTAGAATGTAAGTAGTGTTCAAAACACCTAGCAGTTAAGATACTCCAATACGGCGGTTATATATATACTTGTTATCTAAAATAGTGAAAAACCAAGATTTAGGCAAACAAACGATCACCTACTGTTTGCAAAATTTTCGCTGTACCCAAAAGTAGAAATAGAAATGTTTTACTCTTGAAACTTACTGGTACAAAACTACTTACATTGATATTAAGGCACTGCACATAACGATCAATTACTTCTAACAATTATACTTTTCTTTTTCTTTCTTTTCACAATAGACAGCTCTATAATAGAAACAAAATGATTTAACCAAAACCCAACTTAAACGTGTTTTTTCTGAGTTCTAATCTATAAAGCGTTAATTTCCGTAAAAGCAAAATGTCAGTAGAGTATAACAACTTCGTTTCAGACATCCTTGAATTTGTCCAAGGTCTTGCTAGAGATGATGTTGGATCAATGGTTGCTTTGTTTTCATATCAAGGATTCGATCCATTGGTTGTAATGAAGCAGTTGAAGGAAAAGGGAGCTGGCCGTGCAATTCAGGATGACGTGACTAAGTTAATAATCTTGTTTTTAACTAGGGGCAATAAATTTGCTTCAATTATTAGAGAGTCCTCGGAGGAAGCCAACAAAATGTTAATGGATCTGCAGAAGGTTTATGGTATCCTCAATGGCCAACCTAAATCCAATAAGGATCTAACTCTGGCTAGGATCACTTCAGCCTTTCCGACCATCGCCTTTGAATTGACTATCAAAATTTCCAGTCTAATTCGGCCATGTGACTCTTGGTTCATGGGCAGAATTGCGAAAGCTTTACCAAATGAACTTAAATGCCCAGGAATCTTTGGATTAATTCGAAAGGACTTGTTGAAAAATGATAGTGGGGAAACATTCATAAAAATTCTTGTAATGATTCAGCATGGAGAAGCAGAGATTATTAATTCGAAGAACAAAGCATACACTACTCGTACAGCAGAAATGAAGCTCACTGACATCTTAACATATGCTCGAGCAGCATTCGATAACTTAACTGTTCAAAATGATGTCAGGGTGAAATATACAGGTAAAATATTATCAGTAATAACTGTTGAGCTTGCAAACTCCATTGAGAGATTATTTGATGATATTTTTGGAGCCACTACATATCATGAGCACTTATCTCTTTTCCTCCAAGGAAATAATCAGATAAAATTCCGTAACTAAATTAGTGATAAGATTTTGTGTTTGAAATAAGTTCATTAATGATCTGCTAAGTTAATTTTAAGATTAATGTCATGCTTCTATCATATTAGGTCTTAGTTTAAATATGAATATGGATGTAGAATGTAAGTAGTGTTCAAAACACCTAGCAGTTAAGATACTCCAATACTTCTAAGAGATTACATCTTAAGTTTCAGGTTAGTTAGCCGGTAAATATAGTTTTAGATTAGCAGTAAACTTATTGTTATGTAATATTAAGCTCCATCTGGAATGGGTTTTGGGGGGACACGTTAGAAAAAAAGAAGCTCAGGGAGTAATTGTGTCCTAGGTAGGGAGGGCGAGTGGAGAACAATGTCATCAGTTCTCTCTCTTGAAGTTTTCTGGTCGTGGTGAAGTCAAGTTTGTATTTTTTTTGAAGCAGTTTTTTTTTCGTAGTTGGAAATAAATTTATTGTTACGTTTTCCGAGAAGGAAGTTGCCGGTTGGGACCCGCCCTGATTAAATACCTGAGCTCGTCGGCGGAACAACTTATTCTCACCAAGGATGAAACATAACAAGTTTGAAGGTTGAAATTATGCGTGAAACACTACATCAATTAAGTGACCACCACGCAAAGTGTTGCCAGCAGTGATTTTTTTGAGGTAATTTTCGGCCACTTTTTGACACATATTAGGCGGTATCTCAGCCATAACTTGACGAATGTTGGCTTTTAAGTGCTCAAGAGTTAAAGGTTTATCTGCATAAACACCGTCTTTCCCGTAGCCCCACAACTGGTGGCCAGTTGATATCGCCACGACGAGAAATTACGCGGCCAGGAAATGTCTCTTGCAATAAAGCCATATTCGCTCGAGTTGTGTGGCATGTGTCACCGTCTTGTTGAAACCACAAATTTTCCAAGTCGTATTCTCCAATAGCGGGCAAAAAAAAGTCGCTCATAATGGACGCTGACAGTCGTTTCATCGTCATTTTCGAAGACGTAAGGTCCAATCAAACAGTAACTTTTTCTGGATGTAATGGCCTCTCTTCAATTACTTGAGGATACTCAGAACCCCAAATACGACAATTTTGTTTATTAACATACCCAACGAGTGAGAAATGTGCTTCATCGCTGAAGAAAATTTTGTTCGAAAAATCGCCGTCCACCGCCTATTGTTCAAGCACCCATTCCACTGTGAATGCTCAGCTGGCTTCAGTTGTTGTGTGAGCTGGATTTTATATGGATGTAGGTGTAGATCGATGTAAATGCAAAATACGCCATAATGTGCCGTAAGACAGTCCGAATTCCTGAGAACGAAGAGGATGCGACACATTCGGGTCTTCGGCAACTCTTTTACGTACAGCAGCGATATTTTCAGCGGAACGAGCCTTACAATATTTGTAACCGCTCCAGTCTTTTCAAATTTCTTCATAATTTTGCCAATTGCTTGCGTAGTTGGACGATTATGTAAACCAAAAGGTCCTCTTCTTAAAGCACGATATGTTGCTGTGGCAGAAGCACATGTTTTGCTAATTTTTATGCATTGTGTGCTGGTTAAGGAATCCATTTTCGTCAGTGACAGACTTTCAACTGAGAAGAAAAAAATTAGTTTTACAACTTAGTTTGACAGATGTCGAATTCCAATCCTATACTTTTGAAACCACGAAATGGAGAACCCGTTATTTTGTATTTTAAATACATAACTGTCATGTAGTATTTCAGAGCATGTATTTTGCCCAGCACTGAATGAGTTACATAAAAATAAAAACAAAATTCATTCAATGTGATGCAAAAAGTGGCAGATATACATACTACATATAAATATAGTTACAATGTAATGCAGACAATAAAATATGTAAGTACTTGCAAAATAAAAGTTGTAAGTGGAGTTTTCGGTGGTATGCTACAAACATTAGTTACTGAAAATAGATTATTCTTTCAAGTAATTTATAATAGATTATTCTTTTAAGTAATTTATAAATTTAAATAATTTATAAATTCATTATCATACAATTTTAATATACATACATATGTACGTAAGTATTATATAAGTACCTGCTCTTCATATGAACTAGGATATAGGAAAGTCCATATATAACTTGATATTACATAGGTATACAGAAAATCATTTAATTACACTTTGGTAAAGGGTATACATACATACATACATACATACATACATACATACATATAAGATTCGGCACAGCCGAATATAGCACTCTTATTTGTTTTACTGCCTGTTCCTCAATGTCGCAAGAAAATCTAAGCGATCGAAATGTAGTCGCTCGATTTCGAGTCGATTTTACTGTCTCAGAGTTGAGAGATTTTTTAATGGTGAAATTGTACTGATATACATATACATACATACATATTTACTTATATTTATGTACTTAAAATCTTTTAAAGGTTTATATTTTAAAAACTTAACTATGCAACTGCTACACATACATACATATGTATCAATACATTTTTAATGCAAAATTAAGAAAGAAAAAAAAAGATACCTTTCAAAAATTCTCTTTCCTTCAATTTCTTTGCCAAATGGCAAAATTGATGGTGGGTTGTATGGATTTTCTTTGTATGGTGATTATTTCATCGGTGACATTTTGTACATTATAGAATTCTTTTAACTCTGCTATGGCCTGCTCTTCGATTTGTGTCAGGGCCAGCGATTTGTGCTTAGTACGCTCATAGTATTCACGCTGACGTTTCTCTTCGGCCAAAATCTGACTAAAACTATTGTTTTTATGCGCCTTGGTGGCTGGTGAAGAAATTGGTGCTTTTGCCGTCGATCTCATCATGTTGGCGAATGAAGACGGATCTGCTGAGCTGCCAGTAGGCGGTGGATTTATTGTCTCAAATTCCATAATTGTTGCTGGAGATGCGGTTGGTGCGCTGGTTGCCCAGACATTCGGAGCTGGCGCTTTAGACACTGATGTGGCTTCTGGTGATGGCGGTGACCGCCAACAGCCAACAATGTTTGAAGTCTCTGAAGACAAACGTCTACGTTGTTTTTGCGACAATTTCTCTCTGGGCGGTGTAGTCAAATCGGCCAGATTGATATTATATAATTTGGAAGCAGACAATTCCTCTGAATTTCTTTCAGGCGCCGGTTTACCTAACGCAACATAATTCGGTGAGGGTGGCTGTTCTTCACTTAAAATTTCATTGACTTTAACAATTTTCTCTGCAGATAGTTTCTTTTTAATGTCCTTTTTGTCGGAAACCTTCATCCACATCTTGTCTTCATTTGGCAATTTATTTGCCACCTCCTCGGCTGGTTTTACTGCTTGAGATTTTTCAGTTATTTTACGTACTTTCTCCGAACTTTCGGCCACATTTAAAGTTTCCATCATTGAGGTTATGGCATCTTTTTCACATTGTCTGGTCGATAGTTTTGCTTTGTTTTCTTTCGTTTTAGTTTTTTGCGAGTTTCTATATAGCATCTGCTCCTCCTCATCAATGCGGTAGCTCAAATCGACCTGAAAATCGTCTACAAAACTTCTTAAGCAATCATCATCAATAGCCACTGAATAGGGGGTGATCACTCGATAATCAAACACCTGCTTAAACATTTGACGATAGTGCTCGTTGATGCACTTTAAGGCTTCAGGTTCGCAATTGGCCAGAGACTTCTGCAGCAGGATGCGTGCCAAGTTCTGACAAATAAAGTCCAAGCAGCCTTTCTTCATCAACTCGCAATTATACATGCAGGCAAAATCCAGCATATCGCCACATTTCCTTATCGATATTTTGTCCAAAAGTAGAATTTCGCACACTTTACGCAGCCGTTCAATAAAGAATTGATCGCAGAGTACTATCATGTTGTAAAGGAACGTTTCGCGATATTTTTGCTTGCGAAAGTGCTCCACGTCCAAACTGTAGAGAAACTCAACAATGGCTTTCATGTACTCGATGGGCACAGTGGACAGATTTATGGTGGTCTGTTCGGCCCAAGTGTGTGTAAACATCATTTCAAAGTATTCCAAGCGCGCCACTAAAACACATTTGTGCGCTGGCAATTCCTCATTATTTTCGCACAAAATTCGCACATCATAGAACTGTGGATGGTCGGAATGACGCAAGCGATGCAACCGATATTTCGACTTGTCAACCATGTGAGGCAGGTAAAAAGGTGATTGCTTTAAATAACTAGAAGAAGACAATAAAGTTTCTACAGAAAACTCAAATCCGATTTGGAAACACAAAGCTTTTATGTAAAAATAAAACATTTTGCCAAAAACAAAAATTAATTTATGCGACTAAAACGAGTTTGCGACAAAAAAAAAATTATAATAATTGCCACCAGCAAAGTTTCATTGATGCCAGTAGAATCAAAAATTTCTTAAAAGAATTATGCCATAATTCCCATACACAAAATGAGAATCAGAAATGTTCAAACAATTTTTTTTAGCACAGACAACATTTTTAGGGTTAAGTACTCATCAGAGTGAAACGGAACCCTACTACCGAGACTAATACGTCCGTCCGTCCGTCCATCCGTCAGTTACAGCGTCCATTCTCCGAAACGGTAAGAGCTGAAATTTTCACTGGATGTTGTTGTATCTTGCCACTACAACAACAAATACTAAAAACCACAACAAAGCGAAAACTACCAGGTGTCCCCATACAACGAAAAGTTACAATTAGCTATAACTCTCGCACCGTCAAAGATAGAAAGCCGAAACTCGCATAGTATATGTATTTATAGATGCTCTACAAAAACAAATGCTAAAGACAACAACAAGTCGAAAACTACCAGGCGCCCCTATACAACCTAAAAAAACAATTAGCCGTAGCTGCTAAACTGTAAAAGGCAGAGAGCTGAAATTCGCACAATATATGTATTTACATATGCGCTACAACAACAAATGCTAAAAACAACTACATGTCGAAAACTACCAGGTGTCCCTATACAACGTAAAGTAAAAATTAGCCGTTACTCCCAAACTGTAAGAGACAGAGAGATGAAATGTGCACAATATGCATATGTACTCACATATGCTCCACAGCAACAAATGCTAAAAACAACAACAACTGTAAAACTACCAGGTGTCCCTTTACAACGTAGAGTAACAGCTATAACTCTCGAACCGCAAGAGATAGAGAGCCGAAATTCGCACAGCGTATGTATTCCCAGATGCCTTACAACAGCCAATGACAACAACAATAACAAGTCGAATACTACTAGGTGTCCCCATACACCATAAAGTAGCAATTAAACGTAACTCTCAGGCAGTAAGAGACAGAGAGATGAAATTTATACATAATATGTATTCACATATGCCATTCCATACGTTCATTACACATACGTACGGAACCTTAAGTGTGCGAGCCAGCCTCGTACTTAACTGAATTTATTTTCATTTTGCAAGTCTTTTACTTTTCGATTTGGATTCTTTATTTTAACTTAATATTAGAGAAATCACAATATATTAGCACAAAGTCAGCAATTTATTATTGCAAATCAGGTGAGTGCAAGCAAAGTGATTTTCAGTATAGACTTGCTAATAATGATTTGCTGTAAATTTTGTATTTTCTTGTTGAGCAAACATAACCTTAAAATATACTCTTGTGAAATGTCAGGTTTTTTTTCTTTTTATTAGCATTTGCTGATTTATACATATGCAATTATATGAGATTTTGTTGTTTGTATCAAAGTACTTGTGCAAAACAAGGGGCAACAAGAAAGTAGTGGTCACGTTGCTTGCGGACGACGAATGTACTCTAGCCATGCGTCATCCAGTGCTTGGATGAAAGCAAACATTTTTCGAAAAAAAATTGTAATAATGCAATTACATACATACATATGTACTTATTAGATATTAGATGACTAATTAAAAATTTCATTGTAAAGTAAAAATTCTAATTCCTGACTTGTATATGTATGTGTATGGAATTTGTTGGCAGCATTTGCCTGAATGCCTGAATTCAACAGTTTGCAAATAAAACTAATCTACATAGATGTCAAACATTTAAGAAATTTTAAAAAATCGGTCTCTACGATTGTCCAAATTCTTTCTTCTCATGGAAATGCTGTAGCAAGAAATTAAATATATTTTGGGAAGCGCAAAAACGGTCTCTTCGTTCGCGGGTGGGTTTTTTGAGAGAATTTTTACGGAGTCAAGTGAAAATCACTTATTTTGACAGAATTTAAAAATACTTTTCATTGCACTTGTTTCTATCAAACATTGCCGGTTTTTCACACAATTGTGATTTTTTAAAGAGATAAAGTACTTTCAATGTTCAATGATATAACAAAGATTATGTGCGACGCGCAATATAGAAAGGGACCTAAAGGTAAAAACCGGTTTTATTCAGGACAGCCATTTTTAAGATGTAAATACGTGTATCTTTGGTGTACTTCACTTTCATAAAACGCGCATATCTCTGGGAGGGAGGGAACACTTTTGGGACATGGGATCGGTCTCATTCGATGCTCAGATGTTGCCAACATCTAAAAAAAATAAGTGAAAATTGATTTTTTTTCTTTTACCCTTAGGTCCCTTTCTCTATGCGCTGTCACATACATATGTATATATGTAGAACATATACATATAAAATAGTTTACTTACTAGTGCAAATAATTGGCCAAATTTGTGACGTGAAGTTGTTCCACAAAATTAAGAAATATTTTGCAAACATCTTCTAGCTCCGCCGGACTATCGGTGTGTAAACTATTTTGTATAATTTCAAGATCTAAAAAAAAATTCATATAACTATAAAAAAAAAAATAGAAATCATAAAAGAAAGACTTACCTTGCTCATTCGGCAGATAGTTTGAGTAAATAAATTTTAATATAAGTTCAAACATTTTGCCCGTTAGAAGTGGATAATCCAAGGAAACCTCTTGCTCCGCCTCAGCCATGATTTCCCTTAAGCCTGGAACACGGGCATGTACAACAAATCTATGCGCTGGAAACTTGTCACCAGCCACCCGAAACACAATATCGTGAATTGTGTCGTATTCACAAGCATCGCTGTATAATTTCTTAAATGTGTATTCTTCTGGATTTAAAGCAGGCAATTTAAAGTATTTTACATGCGATTCTTGTAAAGCGGCAAAAGAGACAAAGTCCTCATCACAGAAAACATCAACCGCACGATCGATTTGTGTTATACGCTGTAACTCAATGCGTATCATAAAATCTTTAGCCATTTCGGCAGTACGATGATCACTACGTGACCAAATGTTGCCCAAAGATTTTGATGTGTTCGAGTTTTTAGAGCCGTTGTAACAAGACGGAAGGGACACTTGTTGGCTTTTGCCTTTGTAAATATCGCCTTGTGACAGTATCATGAGTTGATTGCCTTTATAAAGAATTTTATCTATTTGTGTTAGGCGTATATTGGAAAAACTGCATCTGTTAGTAGAAAAAAAAAATTTAGCTTTAATAAAGTTGTGAAAATTATGAAAAGCCAGTACACACACATCAACTTTTGTTGATTAATTTTGTTGGTAGAAGAGTGAAAACAAAAAACAGAAGCAATGAAAGAATTTGAAACATAAAACTGACTGACTGACACGTTAAGGTAACTTTAAAAAAAAAAAATTGAAAATAGTTTCTTCAAAAAAAGTGAACGTGTGTGATCGGAGACGAAGGGATGTGGTACCTATAAAAGTTTTGTGTCAATTGATACCATAAAAATACTACATTCGTTTGTGTCAATATTAAAATCTTCAAGGCACTTGCCGAGCCCTTTTCCGTATTAGTGTTATTACCCTCAACCACCGCTATGCTTTTCAGGGACTCGTAGCTAAAAAATAAGAACTAGAATAGAAAAGTGAAATAGTTTCAAAAATATTTCTCTTACTTAGGAGCCTTTAAGGTTTTCATTTTGTAGTTGTAATACAGTAGTATGGTATTGTCTTTAGTTAGAACCACTGTGGCGGTGTTGTTGGCTTCTACAAGTTGTATAGATGCACTTTGTGGCAGTTTCATCTAAAAGAAGAAAAAAAAACCGTAGTTAACAGCGGCATTGCTTTGCTTAGATTTCGCACTTACCATCTTAGGTAGTTGCACTACCTTGGTATGGGCATCAATTCCCATTTGTCCTAGATTTTTTCCCCACACAAACAGACATTTTTCCGAATAAGCCAATGAGTAATAATCTTTGGCTATAACTTTTTGCAAACCGCCTTCTACATTAAAATTGCTCAGTGTGGAAACTTTTTTGAAACTAAGGCATCTTTCGCCAGCATCCGGTATGCCTAACTGCTGATTTTCATTTAAGCCGCAGGCAAAAACCAAAGAAAAATTCGTTAGGACCAAAGAATGTTTACGCGACACGCTGATACAAATTATATCTTCGCCGCTATTTTTTAAGGGAATTTTAACTTTCTTGGGGGTACTTAAACTGTTTTCATTGCCGGTACCTAAAAAATATAAGATTTTCATTTGATTTCATTTAAACAGCAAAAAAAAAACCAAAATATTACCTAAACGACCACCTTTGCCATGACCCACAGCATACAAATTTGATTTCTTATCTAAAAAAAGACTGTGATATGCTCCCAATGCAGCAGCTTGTATTGAAATCTGCTCCTTGCGAAAATAGTCCAACATTTGTGGCAAATGATCGGTACCCTGGTCATTGTTAACTCCTAAATTGTAGTTTTTGTTGGAGCCCCATACCAACAACTCATTGTTTGGGGCACTAAATAACGAAATTTGAAGAAAACTATTTTCATTTTTTCATACACACATGATCCAACTTACACGTTGATTCTGCCAGCACAATCGGCTAAGCGGCAAACCTGTTGCAATGGAGAACGAGTATCTCCATCTAATATATCCAGACTGGCACCATATCGCAAAAGTAATACGGCACAATCTACGCAGCCATAATATATAGCACGATGCAAGGGGCTGCTGCCCGACTCATAATCGCGTCCGTTAATAATAGAGCCCTTTGGAAAAGAAAATCATACTAACAAAAATTCAACAAGAAAACTGAAACCTACCTGATTTAAAAGCCACTCCAAAATTTCATAACGATTTACAGAGGCTGCAACATGTACAGCTGAACGGCCCTTTTTCATTTTCATTGTGCATAAATAAAAGGGAGTTACCAAAGATCAAATAGCATTTTAATAAGCAAAACCTACCAACTCGTCCAAAATGTCAGCATAATTGCAACAGGTTTTGGCCACATATGCAGCCAGTTTATCATTTTCAATAGAACGTTTAGTAAGAGCCGCAGTTATGGCATTTCCATGCGCTACCAAACGGCACTTGTGAGTGCAATCATATTCATAATTTTTTGGGTTAAACATTACTGCTTGTATGTTAAAAAATTTAACAACAGCATATTAAAAATTTTGTATGGAAATTTCCATATGTATATACTCTGTGGTTCGACGTACCTTACCGCGGACCACGAGGGAACACGCGTATTCCCAAACTAGCCCGCAGTGTTCTTTGTCTTGAAAATTGTGTAAATTGGGTAAATGAGAACGCTCATGAGCAGAGGGCGCGGTCGGCGGCGGCTAAGTAAGAAAACATCCGGCGGCGGCTTTTAGCCGGCTAATAGCCAAAAATTTTTTGTCGGCGGCGGCTAGGCAAAGTGTCGGCTAATGTCTAACAAAACAAGGCCTAATATAGCACTCTACTTGTTTTAATTAGTACCGTTTTATTATAAAATTTCGTTAAATATTCGCTTTATTTTGTCAAATATGAACATCATAAACCAGACGAATACTTAGCAACTCGAATACTAATCTTCATAATATCCTGCCCCAACCGCAAAAATAACGTGACTAAGGAAAACTTTAAAATAGCCATCTTTTTGCTTATTTTTTATTCCCCCAAATTTTTTTTATGAAAATTTGTATATGCAGACCTGTTACAGAAATCAATTTTGATCGAAAGACATTTCAATTCCGAAAAAGCTTCTTTCGAAGATTAAAATCAATCAATTTCCTCGGATTGAAATCGCCTATTTTTATTATCGATTTTGGAGTTTCTGTATGTAATGGCACAAAATCAATTTTAAATCATTTTCATTGTGTGTCGATTTACACATTATTGCTACATTTAAAAATCATTAAGTTAAAAATTTGGTGGAATGAGATAAATGGATCAACATCTGAAGAAGAAAAAACAAAATTGATCGGTCTAAAAAGTCGTAATCCAAACCATTCCAAATAATTTATGTTATTATTAGATCCTTTTCAAAACAAATTAAAATTTTCATAATTGAACAAATATTTTTCATATATAAACCCTTTAGTATTTACGGCTTTTAGTGGTATTATCATAAAAATAAAATGTATTTTAAAATAGAATTTGTGTGAAATACTTTTTTCCCTAAAAACTTATTTCAAATTCATTTTAATCTTTTATGAAGATGCCCAAAATAACAACAGTAATAATTTTGAATATTAATCTCTAAAAAGTTGAAAAATTTCCATAAAATTTTTTAAAAGTCTCGCAAACTGTTCCAGTTTCTACTCTCTTAAGATCTCACAAAAGAAGACCCACAATAATTGAAATATCATATATATAACATACAATTTAATTAATTTGGTAATTCGGCTGAGCCGTTAGCCGATCTTAGCCGCACCTATCGGCGGCGGCTAGGATACTCGGAAATTCATCGGCGGCGGCTATTAGCCGACCGACTTCGCCCTCTGCTCATGAGAGAGCAAAATGTGTCTCTCACTTTACCGAACTTTACCCGTACTTTTTTTCCGTGCAAAATGTGGTAAAACTGTCAAATCATTCAATCAGCTGTGTATCATTTACAAAAATTAAAAATTACAACACAGTGTTCATAAAAAAGTTAATATCGACGGCGGCTTAGTAAAACAAGCCTCGCCGCCTCTTCACAAAACAGTGCTACCACGGTGGTAAAGAACACATTATTTATCGATATGCTTGTTCATGATACAATTAACAAGGTAGCCTCGTCAGCTAAACCGTTAATCAACTGACTACTTTAGGTTGTCAAGAGATTGCAGAGATGAAAGGCAGCCAAAACGAGATAGCAAATCCGCATAAGCTCAGTGCATCTCTCTTCTGTAAATGTAGAAGTGGCGTCTTTTTGACAGTTTGCATAAGTTGTACAAAAACAAAATGCATGTTATTTTTATTGAAGTTGTTCTTATTTGAAGTATATGAACATAGTATCGATCGCACCCACATAATTCTTACAACATATATACAACTATGTAAACCTAATATAAACAACTGTGTAACAAATCCATTATACATAAAATAAAATGAATTTCAGTCTTGTGTTAAATCGGAATCCGATAGCGTGTTCTCTTACTAATAAGAATAAGAATACTTCTCTAAAATACTTCATTATTGTAGCGAAAAGGCTACCTTGTTAGTTGTATCATGTGCTTGTTAAGCATTTTGAACGTGTCCAGACTGCTTTGATTAATAACCAATTTACATCTACACAAAATCTAGTACTGGGATTTCAATCCAAAAATTTGCTTAAATAAATGGTAACTTTGACGAGATTGGCCATACCAAGGTATATTTAATTGTATCATGACCCATACAAAATGAAATCTACCATGATCAAATAATAAGGTCCATGCATTTCTACAAAAACAAAAAAAAAATGATAATGAAAACGTTAAATATTTTGTTAATAAATGCGAACATTAAATAAGCCAATCGCCAAGCACATGTGCATGCAACGGCGACTAAGAAGTTATGAAAACAGTTCGCCGCGGCCAATAGCCCGCAACTAACCAACCGACTTCGCTCTCTTTTGTTTGTGTATACCATGATACAATTAACAAGGTAGCCTCGTCACCTAAACCGTTAATCAACTGACTACTTTAGGTTGTCAAGAGAATGCGGAGATGAAAGGCAGCCAAAACGAGATAGCTCAAGTGCATCTCTCTTCTGTAAATGTAGAAGTGGAGTCTTTTTGACAGTTTGCACAAGTTGTACAAAAACAAAATGCATGTTATTTTTATTGAAGTTGTTTTTATTGTAGCGAAAAGGCTACCTTGTTAATTGTATCATGGTGTATACTATTTTGACACTTAGTTTCGGGCATGATACAATTAACAAGGTAGCCTCGTCACCTAAACCGTTAATCAACTGACTACTTTAGGTTGTCAAGAGAATGCGGAGATGAAAGGCAGCCAAAACGAGATAGCTCAAGTGCATCTCTCTTCTGTAAATGTAGAAGTGGAGTCTTTTTGACAGTTTGCACAAGTTGTACAAAAACAAAATGCATGTTATTTTTATTGAAGTTGTTTTTATTGTAGCGAAAAGGCTACCTTGTTAATTGTATCATGGTTTTGTGCATGATACAATTAACAAGGTAGCCTCGTCACCTAAACCGGTAATCAACTGACTACTTTAGGTTGTCAAGAGATTGCAGAGATGAAAGGCAGCCAAAACGAGATAGCTAATCGGCATAAGCTTAGTGCATCTCTCTTCTGTAGATGTAGAAGTGGCGTCTTTTTGACAGTTTGCATAAGTTGTACAAAAACAAAATGCATGTTATTTTTATTGAAGTTGTTCTTATTGTAGCGAAAAGGCTACCTTGTTAGTTGTATCATGGTTTTGTGTGTTCGAGGTAAATTGGGCAAATTTTTATTTTTTTGAGAGTATTTTTCTTTTACTCTCATTTTACCGAACTTTACCCGGAATTACCAAGAACAAACCTATTATTTGCATTTAATTTTTTGCATTCGTCCGTCAGCTGTTAACCAAAGTGCACTTTTACACTTTGGCAATTAGAAGGCAGACATTTTTGTGAATTTTCGTTTGGTCTGTCCAAAGGTTTTTCACACTTGTGATATTAATAGACAGACAGAAATTTTCCACAATAAAATGACGATGGTGTCAGAAAAATTATATGAAGCATAAAAAAACTTGAAAAAAAACGACAAGCATTTTGTTTTTGTACAACTTACGCTGATTTGCCACCTCGTTTTGGCTGCCTTTCATCTCTGTATTCTCATGACAATTTGACGGATTCAGATGATTAACGGCTCAGCTTATGAGGCTACCTTATTAGTTGTACCATGCATCAAGGCAGATTCAGACCAGGTAGATGCGTTAGAATACGCTGTACAACAAGCAAAAACCAACACATGCTTTTGCTAGTATTAAGTGATTTTTCTTGTCAAGGTCTAAATATGTGTTAAACACTTTAAAAGTTATATTTGTGCTTTAAACACTGTCAAAATAAACAAAATTATAGTCTCATTACTTTTCTAGCGCCACAAATTTTTAGAATAAAATAGCGCCAACTTTTTTCTAAGCAAAGAAAAAAATGTTGACATGTAAGAGCTTTTTAGTGCAAGAGCAAAAAAAAGTCACCTGAACTACCAAGTTCCCCTTGAGTGAATTCACCTTGGTATGAGACAAGGTGAAACATTTACAGGTCGGCATACAAATCGCTTAAACACTATCCCGTGAGCTGTCATAAATTTTGTTGACTGAAGAACTGTCACTGCATTTAAATACAAGATCAAGCCAAGAACTGACCAAGGCGAATCCATTACAGGTGTCCGCATCCCAATTCGCTTCTACATTTTTCCAAGATTTTATCTTCTGAGTTGTCAAAGCTGATAGCAAACAACAACAAAACTTATGACGTCTCGAGAGAAAATGTTGAAGCGAATTGAATTGCGACCACCTATACTTGTTCCGACTTGGGTCATTGCCGATGCCAAACGGCTTCGCCCGCCTTTTTTCCAAGAATTCGCCTTGACTTTTTTTCCCCCCCTTTTTAATACTTTTGGCAACAATGGCTGTAATATAAATTTGGGGAATCCCAAAATAGGCGTTGGCGTACAATTTCAATATCGAATTAAATTCAATACACAAGAAAGCAAAAGTAACATAAACATAATGGATAAACATTTAAATAAACAATTTCTAAATGCATTTGCAGCAGCAGCTCACCCAAATAGAGCTCGATTGCCAAATATTGAAGAACCGAAACCAATTGGATTCTACAGTATAAATGCTGATAGAGATTTTGAGCCGAATGATCAACAATTGCGTTACTTTAGGGTACCAAAGAAATTTCCTTTAGACCTGAACGTCGGCTTAAATATAGCTATCCAAAAGCCAGAATCAGCTTACGATGAAGGCATAGATCATCTATTAAAATTTGTGTCCGACCACAATGATACAATATTTAACAATAGCAACGGAACTGCTCCACCGGAATTTATCACATCGCGCGGTAATTTGAGGTCAATTATGTGTGCTCCGTATGAACTACAACAAAATTTATGTCTGCATGTGAGCCGATTTGGAAATGTTATATATTTGATGAAAAAAGAAACACCCCTTGCCAAATGCCTTCGCAGACGGAATAAAGAATATCAAAGAAAATTTACAGCTTATAGTTATAAATTTGAACAGTACTGTTTAAGTGAGTCACTCATCAGGGATCCTGATACCTCCGCACCGGTTAATGAATGCGAAGAATTCGCTTTAGTGTACCAAACGCGCTTAGCGGACGTAAACCTTTTATATAGTGCAGAAACTGATGGAATAGTCAGTGATATGCCCGTACAATTGTAAGTTTACACCTTTTGTTTGTCTAGACATACATATTAGAGATTTGCGCGTGAATGTTTTTTGGCTAACATCACGCATGCTCACGATCAAAAGAATTTTCCTCATGCACTTTCACACACCAAAAATTTTTTCACCCACGCACGCTTACGAGCAACATTTTTTCATGCACGAAAAACGAAACAAATTCTCACGAACAATCACGTTTGTATTGAAACCAAATATAAACTGTGTTTGCAAGCAATAACAGCGTGAGTCTTAACACATAGTTTTGATAATGCGGCATTTTGAATGTAGAACAACTTCTTTGAAAATATGAAAATGGGTTATTTAACTTAAGCTCACGAATGATTTTATTTTTACACTGCGTGTAGCTCATTCGACTAAAATTAATCATAGAATTATTTACGATTCTTTTTTCTTCCCTACAAACCGACCCAGAAAAGTTAAACCGTTTTCGTTTCGACACAAAATTACACATTTATTTTGCACTTTTTTCCTAAAATACCACTTTTAAGATATACATATGTAAGTGAAGTGAAGATCGAAAGAAAACTCCACCGTAACCATAAATAATTAAAAAAAAAATTAATAAAACAATGCAGAATTTTGGTTGCCATTCAAATTAAAAATGTTGCCGAAACTTTATTTTTATAATCGTTCCGATTATAGAAATTATGCAAATCCAAGTCAGTTATCCTCACTAAAATGTGTAAAGGTTTATGTGCACCGATGTGCCTTGAATACTTTCGAATATCAAAACTTTCTAAAACAAAAAATTCGCAATTGGTGGTGTCGATGCTTCATGGCTGGCATTAAGGACATTTATCTTGGGAGGACAAACCAAGAAGGTATTGTAGACAAGATTCAGCATTTAAACGTCGAATCGCTACCGGAATTACATGGTGTAAGTATCAGTAAATTTTAAAAACATATTTAAATATTCATCGAGGTTGGGAAACGCTATCTCGTTTTGGCTGCCTTTGATCTGTGCATTCTCTTGACAAGTAGTCAAATGATTAACGGTTTAGCTGATGAGGCTACCTTATTAGTTGTATCCATGATACAACTAATAAGGTAGCTGAACCGTTAATCATCTGACTACTTCAAGTCATGATAAAAGTAATAAGGTAGCCTCATCAGCTAAACCATGATATAACTAACAAGGTAACCTTTTCGCTACAATAAGAACAACTTCAATAAAAATAACATGCATTTTGTTTTTGTACAACTTATGCAAACTGTCAAAAAGACGCCACTTCTACATTTACAGAAGAGAGATGCACTGAGCTTACGCGGATTAGCTGTCTCGTTTTTGCGGCCTTTCATCTCTGCAATCTCTTGACAACCTAAAGTAGTCAGATGATTAACGGTTTAGCTCACGAGCATACCCTGTTAATTGCATCATGAGCTAAATCGTTAATCATCTGACTACTTTAGGTTGTCAAGAGAATGCATAGATGAAAGGCAGCCAAGACGAAACACCAAATCAATGTAAGCTCTGTTATCTTTCTTCTAGAAATGCAGAAGCGGCGGCTTTTTGACAGCTTACAGAAGTTGTACAAAAACAAAATGAATGTTATTTTTATTGAAATTATTCTTATTGTAGTGAAAAGGTTACCTTATTAGTTGTATCATGAGTGAACCCATCAGTTGCATCATATCTTCTGTTCTTGCTGGGAAGTAAACCACATCTATCTATTTTTAGCAAACATATTGGTCTCCTTCTGTGTGCGTAAATTTCTTAGTCGACTTCCTTGTACGTTTGCGCTCAATAATGGCAAACGAAAATTGTCCATATACTGTATACGAGCTTTATTTTGACAATCAAACTGGTGAAATTCAATACAAATGCTTCAGAGGAAAAACAGAACATTCGTTTATTCCCGATTGGTATATTAATTTTATAAATAACAAAAAGGGAAAATTGAGATTGACATCTTAAAAAGAATATTTATTATTTTTTTGTAACTGAATTGATTGATTGATTGATTGATTGGAATTAATTTTTATTTTCGGTATTATTTTGTTTGTTATATTAATATTGTTTGGTTCTGATGAAAAACAACACCTTCATTTATGTAATTATTTCTGTATTAATTAATTAACCTTCATTTATGTCTGATTTTTTTTATAAATTCTATAAACAACGTTATGGGAACCCTCAACTTACGTTCTTGAAATGAAATTTTTTTTTTTTTGTAAATGAACTGATTATTATATATTACGTTCATCGCACTTGTTCCTCATAAAGCGCAACAACTGAAAATTTAAAAAATTTTTAATTTGCAAAAAACTAAACATCAGAGGTCATATCTATCCACTGTAAAAATCTCCCTTTGATTCGTCTTCTTTTCCGTGAAAACCCCGGTTTGACATTTGTTGCTGTAATATACCCTTAGAATCAATAGAAACAGTGTTCGGCTTTTGTACATACGTACTTGTTGCAGGACTTTGGAAATTGTTTTTTTTTTATAATAAAAAATATTTGAAGAAACATAATACAAATATACGCATTAATAAAAGAGTGTTTTGAAGTTAAATTCAAAAGAATTTTAAACCTCAGATTTGGCAGTTATTGTTGTTTTAGCCTTTTGAACCTTTGGTGTGGACATTTTTAGTGGAAGGACTTTGAGTAAAACAGTTTTTTATTTTTTTCTTTACTGAGTAACGAATGTTTACCCAGGTATCAAGTTACAAATCTCCATACCAAACGTTTGCTGGGAAACGTGACTTTCACTTGCAGGCACACATGATACAATTAACAAGGTAGCCTCGTCACCTAAACCGTTAATCAACTGACTACTTTAGGTTGTCAAGAGAATGCGGAGATGAAAGGCAGCCAAAACGAGATAGCTCAAGTGCATCTCTCTTCTGTAAATGTAGAAGTGGAGTCTTTTTGACAGTTTGCACAAGTTGTACAAAAACAAAATGCATGTTATTTTTATTGAAGTTGTTCTTATTGTAGCGAAAAGGCTACCTTGTTAATTAATTGTATCATGGCAGGCACATAGTTTTTTAATTCCCTTTGATTCGGATTTGTAGACTTTTTTGTTGGTGTTATTTTCAAGTTGTTGCTTCATATCATTTTTCTCTTGCCATCGTCATTTTAATGCTATTAGCTGTGTGTGGTTGTCCGCAGCGACTGTGAAATTTCTATTTGACTATTAATTTTCCAAGTATTTAAGTATAACTCAAAATACACAACACGCGAACAAACGGATGACAGCAATACAGTTTTCCAACAACATAATACATAAAGTGTTTGTTGTAGTTATGCGATTACCTGGTATCGAGCTGACTTGGGCACATCAAAGAGAATTAAAAAAATGTCTGTCTTTCAGTTCCCAAAGTCTAAAGCCCCTCTAGCTGCAACACTCAACGAAAAGTATCGGCGTCAATTAGAGAGTTGTGAAAGTACTCGACGGCGTGCTATAGACACTTATTAGCCGATGGGCCTCGCGTTCTGTATGTAAACAAATAACTGAGTTTTACAATATCCTTTCATTTCAAAAACAACAATGAACGTTTACTCAAACAGAGAACTAAAAAGGGACTTTGGAATAAAAGTTCGCCCACAAAAAAATGAACTTCCATTTCCAGACATTAAAAAGCCACATCCAATTGGGTTTTTCAGCACAAATGCCGATAGAGATTTTGAGCCTAGCGACCAACAGTTGCGCTACTTTAAACTGCCGAAGAAATTTCCTTTAGATTTGAATGCCGGCCTAGAAATCGCTATCAAAAAGCCAGAATCGGCTCACGAAGAAAATCTAGATAGTCTACTAAAATTTGTATATGATCATTATCACAGAATATATAACCATGGAAATGCAACTGCTCCACCGGAATTCATTACATGGCGGGGTATACTTCGACTCATCATGTGTACTCCATACGAATACCGTCAAGATTGGTGCCTAAAAGTTACCCGCTTTAATAGTACATTTTATTTGTCACAAAAGGAAACCGAACAGAATAAACATCGACGGATGCACGAAACGGAACAGCAAAAAGCGTACAAGACCTACGGTTTTAAGTTTGAACAGTACTGTTTAACGGAATCGCCATTTAAAGATCCTGATGCCTCTGCACCGGTTAATGAGTGCGAAGAATTTTCTTTAGTATTCCAAACACGTTTAGCGGGCTTAAGTCTCTTGTATGGGGCTGAAACAGATGGGATAGTCAGTGATATGCCCGTTCAACTGTAACGTTAATCTTTTGATATGTGTATGAGATTTTATAATTTTTTTTTTTTCAGAAACTATGATAGGCCTGGTAATTTGGATTCTTTAAAGTATGTTGAGCTTAAGGTGCGCCAGGGTAATTTGAATGCTAATCAGTACAAAAGCTTTTTACATCATAAAACTCGTAATTGGTGGTGTCAGTCCTTTTTGGTTGGCATTCAAGATTTGTATGTTGGCATGAGAAACGAAAAAGGCTTTGTTAATAAAATTGAACATATGGATGTGAGGTCGCTACCGAAATTAGGAGGTGTAAGTATCAAAACGAAGTAATTTATAATGTATTTCATGTATTCAAAATATTTTCTATAATTTTTTCCCGCAAATATCTATTTCAACTGCTTTGTTATCCAAAATATAATAATAGTCATGGTACAACTAAGTTGTATCATGGTAATAGTAAAAAGCAATAGGCTCAGTGAAAAAAGTGTAAATACTTATGTGGCTGAATTTATCCATTTGTTGAGAACAAAATGTGTGTCGCATGGTGAATTCAGCTTTATATTTTGCGAAAAAGTAATTGAATAAACAAAAAGGCTTTGCCAGTTCATCGACATCTAACCTGCTTGATTGTTCGCATAAATACATTTAAGGAAATTCCAAAATTTTATTTATGTTTGCAAACGAGCCAACAGTTTCGTCACATGTATGCATTTCGAATTTAAAAAGCATGATTTTTTTTTCAGCAAACATATTGGGCACCTTGGGCTTGTGCGAACTTTTTACTCCAATTTCTTGCGCAACTGCGTTCAATAATGGGCAAAGAAAATTGCCCTTATACTGTGTACGAGTTTTATTTTAACCCCGAAACTGGTCGTATTACATACGAATGCTTCAGAGGAAAAACAGAGCTTTCTTTTATACCCGATTGGTACATAAACTTGATAAATCGCGCTATGGAAAACTCAAATATGCACTATTGAAAAATATGTGTGTTTGTAAATCAACAGCTTTTTATTTTAATTTTTTAATAGTTTTTCTTCTAATTTAGCATTATGGTGAGGAACTAATTATTCAATGTCAAATAATTTGTATTTATGAAAAAGTTTGATATGAAATTTATTATAGATAATAGTTATTGAAAATAGTTTTATATTGAATTAAAGTTGCATTTGTGTTTTAATAAGTAAAATAATTGGCGCCCCCCCTTCGAACAATTTGAATTTGGCGCCTGGAAAATGTTTTCGGCATGAGGAACTTTTTCCAATAACAATAGCTAAATCGACCTATCCTAATATTGGCACATATACAAGAACCCAAGGCGAATTAAGTATAGGTGGTCGCAATTCTATTCGCTTCAACATTTTCTCTCGAGTTGTCAATCTTTGTCGTTTGCTATCAGCTTTGACAATTCAGAAGATAAAAATCGTGGAAAAATGTTGAAGCGAATTGGGATGCGGGCACCTGTAATGGAATTTTTTAATTTCAATTCATACGTATTAAAATTATGGCATTTGATACCATTATACTGAAACCCAGCCATAAATTTGCGAATTCTCAATTATTATTTACAAAAGCTGTAACATTTCTTCCAGTGTATTGTTACAATCACAATGTCAATTGTAGTGCAACTCTGTCGCGTTGAATTTTCCCCTTATTTATTCTCTCGTTTTCCTTTATTCGTTTTGCATTCTGCAAAGCTTTAAGACGCGTTGTCAAAGTGAAATCAAGTTTTCCGCTGTTTACATGTTTATTGAGTTAAACAATTTAATAAAATTATTGAAAAGAATTTGTTTTCTTATATGACAATATTAATTAAAAAACGGTAAATTTCCAAGAAATAAACTCCAGCCGGCAAGTCGTTGACTTTTCAAAAGTCGGACGCGTGTATGGAAAAAGGCGTTTTCCTCTTTGGAATACAAAAATTTCAACAAGAAATATAATAAATTAATATAAGAACGCAATAAGAAATAAAAACTAAGATTAATGTCGTGTTGTTACTTTCCCATATTTGTGCAAAATTTGTAAAACAATTTTTATACATAAAAAAGAAATAATCTAATACACAAAAATAAAAGAGAAAAATATTACTTCGTTGCATAAATAAATAAATGCATTGTCGCAATGTCCACATCAAACGAAGTGACGCAGGACGATTTGCACGCGTTGTTAGACACGTTCGAAAAAAAATCGTTCGAAGCTGGATCATGTGAGGAAGGGACATTGGTAAGTAGATTCCCGTTAAACAAGAAATTTGCCGAAAATCTCAAATTGCATCAAGAAAAAAAAATTTCCAATAGTAGTACCGTAAACGATGATTACTGCAATATCTTAACCCATTGGAAACCAGTGTGAACAAAAAATTTTTTTATTTTTATGTGGCACTCGCAATGGAACTGGGAATTTTTAGGCCATCTTTTCTGCACCTACTTTGAAAACT
Source organism: Sturmia bella (assembly GCA_963662145.1). NCBI lineage: Eukaryota > Metazoa > Arthropoda > Insecta > Diptera > Tachinidae > Sturmia > Sturmia bella. The sequence continues at coordinate 22,351,645 of OY759172.1, forward strand.
CATTGCTTATTTGAAGTGTGCTAATTGCAATTTTTGAAAATTGCAAAAAAGAAATCGAAGGGACGCAATGAATTTTCCAATGAATTATTTATGTGTAAACCGATTTTGGATGTATTACTCCGCTAACAGACAGTAAAACTATATAAAAAAAAAACAAATTTGGAATTCTATTTCTCAATTACTATGCTAATTTTGAACTGATTTTTAAATCGACCCAGTCAGTCCAGAATTCAATTTTGTTTTTGCAAGAATGATTTATTAACATAAAACTGAACCCACACTATAAGAAGACAAAACGGGGGGTTTTGTTTGTTGTCTAATACGACAACGGAACATTAGCACGTACATACATAATTATGAAAACGAACGTTAAACCGTCCTTTTTAATTTATTAATGCGATCTTAAACAAGATTATTTAAAGCCAATTGCGATTATATCAAAATTCAAAAATTTGAATTTGGTAATAGCTTTACTTATCAAATTAGGTATAAACCAAAAAAAAAAATTGCTGAAGAACAGCTCGAAATATTGAAAAATAAAAATGTATTAATTATTGTTAAATTAAACATCAACAGAGTTTTATTTAATAGTAAACAGCTGACCTTGAGCCTGAGACAACTATAGAAGTAGAAACATTTTTTTTCGCTCCTAATAATCATGTTTTATCACTAGATTCGCTTTTTGTATAAAATATTGCTTTAGCTCGCTTTTTTCGCAAATTTCCAAAAAAAAGAACAAATATTGCATATCTATGGAAAAATTTATGAAATGAAATTACAAAACTACGATTTTGGATGCCTAAAATCGTTAATGAATTCGCGATTTTACGTTCTACGCAAAAACTTTCCTCTGGCATCACTGTTTTACCAACATCATCATATTTTCTTTAGTAAATTCACCAACTTCTACATCGAATTATTAAGAAACTAAAAGCCTCCGGCAGACTTTGACTTCAGTTTCGGGAGGTCCACGATCCCCTCTACAAACCTATAAAACTCATTTCTTTCAAAGCCTGGCTCCTTATTCTAAAGCAGGGATGTCCAGGGCCTATACGCTTGGTATGCTTTTGTTTTTGTAAAACCGCGAAGCATTGGCTGAGCATTCTAATATGTATACACAACTCTTTGCATGAAATACACACATACACACATATCCCAAGTTCAAAGCAACAACACTTTCATATGCACAGCAATAAGAACGCAGGCTTTGTTGGTACACATTGGTGCCAAGCGTAATTTTTGTTGTTTTTTGGTTTTTTGTTTTCATGATTTTGTTGTTTTTTTTAATGATTTCGTGAGTATGAAACACTTGAAGAAATCATTTTTTGTTATGAGTTTATTTCTGTTTTTCTTTGTGTGCGTCAATAAAGTGTATACGTATTGGTGTTTGCGCTTCCATAAGAAGATTTTGGGCACCCCTGTTCTAAAGTTTCCCTCTTAGTTTAACTACAAAGTTAAATTAATGAACAAGAAATTTTCATTCTTGAATTTATACATACATATGTATTCAACACAATAACAAAATATGAAAATGCGTTTTTGTTTTCTACACAAATACACGAAAAAAATGCATGTGCGTTTTAGAAAAACCGGCAGTAGGTAGGTATACATATGTATTTTTATTTTATTCACATCATACATATGTACATATGTACTTAATAAGAGATAATTAGTTTTTTTATGTCTAAACAAAAATGTAACAGTACCAATAAAAATATCACTGATTTCTTTCTGGTTGCTATCAAAACTTTCGTCACTTTCGTGGCATTTTATAAAGTTACTGCATTCCATTCGGCATCAAAAGATTTACATATGTAAGTATGTAGTTGTGTAAGCAATGCAAACGCTTAAAAAATGTACATATGTATATTTTATAGTAAACACCATCTATTGATAAAGAGGAAATAATCTAGCATGGAGAGAGAGAGAGAGAGACAAACAGGTACGCATTCTCTTAAAATATACATAACAGATGTGCGCGTGAGTGTTCTTTGGCTCGCATCACGCACGCTCACGATCAGAATAATTTTTCTCACACACTTTCACGCGTGGCAATTGTTTTGGGCCTCACGTCACGCACGCTCACGAGCAACATTTTTTCATTTACTCATTCTCGCGCCCAAAGCGAGAAAAAAATCTCACGATCAATCACGTTTGTATTGAAACAAAAAGTAAACATAAAAACCGGTATTCATAATAAAAATATGTACGTATATAAGTCCCCGGACACAAACCACAATTTTTAACAAATCCACATTTTGAAGTTAACAGAGCGCTATTAACAAGTTAACAGATCTATTTTTATAACAGATGACATTTGTAGCGAAGATGAGCGGTTTTATGGAAAAACTAGGACTTCTAGTACCAGGGATGTCTGAAATAATCTTTGGAGTACCATAAAATGACTTTTAAAAACACTCCATATAAGACATTTCTGGAGAAGATGAGTGGGCTCATGGAAAAATGAGGACTTCTGCGAAGCAGTGATCATATGGAAATGGTGGTGTTTTTAATGTAGAACAATTTTTTGATATACATATGTATATAATATTGAAGAATTCGTAAGAGATTTTTAATGAACACTTGTCTTTTAGGACACTTTGCCACTTATTGCGAATTGTATAGTAGTTTTATCAGGCACTATTTCAATTCTGGGAACAAATCGTTGAATTGATATCGAGTGAATTGTCGAGTAAAAATCAAGTAAAAAAAATAAACAACAAACACACCGCAAAAGCCGCGGAATTCGATCGATTATGAATGTAACGATTTGAACCCTATTTTGTTTTTAATTTTTTAACTAACTTTGTTAGTGACACGGATATTCCACATAACTATGAAGTTCTGTCAGTAGAATATTGCAGCATACATATATAATTCGATTTTGCCTTAAGTCGATCGCTTGTGAACACAGACTACAGAACCTGCTGCAATATTTACAATTTCTCCTGCTCATTGCTTCAAAAGTAGATTATCACTCGTAAAATGCCGGCATTTCAAAATGTTACAGCTGGCACTAAATTTTAGATTTTATGTAGGATGCAATTTAAAAATTCAAAACGGCTGTTTACCGTGTCAAAAAAAAAATCATTCAACGTTTGATCATGAAGAATTGGAGAGTTATAGAAAGAAAGAAAACATGATATATACCTATCATAGTTTGCTCTTCTAACTTTTCATTTTCTCTTTGCCATCCAAGCCCTTTGACCTTAATTCCATGAAACTTATGCTTCATTGATTTTTTGATGCATAAACAAAAAAGTTACCCGTGTTTTTGGTAGGTTTAATTAATGATTTAATTTTCAATTTTTCACCACTTATAGCTTATTGGGTTAAAATTACCCATGGAACTCACTGGTTTTTACCTTCTTTCCTTCCCTACAAATCCACCCAGGCTAATGTACATTACATGTGTAGTAAAAATTGAGCTAAAATAAACTGCAACGTTTTGACTTTTTTGTGAAGTTTCGTGAACTGTATAAACTTTAAATCACGCTCACGCACTCACGTGTGATTTTCCTAACATTTAATCACCCTCACATCTCTAATATGCATTTCAATATGACAAAAATTAACATGATTTCCCAACAAGTTTCTTTTCTCTTTTTGTGCTTTTAAATTCTTGTTTTATTTTTTCGTAGATGGGTAAGTATATACTTACATATGTATGTATGTATGTATGTATGCTTCAGCTTTACTTTGTTTAGTATCAGCTTTTTAGCATTTCAAGGTGCAAGGTGTCAGGTAGGTATACATTTTTAATTTATTCCATACTCAATTTAAGCTTTTTCCAGCTTAATCGTTTGTTGTTTACAGTTTTAGGTCTTTACGTAAAAACGAAAAAAAAATATTCTTGGCGCCTTCTGGTGGTTACATCACAAAAGAGTTGCCAAGTTTTTGCTTATTGCACCCATTTGATGGAATTAAATTATTCCACATTTAATTATGCAAGTACTAAATACACGTATGAAAAGATCTTTCCTAATACTGATGCTTTTAAGCTTTCAGTTTTTGAATACATTTTAAAGTGTTTATTCATAAAACGATATTCTGCTGTAACGGGTTATCCATTTTGCGGTTTCAAAAATAAACGTAAATAAAGCATACTTTTTTTCATGATAGGTATTTATTTTTATACCCTTCACATAAATGTGTAAGGGTATATATAAGTTTGTGATTCCGTTTGTAACGCATTGAAATATCCATCTAAGACCCCATAAAGTATATATATTCTGGATCAGCATCAATAGCGATTACGATTGAGCGATGTCCGTCTGTCCGTCTGTCCGTCTGTCCGTCTGTCCGTCTGTCCGTCGGTCCGTCTGTCCGTCTGTCCGTCTGTCCGTCTGTCCGTCTGTAGTCGTTGAAATACCGTTTCTGAGAAAACGGTTTGAGATAGAAACCTCATTCTTTCGCTAAAACGTGTGAAACCCCGGTAGTGGGTCTGCTATTGAAATTCAGTAAGATAGGTCCGCGGATAGCCGAGATATATTCAAAAAACCGGGTTTTGAGGGATATTTTGTGTAATTTTTGTATTCAGATTTTTGAAAAAAATTTTTTCTTAAAAACTAAACCATATCATTTTTAGTGCTCATTAAATCCTAGAAATGAAGGAATTTTTGAAATCGGCCCATATATATCCGAGATATAGCGTCTCCCGATTTTTAAAGAAATCGGCTTTATTAGCCAAATAAGACAACTTTTGGCACCGGAGATCAATCAAGATGGTATATATAGGCTATTTAGAGGCAAAAATGGAAAATTTTTCCACATCGGCCCATATACACTCGAGATATAGCGCCTCCCGTTTTCTCAAGAAGTCGGCTCTAAAAGCCAAATAAAACAACTTTTGGTATCAAAAATCGATTAGAATGGAACATATAAGGTGTTTAAAAGCAAAATTGGAAAATTTTTGAAATCGGTCCATATATATCTGAGATATAGCGACTCCTGATTTTTCAAGAAATCCGCTCTTTAAGCCAAATAAAGCAATTTTTGGCACTAAAAATCAATCAGAATGGTACATATAGACTATTTAGAGGCAAACGTGTAAAATTTTGGACATCGGCCCATATACACTCGAGATATAGCGCCTCAAGTTTTCTCAAGAAGTCGGCTCTAAAAGCCAAATAAAACAACTTTTGGTACCAAAAATCGATCAGAATGGTACATATAAGGTGTTTAAAAGCAAAATTTGAAAATGTCTGCAATCGGTCTATATATACCTGAGATATAGCGTCTCCCGATTTTTCAAGAAATCGGCTCTATAAGCTAAATAAAACAACTTTTGGCACCAAAAATCAATCAGAATGATACATATAGGTTAGTCAGAAGCAAAACTGGAAATCTTTTTGTCATCGGCCCATATATGTTCGAGATATAGCGCCTCCCGATATCTCAAGAAGTCGGGCCTGGAAGCTAAACGAAACAGTTTTTTGCACTAAATATTTGTCGGAATGGTACATACAGGCTGTTTAGGGGCAAAATTAGAAAATTTTTGGACATCGGCCCATATGCACCCAACTTTTGGTACCAAAAATCAATCATAATGGTACATACATATGTATATAATATTATATACATATGTATATAATATTTGCGATCATGTATGTATGTATGAATGTATGTATGTATGTATGTATGTATGTATGTATGTATGTATGTATGTATGTATGTATGTATGTAGATACGTTTGTATGCATGTAGGTATGTATGTATCTACATACATATGTATGTATGCATGCAAGTATGTTAGCATAAACAATTTTTTTGCTTTGGTGTAAAAATGTGTATGTATGTACATACATATGTATACACGAGCTTGAAAATGAAAGTGATATAAAGAATTGTTGAAAAAAGGGTACGCAATGAAATTCTTTTAAACAATTGCGTCTTCAAATTCATTCACACAAAAAATCATTTTGGGTTTCCCTACGTACTTACATATGTACATACACACACACATGTGTATGATGATACGCAATAGATCATCAACAACGTGCACAAGAAAAAAATAATTTTGTAAAAGCAAGCAATGTAAATATGTATGTATGTATATATGTATGTATATAATCATTGTTTTATGGAACACACTGAAAATATTCAATAATAAAGAATTTATTTTAGAGTTTTCTATTATAGATACATACATACATACATACGTATGCATGTACCCACATACGTAAGTAAATTGAAAAGAAAATCACACTTAATGGCAATGTTTAACATTATAATTTAAAAATAATGCAATTAAATGCAATTTTTTGTGAAATAAATTTTACTATAACGTTAACTGATAAATAATTAAGAAATACATTTTGCTTTTCTTTATTTCATTGATATTAAAAAGAATTGGTGTCACCCAGTGGTTGAACTTGAGCATATTAGGAATTATTTAAATAAAAGTTTTGCAGACTGTGTTAAATCCCGGTAGTGGATCTGATATTGAAATTCAGAAAAAATCGGCCCATATATACCCCAGATATAGCGTCTCCCGATATTTCAAGAAATCGGCTTTAAAAGCCAAATAAAACAACTTTTCGCACCAAAAATCAATCAGAATGTATGTACCATTGTGAAGGGTATTTAAGATTCGGCCCAGCCGAATATAGCACTCTTACTTGTTTATTATAATATTTTTATTAAAAATTTTATTATGTGTGAAACACTACATCATTTAAATGATCACCACGCGAAGTGTTGCCAGCATTGATTCTTTTGAGGTAATTTTCGATCACTTTTTATCGTTTCATCATTGTTTTCGAAGAAGTAAGGTCCAATCACACCTTCGGACCAAAAAGTACATCAAACCGTGACTTTTTCTGGATGTAATGGCCTCTCTTCAATTACTTGAGTCCTAATTCCTGAGAACGACGGGGAATCGACACATTCCCGTCTTCGGCAACACTTTCACTTACAGCAGCGATATTTTCAGCGGAACGAGCGAAACGATGATGCACAGGCCTTAAAATATTTGTAACCGCTCCAGTCTCTTAAAATTTCTTCACAATTTTGCCAATTGCTTGCGTAGTTGGACGATTATGTAAACCATAATCTCCTCTTAAAGCACGATATGTGGCTGTGCCAGAATCACCATTTTTAGGCTTCCGTACTCATCAGAGTGAAATGGAACCCTATTACCGAGACTTCTACGTCCGTCCGTCACAGCGTCCGTTCTCCGAAACGGTAAGAGCTACAAGTTTTCACAGAATGTTGTAGTACCTTGCCGCGCTACAACAACAAATACTAAAAACAAGTCGAAAAATACCAGGTGTCCCCATGCAACGAAAAGTAACAATTAGCTATAACTCTCGAACCGTAAAAGATAGAGAGCTGAAATTCGCACAGTGTATGTAGTTACAGATGCTCTGCAACATCAAATGCTAAAAACAGCAACAAGTCGAAGACTACCAGGTGTCCCTATACAACGTAAAATAACAATTAACTCTCAAGCTGTAAGCGACAGAGTGATGAAATTTCTACAATATATGTATTCACATATATACGTACATTACACATACATATGTACGTACGGAACACTAACCGTCTAATTCATAGAAATTATAACAGGTTTATAAAGCTCTTATATGACAGATTTTCCATACAAATATGTCAAATAATAGTCTTATAAGCCTGTTATCATTTTTATGAATTAGGGGGTAAAGGTTAAATTAGTCCCGACTTAACCATAACCATATAAAACAGCTGGTCTAACCAACTTTATGGGCAGCACTATAAATGAACAGTGCTGACTTAACATAATGCCATAGCCATAACCATAATCGTAGATACCAATTGAATTTTGGTTTTCTGCCATAACCATAAACAGCTGATTGCAAAATATATACATACATTTGTTGTGTTACTACTACTGCACTATTGAAATTATAAAAATAAAACATAAACAGCTGTTTACGGCTATGGCGGCACTAATTGTTGCCAGACAAAAAAATTATGGTTATGGTATGGCCTTATGGCAAAGTCAGGAATAATTTAACCTTAAGTGTGCAAGCCAGCCTCGTACTTGACTGAATTTATTTTATTATGCATTGTGTGATCCATTTTCGTCAATGTCAGACTTTCAACTGAGAAGAAAAAAATTGGTTTAACAACTTCGACTATGAATAACCCGTTATAAATACATATATATTTTACAGAAGAGTTTGATAAAATAAAAATAACAAAAGCAAACTACATTCTTTTTTTGAGCACCCGTTAAAACTGCAATTAATTTTTGCAGGTTATCTTCATCAGCGTCATCATTAATAACGAAATAAACGCTGACGCTAAACATTTATTTTATTTAAAAAAAAACACACAAATCAACCAACAATGTTAAACGTTTTCCATTTTTTATGCACTAAATAGGAAAAAAATAAAAAAATAACGCTTTAGCGAAAATGGAACTGTTGTTGATAAGAAACGAAACTGTTAAATTAGCAAAAACTATTAAGACAAAGTTTAACATTTATTTGTTTAACATTGAGCCATTTCATTGCTGCTGAAAAGTGAGGGCAGTGCGTTGGACCGAAACAAAATTACAAGTTCAACTATTGGTTATCTTCGTTCTGCTTTGAAGCTTGTATGCAAATAAAATTGTTGCAAATATATTTATTTGAATAAAATATTTGTTTATTACGAAAAACTTGTTTTACATTCTACTTTCAAACACTTTTGCCAAGTTTATGTACATTTGTATGTGCGTACATACAAATCACGTTCCCCCAACTTGATCTTTTTCAAGTGTACAAAATACTTATTAAACCATTTTCATTCATTTATTCATTCATGCAAACATTCGTTTGCTTTAAGTAAATTTATAATTTTTGTTCATCTCTTACTCTGCTTTAGATGCCAAGGCATTTTTTTTATTTTATTAAATACATACAATGTAAATCCATTGAAATTAACTGCTCACGCTTGTTTGCTGTATCAAACCTGATTTCAGGCATTTTATTAATTGATTACAAAGAAGAAAAAAAAAAAACGCAAAATAAAAATAAAGAAAATTGAATTAAAAAAAAGTATTCAAAAGAAATTGTTTCGAACATGTTGGTTGGTCTCGCCCCGTTTCAATTGAAGTTGGTTTTTATTATTATTGTTGTACATTTTTATTTTAAGTACAAGGTTTAAATGATTTAAATGTGAATTTTACCTTATTCGAGGTTGATTACCTCTTTCTTAGTTCACACAGTCGGCCGGCTTACTAAAAATGCAGTGCAAGAGTGTGGGTTTTGTTTGTAAAATGCGACTTAGAGAACAAATATTATAACAATTGCAAAGCAAAAAAAAAAAAAAAAAATGGGTTACCATTGTTGAGATTTGTGTGCAGCTAAAGCACAAAAGATGCAAAACGTACTTACAGTCAGTAGATCGATAATAGGTGTGTTTCTTTGCTTTTCCAGCAATATTTTTCCAGCCGCTTTGTGAGAGAAATATCAGATTACTCTCAGTTATGAAATCTTACAAAAAAAATTAAATAATTTTTAAAGTAATTTTTAACATTTTATATAAATAGTTATTTAGTGGCTGGCAATTATTTAATAATTATACATAAATAGAGCCAAGTACAAGACTGACTCGCACAACAAAGTTTCCGCACTTCCGTTGCAAGTTCTAGACAAAAGGTAACCCTGGTGTGGGATACCCTTTAGTTTTAAAATTTTTATTGTTTTTAATAGCAGCTGTTGTAGAGGCCAGACAACTTCATACACCGTGTAAATGTCAAGGCTCTATATCTTGGTGTATGAACAGCAATTAAATTTCAACACTAAAAATATGTATACCTTGATGTTTTCTGTCTCTTTCAGCTGTCCATATGCCGCTGACATTTATTCATCATCATATTTACTACTTCGTAGATATGTCCATAAGTCAACTCATGGACTCCAAAGTCCATGAGTTGGACTCCAAAGATTATTTCAGATATCCCATGTACCAACAGACATACATAAATAACCCTCCAGAACACCATTTCGCAAAAGTCCTCATATTCCCATAAGCCAACTCATCATCTTCTCCAAAAATGTCATCTGTTATAAAAATAGAACTGTTAACTTGTTAACAGTGCTCTGTTAACTTCAAAATTTGGCTTTACTTAAAGTTGTGGTTTGAGTCCGGGGACTTAAATACGTACATATGTATGCATGTATTTATCTTCACACACATTCTGTACATACTTACATTTTTGTATGTATATTTTTATATAACCATGACCACGAACCTGATAAAAACTTATCAAATTGTTAACGTGTTCATTTATTATTTTTTTTTTTCCTTTTATCAACGCATTTGTGGTAAAAATAAAAACGCAAAGATTTCAAATTTTAGTTATTTTTATTGAAAAACAGAGCAAATGAAAAAGATACATATGCATGCAATTGACACTCAAACCGTTTTGAAAGGTGGTCGGACATTATTTCAATATTTTTATTTTCTTGTTATTGTTATTGTTTTTTTTTATTTTTTTGGTTCGATAATTCTTCAAACCACTGCATTTTTAAGTGAAGAAAACTCCATTTACAAGAGAATGTAGAAAGAAAAAAACATGTACTTACACGAACGGAGAATTTAATGTCGCTGATAAATAAAACAGATTATTTGTTTTCTTCTCTTAAATGTTAAAACAAAATCTGATTGCAATTGTAGAGGCCAGATACTGTACATACATCTGTATGTCCATAACTGAAGCACCCCTAAACAGTAGTTAAAGAAGAATCATAATTTTCTTAAATAAAGATTTAAATTTATTCATCGGTATATTTATTATTGAAACGAATAAAAGTTTATTAATACTGCATTAAGAAAAGAAAAAAAGTAAAATTAAAAATATTAGGAAATTCACTGGACAAAACTAAGGCACTTCTCATGTGGACGTAAAAGACTAACTCATAAAATTAATATTGTATAGCCAAGCGATTGTTTTGAATGTTATTAAGTTAATTATAGTGTCCTCCGGTTTGCCTTCCCATGCTATTTTAGCAGCTTGAAATAAATCAGTCTTATTTTTGTAATTTTTCCGATTTATTTTCATATTTACAATCTCCCTCTATATCTCAATAGGATTGACATCGGGAGATTGCGCTGGCCAATTAAGAGATTGATACTATTGTCCTGTAGCCATTTTCTTTTTTTTTTTTTGAACACTTTTGAGGTGTGCTTCGGATTGTTGTCCTGCTGAAACCTCCCTTGAAGCGGCATTTCTTTCTATTTACAAAAACATTTTGCTTTGTGGTGCACAAAAATCAACATTTTTTTTTAATTTTAATTGTTGCACAGGTTTCTAGCAATAATTTGGCTTTTACAGATTTAAAAAATATCAATTAGCCGACGAGTTATAACCAAGAAACTATATAAACAATATGCTGAAAGTCGGCATTTGACTGCAAAGTTCGAAGGTCGATTAAAAAAATATTCGAACTAACAAAAACAAACGCTGCATCTATTTTACCCACTCACTCTCAGAATCAACCTAACTTGAATTTGTTCCACAGTGTTATACTACGATACATTAATCGATCCATAATGCCATCAATGTAATGAATTGGGCAAATTCCTTGCCCATTTATATCTCCGCCCCCGTGTATGACTGTTGCCTTGCAATATTTAGGATTTAGTCTTTCTCCTTTTGGACAGCACACTGTTTTTATTCCGTCTGAATTTTTCAAATTGTATTTAGATTCAGCGGAGAACAGTACAGTCTTCCATTTTTCAACACTCCAGTCGAGGTGGGACTAGCTTTCCGGTTCTTGGCTGATAAAAAAAAAAGATTCTTTGAATTTGAAATCTTTGTAACGGGGTGTTTTCTCCGTTGCATTTTTTGCTATTTTTTTTTTCATAAATTTAAAAAAATAACTTCTAGAATGTTTTACTGCTAAGCATGCATACAGTAGACTCGCGAAAACGTGAACTAATTTTTACCGAGGGTGTTCACGTTTTGGATTTTGTTCACGTTTTAGATTGGATTTTTTACAATAAAATAAGTTGAAAATCAGTATGCAGAACCGTGTAATAGGCTAAATCATATATTATAACAAATTTTATTTAATAAATTTACTGCAATACTTCATTTCAGTTGATGTAAAGCTATGAAAAAGTGGAAAATTTGTTCCGACTTAGCAATCAATTAAATCTATACTGTACTATATCTATATTGTACTTTTTTTGACAACCCCGTTACTGATGCACCTTTCCTTAAATGTTCAGTAATATCACATTTTCTTGAAGAGTTAACAACTTTTGGTTTCTTGGCAGACATTTTTCTTTGAAACTGAGTTTAAATTCACTTGTTTCTATGTACACTTTATTTATAATTGGTTTCCACGCTTAATTGAACCACATGATCGGGCAAAAAAAATATTGCATACGAACACCATGTGAATTTACTCGGATAATTGAACCCGGTTAATTGATTTTCCCGCTTAATTCGTTCAAAATTCATGTCATCAAAAATAAATTTACTCTTACTTTTACCCGGTTAATTGCATTGAAAAATAATCTGGCATTTTTGCACATACATATTTGACATCATTTGTGAAAAACACTGGGTGGCATCTCTACTATACACATACATATATGTAAATTTTTTGCTGTTACTTGCATTTTTTTTCGTTTAAGGTAAAAAAAAATTATTTTGAAAAACTTAAAGTGCACATATGCGATTTATTTTAATTCATTAGTACATAGTTTCAATTATGCGTGATTTCTGTAATTGAACAAATTGTTCAATTAAATAGGGTTCTTGTAATTGAACGAATTGTTCAATTAAACGGGTATCGGCTAATTGGTTCCCCGGTTAATTGAACAAAAAATTATGCAAATTTTGATGTGCAATTAACCGAAAAATACTGTACATGCATACATATGTATATACATTTCTAAAAGATGTTTTTGTCACTAAGCTGTAAATAAATTAAAATACCGCTATTCCCAAAATGTATAAAAACTACAAAACTGACTTAAGAAAATAAAATATCATTAGATAAAAAGTTCACGCCATCATCACTTGTTCACGTTTTAGAGCAAGTAGTCAATGTTAAAATAAAAATGTTCACGTAACTGGGTGTTCACGTTTTCGCGAGTCTACTGTACATATATTGAATGAAAGATAATTAATTATAATAGGTATTAATATTGAATATCTTAATGGTGAATCGCTTTGAAACAGGTTGTTTTCGGGAAAAACATTCTGTTTTGTGGAATGTCCACTATGGAGTGGTTTAGTTATGACCAATACTGTTTATTAATGTACAAGTTGAATTTGTTGTTTTCATTGCAATATTTAAATGTCTGTAGAAATAAAAACCAACCTCACATTAACCCTCGTTTCAAAGCAATAGGTACAACAACTACATATGTATGTATTTTAGTTACGATAATAACAGCAATTTTTATACAGTTTTTTGTTTCCTTCTGCTTTTTTGGTTTTTAAGAAAAGTTAAAAGTAGTCCATACTCCAACTTGTTTTTGCTGTGTGCCCGTTATTTGTAAAAAGTTTTAAATCCGGGTTACCAACAAGACTTTTTCCAGCACTTGTTTTATGTCAGTCAGCCAGTCTGTCTGTCTGTCTGGTTTTTTTTATTATTGTTATTATTATTTTAAACCACTTCAAGACCGCAGACAGTTTTTCTCGTTTCTTATTTACAGCATACATATGTATGTATGTATGTAGAATGTGCTTGCTATAATAAGTGGAAAACTATTTTATAGTTTCTTATACTATTATGCCGTTTGTTGTTGCTTTTTCATGAGACTATTGCTCCGCCTTGGGAACAGGCGTTCATATTTTTCAACAGTTGGTTTCTTGGATAATGTCGAGTGTAAAACAGAAAATAAACCGCACTGCAGTTTTCTTTGTAATGCAGTCGCAATCGTTTTATTCATTTATTTTTTCTTGCACATTGCATGTAAGAATGTATGTGTGTATGTGTGCACATCTGTAGTGAATTTTTGTCTTGTTTAATATTTACAGTGCTGTTGAAAACATTAACAAATTTAAGACGTCAAGTTTTTTTTTTGCATTTCGTTTGATATTTTTCATTTTCTTTGCGACAACATGTAGTCGCTTGATTTCGAATCAATTTGTATTTCTCTATGTCGTCAGCTTGCGTTCGCATGGGCTTACGTCATGAAATTTTTTTTCTTTTACTATACAGAGATGCCAGATCGGTAAATTAAAGTTTTGGTGGATTTTTTATTGAAGTGTGGAAAAAAAAACTACTAAATTCATCTGGTGTAAATACAACCCTCCTTAAAACTGGTCAGCTGTAACTGACAAGCCAAAGCAAATACATACAAAATAAAAAAGCGAATATCTTGAAAGTGCGGAAATAGTTTTTGTGGTGTTTTAAAATTTAAAAGTGTTTTTTTGCATCAGTACTTTGACGCACTGAACACTGGTATTCCTCGGGCAGACTCAGGATTTTCTTCTATCCAGCGAACTGTTTGGAAAACTACAAACATACAGATGATAATTGTTTAATATACATATGTATGTATTTACTAAATAAAATAAAAATGAAAAATATGTGGGGTTTTAGTTTTATTTCCCAGTTTTTTAACAAATAAATAAAAACTTTTTTCTATAAAAACTTCCACACAACAAGTGCTTGATTTTGACATTTGTGTTCGCAGTGCTGACGACATGATCGATGTACAGCAAGCGGATTTTATATGAAAACACTTTCTTTCGCTTAGAAAGCGAACAATCGCACGACTTCGACATTGAGAAACAGGCAGTAATTCAATTTGAACCATGGAAAGATACACAATCGAGCAACTTGTTAAAGTTATTCAGGCTTATTAGAAAAATGGGCATATCGTACACTTCGTGATTTTTTCGGTAAATCGAAAAAATCGTGCAAAAATTTAAGCAAACCAGATCTGTAGGAGATGTGAAAACACCACATCATGCTCGTACTGCGGAAAATATTGCTGCTGTTTGCGTTAGTGTGACTGAAGAGCCGTCCACCTCAACTCGCCGTCGTGCCCAACAATTGCACCTTTCACGCTCGTCGTTGATGAACATTATGCATAAAGACTTGCATATACACGATGTTATATACATATGTATATATTTTTTTTTTTTTTTTGCTTAATCAAACGTCCACAAACACCCATTTTTTTTTTTTACCCACCAATCCCTCTTTAATATCTTCCTAGTTCCAATGCATATATAGTGGTCATCCCTGAGTACTGGTCCCAGTCTAAAAAAAAAAAAGTGAAATATTTTGGCCGCTACTATACAAATGTAAGTCCATATGTATACATACATATGTATGTACAAATGTCTTCATACGTGTGTACATGTGTATATCTGACTGCTATTTTGCTGTTGGTTGCGATTTTAGCGTGCAAAAAAAAGCGCAAAAATCAAAACAAAATCATGTAAACAATGCAAAGTGTCTGTTTTGATTGTTGTGTGTATGTATGTAGTTGTTGTTTTTAATTTACAATATGCTGTTGCAAGACGTTTTCTTATTCTTCTTTGTTTTTATTTATAAAACAATTTCGTATCGTTCGCTGTTTTGTTCATAATAAGTGTGTTCGACGTACATACGTTAGAGCAAGATCACACAAGTCAGTTTTAAGTTTGTTCCCGTACTCCACGTTGGGAGAGCCGGCGGGATCACAATTTGCACGAAAACTGTTCCCGTACTCAAAGTTCGGGCAAGTGAGAAAGTGATTTTGAGAGAAAAATATTCTTGTTCTTCTTGCACACGAAACAGCTCGCGGTTTTTCTTCGGGATAGTTTGTGCAAGTAGTTAAACAATCAGCTGTCGCAAAAAGTAAATAATAAACAAAACAGTTTAATTGAATCAACCAACATAACAACAATTCTGAAATGACGATTTCAATTAGTAAATCATGTAAAAATACCTGCAAAGCACTTTAAAATCTAAATGCGTGCAGAAAAACACGTCATCTTCTCAAAATGTATACATACATATTTCATTCATTTCATATTTTCATTGCTGCATTAAAATATATCATATGTATGTTATTTTTTGTGATAGAAATGTGGTTTTCGGTGTTCCCGTAGTTTTGTGCTTTTTTGTGTATTATTGAGAGAAATTTATGATTGCTCTCACTATACCGAACTTTGCCCAAAAGGTACGGGATCACACTTTTTAGTTGGGCAATTCTTAAGCTTGATAAAGCACGCGGGGGGTGTAAGAAGAACAAAACAATTGCCCGTCCTCGACGGTTGTTGTTTTGATTTACAGTTCGCCATTCTTTCGCCTATAATTGATTCGCCTTGGGTGGTCGCAATTCAATTCGCTTTTCTCTCGAGACGTCATAACTTTTGTTGTCGTTTGCTATCAGCTTTGACAACTCAGAAGATAAAATCGTGGAAAAATGTAGAAGCAAATTGGGATGCGGGCACCTGTAATGGATTCGCCTTGATATTTGGCATGCCTTTTTATTCTCGGTTTCGGCTCGTGGTATACACACCAGAGGTCCATTCTATAACTAAATAGTCGGCGGCGGCGGCGGCTGAGGAAAATAGTATCGACGGCGGCTGAAAGTCGGCTGTAACCGATATTATTGTTTAAAATAAAACACTACCAGGCTTATTATGAATTCTGTCGTAATGACGAAATTTTTGAAATTCCTGATATTGATAGTATCAATTCCGAGTGAAACGATCTTTTAGCGGTTTTTGATGAGAATTTTGTAGGAAATTTTTTGTGTGTCGGGTGGAGAGGAAAATTAATTGGAAATGAGAATAAACGTAAGGGAGTGTTGTTGATGTGAATAAAAATGGTAATAGTTATGATTTTTGCCATGATTTGGCTAAACTAAAATAATACATTTTAATTATGAGAATTATGGAATAAGTAGTTAATCCCCCGATTATGGTTCACAACATCTAAATGTTGTGTTGTAAGATTTACAACACAACTTACAACTCTTTTTGTGATTATGGTTCACAACATCTAGGTGTTGTGTATGTCACAGAGTTGTTTTTCATTTGTAGAGCATCTTTCCGCAAAAATACATGCCTGCACACAAAAAACTACCAAGTAAATCCACACTTCCAGAAAGATGCACGCGTATGTTGCTTTCATTACACATACTCAAGCGAAAAACAATAAATTTTGACGTTTCATTGTCAAGTTTTACAACAAAAAGACATGGAGTGTTGGATTTCATGTAACACCGCAACTACCGCGTAGAAATGCATTGGTAAAAATGAAAAGAATGAAAAACGTTTTTGCTAGAAAGTACAAACAAAGCCATAAAAATTTATGTTAATGTTGATGTTTAATTTGGTTATGATAATGAAAGGACCAAAAAATTATAGATTGCAGTTTAAATCCATTGTAACTACAAAATACAAAATAAAACTATTTTGTAATCGAAAAATGGGTAATAATTATGTGTATAGATGTATTTTTATTTATATTTTGTTAATAAATTTTAACAATTAATTGTTTTTTTTTTATATTTTTGCAAAACATTTTGTATGCACACTTACAAATTTTATAATTTTTTTGTAATTTAACTGGTAACATCAACAAGACAACACTTCAGTAGGTGTCGTAAGTTTTTGACAACATCTGATTATGTGTTGTAAGATTTTGACAACACTTGCCACAATAGTTGTAAACCATAATCACTTTTCAAAAAATACATACATAAATGAACAAATGTTGTGAACCATAATCGGGGCCTAAGTTTCAAACATTCTTTTAAGAATTTTTCGAGTTTACTGATGAGTTGATTAGCACCAACGAAATGTCGGCGGCATATAGACAGCTGAAAAGACAGAAAACATTTGAAAAGGTCTATTTTTGGACCTGCATTAATATAGATTAGAGTTCTTTTTAATTTTAAGAAGAGACGTTGTTTTTTTGAGAGTCTAGGTTTCACAGGTGATTTCTTTTGGCCCAGCTTTTATATATGTAAGTATAACGTATAACGAACTTTTCAGCTTAACGAACAGTCTTGACAAACTAGCGGTTCGTCAAACTGTACAACTACTGCAGTTAACTTTTGAACTGTAGTTAAGTTTTCACATGTCGACTACAAAATGCTTGATTTATTTCGTTCGGCTTGCCAGCCTCTACCGCTTTTTAATAGAAAAATGACTTCATACACATCTGAACGAAAACCAGATTTAATTTTAACTCTTTTTTTTAGCAAAACATTCATATAAAACCTGCAACCAATAGTTTGTTTTCTATGATTTTTAATTTTCAGGATGCAGACATAATAACGAAATGCGAATACCTATTTAAAAAAGACTACACACTCACCGAACTCGATAACACGTATGGGGTCTTAAGTCCACGTTATCCAGGACGCATTTTTATACCCGAACACGAGCATGGCCATATGTCACCAACTCTCACAAACAACAGCCATTCGGCCACTTCAAATGGCACGCCACAAAAGAGTAACGATTTGCTGTACAATACAGCGTGCTCCAATGATACCAGCAGTACAACAGCTACAACCAACAAGGGCATACACACCAATTCACACACTGTTGTGCAACAAAATCAGCAACATCAAATGCAACAACAGACGTCACCCTCCTCAAAAACTAGCAACAATACCATCTACGAAGATCAATATGATGTGGGCAAAATAAAGGATCTTATAACAATGGCCAAGTATGCACGTTGTCGCCAACGCTTTGTCGTACCCGTTTTAATGTATCGTGGCAAGTATGTTTGTCGTTCCGCTACTATATCGATAAATGCAGAGACTTATGGACGCAAAGTTGTCGATTATGCGTACGACTGCCTGACTGGCACCAACTATAGTGAACGCAGTAATTCGGCAAGTGTCGACGATGAAAATAACGATAACACTGAAGATTCCTTAATGAGTTCGGCCTTAAATGAACCGTCACCATTTTCCTATGAGGAGGTTATCAAAAGCGATATACAACTTTTGAAGGCCCTGAATGTCAGCACAATTGTTGATCTTATGGTGGAGAAAAAGAAAATTAAATACTTTATGGCGTAAGTATTTAATGATCTATTTTATTTTTCCTTGTTTATTTATTTCGAGCGGTTCGCGCCGGTTTTCGCGCGGTTGCTACCGAAAATTTTTAAAAATTATAAATTAACATTTTACTGAAAATTTAGAAACAGCCAGTTGTCCACCCAGCTATAAAATTTTACTTTTCTTTACTCAAGTGATATTGATAAAAAAAAGTGAGCAACCAACAAGGGTTGAACTTGAATTTAGGCGGGAAAGTACTTTCATAACATTTTTGTCTACGTATTATGAATAAAAATTTCAATGAAATCTGTGACTTTCATGAAAATTTCTTGCTCAATTTCAAAGGAACGTGAAAGTTCATTATAAATATGTCGTCAAAGCGAAGAGTTGCAAGTATTATTATTTTACAAAAATAAAAAAATTAGAAATAGAAAATTAAAAATTTTCTTTTGCACTATTTCTGGCTTTATATCCGTCTCCTTTGCCTTCTCTTCATATGCCTTTTGTTTTAAATCGTTCCGCCTTATATGATTTATGATTCGTACCCCACAAAATTGGGTATGAATGATGTAAATAAATTAATTTTGAAGTGTTTTGGTGATTTAATTTTGCCTCCATCGTTATAGTTTTGTTTATTACTGAAATAGAGTTGCCAAGTTGCTACAAACATAAATTTATAGGGCAACATTCGAAAATAAGTTTAATAATTATCACTATAAATACACTTTATTTGTGTTCTCTATTCATATTTGCTGTAAAAATGTTTTCTAATGTACAAAATAATTCAAAATTCGCAATTATTATTCTATTGCAGTCCTGAAAATTTTGTATGTGCCGTGGAGTAGGCAACCGTGTTTACTACCTTGTCACTTTACTTTCAGTAAATGTCAAAAAATTACTTTCAGGAAATTTTTCCTTAAAGCTGAGTTGAAACCCAATAAGCATTTTGGCTGGAATTCAAGTGGAATTACATTTGAAATGCAGTCACAATTTCCAATCTCTAGTGTTGACTTACAGTTGAAACACTGTTGAATTCAATAGCGAATCCAGCAAAATTAACCATTGAATTACAGTCAAACAAAGCAGTACCTTTACAGTGTATTTCCAGCCTTGAAAAACAGTGTGATGCAAGTAGAATCGAAAAATTTCTCTGAAAATTTTATTATAAAATCATCATCATCATCACCGCCGCCAATGATTTTGCATCAACTCTGTGCCATAAATAACATATGCTTCAAACTAATTTGTTGTTGTTTATTAACAAACTTCAAACGGACTGGAAAGAGGATGGATTTTAAATGTAATTCAAGCTTGGATTCACACTGGAATTTCAACATTGGAATTCACAAAAAATGTTTGCTTATTACTTTTCCATCTAAATGTAGTTATTAAAAATTATAAATTTTAGCTCAGACACTCGAAAACATGCAGGTAGTTACCAAAAAGGAGTACATTATGAAGAAGGTGTGATTGATTATTCATCACATTAATGAATGAATGAACTTTTTATTTATTTATTTACATTACATATATCCCACTAAAAACATGCATGACAAAAATGCTGTTGAATCAAATGCATACGATCCGGTCCAATTTAGGTGGAACATTCATGATTTTTACATCAGCGACGTCAAGTGTTTGTATGTAAATTTAGCGAAAAAGCTCTTAAGTTAAAATGAGTGAATTGCACCAAATTATAATCCATGACCTTGAACCTAATTTTTCATAAGTTACTGCCTATATTGGCTTAGGTGTATGTCGTAAGACATGGGTAGACGAACCCCTCCCATTCAAATTAACCTAACCTAACCTTAATGCCATTTTGTTTTCGATTCAAAAATAACCAAGTTAGAGTAATAATTAGATGACGCACATGCTATTTCCAATCACTTCAATAATTCCAAATTTTTTCTGATACAAAAAAAAAATGCATTCACGCAATGACTTAGGAGTCGTGAAAATGACAAACTTTTTCAAAATATTTTTGCTGGGTCATTACTAAAAATTTTAATTCATGCATATAAGTATATTGAGAAAAACATTTTACTAAATGTATTAATTCAGGTCCAAAAATATATCTTACACGGGTTTTCTGTGTTTTCAGCCGTCTATATGCCGCCGACATTTCGTTGATGCTAATCAACTTATCAGCAGACGCGAAAAATTCTTAAAAGAATGTCTGAAACTTAACTACTTATTCCAAAGTTCCCATGAACAAAATGAGAATCACAGAAATCATTTGTAAGGTCTATTTTTGGACCTGAATTCATACATTTCGATTGGCTCTTAAAGCAAATAAATATTTAAATTCATATTTGAACATTTTACTAAATTATATTTTCAGTGTTTCTTCGTCGGAAAAGGCTGATCCCGAAAATCATTACGAAAACTTCAATATACTATCGCTGCCCTATCCAGGATGTGAGTTTTTTAAGAAATTTCGCGACAATAATTACATGGCCAAGAATTTACACTACGATTGGAGTCTGCCGTTTAATGATGCCACACTTTCCGTACCGAAATTGAAATCCACCAACGAATTGAATATAAAGTGGGATGAATACAAAAGTTGGGATCTGGCGCTCATTACGCAAAATTATCTGCAAGCATGTCTTAAGTATATACAAGAGGAAAACAAAGGTCTACTGATTCATTGCATAAGCGGTTGGGATCGCACACCATTGTTTATATCTCTAGTGCGCTTATCCATGTGGGCGGATGGTCTTATACATCAATCGTTGAATGCCTTTCAAATAACGTATTTCACACTGGCCTACGACTGGTATTTGTTTGGACATCAATTGCCGGATCGTTTTAAAAGAGGAGAAGATATTATGTTTTTCTGTTTTTACGTGCTTAAGTATATAACTGGAGATGAATTTAGCATTGTAGATCATAGGTAGAATATGAGAAATGATGTTACAAAAGATTTACACTAATATGCTGCTTATTTCTTTCAAGGAAACATTCGAAGACAGCCTGCAGTTGTGGAGGTAGCGGTAATATTATTATTCCTAAGTCTGATAGCTGTGATGAAGAATCTAAAGAGTGAGTTACTTTTCAATCCCAATTCTGATTGCATTAATTTTTAATAATTCGATTCTTTTTTTTTTTTCCTTAAACTATATATAGAGACTTTAATTGTGATCAAGATAGCAACGAGAGCTTTTCCAATAGTTCCTACTGTGATATGTCCATAACGGACAATTACTATGCCAACACTGCAGCACCACCACCAACAACAACAGCAACTACAACACAGGGCCTAGCCAATAATATTGTGGCCGGCAATCTTACAAATCGATCGCCAAATGCAAAAAGGTATTTCACTTTGAAAATTAGTTACGTTTTTAGCATAGATGAGAGTGTTGCAATAAGTGTGATGCCAGACATCGGCGCAGGGAAGGTACCTCGATATCAGGTAGTCGCATAACTACCACAAATACAACACCAACAAATACCTCATGTATTTTGTTGGTAGAAACCTTTAATATCTGTCACCTATTTGTTCGCGTTTGTGTGTTAGCGTTGTGTACTTTGACTTCAGTTCTTCAGGCTAAAAGCAGTCGTCAGCTGGGCTTGTAAGGCTACCTGGTATCGAGATACCTTGGGCAAAGGTATCTCGATACCTTTCGTAGGTCGTTTCGTACTCTTCTTCTCTAAATATTTCCGTTTTCAAATTTTGTGAGGAAGAAGTATTTTAGAAAATACAGTGGAAACAAGTTGTGCATCCGGGGGTGGGGGTTTTCTATGCAGTTTTTTGGTATGGAATATTTGTCAAATTACAACTTATACGGGAAAGTGCCGGCAAATCTGCAAATGCAGGTCGTTTCGTAGTCTTCTTCTCTAAATATTTCCGTTTTCAAATTTTGTGAGGAAGAAGTATTTTAGAAAATACAGTGGAAACAAGTTGTGCATCCGGGGGTGGGGGTTTTCTATGCAGTTTTTTGGTATGGAATATTTGTCAAATTACAACTTATACGGGAAAGTGCCGGCAAATCTGCAAATGCAGGTCGTTTCGTAGTCTTCTTCTCTAAATATTTACGTTTTCAAATTTTGTGAGGAAGAAGTATTTTAGAAAATACAGTGGAAACAAGTTGTACATCCGGGGGTGCGGGTTTTCTATGCAGTTTTTTGGTATGGAATATTTGTCAAATTACAACTTATACGGGAAAGTGCCGGCAAATCTGCAAATGCAGGTCGTTTCGTAGTCTTCTTCTCTAAATATTTACGTTTTCAAATTTTGTGAGGAAGAAGTATTTTAGAAAATACAGTGGAAACAAGTTGTGCATCCGGGGGTGGGGGGTTTTCTATGCAGTTTTTTGGTATGGAATATTTGTCAAATTACAACTTATACGGGAAAGTGCCGGCAAATCTGCAAATGCAGGTCGTTTCGTAGTCTTGTTCTCTGTTTTCACGAGCGTCTTCAATTTTTTTTTTTTTTATGACAGTTCTTTAGTGCTGTGATCTAAAATGATGAATAGAGTAAGGTATAGCAAGATTCTTTAATCAAAAAGGCGGTATCTTTCTAACTCAAGGTGCGTATGGAATATTATGCGTATCTATATGTTGAAATTGTCAAATCTTTCAATGTATTGGTTTATCGGTTAGGTACGTTTTACTGGGTACATAAATGAATTTGTAAATATAAATATAAAAGTACGGGCAGTTTCGTGCAAGAAGAAGAAGCATAATGTTCTCTCACAAATACTCTCATTTGTCCAATTTTAAAGCACGGGAACGCTTTTTGTGCAAATTGGGATCCCAAAGTAGAGTAAATAAACAGAGCTACTATTATACTTGATCGTATTATTCCAATTTGTGGCACATAGTAATAGTTATAAAAGTCTGAACTGCCCTTAATCTTAGCACGATCCACTTTAAATGAATTTTAATCATAATTTTATTATCAAATTTCTTATTGCAGATCAAAAACTAGTCCTATTTCGGTGCCAGGTGCTAATGCCAGACGAAAAAGGCACGAATCAACATCATCGACTGATAGCTGGTCTCTTGTGACTGATACCGGTTCTATAGAATCAACGTTGCATGAGAATTTAGTGGCGCATTATGCAGCACAGCAGCAGGAAAACGGTGCGACCAGTTCAGGTTGTGCAGCTTGTAGTAATAACAGTAACAATTGCTCAAATACTCCCAGTAACGGTTCCAACAGTGATGCTGCAGGCTCATCAGCTGCTCACAACAATTTACTAAACAATGCAAATTCAATAGATGATCCGTATGAACTCGATGTACCCAAACCCCCTCCAACGGTGTAAGTTTATATACAGGCAATCTGTTCATAGATGTCGAACACATTCGGTTCGTTCGCACAAATATGTTTTGAAATTTGTTTTTGTTGTTATTTGCAACTGCCGGTTTTTTTAGTGGCCGATTTTTAACTTAACAATTAAAAGACATTTAGTGTTAAATTGCATTTAAGCACAAAATTTAATTTTTGAGCGCTTGTTTGAATGCAATTTAAATGTAGCATTTTTTTATGGTTCCGTACTCATAGAGTAAAAAACGGAACCCTATTACTGAGACTTCTATGTCCGCCCGTCTGTCCGTCACAGGCCCCATTCTCCCAAACGGTAAGAGCTAGAGAGATGAAATTTTCGCAGTACATGTGGTTACCCGGTGGTTAAAAATGCAAAGCGTTGTAACCGATGGGCTGCAAAGAAAAGTAAGAGAAAAAAATGTTTACCGTGTTAAAGGTTTGTTTGAACATTTCTGATTCTCAATTTGTTCATGGGAACTATGGAATAAGTAGTTAAGTTTCAAACATTTTTTTAAGAATTTTTCGACTGATGAGTTGATTAGCGGGAACGAAATGTCGGCGACTGAAAAAGACAGAAAACATTTGTAAGGCCTTTTTTTGGACCTGAATTAGTAAATTTAATTATATTAATTCTCTGTGAAATAATCCCTATCACGTTCTTCTAAATCTAATAGATACATTAAATCTTACTAGAATTCACTGGCGGTTTTGCTAAATGAAAATGATTTTATGAAAATTTGTTTTTGTTTGCAGCACAAAATCCACGAAACGAAATTCATTTACGTTTTGGTATACGCGGCAGTAAATTTATTTATGCGAACGATATCGATGAACTCGCAGTTTTTTTCTTTTTCTCTTTTCCAATTAATTTTGCTCAACTGTATTTTCTTTTCTTTAGGCGTTATCAACGTTTAAATGCTGTGCGCACCATATTTGTACAAAGTTATGGAAAAGCCGTGGGTCTGCGGTTTAAGGAGGGTTCACCCAGGCTCATGGGCCCGCTGTTTTAACTTTTGTTCAAGTTTGAGTATTTTAATACGTATATTGTACCTCCCCCATTTACTACCGTTCCTGCTTTTAATACATACAAGTTTTTTTTTCTCATTCTATGTTGTTTATGTTTTCATTTTTTTAAACTTTTTTTTATCGTTTATCATTGTGTATTTAATTATATTATTGTACCATAGAAATAATTGGAAAAAGATAAAGAAAGTACAGATAATAAGCATCATTTTAAATTTTAAGATCTGAACATTTCTAATAAATCCAAAATTAAAAAAACTTAAATTGGGAAAATAATCTTGGTGCAAACTATAAAAAAAACATGTAATAGGAATACAAAACTTTAGCTTCAACTTGATTTCTTTTTTGTCTTAAATTAAAATTGTAACAAAATCTTTCAATTTATAGGCTTTGTAATTATTATTAAATTAAATTTGTGAAACTATTGGAAAGAAAACAACAAATTATTCATTGCACGCAAGACTTAAATTAATTATGTACATCTATAAAAAAAATTTTTTTTTTGTAAAAGTATGTTTAATTATATGGTAGAAATAATAATAATAGGTTTATAAATAAAATTGTGAAATATGCCAAACAAGCTTCAAATGAGGTTTACGTCAAACACTTTGGCTTTTTTTTTTATGAAAACAAACAAGCAAACTGCCATTTTGAAAATTATAAATAATAAATTTTACGGCATTACTTAAAAATTGTGTTTTTCTTCCTTTGTTTACTCAAATTGCAAAGTTTCACAACGAAATTTTGTGTTATTGGAACTAAAAAATAAATAAAGAGCTCCGAAACTGGCCTGGGGACTCGCGCAACAAACTATTCACACTGTTGGATTGTTTGCGAGTCGTTTATTCCCTGCAAGAAATAGCTGATGGAAACTAACCCCGCAAAAACAGTGCCGGTCATTTGATGCATCATATGACCGACATTGCTGATGGGTTCATACATCAGGGTTTCTAACATTTTCTTAAGGGCAAAATGAAAAAACTGACGTAGCAATGTCCAACAGAAAAATAATTTTGTTTTTGTTGTTTGCTTCTTTAATTTTTTTTTTTGTGCTCCATGTATTAATACAGCTTTTTCTTAACATTTGCTTTTATTTTTTCGTAGTATTAGGTTTTGAGAAATGACGCAAGGTTCATCGATATCGAACTTGTTCGTTCGTCTGAGCAAATACTTTTAAAATAAAAATGTGTAGGTACATTTTTAGAACCTTAATAATGTTGCTTAAATGAATAGAAATGTATTTATGCTGCGTACAAAGGAACAGGTTCGTTATCAATGAATTGAAAATTTATTTACAGAAATTAACTGTAACGTCTGCTATTGAAGAAGATATTCATTCCAAGTACTTACATATTATTATTATTAATTTAGCAGGTGCTTAAAATATAAATATTATTTTTACAATTTTGAAGTTGGTAGTATCTAATTCGGAGTAAGTAATCAATACCAAAGTTGTGTAAACACCTATTTTTTCTTTTTCTTTCTTTACTTCATTGTCTTAATCGACCCCATAGGGTCATATGTATATGATTTAAAATTATGTCTTAGAAAGTGGTAAGCTTATAAATATCTATAATTAATTCATATGAAATTTTATTATGCATTCACTTACATATATGCATTTATTTACATGTTTCACACATAATTTTATAAATAATATTTATTAGTTTTCATTTTTATTTTTTTTGCCTGATTGACAGTGTTTCAAGACTAAGGTACAATATATGGGAGATATTTTATTGGTAATACCCATACAATTTACTTTGAATTGAAATTTCTTATAATACAGGGGAGTTCATTATAAAGTCTACAAACTGGAACTAAAAATGATTTTTCAAATATGCTGTTGTTTATTTTCGGTATTACCAGTTGTGGATTGCGCATGGATCTTGAAAAACGAAATGAATTGGTCAAAAGTAGGTTTGTTCCTGATTTCATTATATCGTAAAAAGAAAGTATAGGGTTTTTATTTTGACGAAGTCCTTGCAGGAGCAGTCTGATACATGCTGAAAAACTCTAAGTTTGAAAATGTACCTTATAATACGATTATATATGTATGCGTTTGAGGCAGGTCATGTTAGATGAAGAACTACCGCTATATACATATGTATGTGCTTCTAGGCAATAGATAATGTGTGTCATTAGTAAAGAGTGTGCTAAATACATAATATCTTGTCCTTAGTGCCAAGTGACAATTAAAACTGTATAACGACCTCAATCCACTATTTGCCTTAGCTGCAACATTACATATATGACGTTCAAACGACAGCTTGTTAACAAGTGTAACACCTAAACATTTCAGAGACTCACAATAGGTGCACAAACTCCATCAAAGTTGATTTTTATGGACGTATGGTCAAAGTTACCAAAAGAAAATGCAACAGCCTCTGTCTTTATGTTACGAGGGCCGCCGGTCCTGAGACCGACTCACTTGGGTCCTAGAAAAGGTCCCGTTGTGTTAAGCCTTTGTCTTTGCAGGGTTAAATTTAAGTTTGTTACAAATAGCCCAACTTGAAACTAACGATAGTATGCAATTTATGGTCTCTTCGTGACAGTCTAGAAATTCCTTATCACTACTGAAAAGTAGATTGATATCACCAGCAAATAAAAAAGACGTGCATTGCGTAGAGCCAATACATGTACCTTACAAAATCATTACAGTACAATAGAAAAATGAGCGGTCCAAGAACTGAGCCCTGTGGAACCCCACTAGAACAAGTTAAAATCGATGACTTGTGTTTCCCTATGCCAACAAATTGATATCTATCCGTTAGATATGAGTATATTAATTTACTTGCCGAGGCAGATACATTGAACTCTAAGGCAAGCTTGTCAATAAATATAGTGTGATTAACGGTATCGAAAGCCTTACTTAGATCTAGTGATACCAGCGTAGATATATTTTTGTTATTACAATCATTTCGAATACGTTCAGTCAAACTCATTAACAAGGAATTTGCGCTATAACCACTACAAAAACCATGAAGACAATGTCTAAGCAGATTATTGGAGTTTAGCTGTTCAGAAATTTGGTCCTTCAAGACAATTTCAAGGACTTTTGCTAAGCAACGGGAACTACCCTGGATGTTTTCCAGCAAGAAGGATATTTAGAGGTCTTTAAAATTGTGTGTTAAATATATGTAAGGTTAATAACAAATTTTTTTTATAAACCTTAGTGATAAATTATCGGACCCCAAAGCATTCGATTTTCAAAACAATTATATCTACATATAAATATGTTTAAGTATAAGCAATAATTCATCAACTGCAGTGCTTAATATTATTGCTAGTACCTATTTATTATTTCGAGAAAGTGTTTTCAAGCTAATAACCGAAAATACCGGGAGAATCCCTGTGCACAACGGCAGGTTTTACATCTTCCTTTTTCACTTTGCTCAATTGTATAATTTGAGCCAGTGGCAAATAGTCCTCCATATTTATGCGTTTAACTCTAACACGACATGGTTTTATATGCTTCGCTGCACTATTCAGAGGAATCCAGCCAAGAGTTCGAGTATTTTTCTTACGACATAGATTACCACCATAAACGTTGTTAAATATTTTCTTTCGATCACTAACGGCGGTTAGTAGCACCTGGTTGTATCCAATATCATTGATAAATTCTTCTGTGTCTTCACGAATTTCTTTCCAATCTTCATTGCTTAATGTTGTCGTTTGTTTATATTCCAATTCAGCTGCTAAAATGGCATCTAAAATTTCCCTTTCCAAGGCAAGTTTTTTGTCTAAGGGCAGTTCACCAATAGCGGCCATATTTTGCAATAGTAAGGCTTGGGCATTGTTATATGGTTTAGTTAATGTATTGAAACTTGTGTCATCCAACTCGCTGCAAATTCTTACAACAGAATTTCTTAGAGAATGTGGAATGGCTTCCATGTCGTAGGCTTTGCTAAGGCATTGAATAAGTGGCTTTAGTGCATTCCATCTGTTTACGAGACAACCTATAGAAAATGCAGCACTTGGGTCATTGGCATATGAACGATTAAAAGCTGCATTGATGTTTTTCCAAGCCCAGTCTGTGTAGTCTTGGTCATTATAGCCTTTTACGCGCCTGTTGTACAAAAATGGATATTTTTGTACCAACTCCAGTAGTTTGCCGTCGTTCAAGACAGTTTTTCCCTGCGCATTAACATTGGATATGTTAAGGACTTGTATACTTCGGTTTTCACCAACCATTTTTAAGTTTAATTTAAAATATATTTCTATTATTAATTCTGTGAACCATACAGTGTTTTTATTCAACTGACTTTCGTCTGAGCTATTCACTGTAAACTGATAACACACACATTTGTCAATTGGCCAGATTTCTTTTCGTTTCCGAATTTCTGTATGGCAACATTCACCAAAGGTTATCTTAAAGGCAGCAATTAAATAAAAACTCTTGGCCCTAGCTGAAACCTAAAACCGATAAAGCCTTTTTTCATATTTTGCTGTAACTGATTCATTTCCGGTAAGAGATAGGCACCTAAGAATAGTGTGAAAAAGTAAAATGTTACATATTGAATGTAAAGATACCAATTTGGATCCCATAGTCATAAAGGTAGTCTTGCTATGTAAGATTTATTCTATGTTAAAATGTTTTTTTTTTTTTAATATTAATTTTAGATTGGCATTATTGGTGGCTCTGGCTTAGATGATCCTGATATTTTAGAGCAGCGTAAAGAAATTGTGATTAGCACTCCTTATGGCAATCCTTCGGATGATTTAATTGAAGGTGAAATAAATGGAGTGAAGTGTGTTTTATTGGCTCGCCATGGCCGCAAGCACAACATTATGCCAACAAATGTAAACTACAGAGCAAATATTTGGGCACTACGTCAAGTTGGTTGCACCCATCTGATTGTGTCAACTGCGTGTGGGTCATTGCGCGAAGCAATAAAGCCTGGAAATTTAGTGATTCCCAATGACTTCATAGACCGCACTACGAAGAGGGCTCAGACATTTTATGATGGTGCTAACACCAGCCCACAAGGTGTATGCCATTTACCCATGTATCCGGCATTTAACGAAAGATGTAGGAATATTCTATTAGAAAGTGCTAAGGAGCTGGGCATTGAAGTGCACGACAAGGCTTGTATAGTGACCATTGAAGGCCCGCGATTTTCCTCACGCTCTGAAAGTAACATGTTCAGGCAATGGGGAGGAGATTTAATAAATATGACCACTTGCCCTGAGGTTGTCTTAGCTAAAGAGGCAGGCTTACTTTACGGCTCAATAGCCATTGCCACCGATTATGATTGTTGGCGGATGGGTTGTGAAGGCGTTAATGTTCAAGATGTGTTGAAAACTTTTGCTGAGAATGTGTCTAAAGTAAAGCAGATTTTAGTGAAAGCTGTCACCAATATATCCAAAGAAGATTGGACTGAAGCCGTTTTAGATGCTAAGGTTTAACATGTTTAAGGGAGCTGCTTTTAAAAATATATTAATTTTGTTTCTCTCTTCTGTTTCTTAGCAATGTGTGTGCAACAACACAATGTCCGCTAAAATGTGACGCTTTTTAAAACTTTGCCAAGAAGTTACTGAAGAGTCTTTGCAACATAAAAAACCAGTTAAGCGCACCAATATTTGGGGTTTTATACCTCCACACAGCAAATTACAGCCAAAAATTCACTCTATTTCCATTTTGTACGAGCTTGCGGAGAAAAACACCATGCGCAAAACCAAAAAGAAATAGGCCAGAAAATAATCCAGATCAATAATCAGCGTCAATATATTCCAAACATTTGATTCCTTTCTTTACGCATTTAGTTTCTCCAAATACATACACGCTAAGATAAATAAATTTAAATGGTATCAGTACATTTGATTTAAATTTTTTTTTTTACTTTTTGGGAATCCATTTTTATTTAAAATATTGTCTTAGCAAATTAAGGACATTTGCGTTCAACTTGACTTTTACCAGACTCTTCATATTCCTGGGAAGATATCCACATTTGTTGGAATGTACCAATTGATGCCAAAATCGAACCACCTATCCAAGCACCAAATCGTCTTTCCACACTGCCGTTCGCCGAAATCATTTTGAGACGAGTATTTGAAGGAGCTCTCAATTGTAAATCTCTATTCAGACGTTCAGGAAAGCCTTGAAGCAGTGTATTGCCACCTGTAAAGAAGCATCGAAGACAAATTACAATAACCTTAAACAAAGTACATTCACACTGTGACTAGAGTATACATATGTATGTACGTAATAAGAAATGTTTTATTTAAACAACCACTCTACGCATGTTTACTTTAGTAAGCATACTAATATACAGTGTGAATCTTTTTGACTGGTTTCTTTCATTACCTGTTACTACAACCGAACCATAGAGCGATAGGCGTACATCTGCATCACACATGCCCACACTTGTTGAGGCCAATTGACCAGCTCCCAGTGGAGCGTGATCAAATAAACTTTCAGCCAACTTGAAGCGTTCCGAGCCAAACTCTTGATGGTAGCCATTAGGAAACTCATAGTGCACCATTGGTATTTGTGAGGCTACACGTTCGTCAAAGGGATTTTCCAAGACTTGAAGTATATTCATTTGAAAGTCTTGTAGCAGTGATTTCATCATATAATTTTGCCAAGATTGAGTTAAATTCTCTGGCAGCTTGCGTGTCGTAAAACGGGGAACATCCCTTTCCTTCACTACCTCCTTCGATGCTATATTATAAGCTGGTGTTAAATCAATGCCAGCTTTCTCTAAATGTTGGCGACATTGCATCGATAGATAATCACCACCTAGAGGAGATTTAACTACAGCCTGAGACAAAACATAGCCTTCGTGCACCGGCACAGCGGATGTGTGGGTGGCCCCACTATCTACAACTAAAGCAGTGGCTCGCCCACTAGCAAAGGCTGCCAATACAGCATTTTTTACCAAAAAGAAAGCGGGCACATTATATTTTTCAAACATAAGTTCTGTCAACTTTTCGCGATTATTGCGTACATTCCAAGAGGCTTCTGAAAACAGAACTGGGTGATACTCCGGCTCTGATTGTATAACCTTAGCATACGCATAGTCAATAACTTTTTCAAATAGATCCCAATTATCGATCATGCCATCTTTCATATAAGTCTGGATTTCCATATTTGAGCGAGGAACGTTTATATACGTTGTATCAACATAATATTTGTGGGAATCTGGATCTAACCATTGATAACAATTAATATTAAAAATTTCTTCAATCACGTGTAAACTTACTATTTTGTGTTATGTTATTATCTGGTTTTGTTTCAATATCCATGTTTGTATCAGAAGATTGGGGACCCACTCCCACCACGGAGGGTATTTCAGCTTTTGGCGTATCCTCTTGAGCATAACCCACCCTGAGAGAATGATGACCTGGATCAAATACTAGTGCACCAATTTCGTCACCACCATATAGCATATTGCCCGCACTCATTTCAAATTAAATGTTTCACAGATTTTTGTAGAAAATTTGCTATTTTGTGCAAAAAATTATTTTTATTATTCAGTAGATTTTTAGCTAGTACCGCTTGTTTACCACAGTGTTGTAAAACGTATTTTTCTATAGTCTACATGGTTGCATTTTTAGGCTTATTTTTAGAACGCCAAAGAGTTTCCCTGGTTTGTACTTTTATGCCATGATGCAACTAACAAGGTAGCCTTTTCGCTACAATAAGAACAACTTCAATAAAAATAACATGCATTTTGTTTTTGTACAACTTATGCAAACTGTCAAAAAGACGCCACTTCTACATTTGCAGAAGAGAGATGCAGTGAGCTTATGCGGATTAGCTATCTCGTTTTGGCTGCCTTTCATCCCTGCAATCTCTTGACAACCTAAAGTAGTCAGTTGATTAACGGTTTAGCTGACGAGGCTACCTTGTTAATTTTATCATGGTCTATATTACAAGAATATACATATAAACAATCAAAATGTAGTCGCTTGACTCCGGATCAAATTAGATTCCCCTATTTTGACAGCTTGCCTTCGCACTAAATACTATTTATTTCATAGGTTTAACAGAGTGGTAATTTACGAGTTTTAGTTGGTTTCTCTTCACAATATAAAAAAAGTACCAAATTGTTGTTCTGCAAATAGAAAGCCGATTGATGCCAGGAAATCGCATAACTAAATACAACAACAAATACTTCATGTATTGCACAATAAAAGTAAGCAAACATTTTCTAAAGTATACTAAGCAGCTTTTTTATAAGAATATAAAAAAGTACCGTAATTAAATTATGGATTTACCGAGCGGCAGGTTAGTGAAAATATACAGAGGTATTCGTCGGTTAAACTCACGAGTTTTCTCCGTCCATCAACCAAGTGCAAGGAACTATTCCATTGTTGTTATTTTAACTTTTGCAGAAAACGCCGAAGCTTTAGAATAAAGTCAGGCTTTGCAAGAAATGCGTTTTATAGGTTTGTAGAAGGGATCATGGACCTCCCAAAACTTAAGTCAATAGCAATTTGGCTTTTACAGATTTAAAAAAAAATCAATTAGTCGACGAGTTATAGCCAGGAAACCATATAAACAATATGCTAAAAATCATCATTTGACTGCAAAGTTCGAAGGTTGATTAAAAGAAAAAAAAAAAAAAACTCAAACTCACATAAACAAACGCCGCGATACCGGCCTCTTCAGTTAGTTTCCATTTTCACCCCTCACTCCAGAATCGACCTAACTTTTGCCAACTTGAATTTGTTCTACAGTGTAATGTTGTCAATAAATTGTATTTATACATATGTATAGTACTGTTACTATTTAGAATGTTACTTAACATTTCCAAAAACAATTTACATAAACTGTAACCAATGAAAAAAAATTTTTCTATCATCAAAATCGCAGCAACAATTTACATGGTTAGATTAATGTACGTCTATACTTTGGGTGCATTAAAATTGTTTTAAAATCTATTTTATTCCTTAGATTTGTTTATTTTATTTTCTTCTTTCTAAATCAGTAGCATACGCTGCGAAATTTTCATTTAGCATTTTGATTTGGTCATTTAGGTACTGATGGCTTACGATAAGGGCAATTATGACCACCATCAAACCTTGAAACTGCAAGTAGTTAAAGGATTATTATCCCCTTTTTAAATACAAAACTTATACTTTTCAACTCACTGTAACAAAATTCCATACATCGAATCTCACCAAACAAAAATGTTCCAGTTTTAACTTTTTTAATAGTTTATACAAAACGATCTTTAAATTAGTTTGCATTTCCAATCCATTCTGGTTATTGGCAAGTAGTTCCTGTTCAATCATATTATAAAAACTTTGTTTCTTAAGAAAAGGGAAAAGAAATTGTAACAGTTTTCAGAAAGTCCATTGATACTTGTACTCGTAGTTTGGAATTACTTACCACACGACAAAAACTCAAATATGAGAACAGCAAACTTCCATAGTCCATTAAAATGCAAACAAATATACCGCTGTTCGCTGCATAAAATATGCGTTGATATCGCGCTGTGAACAATTCTTTCCAAGTATTTTCATAATTAACGTAACAATAAACTCCAGCCAAGAGACAATTGAAGTTCAAGCTCATTAAGAGTGCCAGCTGGCGCTGCAGTACGCTGTCAAGCAAGTTGAAAAACTCTGCCAGCTCATCTAGACGCTGCGAAACTCTCTTAGCTAACACTTCATCATTACAATTTGGATTTATTACTGGACTCAACACTTCCACCGTTATACTGCACTGTGGGGAGAGTGTCTTGTCGGAGGGTGCCTTAAAATTCTTCTTTAGATTTACTAATTCGCGCTGAGCTAACCACAGTCCCAAAGTGTAGAGCCTCAAACTTCCAGCCAAAGCAAAATGTGGCATAAATAAAGCCATACCTAGCATAAAGTGGTCCAAAGGTGGTAATGCGAATTCAAGCTCGATCGCTATATAAAGGCCGATGATGATTGCTGTCAAGAAAGTGGCAAACAGCATTAAGTAGACAAACACTTCGAATACATCAAAATTTTTGACCGCATTTATTTCTTCATACGAAATGTGGACTAAACTATTGGACAATTTCCTCAAATTTTTACTCTCAAATATTTGAATAATGAGAACTGTTAAGCCGGAAAAAACTTGAAAACGTACAAGACGGTATAAAAATGGTGACAACTCTTTTACAAGCATCAATAAATATTCATCCTCGAAATGTTGACAGAAACAGATGAGATATAAAAAGAATAATATCAGATAATACAAGGTTCCAACAACTGTCAGATGATAGCGTAACTTTTTGTGGTCGTACCAATAGATTTGATAACCAGTTAAAAACAAAAAACAACTGACGGCACGGACTATGCGTTCAATATTCATTTTAAACCTTTAACTTGCAAGGAAAACTGTGAACTGTGAACGCAACTGCCGCGGAAGTTGCGTTATTAACTCCGTGATTATTTTTATTATTTTTTTAATTTGTATCTCTTCATTATGCCTCTACTTAATTATTATTTAATAAAAAAACAGAACTAAATTAACCGGCCCTTGTGTGTAAACAAACAAAATATATTTACAATAATTAAACTGGAAAAAGCAAAAAAAAAAGAATATTTCAGAAGGTTAAAAAGACAATTAAAAATGGATTAAAACGCTTTTTAGTGTTATTTAAAAAGTAATCAAATGAAATTAAAACCAATAGAATATAAAAAAATATTTAAGCAATTTTTTACTCTTAAATTTTTTTTTATATTAATTATTAGAGATGTGCGCATGAGCGTATCAGAATAATTTTCCTCACACAATTCCACGCATGACTATTTTTTTGGGCCTCACTTACGCATGCCTTTAATCACGCAACTTGACTCACAAAAAATGAAAAACATTCTGATGATCAATCACGCTTGTATTGAAACAAAATACAGTAAAATCCCGGTTTAACGAATGATATAATGTTCAGACCTTTCGTTATACCGAGATATTCGTTATATCGAACAATAATTTTTTATCTTAAAATTTTATAAAAGACGGTGGTCCGCAGTTTTAAGAACATCAAAATTTAATTGTATTAATAACTTAAAACGTTAATTGATATTTTGATGTTTATTTAAGATTTGTTTAATTTCTAATATGAAAATTCATTAAAAATCATAAATGTACATAGGTGCATCTACATATTTACTTATATTTGGATGCTATTAATATGTGTAGGTTTATTATTACATTTCATTCATATTATTAATTTCTTAAGAAATCGACATCTCGTTTTCACAATGAACCTACCAAAACTACTGAAATTTTAAGGAAAAAAGCAACGCATCACACGCGTTCTTTCAATACAAAGCAAAGAAGCCAAAAACACCCACAGTCTTACGATTCTGTAACGAGTTTCAAATGTATTTTGTTTTGTCATTCGTTAAATCGAGATTCTTTTTTTTTGCCATTCGCTATATAAGGCAGTTAATGTAAAAATTTCGCCATTCGTTATATCGGATATTAGTTAAACTGAGTATTCGCTATACCGGGCTTTGACTGTATAAACGTAAAAATATTTTTTATTATTTTACTGTTAATAATTTTATCGGCCTTTCTAGTTCGACTTTTTTACTTCCTCAACATTGAGAAAGAATTTTTTTTTCATGAAACTGTAGTGATCAACATTTTTGAAGAAGACAAGAAAAGTAAAGCTGAAGACTTACTGGCTGGGGTACATACCGCGGCTGTTCTTTTATACTAGTTTTTAGGGATGGGCGCCTGAGTGTTTCTTAGCTTACTATCAGAATAATTTTGCTCACACACTTTCACGCACGATAATTTTTTTTTACACCTCACGTTACGCATGCTCACGAACAACATTTTTTCAATCACGCAATTTTCACGCAAGAATCTTCTTGAATCACGCAACTTCACTCGCGGAAAATGGAAAAAAAAATTATCATAATCAATCGCGCGTGCATTAAAAACTATAAACGTAAAACAATTTTATATTATTGTTACGTTTTTATGCTTTAATAAAATTGGTTTTGTGGATTCTTTAATTGCATAAGAAAATAAAACACACTCAACTATTTGATGTACAGCACTTTCAGTTTAACTTTTATTAGTTATTCAGCTCCGTTTAAACACTTTACTTGAAAAATTTTAACATTATTACACCCACGGCTGTTAAAACCAGACTCACGTTATAAGCTTTTTATTGATTGTGGCACAGTTAAGACAACACTCCTCTCAAACGCAAATGCGTGCCACTATTTCTAATTCAACTTAGTTTTCAGTGAATTCTAAGTTGAGCACCATCTACGCCTGAAGCCAGTATTATCGGCTTTTGCTTTGCAGCATGTTTTGTATTGGTCCAGATCTTTGTTGTATTTTCGTTAACTTACAAGAGAACTGTTGTATCGACTTTGTCTATATGGCATTGCCCCTAGTCATTTAGCTTAGAATTCGTCACTGAATATGAGAGGCATACTTTTAGGCATTACATAATTGTACTGAAGTCAATTGAGGGGTTTTAAAAACATCATGATTTCTGACGGTCGCAACATTATTTATATACATATGGATATACATACATCCAGGACTATTATTAAGGATTATTTTAAGCCTGTTTTGTGTGCATCGTTTTAAAAAAAAACTTCATTAGCGACATGAAGATTTCACACAACCATAAATTTCTGTTGGTAGAATGCTAAAGCTTAAGGCCTTAAGTCGACTTAGGTTGCTATAGCTTGTGAGCATAGACATATCGTTCGGTTTCCTTTTAATATCTCGCCTAACGCTGAAAAACTCCTTCCCTTGTTACAGTGCTACAGATCCTGCTGCAGCGTTTTGAATTTCGATACATATTTGCTCATTTGTGCATATTTGAAAGCTAAGTGCATATTTATGCAATAATAACGCATATTTTTGAGCTTTTATGCATATTTAAATATATAATATTTGCAAATATGAACTTAATTATTTATTTGCTTTAAGAGCCAATTGAAATGTATTAATTCAGGTTCAAAAATTAACATTTTCAAAAAATTTACTCTCTTTTTCAGCTGTCTATATGCCGACGACATTTCGTCTTTTAAGAATTTTTCAAGTGTACTGATGAGTTGATTAGCATCAACGAAATGTCGTTGGCATATAGACAGCTGAAAAAGACAGTACATTTTTTGAAAAGGTTCATTTTTGGACCTGAATTAATATATAATATTTTCTTAAAAAATTGTAAATAAATTCAATCAAGTTCGAGACTGACTTGTACAGCTGACTATTTCCAATTTTTTTTTTTTTTTAAGTTGAACAAATCCATCGATCTAGCGATTCTTCTTCATTTCGTCCCCTCATTATTTACCTTTGAAGGGGGTGTGCAATATACATACATACTACACCTACATAAATCCAAGAGAACTGAATTTTCCAACCCTGCACCTTAACGTTTAATTGTATCTGTCTTCATAGAGGTTTGCAACTGAAATGAACAAACAATCAGTTGGATCAGAGACGTTCAGAGACACGATCGTACGTTTTGGCTTTGCATTGTTGCGCTCGAAAATATTGAAAGAATTAATTAAACAGCTTATTGCAAAACAAATTGCTCAACTAAAACTTAGAATAAAATTAATAAATAGAGTTCTACCACAAACAAAAAACAACAACAACAAAAAATTGGTACGATTTTTAATCATAAAATCGCTTCATTCATGTGTGCCTGCATACATGCATACATACATACACATGTGCATATGTATGTACCCAAGTTTGTGCATAATAAAACAAAGTTCATAAGATTCAAAACTATTGTAAAAACGTAGTTATTGTTCATTTAAAATTGTTAAAAAAAAATTAAGTAATATAAAGTGGGAAAATATTGTGTGTTTGTATAAATAATTACATTTATATATATTCCCACATACATATGTACATATGTATGCATGTATGGAGGTGCATATTCGATTATAAAAAATTTATTGATGAAACAGAGACAGGCTTATAAGTTTTGCTTTATTTGATTAAAAATAAAAACGGCTTACACTGTATTTTTAATTGAATATATGTACATACATACGTAAGTGCATACTCATGGTTGTGTGTATGTGTATGTATGTATATTTAAGTATGTATGCTTAAACATATGTTTATAATTATTAAAATAGCAGAGGGGAAAATCAAAGTTGATAAATTAAAAACACCGAATTTCGTGCAAATAATTCATTAGCGACAGACACGAAAACAAAAACAAGTGATATAAAAACAAGTGATATGCGGTCAGCCCGCATAACATTATAATAATAGCTGAAACAATTTTCTTTCTTTTTTGAAGGAACAAGCCATATTTTTAATTTTTAACTACTTTTTTCATTTTTGCAAAACAAAGTTTGTCATCAGCTACAACAGCTATTTCTCAGAGTTGCCGTATATAATATAACAATCGTGTGACTAGAATGCGACAATTATTGGTACTAAATTTGATTTGCGACAATATAGTTTCAGTAAAATGTGACTATCATGTGATTGCAGAGAATTTGATTCGGACAAATTTTGTATTGTGCTCCAATTCAGCCCAATAAAATTTTGTATAAAATTGTGGCATTGCGGCAATCGTGTGATTCCACCTTTAGCTTTTCTGTGCAACAGATAAGAATATGAACAGATTATTTTGATAAAGAACAAAAGAACACGTATGTACATATGCACATCAAAATAATGAAGCTCAAATTTCGTTATATGTGGAAAATGAATTTTGTCTTCATAATATTTAGGAATTTCACAAAAAATGAATCTTTTATGCCCAAAAAATCAGTGCAAGTTTATCTTATCATCTTTAATCAGTGAACTCTTAAGCCACATTTAAACGAAGAAAATTTACCACAGTTCAGAAAATTTTATAGGAGAACAAATTATTCAAATATGAACTTAATTATTTATTTGCTTTAAGAGCCAATTGAAATGTCATCGGCATATAGACAGCTGAAAAAGACATTAAATTTTTTGAAAAGGTTACTTTTTGGACCTGAATTAGGAGAACAAATTATTTTATTTTTTGGTCAATCCTTTTATTTTATCAACTTGCTATACGGCCACCCGAAAACTCCACGAGCCGTCCAAATGTGAGCCCCAGCACCCGTGGAGGAATCAAATGTATGACCAATCTCCAATAATGTTTTCTCCCCCGTTATTTTTGCAAATAAGCCGACCCTGTACCATAAAAAAAATGGAAAAGGGACGACCTAAAAATTATTTATTTTAGGTATCGGCGAAACGATAGCCAACTGCTATGGAAAAATTGATGGCACAATATTGATTTTTAAATTTTTATTCCAGTTGTTATGAACATTTGTTTTTGTTTTCAACACAAATACATGGAACTAAATTTTGGAATTTTTAATTTTATAGTCGAACTATATGATTTACAATTGTTAATAATTTTATCGGGCTATCTAGTTCCATTTTTACTTTCTCAGAATTGAGAAAGAATTGTTTTTTGTGATAAAATTGTAGTGATCAACATTTTTGTTTTTTAAGAAGACAAGAAAAGTAATACCTTGTTCATACATGCATTTCTAATTGACATAATATTCAGTTTATTGACATAATATTTTTTGCGTTCATACATACAAATATTGCGCTAACTCAATTAGTATTTGACAGCTGGAAAAAAGTTGTTGTTTTTGTTTTGGTAGTGAGAAAGAAAAAGTGAAAAATATTTTCAAATAATTTATTTTGTTTTGTTTGCTTTTGTTGACATTCATCTCGTCATTCATCTCGCATTGTATACTTTTGCTTATTAAACACACCTTTTACAGTGTTGTGTTTCATCTTTTTCTCAATATTCAAAGCAATTTTGAGTTTATTAAGCAATAACTTTATTGACTTTTTGTATGGAATATTGAGCTCAATAATTGACTTTATTGCGATTATCTCAATAAAGGCGCATGTATGAACATGGTATAAAGTTGAAGATTTATTGGCTGGAGCTGTTTCACGTGCCTCAC
The DNA here is from genome assembly GCA_963662145.1 of Sturmia bella. Classification (NCBI taxonomy): domain Eukaryota; kingdom Metazoa; phylum Arthropoda; class Insecta; order Diptera; family Tachinidae; genus Sturmia; species Sturmia bella. The sequence continues at coordinate 22,392,803 of OY759172.1, forward strand.
CAAACTCATCAGACCCTAAATTGCTTCAAAGCCAGGCCATGACTAATCGACTTGACAGTTGAGTTTGGAAAGCACAAATACTTTTATACGTTTTTTTTTTGTTATAATCCCGATTATGCAAGTACTCGTTGGCCAATATGAGTACTTTTTGAGCGATACTCGTACCTAGTTGGCACTAGATTAAAAGTATCAAGAGATAAGTATTAGTATTTACTTGTACAATGTTTCATGCCTACATGTACTCTACCGTTTTTTATTTCTCTGCATTTCATCATGAAGTGTTTTGTTTTCAGTTCTGCGATAAAAGTAAAAATTGGAATTTCTTTTTATTTGCGTACTTGAAAATTTATAATCGTTGATCAAATAACCAATCTGGTCACAATGTTTACATATGTTTATATGAGAGTATTTTACTGTTTTGTTTTTAGTTTTTGCAGAACAATGAGAAACTCGCCGCTGAGGTTCTAACAGATGACAATAATTAAGGTTCGCTCTCTCATTTCGGGGGTTCGTGCGTCAATCTTGACTGAATCAATAAGATTCGCAATGCAAAATATTAAGAACGAGTATTATGGCGTTTCCTTATCTAACAAAATGTTAACTTTATGCTACACTTCGCTGCTAATCATGTTCTTTGCTCTTTGCTTAAAGTGAGGTGGCGATACTGCTCTCTTTTACATCCCTGCTTTACAAGTCTGTACATATTTTATGCATATGTATAAGAGACAGGATTCCTTTTTAGAAAAGAACAGACGAAAACCTGGGACCGGATTCTGGCATTCGTGATCGAATATACTCGATAATAAAAACATTGTAGAGCAAAAACAAAATGAGCAACAAACACACAGCATTCTATAACAAAATCGTTCAATCACGAGTGCCAGAATTTGGCCCCTGAACTGAGAAGTCGTAAATACATCTTTTGGTCTATTGAACTAATTAAACTAATAAAACGTCATTATTGTTTCCATACGGTGGTTGCAAATGCAGAGTCGCAATACAAAACGTATTAAACACTGCATACCGCTATTGATTTCTTATAAATATTAATAAATGAATTTGCGTAAGTTTATATTAATTATGCACATACATATGTTGTCACATGTTTGTATTCACATATGCGTATACAACGGCCGTGTCATGGCTTGTATCTCTTTGTTCTGCAAAAATTGAAAACAAAACAATAAAATATTTTCATATACACCCATACACATTTTGATCATATGCTGTATTTGTTGTTATTTGATCAAAGATCATAACTTAAGTACATATATAAATAAAATAAAGTTGATTTTTATTTTTTATCGCAAAACCTGATTTAAAAACACTTCACGATCAAAACCAATTATTTTGTATAAAAATAACTAAATACACACGCAAATGCAAATGCAAAGAAATCAAAACATCGAAAGTATTTTAACCATAAAATATGGAGAGTTTGGTGGTGCTAAAAGCAACACAAAAAGGGGGCGTGTATTCTGCTTTTTATTCACTAATGTCTCAATTAGCTTACATATGTTGTATATACAGTGCATAACATTAAAGAAGTGACAAAAAGCGAGAAAACAGGAAATTAATTTCAAAAATAGCTAAAAAATAATAATAAATTATTTTTGAAACAACAATAATGCAGTCACTAGAATCGAGCGCCAAAAAAAAATCAGAATTAAAACTCTAGCTTAACAAAACTTTTCTGTAATTTAATTGCAGCTTAAACTTGAGTATAGGGAATCACCCCCAATTTTTGACTTGGATTTTAAATGCCATTTCAATTTAAATTTGATTTAAATACAAAATTGAGTCAAACAGTTGCTATTTAAATTAAATTTAAACGGGCCCATTTAAAATCGATTTAAGTTTTTCGTACTGCCATATGATTTTGACAGTTTGGTTTTGTTCTGCAAAGAAAGTTGCAATGTTAAGAAAATTGCACATGTTTTTTGTTTGTTTCATAATTTGATTTTTTATTATTTCCAGAAGGTAATCAACTTCTGTGGCAGTGCAATTGGGAATCCTTTTATCACTTTTGCTACTCATTTTAATAATTTTTACAAAACAATTTATTATTTTCTAAACTTTTCACAATTTCACTTGCTTCCGAATTTGTTTAAACAGCTGTTTTTTATTGAGCTATCAATAATTTTTTGACAGTTAATTGTGCTGGCGTACTTTTATTACAATTAATTACCAAAAATAATTTTAGACTGTAAAACAGAAAGCTATTTTAAATCCAACTTAAATTTTAAGGAAAATTTACTAATTTTGTATTGAAGTCCCAAGTCAAAAATCGGGAGTCAGTGAATCATTTATTATTGATTGTTTTTAGAAATAGAAAGTTGGCAATGTTGCAAAATATGTCAAGCAACTGATATTTTGCACTGTTTGGTGATTGAAATTTAAACGCTAAACTCTCTTCGTTTAAATGTAATTTAAGTATTCACTGATTTAACGATTTAAGACCGTATGATACATCATTTTTCTTGCATTGCTTAATTTTTGGAGAACAGTGCATATATGTATGTGACTTTATAGTTTATAAAAACTTGGTTAACATGTCGGTGGACCAGCTGTCGTTTGACCAGCGTCGTCCTCGAAAAAAAAAATGGCCCAGCATGAACAACGCGCAATGCAGTCACTTTGAGCGGCTGTAATGGCTCGCGGTGCATCACTCGTGGATTTTCGGTGCCTCAGAAGCGATAGTTTTGCTTGTTCACGTACCCGCTGAGGTGAAAATGAGCCTCATCGCTCATTATGATTTCGGTCGAAAAATTGTCCACTTCGTCATAGACACGATTATTCCTCGTTCCTGGGTAGTGTATCGCTACATGGCTTGTTCACTTGTATTCTACAGCTGTCTAGTTCTCAAGTGTAAAAACAGATTTGGCATTGGCTGCCATTTGCAAAAGTAAGAGCAACTTTCAATAGGATGCTTGCTTTTGGCCCACATTGTCTTTGCGTGATAGTCTGAACGTATGAGCCTTAATTCATTAAAATCGATGAGTAAATAATTATTTTATAAAGTCTTTAAATTGTTGCATAGTGTAATCAATTGAATAAATCATTTGTATGAATCAAATTGTCATTGTCTTACACACAGGTTTTGTGATTATCGATCGAATTGGTTTATCTGTGTGGAAGTAGAAAACGTTTTTTTTTTCAGTAATAAATATTGGAAAAGATGACAAGAAACTTTTTTCTATAACGGTAAATATTATCAATTAGCAAGGTCTTAACCTTGAACTTTTCGATGAACATGGGAACATGACATACATACATCTATACATGCATACATATGTACATATGCGTGTACATACATACGTAACGTGCATCAATGTTGACTATGTAGTAATAAAAAATTATTTTATATATGTACATATAAAGTAAGATAAGGCCTCTTCATTTATAATTGTACTCACATACTTATGCATACATATGAGTTTATTTATAAAAATTGAATATAAATAAATTTATCAACTATGAGCGAGACATTATTTGATTTTTGTTATCGTTGTTCTTTGTTTTTGTGCAGAACATCATGGATAAAACTTTGCGTTTCTTCTCGTTTGGACAAAAAAAGGATGCAGCAACCGCAACCACTCAAAACGATGCCACCAACAAAACAGAAATGATGGGAACGACAAATGCCCCTCCAAATATGACAGCCAATGATGGACGCAACTCTAAAGCCAGCATATGGGATAAAGCAGATAGCGATAGATACTTTTATATACTGTGAGTACAAAGATGAGTTCTGTAAACAAATAAACAACATTTTATCACAAGTGATGGATTCAAAAATTATATTGTTTTGCATTAACAACGAAAACAGGAAGTGCTTTAAATGAATTCAACTTTGAACAAAAAAAAAATAAATGAAAAAAAAACAATAACTCAACAAAGAACAAGGCAATGTTTTGTTTCAATGCAAATTTTCTGAAATAACGGCCTAATTCATAAACACATTATAAGAGTATTATAACCAACTTATAAGCAAAAATCCCGAAAAGTGTATTCATAATCGACTTATAGCTTATTATGCTGCTTATAACCATCTCATAAATTGGATATTTTTATTGTGGCCTCTACCCAACTATAAGCGTTTAATAGTGAAAATCGTTGAATTGATGATTTTTTTATTTTAACATTATTTATCAATTTTTGCTTCTTGAATGTGTCTATATGATTGCATTTCATTGTTTCTTACACCAAATCATCATTACGCATTAAACTATAAAATTCGAATATATGTATGTATGTAAGTCGGTTAAATTCTACTGATAATATGGTGTAAAAATTAGTAATATACACTCATAAAGACACATTAACCCTGCAAAAAGCATCTCATTTTTTTATCAAACAAATTTTTCTTTAGTTTTCACATAAATTACAACAAGTATTTTGACGACTTGTATCGATACAATACACAAAGAAATACATACATACATATGTATGTATGCATGCATGCATACACATACATATCTACGCACAAACAACAGTAGCGATCCTGCCTGTATTTACAATGTATACACACGCATTGGCCTCTACTTAACTATAAGCGTTTGATAAAGAGACATTCGTTGAGTTGATGAAGAGTTGGGAAGAAAGAATTCAGCAATAAAATAATTTTAATAAAAGATATTTGCAAATTAAATAATATTTACCACTTTTCATTATGTTTTCATGAAAAATATTTGCAAATAATTATAGTGCTACACAAACAAATGCTAGAGAGTAAGTAGTCGACTACTTTTGGTACCAGTCGTTAAACAAATGTGTTTAGAAACAATTCTTTTTACAATTCAAAGCCTTGTATACATATCTTTCGCAATAAAAATAGGTAAACCAATAGATTATTTCATATTCGAACAAAATTATGTTATATAAGTAAATAATATTTTGCATTTTTCGCAGCTACCCAAATAATCAGTTTCTTACATACATCTCATATATGCAGCACTAGGCACCAAATGAGAGTGAGCATTGCATGGTATTGCCAACAATAAAGTACAAAATTAATAAAACAGTTTAATAGTTATTTCACACATATAATGAGTTTATGAATTGAATTTCTTATGAGTTGCTTATAACACTGTTAGTGTATGATAACTATTACCAGCTTATAAGCTGAAATAAGAAATTTTTATGAATTAGGGGGTAAATCTTTATAGATATAAACATTAACCCCCTAATTCATAAAAATTTCTTATTTCAGCTTATAAGCTGGTAATAGTTATCATACACTAACAGTGTTATTAGCAACTCATAAGAAATTCAATTCATAAACACATTATATGCGTGAAATAACTAATAAACTCTTTTATTAATTTTGTACTTTATTGTTGGCAATACCATGCAATGTTCACTCTCATTTTGTGCCTAGTGCTGCATATATGAGATGTATATAAGAAACTGATTGTTTGAGTAGCTGCGAAAAATGCAAAATATTATTTACTTATATAACATAATTTTGTTCGAATATGAAATAATTTATTGGTTTACCTATTTTTATTGCGAAAAATATGTATACAAGGCTTTGAATTGTAAAAAAAATTGTTTCTAAACACATTTGTTTAACGACTGGTACCAAAAGTAGTCGACTACTTACTCTCTAGCATTTGTTTGTGTAGCACTATAATTATTTGCAAATATTTTTCATGAAAACATAATGAAAAGGGGTAAATATTATTTAATTCGCTAATATCTTTTATTAAAATTAATTTATTGATGAATTCTTTCTTCGCAACTCTTCATCAACTCAACGAATGTCTCTTTATCAAACGCTTATAGTTAAGTAGAGGCCAATGCGTGTGTATACATTGTAAATACAGGCAGGATCGCTACTGTTGTTTGTGCGTAGATATGTATGTGTATGCATGCATACATACATATGCACATGTCTATTCAAATTTGCAATAGAGATAGTACTATACATATGTATGTATGTATGTATGTAGGTCTGTATTTCTTTGTGTATTGTATGGATATAATTCGTCAAAATATTTGTAATTTATATGAAAACTAAAGAAAAATTTGTTTGATAAAAGAATGAGATGATTTTTGCAGGGTTAAAGTGTCTTTATGACTGTATATTACTGATTCTTAGAATTTCGTAGAATTTAAAGTACATATGAATGTATGTACATATTTTCGAATTTCATAGTTTAATGTGTAATGATAATTTGGTGTAAGAAACAATGAAATGCAATCATGTACACATTCAAGAAGCAAAAAATTTGATAAATAGTGTTCAAATAAAAAATCCTCAATTCAACAATTTTCACTATTAAACGCTTATAGTTGGGTAGAGGCCACAATAAAAATATCCAATTTATAAAATGGTTATAAACAGCATAATAAGCTATAAATCGATTATGAATACACTTTTCTGGGTTTTTGCTCATAAGTTGTTTATAACACTCTTATAATGTGTTTATGAATTAGGCCGTAAATATTTTCTATGACTGAAGGTCAATATGGAGTTCTTATGGAAAGTCAGTTTGGCATAAGAATGGCGGAATTTTAGATTGATATCAAATACTAATATAATGGTGATACTTTAAGCGTGCCGATATATTGGAATCGGCGATATTTTATTGTACAGATGGCAATACTTTTTTATGTATTTATTATAATAGTTTTCTTTTCATGAACCAAGGTTCAAGCTTAATATGAGGTAACCGCATAACTACAACAAGTGAAATAGCAACAAACAACCATGGGCCTTAACTATAGTCAAACACTAAAGTCGGTTCTTTTTAGCAACAACTTAAATTTTAAAACGCGTTGCTAACTTTTTTCTAACTATAGTCAAAATTAAAGTTGACTTTAAACTGAATCAGCTTTAAATGGGTGCCACATTATTTATCGAAAATGCCAAGTTATTTATCATACAAGCTCTTACAAATTTACGTAAAATCCCATCGCTAATAAGATGACTCTCAAAAATTATGTATACATGTGAACACACACCTACATAAATGTAAGATTGGATTAGTAAGTAAACAAAAAACATCAAAGCGAATTGGATAAAAGTCAAATTTTAAAGAAAATTCTAATTAATAATAGTTATTAAAAAATCTTTAATTTAATTATTTAATTTAAAAAATTTTACATTAAAAAGCTTTTACATATAAAAGTGATATTTGCTTGAGCAAAGCTGTTGCTAAATAAGTTAAAGACAACTTCTGCTGGTTTTAAGTTTAGAGTAAACTTTTGAGCGTAAAGTCGGCTTTTTCACGTCTATAGTAGACAAAAAGCATACTTTTATTTTTGTAGAGTATGCTTTCAGTTCTTATGGTCACCTTAACAATGTAAAAACCTTTTCTCACTAAACTCTTATACTCACATTGAATGTGATATAATTTTATTACCTATCCGTTATGCTTTATTGTGTTTTCATAACTTGTTAATCTACATTGTTCTTAATAATAATTGAAACCGTTTTCTGTATACCACACAGAAATGTATGTATACTTTTAAGTTTAGTTTGCAATTGGATGCTGAAATAAACTGAGTTTAAGTAAACATCAATTTGTTTTAATGTAATACATTACAAATAATTGGCGACGAGGATTTCATTATGGCAACTGGAGCAGCTAATCCACTCACTGTTTTTCAATCATCAAATTTTCCGGAGTTTTCTCCTAGTCACGAGACATGGATGATGTGGAAAGAAAGGCTGGATATTCACTTTTGTGAAATCAAATGTGAAGATGACAACGTAAAAAGATCGATTTTATTAAAATCTATCGGTGCTAATGCATATCGTGTGCTGCATAATTTATGCAGTCCTAGTTCACCTGTTACAAAAACCTATAAGGATCTGTGCAACATTTTGGAAACTCAATATACCCCACCAAAAATTATATTTCATGAACGGAAGAAGTTTCATAATTCAATTAAAAATGAAAATGAAACGGTTGCAGAGTGGTATGCCCGCGTTAAGGCATTAGCGCTTGATTGTAAATTTGGAGACAATTTGGGTGCTTTTGTGCTAAATCAATTCGTAATGGGTTTGCCTGGTTATATTTATGAAAGACTCTGCGAGGAGGATGAGAAACTTTCAATTGAACAAGCTTTAAAAAAGGCACTAATCATTGAAACAAAGAATGCTGCAAAATCAAAAGATGAATGTGGTGTAAATTTTGTAAATAAGAAGGCATGGTCAAACAAAAAGGAAAAAAGTAATAGAAACAGTGGTTATGACGCTAATAAAGGTAGAGTTAGTACTGAAAAAAAGCGAAAGAATCCATGTCACCATTGTGGCTGGCGCAACCATCTTTCTCAATTTTGTAAATATAAAGACAGTACATGTCATTCGTGTGGGCGAATTGGCCATTTAGCTTCGGTTTGTCGTGCAAAGAATCAAAGAGGAGTGAATTTTGTATCAACAAATGAAGAAAATAACGATGATTTGTTTGATTATTCCATTTTCAGTGTGGCCGACAACTTTTCTAAAGATGTGTATTCACTTGCAGTAATGATTGATGGTGTAGTTTTAAAGGCTATATGTGACACAGGTGCTCCGTGTACAATAGTTCCTGTTTCGTTTTTCAACGCACACATTAAAAAGGTATTAAAACCATGCGGTGTCCCATATGTTGACTATAGTGGTGAACGAATCGCTATTTTAGGAGAATTCAACGCTTTAATAACATACAAAGGAGTAAGTAAATCAGTTGTTGTTGTGGTTTCTTCCAACTCTGAGAGTCCACCCCTTTTGGGAAGATCATTTTTAAGAGCATTTAATTTTGAGCTTTTTCAAGTTAAGAACATAAATGTATTAGATTGCAAAAATACAATAATAAGCCAATTAAAGAACGAATTTGCTGATGTGTTCGATGATAAATTGGGAGAATATAAGATAGCTAAAATTTCATTACAAATTGAAAGGGATGCAAGACCAATTTTTTTTAAACCTAGGCCCTTACCTCTAGCTTGGAAGCATAAAGTTGAAAATCAATTACGTGAATTAATAAAATCAGATGTCCTTGAACCAGTTGACAACTCTGAGTGGGGAACTCCACTAGTCCCAATCTTAAAACCAAATGGAGAGTTAAGAATTTGCGGTGACTACAAGGTCACAATAAATAAATCCTTGATTGACTTTAAATATCCTCTTCCAAGGATTGATGAAATTTTTGCATCGCTGGAGGGCGGTCAGTTGTTTACAAAATTAGATTTGTCAAACGCATACAACCAACTAGTGTTGGATGAGCAATCACAATTGCTATGTGCATGGAGTACCCATATTGGAACTCTTAAAGTCAAACGTTTACCTTTTGGAGTAAAAGTGGCTGCAGCGATATTTCAAAAAACCATTGAGAACTTATTGAGAGACATACCATTTCTTGTCGTATATCAAGATGACATCACCATCACAGGAAAAAACATGGAAGAGCATATTAAAACACTAAAATTAGTGCTTGAAAAACTAAAATTAGCAGGATTGAAGTTGAATAGCAAGAAATGCTCATTTTTTCAAGAAACAATTTCGTATTTGGGTTTCAACATAGATAAAAACGGAATTAAAAAAAATAATGAACGCATTTCCAGCGTAGTATCGGCTCCGGTGCCCAAAAATATTTCTGAGCTCAAGGCATTTATTGGTATGGTAAATTATTATTCTAAATTCATACAAAATTTTGCTGATAAAATGTTTCCCCTTTATGAGCTATTACGCAAAAATGTAAAATTTATATGGTCTAAACAATGCCAAGAAGCATATGATCTTATGAAAAATGCTATAACATCCGATCAAGTATTGGTACATTTTAATGCTGACTTACCAATAATTTTAACAACAGACGCTTCTAACAATGCTGTAGGTGGAGTTTTATCCCACAAATTTTCGAATGGTCTTAAACCAATAGCTTTTGTGTCACGAGCTCTGACAAAAAGTGAGCGAAATTATAGTACTCTTGAAAAGGAAGCACTGGCTATAGTGTTCTGCGTTACTAAGCTAAAACAGTATTTACTGGGCAACAGTTTTACATTAAAAACAGATCATCGACCCTTACTTGCAATCTTTGGAAATAACAAAGGTTTACCGCTAATGGCTTCTGCTAGAATGCAGAGATGGGCATTGATACTCGCTGGTTTTCATTATAATGTTGAGTACATTAAAGGCAACTTAAATGAAGCAGATAGTATATCACGCATACCACAGATCAATTTCATAAGCGATAAAGCAGAAACGTCGTATGTCAGTTTTGTTGAATCTGAAAACGACTTAAGCCTCAGTTTTAAAGATATTGCCCGTGAAACGAGAAGAGATGTTATATTGTCAAAAGTATGTGAAGCTATTTCAAAAGGGGTACTGAACAACTTAAAAGGAAACGACTTTTCACCATACCGAGAGAAGCACACAGAATTATCTGTGGAGTATGGTTGCGTTATGTGGGGCTACAGAACAGTTGTACCTAACAAATTAAGAAAAAAAATTCTCGAAGAGCTCCATAGTTCCCATATGGGAATAGTAAAAACAAAAGCTATTGCAAGGTCATACGTATGGTGGCCATGTCTGAATAAAGATATTGAAGATGTTATACGTAATTGTAAACCGTGCCAAGAGTTGCTACCAAGTCCAGAAAAATCTCAACTTTTACCATGGATTCCAAGTAACACGGTGTGGAGTCGTATTCATGTGGATTTCGCTGGTCCAATAAATGGGTATCATTTTTTTATTGTTATTGATTCATTTTCGAAGTTCGTAGAAGTCTTTAAGACAAAAGAAATAACAACAGCATTTACTATTAGCAAAATGAGAGAATTATTCTCTCGCTATGGTTTAGTTGATGTACTTGTAAGTGACAATGGTCGACAGTTTACATCTCAAGATTTCAAAAAGTTCTTATCAATCAATCGAATCAAACATGTTCTCACTGCACCTGGTCATCCTGCAACTAATGGACAGGCAGAGAACTTTGTTAAAACATTTAAAAAATCCATAATTGCTAATTTAAAACAACGAAAAGTAAACATCGATCAAGCTATATCTCGCTTTTTAATAGATTATCGCAACACTATTCATTGCACAACAGGAGAATCTCCAGCAAAAATATTTTTTGGAAGAAGTTTAAAAACTCGATTTAATGCTCTCAAGCCACCAACAACAACAACCAAGATTTTACAATCGCAGCAGAAAAACATAATGAATCATAAAGGTAATAGAAACACATTGTTTGCGGAAGGCGAAAAAGTTTTGGTTCGTGACTATAGAAACCCTAATAAACCAAGTTGGTCACAGGCTGTAATAAAATCACAACTGGGGCCAAGATCATATTGTTGCATATTAAACCGTAATGGTCAGGAAATAAAGCGTCATTTAGACCAAATAAGAATACACAAGTCTACTGAACATTGTGAAATGCAACCGTTCATTATAGATGAACAACATCAGGATACTCAACACAATCAAAACGAAAATTTAGAAAAATCTCTAAAAGATGAGGAACAACCAGATATACAACAAAACAATTTGCAACAATCTATACAAATCAGAGAAAAACAGCAAGATTGCCAACAAACTCAACAACAAAATGATTTACAACAACCTCTGCAGGAGCAACATTTGCAAAAATACAATCTAGAAGTTCAAAATCAACAGCAAGTAGATAACGCCATCAATCAAGAGAATGATAATACCATTGCACCAGCCTCAACGCAGGAAAAAGCCGAATCGAATAAAAAAGAATCACCCACTAGAAGATGGCTCAGACCACGCGACAAGGGTAGGGTAATTAGTAATAATAATAATAAATAAACCTTTCGAAGCTATACTCTATTTTGTGTCAAAGTTAAGAAGGGGCATGTAGAGTATGCTTTCAGTTCTTATGGTCACCTTAACAATGTAAAAACCTTTTCTCACTAAACTCTTATACTCACATTGAATGTGATATAATTTTATTACCTATCCGTTATGCTTTATTGTGTTTTCATAACTTGTTAATCTACATTGTTCTTAATAATAATTGAAACCGTTTTCTGTATACCACACAGAAATGTATGTATACTTTTAAGTTTAGTTTGCAATTGGATGCTGAAATAAACTGAGTTTAAGTAAACATCAATTTGTTTTAATGTAATACATTACAATTTTATTAGAAAAAATCTTTCCATTTTATTACTGTGTTTTTTTTATCGATTGGAATATATTCTATATTATCTAACCAACAATTAATTTTGATTTCCGATTAATTTTTATGTTTGAATCGAACTTAAGCGCCATAAAATGATTACCAATTGTAAATCATATACATAGTTCGAATAAAAACTTAAAATGAATGTTTTAGAATCGCTGGAACCGGCGAGAAGTTTGAAACCGTTGTTATCACTGTTACAACAGCAACAAACACAAAAATCAATTGGATGCTGGTGAGAGAATATAAAATATATACCAATCAACAGAAAAAACACAGTGATTAAGTGCAAAGTTCATCAATCGAATTAAATATAGACAGTCAGCAATGAAGAGATCATGACTATAGGCTGCTGCTTAAAAATATTATACAATTTAACGTATAGTTTTTTGATCTTTTCTTTTGATAATAAATTAAATTTTCAAGGCTTAAGATCTTTTTTATAAAAATGTTTGTAACAAAAAAACAAATATATTTATTTATATCGATATTTCGCCCACAAATTGTTGGCTTCTTCAGGAATATTTTTTTAGTATTATTTTAAAAATAACAATGAAAAAAGTTTTGAGTTATAAAAATTCAACATTCAAAAATTCAAAAATTTTTTTTTTTTTTTTAAACTCAAAGAAAATGTTTTAAAAATATTTACACCTTAATGAAAAATTCATACATATTCAAACCAAATAATTATAATTCTACGACTAACATTTGTTAATATCTCAAACATGTTGTGTATTAAATGTAAAAAACAACAACTGTTACTCATAGAACTATGTACATTTTTTTTTTTTTTAAACTGTGATAACATTATACTTATAATATTGCATTTCACATTATGTATTTAATTTCTTACTGACTAAATATCTATAATTCTGTGCTACATTCTCTGTATCTATTTTAAAATTCATTCTATGTGATATTGGAGTACTAATAATCTCTAACATTTCTAACATAAAACGTTTCTTATAATTATTTTCTGTTTTTAATATTGAAACATTTTCAAAATGAGGATAATGATTTGATCTAGCACAATGAGAAGATAATGCTGTCTTCTGAGTATTAATATCCCTGTATCTCTGGTCTGATTTATGTCCAGCAATTCTAGTTCGTAATTTATTTTTAGTTGTTCCTACATAGTTCTATGAGTAACAGTTGTTGTTTTTTACATTTAATACACAACATGTTTGAGATATTAACAAATGTTAGTCGTAGAATTATAATTATTTGGTTTGAATATGTATGAATTTTTCATTAAGGTGTAAATATTTTTAAAACATTTTCTTTGAGTTTAAAAAAAAAAATTTTTGAATTTTTGAATGTTGAATTTTTATAACTCAAAACTTTTTTCATTGTTATTTTTAAAATAATACTAAAAAAATATTCCTGAAGAAGCCAACAATTTGTGGGCGAAATATCGATATAAATAAATATATTTGTTTTTTTGTTACAAACATTTTTATAAAAAAGATCTTAAGCCTTGAAAATTTAATTTAATATTATACAATTATACAATACACTACACAACAAATGGAAAAAAATTTCTGACCATGCATGACTACTATATATATATTTTTTGATGTGTTATGCCTATCTAAGTACAAAAATCATAGAAATTTCAAATTCTATGGATCAGTTTTTTTTTGGAATTTTTTTCTTCTAAAATATGAGATGTACTACGTCAAAAAATTATAAATTATGCCAGCTTTAAGTTTCGCAAAAATCATTTTTTGGTGTCGTTAATAATTTTAGAGTTATTAAAAAAAAAAATAAAAAATAAATGTTTTTTTTAATTCAGGTCCAAAAATTAACCTTTTTTGAATCTGAATTAATAATAAATTTCAATTGGCTCTTAAAGCAAATAAATAATTAAGTTCATATTTGTTTTTTTTAAATTGCAAAATTTTTGATTTTGGAAAGCTCAAAAAAAATATAAATTTGCAAAATTTTCCAGTTTTTTTATTTATTCATGTAGCTGCATGTAATAGCAATCAACTCTTCTTCAGTAGACTTGAAAACACTTACGAAAATAAGTTCATTTCATTCTACTTCATATTCTAAATAAATTGAATTTATTAAAATATGGCGGGAGTTTCACGTACATAAATTATTACCTTCCAAGACCCCTAAAACACGTACTTGTATTAAATAACCGGTTACTGGATCGGCAAAATCGTGGTACTATCTATAGTTTTATGTTTAGTACACTATCGAGGTGTTTTTTCCAAGCGATTCTATCGACAAGAAGCTTATAAACAAAGAGGTGGTCTCAAAAGTTGTGGAGTATACAGGTTGTCACATAACTGATGGTGAACAATTTAAACATTTGCTGTAAAAAAAAAAATGTTTTTGGAACGAAGTTCCTTAACGCGGCTTGCTGGTAGTGGAAATTAGTAGAAATCGTCACGAAAGTGTGTGAGCTGTTTATATGTATTGGTGTACTGTCGAAAAGCAATTGTGTATGATTGGCGGTGTCTCCAGTGACAGTAGCGGAGACACCTACCAATAAATATTAATTAGTTGGAAAACGTTCGAAAAATTTAAAGAATCATAAAATTTAAAAATTTCAAAAACAACACAAAATAAAACATACAGATTTCACCTTGTATTACATTCAAAGATGAAAAAAAACGTAAGGAACTTCGTTCCTAACGGGGGTCCCCCGACCGCATTTCTTTTTTTTTCTATCTGACTTTTATTCCAATAAACTTAAACTAAACTAGGTCAAGATATTTCATTAATTTAACTTACTTTTGTTGACTTTGCTGTATGTATTATTTAGCTATTTTTCCACCATAAGCCGACGGCAGAATTTATCACTTAACTTATAGTACGGTGGTTCATTTCATCTGTTACTCACTGTATTAATGATTCCTTAAACGAATTAAAATAAAACAATAAAAAAAAAAAATAATTTAGATCACAGTCGGAAGTTTATTTATAAAATTGCAATTGTATTATGTTTTATCTCAGTTTTTGCTGCTGAAGTTGAATTACATTACAAGCAGCACGTATTACACACTTTAAACTATAAAAAGCAAAACCAATGTATTATAATTGTTATGTTTTTTTTTTTTTTTTTTTTGTAACTAAACTGTTTTTCAAACCAGTCTTAAATAAGGCAATTGTGTGTAGAACAACTTAAATTAATCATCGTACGAGTATATATGTATGTATTTATTTTGAAGGTCCCTCGACGACTTTTAAATGTTGGCTCAAAGTCTGAATAATTATTTGTTCAAGTTTTAGAGTTTTCAATTAAAATTCTTTCGGTAGTGCTTTAAACTGCAAAAAAAAAGGGTTATTGATCTATAATGTGTAAACACATTTATTGAAACGGTTTCTCTTAAACAACTAGAAATAAAAACAAACAATAAATATTTAAATGGAAAACTAGTTTATAAGTCCGTTTTAATAATAAAGACAATAGACAATGTCATAAAAAATTTCGCAAATATAAACATAAATTTAAATGTTGCTTTAAATAAAATACTCCATAAACTCGAATTGAGTTTCACATTCGGGACCACCTAGAACGGGCGATTTGACACTAAGTTTGTTTGAGGTGATTCCGGGTAAAGTCCAGTAAAATGAGTCAAATGAAATCAAAAACCTAAAACCTTGCCCAATATTCTTGGAACATACTGTAACCAATAAAACACGTCCGCTTTATTCAAATCTCAATTTAATAATTAATGTCTTTTGTCAAGCATCACAACCAGGGGTGTTAGGGAAAATTTTTCAGAAAACGTAAAATTTTGGAAAGAAAAACGTCAAAAACAAATTTGTAAAACGTCAAAAAACGTTATTTATAAAAACGTACAAATTAACCCAAAATTAATTAATTTTATTTAATAAAATCTTTTATATTATACAAAAAACAATTCAACATGTATTTTACTATAACAAAACAAGTACAATTTAAAAATTTTACGAAAAATATTAGTATGTATTATTATTCATACAAATTTATTGTTTTGTGCGTTTTTTGATTAAACTTTTTGTAATGTTTACAGTAAAACACTCTGAAGAGTTTATATATTTAAAATAGTGCTTAGCAAACAAAATCCCTTCAATTGTTTTTGCCCCCAAGGAATTTCCAATTTTAGTTTTGTTTAAATTCACTTGACTAAAAATTCGTTCAAATTTGACAAAACCATTAAATGGACTTCTCTAAATTTTGTAATAAATTAAACAGCTGGTCAAGTCGTTTGACAGTTTTATCATTTTGCATGAAAAGAAAGCACGCATAAAGTTCAGTAAAATGAGAAACACATTTTCTGCTTCATGAGCTTTCTCATTTACCCAATTTACACTATTTTCAATACAATAAACACTTTTCGGGTAAAATTGGAAGCCCATGGGAACCCGCGGTAACGTACGTCGAACACACTTACTGTTATACTATATTTTGTTGGGCTATGTTAATAGGTGCAAGCTCGCATTGATTGACGCATTGGTAGCCAATATTTAATAATTCATTCGTCAGATCAGGGATGCACAGTGACGTACAAGAAATTGTACTATTTAAAAAAAAAAAAACTGTACTTTTTTCAGAATGATTATACTTTTTTGTTTTATTTTATTTTTTAATATTAAAAACCAACTGAAATGTATTATTTTAGGTCTAAAAATAGACCTTATTAATGTTCTCTGTCTTTTTCAGCCGTCTATATGCCGCCGACATTTCGTTGATGCTAATCAACTCATCAGCAGATTCCAAAAATCTTAAAACAACGTTTGAAACTCAACTACTTATTCCGAAATTTCCATGAACAGAATACGACTTTTCGAATCTACTGATGAGTTGATTAGCATCAACGTAATGCCGGCGCACACTGGACCATTTTAAAATATTGCGGCCAAAATTCATTTTTGCATGAACTTTGGTTGCCGAGTGGTTAAAGCTGTGTGATGAAGGGTGTTTGCTACCCAGAAACAGTCGGTTGTCCACCCAGCTATAAAATTTTTACTTTTCTTTACTTAATTAGTATTGATTTAAAAGTGACAAATCAAGGGTTGAACTTGAGCCTGAAAAAGTAATTTAATATAAATGTTATTTTTTGTTGTTGTTACCGATTTTAAAGATATCTAATTAATTTGAAAGTAAATACCAGTGAACCTCGTAAGCCAAAAAAATTCATGTCTATTTTCCAAAATGTTGTTGAAATTACAAATTTCTCAGAAAATATTCTTAAATTACTATAACCTTTTTGTTCAACAACATATTGAAGTAAAATAAGTTTTGTATTCTTACGTAGACTTTTAGCTATAAGCGCAATAAAAGAAATTTTCTTCACATTTCTTAAACATATAAATTTTTTTTTTTTAAAAGGTCCATATTACCCAATATTCTCCTACTTAATAGAGCATAACTCCTCCCCGCCAGAGCGAGTCAAAAAGATCTTCTGCCATATTATAGTCCAAGTCCTTTCCTACACGTCAATACCCCATTGTATATCCGCCAGGTTCCGCCCGTGTGCACGGGAGCAATATTTTAACCCCAAGGTCCGAAATTTTGATCCAAATTTTTGAATCCAAAATTTTAACCACATTTATTTGCAAGTTTATTTTTTTTAAGCGCGAAATGAAGTTCGTATTCATAGAGGAGTTGCTTACCCCTATTCGTGACCATCCCTCCACCATACCGCTAACGCCAGATGAAATAATTATTTCTGTCTTTGTTTTTTTTTTTTTTTAATTTTTTCATACAGCTAATTCAGGTCCAAAAATGAACCTTTTCAAAAATAGTTGCTGTATTTTTCAGCTGTCTATATGCCGACGACATTTCGTTGGTGCTAATCAACTCACCAGTAGACTTGAAAAATTCTTAAAAGACGAAATGTCGTCGGCATATAGACAGCTGAAAAATACAGCAAATATTTTTGAAAAGGTTAATTTTTGGACCTGAATTAATACATTTCAATTGGCTCTTAAAGCAAATAAATAATTAAGTTCATATTTGAATTTTTCATACAGCGTTTGACGTTTGCCTCAACAAAATTTTGTCAAGTGTAGAGGTTGAATTATGAAGAAAAAATGTGTATGTTGCCACTAAAATAATTATTATCTCAAAGTTTTTTTTTTTTGCATGTGTTTCTATTGAAACAACGTTTTTGCGCTTTGCGTCAAGACACTAAGCAGACAATAGTTTCTAAAAAAATTGTCAACATCAAAAATCTCTGTTGACTGGAAATTAATAAATTTAGCAGTCGATTGCATATTTTGGGTGCGCTTGTCTTACGCTGCCAAACATCTGTACAATACTTAAACGTTAAGTGCAACAACACTCAAGTACGTAATTTATGTCCGTCACAAAAGTATGACGTCTATTTTACCATTATGTCTTAAATTTGTACACTTAATGCGGTTATTAAATTTAATGTTTGCTTTTTATTGTAATTGCTAACATTTTTAAAAGTTGTTATATTTCAATTATGGGCAAATGACATTTGTTTTTTGAAGACAAAAAAAGGCCTTTAGTTGGTGACTTTTAAAAGATTTTCGTAAGTGTCAACAGATATGCGTTAAAAATTGATGTTTTTTTTTTTTTTTTTGTTCATATGCGATTTTACGATTTGCTCATTTACTCGAACGCCCTATTTGAAGCTTCTGGACAATTTATTGACCTAAACTAGAAAATTGATAGGTTTTAACTGTATGATTATTTTACTTTTTTCCTCCTTGAAAAAGGAACACGTTATGTGGCTTGCAAACAGGCTTCAGATAAAATCTTGTAAGCTCGAGCAACTGTTCTAGGCATTTTAGCTCGTTTTATGGAATTGAATGTCGAAACTCAAAGAAAACAAGTTGACAGAAGTGTATTTGTATATCGTTAGCATAGAAACGGGGCGAGGGGAGGATGGCGGCGTTGGAGTTATCGTACGATGTCGCAGTGGTCGAGCGAGCATCGCGCGTTCGCGTTGGAGACATTTTTTAAGAGTAATGACTCTTAATTTTAATTGCTCGTCAACAATTCTGTTCAAGGTTCGGTATTCGGCGAATATGGATAGAGTATAACTTTAACGCAACTGCTTCGGCTATGAATGTCTCAGGGCCTGAGCCCAGTCGATCTTCAAGGACTACCAGAAATCAGTTTACGTGAAAGTCTGCAACTTTCTATACGGAAATGAACAGCCTCACTGGGACTTCCAAGGGTGATTATTCTTAAAATTTCAAAAAACCTTATCTGAAATTTCATCCTTTTAAAACTCCAATGGTTCTGTAACTGAAAGAAAGTGACTTTAATTCAGGTAATAATTTTAGTGAAATGATGCTGGAACGTTTTGGCGCTCTAAATCTAAGTCTTTTTTTTTGTCTCTCGTATTTTGGCCCGGATTTGAGAGCCTCAAAAATTTAAATTTCCTCTCATTACGCAAGTTTGTGTCTCAGGGTGCCCGTAGAGGAGTGATCAACCCCTAATAATCTTTTCTTCCCAATATTTTTTTTCGCTCACGTCAAGAAGGAAAACTGCAGCTACTGGTCTCCAAGAACCCGCAATCCTCGATTGAAACCATCAAAAGCCATTGCATGGTCGCAGGGTAATTATTTGGTGTGCTTTATCCATGTATGAGATAATTGCACAATATTTTTTCGAAAATTCTTGACGCCAGGTGACAAGAGTCAACGGTGAAAATTATCGACGTATGATTACGGATTTTTTTTTTTTTTTTTTTGGCAAACCTGCGAAGGTGCTAACAGGATGGGGCGACAGCTCACATTCATCAAGCCAGCGATTGATGAATTTGGTTGGCGAAAATTTTCCCCAAAAACTGACCAGTCGCTTTGGACACCGATATCGTCCAATCTAACTCCCACGACTTATTTTTTATGGCGCTGACTCAAAGAGAAGGTTTATAATGACAAATTACTTGTGGCAACCTCTTGTGGGCTTAAAGGAAAATATTCGTCGAAAAATCACCTCAATTGAACCATAAATTACTGCAGCATGTGGCGCAGAACACAAGACTCCGTTTTGAACAGTGTATTCAACTTGATAGAAGGCATCTGGATGACATAGTCTTTAAAAAATAAAATCTGCATTTCCAGTCTTTCGTTCAATTCCGTTAATAAAACTGTATGTTCAATTTTGACGTTTTTTATTTAAGTTTGCAAATATAAATCTGCACCAGACACCCTGTACATCTTTCACTTCCAGTTCAGAGGTGTAAAAAAGGAGTTGGGTGTAGCAAAAAGAATTTTTTTTTTTTTAAATTTAAAGTATATTTGTAAAAACATAAATAAAGAAACAGGTGTTTATATTATACGTAGATGCATGTGTATACATATACTACATGCATTTGTAATAAAATTAAGTTTTTATTTTTCCAGTCACTGGCGTACTGATGTTGATTTTGTGTTCCTGTTTTGTTTGTAATATGCATTTATAGATTCATAAAAATACAAAGATCAAGAATATAAACAACTCAATGTTAATTATTATCGAAGGCTTGATATAAAGAGGAAACATGTAACTTCTTGTTGGTTTAAAAAAGAATGACACAAATTAAAAACCCTAAAAAGGAATATTGTTATAGCATGTTTCCATTAAGAGTTGAATCACCCGCTTCGCTCTCTTAATTATATTTATGAATCATTCTGTTTACACGACTCGTCTATGAACTTCGAGTTGACTTTTGTTTTCTATAAGCTGAACATTAATTTTTGATTACTAGACACGATAGCTTCTTTTTTTTTGGAACGAAGTTCCTTAACGCGGCTTGCTGGTAGTGGAAATTAGTAGAAATCGTCACGAAAGCGTGTGAGCTGTTTATATGTATTGGTGTACTGTCGAAAAGCAATTGTGTATGATTGGCAGTGTCTCCACTGACAGCAGCGGAGACACATACAAATAAATATTAATTAGTTGGAAAACGTTCCAAAAATTTAAGGAATCATAGAATTTCAAAATTTTAAAAACAACACAAAATAAAACATACAGATTTCACCTTGTATTACATTCAAAGATGAAAAAAAACGTAAGGAACTTCGTTCCTAACGGGGGTCCCCCGACCGCATTTATTTTTTTGTTACTAAGGACGGTAGCTTCTGTAAAGTAGATGCAAATCAATACATGGACTTTGAGAATTTTGAGACAAGTCTGAAAATTGTTGAATTCGATAAATCATTGCGAAAAATGAGGTTATATTCATAAATACCGGTGAACCTTAGCAGTCTGCCGGTTTTTCCTCATCTGGATCGCCCCACAGAATCCCTGCATTGATTCCCACGATGTCGTTATGCTGGAGAGCCAACGATAATTGAGCTTTGAAAATTTAGTGAAGATAAATTTGAAAAGTTATAAAATCACTTTTATCTTTGCTCTTTATTCGAAAATATTCATTCAGTTGTATAAAAAAAAATCCACAAAAAAATTTTCTTAAGCCCCATTTCAAATACATTTTATTTGTTTTATATATATTATATTATATTACCATACCGAGGCTCTACTGTAATTTGCCATACAAAGTGCATTTTTCTAACATCTCTCTTCCTCTCTCACTCTCGTACTTTTTGTACTGTACCCTTGACGTTTGTTTATTATAGACAGTTCAGAACTGCCCAACAATTTAGGAGTATCAACACATAAACAACAATGTTAAGAGTTAAACAAAAAAAAAAAAAAAAAGAAACTAAAAGCACACAACCAACATTTCGTATGTAAAACTTGGGCCAAAACAACAATGTTTTTTATGAAACAAAAACAAAATCACCTTAACAAAAATTCTGTTGTTAACAAACAATCAGTAGAGGCCAGAACACAGAGAGTGCAAGTACACATTTTCAAAATAAGACTGTTTCAACTGCAAAAAATATTAAACGTTTCAAAACTAAATTTAAGAAAGTTTATTTATCATTTATTAGCGATACAAACAAAAATTATTAAAGCTGCTTATTGTTAAACATTATATTGTTGTTTGTGTAGGTTTTCGTTTTTTTTTTTTTACTAAATAATACAATGAACTCATTGTTTTTTATTTTTTATAAAACAAAAAATATGTGCACTTTAAAATAAACAAGTTTTTTTTGGTTGCTTGTTATATTAATTAATCATTAGTAATTTATGTTGTTGTTTTTTCTTCTTGTTACAGATGGCATTCCTGAAGCATTCCAATATTGTGTTGTATTTCCGCATTTTTGGATTATTAAGGAATTGAATGTTTGAATTTCCAAAAACTTTTTTGACAGTGTATTTTGTTAAGTGCATTTTGGTTTTTAATACTTTATACTAAAGTTACCTGGTTAATTACTGCTGTTACAACAAAACATTTTATACATTTTTCCTTAGTATTTACATAAATTAATTAATTTTAGTGATATAGACATTTAAGTATTTTTTAAACACGATTTACATCAGCCGTCTGAGAAATTACATCATCAAACATAATTGCAAAGACAAATTGAACGAGCGCATGGATGCATTTACAATTATGACATTATTGTTTTGGCTAATATTTTATATAATTTTTGGTCCACTGTTGTATTTTATTTGCATTTATCTGCCCGAACTGCCAGTCCGTTATGTCAAGGGTTTGAGAAGAAATGGCGGTTTGATGACAAGCCATTAAGGAACGTATATTTATAAATACATATATTTACAGACATATGTATGTATACATGTGTGTAAGTCACACATTTTTTTATATGCACATACATATGTGTATATATTTTATAATTCTGTGTTGATTTTTTTAATAAAATGTATTATTTAATGCAAAGAAATATTTGTTTTTTTTTTGTTTGAGGACACTAACTGCCTGTTCGTCAATGTCGCAAGAAAATGTAAGCGATCGATATGTATGTAGTCGCTCGATTTCGAATCAATTTGGATTCCTCTATATCGACAGCTTGCGTTCGCACGGGCTTATGTCATGACAATTTTGGCAATTTACTTCACAGAGAAGATTTGGTTGATTTTTTATTGTACTATTGGAAAAAAAACTACTAAATTGCTCTTGTCTAAGTAGAACCCTTCATAAAACTTGTCAGCTGTATCTGAGAAGTCAAAGCAAATACATACATAACTAAATACAAAATAAAAAAGCAAACATTTTGAAAGTGCGGCAACAGTTTTTGTGGTGTTTTAAAATTTAAAAGTAGTTTTTTTTTGTATAGACATTTAAAAAGTACTTTGATGCACTGAACACTGGTATTCCTGTGGCAAACTAAAATTAGGAAAACTACGTACATACATACAATATGTGATAATTATTTAATATATTTACTACATAAAATAAAATAAGAAAAATATGTGGATTTTCTAGTTCTATTTCCCAGTTTTCTTTAACAAATAAATATAAATTTTTTCTATAAAAACACCCACTCGATAGCAGAACAGCAAGTGCTTGATGACATGATCGATGTAGAGGAATCGGATTTTGTATGAAAACACTTACGTCTTTTCGACTTGTCGATCGAGTCAGTCAGTTAATATTATGTTAATATTTTTTGTTCTTTTGTAATAGGAATTATTTTCCTTTGGGTTTTTTTTTTGATTTCTTTACGTTGATTTGTGTTTTAAATTATTTATTTTTAGCTGCAGAACTGTACTATTTGCCTTTTTTTAATAAAGATTTCAATTTAAAATGAAAACTAAAAGCAACAACTTTAGTTGACCAATATTTACGTTACGACTGATTGGTTAGAACTGACCGGTATTTACGTTATGACTGACTGGTTAGAACTAACCAGTATATTGATTATCATTGACCTATAAAACTAAGCAGAGTAAGCAGCTTATATATATATGATATGTAATTATCCGAAATCAATTAGATAGACAGAGATAGAAAATCACATGTACACAAGAGTTTCGGTTAGGTTTTTCATTTTGCTCTTAATAAACTAACTAGAAGCCCTAACCGATATATCAGTCAGCACTATCAGTTAAATGACAGCAGTCATTTAGCCAGTAGGGTTGGTACCTCCATACTAGGTAGCCGCATAACTAAAACAAACACAACACCAACAAACATTTCATGTATTTTGTTGGAAGAAATACTGTATTTCTGCTACCCATTTATTCGCGTTTGTGTGTTTTTGTTGTGCATTTTGACAGTTCTTCAGGAATTTTTACAAGCCCAGCTGACTACTGCTTTTAGTCAGCTGCCCTTGTAAGGCTACTTGGTATCGAGGTACCTTGGAACTGCCCTTAAACAAAAATTGTTTTGTTGAGTGTAATATTAAAAATAAACAAAAGTATTTATATGTTCTTAAATATAAATAAAATTCCATGTCATTTTTTTTTTTAATTAAAATGGATAATCACGACTCAGATGAAATAAATTTCGAGAGGACGAATTGGAGGGTGTATTACTTAAGTGCGACCTTAATTGCCAGTTCCATAATACAATGGCTGTTACTGATAAATTTGTGAGAATTCTTTGTGTAATTCAATGATAAAGGAAGCAAACCAATTAATATATTTATTTGTTCTATAGTGAATGTTTTGATTTCTTATTAGATTATTGGCTAGTACTTGGAGCGTGTATCACTTTCTTGCTAATAACTATTGCTTGTATTGCAACGGACTTGAGACAACAAACTCTGCCAACTCCACTCAAATGGGTATCAGCTGTTTTAATTGTAAGTTCAAAATGCTGTTCGCTTTCAGGCATTAAGAGAGTTTTAATATTTTGCTACACCATCTGCCAGATGGAAGAGAACTTCTTCTACACAAGAAAAGTCGAATTTGCAAAGTTTTATTTGAACTTTCTTTCGCTTCTACGCAGGCAA
Source organism: Sturmia bella (assembly GCA_963662145.1). NCBI lineage: Eukaryota > Metazoa > Arthropoda > Insecta > Diptera > Tachinidae > Sturmia > Sturmia bella. Next base: position 22,417,675 of record OY759172.1, read on the forward strand.
AGCCTACTTTGTTAAATTTTTTTATTCCAACACAATTAAGGACCATGCAAGTCATGGAGTCGTTTAGCTTTACATCTATATAAATTTCAAACACTATTTTCCTTGGGTTTTCTTTTTGTATTCAGCAATTTTTTGGCAATTTGGCGAGTTCCTCAGTGTCTACTGTATCTGTCTATACAAAAAACGAGTCACTATTTCCCTGGGTCACGACATCACGTGTAAACGGCTGGATCTATTTCGCCCATTGTGTTATTTATTTTTTGTTGCCTTTGTTATTGCCTGGAAAAGAATATTATGAAACAAAAAGTTAAAGAAAAAATGCGCGCACAAACTTTGAATACGGTAACAATTTTCGTGCAAATTGAGATCCTGCAGGCTCTCAATGTTGAGTACGGTATCACAACTATTATTCCATGGCGCAATTGAATGAAATAGAATTCAAAGCAATGGATTTTATTGCATATATTTCTTACACTGAAAAAACTTTGTAGTTAATAGGACTTGGTAGCACTGAAAATTAGAAAAAAAAAACCATTAAGATTTGTTCGCATCGAAAATTGTAAAAATCACTAAAACAGTGCGAAAACCACCAAATTGGCAACGCTAGCAACGAGGCACAGTTTTAACTAATTTCTTAATCTTATTCTTGCAAATTCTTTCACCCCAATTCTTCACCAGCACTAATTCACACGCACACACATGTAAATTCAAAGGAATTGAAACTACTTGACCAGGGGCCAAATTTTGGCATTCGTAATCGAATGCTGTGTGTTATTTTATTTTTGCTTTACATTGTTTTCACTACCGTTTACATTCGATCACGAATGCCGGAATTCGGCCACACAGTACAAGCAGCTCGGTACTCTCGCCGGCAACACAGAAAGCTATTACTTTGTGTTTTTTTTAAATTTAGATTGAAATACTTAACATTGCTTTTGGCATAACAGTTGTTCGGGTCAGTCATTTGGTGCTGTATTGTTCCTTAGCAGCTGTTTTAATATTTATGATTCTGCTGCTGGCAATCGGCAGAACTATTAAATTGGTAATTAAAAGTGTTACACGGTCTTATAAATTTATTAAAATTAATTTCATGATATTTTTAAAATTTGCAGCATCACTTGCCAGTTATTGCTTTGGTAGTCTTCTGCTCAAATATGTTATTTGTAATATTGATTTCAATATTAATGATGATAGAAAGATTTCTAGCGGAGCTTTATGCGCAGGCATTTTTGACAATAGCAGTAATATGCTACATAATTTTAATAATAGTAAGTAAATAATATGAAAAAATAAATTAATTAATATTTATAAAAATTTTTTTTTCAAATTTCAGAACACTCTTTACATTTCCGTGCAAATTCAGTACAATCGCCGTCAAATGCCATCGCTTACCAGTTGCCTGAAACCGGCACTTTTTATTCATGCCCTGTTTGGTGGATTTGTTTGGTTCTCTTTGTCGTTGGCCATAGAAATTAGTAAAATTCGCGGTTCTTAAACCAGTCTTTTTTATTATTAATAAAATTGCATTTTGTATAGTGCTCCTCAGAGTATGCACAGCTTACCTTTCTCAGTTTCAAACAAGGTTGCCAGCTCAGCATAATAGAAATAGTATGTGTAGAAATGCGCTAAAGCTTTAAAACCAGTACAGATTGCTGCTGAAAGGCGGGGCAGTCGTGATACCAAAAGATTAGCTGCTGATGCCATAGTAAACACTTTGTATTAAGAAATGCATTCGATTCGTTCTCTCCTAGGAGTAAAAATTTTCCATGCTCTTCATTTATATACGTATTGATGAAAGGAGGAACAACAAAAATTGTACACTTTAATAAAATATTTAAAAGAGCCTGATTTCTACAACCATAATCACGAAAATTGTTTGTTTTCTTATGCTCTGTAGCGGAATACGCTGAGAATCTTTTACATTTTTGTCAAACCTAATGGTATTGAAGAAAGTAGTGATAATGTTGCGGTATTTGATGCCGCCAAAGAGAAAACATTTGAAGAGATTTTAGATGAAGCTATTAATAATGCTAATGTTTGTACTTCATTTTACTCCAAAAGTACTTTAAAATCTTCACCAAAGAAAGAATTGAAGTTTTCGGAAGGAAGTGATCTAAGAACCCAAAATGTTGAATTTTTGTTTAATGCACTTCCAACCATTCATCCAACTTCAGAACAGAAAGTAAGCGGGGCTTTTCGGTAGCAGGATAATTTGCTAATAAAATTAGAAATAGGCTTTCTGACGAGTTAGCCAAAAAATATTTATTGATTTATAAGAAAATAGGGTTCCTTACTCATAGAGTAAAAACGGAACCGTACTACTGAGACTTCTACGTCCGTCCGTCACAGCCCTCATTCTCCCAAACGGTAAGAGCTAGAGAGCTGAAATTTACCCAGGACATGTGGATACCCGGCTTCTATAAAAATAAATAATAAAAACAACAAAAAGCAAAAAAAACTGAAGGGGGGTCCCATACAAGAAACTGTGAAAATTAGCATATATAACTGTTAGTTTTCTATCATAAGAGATAGAGACTTAAAATTTGCACAGGATATAGCTTCTACAACAACAACAACAATAAATACCAAAAATAACAAAAAGTTAAAAACTAAAGGGTGTTTCTATACAACAAACTGAAATTAGCTGTAACTTTTGAGCCGCAAGAGATAGAAACTTGAATTTTGCACAGTGTATGCAGTTACCAGGCCTACACAACAACAAACACCGAAAATAGCTAAAGCATTACTTATTGTCACTTTGTTGGCAGGTCTAATAAAATGGAAAAAAAAACTTTTTGTAACATGTATTTCATTATCAAGAAAATTATTTTTATGTTAAATGTTATGGGTGTTAAAAGTTTTTCCATGTTATTTTATTTCCAGTCATAAATTTATTTATTCATTTATTTTTCTTTTATTAAAATTAAAAGTTAACATTTTTAGGCAATGGAAGAGGAAGAGGAGGAGAGTGTGGAACACTTTTTCTGTCGATGCCCGGCTCTCTCTCTGACAAGAGAGCAAATTACTTAGTCAGACCGACACTAAATGGATTACCGGAGGTGTCGGAGTGCGGATTGGATAGGGTGGACTCTTTCATCCGTTCAACGGGCTGGTTCAGGTCGGAAACGGCAGGGGGTGTGTACGGATATCTCTCGACAGCCTATTCGGGTATCACAACGGGACCTTTTCTAGGACTCAAGTGAGTCGGTTTCCTGACCTGGCAGTCCGCGCAACATATAACATATGTATATAGCCAATGGCAACTTAGACCTTCAGCACAAAAAAAAACACAATTTTGCAGCTTCAGATCCTTTTTTATATAAAATTTATTAACAATTTTATTCAATATTACGAAATATCCTTTTTCATATAAAATTTATAAACAGTTTTATTTAAATATTTTGCAATATTGAATAAAATTATTAATAAATTTTATATAAAAAAGGATCTGGAAGCTGCAACAATTAGTTTTTCATAAATTAATAAAATCAAACAAAAATCATATATTTCGATATTATAATTAACAAAAACATGAACATTCCTGAAGAACTTTTCCAAAAGAAAACAAAATATTGAATAACACTGCATTTAGACGGGAAATTACTTTCATTGAATTTTCGTAGACGTATTATGAATAAAAATTTCAATGAAATCTGTGACTTTCATGCAAACTTCTTGCTCAATTTCAAAGGAATGTGAAAGTTCATTTTAAAAATGTCGTCCAAGCGAAGAGTTGCAAGTATTATTATTTTACAAAAATTAAAAGAATCAGAAATAGAAAAAATTAATTTCTTCAGTTTCAGTTTTCTTTTTTCGTCAGTATTTGTGATGCGCAAAGATCGAATTTTCTTTTGCAGTATTTCTGGCTTCTTTGCAACATCTTCATATGCCTTTTGTTTTAAATCGTTCCGTCTATATGATTTATGATTCACAACCCACAAAATTGGGTGTGAACGATATAAATTAATTGACTTTAATGTGTTTTGGTGATTTAATTTTGCCTCCATCGTTGTAGTTTTGTTATTACTGAAATAGAGTTGCCAAGACTACTACAAACATAAATTTATGGGGTAACATTCGAACATAATTTTTATTGCTAAACTTTTATTAATTAATTTAATAATAATTATCACTATAAATATACTTCATTTGTGTTCTTTATTCATATTTGCTGTAAAAATGTTTTAAATATTTTCTAATGTACAAAATAATTTAAAATTCTACTGCAATCCTGAAATGTTGTATGTGCCGTGGAGTAGGCAACCGTGTTTACTTTCAGGAAAATTTTGCTGAAAGCTGATTTGAAAGTTAGAAAATTGTGAGTGTGTTGGCTAAAAAGTGTGAGTGTATTGCAACTTGCAGGCATTTGCTTTCCCGTCTAAGTGCTACGTAAAAGGTGTCTAATTATTGTTTTTATAAATTTGAAAATTTATAAAATATTAGAAAACACATTTTCCTGAAGAAGATACACAAAGGCTTATCGAAATATTGAATAAACAATAAATAGAAAGTAAACGAAATGTCGTCGGCATATAGAGAGCTGAAAAATACAACAAACATTTTTTGAAAAGGTTCATTTTTGGACCTGAATTAATAAATAAATAGAAAGTATATTTATTGAAAATAAAGTGACCTTGAGCTCAATTCTTAAACCAAATATTGTTTTTTATATAAAAAAAAACTACCTTGAGCTCATATGAAGCCTTCAATCATTCTTTGAAGTCATTTCCAGTTGAGTAGCATCAAGAGAATGTCGGCGGCATAAAAGCAAATGAAAAAGGCAGAAAACAATCAATTAAGACTACTTAGACCTAGAATAATGAATAAGATATCTTTAAAATCGGTAAACATTAAAATATTACTTTTGAATGCCTTTCGTAAAATGGCCCACAGTGCACTCGTTTACAAACCACCCCTTTGTAAACGAAAACCCTATTATTTCAAAAACTTTAAAATATATAAATTTTTTAGGCAGCAATAAATTAGATTATTTAATTCTCATCTTGCAATCAGCTTTGTAATTTAACGAATTTGAACATGGAAGATGAGCGGTCGGAAACTCACGTGCAAATTTATCCTTCTCACTTGAAAATATTGGCTCTACCAAACGATGCTGTCCTAAAACGAGCCTATGAGGTTTACAAACCATCGGCAGAAATTCTTCATCGGACTTGCGAACATAATCGAACAATTTACTCCGAACTATTTATAGAAAACGAGCGCTTGGGGCCTCTAAGAAATTTAAGTACAGCTGCTTTGGCACGTTTTTTGGGGCCCTCGCCAATTCCCTTAGTTGCTGAGAACCCTCTGCTTTCGCAAGTTCACTATGACGCTTTGGATATAGAGTTGCCTCTGCAAAATTGCTACCACATAACGGCGGCGCGTTATTGGAAGAGAGTCGTTTTAGCTAAACATCCTGATAAAACTCTGGCCATTAAATGCGATATTAATTGGAAAAATTTGGGTGTGGCTCTCAAGTTTGTGGAGTTGGTAGAAAAGTGTCCGGTTGAATATTGGCCGGAAGCGGAAGTCAAAGAGTTGGCTTTAAAAATTAAGGAGTTTGTCAAAGATTTGCACATAAAACGTTTGCAGTCTTTGAGAGAAGGTTACTTTAAGAAATATTTTTTAACGGACTCAGAAAATTCGTCTACGGAAGAAAGCAGTTATGAAGAAGATGATGACTCTAAGACTGCCTCACTTAATGAGGAAGGGAACTCAAATGAAGAAATGAAAATTAAAACTGAATCCCAATTACATCTTGAGGTTCAGCTTAAAAAACAACGCCACGATTTAAAAGAAACTAAACAAAAAGCACGTGAACGAAGGAAAGCAAAGCGACAACGGCGTGAAGCCAGGCGACTGGCCAAAGAAGAAGTAGAGAAGAAAACGCCCAAGAAAATACCATACAATATTTTCGATATTAAAGTGACGGATAGTGAAGATGAGTTAGAAGATCGAGTGGTGGACAAAAGAAATAAAAATTTATATTTAAGCCACATCAAAAAATACGATTATCCGGCCCTGCACTGTCATCATATAAATTTACAATTTGTGCAGTATTTTACGAATTTAGAGACTTTCATCTTGGAGTTTTGGGGACCGCTACAAGGTCGCTTTTTCCACAAGCGCCATCACAGATTTTCTCTGAGTGACATTAAGAATCTATCGTTGTAAGTAGATTTCAGTGTAAATATTTACACTCATAAGTATTGCAAATCGGATTTTTTTCATCCGCGCAATTTTCCATCAGTTCGACAATTTCGCACCAAATGACCTCTTTGCATCATGATGGCTTCAAATACACATGAAAACTTAAAAATGTTTGATTTTGCTTCAAATCAAATTCGGAGGAAAAAGAGTTCTCGATTAAATTTGCATCCTGAAACGCATTATTTTCATGTATACTTTTAAAAATTAAGTTACCCTGTAGTAAACTGAAGAAAGGCATCTGCAAGGCAGCCAGCATATTGCAATAAATTGTCCATTGAACAAAGAATCTACATGTTTGTTATTACAATGTCAGTATTCAATAGCACCTACATATAAAATTTTTATTGTAAATATTATTTTCAGGAGTTGTCGTAGTAGTACAACTGGCTCAATCATAAGTTACTGCAGTTACATTTCCCGCAGGGTACAAACAAATTTCATACAAAGCAGCAAAAATTACGCATTTTGCTTTTGTTTTTCCACCCGCACATTTACATATGTATCTATCCCCTACGAAGTTTCAAGGCATATGAGGTTTTTTTTTCAGTAGCGCAATAGTGCACATGCGAGGAAAAAATGTCTTCAATAAAAATATGAAAAACTTTTGATTTTTGCTTCAAGCAGAGCCGATCGCATGTACGAAATCAAATGTGTGGCGATTTAGTTGCACATGTCCTATTCACTTTAAACAGTGCTGCAACATTGATCAGGGTTGCTTTTTAAATGGAATTTTATTTTATTTCGAATTGTTCGTTAAATTTGGTTGAAAAGTGCAACTCTGAAAGTACTCAGTACCTACTCTTGAGTATGCCAAATATGGCAAGTACTCAGTACTCGCTACTTTAATACTTAATACTTCACCAGCACCCTAATGTATATACTTATTATAGAAATTTATCGTTGTGTATTTCAGAGGTCTAAGCCATTTATCCAGCCTAAAAATCTTTCGTTTGCGCAATAGTTCTATGGATGCTGGAAAACTCAAAACTGTTTGCCAAGCTTTAGCTGGTTTGCCTTGCCTGGAAACTTTAGATTTTGGCTTCGATGAACTGAGCGATGATTGTGGTTCTTGTTTCGGGGAACTCTTTAAAACCACTAATTCGCTCCAAAGCCTGGAGTTGGAATCTAATTTTTTAAGCGAACAAAGCTTGCGCTATCTTGGCAAAGCTCTAAGGCATTACAACGCAGCAGCGCTTTTGTATTTAGGCTTAGCTCGTAATCCTCTAACCGACAAAGCCTTACATGGCTTGCTGATACAAATTGTGGCTACAAATCATGTACAACATCTCAATATCAGAGGAGTTAAATTTGTAACCGATAAAGGAATATGTTGTTGTGTGGCCAACGAACTATTGAGGAAACATGTGCCTTTAATTAAACTGGACATTTGTGCGTTGTCAATTTCGCCATTCGCAGCTGATGAAATTGTCAAATCTTTGATAGAAAATAAAACAATTTTAGAGATCTATTGCACGGATTGTGGCTTCGATCTAGAAACGGAAATCGATATTAATGTTTTATTGCAAAGAAATAAATATATATTGGAACATTATTACTTGGGTGATCCCACGGTGACGGATGAGGAGATCACGAACTGGCTAAATAGAACAAGGTAAGACAATTTCGGAGCAATAAGGATATTTCGTTTAACATATGTTGCAGTCGGTGTATATTTCTCGTCAAATTCTACTAACTTGTGGTTTACACTCACAATCCTGAAGGATAATTAGAAGAAAAACTCTAGCGATTCCCCATTGACAAAGTCACCAGTACTAGTGAGCTATTAAGCCCCATACAATAAAATTGGTCATGGAAATTTCAACACTGGTATTCATAAAAAATAAAACGTTGCTCAAATACATTTTAGAACAAATTTTATATGAAAAATTTGTTGTAAAATGTGTTTCAACAATGTTTTATTTTATATGAATACCGGTGTAAGTGTACTTGACTTGTTACAGTGGAGTTTAGTTATAGCGAACTTCGATCTAACGAAAAACTCAATATCATGTTTTTTAAGTCGTTTAAGAAAATTTCTTTACTGCAACATTTTTTTAACCAAAAATACACCATACTTGTTGCAAACAGCCTCTGTACAATGACATATTAATTCAAATTCCTCGATGAAATCGACATTTGACTGCAAAGTTCGATGGTCGATTAAAAAAAATTCGATTAACATGAACAAACGCCGCGATACGGGTCTTCTAATTTAGCCTCTATTTTCACCCCTTTCTCTTTTAGAATTGACCTAACTTTTGTTAGCTCGAATTTGTTCCACAGTGTTATTGCAATATTTTCTTTTGACCTTAATCCCATTTATTTTATATTTTAGTTAACACCATTTACACCTGCAAGTAACTTGTTGCAAGTTGTGTGCACATATCAACAACCAATACATTGCCAGAGACAATAAAAGCGGTTGCTACTTGCTTGATTGTTTACATAGGCAAGTGCAAGCTCATTTTCAAAATGTCGTCAAAGAAAATGATCTTAAAGAAAATTGCTTTACTTTACAAAATAAAAAAATTAAACGACAACAATAATTAATTAATTAATAATTAATTAATTTTTCATTATTCGAACTTTTTCTTACATAATTATTTTTGTATTAAGTTTAGCGGGCTAGAGTTCTTTCTATATTATTTTTGTTTTTGATATTAATTAAATAAGACAAAGAGAACATCAAAGACATTTAGCAGGCACCCGTCCTTGTTTCTAAAGCAACAATCACGCCACTCAGCCAAACAAGTTGTTGTATACTTTCTGTCTAAATTTTTAATTATATCAAACACACCCATTACTTCTATTTTATTTTGTGTTTATCATTGCATATATGCCGAGTGAGAGTTTCTCACCACACAAAGGCAACCAAGTTGTATTACAACTTACTGTATATATTTTTCTTATATTGTTAATTCAAATTTAATTTCTTAGCTTTTTGGAATGTTTTGCTGTGCCAACATAATTATGGAAAACAATAATATGTTATGCGGAAGAAACTGCAAAATCCCTGTTCCATTTTTTATATTCAAAAATCACTATTTTTGCCTTTTTTTTGGGTATTGTTTATTCTGTTTTTGTCCGTCTACATGACTTCCCAGCAAGAACAGTGTCGGTCATTTGATGCATCATATGACCGACACTGCTGATGGGCTTATACATCAGGGTTTCTATCATTTTCTTAAGGGCAAAATGAAAAAAATGATGTAAACATTCGTGTACGTGTGATTTCTTTTTTGTACCAGCGTTACCACCTCAGCAAAGTGATCTTTCAAAATGCCCACAAAATTACATGTAATGCTATTAATTTCTTTATTGATAAATAAAAAAAGAATTTTTCGAAAATTTTCAAAAAAGCAATTCAAAGAGAATATGATAAACTATATTTAAAAAAAAAATGGACAAATGAACCTATAAAAACATTAATGCATAAACGTAGTTCCAAATGAAATTACCAGATTAATAAGGGAAAATCAAAATAATAAAACAATCATTGTAATGGCAACGCTGAAACCTATAAAATTGCTTTGCATGTGTTAGTAATTAAGTTGTTAATGTGTTAGTTTCCATCAGCTATTTCTTGCAGGGAATTTTTAATGGCTGGGTTGCCAAATTATTGTCATACGAACTATTATGGGGAAGCAAATTATAGTTACGAATATCTTTTTTTTATCAAATAAATGGTAAATTTATATTACAAATCGATACGAGCCATATTCAATTTCAACTTTTTTATATTTCATCTTATTTTTCTGTATATAAGATAAAATAATAATAAATTAAAAATCGTTCCTTGTAAGTTATCCATTAAAATTAAAATGTAATCTTTATAGGGTAACACTGTTTCTGACTCGTTTTGTCATTTTATGGACATGCAAGCAAAAAAAATTACTGGCCATCAAAATCTCTTGCAAATGAGCTCACAACTTGCAGAAGTATGATGGTATTAGTAAAAAAAAAATGTCAATGTATTGAGTTACTTGCACTTGCGTGTGTAAATGGATGGCTGGGGAAGAAGTATTTTGAATATGAAAATTTTATTCACCCTTTTGTTTTATTCCCCAGAAATCCTATTCTTTTAAAAGTTTTGGCTGAAAGAGAAATTGGCAAAAAAATTTTGGAAAATACAGCCGAAGAATTTAAAACGGATTTTTATTTAAAAACACCCGCATTGAGTCGTCAGAATTCGCTGGATATTAAAACGCAAATATACGAAAGAGATCAACCGGAATGCTCCAGTTCGGAAATGCTACTACTACCTGATGAAACATTAAACGAAAGATTTTATTATCCTGGCAATGATTTTAATGAAGAAGAGTTCTTAGCACATGTTCAGCAGCCGGGACCACAGGAGCGTTATTATTATTTCAAGGCCTATAAACAGAAATATTCGGTTAAAGACAACATTAAAAATATAACAATGATTTAAAGATTAAACAAAAATAGCTATAAACTCTTTAAATGGTTACTAACTACGTTTAATCGATAATAAATGAAATTTCTATAGTTACAGATTTTTTTCACACTGAGTTGTCCTGTAGTTTTCATAAATAATGTACAGTCGAATGCGGACAAGCGTACACCGTCTTAGTGAAAAATTCGCTCAACCGAATCTATAAAATTGCTATGAAATTGTTTCCAACGCTTTCTTCGTTCTTATTTTATCGGAAATCCTTTTGAAAGGAAGACCATTTGTTTGATACGGAAGCTATTTTATATGAAACCAAACACTGCATAAAAGAAAGTTTATCGGAAATCCTTTTGAAAGGAAGACCATTCGTTTGATATCGAAGCTATTTTATATGAAACTAAATACTGCATAAAAGAAAGAAGTTTGGTTTACAGCTGCTTTTTATTTTCGAACTATTTTCAGCTTGTTTATTAAAACCAAAACAAGATACCTTGATACCAGGTAGCCTTACAAGCCCAGCTAACTGCTGCTGCTAGCTTGAAGAACTGTCAAAATACACAGCACAAATACACAAGCGCGAACAAATGGGTGAAAAAATTTAAAGTATTTATACCAACAAAATGTATGAAAAGTTTGAAACTGTTGTGACTGACTGTCTGACTGACTGAGGAATCATCGCCCAGCCCTAACGGCTAAAGCTAGAGTAATCAAATTTCGTATATGGGCAATCCGTCTGATGTATAGAACCACTGAGATGTTTTTTTTTTTTTGGAAATTCTCGCCGGAAAGCGTTAAAAACGGGTAAAATCGGTAATTCAATAACTCCGGACTTTAAAGAGGTAGCACAAAAATTCAAAAAGCATCCAAAAGTATAATAAAAATAAACGGACAGGTGTTTGGTACTTTTTATATTTTGAGTACTAAGGGAATGAAACGGGTAAAAACTGAATTGTGGTACTTTTGGAACGAAGTTCCTTAACGCGGCTTGCTGGTAGTGGAAATTAGTAGAAATCGTCACGAAAGCGTGTGAGCTATTTATATGTATTGGTGTACTGTCGACAAGCAATTGTGTATGATGGGCGATGTCTCCGCTGACAGCAGCGGAGACACCTACCAATAAATAATAATTAGTTGGAAAACGTTCCAAAAATTTTAAGAAACATAAAATTTCAAAATTTCAAAAACAACACAAAATAAAACATACAGATTTCACCTTGTATTACATTCAAAGATGAAAAACAAAAACGTAAGAAACTTCGTTCCTAACGGGGGTCCCCCGACCGCATTTCTTTTTTTGGTTTGTATATATATGTATATAAGGATAAAAACAGGAAAAAACTAAAAACTATAAATAAATAACTATTGAAAAATTCTCGATACAATTGTGTCACTTTTTTTTTAAATTTGTTGTTGTTGTTGTAGTTATGCGATTACCTGGTATTAAGATACCTTGAACTGAAATAATAATAAATTTTGTATTATCCTGAGAATAGTTTTATTCTTTTCTACGACCTTATGTTCTTGAAATACTTTCTTTTTTATTTCAGCCTCAAGAAGATCAGCTGATTACTAATAAATAAAACCCTTTTGCTGTATTTATTTAGCAATAATTAAAATTTTGTCGAGCTCTACTATCACTTTTCTTCAGAGGGTTTTTTTTTATAGCTATATGAGTAAAGCTATTGTAAGGTTAGGAGCTTGTTAAGCTATTTTTGAGCCTGAAATTATTTATTTCAAGCTCTGCTTCTTGGACATTCAAGTTCATTTAATCAAAACGGGTCTCTTAGGACCATTATTACGACTTATCGATAAGATTGGCATTAGCTAAAGGTACCTTTAGTATAAGTCAACGATAAACTGGCCGGTAAACAATTTTCATGGTTACAATTTGTCGGTAAGAACAATTTTGTTTTTTGTTAATTTGTGGCAGTATTTTTGTAAGGTTAAAGTCTGCACTAAGAGTAAATGCAGGAACAATTCATTTTTTCAGAGAAACTTTTCCTATTCATTAAACATTTCAGTACCGTAGATTTATCGGTTTCAATTTTGTTCGATTACAGTTATCGCTCAGTTTTTGTTGTAATAATGAAAAATGGTTTATCTGCTCGATAAAATCCTACTTTTAACTAACGGCAAGTTGTAATAATGGCCCTAATTGATTTCAATTCAGGAGAATATTGCATATGCGAAACAGATTCCTTGCAATTTTTCATTCGCACTTAACCGAATTCGACTGTATGTTTATACATTTGTTGAACAATATTTTTTCTTCGTTTGTGTTCGAAGAGAGAAAACAAATACCCAATTACAAATTGTCAATATATTTTGTGAAAATATTTCTTTAATCACATTTCAAATCTAAATTGTAAATTATTAAAATATATTTCGCAAGTGCAATCGAATTGATTTAAATCTTTTCGAAATTGAAGCAGAGTCTAGTAATTTAATTTAGTGAAAAAAAAAAGAGTGCAAAAATGCCATCAGCTGCAAAAAAGAAAACAGATTTCAATGCTACACGCAGACCTTCCGAAGCAGCAGGGGATACGAGCAAAATTCAGAGACGAAAAAGTAAATTGGTTGGTAATATTATTGATTCGAAAATAATTTAAAGTAAAATTAGTTTTTAACGGGAATTGTTGCATAACAATTACAACGAAAACAAAAATATATTTTAAAATCTTGCAAAAACGTTGGTGTTGCTTTTTCTAAGACACACACATTTTTTGCATTTTTAAATTTAGATTCAAAGCAATAACAAAATTTGAAAATTTGTTTTTGTTTTCAACACTAAAACACGAATCAATATACCGTGATAAAATGGAAAATTGATCAATAAGTTTAAATATAGACAGTCAGTAATGAAAAGCTCCGGTGCAGGGATGGCTATACGCTACTGCTTACAAATCAGTGTACAATTAGTCATGGCCTGTGTTTGAAACCATGTAAACCTGAAAACAGCCATGTCACGTACTCCAGTCAATAAGTCTTCAACTTTACTTTTTCTTTGTCTTCTTGAAAAATGTTGATTACTACAATTTTATCACAAAAAAAAGCTTTCTCAATTCAGAGAAAGGAAAATCGAACTCAAGTCCAACAAAAATTAATAATTGTAAATCGAATAGTTTGACTATAAAATTAAATTAATGATTTTACACTTCCTTTAATTAATTAATATTAACAAAAGCAGAGAAAATCCAGAAGTTGAACTTGAACCCGATTAAGAATTATTCAAATAAAATGTATTACAATGTACTTCATTTTACTATTTTCCGTCCTTTTTAGGCCTCTATATGCCGGGCTCAAAAGGTTGATGAGTCAGTAGGCTAGAAAAATCTTGAAAGATTGTCTACTACTCGTTCTTGGGTATAGCCGCTTCAATACAGCTAGTTCATAGCAAGAAATACCCTTGCAGTTTGCTGGACCGGTCCCAAATTGGTATTTTCACCTATCACTAAGGGACACTGTTAGTCTTTTTACCGGTAAAACGACCGGAGATTTTAACATGTGGTTGTCGTACAAACAGTCAATTGACCCCCTATAGATAACTATGGGACAGTCTGTTTACCGGTGCCGCAGTACCAATCCCGTGGTTGATTTTTTTTTTTTTCATTGACAATGCTTCTGAGTAAATAACTTTAAATTAACACCTCTTCGATAATAAAGGGACAGAAAAGTGTGAGTGAACACCTCTTCGATAACAAAGGGACAGAAAAGTGTGAATTGGCATTGCAGAAGACAACGTTGAGTCAGAAAAATAATCGAAAAATGGGTCAATTGATAAAATAAAACTGCAGGGACCTGATGAAAACTAACACATTAACAACTTACTCACTTACACAAGCAAAGCAATTTTATAGCTTTCAGTGTTGCCATTTACTTATTATTATTCATTTAATTTGAGTGCATTAATGCTTTTATGGTTTCATTTGTCCTTGTTTCTCTGGAAAAAATGGTGCTGCCTCAGTTTTTTCCATATGATTAAGTTTTCTATTGTAAAAACTGTTACTAGCTACTGTTTTTCGTTTAATTTTGTCTAAATATATCTCTAAAATAGTTTATTCCATTCTCTTTGAATTGTTTTTTTTTAAATTTATCGAAGAAAAATTTTTATTCAGCCCAATCATGAACGATAATTCCGTGAGAGTTTTTTCTCTTTTCCCATTCCTCTTATTATTTTGATAAATTCCTTAGGAATTTTTTTTAACCTTCCCCGTTTTAGCCGCATCGAAGGGGAAAAATAGTCGGCGGAGGAAAAAATAGGTATTTTAAAAACATGTTTCTTGCTTTTTCCTATAAAAAAAATTCGATACATATTACCAACTTTTATTTTTTTTTGTTTCTCAGGTAATTTATGATTTTAGGAATTTTTTCTCGAGAAACGTATTTTCCTTAGGAACAAAATTCCTTGAGAATATTCATGATTGGGCTTATGTAATAATAAAGAAATGAATAACATTATATGTAATTTTGTGGGAATTTTGAAAAAAACGAGGTTGTAACGCTGGTTTAAAAATAAAATCACATGTTTGCGTCAGTTTTTTTCATTTTTCCCTTAAGAAAACGCTAGAAACTCTGATGTGTGAACCCATCAGCAATGACTGACACTCTTCTTGACCTCAACTGAGAAACTAGTTGAGGTCATGATTTCACTTTTTACTACTTACACTTTCTTATTATTTTCATTATTTATTCATTATTTATATATTTTATTCATCCTTATTGTGTCTGGTGTTTTTGCGGCGAAAGTCAGCCGTTTTTTTAAAGTGCTGCACTGATGTGCAAAAATGCGTCACTTTGTAAAATCTGCTACCAAAGGTACCTCGATATCAGGTTGTCGCATAACTATTACACTAACAAATACTCCATGTATTTTGTTGTTTGAAATCTTTAATATCTGTCACCCATTTGTTCGCGTTTGTATGTTACTCCTGTGTATTTGGACACTTGTTCACGTTAAAAGCAGTAGTCAGCTGGGCTTGTAAAAGGCTACCTGGCATCAAGGTACCTCATCCGCCACAAGAACGCCGTTGAATTTCAATAAAGGTAGGCGCGTTTGATTTCAACAAAAAAAAAAAAGAGAACTACGCCAAACATCATGAAAGAGAATGTCAATTAATTTTTATTTTTTTTTTATTAATGTGAGTTTAATAGTCAGCTTGTCTACAAATACCATAAGCGCTGAGTAATAACTTTCAATTGACTCTCACAGAAAATTTTAAATTAATTTTTGAATTAATTTAGGTCCAAAAATGAACATTTTTAAATACATGGCATATAGACAGCTAAAGAAGACAGCAAATTTTTTTTTGAAAAGATTAATTTTTGGACCTAAATTAATACATTTCAATTGGCTCTTGAAGCAAATATTTATTAAGTTCATATTTTAATTTCATATTTTAATTTTTGAATTTTTAAAACTGTTTTCAATTATGAACTGGTCTCTTGAAATATTATTTTAAGACTGCGGATACGTTTTAAAATACAATTTTTTTCTATGGAATCGTGCAGTAAAATGCGCTGAAATTACACTTGAGACTGAAGTTTAAAACTGTTTTATTGCATTTGTTTGCTAATTTAGTATTTAATAATGTCACGAAATCATAAATCTATACCTTTAAAACGTAAAAGGGTCTTTCAATAAGAATGTCGTTGCTCAAATGTCAACACAACGTTTTGGCAGTTTGTTTGTGGGCGTATGTATCGGTAAAGGTACAGTTTGTCCTAGATCGTAAAAGGTAATTTTAGTTGGGCAATTCTTGGCCGATTTAATTTTGAACTAATAATCGTGTCTACACACCGCAATTTACTCAGCAATTTTTATGACAGTTCTTGTATTTCCTATAGCTTTTATTTTCAGGCAATTTGACACTTGTTTTTATTTTAGGTTAAGCAAAACAACAACAACAATAATGCACACAACTCTTGTCAAATATATTGCATACACAATTATAAATTTAAACAGTTTCACATAAACACTTTATTTATTTGCCATTAATATTTTGAACTCTTGTACCACATCTGTGTGTGCGCCACGAGCCGAAAACAGAAAAAAGAATTAGCTAACGAGAAAAAAACAGCGAGTGATAGATCAAAACAAAATTGTCAAGTACAGGCAATTATTTTTCCCTTCCCGCAAACCCCTTTCAGTACTTTGCTTAAGATGAATTGTCATAATTATTGTCTGGATGCTGCTGTGTAGAAGACAGTTCCTATCGATTATGACAACTAAGACATATTATTTACTACCTTTTTACTCTTATTTAGTTTATTATTATTTACTACCTTAATAGCACTGTATAATGTACATAGACGACATAAAAAATGATAAAAATTTGTGTAACATATTAAAAGAGATTAAAGAATAAAAAACGAAATTTAATACTCACTCATTTATTGCATCAGCCATTTTTATGATTAGTTTTTTGTTTCTATTTGCGCCTAATCTACGTCAGTGTTGCATTTACGAACAGATTACTGGTGCAGTGTTACCAACGTTTGCATTTTCGAACGTTGTGCGCATAACATGCAGAGTTGTTATGCATTTACGAACAGGCCCCTTATTAATGTTTTCCGTTTGTATGCCGCCGACATTTCGTTGATGCTAATCAACTCATCAGTAGCCTCGAAAAATCTTTAAAAAAAATCTTTGAAAGTTATGAATTATGGTATAAGCAGTTGACTTTCAAACATTCATTTAAGAGTTTTTCGAGCCTACTAATGACAAATAAAATTAATAAGGTATATTTTTAGACCTAAAGTAATACAAAAGCATTCACGAAATAGTACTGCGTACTTAACGTGGAGAACTTAGTATTGGAGGATATGTATTGAGTAACTTAGCCGTTAATGCGACTCCCAAAATCCTCATGATTGCCTATTAAGCTGGCATCTCTAATTTAATCTCGAAAAAAGTAGTGGCTAAAAAATTATGGCATATTTGCCGATTTAACGAAAGCTGTATTGTCAAGAACGTCTTACTTGGGGGTTACACGATCAAGTTTTGCCTTTCAAATTTTAATACATTCACATTTTTTTACTAATACGCTCACAATTTTGAAAATTGATGCAAACTTGATGACAATTTTTGCTTTCCATTGAGAACATCAAGTCATAATCAAGAAAACAGCTTACAACAATTTTTTTTCGTTCTGTCCGCAAATACTTTTTTGTTTTGTTTTAAAGTTGCAATTAAAAGTGATAAAAATTAAACAGATTCAAGCTTAAAAATAGAAGTAAAAATGTTTACGTGCAAAACCAACAAATATAATGATGTGCTGCGATTTATAGAGCATATCTACATTCATTATAATTTTTAAGTATTTACCAACCTTCTTACTAAGAAGGGCTTCACCCAGTATTTCCTTTCTGCCCTCTGGTTATTTTCTTTTTCTTTTAGTTTCTTTATTTCTGATAGTAATTTTAATGAAGCAGCTATTTTTAATTTTCTTCTTGACGGCATCTTGAAAACGAATTGTTATGAAATTGCGTGCAGCCTACGTCACAGCTATCAATTTTATTGAATTTTGACAAGCAGTATGTGAAAAAAACTTGATAGCCAAACTTGGTCGTGTAACTGCAGTGTTTGTTTTGGAAGTTTTGGAAGAACTTAATTGCCATTTTTCATAAGCCATTTTTATTCTAATTGCAAAGTGAATCAGGCGTGATGGTCCTTCGTAGCATAGTAACATAGGATTTTTCAGGAATTTCCATACCAAACAGCATGTAGAATTATTTATCTTTATTATAAATATTTCAATTTAATATAAATATGTATGTATATTTTTTTTATAAATGAATTTTAATAAAATTATATTGCGTAATGAATCAAGCCTTTTCTTACGTTTTGTAATTTATTCAAAATTCCGTGGAAATTGCTGGCTCGGCCGATAGCTTTCTCAACATTAGCCTTAATTGAAGTTGTGGCAAAAGAATTTTCATTCATAATTTTAATGCATTTTTTTTTCTTTCGTAAACAATTTTTCATTCAATAATGAAAGTTTGGATTGTGCCAATGAAAAAATTTCATTGAAATTTTTCATTAACAGCTTTCAGAGATTAGACTCAGGACACAAAATTTTAAAGCCCATACATGTTTAGTTTGGCAAGGAATTAAATTATCCATAAGTCCATATTCAGTTCGTCGTAAATTTGCGAAATTTGTTCATGCGTTGGCAAAACAAAACGCTCATATTGAAAACCCCTTTACTTCTTGTTCCACATCTTGTTTTTTTTAAGCTGCCAGAAATTAAAACCGTGTGCAAAAGTTTAAGAATGGCAGAAGCTTTGTTCTATTGGGGTAGGTTATGCGTGTTTGATATATGTATTTTCGTTGAACAACTTGTAAAATTTCTTATTACAAATAAATAACAAAAGCCCTGCCTCCCAGAAAAAAAAAACAAACACTCTACAATAAACAGCAACGTGTGTCTGGGTTCAGCATAATTAACATAATTCAGTTTCATAGCCTGTCGTGCTGACATTGCAACCAGCAGTTTGAGTTGCAGTCAGACGAAAGTTTAATTTCAATGAATATTAATACCCATATAAACATATTTAGATACATGTGTAAATGTCTGTGCAATTTTGTGGGCATATGATGACTTAAATGCTTAAAATGTTATCGAAACTATAGAAACTACTTTGATTTATTTCTTATTTCACATGAAATAATCATAATAGTCAGCAGCAAATTAGAAAGCAATCAACTGTTGTAGGGAAAGATTTCCATACGATTTGGAAATGAAAAGATGCTGCCATACTTTTGATGTAATTAAATTCCAACACTTATTTGCGACTAAAAAACTGACACTGCACTTAAATACATCTTAAATTTAAATAAAAATTAACTAATTTCCCATTTAAGTATCATAACAAAACTTGGCCATAAGTCAATTACTACTTTCTTTATTAAAGTTTGAAAATATAAATCTGCCACCAGACTCGCTGTGTGACTGCTACGTATGATTGATGCGTTAATCTTATGAATTGTGGAGAGTTACAACACGTATACGTCGTACATGCCTACATATACATATGTGCATATGGATGTATGTTTTATTTTAATATAAACAAGTAAGTAGGGCAATTCTTTATTTATCTTGACATCTTTTTCGTGGGCTTTAATTTATGGGCAATTTTAACTTCATAACTAAATGCCATTTGGCTTTGAGTTGCATTTAAATACAGTATTGCATTTATTTAAGTGAGACTTACATACATACATCAGCAGCATTGACCATTCAAGAGCGACTTAAGTTTTATAGGTTAATCAGATGGGTCTTCTTAGCCTTTGTAGTTACCGCTGTGCAAAAAAAGTAAGCGAAACACACATTGTTTACTATTTTTTGTTGTACAGCATGTAAGCGAATTTGCATCAAGCACACTGAAAGGATTTTCGTTCATAATTGAACGAATAAAAAAATAAATAAAAAAATAACTGTTTTCTGTCGTTAGGGTATCCGCATGTCTATACGTTACCCTCATTTTGTGGCTGCCAACAAACTCGTCACTGGAAATGAAAGCATTTATGAAAATGGGCGCAAACATTCTACTTCATATTCTACAAGGTGGGCCGGGCCAAAAGAAATCATCCTATCGGAAGTTGCTCTTATTTTTGCAAATTGTGGCCAATGTTAAAGCTGTTTTTTGAATTTGTGAGCTAAATAGCTGTAGAATATATGTAAGTGAACGATTTTTCGACCAAAGCCATAATGAGCGATGAGGCTCATTTCCGCCTCTGCGTCTACGTAAACAAGCAAAACTATCGCTTTTGGGGCCACAAAAATCCACGAATGATGCACTAGGAGCCATTAAACCCGCTCAAAGTGACTGCATGGTGTTATATTCATGCTGCAGGAGTCATCCGGCGATTTTTATTCGAGGACGTCGATGGTCAAAGGCCACTGGTGGACGGTGAGCGCTATAGGGCCATGTTAGCCGCGTTTTTTTTTTTTGCAGCAATTGAACGAGTTAGGTCTGGTGGACGTGTGGTCCTAGCAGGACGGAGATTGTACACACTGCACAAGCCACAACCGATGTTCTGACAGCCAAACAATATCGGATGACTTCTTTTGGCCCATGTGTTATATGCAATTAGATAAAGCGATCATTAATATAAATTTATTGCAATGAGTTCATTGAATCAATGAATCCTAACGCTGGTGAAAAATTAATACGTTTTTTGACTACCTTAAAGTTGGAAACCATTAGATTTATAAATAAAATTCTTTTAGTGCAACCGGCATAATATTCTGCTAATAATATTCTGCAAAACAATAGTATAAAAAAAGGAAATGCTAATATTGAACACACTGACTGCTTTTTTCTTTTTTTGTGTATGTTTCCCTAAAACATACACAAATTTTCAGTCTTGAATTTATATGCAACACTGCAACAAAATATGAAAATTTGTTTTTGTTCACAACACAACTACACGAAATAGTAAATTTATGCCAAGAGTAAACGAAATTTTTCATTGTCGGCCATAAATAAATTATTTTGATTAAAAATACTATACTTTTGATGTAATTAAATGCAAGCACTTATTTGCGACTAAAATATACGTAAATAATATATATATGTAAATATACGACTAACTTGCATTTAAATGAAAATTAGCTAACTAACTAGTTAATCTAGTTACGCATATAGAAAAACACAGTGTTAAAGTGAAAGCTTTATTTTAAATATAGACAGCCAGTAATGAAGAGTTCACGTAATGGAAGGGCTAAACACTGCTGCTTAAAAACAGCATGGAATTAGTTTTAACCCAGTTCCGAAGCACCTTGGGCGTGTACCCCAGCCAATAAATCTTCAACTTTGTTTTCTTGCCTTCTTTTAAATTGTTAATCACTACAATCATCTTATTACAAAAAATCGTTCTCAATTCAGAGGAAGTAAAATCGATCCAAAAGTATTTGAATATTGCAAATTATCAATTAGTTAATTTTCCACAAGCTAAATAAGATAAATAAGCCATAATTTGCTTACTTGCATTTATTTCACTTGATTTTACTTTGAGCGATTTTTGATGGAGCCTTAAAATTTGCGAGCATAATTTACAGAATATTAAAACATTACATTTTCTTTTTCACTATTTAAAACTCGTAATAAAGGTGATGAAAATGTATTTTTGTATTGCTATTTGTAGAAAATGTCAAAGGAGAAAAGTTGAAAGCTTAGAAAACCAAAAACAACATTGAGGAAAGCAAGAAATTGCAATGCACGCCACGCCATTTCTTTTGAGGTCTTTCGACATTTTGATATGACTTCAATATTTTACAGTGGGACGAGATATAAATTCTCTAACACCAAAAACAATGTTCTACATTGTTGGAGGCTACTTCACGTCCACAACGACGAGCATGGTCGAGCATGTATTCCAGTCAATAAGTCTTCAACTTTACTTTTTTTGTCTCCTTTAAAATTGTTGATCATTACAAATTTGCGCAATAGAATTACTACTAGTATGTCTAGCATGCTTCTTAAAAATAGAATGTAATTAGTTACGACTCGTGGTGGACCTGAAACAGCCATGGTATATTACCAACCCTGCAAGTCTTCAACTTTCCTTTTCTTGTCTGCTTTAAAAATGTTGATCACTACAATTTTATTACAAACAAAATCTTTCTCAATTCTAAGGAAGTAAAATCGAACTCTAGTCCGATAAAATAATTTGCAAGTTTATACCGCAGTTTAGACGATATGGTGAATCAGCATATATTCAAGGTGGTCTATCGGAAGTTGCTCTTATTTTTGCCAATGGCGGTAAATGTCAAATCTGTTTTTACATTTTTAAACTGGACAGCTGACAGAATACAAGTAAATAAGTCAAGGGGTCATACACTCCCCAAGAACGCGAAACCATCGTGTTTAAGCCGAAGTGAACGATTTTTCGACCAAAACCATAATGAGCGATGAGGCTCATTTCCACCTCAGCGGTGGTTGCCTCACAAGCTTGTGGGGCAACAAAAATCCACGAGTGATGCACTAGGAGCCATTACATCCGCTTAAAGTGACTGCATGGTGCTGTGTTCATGCTGCAGGAGTCATTGGGCCATTTTTTATTCGAGGAAGCCGATGGTGCGCGCTCTAGGGCCATGTTAACCGAGTTTTTTCTGCCGCAATTGAATGAATTAAGACTGGAGGATATGTGGTTCCAATAAACAGGACGGAGCAACGGCACACACTGCACGAGCCACAACCGATATTCTGAAAGCCAAACAACATCGTATGACTTCTTTTGGCCCACCTGTTAAAACTGCTCAATTTATTCAAAGTCAATTTGAGTAAATTTTTACATTCGGGTGTGTTCTAGGTTTCGACTCAGATTGATTTAGCAAAATTTTTTGAATCCCCATGATTAATAAATTGGAGTTCTCAATTCAGCATATTTTTACATATTCGATAAAAAAAAATCTAAATGTCAAATACATAAACAACAGCTTTTCAACAGCTGTTGAAAAAATTTTAAATTATTTTATATTAAATTACTTTTTCAGGCTCAAGCTCAATCCTTGATTTGTCACTTTTAAATCCGTACTAATTAAGTAAAGAAAAATAAAATTGTTATAGCTGGGTTGACAACCGGCTGTTTCTGGGTAGCAAACACCCTTCACCAGCACCCTATGAACTTTGGACGTGTCAAATTTCACAATTTTTGGCACAGCTGCTTTAACTTGCGCCTGAAAAAGTAATTTAATGTAAATGTATGTAAATATCATAGTTCAATAAAATTAAATTTCAGTTAAAATTATTTCAACTAGAAAAGATTAAGTTAAAAATAAATACCTGGAGCTACTCTAATTGAAAACGAATAAAAACATGGAGATGTGGATTGCAGAACACGAAAAATGCTAAAGTAATCCACTTTAGAGTGAATTCGGATTCTAGGTCACACCCAATTATGTAGAATATTTGCCCTCTTGAGCCCTGTCGTGGTTTCTACAATTTTGAAATTTTTTTTAAAACCCATTTTTAATCCACTTTTTAATTCTATAAACCTTGTGCGGATTGTAGTGGTTTTTCACCCTGTTGGACAGTTGTTCACTTTTCGCTGTTTGGTTTTTTTTAAAGCCACTAGAACTTTCGCCCTTCCATGTATATCAGTTTTGTTCTTCCGCAGTCCTGCTAGAAAGCTTACGTATACTTTTTCATACACGTTAACAAACGTAGTAAATTTAGTGCCTACACGATATGCTGAAATGTCCAACATATGTTTGTCAATATCAAATAACACATTTTCCCAGTCCCACTGTTTATACATATGATATGTTGAATACTGATGGATTTGTTTCGATATTCTTTTTCAGAGCCTTGCAAGCTGAAAAAGTTTGCAAAATAATGACTTTAATGAATGAAATTGTATACTTTCCTTGAATTTTCGCAAAAGAAAACTAACAACAAAAACAAGGCCAACTTGCTTGCAAAGAGAAATAAATAAAAACTTTAGAGTTGCTGCTACAACAAACTTAATTTTAGTTCATTTTCCACAAGCGATTTAAGCAAACAAGTTTTGAATTAAACGAACAGCGGAAGCAGAATCTGCAAAAGAAAATACAGTAGAGAAAAAAGTTAATAGAACCACATATAAAGTAATATGTGGAAGATTGCAAATAAAGCTGTCGTGGTATCTAAGTTAATTATTAAATAAATTGAAAACATTGTTTTTTTTTCAAAATTTACAAAACAAATATCACTTTTCAGTAGCTAAAAATAAACAATTATTTAAAAATAGACACCTACATAAGTATGTACACACATATATGTTTTGTGTATATATAGATGATACTGCTTAGTTTAAATTGGCTTTTGTAAATATGGAAAATTGCTGAAGTTTTACTAAGACCACATTTACACATGCAAGTGCGAGTGCAAGTAACTCAATACATTGACATTATTCTACTAATACCTTCATACCACCTGCAAATTGTGAGCTTTTTGCAAGAGATTTTGATGGCCAATAATCTTTTTTTTCACTAGCATTTCGGTAAAATGACAAAAAGCAATAATAGCGTCGTTACCTTATATTATTTTTTTTATTATATTTTACTTTTAATAAAATAATTATTCAAGCTTTAGGGGTTTTATTCATAATAAATAATTTAGATTTAATATTTAATTATTTTGATCCCTTTTTTCTTATATTTTATATATGTATTTATTTGAGCTTAAGGTCTTTTAGAATTTGATTATTTGAGTATTTCTGTCAATATCAGAAGGAGAGTGAAATATTGACAAAAATACTCAAATAATCAAATTCTAAAAGACCTTAAATTCCAATAAATATATAAAATATAAATAATTTAGGTTTATTAAACTTTTATTTGACAAATTTTCCACACAAATCTGTCAAGTAAGAGCTTTATAAGCCTGAAATATTTTTTGTGAATAATTTTTTATAAAAAACAAACATGTAAAGCATGAATAATTAATTTGATAATCTCAAGATCAAGATTTGTATTATAAAATCTACTATTTGCACTGCATTTAGACGGGAAAGTACTATGAATAAAAATTTCAATGAAATCTGTGATTTTCATGCAAACTTCTTGCTCAATTTCAAAGGAATGTGAAAGTTCATTTTAAAAATGTCGTCCAAGCGAAGAGTTGCAAGTATTATTATTTTACAAAAATTAAAAGAATCAGAAATAGAAAAAATTAATTTCTTCAGTTTCAGTTTTCTTTTGCAGTATTTCTGGCTTCTTTGCAACATCTTCATATGCCTTTTGTTTTAAATCGTTCCGTCTATATGATTTATGATTCACAACCCACAAAATTGGGTATGAACGATATAAATTAATTAACTTTAATGTGTTTTGGTGATTTAATTTTGCCTCCATCGTTGTAGTTTTGTTTATTACTGAAATAGAGTTGCCAAGACTACTACAAACATAAATTTATGGGGCAATATTCGAAAATAATTTTTATTGCTCGGAGTCGATAGCCATGGCAGCTCGTACTCCTATTTTTTTCCTATTAATTACTATAATTTTATTATGTAATTAATACTAAATAAATAAATAATAAATAATTTTTATTGCTAAATTTTTATTAATTAATTTAATAATAATTATCACTATAAATATACTTCATTTGTGTTCTTTATTCATATTTGCTGTAAAAATGTTTTAAATATTTTCTAATGTACAAAATAATTTAAAATTCTACTGCAATCCTGAAAACTTGTATGTTCCGTGGAGTAGGGAACCGTGTTTACCACCTTGACACTTTACTGTCAGTAAATGTCAAAAAATTACTTTCAGGAAAGTTTTGCTGAAAGCTGAGTTGAAAGTTAGAAAATTGTGAGTGTGTTGCTACGTTATTTAAGAAAAAAGCTATTCATGTAATATGCTTCCCCATAACAGTTCGTGTGACAATACGTTGGTAACCCAGCCATTAAAAATCATGTAGAGGGACAAAAACAGAATAAAGGCATACCCAAAAAAAGGCATAATTGCTTTATTATTATTGTTATCATTTAATTCTTTTATTTTGTAAAGTAAAGCCATTTGCTTTAATACCATTTTCTTTGATGTCATTTTGAAAATGAGCTGGCACTTGCCTGTGTAAACAATCAAGCAAGTGGCAACAGTTTTGTTTTGTCTTTGTCAATGTATGGGTTGTTAATATGTACCTACAACTTGCAACAAATTACTTGCAGGTGTAAATGGTGTGTTAAACCATAGTCTATTTGATATAAAGTCTATGCAAGTCAACAGCTGATTGATATTTTTCTCTTCTAATTTACAAACAAAACGTCAGACACTGTGTTTAACTGACAGCTAACTATTTCACAATAGGTGGTACTGGTTGACTTGTGGATTACTTCTCAATGCAAACAACCGACTATTTTAACATGCTGATGTTCCAGGCAGTGGTCAATTGCCCGAGGCTGCACTACTTTTCAACTGACTTAAAGTTAGATACTTAAAAGTTAGTTCACACAAAAAAATGTACAAATCTAGGCTGGTTTTATATTTTTCGGTGGTAATATTTTGTTTTCAATAATTTTATCGGACTTTCTAGTTCGATGTTTACTTCCTCATCATAGAGTCATCAACATTTTTAAAGAAGACAAGAAACGTAAAGTTGAAGACTTATTGGCTGGAGTACATGCCATGGCTGTTTCACGACCACCATGTCGCTCATCAGCATGCAAGTGTGCTTTGAACCCAGGCCATGACTGTTTTTAAGCAGCGTTTATTAAATAAAATTTCTTTCTATTTTATTTTCTTTTTATATTACACTTATTTTATGTTTGTACTGCCAGGTTCTTTTGTTAGCCTTTGGCTGGAATCGCATCACTAATTCTCACGACTGGTGAGCAACCAACATATCCACTCAGCCATGGTAACATTTACAACGAATGCGACAATCAGCCTTTTAAATGAATAGTTAACTGTGTATTTGTACATGTTATGATATAAATTTTGGGTCCGCTGTGCACTACTTTTCAATTAGCTTATAGTGAGTCCACAAAAAGTTAACTTGAACCTAGTGCATAAGAGTTAACTTAAAGTTAACTACTTTAGTAGTCGACCACTCAATGTCCGACAAGGTTGTTTAAGTGTTTTACAATTTCCTGACAGCTTAAAGACTTTCTCAATGTGTTTGTATTGAGTTGCATCTACTTTATTGAATATTCTATGACTGAAACTCTTTCGAATTAGTTTTTGTAAATACCAAACCCAAATTAGTAGGCGAAAGTAATTTAGCTATTCATTTATTTATTTTAAAATTAAAATTATATAAATGTTTAGATTTTTAAGTTTTGGCGTAATAAAAAGTGTTTAAGGCTTGAGCAAAGAAATGGCCTGTGTAGATGACAGTGCGGCCACAGAGGTCAAAAGTGTTTGCTCTAACTCTGGTTCGGCCATCGAAGTGAATGGCAATGAAGATGATCAGGTAACACTGTCAGTTTGTTGACGAGTTTTTTGCTCAGAAAATTGCATGGCTAATAAGCATGACGTTTTTTTCCGTTAATTTTTTGCTATAAAGAGAAAATTAAAAAAATTTTCCATTTTAACAATGTGTTTCCTATTACAATGAAGAAAGCAAAATTGAAAACGTACATACATATGTAGTAGATCATTTAATTTAACAATATGCATGTTTATAATTAAGAAAATATATTCCATTAATTCATTACAATTTATGCAAATTTTATTTACAATTATTAATAATTTTATTGGGCTTGAGTTCGGTTTTTACTTCATCAAAACTGAGAAAGATTTTTATTATAATTTTTTTTTTGTTAAAGTGGCGGGATCAAGCAAGGCGAATCCATTACAGGTGCCCGCATACCAATTCGCTTCAGCATTTTTCCACGATTTTATCTTCTGAGTTGTCAAAGCCGATACAAAAATGACAACAAAACTTGTGACGTCTCGAGAGAAAATGTTGAAGCGAATTGAATTGCGACCACCTATATTTGATTCGCCTTGGGATCAAGAAGAAGACAAGAAAAGTAAAAATGAAGACTTACTGGCTGGGGTACATACCATGGCTGTTTCACGGCCACCACACCACAAATCAGTATCAAAATTGGCTTCGAACCCAGGCTATGACTAAGTGCATAATGCTTTTAAGCAGCCGGTTATGTACATCCTGCCTGCTGAGCTTTTCATTACTGACTGTCTATATTTAATCTTATTGATCGGCTTTCCATTTTATCTTTAAAAAATTTTGATCACAACGATTTTATCACAAAAAAAAAACTTTCTCAATTTTGAGTAGGTAAAAATTTAACTAGAAAGCCCGATAAAATTATTGACAATTCTAAATCATATAGTTCACTATAAAATGAAATTAATTCAAAAATATACATATATAGTTTTATGGTTTATTGAAAACTATCTTTGTGCCAGATAAAACAGCACAAGACAAAAATAACTCACCACCCGACGGCATTATAGAAACGAACTCTAGAAAGTCACAAAAATTATAATGTTTGCGTCTTTTACTGTATGTCTGCAGCAAGCTGTTAAAATAAACAACACGCACACAATCAAACGTAAGTGACGAGTATGTTCAGCATGTCCTGGGCGCTAAGACATGTAAGACATGCTCAAGTTTTCTATAGAAGCGAAAGAATGGGATCGTCCAAGCTCAGTAGAAAGAAATTGAGAGAAAATACGAACGAAAATTTGGCTCTCTTTGATTTTTTAAAAATTTTTAAAAATCATTACTTACCATTAGATCAAGGTTGCATTTTTATATATACGTTTTACTTCCTTATAATTTCTTTTCAATATCAATTAATTTCTATTATTCGAACTTTTCCTTATATGTACAATTATTTATGTATTAAGTTTATCAGATAATTTAGAAAGAACTTGGGCCTGATAAACTTAATACATAAATATTTTCAATATCTATTTATTGCTTTATTTATACAAAATAATTTTTTTGTTTCTTTGACAAATATTTTATGGAAATTTGTCATATTAGAGCTTAATAAATATTTCCTCTAATTAAGACCTTTAAACTTTTGTTCCGAAAATTTTTTTTAAAGTTTTTCTTGTTAATGCTCTTTTTGTAAAAGAATGGTAAGTTTAAAATGCACTTACATATTTTTTAACACTGCAGTAGTATTTTTTCCCTCTACTCTATTAAGTTTTTCTTGCTAAAATTTTTTTCAAAAGTACGAAATTTTATTCATTAATTTAACTTTTTTAATCAGCTGACTCGTGGCTCGTATAAACAAAATAAAACCAGTGCCAATGAAAGTGGTGGCGGTGACGCAGATGACTTTGATGTCTGGGTCAAATCTCGCCAACTTTTGAAACCGGATGATCAGCTGGAATTGACTGAGGCCGAATTGGGTGAAGAAATAACTAAAAGCTTAACAACCACCAACACAAATGTGGTGCAAAATTTGGTGGTTTATAGTTTCAAAGATGAAGCTTTTATACCTGTGAGTAGATATTTTTGAATGACTGCATACTATATACATACATATTTTCAAATTTATATCTAATGGTTCTCTAGATACCTCCAGCTGGCGATACAGTAACATTGCTGAAATTTGAGGGAACTTCTTTGCATATCGATTCGGAAGAAGCTAAACGCCAAATAGAAGAAACTGATGAAATAGGTGAGAAGTATGAATGTAACAGGCACAACTGGTGAAAGTTCTCCAATCTATTAGGGGTTAGCATCAAGTGTATTTAAATTCAAATACATTTGCTCTTTCAAATATACTCAGTTTAAGTTTAAATAGTAAATTCAGTCAAGTACAAGGCTGGCTCGCACACTTAAGGCTCCGTACGTATGTATGTGTAATGTGCGTATTGAATGGCATATTGTATAAATTTCATCTCTCTCTCTCTCTCTGTCTCTTACAGCTTGAGAGTTACGTTTAATTGTTATTTTACGTTGTATGGGGACACTTGCTAGTTTTCGACTTGTTGTTGTTGTTGTTGTTGTGAGGCATCTGGGAATACATACACTGTGCGAATTTCGGCTCTCTATTTCTTACGGTTCGAGAGTTATAGCTAACTGTTACTTTACGTTGCAAAGGGACACCTGGTAGTTTTAGAGGTGTTGTTGTGGAATATATGTGAATACATATATTATGCAAATTTCGTCCCTCTGTCTCTCACGGTTCGAGAGTAACGACTAATTGTTACTTTACGTTGTATAGGGACACCTGGTGGTTTTCGACTTGTTGTTGTTTTTAGCATTTGTTATTGTAGGGCATATGTGAGTACATATATTGTGCACATTTCATCTCTCTGTCTCTTACAGTTTGGGAGTTACGGCTAATTTTTACTTTACGTTGTATATGGACAGCTGGTAGTTTTCGACTTGTTGTTCTTTTTAGTATTTGTTGTTGTAGAGCATCTGTAAATACATACCTGTGCAAATTTTGAGCTCTCTATCTCTTATGGTTCGAGAGTTGTAGCTAATTGTTACTCTTCGTTGTATAGGGACACCTGGTGATTTTCGAGTTGTTTTTGTTTTTAGTATTTGCTGTTGTAGCAGCAAGGTACAACAATATCCTGTGGAAATTTGAGCTCTGTAGCTTTTACCGTTTTGGAGAATGAACACTGTGACGGACGCACGCAGAAGTCTCGGTAATAGAGTTCCGTTTCACTCTGATGATACGACACCCTAAAAATGACCAACAGAATAAGTAAATTCAAAGAAAACAAGAGACAAATGAAAAATGTTCTTTTCTTTATATGTACGTCCAAGGTATTTGTATTTGCTCCGACTTGTATAAAATAAAAAAAAACAAAGCAAACAAAATGTAGCTGTTATGCCCAAGTATCTTTAAAGTATTTAAAAAATTTAAAGTATTTGAATTTGTATCAACGTTTCAACATACATATATGTGCATATACATACATACAAATTAATGACTTTTTGTTTGTTTTAGTAGGTAGGTAGTTTGACCAACCAACCTCCCCCGACCCCTACAAATGCACTTCAAAAATACCGATGCACCGAAAAAACTATTAAACAATTTGTGAAGAAAACTGAAAGCTAAGAAATCTTGATTTAAATATTTTTTGCAGGGTATCCAATACCGCCACCGCACTACTCAGTACAATTCGATACACATCGTGGGTCAGACACTCCAGCAGGGGATGCTGGTGCTGACGAAGCAGAAGAACCAGAAGTTGAAGCCGAGCCTGAAGAAGAAGGTGCCGAAGAAACTGCGGCTGTTGGTGCGACGATTGCTGCATCCGGGAAGAAAAGAAAACTCATCAATCAGTTTAATTTCTGTGAGAGAGCGGCACTGACATTCACCAATCCGAAGAGGGTATTGAAAACACATATGTATTTGATATTTGTTTTTAAATTAATTCACTGCATTAGGTCTAAATTGATTTTTTTTATTGATTTGTTACTTCTTCCATCAGCTGAGCATTTTGTTGATGCTACGCTATCTGTCATTAGACTCGAAAGAGCTTGAAAGGATTGTTCAAAGACTTAGTACAAAATATTGTTTCTGTCTTTTTCAGACATCAGCCACCGACATTTCGTTGATACTTCTCAACTCGTCAGTAGACTTGAAAGGGCTTGAAAGATTGTTTTAAGATTTACTACAGCGGATTGTTTTAGGTCTTAAATGTATACCTTATTGTTTTATGTTTTTTTCAGCCGTCTATGTATATGCTCGTCAGCAGACTCGAAAAAACTTAAAACAATGTTTGGAACCTGACTACATATTCTATTATTTTCATGAACACAATGAGATTCAGGAATATTGAAACAAACCTATAGTATGGAAAACCATTTTATCGTTTCGCAACACTTCTTTTTTCTTCACAACCTTCATACAACGGGTTACCGTTCGTGTGTCAGGTTCCAAACACTCTCTTAATTTTTTTCAAGTCTACTGACGAGTTGAAAAAGTTAGAAAACAGTTAGTAAGGTCTAGTTTTAGACTTAAAATAATACATTTCAATTGGCTCTTATAGGAAATAAATAGTTAGATTAATTTTTGAATGTCTACTACAATACTTATGCCCAAAAAATTCAGAGTAAAAATAAAGTAAGATGAAAACAAAATTGATCACAAATTCATGTCATGGCATCACTAATGGCGTAATTTGGTCCCTGCTCAAAATATATAAATATATTATTTTAGGTCTTAAAATATACCTTATTTTTTTTTGCATTTTTCAGCCGCCGACATTTCATTGGTGCTAATCAAATCATTAGTAGACTCGAAAAATCTTAAGGGAATCTTTGAAACTCAATTCAATTTAACAATTCAGCACGTCATTGGACACAATAAAGTTCATTGACTCTGTTTCATTCTTGAATGAAGAGTGAACACGGGGCAAGGTGAACTTGCACGAGGCGGTTGCAAGCGAAAACTCTCATATATTTTGTTAGTGTAAAGCTTACGCCTGGTATAAGGTACCCTTTAGTTTTTAACTTTTTATTCTTTGTAGTATTTGCTGCTGTAGAGGTCAGACAATTACATGCGCCGTGTAAATTTTAAGTCTCTATCTCTTACGGTTTAAGCGTTATAGCTGATTTTCAAACTAAAGGGTGTCCCCATATATTAAATTTTAACTTTTTTCAGCTTTTGATATTTGTTGTTGTAGAGGCCTACCGAGTACATGTACTGTGAAAATTATAAGTCTCTTAATCTATTTTGCTTTTAGAATGTTGAAACCCAAACAATACCACCGCCACGCTCCCAATATGGCGCAAATGTTCTACAGTGGGTCATCTATGACAGTTATGCAGCAGATTTTGAGAAACAGCAAAGGGAAAAGGATAAAAAAGAAGATAAGAAGACCCATCGCAAAGACGAAAGCAGATCCCATAAGCAGGACGCTCGCACCCAACTGGCTGAAGAGATCAATAACAAATACCTGAAGTGTTGGCAAATATTGGAACGCATGATAAATCAAAATATATACCGAGACATAGCGCACGATTATCGCTATTGGGAAGATCCAGCCGACGAATATCGCGAGGCAGAAGGTACTCTTTTGCCTCTGTGGAAATTTCAATATGAGCGTACAAAGAAAATGTGCGTCACAGATGTCATGTTTAATCCTTATTATTATGATCTATTTGCTGTTTGTTTTGGATCACGTGAGTTGTGTTTTGTGGTTAAAAGTTAATTTTATTTAAACGAAAAAAAATATTTGCTTAGATGATTTTATGAAACAACCCAGTGATGGTTCGATTTGTCTTTTCACTTGTAAGAATCCTTCATATCCCGACTACATAAGTGAGTGAGTTCTTGATTGTAATGCACAGCAGAGAATTAATATGGGAAACACAACTGGGATGAATTTTGTCCAGTTCGGCGTACGAAGCACAATAACAATGACAGTTGACAGCGGACGCATAAAAAGTTACAATTGTATGTTCTCATTAGCCAAGTTATACAAACAGCTTTCAACGCTTGCGACACAAATTAAGCATCTAACCGTCTAATTCATGAAAATTTTAACAGGTTTATAAAGCTCTTATTTGACAGATTTCCCATACAAATATGTCAAATAACAGTCTTATAAGCCTGTTATAATTTTTATGAAGTCGGGGGTAAAACTTTTATGCGTAACTTAGACTCCGCATGAAGTAATAAAAAAATGTAAGATAAAAGTTATTTCACATAGAACCTGAAATTTATCTCAACAAAATTTTGTTAGGTGTAGACGTTAAGCGTCTAAAATTTTTAAGTGTAACTCAACGTCTGCACCGGACAAAATTTTGATAAAACCAACGTCAGACTCTGTACAAAAACCTAAGGCGAAAATTATTTCACAAAGAACCCGACGATTATCTCAACAAAATTTTGTCAGGCTCAAACTACAAAACTACAATTTTTCATTTAAATTCTGCAGTTGAGTTGGGAGCTACAAAATTATGACTGCCATTATCATGTGTTTTCATTCATCCCAGCTGTGTTTGGATCATAAATGAATTTTAAGCTCATGGAAATTAAGGCCTCAATATTCTTTCTTCCTTTATTATTCTGACTGTCTTTGAATATTTAGTTATGACCGAGAGTGGCGTTATGTGCTGCGATATTCATCCCAAGTATCCTTTTCTAATTGCGATTGGTCTTTATGATGGCAACGTGGCTGTGTACAATCTAAAGGACGATTACAAAGAGCCTTTGTACTTTTCCGAAGGTGTGAATGCCAAACACACAGAATGCGTATGGGAGGTAAGGAAATCGTCACAGAACTGAATGAAATGAAATATTTAGAAATTCACATGTACAAGATCATTTCATTTGAGAGAATGCAATTTTAAAATTTGTACTTTCTGTTCCAGGTGAAATGGGGCCCGGACATGGCTGATGGAGAAATAAATTTCTATTCCGTTTCGTCCGGCGGCAGAGCATTAAACTATGTGCTAATGCAAAACAAACTCATGGTCACCCCAATAATAACACTCTTTATGCCGAATGGTCTGGTGGCAGGACCCGATGGCACAGAATTGCATTTAAGATGTTGCGGTGTCTGCATGAAATTTCATCCTCAGGACAAGGAAATCTTTCTTGTGGGCACTGAAGAAGGAGTTATTTACAAATGCAGCATTGCCTACAGCTCGAAATACTTGATGACTTATCGTGCCCACAATCTCTCAGTTTATCGTATTGATTTTAATCGCTTCAATGCAAACATTTTTATATCGTGCAGCGGTGATTGGCGTGTAAAAATCTGGGAAGATATGAGACCAGAGCCGTTGTTTATATTCGATTTGGGTTCCGCGGTGGGTGATGTAAAATGGGCACCGTATTCCAGCACCGTTTTTGCTGCTGTCACCAACGATGGCAAAGTGCATGTATTCGATTTAAATATTAATAAATATAAAGCAATTTGTGTGCAGGCGGTGGTGCCCAAGAGGAAACATAAATTGACGCGGCTGGTGTTTAACGAAAAACTGCCTTTCATTGTAGTGGGAGATGACAAGTGAGTTTATCTTTGTTGAATGTAAAGTTGAAGTCACAGAATTTGTACGAAAATGAAAACCTCAATTTTTTTCCAATACGTAACGTTTTTGCTTTGCTTCTTCAGCTCTCAAACGCCTTTACAAATCCAAAATAAATCAACACGCAATGTTCTACATGGGGGGATTATGGGGTACACGTTCAAAAGACGAAGTTCAAGTATTAATTGGGTCCTAGGTTGTGACAGGCTGAGAGCACTGTCACCAGTTCTCCATTTTGAAAGTTTCAGGTCGTGGTTTTGTTGAAGCGGTTTTGTTGAAGCGGTTTTTTTGTAGTTGTAAAAAAAATTATTGTTACGTTTTCCGAAAAGGAAGTTGACGGTGTTGAAGGCGAAAGAACTTCTTCTCAACAGCAAGTACATAACAATATGGCTGTCAAGCACAAATTTTGCATAACTGTGGAAAAAATTTATCAAATGAAATTAAAAAATTACGATTTCGCACGCCAAAAACCGTTTATGAAGTCGCGATTTCGCGTTCTGAGCAAAAACTTTACTGTGGCAGCACTGTTTCACCAACATCTTCATATTTTCCTTACTTGGGGGTTACACGATCGATTTTTGCCTTTCAAGTTTTAATACATTCACACTTTTTTTACTAATACACGCACAATTTGGAAAATTGATGCAAACGTGATGACAATTTTTTCTTTCCATAGAGAGCATCAAGTCACAATCAACAAAACAGCTGACAACTATTTTTTTCGTTCTGTCTGCAAATATTTTTTTGTTTTGTTTTACAAAAGTTGCAATTAAAAGTGATAAAAATTAAACAGATTCAAGCTTAAAAATAGAAGTAAAAGTGTTTACGTGCAAAACCATCAAATATAATGATGTGCTGCGATTTATAGAGCATATCTACATTCATTATAATTTTTAAATATTTACCAACCTTCTTACTAAGAAGGGCTTCGCCCAGTATTTCCTTTCTGCCCTCTGGTTTTATTCTTCTTTTATTTAGCTTTATTTCTAATAGTACTTTTAATGAAGCAGCTAGTTTTTAATTTTGTATTTTTGATGGCATCTTGAAAACGAATTGTTATGAAATTGCGCGCAGCCTACCTCACATCTATCAACTTTATTGAATTTTGACAAGCAGTATGTGAAAAAAAACTTGATAGCAAAACTTGATCGTGTAACTGCAGTGTTAGTAAATCCCCCCAACTTCTACATCGAATTATTAAGAAACTTAAAGCCTCCGGCAGACTTTGACTTTAGTTTTGGGAGGTCCATGACTGCCTCTACAAACCTATAAAACTCATTTCTTTCAAAGCCTGGCTCCTTATTCTAAAGTGTTCCCGAAAATTTTTGCGTTTTACGTTTCCTATGGAAGGCAACTGCGATTTTATTTTCATATGAATTTGGTTTCTGTGTCACACCTGCTAAACTTTTTAATATTATGCGTAAAATAATTCTTTTTCTTTTTCAAGGGGCACTGTGACTTCCCTGAAACTCTCACCCAATTTACGTCTGATGGTTAAGCCGCCCAAAAAGCAATTGTATTTGGATCAAACTACTCTACAAATTCAAAAATTGGAAAAGCTACTTTCCCTGGTGCGTGAATTGCCCGAAGGCGCTGTTGTCCCAGATACCACTACCACTGTGCAAAGTTAAAATTTGTCTCAGCACGTCACTCAAAACAAAAATTATATCATACGTATACGTATTGCAGTTGCAGGCAGTTGCCACTATTGAATTATCAATCATACGTATCGGTTCCCCGCTTGTCCATCACTTTATGTTTACACAATTTTTTAGTTGACATCATGCTTAAAGACTATTACAGAACTGTTTATACAGCGTAATAAAAGAAAGATTATATATTTTTTAGTACAGACTTTTGAGTTTTGTTATTTGCCTGTTTTATTTTGGATGCCTGAAATCGAAAACTATATTTGAAAAAAAACCAAAATTCTTTAAGGTATTTTCTGTTTTCCAAGTTCTTAGCATGTCTATGCGCCGCAACTGACAGCTCTATCGTAAAGTTGGACATTTCTGAGGTTATGGGTACTCAAACTGTTTTAACATACGAGCGCTATTTATGTTGTTTACAAAAATGGAATTAAATAATTTTCGATGTGGTTTAACTCAGTAACAGTACAAGAATGAACTTAATTCCAGCCAGAAAGCTCCATCGTGGACCAGTTTGAGAGAGCTTTTTTAAATTAAACTTTGCCAAATTGAGAGTTTCAAATGTTTTTTATTATTTCTTTTCAATGTTGGTTTCGTTTCTGCGTTTAATAATAATGTTTTATTTTACAATTCAAATCAAAAGTGGGCAAAATTATGAAGAAGCGGTAAAGCTGTGGATTGCTAAGAATTTATAGAATGTAAAAAAATATACATAAATTTTCACATTGATATCATGAGAAACAATTCATTGCATTGCGTACAAACATATCTACTACGCAGAATAATAAACTTTAATGCGGCGAGTACGTTTGCTGATCTGTAAGCAGCAAACTTAAAAGCAGAAGTTTCTGATATGAAAAAATTATAGGTTAGGTTAAGTTGAATGGAGAGGTTCGTCTGCCCATGTCTTACGACATACACATAAGCCAATACAGGCTTGTTGCGCGAAAAAATTATAATGTAAAAAATAATGAACTTAATTATTTATTTGCTTCAAAAGCCAATTGAAACGTATTAATTTAGGTCCAAAAATTAACCTTTTTCAAAATGTTTTCTGTCTTTCTCAGCTGTCTATATGATGACGATATTTCGTTGGGTAGACTCGAAAAATTCTTGAAAAATGTTTATAGAAAGTTGCAAAGAAAAGCAAGAGTTGCAAAAACGAAAAGAAATGTTCGCTGTGTTAAAGGTTTGTTTGAACATTTCTGATTTTCATTTTGCTCATGGGAATTATGGAATAAGTAGTTAAGTTTCAAACAAACTTTTAAAAATTTTTCAAGTCTACTGATGAGTTGATTACCACCAACGAAATGTCGTTGGCATATAGACAGCTGAAAAAGACAGCAAACATTTTTTTAAATAGTTCATTTTTTCCCTAAATTAGCAAAAAATAATTTGTGTAATAGTAATGGGTCTGTTTTTGAAAGCGTAGCAAAACATCGAGTGTAGTTTCGGCTGTGTGCCACGTAGTGCCGTCCTGTTGAAACTAAGTGTTTGTAATATCCTCCTCTTCAATTTTTGTGAACAATAATTTGTTCAACATGGCTCGATAACCATCGCCATTGACTGTAACGGCCACTCCTGGCTCATTTTCGAATTATGCTTCTGGAATAAAATCCGCACCAAACAGTGACTCATTTTGGATACGTCAGATGTTCAATGTATGCGTGCGTTTCTGTGCCCCAAATGCAACAATTTTACTTGTTTACATAACCGCCAAGATCAAAACGAGCTTCATCAGCAAAAGATTTTTTTTTTTTTTTTTTTGCAAAATCAGCGCAACGTATACACAACCATATTCGTTCAGCGGAAGGATAAAACTAATTATCTGTCAAATCAAAAACGGGATAAGTGTTAATATTCACGAAATAATTTCTAGTTGAAAAAAAAGTTAGATGGCGGAGCCTGTACTTGTTTGGATTAAAATTCTCCAACAACCAGTGTTCATCGATGTTATGGTGAATTCAATCATGGTCGTAGTTCACTTCAACACGAATTTCACGAAGGTCGTCCAATCGAAAACAATTGTTGCTCCGAAAACCATTGATACTGTGCCCGAACTGATATTGCAAGATTGTCATGTGACTTAATGTGAGATTGAAATAATCTTAGGCATTAGTGGGACCAGCATAAATTCCATATTGCAGAAACCTTTGACGGTCAAAAAAACAGGTTGTTCACATGGCATCCCACACAATTTGCCAATCGCCCAAAAAAACAGCTCAAAAGAAAAAAATTCTCAAAAATACGTTTTTGAAAATTTCTTCCAGTTTTAAAAACAAATATTATTTTATCTATAATTTTTGATCTTTATTGTTAAAATTAACAACACTATTTTTTAAGCTTTAGGTCTTTATATTTTTCTTGCTCAATTGTTCGATATTTCGCTAACAATTTGTTAGCATCGTCAGGAACCTTTAATTGTTTTTATTTTCTATTATTTTGTACAAAAATATTAAACAAAAAAATTAATATTTTTATACAAAATAATAGCAAATAAAAACAATAACGATGACGATGCTAACAAATTGTTAGCGAAATATCGAACAATTGAGAAAGAATAATATAAAGACCTAAAGCTTTAAAAAAATAGTGTTGTTAATTTTAAAAACAAATAATAAACAATTTTTTTTGATATTAAATTATTAAATTATTCAATAACAAAATTAAAATTTACAGTAAAATTTTTTTTATATTTTTAAGTTTTAGTTGTGGCTATTATTTTCTTTAAATCTTTAAACAATTTAAAAGCAATTCCTTATTTCGAAAAATATCATACATAAAATCTGTTTTTTAGTTATAAGAGTAGTGCATTAGGAATTATAATTACGGAACTCACAAGGACTTACGAAAAAAAAAAATATTTGGAGGCTTTAGAAAAAGTTCAAATATTGAAAAGTTATTTTAATCTAATTTTTTATATTGCAAAAATGTTTACAAACACGTTGTTAAAAAAAAAGAAAGGGAATCCTTTTTGAGCCGCTCTTTTTTTCGGTTTTTTTTTTATTTTTAACATCATGCATGAGCAGTATATAACAGAGAGTTATTTGTATATGTTATATGGTTCAGATCTAGATGGGCGTATGGAATTTCTGAATTAAAACTGTGTAAATTTGACCCATAGTACATCTAAGACACCTTGTGAATTCCTTTAATATTTTACTAAAGTTAAATTAAAAACTAAAACACTCTTAATAGATAAAAACAAAATGAAAATAAATAAATTATTGAAAGGAAAAATAATATCACAACAAAATTGTTGACAAATCCCTGATGGTCATGGAGAGCAAAAGAAATTTCGTCACCAATCGAACACTTTTCAGCAACAAACATCAGAAATTTGTCATCAGTGTTATCTCAGGATCAGTATCAATAATGAAATAATACGAGAGCAGTCAATTTCACAAATGATTTCAAACTTTCACTAACTCCGTTCTCTAATCTCCTTTTAGCCCTGTACACTTTTGAATTCCAAATAGTCTCTTACATTATTGGGACACATAATGTTTTTGCCCAGAAACAGCACCGTAGACATGGGATGCAGAAAGTCGGCTGAAAACGATTTTGCTTTCCAACCAAAGAAACCATTTGGTCTCACTTCATTGCCGCTGATTTCAAAGGGCAACAAATTCACACCAATCTGATTGATTTTCGAAAATTGAACTTTAAAGTAGTGGCCATCGGTTGCCTTTATCCAATAGAAACCCTCGTTGTCCACATAAGGTTTCGTTTGGGACTTTTTAAGCGAATTTGAGCGTTCCAAATCGTCCACATTAAAACTAACATCAATATCATATGCATCCGAAGACAATTGGTTTGTATCAATGGCTGTTCTTAGAGCCTGATTGTCCAGCCAGTAGCGTATGCCCACATTTTCAAATTCCTCCAGCACATGATTGAACGTGGTCTTAAGTTTGTCCAGGCAACAGGGTGGCGTATGTTTGCCCAAATAAACATAAAACGGTTTTTGATTGTAGACGGTACCCACACAGGATTTTGTAGTTCTTTCGCAGCCAATCAAATCAATGTCGGTGACCAGGGGCAAGGAGAAATTTGACGATGAAAATTGTGTATCTAAAACTAGATTGTGTTGTGAACTGTACGAGGATGTATCTTTGGTCTCGGATTTTATGGCAACCTTGTGAGATCTTCGTACAATACGTTTGATTTGTAGTTTTTTGTACATATCGCGAAACTGCCGCCGCTTC
This sequence comes from Sturmia bella, assembly GCA_963662145.1. Lineage (NCBI taxonomy): Eukaryota > Metazoa > Arthropoda > Insecta > Diptera > Tachinidae > Sturmia > Sturmia bella. The sequence goes on from OY759172.1 coordinate 22,458,576, forward strand.
AGGTCAGTGCGTCGTTGCTTAGTGTGGTAGGCGGCAAACAGACGGCGGCCATCTTGAAATGATTGAGGGTACACGAATTTCTAAAAAAAAATATTAAAGCAAATGCAGTTATAGTAAGGTGATTTTTTTTATATACCTACATATGTATGTAAGAAATCAGTATATTTAAACTTAAGTTGTGCTTAAATACAGTTTCAGAATTTCAGGGCTGGATAATTGTTTGCATATAATTGCAATAAAAAATATGATGACATTTTTCAGTTACCCAATTTTATGTCATAGTAATCCTCCAAGAAATAGCTAATGGAAACCAACACATTAACAACTTAATTACTAACAAATGCAAATAAATTTTATAGCTTTCAGTGTTGCCATTGCAGTGATTTTTTTAGTATTTCGATATTTTTGTATTATGCTAGGAACATAATTGGGACGAACAATAAATACGCCGGTTGAAATTCGCTGCGTAAATTCGTCGCATATAGCACAATAACGACGAAAAACAAAAAAATCTGTTATAATTGACAATAAGTTGTTTATTGTTTGTTTCATTATTGTTATTATTGTTTCACTGCGAACAGTAATGGCAAATATTTTCTAAATTTATTCTTTTTTGTCTTTGGTAATTTTCATTTTTCTCCTGTCATCGTCTCTTTTATGCTGCTAGATGTGTGCAGTATAGAACTTCTGTTTGTCTATTAATCTCCAATGTGTAAACACTGGGCAGCCCAAAAGGGAATTAAAAAAATGGCTGTCTTTTAAAGTGTGCCAAAGTGTGCAGCCGATTTAGTCTGAAGTCCATAGGTAACGAAATTCTCTCAGCAATTGAATTTGAAATCAAGCCATTCAACTATCAAGTGTGATGTAAGCTTGCCAGCTAGCTTGTTTTTTTTACACTAACTTTTTCACTACATTTACTTTTTAAGTTTCGTTTTAAGCACCCAAAGATTTCGACTTGTCGATCGAGTCATCTTGCGAATTAAAGAACGTCATCGGGGAACCCAAAATAATTTTCTTTCGCGTAGAAAGCGAACAATCGCATGACTTCGACATCGATGAACATGCAGTAAGAAAATAGTTTTTCATTCCTGCTGAGCGCTTTGATTTATATGCCTGAGGGAATGTCAGTTGTAATTAATTTTCATTTCAAAGTACAATAGAAAATGATAACAAAAAAAAAAAAACAGAGATCAAAATGAATTATTCCAGACTTACCGAAATATTGTTTAATTTAGCTTGTATGTAAAACATTTCGGGAAATGGTGCTGCCAGAGGTTCAGGCATCTCCTTTAATATTGCCACATCCACTAGAACGGCATGTTTTTGCAGAAACTACAGAGAAGAAAAATATTTTTAAAATAAAGTGTTTTGCTTCAAAAAGATTAAAAAGATTTGAAACTTATAAACAGCTATTGATTGCCATTATCCTGCAATAAAAACTAAAAAGAAAAAATTATATAAAATACTAAATTAAACCCACCAAATCACATTTGTCACTTGTACTATTCACTGCCACATACTGGATCGTCCAGTTGGGTAAATCCAAAACGACTTGCAAACAGCCCACAAATGATTTAATATTTCCCGCAAACGGAACAATAATCATGCGCCTTATGGTTTCCTCCAAGGGAGGCGTTAGCTTGGACCTATGAGCGGCTGCTTGTGTATTATCCTTTTCCTTGTCCCATGAATTTGTATTTATTTCACGCAATATTTTCTGCAATAGATTTTTATTACTTAAACGAACACTGTCCGGCATGAAGAGGGCGTATTTGGTGTGGATGGTGGAGAGCGGATCCAATTCCTGTATGGGTTTTAAAATATCAAATCCTAAATTCACAAAGCGCACACTGTTGCCCTCTTCCCCTTTGAGGGAGCTAAAGTTGCGTTGATACAGCAGGGGTGGATAGGCAATGCCCTCCTGGAACACTATAATCGGCATATTGGGTATCACATCCAAAATGCTGTCAATCGAATCTTTAATATCGTTTTCGAAATTATAAAAATTGCGAAACACAATAGTTATGGATTTGCGTATGTGCTTAAAGGCATTGCGAGCTTTTTCTTTGGGAGACTTGTCAGCATTCTTTTCTTGCTGCTGCTGCTGTTGCTGTTGCTGCTGGTGCAAAGGGTTGTTAAGCAAATCATATGATTCCAGGCTGGGCAATGTGATGGAAGCAGCAATATTCTTCCATAGCGTAGATTTCCATGAGTAGAAAAATAATATTAAATTACCAATAAGAATCAAAAGCACAATATATTTAGAATATCTAAAGCGCCTCATTTTTACGCCACTTCTATTCCCAACAAATTGGTGGTGATGGTTTATTTTCTACTTAAGAAAGGCGAGCAGAAGGATTTTTCTAAATATTTTCATAGTTACATATCTATATGTATGTATGTATGTATGTTAATAAATCATTTGCTTTAAATCCTTAATATGCGTCTTAATTTGTTTCGCTCTGCTTAAAGTTTTCAGGCCACACCAAAAATTCTATATTGTATTTAGCGTATTGCTTTTTCATTTGAAAGGCGTGCTATATAATTTTAAAAAGTTCTATGCATGTGTAGTGTATGAAGTATTTGTTAAGCTGCGTTTGTTATTTTTATAAACATTTTATCGACTTTAAGGTAAATCGTATCACTTTTTTCTCTGCTTTTTTTACATTTGGATAACTTAAATTGCTTCTAAGGATATTCAACTGTTCTTCCTTTTTCCTTGTCTTTTTTTTATGTACCCTTTTGGATTTGTCAAAATAAAACGCAAAAACTTTAAAGGCCAACAGCTGATTTCCTAAAGGACAACTAACTATTGTTGTATTTCTTTTATAAGCATTCGTAATAAAAGAGCTTTTTACGAATAACTGTAGAGCAGCTGTTGTTACTAAACATCCGGAATATTATACTAAAAAAGCTGTATGAGCAAAAGCTTAAAGTTCAAGGAAGTTATAGCAAAGTCTAGCCTTCATTTTATGTAAAAAAAAACTGGTCACACGACCAGTGTGGCCAGATTTTAGAATTATAACAAACGTATAGCTTATTTACTTGGGGATTACACGATCAAGTTTTGCCTTTCAAGTTTTAATACATTCACAATTTTCTACTAATACACATACAATACATACAATAATAATAATTTTTGCTTTCCATAGAGAGCATCAAGTCACAATCAACAAAACAGCTGACAACAATTTTTTTTTTTTTGTTCTGTCTGCAAATATTTTTTTTTGTTTTGTTTGAAAGTTGCAATTAAAAGTGATAAAAATTAAACAGATTCAAGCTTAAAAATAGAAATAAAAATGTTTACGTGCAAACCCCACAAATTTTTTACTTTTATTTTTACATTGATTTCCATTAAATTTATTAATTTTAAAAAGAGATATTTGTATATTATGATTATATTTAAATAGTTTAAAAAAATATTGATTTAGAATCTGAATTAGTTTCTGGGCTTAATGTAGAATATCGAAGAGGAGGTTTTGCTTGCAAAACAAGAAATTGCGAAATACAAAAATATGCAAAATTTTTAAATAATTGAAAACATTACTCTACTGCAAAGCCACAAAATGGACTTAAAATAATTTATAAAAATTTAAAAAAGTATCAGAAATTGCTAGTGGTAAAAACAAAGGCAACATTTTTTTTTCTTTGTTGAGCTTAAGGTATATAAATGCTGAGTTTGCCAGAAGAATACCAGTATTCAGTGCTTCAAAGTACTTATTAAATCTCTATGCAAAAATATACTTTTAAATTTTAAAACACCACAAACACTATTTCCACTTTGTTTTTTTTCTTTTTCTTTTATTTTATACTTATTTATGTATAGTGTTGGTAAGCGCGTTTTTATTGAAAATACGATGGATAAAATTGCGTATTTAAACATATTAAAGCAAAACCTTAAGCATAGCGCAGAAAAATTAGGTTTGGGGCATTTGAATTACTTCCAGCAGCATAACGATCCTAAACACACCTCTGGAATAGTGAAGGAATGGCTCACTTATAATATCCCAAAGCAGTTACATCACCCACCGCAGTCACCCGAACACAACCCGATTGCGCATTTGTGAGACCACTTGGAAAAAATGATCCGGCAGCACAATATATCGAATAAAGACCAACTTAAAGCTGTTAATAAAAATAAAAAAATGGGAAAAAATAGATGCTACCTACGACCACAACAAAACTTGTACATTCGATGAAACGGTGGTTAAATTCTGTAATTTCCAATAATGGAGCACCAACCACGTATTAAAAATTACTATAAGACCGTTTAATCTAAAAACAATGCATTGTTTTCAATGAAATTGTTTAATTTGTTTTACTTTTTATGTTCCTAATAAATACATTTATTTTTATTTTATGTTATTTTATTATTTAGACGAAATTGTTATGAAAAATTAAAAGAATTTGTCAATCCCTTGTTTGACATACAATAAATAAGCAATATACATATATAAAATCATATTAACTGTACGTAGACTTATTTGATTCAGTGTATATGCTTTGGCTTGTCAGTTTTAAGAAGGATTGTATTTACACAAGAGCAATATTCAGTAGTTTTTTCAATAATGCAATTAAAATCAACCAAAACTTTAATTTGCCGATAGCAAATATTTCATGACGTAAGCGCAGGTGAACGCAAGCTGTCGACATAGAAGAATCCAAAATGCTTCGAAATCACATTTTCTTGTGACATTGAGGAACAGGCAGTTAATTTAATTTAGCCACTCTCCGAATAAAAAATAACATAAAATTTGCTTTAGTTCAAATAAAATCGTAAATGGTCACTCTGCTCTTCATAAACTTTAAGAAGGAGTGCTTTTTGTGAAAGCTCATTTCCCTATTTCAGCTTTTATCATACTTTAGGCCAGGACAACACATGTATGCCCAAACGGTGTGACGTTTTGAAAGCTTTATCAGTTATAATTTGCTATTAAGTTTTAGGGGATGCTTTCTATATCAAGAGTTTTTTTCTACCCTTAATTTAATGCTTGCAAATGAAACAAGTTTTAACATTGCTAATTTATAAAAAAAAAAAACAACTTTTGTTTTACAAAACATTTAACATTTAGATTTATTTTAAAAATATACGATTTATATTTTATTTTACAATAACCCACACATTTCAGTTTTATGCTTTTGTTATTGAAGTGTCTTTGCAGGTAACACAGTGACTTTGAGAAATTTTTATTTAGACAATTGCGCTGAAGGCTTTATGTAAATTATAAAAAAAAAAACAAAAATTAATTTAATAATTTATTTGCTTTAAGAGCCCATGCAATGTATTATTTTAGGTCTAAAAATATACCTTATTAAAGGTTTCTGTCTTTTCCAGCCGTCGTTATGCCGCCGGCATTTCGTTGGTGCTAATCAACTCATCAGTAGAATCCAAAAATCTTAAAACTTTGTTTAAAACTCAACTAGTTGTTCCAAAAATTCCCTTGAACAAACTGAGAAAAATTAGAAATGTTCAAACAAACCTCTTTTAATTTTTTTTTTCACATCTTCTATACAACGAGTTATAATCGGTAACAAAGATATACATCCTTATTCCCAAAAAATATTTCAGGCTTATAAACCTCTTATTTGACATATTTGTATAGAAAATTTGTCAAATAAGAGTTTAATAAACTTAAAATATTTATTATGAATAAGACGCATGGTATTTTTGAAATTATGAAAAAGAAAAAGTTTTTTGAATATTCAAAATTAAACTTGATTACTTATTTGCTGTAAGACCTAATTGAAATGTATTATTTTAGGTCCAAAAATAGACTTTATAATTGTTTTCATTCTTTTAAGAATTGTTCGAGTCTACTGATGAGTTGATTAGCATCAACGAAATGTCGGCGGCATATCGACTGCTGGAAAAGACAGAAAACTTTAATAAGGTATATTTTTAGACCTAAAATAATACATTGAGTTGGCTCTTAAAGCAAATAAATGGAAAAGATAGAAAACATTTGTAAGGTCTATTTTTGGACTTGAATTAATACATTTACTAAATACTTAATTTGGATCCGGGAATGAAAACTCACATAATATATAACTACTTCTCTTCTACGAAATTAAAATTCTTGAAATGTTTTCTTTTACTCTATATTAAATAATTGAGCTCTAGCTGGAGTTTTCTTCTTATATATGTATGTATACTATATTAAAAAAAAAAGGGCACATTCATTTTCAACTCTCTTACAATCACTCATTAACTTGGGGGTTACACGATCAAGTTTTGCCTTTCAAGTTTTAATACATTCACACTTTTTTACTAATACACTCACAATTTTGAAAATTGATGACAATTTTTGCTTTCCATAGAGAGAATCAAGCTACAATCGAGAAAACAGCTGACAACAATTTTTTTTCGTTCTGTTTGCAAATATTTTTTTGTTTTGTTTGAAAGTTGCAATTAAGAGTGATAAAAATTAAAAATAGAAATAAAAAATGTTTAAGTGCAAAACCAACAAATATAATGATCTGTTGCGATTTATAGAGCATATCTACATTCATTATAATTTTTAAATATTTACCAACCTTCTTACTAAGAAGGGCTTCGCCCAGTATTTCCTTTCTGCCCTCTGGTTTTATTCTTTTTCTTTTATTTAGCTTTATTTCTGATAGTACTTTTAATGAAGCAGCTATTTTTTAATTTTGTATTTTTGATGGCATCTTGAAAACGAATTGTTATGAAATTGCGTGCAGCCTACGTCACAGCTATCAATTTTATTGAATTTTGACAAGCAGTATGTGAAAAAAACTTGATAGCAAAACTTGATCGTGTAACTGCAGTGTAAAAAACAATTAAATTTGGCCAACTTAAATTAATTGCTTATAACTATTTGCCAATAGCTGGAAATAGTATGGGAAAAGGAATATCATCATTGTTGTTTTTATGTGGTGTTGGAGGACGTGGATCTGGTTCTGTGCAGCCCACCAGCCAGTAGGTGGTCACAGCACCTTTGCCTTTCAGCTCAACTTCACCGCGCAGCTCCATCTCGAAAGTGCCAAATTTATCAAAAATTGCTTTGGCTGCAGATGAGACATGAATTCTTAAGGCTGAGAGAGGAATTTGCAAAAAACAAACTTTAATAACAATGTTTTAATAATAGTCATATTATGCCAACTCACGCATGCCCGTAGACTCCATACGTGAAGCAGTATTCACCGTATCACCAAACAGACAATAATGCGGCATCTTTTGTCCCACTACACCGGCACAAACTGGACCCGAATGTATGCCTATACGTATTTTTAATTGATACTCTGGTCTGTGTTTAATACTGAAGCTTTTGACAGCATCCAAAATGGCCAGCGACATAAGACCTATCTCTCGAGCATGATTATCAGCATTGCGTTCGGGCAAGCCCGATACCACCATATAAGCATCACCTATAGTTTCGACTTTATAGACATCATAGAAACCTATAATGCGATCGAACGTGCTATAGAGATCGTTAAGAAAGTCTACCACCTCCATGGGACCGCTTTGCGCACAAAGAGCCGTAAAGCCCACAATATCACTAAAATAAATCGTAACACATTCGAATTGTTCCGGTTGCACCATTTCGCCGGCCAGCAGTTGAGTGGCCACAGGACGCGGTAGTACTTGGTACAATAATTCTTCGGTGCGTTTCTTTTCAATGCTCAGCTGTTCCGTTTTCTCTTCCACCAGACTCTCCAAATTGTTGGCATATTGTTCCATGCGTCGCAACAAGTCGTCCATGAGGTTCTCGCAAAAGCCTCTGGAAAATGTTAAAAGAAACGTTTTTCAAAGTTTAACTTATTGTCAGTTCATCAATATTGTATTCATTCGATCGTTTGCAGAAATATGTACATTTAAAACAAAAACAAATTTAACAGTTTTGTTTTTGTTACGTTTCATGCAAACGAAGAGACAAAACGACATCGATGAACTCGCACTTATTATAACCAATATGAAATCTTGAAATCGTCGAAGTGCCACGAATTTTGACTTGGCTTTATAACGAACATTCGCTGAGCAAGCGCTTATACAGATGATTTAGAACAGTTGCCCAACTTCAAATTGACTTACACATAAGGTCTGATCAAAAAAAATAACCCTTATTTTAAATTTTTTCAAAAAGGATTTATTTATTTATCTATAATACTAGATATAATACACTTATGCCAGCGATCTTTCCAATCCTCGAAACTCTTCAAAATAGCGCGTTTTGGTATCGCCAACAGCTCCCGATCTTTCCAATCCTCGAAACACTTCGGAATAGCGCTTTTTGGTATCGCCTGCAGCCCCCGATCCTTCCAATCCAATGCCAGTGCTATTTTCCAATCCTCGAAACACTTCCGAATAGTGCTTTTTGGTATCGCCAGTAGCTCCCGACCTTTCCAATCCTCGAAACTCTTCGGAATAGCGCTTTTTGGTATCGCCAACAGCTCCCGTTTCGACTTGTCTTTTATCTCTTCAATCGTAGCAAAATGCTTTCCTTTCATCGGTATCCTCAGTTTTGGGAAGAGGAAACAGTCACCGGCTGGTTGAGGCATGATAAGGGCATTGTTTTTGGCCAAAAACTTACGCACAAGCATTGATGTGTGGGCTGGTGCGTTCTCATGGTATAAAATCCTTGATTGCCTTTTCCTTAATTGTGGACACTGTGCATAACTTCAAGGTAGTATTCCTTATTGACAGTACGATCTTGTGGCAAGAATTCATGATGCACCACGCCATTGTAGTCGAAGAAAACAGTGAACAAAACCTTCACATTTGATCGAACTTGACATGCTTTTTTCGGTCTTGGCTCTTCTGGACGCTTCCATTGAGATGATTGGGCTTTGGTTTCAATGTTATAGTCATACGAGTACAACCATATTCGTTAGCAGTTATGACCTTTTGGAGGAAATCGGGATTGTAGCTGACGATGTTCAACAGCTCCTGAGCAATGTCCATGCGACGTTTTATTTGATCAAAATTTAACAATTTTGGAACAATCTTCGCTGCCGCAGGTTTCATGCCTAAAACATCCGTAAAAATTGCTGGGCATGAGCCAAACGAGATGCCAAAATCATCGGCAATCTCTTTAATAGTGATTCGACGATTATCCATAATCATTTTCTTCACTGCTTCAATATTTTCGTGGGTTGTCGACCGAAGTACGTCATTGACATCTTCTCGGCCTGCCTTAAACCGCTTATACCACAATTGAAGTTGTGCTCTGCTCATAGTAGACCCGCCAAACGCCACAGTCAATATTTTAAATGGCCTTGCGCAACAACTTAACACAGTTTGTTTGATCCATTTTTTCGAATAGTAAAAAAATGAAAAGTCGTGTTTTCATGACTTTTGATCTGGCAAAAACAAACTGACAATTCAAAACGGCTGATATTGCCAACATATATAAAGGCCGTTATTCACTATCCTACTCAATCGTACGATTCATTCACTGTAAATTGCTAGCTAAATCTGATAGGATTCTGTCCTACTTTAAAAAGTCGCATCAAAATTTGCCACACTATTATACTTTTGTAAACAATTTCAAAAAGGCAACCCTGATCGCATAGAATAAGATAAGTTTTTGAACATTTTCAAAAGATTAATTAGCAAATCGGACAGACTTGTCAAAAAGTCTTTCACACACATACACTTTTAGTCGAGAATATCACACGTTTTGGACACACATGTCATTTTTAACAGATCGTACGATTCAGTAGGATAGTGTATCATGGCCTTAACAGACATGTGTACCAACATAACAGAAAACAAAGCGAAAATCGAACATACGTAGCACACGAAATTTGAAATTAACGATTGATCAGACCTCGTATGTATTTATTTGTTGGCAAACAGTTTTTACTCGTGAACGCAATTATGAAACGAGTTCCACTTACTTCATGATTAATCTGACTGTAGAACGTATGGTGCCAAAGGCAGGTCTATCGTCTGGATTATCGGCCCAACATTTTTCCATTAGATCCAAAACATCGGGAGGACAATCTCTTTGGCCAACGAACGGTCTAAATGGTGGACACTCATGTGATTCCACTCGATTTAAAATAGTTTGAATATCCATAAATTGACGAGCCGTTTCATAGGGACCACCCCTCACCACTATTTCTTCCAAAATAATAGCAAACGAATAGACATCAGCCTTTTGAGTAGCCGGATTGCCGGGGAAAATTGTCAGAGGCAATAGCTCGGGAGCAATCCAAAGAAATTCTGTAATGAAAACTCAATAAATAATTATAAAATTTCTAAATTCTTCACTCACTATTAAAATAGTTTTGATCTTTTACGAATTCCGAGGGCGTAGTTAAAATCCTTAAACCAAAATCCGATATTTTCAATACGAAACGGCCATCAATCAGGCAATTGCAAGACCGTAGTTTTCCATGCACTTGAACATCGCTGTTGTGCAAATAAGCCATGCCCTTGACAATGTCATGTATCAGGGACATGCGAAAATTCCAATCCAATTGTATGGCCTCATTTTCTAAAACATCCTTCAGACTGCCCTTTGGACAGTATTCGGTTAATATCAGCACAGTGGGACGTGGCAAATCTATACATGCTCCCACAAAACGTACAGTATTCTCATGACTCACGTCGCGTGCCTGCTTGATTTCCCATAACAGGGTTGAAGTTATGTCCACTTTCTTCTTGTGTATCTTTTTGATGGCCACACGTTCACCTTTGAAAATGCCAATAGTGGTGAAGACTTGTGTCAGGGGCAAAGATGTACAGCTGGCGATGGAAGCTCTGCCGGAATGTATGCCATATTGTTGTAGGGAAAAATTCTTAAGAGAACAAAAAAAAAAGGTTCATAACAATCAAATTGTTGCCTTAATACCCCATTTACACAAGCAAGTACAAGTGCAAGTAACACACAATGCATTGAAATTTTTTTTTTCTAATACCATCATACTTCTGCAAGCTCACTTGCAAGAGATTATGATTGCCAGTAATTTTTTTTTTACTTGCATGTCGGTAAAATAACAAAAAGCAAAAACAGAGTTACCGCATAAAGTTCATATTTTAATTTTAATAGATAACTTAAAAGGCATGATTTCTTTTTTTATCTTACATACCATACCGCAAAATAAGACTAAATATAAAAAAGGTTGAAGTAAAACATGGCTTTTATGGATTCTTAATATAAATTTACTATTTATTTGATAAAAAAAAGCTATTCGTATAATTTCAAATGCCGCCGAGTACCCTTTCTACAATTTTAAAAAATCGGGAGATTATTAGCAACACTAAAGCTTTAAAGTGCAAAAGAGCAATGTTTATCTAAATGGTTTACACAATCTCGAAATGAAACAAACAAAAATTGCACAATAGTTCACTAAAATGTAAAAAAAAAAAAATATTAAAAACATAATTTTTTTATTTACCTCCTACATAGTATTATCGTGTAAAATAGAATTTGGACAAAAAAAAACCTGTAGTTATAATGAACTTCTTTCGTATTTGTTTAAAATTCGTTATACCAAGGTTTCACAATGCATATGTATAACGAATCAATATCTATAACGAAGTATTTTTCGATCCCCTCTAGATCCGTTATATCGAAGTTTCACTGTATATGCATTACATTGTACTGGAACTAGGAAAATAGGAAGGGGAAATAGAGAACGTTTGCAAGCCCTTGATAAACAAAGAATTTATAACATAAACCAGAACATTTAATTGCTGCTAATTTGTCTCTTTTTAACAGTTGCTCCATCAGCTGATTTGGGCTATTTTCAAAAGTCACTTTTTTCACCTCTGTAAGGTAAGCTCTGTGTTGCAGATGGAAAAATATACGAGCAAAAAATCAATCAGCTGTTAACTTGCAGTGACTTTAATTAGTCGATTTTTGCGTTGAAGTTCTGACACTTTTCACCACTACGTTTCCTTTAATGCCTGAAATTGTTCGCTTACCTCCGCATTTAGTTTCTGCAAACCCACTTTACTGCCATATAAACGGCCCACTTCCAATAAAACATCATCAGGTCGTACTCTCCAGGACATATTGTTCAGCTCGTTATTCAATTTCATTTGTCTAAATAAAAATATATTTTACTATTTTATATTTACTTTAATTGCAATTAAATAACGAATTAAGCAAAACAAAAAAAGCTGTGAACAAGAACTAGAACAGAGCACAAGAAAGCTCACTTCAGTGTTCAATGAACTCGCAAAATAAGCAAATGCTAATATATAATCACAGCTTAGGAACAATATACTTTTTCTACCCTCGCATTTCTGCAAAACAATTTGAAAAATATATCCCGACTCACACAGATAAACTTTTGTTGAAGAAACTTCAGACAATTCTCTTTTGAGGTTAATTCAATGTTCACACAGAGCAACCAGTTTCAATTACTTTCCTATTCTTAAAGTCCATATGATACTTCATTTTTCTTTCATTAGCAATTGCTAAAAATAATCAAATATACAAAACGTAAACAAAACTGACATCTTTTCTCTGAGTGTTGTATTCTTTTTAATGCAAGAAAGCGCTACGAAATAAAAATGTTCCAAAAAAAAAAGCGTTAAATCGCAAAAATTGTCCATAAACCGCTGACACAAGTTTGAAATATAAATTTTAAGTTGAAAAATTTTACATTTTTTCTGACATAACCAGATTTTTATCGATAACTTCAACAAAAATGTTGACAGTTTTGCATTTATCTTAATCTAGCTGAACTCTTTGCACATACTAAATTCTACTATTACATTATATTTGCACTGTTCTCCAAAACTTAAACAATGCAAGAAAAATGCAGTGTCATACGGGCAAAAGGTACGGTCAGATTATCAAATATTAGCCGCCAACTAACAGGACCACTATTCTCTTGTTGTGGTCAAGCACATGGATACCAGCAACTAAAAATGCATATTCATACGTATGTACATATGGACACAATAACAAACGCCAAGGAAATGCAAAATTCGAGAAAGAAGAGCAAAAACATTAAATTTCACAAGAGCATAAAGTTTTCTTTGGTCAAAGAAGACATACATACATATGTATTTCGAAAATATTTTTATTAACCAATAAAATTTTAATTTTTCAATGTATCAGCTGTTGCAAAAACCTTATGTAAATTGACTAGAAGGTTTAAAAAAACACATGGGAAACCATGCCGTGTGGCGGGTACTTGAGTAAATTAATTCAAATTTGCCATACAAAAATTTTCTTAATAACCGCTGCAGACACACATTATTATTTTCTTTAATACGCACATACATACATATGTATGTATGTAAATGAAAAATAGATAAAAAATAAATTCTAGCTGTCACTATTTAGCGTTTGAATTTTTGCAATATCATTCACACTCAATATAATTAAGAACTATTTGAAAAATAAAATAATTTTCTGTAATTGGAAAAAATACTTACTTGCACATTAAATAAACCACCAAAAACGTAAACCCCAAAAAGATGGCGGAAGCGAACATGGCGTACATGATAATTAACTCTGAAATAAATATATAATATACATATGTACAAGAATTTGTCAAGATATTGTGCCATAGTTTATTCAGCTTTTGACATGAGGAAAAATATTCCCACCACCACACTAATCAGTCCCAGGGTGAAAATTAGGTAAAATTAGCTGTAACTTTTAAGCCATTATGACTGCGTTGGAATAAAAAAGCGATAAGTCCTGGGTGCATAAAAGTAAAAACCACGAAAACTCTCTTATGTTTTCATCACCTGCAAGTGGACTCTATAAGTTTTATTACGATAATCGTATCGCTGAATTAATTATGACTGGTTTAGGCTCCACGGACCCAGTCTAGGCTCCGTGGAGCACACAATTATAACGATATCTTATCCAGTCCTCTATTCTGTAATATTTTTGAGCGATATTCGATGCTAACTAAAATCAGCTGTTGCAATTATTGCCCATTATCAATATTGTAACAACCAATATTTACCCCTGGTCTATTTAACCAGTAAAGTGTATTTTGGGTTTAAGGTGTAAGCCAATAAATCACTTTATTTTACTAACTTTATGAAAAACAAAATAATATTTTAAAAACATTAATTCAGGTCCAAAAACGAACCTTTTCAAAAAATTTTTGTTGTATTTTTCAGCTGTCTATATGCCGACGACATTAAATAATTAAGTTCATATTTGAATATTTTAAAAACATTTTAGTCCAAGAATTATCACAAATACAGCTGTTTACCATCGTTAAATTTGTATTACAGAATCATACAACCGTTATTGCAAGCGGTGAATAATTGTGTAGAAAAAATTGCGATTATCGGTTCGTTAAAAGTAGCAAAATCGAATTACTGTTCCATTCTTTTGACGCGATTTGGCAAATATATTTAAAACAATAGCGCAGTTCATTATTTGGTGCAAATGTCTTGCGTAAGTGCGAATGCAAGAAATCGTTGCTTTTTCTTTGCAACCCAACAACAAAATATACAAGGTTGCACTCGCAATATTTTTGCATTTACGCACCGCTAATTACGTGTTGCTTTTTTCGCATGAGTATTGCGTTTGCAACACTGACACTCGAACAGCTGACATTTTAAAACAAAGCAAACAAAAAATAGTAGAGATGAAGCCAGCAGCAGTTACCAAAAAAAAAATAAAACGTGAAAAATTAAAAATTGTGTATTAATTTATCAGCTGTTATTTGGAGTGCAATAAAATTTGCAAAGTTGTTAAAAAGGGTGCTCAATATCAGTTGCAATATAATCGCAAACGCAAATAGTCGCAACCAAAAACGCACCAAACGCTGAGTACCGCTAATAAATTATTCACAAATAAAAAACCACCAAACACAGGGTTGGTCAGTTTTGACAGACATGCATAATCATAGATGAAGGGTGAAACTAAAAAAACCCACTTTTTATAAAAATACTTTTATTTCCAACTTGTCTTACCATTTCCATGACACTCGGGTGAATTGCCCAAGAACCCACATTTCGGTATATCCGATGGAGGAAACTCACGACCACCAGGCCAATGAATTTTCTTGCCGTGAACGGCAGAATAGTTTCTGAAAACAAACAAATTTACTCATTATTATTTGAAATAATAAGCTAATTTGCTGAGATATCTTATGGAAATGAAACTTTTCCCACCTATGCAAACCATAATAATGAGCCACCACAGCAAATTTGCCATTTATGGGATCCAAGTCCAATATTGAATAATCAGCATCACGATCGCCATTGTCATCTATCCTCACATGACCTGTAATGCCATGAAAATCACGATTCCACATGCGCCGTGTGATGGCCATGCCATCACGTATGTCTTCGCCTTCGGTTAAAGTTTCATTTAAGGCCATTCCCAGCAAATACACACCATCATAGAAAGCGCCAATGAAAAAATTTACCTTTTGTCAATGATTTCATTACTATAGTGACTGCATCTCAGTAATTTTATGAAACAAACCTCTTCGCCCTCGCTGAATGTATAATTGTAATTTGTCAAAGCCATTTCTCTGACATTTTCCGAAAACCCCTGGTATTTGGGACTGGATGGCTGTAAAAGTGAGACACGTAACAAAGCTTCATAAGCTTTACGAGCTCTACTATCATCTTGATCGCCCAATTCCCAATCATGATCGCCCCAATAAGAACTCTGGGAAAAATGATTAAAAGTAATCAGATTAGATTTTATAGCGCGTGCGCACAATACAGTTTGCTTTACATTAACGATATTAAGAAACTGATTGATAGAATAATTAAAACTTTGTATGATTACACTACACAACAAATGGAAAAAAAATTTTCTGACCACAAAAGTCATGAAAATTTCAAATTCTATGGACAGTTTCTTTTTTAATTTTTTTTTTTTTCCTAAAATATGAGATTTTCGTAAAGGTTGATCCAGACCTCTAGTCATAACTTAGAAACGGCCTGTCCGATTTCTTCATGTAATACGTCAAAAAAAATATAAATTATGCCAGTTTTAAGATTTGCTAAAATCATTTTTTGGTGTCGTTAATAATTTTAGAGATATTAGGAAAAAAATAAAAAAAAATAATAAATTTTTTTTGAAAAATTGCAAAATTTTTGTTTTTGGAAAATTTATAAAAATTATAAATTTGCAAATATTTTTCAGCTTTTTTTATTTATTCATAATAGCAATAAAATGCAACCTCATTTATTAACATCTGTGTTAATGTTTATTTTATTCCCGAAAACGCAAAAATACCCATTTTGGCAAAAAAAAACACACTTTTTTTCTGTCATTGCCCTAAACTGAAGCAATTGCTCATTTCAGTAGCATGCAATAGATACATATCAAAAAATAATTAAATAGTTATGTTCGTTATAAGCTACAATAACAAGTAGATATCGTATTTTCGCACCCTTTTGCTACCTGCTACCTGTATACTCCTGCCAAAGTACACACTTTCACCAAAAAAAAAAAAAAAAAAAACCCCCCTCTTCTTGCCGTTATTGCCAAAAATTTTAACAATAGCTTGTCTTAGTGGCATGCAGTAGGTACCTGGGTATATCTCAATGAATAGTCTGGATCAACCTTTACGAAAATCTTATATATCAGAAAAAAAAAATTAAAAAAAAACTCATCCCTAGAATTTGAAATTTTTATGATTTTTGTACTTTTGTTTTTTTTTTTTGTTGCTGTTGGGTAGTGTTACTATTGAGAAAGTGAGTAAGGAAAAATAAAATTTGAGTGAAATTGGGTTAGCCCATTAGGGTGCTGACGAACAGCGTGGCGACTCAGAAACATGTGGATGTCCACCGTGCTAAATTTATTTTACCTTTATTGTTTAACCCCCTAATTCATAAAAATTATTACAGGCTTATAAGACTATTATTTGACATATTTGTATGGAAAATCTGTCAAATAAGAGCTTTATAAACCTGTTATAATTTTTATGAATTAGACGGTAAGAATATTTATGAAGTAGCAGCAGTTTTTTTAAAAAAACAAACTTAAAAGCCTGTAAAAAACATTATAAATATAAATATTTTGCAAAAAAGTTCGATAAAATAAAAATAATAGAAACAAAAATTAAAATACAACTTTTTTACTCTTTTTAAATGTGTAAAGGTTTTCTTGGACGTCTTGTGTATTTTTTGATATACTTACGTTTATCTTTTGCACCCGCTACAACATACATATAACCCTGTTCTATGCACAAAAACTACATTTTCTGTTTACCTGAAATATTTCCACATCCAGAAAAACCCAATCGCCATTAGTCATGCCCAAAGCATAAGCAGCCAGCATAAATTTTCGTACCAAAGTTCCCCGAACGGACAAAATAACAACTGGAAGTACAACCGAATACATTTCTCAAATGCTCACCAAGTTATAGAAACGATCAATCATATGTACCTCTCGCATACATGCTGGCATCTCTTAAATACAATTCGTATGGCTCCTGTTCGTTGCCATTTAATTCACGTACAAATTTCAATAGGCCTTCTTGCCTTAAACCATATTCCAAATTCTTGCCCACCGTTAGCGAGAACAAATCGGAGCGATCCACTAAGAGGGCAACATGTTTCCAATTGAATTGGCGAAATACACTGGCAAAAACTAATTTTAAACGGCACTGGCAATAAGACATGCGTGTTAAGGTGGGATATTTTGTTTTGTCCTTAAACATGCCCTGGAAAGTATTAAAAGAAAGAAGGCAAAAGTGAATTTTTTTTTTCACCCCATTTTGATTACAGGATTATATGAATCCTTCAGTATTATAATCCTTGATTAATTATAACCCTTAATTAAACCGGAAGGCTCACCAGCTTTGCCGGACTACAAAAATTACCAATTTTCCGTCAAATTCCATGAAAGTGGCAGCCTTTCGGTGCTCGAGCATCCAGTGAAGGACAGCAAACATGGAAATAGTTATATAGCTTTCTCTGTTGGTAGACTCTGCAAATCTAATGCAAACAAAACAGCTTTACAAGCACACAAATAATAATTAGCGCAGTTCATTATTTGGTGCAATTGTCTTGCGTAAGTGTGAATGCAAGAAATCGTTGCTTTTTCTTTGCAACCCAACAACAAAATATACAAGGTTGCACTCGCAATATTTTTGCATTTACGCACCGCTAATTACGTGTTGCTTTTTTCGCATGAGTATTGCATTTGCAACACTGACACTCGAACAGCTGACATTTTGAAATAAAGCAAACAAAAAATAGTAGAGATGAAGCCAGCAGTAATTACCAAAAAAATAAAACGTGAAAAATTAAAAATTGTGTACTAAGTTATCAGCTGTTATTTGGAGTGCAATAAAATTTGCAAAGTTGTTAAAAAGGGTGCTCAATATCAGTTGCAATATAATCGCAAACGCAAATAGTCGCAACCAAAAACGCACCAAACGCTGAGTACCGCTATTATTTGTATCTAATATTTTATTTTCATTGAGTACACCACTAGCTGTACATGGAATATGTTTAAATCTTAGTTTGCAAAGCTTCTCATTCATGTTTTCTACTTTTTTCGTAAAAATTACAACAAAACCAAAATTTTTCCAAACACTTTACCACAACATTTTTTCATTGTTTATGTTTGTTTTTGTGTACACTAGTTGGTCTCATACACTCATGTTGCTACGATTTCCTGTACTGCTCACTTCTGACTGGCCCCCAAACAAATGATATGGCCACTTAACAAAAGTCACTTTTGGGATATCTGTTCTAAATTGTCCTTGTAATATTTTCAAAGAAACTGCTCAACATTGAAAAAAGCACGGCATTCTCGAGACTATGTCTTAAGCGTTATCGCTTGCGACTTGTTTTACGCTTATACATATTTAGTTTTAATACAAACGTAATTGGTCCTGAGAACTCTCTCCGTCTTTCTTGCGTGAAAATGAGTGATTGAAAACATGTTCCTAGAGAGCGGGCATGACGTGAGGCCCAAAAAAAAAAAAAATTGTCGTGCTTGCAAGTGTGTGAGCAAAATTATTCTGATCGCCAGGGTGCGTGACGTGAGCCACATCGCGCACATAACAGGTTGATTCTCTTTAATAATCCCTATGGAAATAATTCTGCAATTTCTAAACGGGAAAACCGATTGTAATAAGCTGATAAGATTTAATACATGAAACCCCGTAATTCCCAGAAAAAAATCAAAAAAATCCCAAAAATGGAATTTTTTAATATTTTTGCTGTAATTTTTGTAATTTTGGCAAGGTGTAGCTGGAAGTATGGTGAATTTTTTTAAAGCATGCTAGGCTTTAGGATCGTATACACAATTCTTTATTTCATATGGCTTCGTCTGTGCTGTCCCTGTTGCTGAACTTTTGTAGTGTACCTGTTGAAAACCCATTATATTATCCCGCAATTTGACTGCCAGTTTTTTTATGCTCCAAAAACGTTCACTTCAATTGCACAACATCACGGTTTTATGTTTTAATATTAGACATTGATTTGTTTGTATCAACTAGTTACTTGGCGAACACGTGTGTTTTCATTTCTATTTTGAGTTGCGTAAAACCTTAGTCATGACACTGACTTTGACTCTGAATAACTGCGCAAAGACCACATTGATGCGAAAGCTCTAAAGGCATTAACAAACACAGGAGTACAAGTGCCAAGGAAACAGCACCACGAAGTTATTTGTTTACATTTTTGCGGTAGACGAGTTAATGGTTTTCTTTTTTTCTTCATTTGCCAGTAAAGTAAATAACAGTTATAGTTTAAAAATGATCTTCTTTATACAACAAGTTTAGTGAGACGCATTAAAAAGCTTATTACTTTAAAATATTTAAAAATATTAAAGAAAGAACTGCCACTCAGAAACAAAAAGAAGTTCAAACGTCGTAAAAATGGTAGATTTTATAGTCGGGGGAGATTTTAATTAATAGGTCTTTCATTTTAACTCAACCTAGAGTGGAATCATTACAACTGTTTGTCACTTAAAAATATATTAAAGCATTTTCATACATATATTTCATACAATAACTTGTTGACGCGTGTTGCGATTCCACAGCTAATTTTGTATTCAAGAATCACACTTAACACCTCAATCCCTCCACACTTCTTGCACGACTTTTATTGCTGCATGTTCAAACATCGCAAAAACGACTCTTCAAATTATGAAATTCTTACATTCACATGTAATTACTTATTTTGTTTATTTGCAAACGACATGTTTTGTGGATTTTAGTGATAAATTAGTTCTAATATATTCTGCATATACTTATCACTTCATACATACATATGTATGTGGGTTTGTGCATACATACATATGTACATATTTCGTTACTTACCGTGCTTTCATTTTTCCATTTGTGTATTCTGCCTAAAATGCCAGATGTTACAGTCAATTCCCCTTCAGATGGAGGCTAAAAAACGTAAATTCGAAAATAATAATAACAATGAAAAGATATTTTTTCAATTCTATAAGCATATATATGTATGTATATGTACTCGTATATGTGTATGCAAATGTATATCTATATGCACATGTATATGTATATGTGTATGTAAATTTATATGCAAATGTATATGTATATGTATGTATATGTATACATATGTATATGTATATGTATATGTATATGTATATGTATATGTATATGTATATGTATATGTATATGTATATGTATATGTATATGTATATGTATATGTATATGTATATGTATATGTATATGTATATGTATATGTATATGTATATGTATATGTATATGTATATGTATATGTATATGTATATGTATATGTATATGTATATGTATATGTATATGTATATGTATATGTGTATGTGTATGTATATGTGTATGTATATGTGTATGCATGTACATATATGTAAGCACCTATACTTTTGCATGATACAATTAACAAGGTAGCCTCGTCAGCTAAACCGTTAATCATCTGACTACTTTAGGTTGTCAAGAAATTGCAGAGATGAAAGGCAGCCAAAACGAGATAGCAAATCTGCATAAGCTCAGTGCGTCTCTCTTCTGTAAATGTAGAAGTGCCGTCTTTTTGACAGTTTGCATAAGTTGTACAAAAACAAAATGCATGTTATTTTTATTGAAGTTGTTCTTATTGCAGCGAAAAGGTTACCTTGTTAGTTGTATCATGTACTTTTGCAGTTATAACAATTTGTATAAAAAAATTTTGGCTTATTTAGCGTGTAAACACAATCCAAAGATAACATTCTGAATTTTCGTATTATTGTTTCTAAAGCTAGGTATAATAGACGATTGTAAGATCTTACAATTTGTCAGAAAATGTATAGAATATTTTTAACCAATCGTGAGAACTTCCAATTTCTTCCTGACAATATTGTAACAATTAATTGTCAGTTAACAATTAATTGTCAGTTAACTGTCAATCGTCTGAACACTTTGGCATCATCATTGCTAGTACATTGTCAGGCATTGGCATATTGTAAGATGCATAAATTCTCAATACCTTACAATGGCGACGTTGTCAGAGTGATGCCAAAGAATATTAAAGAAAAATGTGTGTGTACAAAAGGGAGAGAAAAAAAGAGGAGGAGAATAGTAAAAATATGAATACGAGAGGTAAAAAGTTGCAGAAAAGAGAATAAAAAAATTAAAAACATGGTTATTGAGCGAGAAAAATAAAGAATGAATAATGCCATGTGTGTGTGTATATATGTATTTTGATAATGACAATTGGCTGGCAATTTTTGATACGTAGAAAATATTACATCCGTGTAAGCTGACCATTTTCGTTGGTAGCTAAATTTATTGTCAGACAATTGTCTGGCAATGAAATTGTAAGATTTTCTTGCAATTGTCTGAACTGATAATTTTCTTAATGCTGACAATTGTGCATTTCTAGTAGATTGCCAGTACGTTGTTAGGTCTTACAATATTAGCGCAGTTCATTATTTGGTGCAAATGCCTTGCGTAAGTGCGAATGCAAGAAATCGTTGCTTTTTCTTTGCAACGCAACAACAAAATATACAAGGTTGCACTCGCAATATTTTTGCATTTACGCACCGCTAATTACGTATTGCTTTTTTCGCATGAGTATTGCGTTTGCAACACTGACACTCGAACAGCTGACATTTTAAAACAAAGCAAACAAAAAATTGTAGATGTGGAGCCAACAGCAATTACCAAAAAAATAAAACGTGAAAAATTAAAAATTGTGTATTAATTTATCAGCTGTTATTTGGAGTGCAATAAAATTTGCAAAGTTGTTAAAAAGGGCGCTCAATATTAGTTGCAATATAATCGCAAATGCAAGTAGTCGCAACCAAAAACGCACTAAACGCTGAGTGCCGCTATTGTAAGATCTGACAACCGTCTACACGAAGCTTAATTCTACTAAATAAAGTATATACACTCAGAAAACGTTGTCTGTATTGTTTAGCTAATAACACTCTAAAACAAATGAAACTTCATTTGAAAACCGTCCTACTTATTTTTCATTTAAATTTACTAATTACTTCATTTGAATTTAAATGTTAAAAAATCTGCGCAACCCAATCGATAAAAATAATGATTTTTCCTTTATTCCGACTGTCAAATAATTAATGCGTAATTAACTTGTAAAAAAAAAATTTTTATTTTCTAGATGGTGACTTTTCTATTTCATTTTATTTAATTATAGTTTTCTATCTGTATTAATTTCTTTTTCAATTCGCTTATTTAATTTCTGTACCACAAGGTATCTGCTGAGATTCGAACATGCAACATCTCGAAAGCAGCTCTTCAGATGAACGACATGCAGTAGAATTGGCTAGAAATAGAAAAATAATGGGGGACACTTCCAACGCTTTGGAAAAGGATATATGTATGTACATACATACATACATATGTATATAAAAACAGAAAGTTGCTTACAGATTTATAAACAACTGTGCAGTACAGATGAGCTGCTGCAACAGTGCACACATGGCAAATCTATAAAATTTGCCAAAAATTCACCAACATTAAGTTATCGTAAATTAAAAAAAAAAAAATACTTACATTTTCCTATCTTTTCTTTTTGGAAAGCTAAATTGCATTCGACAAAATAATTCTTGAGCAACGAAATTTTCGACAGTGTTACCTCAACTCATAATACCAATTTCATATTCGCTGTTCGTTACTCAGCGAATATACAATATATAAATTTTTCAACTTTGCTAAAAATCTCAAACAGCTGATGGTTTGCACTGTCTGATGACTGAAGTTCAAACTCAAAATTGTTTCGTTCAAATGTGATTTAAGTATTCAATTTATTTAAACGTTAATTAATTCAAGCTCAAAGATCAACTTGCGCTGATTTCTTGAATATAAAAATTATAGTTTTGATCACCAAAAAAATTTGTGGGAACCACAGTGCGCCGTCAAGACTCCAACAGTTGACAGCTTCAATGTGCTCAAAAATTAGACAGCCCTATGAGATTTTCACCCAAACAGCGGGACGGCATAACTTATACTCAAATAAAGAAAAAATCAAATATATTTGTTACTTTTCTAAGAACAAACTTTACAAAATTTTCCATTCTATTTCTTCTCTTTCTTTGTAAAACCCATTCTATCGTTTATTCTATTCACGTGTTTGTTTGGAAACAAAAATATATTTAATCATGTTAAACATAAAAGTAATTCAAATATAATTGCTCCCGCACAGACAATTAATTTCCAATTCAACTTGATTTAAGTCTACGAAACACTGGCGAACAGAAGTTGAGTTAAAAAAAAGCACACAGAAATATGCATGACATACATACATACATACATACATACCTGATCTCCCATGCCAGTTATAATGGGTGAATTCCAATAGGCAGCCAAGCGAGCAACAGGTTCTAAAGCAAAAGCACATGCTGGTCCTATAAAAGCAATCACGTCATCCTTAAAATGCATATCAGCTGCCAGGCCAGGAGCCTTGGCACCCGAACAGGAAGGATAACTTGAAAACAAAAAAGCAAACGTGAAGAAAGCAAATATTTTAATTAATTTAACACAGTAGACAATTTATCCAGCAACAACAAAAGCTGGTGGAATAAAGAAGACATTAATTTTCCAATAATTACTTGTATTGTTGGTTTATGCTGTTTGTTACAAATTATACTCGTACATAAAACCCTGATTTCTTGAGACAAATGGCATTGAAAGTGTTCACGGTATCCTTAAGATACAAAAAGCCAAAGCGTTTAAATTTGAATTAAGAGTACAACAATTAAATACAAACAATTAATTTTCAGAAATTCTTAAGCCATAAAAATGTTTTTTATACACAAACAAAAGGGACGAGCAAAGTAATTCTTATTCCTTTGGCATTAAAAGTGAAAGCAACAGGTCTAGTTGAACATTATCTTCTTCCCCCCCCCCCTCCCCCCCTGTGGCTCAATGTCAATAAAATGGTTTCTGCTTAAATATTTCTTTAAGGCCAGAGGCACGTTCATTGAAATAAGAAAATCTGTGTGTATGCATAGCAACACCAAACAATATAATACATATATTTGTTCTTAATGATCTGAAGAAATACATATAAAGGTAAACCCTTATATTAAAGGACTTTAGTGACGCAGTGAAGAGGCTGGCTCGGACAAGAAGAGCTCCATACTACAGTGCAATAGTATTTGTATGGAAATGACATATACATACATATCTAGGGGTCAGTGCTAATTTTTGAAATATCAACGTCTATCTATTTACAACATGTGGTTTCGTTCTAACAACTCTAATTGCGAACTTCAGTGTTCAGATGAGTATGCAGGTCATACGGGACAGAAATGTTTGTGAATTCCATTTCGGTATGCCCAAAAGCTTAGGAAACTAATAGTCAGATAGAAATTATGTACACCCAGCTAAAAGCATTAAAACGACGATGGCATGAGAAAAATTATGAAAATTACAATAGCAAATAAAAAATGTCCACAAATGTCTCGTACAGATGATAGTGTACCACACACCCTACCACCACAACACTACGGCGCCAAAAACTTTGTCAGTCTGTCTTTCAATTGACAAAGTGTGAAACCCCAATTAGTGTTTATTTACATACGTACTTATGCCGCTTAGGCGGCAATACTTTACGTACGTAAAATTACAGAGAAAATATTCTGACATTCCAGTCGTACTTTAAAACATGGCAGTAAAATCATAAATATAACAGATTCAAATGATTCGTAAGATGAACACATGGCGTGTAACTAAAAGTTGTTTTGAAAAAAGAGCCATATGACGACCAAATTTTGTATTTTCTCTCAATTTCTCTACGTTTCATTACATACCCAAACAAGAACAGGGTCGGTCATTTGATGCATCATCATTCATCAGGGTTTCTAGCATTTTCTTAACTTGGGGGGTTACACGATCAAGTTTTGCCTTTCAAGTTTTAATACATTCACACTTTTTTACTAATACACTCACAATTTTGGAAATTGACGCAAACTTGATGACAATTTTCGCTTTCCATAGAGAGCATCAAGTCACAATCAAGAAAACAGCTGACAACAATTTTTTTTCGTTCTTTCTGTAAATATTTTTTTGTTTTGTTTGAAAGTTGCAATTAAAAGTGATAAAAATTAAACAGATTCAAGCTTAAAAATAGAAATAAAAATGTTTACGTGCAAAACCAACAAATATAATGATGTGCTGCGATTTATAGAGCTATACAAAAGCCACGAAGTTCTGTGGAATAAGGGCTTCGCCCAGTATTTCCTTTCTGCCCTCTGGTTTTTTTCTTCTTCTTTTATTTTCTTTATTTCTGATAGTATGTACTTTTAATGAAGCAGCTATTTTTAATTTTCTTCTTGACGGCATCTTGAAAACGAATTGTTATGAAATTGCGTGCAGCCTACGTCACAGCTATCAATTTTATTGAATTTTACTGCTTGTTAAAAAAATTTGGTCGTGTAACTGCAGTGTAAGGGCAAAATGAAAACACTGATGTAAACAATCGTGTACGTGTGATTTCTTTTTCAAACCAGCGTTACCACCTCAGCAAAGTGATCATTCAAAATCTTTTTTTTTTCAAAATGCCCAAAAATTACATATAATATTATTTATTTTCTCATTATTAAATAAAAATAGAGTTTTTTCAAAAAAAGAGAGATATATTAAACTGTTTTAGAATAGAGAATATAATAAACTGTTTTAGAGATACATTTAGATAAAATTAAATGAAAAACAGTAGTCAGTAGCAGTTCTAACAATAGAAAACTAAATCATATGGAAAAAAAACTTCGGCAGCACCATTTGTTTTAAAGTAAAAAGGACAAATGAACATTAATGCATAAACTTAATTCCAAATGAAATTACCACATTAATACGGGAAAATATAAATATTAAAAAAATCGTTGTAATGGCAACGCTGAAAGCTTTAAAATGGCTTTGCATGTGTTAGTAATTATGTTATGAATGTGTTAGTTTCCATCAGCTATTTCTTGCAGGGTACTAAAGTACCGGGCACACCGAGCTTTGCACGGAAATATCAAATTAACAGTCATAACAGGCCATTAGAGAGATCTCTGCTGAGCGGATTAAATCACACACAGTTTGGGATTGCAAAAACGCTATTAAAAATTACTCGTTTCAGGGTGAACTGCGCATCATATGGGTACCAGGGCAAGTGGGAACAACTGAAAATGAGAAAGCCAACTCTCTTAAGTCAAGAGCAAAAGAGCTACGCAACATGATGCAATTAAATCTGAGCTAAAGAATTGGACACATAGAGCCCATTTAACTCTTTGGAATAAAGAAACCGGGGGAACCAATGCAAGAATCCTATGGGGCGATCCAGACGAGGAAAAAATTCCTTAGACTTAACAAGCGCGAAATAAGTAGAAAAATGAGAGTTATGACAGCTCACTCTTAGCTACTGGCACGTTGGAATAGAGGAAGGATATAAATGTAGAGCATGTAGGGAGAAGAGCGAGATACTAGAGCACTATTTATGCCAGTGCCAAGCCTTCCCACAAATACGCTCCCGATAACTTGAGAGAGACACCTTACCAGACATAACCCAATCACGGGACATTTTCTGGAGGTAATTAAGGAACTTTGTCAATTACATGGAACTCGTATAGGCCTATGGGTCAAACTATTAATGGTTAAATCCAGCGCAAAAAAAGCCTACACTTATTTAAGTGTATGTCGCAAGACATAGGCAAACCAACCCCTCCAATCAACCTCACCAAACCTAACCCAAAGAACTTAAAAAAGCTCTCATCCAAGTGAATGCAAAAGTACAGCTGTTTACAATCATTAAAAGTATATCATAAAATCACACAAACGTTGCTGCAAGCGATAAAATATAAAGAAAAAAGTTAATTAAAAGTAATTAGTGCTTTCTATTTGAGAACTTACATTATTTGGAATAAAAATTTTGTACTGCTGCACAAAATGCGTAGTGTCTACACTTGAAATGCGGTATAAAACAACCATATGAAAAAGGTGGCCAGCCATTCCATTACACATTATTCACTGTGCACTTAAAATAATTTCTTGCTTTGCCGCCATACATTTTATTCGATCACTTACGAATTTATTTTCTTCTTTCCATAGAAAATTAAGTTTTATTTCTTTGTTAGTATTTTCTTTCTCTCCTAAACCAATTTTTAAGTTCTTTGAAAGCAATGGTCCTTGTGTTTTAAATTAAGAAATTAATGATACACCGCGGCAGTTAAATAAGAAAATTGCAATAAAAAACGTCTGAAAAAATTATGAAAAGCGCAAAACTAGTAAAATTGCTGTAAAAACAAATTTTAAAAAATGCTTAAATAAATTTAAATGAAATTACAGCTTCGAACTGGATAAACACGCGACAACACTTTTTTCAAGTTCTTTCTGGCATTACAATTTGTATTTGGGGTGGTAGCTAAAGACCATGATTGGCAAATATAATACCGTGAGAGGCATGAAGGTTGGATCGTATTGATGGAAAGATTTATATGCTACCAAAATATTATCCAATTACAAAGCATTACTGGCGAACGAAGACCATGAATATGTGGCATCATCCCGATTTGAAGCCTGTCATTTCAATTGGTGACATTTCATTATCTAACGCTGTGTCTACATTAGACAGTACTGTCAAGACAGTAAATAATAACTGCCTAGTGTAATTTCTCGATTTCGAATCAATAATTTGGATTCCTCTATTTCGACGGCTTGCGTTCGCATGAGCTTACGTCATGAAATTTTTTTCATTTATTTTAGAGACATACCAGATCGTCAAATTATTGATTGTTTATTAACACTGCAGTTCGTACGATCAAGTTTTGCTATCAAGTTTTTTTCACATATGTACTGCTCGTCAAAATTCAATACAAATGATAGCTGTGACGTAGGCTGCACGCAATTTCTTAACAATTCGTTTTCAAGATGCCATCAAGAAGAAAATTAAAAATAGCTGCTTCATTAAAAGTACTATCAGAAATAAAGAAAATAAAAGAAGAAGAAAAAAACCAGAGGGCAGAAAGGAAATACTGGGTGAAGCCCTTATTAGTAAGAAGGTTGGTAAATATTTAAAAATTATAATGAATGTAGATATGCTCTATAAATCGCAGCACATCATTATATTTGTTGGTTTTGCACGTAAACATTTTTATTTCTATTTTTAAGCTTGAATCTGTTTAATTTTCATCACTTTTAATTGCAACTTTCAAACAAAACAAAAAAATATTTACAGAAAGAACGAAAACAAATTGTTGTCAGCTGTTTTGTTGATTGTGACTTGATGCTCTCTATGGAAAGCAAAAATTGTCATCAAGTTTGCATCAATTTTCAATATTGTGGGTGTATTAGTAAAAAAAGTGTGAATGTATTAAAACTTGAAAGGCAAAACTTGATCGTGTAACCCCCAAGTAAAGTATTGACAAAAACTACTAAATTGTTCTTGTATAAATACAACCCTTCTTAAGACTGGTCAGCTGTATTTGACAAGCCAGAGCAAATACATACATAAATAAGTACAAAATAAAACAGCAAAGATCTTGAAAGTGAGGAAATAGTTTTTGTGGTGTTTTAAAATTTAAAAGTATTTTGTTATAAAAATTTAATAAGTAAATTATGGACTTGACCATCGCCCTACATTTTGTAGACACCAAGAAAGAGGGTAGTGAAGAAGTGCAGATTGTTGATTTTTTTTTTTTTTTTTCATTAAACTCCTTGATGCACTGAACACTGTTATTCCTCTGGTAAACTCAGGATTTTCTTCCATCCAGTGAACAAGTGCCAGCAACTGTTTTTTAAACTTATGCAAAACTGTTCAGGAAAACTACATACATATAATAATTTGTTTCACATATTTACTAAATAAAATAAAAATTTAAAACTTGTTAATTTTTTATTTTTGTTTGTCAGTTTTTTAGCAAATAAATCGACTTGTCGATCGAGTCATCGTCGGAATAAAAGAACATCATACAGGAACCCAAATCAATTTTATTTCGCTTAGAAAGCAAACAATCGCACAACTTCGACATCCAGGAACAGGCAGTTAAAAAAAAAGTTTGCATTTCTACTGTCTCAACCACACTGTCTAGTGTAAACGCAGGGTAAGCTAAATTAAGGCTTGACGTAACCGCAGTTACAGAAAACAATTTCGAATTTTATATTATGTACTTACTGGTCGAACTTACCTTGCCTGAACTTTCCTTAATGTTATATTGTGTGGATGAAGAAATTCTTTATTTATAACATCTAAAGCTAAGTCCACGGCAGGACCACAGCGTTCCAAGTCAAAAGGGGAATCTAGTAAAAGGAGATACAGATATAAAAGAAAAAGTTGTTTGAGGCGTAAAATTGTAATAAACTTAAATATAATTTATGTAATATGATTTTATGTGGTGAATATATATTTTTGAAAAATATAAAAAATTCATATCATCAATGCTGTAAAATAAAATTGTGTAATCAGCATAAGTCGTGGATTCTTTATACTGCGTGCCAGAAATGAGCGGTGTAGACACACGTGTGACAATTTTGTGGCAATCAAATTTACCTAAACTGGGACTGCGAGTACAGAGTATTTGATTGTGTCCATTTTAATGTTATGTACCAGGTTGGTACAATATACACGCAAAGAAAAAACATTTTACAATATGGTTGCGACAACAATATTATATTGTCTAATAACAATATATTTTTATTTAAAAACTCGTAAAAAATTTTGTGTCTGTGTGGTACAATAGACACAGACAAAGCCTTCACTATAGCTGTGGGTAGAACAGACAAACTGGAGTTTGCTAAATACAAACATTGTCGTCTGTCAGAGTAAAATGTTAATTTGCATTACAGGCGGCTTAAGCACCCCACACACACCATGTTTTTCACATTGCACACCTGTCAAATGTTACACATGTAAACAGCTACATACCGTGTGTTACCTTTAAAAAACACATGTCTTGTGCAAGAAACATGAGGAAACGACATAAGAAATAATTTCAAATAGAGCCAGTTCTATTTTCTTATGTAAAAACATATGCCACCAAATTTGTACACCTTGCTAAGATGGTTTTTATCTAACGTTGTCGTTTTAATATATTAAAATATTACATGTAACCAAAACTTTTATGGTGAAAAACAAGAAGCACACAAATAAAAAATTTTATTTCTTATATAATTATAAATCATTACTAATAAAATTGTGAATAATACAATGAACTTAATTATTTATTCGCTATAAGAGCCAATTGAAATTTATTACTTTAGGTCTAAAAAAATAGACCTTAATGCTTTCAGCCGTCTATATGCCGCCGACATTTCGTTGCTGCTAAACAACTCATCAGTAGACTTGAAAAATCTAAAAAGTATGTTTGAAGTCCAACTACTTATTCCAAAATTCTCATGAACAAAATGAGAATCAGAATGATTCAAACATACTTTTTAGATTTTTCAAGTCTACTGATGAGTTGTTTAGCAGCAACGAAATGTCGGCGGCATATAGAAGGCTGAAAAAAGACAGAAAGCATTAAGGTCTATTTTTTTAGACCTAAAGTAATAAATTGTGAATAATAGTTAATATTGAAATTATTATTAAAACAATTTTTCTTGCTTTCAAAAACACTTTTATCAAACAAACAAAATGGTTTTATTTTTGAATACATCAGCTGTTGCAAATAAACATGGCCAATGTCACATGTAATTGTACACGTATGTATGTACATTGGTGACTTAAAAATAAAAATCTGATCTAAATTGAAACATAAAGAAAAACATGTGAGTCGAAGATTTAAAAAAACACACATGTAAAAACACGTCGTGTGGGGGGTACTTTAGACGGTAATACTTTGCATATGTAAAATCACAGAGAAAATAATATGACATTCTTTGCGTATTTTGAAACATGAGAGTAAATGCCATACGACAGCGTTTTAAGTTCAAGATTCGTTAGAACAAACAGAGTAAGACGGGTACATAAAAATACATCCCTAAACAAATGGTGTGTGCTGGTTTTTTGAAAAATTTCCAAAAACAAGGAGAGCCTAGTTTTCATGTAGATTTTCTCTCCAATTATCTCCGTTTCATTACATACTGTGTTTGGACGATCCCATCCTTTGCGATCCCATTCTTCCGAGGTACGAAAGTACCTCGATACCAGGTAGTCTTACAGGCCCAGCTGACTACTGCATTTAGCCTGAAGAATTGTCAAAATGCGCAACACAAACGCGAAAAAATGGTTGACAAAATTACAGTATTTCTACCAACAAAATACATGAAATATTTGTTGGTGTTGTAATTGTTATAATTATGCGGCTACCCGGTATCTAGCGGCCTAGGTCCCATCCGGCCTTTAGTGAGCTTTTAATGCATATTAATGCTGTCATCTGTCTGCGCTACAATGTTTCAAAGCATTGATATCAACACATCGTCTTATTCCGTTAACTGTTTATTAATTTCATATCATATTACAATAACAGAGTAATAGAACAACAACAGTAGCAAAGGAAAAGTACTCACCCAAATGAGATGCCATCAAAACACCGACATTGTAAACACGATTACCCATTTCATCAATTTCGATTATTTCACGTTTCTTGCGTTTCTTCACATTAAACATTGATTCGTGCCAATGGAGATGTTGTTGTTGTTGTTGCTGCTGCAGTGGAAAACTTTCGTTGTTGTTTATTGCAAAAAACAGACCGGTGGCCAAAGATTGCAGGTCATATGCCAAGTTTCGTATATTATAAGTATTGGTTTTATAAAAGCTTTCGTTTTCATTATCGTTATTGTTGTTGTTGTTGTTTGTGTTTTCTATATTCTCAGTGTCATCAATGTCTATTTGATATTCTTGCCAATAATGTTTTCTGAGTAAAAATATTCTTTTTGTTTCATAAACAATGGCCAGTGTTGCAAGAATGACAAGAAAACAACAACCGCTTATAAAAGCTAAACTGTAACGCATGATGTTTTGTTGTCTGGCCGGTTAATTTTGTTGTTGCGGTAAGGGTTAATAATGTTGTTGTTGCAAGTAGGTATATTTATAGCTTTTGATAGTGGTTTAGAAATATTTAATGTATTTACAAAAAATCGTTTTGAGCAGCATTAAATTTTGTTTTCATTATTTCGCTCTTGCTTTTCTTTTCTTGTTAGTCAATTATGGTACCCAGTGGTAAAATGATCATCATTATTTTTTATTTCTAAAATTGTACATAACAAAATTAATACTTAATCTAACCACTCAGTTGTTATTGGCATGTTTTATTGAGGGTAATGTGCGATTGATAAGAGAAATTTTTCCAGCAAAGTTGATGCATCAGCGTGGCGAAATGACAGCACCGATACTTTTATCAAATACACGTTGCTGTTGCATAATAAGAATTTTCCAATAAATAACCAGTTGTTTTGGATAATTTTTGTTTTTGATTCGCTTGCGTTTAGAGAATTTATTTGTGGCCACACCGCAAAGTTTAAAATTGAGTTAAAACTAAGTCATTCCGTCTCAGCTCTAGAAGGTACAACAGATTCGGTTTTTTTTTTAAAGTGGGGCCAGTACTTAGGCGACGACCCCTATATACGCATTGTACTGTGATGGAACTACGAAAAAAGGGCAGAAGGATTGGTGGGTGAAAAAACGAAAATGGAGAGTGATTGTGGACGTTTGATGTAGCAAAAAAAAAATTATAACATAAAAACAGAACATTTATTTTTGTCAAGCTGAGTAAGTCAGGATTAACTGTTGCTTATTTGTCTGTTTAGTGTCCAGTGTATATACCTTCAACATTATCCAGTTAACAATATTTAACGCAACCTCTTCAATATTGCAAAACGTTGATTGTAAAGAACAAAAAGACGACGCAATACCCACGATAAGACCTATTACGAATGTATACTTTGACGGACTTATTTTTAAACGTAAATAATGTTTATTAAGATCTCATTTGATTTATATATAATTTAACAAATAAACGTTTAATAAACATGGCATTTTTTTGTTTGTAATAAAGCAATAAAAAACAGCATGCATTCACCTACATCACAAAATAAACACGTCCGCTCTGATTAAAAGTTCACAAACATCTTATTTGAATTTCTTAAAAATTCCCTTTCTTCAGGTTAATTTGGTTTTATGGGTCAGGTACTCGTACAATAGTAAGTGTAAAATTTACCTCCTATAACCTTTCTAAAAAGTGGTAGTATTGTCTTCTTGCAATTTTCATTTCAATCTCAGAAACAGTACTTTTAGCATTAAAATTATTAAATAGTTAGTTTTTTTTTTTTTTGTATTATTATTAAATGGCATCGAACCTTTGTCATGAGTCAAAATGATTTTGTTTTTAATTCTGCCCACAAAGCTAAAATATTCAAAAATGAAATTTAATATTTGCCCTAAAAGCCAATTGATATTTATTCTTTTAGAGTGTTTGGACTTGAATAAATTTTTGATTCGAGTAATGCCCCAGAAATCACTGATAGTTAAAAATGTGGTTTAGCAAAACTTTTATTTTATTCAAGTTCAAACTTTGCCTCAGTTTACCATCTATTTCTTTATGGTACTCCAAATAAGATTTGGCAACAATGTTATAAAATTCAACTAGTGCATATACATATATTTGCAGTGTACATGTGCCAGGGTAATAGAATGGTACTTTCTTTTAAGTCAAATAGTGACATTCCTTAGTTCCATCCCTGCTTCACAGTCAAAATCAGCATTTCATTGTATGCTCAATAAATACATAAGTATTTAGTTATTAATCATACGCATCTATGTACATCTAAGAGCATTAGTGAGAGCCATTTAGACACTCAATACTTTTAACTGTTTCTTGAATATTCAAACATCAGCCAGTTTTGCTCTTGTATGTTCATACATGCATACATATGTAACTGAAATATGTGCTCTTGCATGTATGTAAATAAAATTACTCTTTTTAGGGTTCCGTACTCATCAGAGTGAAACGGAAGCCTATTACCGAGACAACTTCGTCCGTCACAGCGTCCATTCTCCGAAACGGTAAGAGCTAAAGAGCTGAAATTTTCACAGGATGTTGTTGTAACTTGCCGCTACAACAACAAATACTAAAAACAACAGCAAAGCGAAAGCTACCAGGTGTCCCCATACAATCAAAAGTTACAATTAGCTATAACTCTCGAACCGTATAAGATAGAGCGCTGAAATTCGCACAGTGTATGTATTTATAGATGATCTACAACAACAAATGCTAGAGATAACAACAAGTCGAAAACTACCAGGTGACCCTATACAACGTAAAGTAAAAATTAGCCGTAACTCCCAAGTTGTCAGAGACAGAGAGCTGAAATTCGCACAATATATGTACTCACATATACCCTACAATAACAAGTGCTAAAAACAACAACAAGTCGAAAACTATCAGGTGTCCCTAAACAACGTAAAGTAAAAATTAGCCGTAACTCCCAAACTCTAAAAGGCAGAGAGCCGAAATTCGCACAATGCATGTATTCCCACATGCCATACAACAACAAGTCGAAAACTACTAGGTGTCCCCATACAACGTAAAGTAGCAATTAAACGTAACTCTCAGGCAGTAAGAGACAGAGAGATGAAATTTATACATAATATGTATTCACATATTACGGAACCCTAAGTGTGCGAGCCAGCCTCGTACTTGACTGAATTTATTTGCATCATATTTTATTTTTAGTCTATATAGTACATAAAATTGTAACGTGACTGACTGGGAAAGCATCGGCCAGCCCTAACGGCTAAAGCTAGAGTACTCAAACTTCGTATATGGCCAGCCCTTCTGATGTATGAATCCGCTAAGAGGGGATTTTTTGGAAATTCGCACCGGGAAGAGGTAAAAGCGGCTAAAAGAGTTTAAAATCGGTAATTCAATAACTCCGGACTTTGATTAGGTAGCACAAAAATTCAAAGTATAATTAAAATAAACGTCTGGTACTTTTTTTGATATTTTGAGTACTAAGGGAATAAATAAAACGGGTAAAAACTGAATTTTGGTACTTTTTGGAATTGCAATTGGTAATCTATGTAAAGGATAGAAACAGGAAAAAACTATGAACTGAATTTAATACCCATTAAAAAATTCTCGTTACAACTTTGTCACTTTTTTAAATTTGGATATTTGGGGGGTATAGTCTGTAATTCTACATCTCCGGACCTAACATAAATAAAAACCAAATTCAAAAAGTGACAAAAGTGAAAGTCTACTAAAAACAATCGAACAAGTTTCTTGTTATATATTTTTTATTTTTGACTTTAGTTTAGTTTGTTCTGTTTAAATTTGAATCATTTGTTTTAAGGTTTTAATTCAATTTTAGTTATTTTCTCTCATACTAGTCTGTTTTAGTTTAATTTATTTATTTTTATATAATATTCTCTTAATTTAATAGTCATTGTTGCACTTAATTTGATTTGTATCTGCTATTAAGTTTTTCATTTATGGTTTCAGTTTGTAGTAATAATATAAAATATTATTATATTATTGCCTTGAAAGAAATTATGAAGAGCGAAGGTTTTAATTTTTATTAAAAACACAAAATATTATTGCCCCGAAGGAGTGCGAAATATTGGCCAATAAATAAATAAATAGAATTAAATAAAATAATTCTTTTATTTATTTAATTAGAAAAATGGACCTTGGAAGCCCAAATAGACATAATTGCTATTAAAAACGAATATACATTTTATAAGGTCGATTAATTATCATCACAAAAGTAAAAAAAAAAGAAGGACCTTTAGCTTGAATAATAAAATAATTTTAAATATTTCTTATTTTAATCATTAATTTAACTTTAACTGCTTTATGTTTATTTGATTTAATTTAGTTTATTTCAGTTTATTTTTTCTATTTCCATTTAATTTTTAATAAATAATAACATTTTTTCTCCCTCGGCAAGCAGCTTTATTTGCAAAAATATGCCATTGTTTTAGGAGAGCACGTTTTAAAAATTATTCTACACTACATTTAATTTTGAAGCACTTTTTTAGATTAAATTTAAAATGGTTTTCATTAATAAATTTATTTTTACATCTCAAAGTGATTACAAGTTAATGGCGGTTAATGGAGACTTCAGCCAGCAAAGCGTTTGTATGTCAGTTCTTGCACACACACACACACACTTGCTAATGTTAATTTCTAAATTTTGTTTAATAAAAATCTCCCAAGATTCTTTCTGACACTTCAAAATAGTTTTATTCGTTTCTCATTTTTTTTTTTTCACTTCACTCAAAAATAAACCAGTTGGAAGGAAGTTCTTCAAAAACTATAATATTTTATCCGAATTGTTTAGAGAGTTTCCGAAGTATGAATGGCTGGTTAACAGATGAAAACTTTGCCGCTGTTAATAAACGAATGAAACTGTTGCTTTTCCTGCCAGGGTTTTTATACGAAATCATCCTTAACACAGGATCTCAAGCAGAAATGTGAGTGTGTCATGGTGTGAGTGTTTAAACAAGTGTATGTGTGAAGATAACCATAATAAGTAGCTGTATGTGTGCGTGCGATTGTTTGAGCTTCTTTGAAAGCTTGTTGGCAATAACAATTATGCAAAATAGTAAAAAGTCACAAAACAACACGCTCTTCTTATAAAGAAACAAAACATGTATGTATGTGTGTGTGTGTGTGTGTGTGTGGAAGAAAAGGAACACCAATCAGTCAGTCAGTCACTCACTCTTAAGTAATATTTGTTTGCCAACAGCTGCACAGTGGTAAAGATTGCTTTTAAAATCTGTTCAATGACTTAATTTCTTTTCTTAATTTCTTGACTTAATTTCTTTTCAATGACTTAATCTGTTTCTCTAATTGTGATCGAAGTCTGCTTTCGCACATTTGTATTGAAAACAACAAAAACTATTTTAAAAAAAACTGTTATTGCCTTAAATGCAAAGTACTGGGTAGACCGAGCTTTGCTCCGAATATTCAAATTAACATTTCGAGATAAATTTTGCTGCGACAAAATTGAAATGACATGAAGATCATGTCATTTTCATATTTTTTCTATTTTATTTCTGTTTTTAAAAATAGAAAAATTTCGTAGAACAACTTTTTCATGATCATTTTCAAGGTAGTTCGATACCAGGTAGCCGCATAACTATACTTCATGTATTTTGTGGTTAGAAATTGTCAAGTTCTCTCACCAATTTCTTACTTACTCGTGTAGTTTTGCCTTTCAAGTTTTAATACATTCACACTTTTTTACTAATAGACGCACAATTTGGAAAATTGATGCAAACTTGATGACAATTTTTGCTTTCCATAGAGAGAATCAAGTTACAATCGAGAAAACAGCTGACAACAATTATTTTTCGTTCTGTTTGCAAATATTTTTTTGTTTTGTTTAAAAGTTGCAATTAAAAGTGATAAAAATTAAACAGATTCAAGCTTAAAAATAGAAATAAAAATATTTACGTGCAAAACCAACAAATATAATGATGTGCTGCGATTTATAGAGCATATCTACATTCATTATAATTTTTAAATATTTACGAACCTTCTTACTAATAAGGGCTTCACCCAGTATGTATTTCCTTTCTGCCCTCTGATTTTTTTCTTCTTCTTGTGAAAAAAAACTTGATAGCAAAACTTGGTCGTGTAACTGCAGTGTTAGCAATTGTGTATTTGTGTTGTGTATTTTGACAGTTCTTAGAAGCTGTAGTCAGCTGGGCTTGTAAGGCTACCTGGGACCGAGGTGGCCGGATGCAACTAATAAGGAAACCTGTGCCCTACAATAAGAACAACTTCAACAAAAATACCATGCACTTTGTTTTTGTACATTTTCTATATTTACAGAAGAGAGATGAACAGAGCTTACACTGATTTGCTATCTCGTTATTCTCTTGACAGTTTTAAATAGTCAGCTGATGAGGCTACCTTATTAGTTAGTCTCATGAATATGGCACAAAAATTTAACTTTTTGTTTAATTTTGAGCTAAGAATATTTATGGGTCACTTAAATTTTACCAAATATAAAAGCTCCGGGAACAAGATCCTACACGAATTGTTATTTGTTTTAAAAATTAAATCTTTGCTTAATAATGTTATGTAGTATGTGAAACCTGATGTTGTATTGAATTTTCAATGGTGCATTAAGATATTACATTTCGCAAGAAAATGTAAGCGATCGAAATGTAGTCGCTCGATTTCAAATCAATTTGCATTCCTCTATGTCGACAGCTGGCGTTCGCATGGGCTTACGTCATAACATGTTTTTCATTTACTTTACAAACATACCACATCGGCAAATTAAAGTTTTGATTGATTTTTTATTAAAGACAAAATCTACTAAATTGTTGTTGTGTAAATACAACCCTTCTTAAAACTGGCCAGCTATATTTGACAAACCAAAGCAAATATATATGTATGTACATAAATAAGTACAGAATAAAAAAAGCAAACATTTTGAAAGTGCCGAAATAGTTTTTGTGGTTGTGTTTTGAAATTTAAAAGTATTTTTTGGCATAGACATTTAAGGCCATATTCATAATAATTATTGTAAGTTTATTAAGCTCTTATTTGACGTATTTCTACGGAATATTTGTCAAATAAACGTGTAATAAACCTTCAATAGTTTTTATGAATATGGGTGTTAATAAGTATTTTGACGCACTGAGCACTGGTATTCCTCTGGCACTCAGGATTTTTTTCCATCCAGCGAACAAGTGAACATTTTAGGATAGTTATCTAATATATTTACGAAATAAAATAAAAATTAAAAATCCATACATATGTGGGGTTTCTAGTTTTATTTCCCAGTTTTTTAACAAAAAAGATAAAAACATTAGTTTTTTCTATAAAAACTCCCACTCGATAGCAAAACAGCAAGTGCTTGATTTTGACATTTGTGTTCGCAGTGTTGACGACATGATCGATATTGAGGAATCGGATTTTGTATGAAAACACTTACTTTTTTTCAACTTGTCGACCGAGTCATCGTGCGAATAAAACCCAAAACAAATTTCTTTCGCTTCGAAGGCGAACAATCGCACGACTTCGACATTGAAGAACAGGCAGTTGAATTTTTTTTTTCTCATTTATTGTTTTAATTTTAAGCTTTTATTGTTAACAAAACTGCAGAAAGACTCAATAAATCAAAATTAAAAAATTTAAATTTGAACTGATGCCACACACACACACACGCACACATGTACATATATCTCTCATGCAAACGTTTTTGTTTTTCTGTTTATCAATAATAATCAATTACTAACATGTGTTTTCAACTTCTTTTTGATGTTCCACACGTTTGTTCTGTGTAATAAGATGTGTCCCTTTTTCAATACTCAGGGGATGGATGTATGTATATACATATCTATAAAAGAATTTGAAAAAAGAAATATGAAATCATTTTGTTTGAAACAAACAATTCCCTTTCAATTTATTTATTTTAATTTTCAACTTATCATTAAATATTACACTCAATAACAAAAGTATGTATGTATGTATGTGTGAAAAAATTAAAAAAAATTCTTTTCCGTTAGTTAGTTGATATTACAAATAATAACAAAGCCTTCAAAACTGTTATTGTTGGCAATAAAAATGTGCAAACGAAAATTATGTTTTTCATTTCATTTGCGTTTTATGCCGCCCAACGCTTTGATGCCAGTCATTTGTGGCACTTTGGAGGCTGCCTTTTTGGCCTCCTCAATGGCATATTGAACACGTCGTGGTTCTGTCAGAAACCAAATCCATAATAATTGACTATAACGCCAAAGTTTATCGTTTTCCTGAAATATGTATAAATCAAACAAATGCATAAAATGTAAACAAAACAATTTCATTAAATTTTAAAAATTATAGGACTTTAAGACTATTTTTCATGAAGCATAGAATGTGTGGCTTTTAAGAGCCAGTAAAATACTTACACCGGTATTCATAAAATATAAAACATTGTTTTTACAACATTTTACAACAAATTTTTCATATAAAATTGTTTCTAAAATGTATTTGAGCAACGTTTTATTTTTTATGAATACCGGTGTTAATACCTATCAGTTTCTCATTGCTGCATTTACTTACCAATCTTTCGGATATATTTTCTTTAAATTGTTCCCGTAAATGTCTCAATAGCTTTTCAACTCGTTGCTGCTGATTTTGTGCATTAAAAATAGGTCTTAAATAGCGGACATTTTCAAACATGGGCACATTAACAGGACTGTCGTAAACAAAAGGATTCAAAATTGCCTCCAAGCGTTTGCTTTAAAAAAGAAATTAAAAGAAACTTAGAAAAAAAAAAACAACATCTAAGCAAAAATAGCGAACTATTTAATAAAACTCCTACATTTCTTTCATTTTCTCTAGTGCTGCATTGTAAGGTTTGCGATTAAGTAAACTCTGTTGGGCGTAGTTGAGTAAACGTTTGAACTTTTCATATTCGTACAGACAACCCTTGGCATCGCAACGTATCTGTTGATGCAAATGTTTGCCCAATACTTCAGACAATTTCGTTATAAATTCCATGCTAGCGGAGACAATCGAGTGCTGTGCGGAAGACTGATTCATCAATTGCAGCCGTTGTAGACAGTTTTGTGTAGCATTTGTCAATTGTTCGGTGTTGTCGAAGCGATTGCGATTTTTTTCCAGGTCCATTTGAATGCATATCCATATTATCTCTGCATTGGAAATGGCATGTGATATAATTTTCATCAGACTGGCGACGCTTTCATGTCGTTTCAGTGCTCTTTCTAATTTTTGTTTAGTATTTTCATACAGTACAAATTCTATCGTCTGTTGCGCTTGTAAATGTACTTGTATATTGAGATCGACTGCTAAGGTTTGGCGAAGTATGTCTTGATGGGAGTTTACAATTTCCAGCTCTTGGGTTTCTCTTTCCATGTCGGAAAGACTAATAACATGAATATGTGTTACGTTTAAAGAATTTATTGCGCTTTGAATGCCACGACACTTTGCTTTTTCTTTAATAAAGGCCAAAGAATAGTCTTGCAGTCTGTTGAACATTTAACAAAAAATTAACTGGTAATATTTTTCTATTACTTTACTTACGACTTTTTAAGTTTTTCTAATTTTTCAGCAGTTTCATGATTGTCAATAAGACTTCCATCTAAATCAGCATAGTCCAGTATTTTGAAATTTTCTTTCAAATACAATGAAAGATATTGAGTAAAAGAATCACATTTTAAGAAATATTGGTCCAAGGATAGCTGATGCATAAACAGGGGAGGCGAGTGCTGATGAAAGAAAAACTATCTTCACAAGTACATTCTACATATATGCAATCACACAAGCATTACTTACCATTGTCGTAAACGTTTCA
Source organism: Sturmia bella (assembly GCA_963662145.1). Taxonomy (NCBI): domain Eukaryota; kingdom Metazoa; phylum Arthropoda; class Insecta; order Diptera; family Tachinidae; genus Sturmia; species Sturmia bella. The sequence goes on from OY759172.1 coordinate 22,500,129, forward strand.
ATGACTTCTTTGCATTTTTTATGATTTTCCTCCTGCAAATCTTCCAATGTTTTAGCTTTTTTTCTGCAAATAGCAGTTAGTTCTATTTCAGAGCTAGACAAAGCATTGCAACGTTTTTCCTGCACATTTAATTGTGTATTCAGAAGATTTTTAGTTCGTCTGCGATCAAAACATTTATATTTGTTTGCATATATTTTTGTAATATTTATTTATTAGTTCAACTTACTGCATTTGTTCTATTAAATCATCGTATTCTTTGTTGTTTTGATTAAGCATTACTAACTCCTGCTCCAACTCCTCAACATCTTGTGCCGAATCTTTTCCCAATCCAGGATATTCTTTGACCAACTCCTCCAAGCGTAGCCTCCTCTGATTGGAATCTAAGTATTCATTACGTTTTACATACTCATCGCGTTCCAACACTTCAGTTTCCATTAAAATGTTTGAGTCAGTAATGTTATTGGCAAAGAAATCAAAAAATTTATGAAATCGTTCATCGTAAAAAATCCATTGGTTAGAAGTGTCACAGTTAAGTTTTTTAAAAATTTCCATATTCTATGGTAAAAATAAGAAGATAATCATTATTAACAAATACTTCATTTAATACATTTCCACAAACTGGAAACATTTCAAAGCACTAACGTTTACCATATCGCCCATAATTTGTAAAATTATTTCTTTTATATATTTATTTTGAAGTTCTCAAATTCCGGCGGTTTACAAGGGAGGAATTCAAAAACAATAACAAAGATTCTGACATTAAGTAAACCAACAAAACTAAACTAAAGCACCTCAAAAGATGCCAGACAGTTGGTTTTTTAGTACTAAAACTGAGCACGATTAACAGCCCTGGCTTATTTTGGCGTCTGGTTTGAGCAGTGCTGCCAGCTTAGGAGGTTTCCCCCTAGATGTAGGGGTTTTTTCTTTTAGGGGTGAATTTGGGAAAATTTAGGGGGAAACAATTTATTTTTGTGGTATTTTTAGGGGATTTCTGTGTTTGGTTGAATGCTAAAATGGCAGGAGTCAAAAGATTTTTTCAACAGATAAATTTGAAGACTAACGATTTTTAAATTAAAATTAAATGAAATATTTTAAGTTTATCTAGTAGCTTCAAGTGCAGAATTTTGCAACTGGTAATTTCAAATACTTTTTTGTTGAGTTTAATGAATTTTTTTGAGATTATGAAAACTCAGTATGTAATGAAACCGAGAGAAAATACAGATGAAAGTTTAGAAGTCGCTCTCTTTGTCTTTTGAAAATTTTCAAAAAATTCATCACATACCATTAGATCTATGAAGCATAAGGTTATTTAGTTGTATCCCTGATATAACTAATAAAGTAACCTCTTCCCTTCCATAGGAAAAAACTTCAAGAAAAATGCATTTAGTTTTTGTATAGCTTCTAAAAACTGATAAAAAAGCACCACTACTACAAACTTCACAGCATTTACAAAAGGAAGATGAACAGATGTTACGTTTACACATTTTCACGAAGTCAGATGAATAACGGTTCAGCTAACGAGACTTCCTTAAAGCCGTGCTACACTATCCTACTCAATCGTACGAGTTAGTCACTGAAAATTGCTAAAATTCTCTCTTACTTAAAAAGATTATAGCGAAATGGCCACACTATTATACTCTTGTAAACAATTTCTAAACGGTGACTCTGATCGCATAGAAAAAGATGGTTTCTGAAAATTTTCATCGCATAGACTTGTCAAAAAGTCTTTCACACATATACATTTTTAGTCCAGACTATCACACTTTTTGGACTCACATGTTATTTTTAACAGATTGTAGAATAGTGAATTATAGCATTTATTAGTTGTAAACCTGTAACATGATGTACCATATTTTTTTACCATTTAAGTGAAAGCACTACATTCGAGCTGCTCTCAATTTTCCAGCTCTGTAAATCGTTAAGCTTTTGACACGCATATGAAAATAAAGTATGCAACATTGTCAGTCAATGACAAGTGATTTTGCATTTTAGTACGGCATACGATATTTTTTTTATTTGCAATTGTAAAAGGAGTTGATAAAAAATTTATTAAAAATGGCAAGTAAAATGCATTTAATTTGGAAAAACCTTTGTAGTTACACATTTTGATTGCTACAGGCACGACGATATGATTCACGTACTACAATATTCTCACCCGAAGGTCGTCTATACCAGGTTGAATATGCCATGGAAGCTATTTCACATGCCGGAACATGTCTGGGCATCTTAGCAGAAGATGGAATATTATTGGCCGCCGAGTGCCGCAATACAAACAAACTGTTGGATAGTAGCATATTTTCGGAAAAAATTTACAAATTAAATGACAACATGGTATGTTCGGTAGCCGGTATTACCGCTGATGCCAATGTGCTGACTAATGAGCTCCGTGTTATTGCTCAACGTTATCAGTTCAGCTATGGCGAGTTCATGCCATGCGAACAGTTGGTGTCTTATTTGTGTGATATAAAGCAGGCTTATACTCAATACGGAGGTAAACGTCCTTTCGGCGTTTCTATATTGTATATGGGCTGGGACAAACATTATGGCTATCAATTGTATCAATCTGACCCCAGTGGCAATTATGGTGGCTGGAAAGCTACTTGTATTGGAAATAATTTTGGCGCAGCCATTTCTATGTTGAAACAAGAACTAAACGAAAATGAAAAAGTTACTTTGGCGCAGGCAAAAGATTTGGCCATTAAAGTTTTGAGTAAAACTTTAGACACTACGAAACTCACATCGGAGAAAGTGGAGATGGCTACACTACAACGGGTCAATGATAAAACTGTCATCAAAATTTTAAACAAAACTGATGTTGAACAACTTATAGAAAAGTACACCAAATTGGAAGCAGAGGCAGAAGCTGCTAAGAAAGAAAAGCAAGCTGCTCAGAAACCTTAAATGAAAAAATGTAACTATTTTTAAGTTTTCTATTTGAATTTTCATAGTAGATCCTCAAAAGGACACAATTTTTCTTGTGGTAAATGATTTTAAATTGTTTTGTGTTTTATTGAGTTGGTATGCAGGTAAAATTTTTCAACATTTAAAAAAATGCAAACGAAATAAATTACTGATAGCCCGAATTTCTTAATAGAACTCTAAAATTTAGTTATACTAAATCGCAATAGATCATACATAGGTAAGTATATATGTATATATGTTCAAGCATGTTACCGTGCAAATTCACTAGTTCTCAAAAATGTTTACCGTGCTCAACAATGTCGAATCCTTTTGGATTCTATAGCAAATATTAAATTAATTTTTTTGTGTGGAGCAATTCCATTGTAGTTTTTTTTTTATCATGGCGTCTTGGAATACGGCTGTACTGTGAGAACAAATTGGCACTCTATTTCAGGACTCTTCCCATTTTCTGTTTATTTAGATTCATCCTAAAATAAATAAAAATTAGATGATTCAAACATATTCTAATTTTATTTTAAACCACGCAGTTTCAAATTATAGCGTGAATTATTTTCGAATATAACAAATTCGAGCTTGAATTTCATATATGATGTGGTATTCTTACCACCAAAATTTTTTTTTATTTTGTATCGTTCGGGTAAAAAAAAGTTGACAAATGGAGAAACCCTTTATATGTACGTAGCAGGTAACTGGGTTTAATTTCGAGTATAAATACAAATTATGCCCATAGTTAACTATAACTTATAGGGTTCAGATGATATAAAACGATATTTTTGCTCTTAATGATTTCACACACAATGATATGTAAAAAGAAAAAAAATTATTACTTATTGTGCATCATTCCTTGGACTCAAACTGTACCATGTTTTATAAAAAAAAAACTATTTCAGCGCTTTTCACAAGAAAGCCAAGAAAACAAATGTATTGACAACTCTGGTAATCGCCATCATATTTTTGTACAACGAATATGAGTATCAAAGTAAATGAGAGATATCTTAAAATTCCGTCGTGCAGCGCCATTAAAGCGCGTAAAGAAATATAAGTTTTTGTGATTTATAAACATTTTTTTTATTTAATTCCATAAAATAAATGGATAGTCACCAAATAATTTCACTAATTATCATAAATTTTTCGTGAAACTGGAAGAATTTTCAGCAAAACTTAATTGTATCTACTAAGCGCATCGTCGGCTGCAAAACACGACAAAAAGGAGAATAAAAAAAAAACTCAATCGAACGTACGTTGTCGTTTTCGGATGGCTGCTGGTCTTTTTAAATAAGTAGTTGCCACAGGAGGTGGCAAGAGAATTGCGTGTGTGAAAAAATAAAATTGTAAAACATTTTTCTTGAGTGAACGGTGTAGAATATTTAAAGATACAGATAAATTGCATAAATGAAAATATCAGGATTTAGCTTAAAAAATACAGTGGCATTTCAAAAATGTATATCGGTTGAAAAAGAATTGCATTGTGTAAATGTGTTTGAATAATTGCGAATAAAATGAAAAGGAAAATGTTAACAAAAGTTGAAAATCATTGATTACTGGGCTGTTTTTTTCTCGTTTTCTATTTTGTTAATATGTGTATACAACCAAAAGCTAACTTTAATACTTAAACCGAAAATTAATGTTTGCTTGCAAAGAATAAAAATTAAATTTAGATTTTATTTTTATAAGTGTACATATACACATATGTATGTTAAAAAAGAAGAAAAACCAGCTTTATACGAAAAATAAGATAAAAAAACGTTCATGTGAAAAAAAAACTGTTCATAAGAAAAGTCAATAATAAGAATATAAAATATACATGAAAGGTAAAATAAAAAGCGACAAGAAAATAAGAAAAATCTATTAAAATGGAAACGAAGAACAACGTAAACGTTTTCATTCAAGCAGAGCTGTCATCTCATAACCTCAATACAATACAACTACAATTTACTTGAGTTTCAAACTTTCATACTTCACGAATATATTAAGAGCGCGCGTAAATATACATTATTACTCTGCTCTCGTCGACGTTTTCGTTGACGTCAACATCTACAATTTTTTTTTAATGGAAAATGATAGGAAAGCAAAAAAGAACATGAAATAGTGAAAGAAAAATTTAAGTAAAATAATAAAATTAAAGAAGATTATAAAAGCAAATAGTGAAAATTAAAAAAAGAAAAAAAAAAAAACAAAAGCAAACCAGCTAGCTGACTAGCTAAACAGCCAGCGAGTTTTCGTGTAAAAAATACATACGTACATACATATTGTATTGTGAATGTGTTTGTGTAGCTGCGTATCTTGTAGATTTGTGTATATGAATGTACATGTGTTTATATAAACCATACAATAAAAAGCAACTAACAAATAAATGAAATAGCAGAAATGAAAAAAACAACAATAACAAAAATAATTGAAAAAGTTAAAGATTGAAGAAATTAAAAAAAGATTGTACATAATAGCCAAATTAAGCCAAATGCAGAATAGGAAAAAGAGATCAGCAAAGCAACGAAATGGATACAAAAACTGCACAATTAGATTTTAAAATACTGGTAAACAAAATATTATTTTTATCCTTGAATAGCTACCTATTAGTAAAATATTAATTTTGTTTTCTTCCTATTTTTTTTTTTTTTTTTTTTTTTGGTATGATACCTAATTAAACATATGAATGTATTTCAGGAATTACCTACAACAAAATTTTATTTTGCATACAGTTTTTGTTTTGAAGCTTTTATTGTTTTTGTAAATTGCGCTCTTGTATACTGAATAAGCAGAATATGTGCTGCCACACTTTATTCGTTTGTCATAATTTAAAGCCCACATCTCACTATAAGCTCAATGTGCCGATTTTTTTCTTCACAGGCTTCATCTTTTACAAGTGAATGAAATGTTTTTCATTAAAACTTATTTTCTTTTAAAAATCTAAATGTCAAAATTCATTTCTATTTTATGTCAGTACCTAGGTATGTTACCTACATATGTGTGAGTATAGTTCCATAGGTATAAAATAAAAATTAAAAAATATCAAATCTAAACATCGCGTGCGACATACTTTCATACTTACAATGAGTATGGGAGTTTTATCCATTGCAAAGTGGTTCGATTTGTAAGGACAATAATAGGTATGTCGATATTGTGCCATCGAATCTTCGATGGCACCTTTCGGCATGAGGAAAAATTATCACTACCTACGATATATTAAAAAATTTTATTTTCTAGTCTTTCGAATTTTAGTGTTTTGTATGGGAGCCCATCAAGCCGATGTGGTACGGGATTGGTACGTTCCCAAAAAATATTGGACAAAAAAAATTATTGGTAGTTGGTCATACATTTGATTCATCTCCAGGCACCCTGGGTCAGAATAGTGGGATTGGGGAAAATCAAGATTGAATAAAATATGACTTGGCGCTTTTAAAACTAATCATGGCACCAATAATATTTTCTCTACAATACTATTTTCGAACACAATTAAATTATTTTATTTAATATATGGTAGTGGAACTTGTTTTACTAATGCCAAATTAAATCCAAAGAAGTAGGTATATATTAAAAGCACGAATATAGATAGAAAAAAAGATAATAGAAAATTAAAAGAGCAAATTATAATAAGGTCTAAATTAAAAATAATTTTTAATTAGATCGAAAAATCGATGCCACAATATTGCTTACCAAATCGACCTACCCTATTATACATACATAGCTTGTAAGTAGATGCCTATGCACGAATATACGTGCCAGCAAAATAAGCAATGACAGCCGCCGCAAGTTTCATGACCAATAAAATTTTAGGTATAAATTAAAATAAGGTTTTGCATTAAACATTTTTGAGCAATTGCATCAGCTTAAAACCAAAGAATAGTTTAAAACGACCTTTTAAGCATTTTTTAAGAAACTCTCAACACAAAAGTGTTTTTCTTTGTGAAAATGAGCTGTCGAGATTTTTATGCAACCCTGTAAAAATCTTTAAAAACATATTTTTTTTTTTTTTGCCTAAACTGTAGCAGAGCAATTTCTTTCTTAACATTTTAACATTAAAATTTCTGTGCCTTATCAAACTATTTTGTTCCATACATGTATTAAAGAAATATACATACCTCTAATACGAAACCACTTTGTTGTTGTAACAAAAAAAGGTAAAACACAGAAAAATTCACAGAATGTACATTTGTGCTTCGATTCACCAAATTATAATGAGGGAAATAAAAATGAATAAAATCTGCGACAAAAAAACACAAAAGTTGGCATCACTGTACTTAAATGTTATTTGAAAGTGTTGGTGAGAGAAAGAGAGTGGAAAAACAATTTGTATCTATGTGTATTTCTTTTAGAGTACAGTTAAGGTAAATTGGAAAATTTAATTAAAACAAATTCTTTGTTTTAAGCAAAAGCAGCAATAGCATGTGTAATGGAATGATAGAAAGGGAGGATAGAAGCAGAAGATTTTTCTTATTAATTGTAGTGGATACAATATCTACATATGTATGTATGTATATTCGCATCATATCTTATTTAGAAAATAGGTAGTATAAAACTAGACAAGAGCTGTAATTTATTTATTTATTTTATAGGTATGTATGTATGTACATACGTACGTAGGCATTGAATATAAATACATTGTATGTATTTACCTACCTACATACATATTTAAGAAGTGTTATTGAAAAGAAGTTACTAGGTACCTACATACATACATACCTATGTATGTAGGTATGTTATAAAAATATATGTAGGTATATAGGTATGTATGTACATATGTATATGTGCATAAATGCTGATAGGTAGGTACATAGTAAATTATTTTCTTGTGATAATTAATTAACAATTTAATTTTTAAGTAAATTAAAAAGTTCCTATTTATATGCAAAATCTTTTGTGCTCAAGTAGAAACGCCCTAACTCACATTTTTCACCGTTGACTTTTTTTCCATACCTTCCCATTCTTTAATTTGTTACAAAAAAAAAAAGGAAAGAAAAAACGACTAAAAGTGTTGGTTGGGCTTTTCTATCTGAGACCAACGTTATTTCGGTATTTTACAGCAGTAAGCTGTAACTAACTATTCCTTTAAGGAAAGCTTCTATAGGTAGGAACGAGTTGGAAATCCAAAAACAACTTTTTCAATAGGCCGTTACCAGCTTGTCAGCAGCGTTGCTGCCTTGGAAAATTTCAAAATGTGGCACAGCAAGAGTATTTTGAGGAAAAAGGTGTCTAAGAAATGATATTTTAAAAAAGAAATTGGTCAAACTTTTTAATGCTTCAGTTTTCATTAAAAAAAATCTATTTTGTTTAATTTAAAATTCATATGAATATGAAATTCTGTTATTGTAGCTCATATAAATTGAGCAAAAATAATCTGCATTAAAAAATAATACGTGAAAAATGTGAGGGTTTTTTTTTTTCTAAACCAGAATAGTTAATGTACTAACTTTTACGTGAAATTTCGTGAACTGCCTTAAAATGGTAATCACGCGCTATAATGAACGAAATTTTATATTTAAATCACGCATTCACGCGTTATTATTCTAGAACTTGATCACGATCCCGCGAGATTCAGGCGTGACACGACATTTTCACGACAACCACACACCTCTATATTCCATGTCGAAGTACACGAAATTATAAGCCTTGTAAAACAAACTATGCTTTAGCCGCTCCATTAACACGTTTGTGTAAGGATTTTAACAACCTTTATGATTTTATTGACTTTTCAGTAAATGATAATGTAATTAAAAGAAGAATTATTATGTGTTTAAATGCTTCACCGCAAATTATAAATTAGTGTAAACTTTTTGTTTTATAGCCTGTAAGGACTTATTCCATTGGCTTAAATAATTTAAAAAATTTTGTAAGAATAGAATATGTATGCTTCAAATTAAGATAAAGCCACAAAATTTTGAATAAGGAGGGTTTGTTAAAATGTTAGCAGAACAAAAAAAAAAGCTTAAAGGGTTTCATATAGAGGGCGCTAATACTGAAACAAGTTTGAGGAATTTAAATACGCCGTCAGTGTTGTCAGTTCCATTTAATTGTACTTACTTTGCAATGTGTTTTCGCAAGACGTTTACGAACCTTTGCAACCAGAAATATCGAAATATTTTGTTATTTTTAAAACTTGAAATGTAACTCGATATGAAACTCGAGTATACACTTTCCAACCAACAACCAACAAATATTTGGTTGCATAAACATGTTGCAAAATGTGTACCCCAATACAAATAAATTCAGTCAAGTACGAGGCTGGTTCGCACACTTAGGGTTCCTTATGTATGGAATGGCATATGTGAATACATACATATATTGTATAAATATCATCTCTCTGTCTCTTACAGCTTGAGAGTTACGTTTAATTGTTACTTTACGTTGTATGGGCACACCTAGTAGCTTTCGAATTGTTTTTGGTGTTGTAAGGCACAGATGGCCAGTAGTGGCTGATATCAGCAAATTAAACTCACACGTGCTATTACGCTCTTTTGTTTGATCGTCAATTAACCAATAGGAAATCACCATGTTGAGTGGGAGAGACAAACTACACTTGCAGAAATTCTGTCTTATTATTGCGATATACATATTAATGATGTCAGCCGAAAAGTATTTTATGTTACAAAATGCTTTTGATGACATGCAATGTCTTATTTATCATAAGACATTTAAAAAAACTAAGAAATATAATTTAAAAAAACATTTTGAAGGTGTTCACAAAGACATGAATAAAATGTATAGCAAATTGCTTTCTTCCAGTGTTATTTCGTCACTCTCACCAATACTACTACCATGGGCATCTATGTTGTAAGGCATCTGGGAATACGTACACTGTGCGAATTTCGGCTCTCTATCTCTTACGGTTCGAGAGTTATAGCTGTTACTCTACGTTGTAAAATGACACCTGGTAGTTTTAGAGTTGTTGTTGTTTCTAGCATTTGTTGTTGTGAAGCATATGTGAATACATATATTATGCAAATTTCATCCCTCTGTCTCTCACGGCTCGAGAGTATAGGCAAATTTTTACTTTACTTTATATAGGGACACCTGGTAGTTTGTGACTTGTTGTTGTTTTTAGCATTTGTTATTGTTGGGCATATGTGAGTACATATATTGTGCATATTTCATCTCTCTGTCTCTTACAGTTTGGGAGTTACGGCTAATTTTTACTTTAAGTTGTATAGGGACGCCTGGTAGTTTTCGACTTGTTGTTGTTTTTAGCATTTGTTATTGTAGGCCATATGTAAATACATACACTGTGCGAATTTCAGCTCTCTATCTTTTACGGTTCAAGAGTTATAGCTAATTGTTATTTTTGGTTGTATGAGGACACCTGGTAGTTTTCGACTTGTTGCTGTTTTTAGTATTTGTTGTTGTAGCGGCAAGGTACAACAAAATACCGTGAAAATTTCAGCTCTCTAGCTCTTACCGTTTCGGAGAATGGACGCTGCGACGGACGGACGGACGGACGTAGGAGTCTCAGTAATAGGGTTCCGTTTCACTCCGATGAGTACGGAATCCTAAAAAGGACCTGTTTATTTAATCTATTCACAAGTTTAGCAGAATAAAGAATATTGCTAAATAAATCTATTATGGGCACCTGTTTCATATTTTTAGCTTTAGTTTATTTATTATTTTGTTTTCAAACCCACAAATAAGCTAAATGTTTGTGTTTAATGATTTATTTATTTATTTTTTTTTTCCAGCATTTATTTTAATTTTAAATGAACTTCCTTTTTCGTATTATTTTGTAAAAAGCTTTTCCTTAAGAAAAAAGAAAAAAAAAATAGATGAGTTAATGGCAAAAAAAAAGAAAACGAAAACAAAATTAAAGCCTTTTAAAATCCAATTTTTCTACATTTATATACCCTTCCTCAACTCACCAATTCCACTCTAACAACACACAGACATACACTTGTATAAGCCCTTATATAAACAACAACAAGCAACCCCTTTTTCAGTTGGCCCCCCACCACAAAATTAACTCCTCACCAGCATGCTCAATGCATATTTGCCCCACCTTTCCGTCGCACTTTTTAACTAAGGCCCCAATAATATTCCAAAGCATTGCCAGATCATTTATAAACACAAACTGGGCTATTGAAAAATCTTAGCGATTTTAGCAGGGATCGTAAATGTTATTAAGCTCTTTCAATTAACATTATTTTTAATGACTTTTGGTTATAAGCTTGAAATTTACTATAAATTTTTCCAATTTATTATTAAAAAAAACAAACAATTTTTGGGCTTAATAGAGTCATGTTATCACATTAACAGAGGTCTGTTGACAATTAAACAATTTTAAAATTCATCTTGACACACATCCGGGAAATTTGTAACGTTTTCCCTTTTTGTGAGCTTAAGCTGGGAATAAACGCGACAATATACAGTTCATTTGTCGCTCAATGTGTTGTGGCCTGTCTCTCTGATTTCTAATGTAAAGTCTTAGTAACATGTACCACGATACAACTAATAAGGTAACCTTTTCACTACAATAAGAAGAACTTCAATAAAAATAACATGCATTTTGTTTTTGTACAACTTCTGTAAGCTGTCAAAAAGCCACCGCTTCTGCATTTATAGAAGAGAGGCAACAGAGCTAACAGTGATTTGGTGTTTTGTTTTGGCTGGCTTTCATCTCTGCATTCTCTTGACAATCCAAAGTAGCCAGATGATTAACGGTTTAGCTGATGAGGCTACCTTATTAGTTGTACCATGACATGTCCTAAAAATTGTTGGCTCTCAATTAGTACTATGTGTTACCCCCCCATTAACACATGCCAGTAACTTGTTGCAAGTTGTGTGTACATATTAACTACCAATACACTGACAGAGACAATAAAAGCTGTTGCTACTTGCTTGATTGTTTACACAGGCAAGTGCAAGCTCATTTTTAAAATGTCGTCAAAGAAAATGGTGTTAAAGAAAATGGCTTTACTTTACACAATAAAAGAATTAAATGAGAACAATAATAGTAAAATAATTATGTTGAAAGAAACCACAAAATCACTGTTCCATTTTTTCACCCATATTCATAAAAACTATTGATGGTTTATTACACGTTTATTTGACAAATATTCCGTAGAGATACGTCAAATAAGAGCTTAATAAACTTACAATAATTATTTTGAATATGGCCTTAAATTTATATTACAAATCGATAAAATCAATGCATATTATTTAATTATTTTTTTTTATTTTTCGGTATGTAAGATCAAAAAGTAATGTATTAAAAATCGTTTCTTTGAAAGTTATCTATTAAAATTAAAGTATAATCTTTATACGGTAACACTGTTTTTACTTTTAGTCATTTTATCGACATGCAAGTAAAAAAAATTACTGGCAATCAAAATATCTTGCAAGTGAGCTCGCAACTTGCAGAAGTATGATTGTATTAGTAAAAAAAATATCAATGCATTGAGCTACTTACACTTGCACTTGCGTGTGTAAATGGGGGGTTACTGTCATGTGGTTTTGTCCGGCCTTTAATCAGTCTGGCATCCTTGCTAATACTTAATACCAATACTGGCGAAATAAACAACCAGCTATCTCACACATGCACACATACTTACATCACACATACACGTTATTTTACTTCCGTTAAATGTATGTATATGAATGGTTGTTTGTGTGAATGGATGGATGGTTGGTTGGATGGACGGATGGATGGGTTATTAGACCCAACCTAGAGTTTCAAAAATAACTTTTGTTGTTGTTGTTGTTGTTTTGTTTTCACTTCATTCATTTTTTTTTTTTTGCATTTGCAAAGACTTTAAATTTCCCATCAGTCTACTCTTATTTACCAAAAAGCGAAAAAAAGAAAGACAAAAATAAATGAATTCATTCGCTCAGTCACTCGTACTGTAAAATTTGTTATTTGAATTGTTTTCGTTACTCGCAAATTCTATTAACAAAAATATGCTTTTGTAAAGTCGTACCAGACACACAGTTATTAAGTTAGTGCTTGTATGATGTTTTGTTGTCGGTTGTTAAGTCGTATTTAGAGCTAGAGCCGGCGAGTGGGTGAGTCGCATAGTCGGTCGGTCGGTCGGTCGTTCGTTCGTTCGGTCGGTCTGTCAGAATAATTTTCTATTTCCCACTCTCCGTGTGGCAGACACATGAGACGACAAAACATCAGAGCGAAAAGAGTGCTTTTGGTGTTTTATTTTTTCATTCATATTTTTTTTTTCTTTTTGTACTTGCTGCTTTTATTTATACCTTTTTGTTTATTTGTTTTTTATGCTTTTTTTGCAGTTTTTATTTTTCCGAGTTCTTGTTGCATTTATTCATTTGTCTAAAATTTATTTTAGTTTTACTAATCTTATTTATACCTGCCAACAATAAATACAAAATAAAAAAAAATAATGACAACTTTAAACTGCATTTAAGTGGTAACTTAAAATAAGCGAAAATATTAAACAAAAGATTTCTTTTTATCAATACGAATGTATGTAATTTAATATTCTTTAAGCACGTATCAAAGTTCAAGTTGACTTTAATACGTTTGAAAATAATTTTAGAAAAGTGGAAATTTGTGATCAAAGCTGCAGAAACAAAGTGATAAAAATATGTATGGAAAGTCACATACATATGTCTGTACATAAATGCAGGTGTATGTAAATGGTGGCTTAAACCCCATGCTACAATCGTGAAAATAACATAAATGACAAAAAGCAAATTCCGTACTCTTTAGAGTGAAAACGTAACCAACCCTTTTACTGAGACTTTGCTGTCCGTCCGCTCGTCTCAGGCCCCATTTTTCCAAACGCTAAGAGCCAGAGAGCTAAAATGTTTACAGAACAGGTAGTTATCCAACGGCTACGATAACAAATGCTAAAAACTACAAACAGTTAAAAACTAAAGGGGATACCCATGCAGGAAATGGTGAAAATTAATTATAACTCTTGAATCACAACAGATAGAGACTTGAAAATTACAAAAGATATTTGTTTACATGGGCTCTGCAACAACAAAAAGTTAAAAACTAAACAAGAAACTGAAATTAGCTGTAACTTTTGAGCTGCAAGAGATAGAGGCTTGAAATTTGCACAGAATATGCAGTGGCCAGGCCTATACAGCAGCATATACCACAAAGAACAAAAGATACAAATGTAAATGTTGCCCTATACACGGGGACACCTTTCAGTTGCAAAGTCAGCTGTGAATTTTGAGCCGTAAGAGATATAAACTTGAAATTTTCATATCTAGTTGTCGTTGGTATGGCACAATAAGAACTAAAAACAAAAAGTTGAAATTTAATTAGCGCCCAATACATGGGGGCAACCAAAAATAATACGATAAACATTTGCTATCCCATACTAATTTGTTGCTTTTTGAAACTTTTTTCAAAATGATAATGGAGCATTTTGATTTAGCAAGCCAGCTGTTTGAAAATTGAGTAGTCGGCTTTTTCAAAGCCGATCGTTGGATTTTGCCCATCTTGAAATACCCATACAGTCGAATGCTGTTTACTTTCGGGCTCATGTGACGTGTTTCGAAGCACCGCGATCGTATGTTTTGAGCAATCGACAAGAGTTTTTTTTTCTGAATGTTTGACAAATTGGGTGGGATCCAATGCGAACAAATTTCAGACAAATGTTTATGCAATATATGAATTTATCTCTTGATAGAGAACTCTATCTAATTCATCCATCGAGGCGCTCAAGTCCAATTACATTTATGTAAAAAAAAAACTACATTTGTGCTGTGAATTCCAATAGTATCTGAGTACTGCCCGTAGAGAAGTTAAATGAGTGAGTGACCAACTCCAATAATTTTTTCTTTCTAATATTTTTTTTTTTCGAACACGCCGCAACGGGAGTCATGTGACTCCCATACAATAATGCAAAAAAAAAAGATTTAAACTCGAATGTCTCGAAAATAATTTTTTGATATTTTTAGTTTTGTTGTTGGAACTTTTTTTTCCTCATACCGAAAGCTATCGAAAAATCGCTAACACAATATCCATTCCTAAATCGACCCACCCTAATCTACATACCAATATCCTTACGAATGTTTGAGTGCACAGATGAACAAGCTTTATTTGTATTGATCAAACTACTGCCGGCTAATCTTGACCAAAGTTAACGCATTGTTTGTATATTTATAGTCTTCTTTTGTTGCTGTTCTATTTCTGTTTCGTCTTAATTAATTCCCCTTTAGTTTTTATTATTATTATTTTTTATTTAACTTAATGTTGGGCAATTTAAAATTTTATCACTTTTAATTGAGTTTATGATGAAAAGTTATTTTTATACGTCTTCTGATGTCTTTTTTTAGTTGCTTATTTTTAATTCCTTTTTTATGATGCCAATAAAAGGAGCACATAGATATTTATTCTATGTGGTTGCTAAAGTGTTATTTAGTGGTTAAGAATTTAAGGAAATCTTTTTTTTTTATTTCTTAGAAATCTTGTTACTACTATTACTTGCTTGTTTTGAGGAAGGGTGAATTTAGCTATACATACATAACGCAAAAAGCCCTAAATAACAATACTACGAGGGTCGCCTTTTATTTTACGGCACTTGGCATTGCTAGTGTTGCTACTTATCAAGTGACAACTCTATCGTAAAGTTAGACATTTTTAAAATTATACGTACTCAGAGCGCTATTTGTGTTGCTTACAGTAACTTAAAAGATTCATCTCGGCCCAAAAATAGAATTAAATCGCAAACATTTTTGTGCGATTATTTTTTACAACTTTCAACGTTGGAGATTTGTACATAGTTCCCGAACTTATTAGTTCGATCGAACGAAATACTCATACGACTGAACTCAGGGAGTTGCACACAACAGCGAGCTCTTTTAGTCCGTTAGTTCGCCATAGTTCCATGTCTGTTTTCGTTATTTCCCTCTTTCCAAAATCTACCAATTTTAAATGTATTTTGTCTTATCCGTCCGCATTTCAATTTTAACCTCAGAGTCATTTTTTAAGCACGACTCAATCAGGGTTATTAAAAGAGAGATTGTTTCTTATATATTATGTTAGAAAAAATAAGTGTAAAAATCTACTCAAAACGTCTGCTTAACTACATATGTATGTATATGTATGTATGTTTCAATGCAAGTTGATGAACACAATTCTAAGCGATGTGGATTAACTCTGCACCACTGCAAGGATGATCTTAATTCAATTTTTGGCGATGAAGCTCCATCAACGACCAGTGTTTATCAATGGTATGAGGTAAATTCAATCGTGGTCGTAGTTCACTTCAAGACGAATTTCGGGAAGGTTGTTCAAAATCAGTTTTTACTCCAAAAACTAGTGATGCTGATTGCAAAATCGTCATGTGACCTATCGTCGGATTAAGGTAACCCTAGGCATTAGTGGAACCAGCATACAATATTGCCTAAAGATTTGACTAAAATTTGTTCGCTTTGGATCCCACTCGTTCAAAAAAAAAAACGTTAAAAAAAATACTTAAAAAAATACGATCGCGGTGTTTGGAAACACGTCTGTGATCGTGGTTTTAGGCGTATGAGACCGCAAGTTAGCAGCAATAGACTGTATGGTTATTTCAAGATGAGCAAAACTCAACAAAAGTTGTTCGCGCACAAAGCACTTCCCGGCAAATGGTCGCCTGTTCAGATTTTTTTTTTTTTTTTTTTTTCTAGGAAAATCCTACCACTAAAAGAACGCCAGACAGTCAATTTTTAGTGCTACACGACGATTTGTTTGCCAGTTGTTTTGCAAGAAATCAGGAAATAAAACCCCTGAAAACAAATCACTCTTCATCACTACAATGCGTGCTCCATCTCATCGACTCCATGATACAACAAATAAGCTAACCTTTGCCCTACAATAAGAACAACTTCAATAAAAATAACATGCATGCAATTTGTTTTTGTGCAACTTCTGAAAACTGTTAAAAAGACAATACTTCTACATTTAGAGAAGAAAGTTGAATAGAACTTACGCTGATTTGCCATCTCGTTTCGGCCGCCTCTCATCTCTGTATTTTCTTGACAGTTTTAAGTAGTCAGATGATTAACGGTTCAGCTGATGAGACTAACTTATTAGTTGTATCATGATCTGCTTAAACAGTTGCATAGGTATGTATTTGAGTGCATAAGCATTTGTTTGTGCTATTTATCTCACCGCAGCTGTATTTAGGGGGTGTACGGTATAGTTTTGTTTGCTTGTAAGGCGATATGGTCTAATGTGCATGGGTGTGTATATACATACATACATATGTATGTATGTATATACATACATACATACATATGTAGGTATGCACATACATAACTCCTCTCATTTATTTAATGGATATTCTTTTGGACTTCAGTACTAATTAAAACGCTCATCATTAATTTGTAGGTACCTGTACCTATATATTATAGCCCTATGGGTAGGTTGGCATCTAACCTTTGACATTTATGTATAAGGCTAAGAACAAATCTACTATCAATCATGTGTACATACGTATACACATATGAGCAAGTGCCTCAAATCTATATGTACATACATATGTATGTATGTATGTATGTAGGTATAATAGATAGGTATGCTATCAAATTGCTGAATCACATGCATATGTATGTACATGCATATGCATGTATGTATGTATGTATGTATTTGCACTAGATTTAGTGTGTACTTCTTACAACTAGGTAGGTATTTTCTTTTCTTTTTTTTCACGTATTTTTGTTTTTGCCAAAAAGTAGTATGACAGCTTCTAAAAATGCATTTGTCCCACTTCCCACTCAGAGCCGTCATTACAATACCAACAAAAACCGCAGCAACATCCAATATATTCTTCTAGTAGATAGGTAGGTAGGTATTAAGCATAAAAAATTTACAACAAATTACAACAAAACAACATCATTGAAAAAAATAATAAATAACAAGCAAACAAAATAAATAAAATGAACTTAAAAAAACAACAACAAGAAGAACACAACAAAATAATAATACATTTTCTATTTGAGTGCTTTCTCTTCTTGATAAGCAAGTTTTCTTCCTCTATTTTTAATTCAGCTTTCAGCTCTGCCGCCAACTCTGCATGCAGCACAGTCTCTGCCTCGATTACCCAGTTAGTTCTGCTTATTTCTTTTTTTTTTTTTGTTTTTTGCATTTTCTCCTATAAAAACATTCACCGTAGTACACCATGTTACTTTATTTTGTTTTCTTATTTTGTTATACCCGCCGCCAGCCCCAACCTGCCTTGTTCATTCCATACATACATACATACATATGTATGTACATCTGCAATTGACTGACTACTCTCTTATTTTTGTGCTCTATACATCTCTCGCCGTTTTAGTACTAACCATACACTTTTATTTATCCACCAATCCCACCATTTATTTCACTTATTTGAACGTACAGCTGCTGCGTTTCTGCTTTTCCTTTTTATTCTTGGATTTCTTTTATCTCCCCACCAGCCAGCCCCCACCTGGCTTCTCTTTTGCCTACTTCCTCCTTCTATTTATTATTTTCTTTCTATTTCTTCTTCTTCTTCTCGTTCAACGTTACAACTCTGAGCACACATAAGCCCGCAGCAATAAATTTAATTTGCTTTAATAATAAAAAAAAAAAAATGAAAAAAATAAAGAATAAAAAATGAAATAAAATATTACTGTATTTTTAGCACGATAGTTGTTATGTAGCGAAATAAGGGAACGCTACATACATATGTACATGCATAGGTATGTATGTACATACATATGTATGTATGTATGTATATTCATACATACATAAGTACATATGTATGTAGGTATGTATTATGTACTTAGGTAGCTACTCATGTTTAGTTAAGTGCATAGGTACATACCTACAAATGTGTCTAGTTTTTAAAAAGATATCTTATACCTAGGATCCTTTATAATTTATTTTGACAAGAAACCGTTATATCCTGTTCATACATGCAGCAATATTCAAATTATAACAATTAAAGCCATTATTGAGACAAAATTTTCATATAAAAATTACAATTAGCTTATTGGCAATTAAGAGATAATTGTTTCAATAATGAGTAAAATTTATAATGCAACACTGTTAGATTTGTATTAACAGTACAATTTGTATTAACAGTACAATAACAGTACATATTGAACACTCCTTGTGAAAATTTTACTAATCAAATGTCAACAAAATAAATAAAAAAAAAACTAATTTTTTTTTTAATTTTTTATGATAAGGGGTGTTTTTTTTCGATGTATACAACTTTAAGTTGCAATAAAACAACGATGGATTATTTGATTGGCATGAATTTTACTTATCCGAAAGATAATCTTGTGGCATTACATTTTAAATATGTATGACTTCTGGCATATGACCGCCACGGCTGGCGCGGATGTAGTCCAATCTGGACTTCCAATTTTCGATGACTTTTTCCAACATTTCTGGCCGTATATCGGCAATAATACAGCGAATGTTGTCTTCCAAATGGTCAAGCGTTTGTGGCACAAGCATGTTGCGCAGTCTTGTTGAAATCACATCTCCTGGACATCATGGTTATTCAATTCAGGAATGAAAAAGTTAGTAATCATGGCTCTATATCGATCACCATAGACTGTAACTTTCTGGCCATCATCATTTTTGAAGAAGTACGGACCAATGATTCCACCAGCCCATAAAGCTCACCAAACAGTCAGTTTTTGTGGATGTAACGGTGTTTCGAAATGCACTTGAGGATTAGCTTCACTCCAAATGCGGCAGTTGTGTTTGTTGAAGTAGCCATTCAACCAGAAGTGCGCTTCATTGCTAAACAAAATAGTGCGCGATACGTATTCCGCACAGAACCATTGTTTTCGAAATAAAATTGCACTATTTGCAAGCCTTGTTCACGCGTGAGTTTATTCATGATGTACATATTGCCAAACCAAACTGAGAATAGATCACTTGACACCTGTTAAATCGGTCGCCATCTTGAACAGTAATGCCAACTTATAGTTCTATACATCGAAAAAACACCCTTTACAAAATAACCAAATGTAAACAATAACTTTTTCACCTGCCAAATGCTAATTGTCGTAGCAATATTAAGTATGTATGAACACCAAAACGATATTGCCAATTAACTGAATATTGTTTCAATTAAAAAGGCATATGTGAACTGCATATTATTAAGAACTGTGTGCGGAAATTCCATACATATGTACATATGTATGTACATATGTACAGCTGCTATCAGAAAACTAGCACCACCAAAGATTGAGGCTGACTTCACCCAAATGGTTTCGGAACAAAATTTTTGTTCTGAACCCGGGGACGAATTCCTGATCGAATGCTGAGTGTTTGTTGCTTTTTTTTTGTTTCTATTATTTTCAATATTCCCCCTTATTACTAAAGTCGAAAAAAATACTTTGCACTTGTTTATTACATTACATTATTTTTAAAAGTGTTTGTTTATCAAGTGTTTGGAGCATTTAATATGCCACATATTAAAAAAAAACTAAATTTTTTTCCGGAAGCTGATGTTGGAGCTTTGAGATTTCATGTTAACATCATGTGACGAGTTTTGCAATAAATGGAATTGAGTTTATTCGATTACGAATGCCGAAATTCGATACCAGCGTTTTTATATGTGGTTTGACGATTCTCTATTTGAGAGAGAGCGAAAGAGAGTAAGATTTAGAACGATTTCAGCTTGAGGTTGAAGTTTTATTGAACTGTGTTGCCACACATTGAACTGTTTAAGTTTTCAAGTTAACTTGAATTGTACGTAGGTATAATAAAATAGGCATAGAGTACAGTTCTAAATGTTTCATATTGGTTATTACAAAAAATGAAGTAGTAGTTAACATTTTTATTGAAATTTTTTGAACTACATACATCTATGTATGTTAAATTGCTTTTTCAGACTCAAGTTCAACTCTTGGTTTGTCACTTTTAAATCAATATTAATTAAGTAAAGAAAAGTAAAATTTTTATAGCTGGGTGGACAACCGGCTGTTTCTGGGTAGCAAACACCCTTCATCAGCACCCTATGAACTTTGGACGTGTCAAGTTTCACAATTTTGGCTCAGCCGCTTTAACCACTCGGCAACCGAAGCTCACGCAATTTTACTTTCTATTTGTAGTTACATGCATCACATACATACGTGTATATTCAGGTGTAATAAAAATCTAATATATTTGAGGAGTTTTTTTTTAAGCAGTGTTTAACCGGTTTTGAAATGTTTATTTTGTTAAATTTCGAATAAGCGTTTATTTTTTTTACTAAAAACCACCCGCTAATTGAAGGTATTTCGATTAGTTAATTTTTTTTAAATAGATATACATACATATATATGTATATCGTCGTCCCGAAGTTATCGTCAGGTATGTATACGAGGGTTGGCATTTCTGGCATTTGGCATTTCTGGTTGGCATTGTTGCAATCTGGCAATTGAAGCTCTATCGTAAAGTTGAACATTTTTGAGGTTATACGTACTCAGAACGTTTTGATATACGAGCGCTATTTGTGTTGCTTACAGTAAGTTTGTTCCCGTATTTCTTTTTTTTTTTTTTTTTTTGTCAAAGTTCGGTAAAGCGAGAGCAATCATGAATTTCTCCTGATAATACACAAAAAGAGACAGCAAAGTACGGTGACAAAAAATCCATATATCTATACAAAAAAAAAAAAAAAAAAATCATGGTACATTTTGATGCTGTAATGAAAATTGAAACGTACGTTTTGGGAAAATGCAATGTTTTTCTATAAGCATTTAGATTTTAAAGTGCTTTGCAGGTATTTTTATATGAAATACTAATTGAAAAAACATCAAAATTTTTGTTATGTTGATTTATTCAGTTGAACTGTTTTGTTTGTTTGTTGCTTGCTTTTTGCAACAGCTGATTGTTTAACTGTTTGCCCAATTAGCGCAAAAGTGTGGTCTGTTTTGTGCAAGAAAAACCACAATATGTTTTTCTCAAAAACTCTCAACAAACATTTCATGTATTTTCTTGGTAGAAATACTTCAAATTTTATCACTAATTTGTTTGCGTTTGTAAATTTTTTGTTGTGTATTTTGACAGCTCTTCAAGCCAGAAGCAGTACTAAGGCTTGTAAGGCTACCTAGTATCGAGGTACCTTGGCCACAAATTGAAATTATGTTGCTGTTTTGTTGATTGCTTGTTTATTTTGCCGGTGCGAATTAAGCTGATGGTTTCACTTCTGCAATGAGTACAAAAACAATATGAATATTGTCGAAGTTGATTTTGGTTGTTTTTTGTAATTTTGCTAACTGTTAACACCTTCAACTCATGATGTGGATGTTGCCAACCTTTTGTTTAATATACACCTCTCTGATGTGATGAAAGTATGTACATATGTATGTATATATGTAAGTTTCTAAAATGGTTCAGAAAATAAAGATTTACCGACCGCTTGTCAGATTTTGTATCTCCCTTACTCAATACATTTTGCTTTTACATGATAAGATTTTGTCTAATGTACCGAAGTTTTGATATGTTGTAATACAAAATATTACCCTTAATGACCACTGGGTACAATGTACATACATATTTGCAAATTTACTTATGCACATGTGTACATACATATGTATGTACTTATATAATTATTATGTACATTGCACATACCTACATGCAAATCCACATTTACATATGTATGCCTGTGTGTTGTGCATTTATGAATGCGTGTATGTGCGTATGCTTATTTAACATCAGACATAAAATAAATGTTTAATGACCATCTGCATACATACATATATATGTATGTGTGTAGCTACCTACATAAATAACAGATTAATTACATTTATTTATAATTTATAGCTTATAATTAAACAACAACAAAAAAACAATTTTTCTCATTGAGATTATTAACAAACATGCAAAAGTATGCAAACATGTGCACACACACGGACACACGAACACATGTGGATTTGTGTAAATACATATATACATATGTATATGCACACATGTCCGTATCTATATACATATGTATATAATTACAAATGAATGGTAAATTGAAATATTAAGCGCGCAGATATTTTAAATTTCAGTGAAATGTTTGTGTACGTGTACACACACATGTGTGTATGTACATACATACATACTTGTGCATACTATGTACAGTATTTGTTTAGTTAAAGTATCTAGTTTTAAAAGTAAATTAAAATATGAATGAATTTGGAATCACATAAAATGTACTTATGTACATACATAAGCGTTATGTAACTATTATATTACATATTATACATATGTGCCTATGTATGTATATATGTACATACATATGTATGTATGTACCTACATATGTACATATGTATGTATATACATATAAACAAAAATATTTTATTGGCCCTTTAAAAAATCAAGCTACTTTCTAAAAAAATTATTGTAAACAAACGGGTTTTTAAATCAAGAATTCATTATTGTTTAACTCGTTGACTGATTACTCACATTTATTATGTAACTTCCATTATCAGAAAGCATTTTGTTCTTAAACAGCAATTACAAGAAGATGTTGGCAAAGGCAAAAAAATAAATACATAAATAATGTGAATTACATTCATACTACATATGTACATACATCTTAATAATCATGCTCTCACGTGTTCAAAAAATAAAACTTCGTTTTTTTAGCAAGAAACCGCCAAAAAAAAATTAATAATCGCTCATTACGAAGTAATCGTCAAAAGCTGTCAGTGGTTGTTTCATTTCCTGACTATATGTATACATATGTATATTAATAATATATGTATGTAACTTAATTTACCATACCTGTGTATGAATATATTTGAGTAATCGGACAGTGTTTTTCAAGCAGTTTTTGACTTGTTTTGAAATGTTTATTATTTTTTAAATTTCGAATTAGCGTTTTTTTTTACTAAAAATTACCTTCTAATTGAAGGTACTTATAACGATTAGTTACTGCTGGTTTCAGCTCTGCATTGTTTACAAAAATAACATGAATATTGCCCGAGTAGAGTTCTGTTGTTTTTGTAATTATTGTATAAAATTGTTACCACCTTCAGTGCATGATGTGGGTGTTGCCAACCACCACTGACTGATGTGATGAGAGTGTATACATATATGTTGTTTCTGAAATGGTTCACAAAGTGAAGATTCACCGACCGTTTGTCAGATTTTGTATCCGTATTCTTTCTTACTCAATACAATTTGCTTTTACATGATAAACGTTTGACCAATATACAGAATTTCTTGACATGCCGAATACAAAATATTACCATGTAAACTGGCCGTAGTAAACGATGGTAAGTCGTTGTATAGAATTGTTAAAAAAAGTAAAATTGATGCAAGACGAAAAAAAGTTTTCTGTATTAAAGGTTTGTTTGAATATCTCTGATTCTCATTTTGTTCATGGGAATTTTGGAATAAGTAGTTGAGCCTACAGACGGTTGAAAAAGACAGAAAATATTAAGGACTATTTTTAGACTTAAAATAATAAAAAAGTTTAATTTAAATAGTGCTCAATACATGAGGGTTTCCTTTAGTTTAAAAATTAACTGTAACTTTCGTACCGTAAGAAATGGAGAACTGGAACTTTAACTGTATACATATGTATATAGTTGCCTGTGGCTCTATTCTATAACTCGCTAAAATTAGAGACATCGCTAAAAAAAATCTCTAAACTGAACTAAGCGATTCTTAGCGATGACTTCACTTTTAAAATCTTTTGTGGGCGAAAATCTTAATTTTTTGTTCCAAGAAAGTAAATTTTTTAGCGGAAATACATTGACCTGCGATTTTATGGGGAAAAATATTTCCCATTTTAATCACGACAGGACTGCAGATACACGATCAAGTTTTGCTATCAAGTTTTTTTCACATACTGCTTGTCAAAATTCAATAAAATTGATAGCTGTGACGTAGGCTGCACGCAATGTCATAACAATTCGCTTTCAAGATACCGTCAAGAAGAAAATTAAAAATAGCTGCTTCATTAAAAGTACTATCAGAAATAAAGAAAATAAAAGAAGAAGAAAAAAACCAGAGGGCAGAAAGGAAATACTGGGCGAAGCCCTTATTAGTAAGAAGGTTGGTAAATATTTAAGAATTATAATGAATGTAGATATGCTCTATAAATCGCAGCACATCATTATATTTGATGGTTTTGCACGTAAACATTTTTACTTCTATTTTTAAGCTTGAATCTGTTTAATTTTTATCAGTTTTAATTGCAACTTTCAAACAAAACAAAAAAATATTTACAGACAGAACGAAAAAAAAATTGTTGTCAGCTGTTTTCTTGATTGTGACTTGATACTCTCTATGGAAAGCAAACATTGTCATCAAGTTTGCATCAATTTTCAATATTGTGAGTGTATTAGTACAAAAGTGTGAATGTATTAAAACTTGAAAGGCAAAACTTGATCGTGTAACCCCCAAGTTATTGAAACAATATGCAAGAATTATGAATAAATCAGTTGTTATGGTTTTGTTTATATTAGTTTAAATCGTTGCCATATACAATATAAATGTAAGTACATATGTACATATATACCTGCCTAGATTTGAAAAGATTTCTTATTAATTTAATCTACAATGTTTGTTTATGTACTTATGTATGTATATCAGTATTTATGTATGTATGTAGGTATCTATTTGGTTTATTAAATTTTAATGCAAATTTAATACAAAGAGACACACATGCATATCTATGAATGTATGTACATACATATGTACGTTTATACATGTGTAATATATGTATAAAATATACCTACATACATACATATGTACATATATACATACATATGTATGTATGCAGGACGTATGTATGTACTACGTACTATGAATTGTATAAATTAATTTAAATGGATGGTCATGTACCTATTTTACTTATTTATGTATCTTACGGTAACACATACTTACATCGATACATACATAAATATGCATTTTCATAGCTGCATACATACATACATATGTATGTATGTGTATATGTGCCTACCTACATAACTACATGCATGCATACATAAATGAATAAAAATATACAAACACACATAAATATACAAAAATGTGTGTATGTTTGTAGCTATGATGTTGGTTGTTATATTTATGTACATGTTTATGTATATACATATGTACCTATGTCTAGCAGAGCCAAATTGCATTCTACTTGCTGTCCGCCTGCTTTCCACTCTGCAGCTTTAAATGCTAGTGTTATTTTTTTTTTTTATTTTTTTTTTTTTACATACACACACACACACATTATATGTGTAAGTTTGTACGTACGTATGTATACGTACAAGCATGCATACATATTTACATACCTACAATGAGCCGAAAGAACGGCAATAACACAACTACAAAAAAAAAACGTAAAAAAGAACAGAGAAAAACAACAACAATAACAACAACGAAAAAATAAATAAAACAAGTACAACAACTTGCTACAATAACAAAAAAAAAAAAAAACAAGTACACAATTTTACATGTGTACTTGTGTATAATTTTGTAGTAAAGAAAAACAGCTAAAGCAGCAACAAAAACTTGAATGTTTTACCCAGCTACAATCAACTCTTGTTCAATTAAAAGTAGGGAGGTATGTGGGGGCATAATCGGGGGAGGTAAAATAGGTGGCAATATAAAAACATACAGTCATACAAACGTACATACATACATACATGGATACATACTATGTAGTAAGTAGATAATAAAGAGGGTGGAAAGAGAAAAAAAAAAAAACAAATGAAAATGGTACATAACAAAGTTTACAAGAAACAACATTGCATATGGCACAGTGTTGCAAATTAGAAATTTCAAAAAGCCATAAATTTAGAATTATCATAAAACTAAATATTTAGCAAATATGTACATACATACATAAATAGATACGTACATATCGTCACCTCCAATGTAAACCTATGTCATTGGCCTATGAAATCAAATACGTTATTTTGGTTCTATGGATTGTTGTTATCAAAAATACATAAATATGTACCTACTGCCCACAAATTTTATCCACTTCTATGATTAATCGATTTCAAAGATCTATGTACATGCATACATATGTATGTACATATGAAGGTACATAATTCAAACATGTCAAGTTTCGGTCTTTTATATTAATAAGTACTAGGTATCTCTATCAATAGGCGAAATCTCAGTTTACATTGCACAGTGGGGCCTTAATTACCGTTTGATTTGACATAGCCGGTAAGTTTTAGGTACCTATTTAATTTTCTTTCTCGGAATTTTAAGCATAATTTTTTCGATTGCTTTTGATTAATGAATTTTTTCGCGATCGAGCAATTGTGAACTCGCAGTTCTTTCTTGCCCTAGACGATTTTTCAGCGGGAGTTTGCACATTTGCAAACGAAAAAAAAAAATTCAAAGAGAGATGGGAAAATGCCGGACTTTCATCGTAGAGAAACATAGGAACGACACCAGTGGTCTGGAACATTCCAAACAATTTCTAAGTATCGACGCTAGGTGGGCGGCCATCGCTAAAACACTGGATAGGAAGAGCCTAAAGGCAATGCCTAGCAACCTATCACTGACACGTGCATATTTTGGGGTGAAAAATACAAATCAATAAAACATTGATTATTTTGCTTGATGTATTAAAACCATGGGAGATGAAGGACAGGACAATAGATCAATGACAGTCACAGTGCAAATGGCCATATTGGACCAGATCCCCATTACATTTCCACGTACTTACATGTACACTGATAGAAAAACCTTCGTCAATATCACAATTTTTTACACTAATACTACGATTTTGTCATTGTAAGACTTCATTCGGGTTTCCAAAATTGTTTCGTTGGTGCTACGAAATCGAAAAATATTTTATTAATTTTTTGTCGTTATTTTATTCAGTTATATCTATTTCTAACAGGTGGACCAAAAGAAGTTATCCGATGTTGTTTGACTTTCAGAATATCGCTGGTGGCTCGTGCAGTGTATGCCATTAATCCGTCCTGTTGGAAGCACATGTCCTCCAGACTTAATGTGTGCCATTGTGGCAGAAAAAAGGAGCATATTTCTATAATTAGACACATGCTGCAAAGTCTTCCGTTTATCTGCGGTGGCATTCAGCCATCTGTTATGGTGTAAATGGAACAGCATGCCATTTAAGTAGAAAGTTGATTATGAATTAGATTAGTATTTTTTTTTTTATACAAATTTAGCATAATTTGTAATCAAATGCAAAAAAAAATCATCAAAAATATTTTTCTTATGTTTGACCCAGCTGCGAACTCTGACCAACTGGCCTATATTAAAAATGAATTACGTGACAAAAATCTGTCGTTACATGCACGAAAATATTTCGATCAGAGAATGATACTATTTTTCATCACTTTTTAAAGAAAATCTTTTAATAATCACCGATAATTTTGAACAAAAAACATATTTTTGTTTTGCGCAAACTACTTCTTAATGTTAGTATCATTCTTAAATGCAGCTTCTAAAGGCTAATTATAGGTATAATAGTAATCGTAATAATTAAACTCCTAAAAAAAAATCTCGTATAGACTATGCAATTTTTTACCTTTTAAAAATTTAGGGCGCAAAAGGGGTAAAAATGGGCAAAATATATAATTCCGTATTTCCGATATTAATGCAAGTAGCACAAAGATTCTAAAAGGACTTGAAAACCTAATGCATACAAACAATGCTAACTAATACTAAAATTCCGAGCAAAGCACGGTCTCTACTCGGTAGTTTTGTTAATGCTCGTTAGAATTCCCATTTTTCGATTTTTGTGCCCACTGTTTACGCTCAGAGAAATAAAGGGTTCAAATTGCAATAAGATATTTTAATGAACAAAATAATATATTACTACCACACAGCAAATGTTTTGATTAATTTATTGGGTGGGTGGTTGCATGGTTCGAAGTTAATTTGTACGATCGTATATTTATACTTAAACATATGTATGTACATATATGTACATGTGCTTGTATATTGTGTGTATATTTACGTACATACATATGTATGTATGTACATGGGTATATTTATGTATTTTAAAATACATATTAGTCTTAAAAGCTTTTTTTCTGTGCATGTGTGTGTTATTGTTGTATAAATTTTTAAACGTGTATCTTTGATTGCCAGTGCTGGTGGTAGTTGTGCGAATTGTGTTACTTAGAAATTGTTCTAGTGTATTGGTTGGTGTGCTATGTAGTTTGGTATGCCTGAAGCGGAACTAGATAAACCTAAACACGTACGATTGCTTATGCATGTACATTAGAGGGCACCTTATTTGTACGGGTCATTTTCTTTCGCAACATTTGGATCGTCGGTCCATAAAAAAAATAATATTGTGAAAATTGTTACGCAGATTGCAATAGAAGAAGGCGTGGCGCATTCGGCCCACAATTAGAAGGAAAATATGAAAAAGATTCATAAAATGTACCATAACTGCTGTGGATTCAGTTCTAATGGGATAAAATGTGAGATCAACTCCCATTTATTTTTCGTTCCAAACATTTTTTCTAAACATATTATCTTTGTAGCTCCATTCATCAGGAGCGCTCCCATACAAATATATTAGTTTTTTGTTATATGTTCCTTGTTTTTCCTTATCAAAATTGAAAGAAATATACTATATGTTTTTGTGAAGTATGGAACAATTTTTCTGCTTAAAATACCCTTTTTACCATACATTTTTTCTGAAAATAACCTTTTAGCGACACTTTGAAATTTTCCAAAGGCAACGCCGGATGTACTGTATTTGTTTATACTTTTTTTGGGTGTCTTGATGGCTGAGTGGCCAACTGACTATCACATGGTTGTGAGAGGGTTCGGATCCACCAAAAAGTAGCTGTTTTTAAAAATCAATTAGAATACCTTATAACAATTATATGGCAAGGAAAACACAAAGCTCCCGTACTCGATTGCAAAAAAATTCATTAGTTAAAGTTCTGTGATAATAGTTTAAGGTTGACCAAAGATTTTGTTGTGATTATTTATTTATTTAATTCTATGTTGATTATTTATTTATTTAATTCTATGTTTTGTATCCCATTTTTATTACAACTGTCACAAAGTGGCAATAAGTAATTGAATTTACATAGTTGGGTGTTAATTATTTTAAATCCATAAATAAGATTTCGAATAAAAAATAGTACATACATATGTACATAAAACTTAGTTTTACGCATCATCATAACCCTCTGAAAAGCGGTAAACTAGCTCTGAAAGTGCACAATATTTGAGTCTTCTGGGTGCCAGGGTTTATTTTGCCGGCAACTGTAGTATGTTCCGCGTGGGAATGTTGTGTTAAACGAGTTGTATGTTTAAGGCTGCTATCACGGATGACTACGTTTACTGTTTACTTTTACATTTAGATTTCGATGTACATATGTATTCATCTCTAATGTGCCATTCAGTATTCACTATAGTTCGAAGTATTTTAGATTGGATTCTTTGAATCATTTTTAAATTAGTTGTGCTTGCAGTACTTCAGATCTCTATGAGAATTTTACTTTGAGCAGATATCTTGGATTCTCCCCCTAAAAAAAAGGTTTCTGAAAAAGGTTTCTGAACCTGTTGTTAAATTCGTTTTTCTTCTGCCTTATATGGTCTTTCCGTATGAGTTTGACGTCAAATATCATGCCAGGTTTTTTTGCTTTTGAGTCCGAAAGAATGGGTGATCCATTTATTCAAATAAATGGAATATTTGGGATCTTCCCGATTGTGTACATTACTTGAACTGTTTTGTCGCTGTTCACTTGTATTCCCCAACTACGAAACCACTCCAACGTGCTATTGAGCAGTTGTTTAGGCTTTTGCACAGCTCATTTGGCATTTTGGTGACATGACAATAAAACAGTGTCATCAGCAAATATATGTAGCTATCATATTATTTTTATTTGGTTTAATAAATAAGCTCAAGGTCACTTTATTCTCAATAAATATATTTGCTATTTATTGATAAATTATTCGATATTTCGATACTCCTTTGTCTATCTTCTTCAGGAAAATGTGTTTTCTAATATTTCCATTTTATTTTATTTTTATTTTATTATATTAACATTTTCCTGAAGAAGATACACAAAGGAGTATCGAAATATCGAATAATTTATCAATAAATAGCAAATATATTTATTGAGAACAAAGTGACCTTGAGCTCATTTATTAAACCAAATAAAGTTAAATAAAAAAAATGGAGATAAAATATTGGACCGAGTATACTGCCTTGGTGTACCCCTGCTCTCATAGGGAAAATTTCAGAACACACGTCGCGTTATATTTCACATAGAAAAATCGATTTTGTAAATAGCTTTGTGGAGAAGACTTTGAGCCATAAACTCATCGAACGTAAGTTCAACATTATATAAATCGCGTAACACGATCTTTGATAAACTAAGTTGTTGCATTTTTGTTATTTATGCAATTTACACCAGTTTCCAACTACACCCCTGACGATGTTTGAATAAAGCAAACGAAGACCTAAGAAATATATATGATTTTATTTCATCTGGCCATAAAATCCCGAACACCTTTTTCAATAATGCAATTAAACACAATTTCCTTCTTGACTTTTCCAATAATGATTTCCTTATTCAAATAATAAGACTTACTTCTTGAAAAAAAAGCCATAGAGATATCTTATTAACTTTCTTCTAATTTATTAGATGTTTATCAGGCACTGTTTTCTCTGTGTAGTAATGGTTTATATTTTGTGAATCTTTTCACATTTTCCCTCAACTTGTGGGCGAATGTGGCACGCCTTTTTTCTATTGCAATCTGCCTAAAATTTTCCACAATGTAGTTTTTTGTTTGTTTTTGCTATGGAGAACATTTTTGTGAGAGCGCCGTTGTAATTTCTCATGTTTTAAAAATAAGGTGCACTCTAATGTACACACGTACATATGTATATACACTGTATGTATGTATTAATGCACAGATGAGCGCTTGTGTGTATGAGTTTGTTTTTAGTGTTTTCATATCATTTAATAAACAGCGCTGCCTAGCAAATTTTTGCTGTTGCTTTTGCAGCAACAACAGCATTTTAAAGCACACATACAAACACACACACACACACATACACGCAAAGAAACTATTCTAAGCTAGACTTCAACGTTAGTAATGTTTTAAATGTTTTATAGATTGATATATGGGGGAAAAGTGGCACAAATTAAATTTTAGCTTGCTTCGTTTTATGTCGTTCTCTTTTTTTCTTTTTATTTATTATATTATTTTTTTGCTGCTGCTATTTATTTTCTTAAATAATTTGTTTTTGTATTTAATTTAAAATAGTTTTTGTGCAGCTTCTTTGCATACAAGATAAAAAGAATAAGCTTTAAAGAATTAGTTTAGTTGGGTCTTCTAGTAATTTGCTCACAAATTAATATTTAAAGAAAGAAAAAACATTGTAGAAGTGTGTTTACATCAATTAAAACTATTTAAAATAATATAACCAAAGAAAAAAAGTACATATGTTCTCATAATACAAAAAAGAAACGAAGATTTAATACAAATTTACGTTTGCTCAAAGCCTTCCTTGTCAGTATCTGCCATTTTATGTAAAAAAAAACACTACTTCATTAAAAATAATAAATAAGGCAAAATATTATAAAATATGCTTCAATTTATTTCAGTGAAAAAAAGTAAAGTTTTAAAAATTGCTTCAAAATACACATAAAAAGCAATTGGCTTTTCTGAATTGAATTTAAGTACATATGTATGTACATACAACTAATTTGTACAGTGTTAATAAGTAAGTATATGTACTAGTGATGTTACGAATACTTGTATTCGTGTTCGTCTTGCCGAATATTAGCATTATTATGATTATTCGCTCCTATACTGCTTGCCGACGGCGACATCATCGGTAAAAAAAAATTGAAATTGAAATCACCTGAAATTATATTTTTTTAACAAACACACAACCTGTCTGCGTAAACACCCAGAGCCTTCGACAGGAATTAAACCTGCGGTAAGGCACTCTACCAATTCAGGCATTGAGGTGCTGTAAGTTCAGTTCAAGTTAAAACTCTAGTTTAACAAAACTTTTCTGTAATTTAATTACAGCTTAAAGTTGATTGTAGTAAATCAGTGAACTAATTACACTGTGCTAGTTGAAAAAACCGACAAACGGGGCACCCAGTGACTAAACCTAATTCGGGTACGCTGAATTCAGTGGTGCTATCCGTTTTTCTAGGTTAGCTCGCGTTTTCGAGATTTACCGTTATTTTAAAAATGGAGGAGGTTGCACTACATGTATTGAACTAACTAAAAAAATTTTTCATTTATTGAACTTTAGTAAAAAACCGAAATTCCGCAATAAAATAACCTTTAATCTGATATATAATTCATTAAAAAAAATTTCAGTTTTTAGAAAAAAAATTTTTTTTTTTGAAAAAAAAAAATTATTTTTTGCAAATTCTTGAAATTTTGTGATCTTTAAAACTGCATAAAAAATTGAAAAATTAAGCTATGCCAACAAATTTTCCCGTGTATATAAAAAATTATGTTTGAAACAAAACGAGCTTTAAATGACCAAAATCTATGGGCAACTTTTGATTTTATTCACAAAAGATGAAAAATTGCAGTTTCAACCTGTTACCAGACGAAGCCTCAAAAATTGAAAAAAATATTTTCTTGTTAATTAAAGTACATTTCTGCATGTTCATATAAAAAGTTTTTTGTAATTATCTAACATTAAGATGTGTTAAAAAAGTGCTATGAAACCTTTTTGCATAATTTGTACTATTATGCAAAATTATGCAAAAAGGTTTCATAAAACTGAAATTTTTTTTTAATGAATTATACATCAGATTAACGGTTATTTTATTGCGGAATTTCGATTTTGTACTAAAGTTCAATAAATGAAAAATTTTTTTAGTTAGTTCAATACATGTAGTGCAACCTCCTCCATTTTTAAAATAACGGTAAATCTCGAAAACGCGAGCTAACCTAGAAAAACGGAAAGCACCACTGAATTCAGCGTACCCGAATTAGGTTTAGTCACTGGGTGCCCCGTTTGTCGGCTAAAAAAAGTTCCAAATTCAAGCACAGTGTTATTATTGATTGTTTTTAGAAATAGAAATATGGCAGCATTGCAAAAAATGTCGAAACAGCTGATTGATGATTGAAGTTTAAACGCTAAACTTTCTTCGCTTAAATGTGTTCTAAGTACTCACTGTTTTAATAATTTAGTTTAAACGTAAATTAAACCACACTGGCGCCAATTTTTTTTCGCATATGAAGTCGTTGTTGAAGAAGTAAACAAATCAAGGCGAATCAAGTATAGGTGGTCGCAATTCAATTCGCTTTAACATTTTCTCTCGAGACGTCACAAGTTTTGTTGTCGTTTTCTATCGGCTTTGACAACTCAGAAGATAAAATCGTGGAAAAATGCTGAAGCGAATTGGTATGCGGGCACCTGTAATGGATTCGCCTTGAAACAAATGAAATTCACATATCTACAAGGTGGCCCAAAAGAAATCACCCTCTTGGAAGTTGTTCTTATTTTTGCAAATGGCGGCCAGTGTCAAATCTGTTTTTACATTTGTGAACTAGACAGCTGTAGAACACAAGTGAGCAAAACATGCAGCGGTACACTCCCCATGAAAGCGTCCATCGAAGTGGACGCTTTTTTGACCCAAATCATAATGAGCAATGAGGCTCATTTTTGCACGTGTGTTGCACGAGTAGCCATTACACCCGCTCAAAGTGACTGCATGATGCGCTGTTCACACTGGAGGAGTCTTCGTGGAGCATATGTGAATACATATGTATATTATGCAAATTTCATACCTCTGTCTCTCACGGTTCGAGAGCAGCGGCTAATTGTTACTTTCCGTTGTATAGGGAGACCTGGTAGTTTTCGACTTGTGGTTGTTAGTATTTGTTGTTGTAGGGCATCTGTAAATACATACACTGTGCAAATTTCAGCTCTCTATCTGTCCCTTACGGCTTGAGAGTCATAGCTAATTGTTACTTTACATTGTAGGGGGACACCTCGTAGTTTCGGAGAATGGACGTTGTGATGAACGGACGTATAAGTCTCGGTAATGGGGTTCCGTTTCACTCTGATGAGTACGGAAGCCTAAAAATGAGCATATTAATAGCGTTGCTTTGCCGGCGTCATGCTCAACTTGATACATAGCTGTTGAAGGCGTCAAATTAAGGACTAAAGACGAGGCGAATAGCACTATAGCTTCCCTCAATGACAAACTTATAAACGCAGCTAGTGACTCCACTCCTCGGCATATCCAGGAGGAAATAAAGGCCAAACGAGAATTAAGAAATCGATGATCTGCCCAAAATAAAGCTCTGCCTAATAGGCTCAGAAAAAACTTATTTTCAAAAAATAGAAAAATCTCAAGAAGAATTAAAATTGCTATATATGTATATTGATGTTTTCTATTTTATTATGTATTTTATGGAATTAATTCAACACTATGCTTCTCTTTTTAGGTGGATCAAACTTTAGCATCTTTGGATAAGTTTGATGCCGTATCTCGTTGCGATGCTTTACACTACTTGCTGAGGAATCTAAAATTTAAATATCCTCAGGCATGTGAACAAGTAATACCTAGCATTTTCCCGCAAACGTCGCTTGTGGACAGTAAAAAACCATTGCTTAAGTATTGTGGGCAATATTTGTTGCCCACAAAAAAGGAGGAATGCATCAAGAACGAAGATGAAAATACTTCTACAGATTTGAATCAAAATTTTGAAAAAATTCTCTGTAAAGAGGAGTTTATGTGCCTGGATGAAGACGACAATGCTTTTGCTGACGAAAATTCATCATCTCAGAGTAAGCGAGTACGTTATGCTACGCCAAACGTAACCAGGGGAGCAACAGGATTGACTACCGGCGACTGTACGTCCTTAGATCAACAGCAGTCGGATGGAGATCCCTTAGATTTGATACCCTCATCGGTTATACACGCTCGCCGGCTCGGCAGAATTGCCACAGCCGATCCAGAGGCTGATGAAAGCAACAGCTTAGACGCCCTAGGACCAGAAATCACTTCGAAGCGTTCAAGGCGACGTGGCTTTAGTCTTAATCCTTCAACTCGTAGTAGTAGTAGTGGTATTGGCAAATTAAATTTACAAACGTCACGTTTGTATTTGGGTGAAAAACTGCAGCGTGTCTCTCGTCTGGGAGAAGGTTATATCTTCCATCCGGACACCGAATTTACAGTACATATTCATCATAGTTCACAGGATTTAAGTATACGAGTGTTCAAAGAACAGTTCCGTTTACATTTGAAAACAGCCTTGAAACTTCACGACAAAGAATTCTTAAAAGAGTTCCAACGTGAATTTGTTTTTAGCGGTCGCCTTTTAGGCACAACACCGCCCAAACATGTCTTGGATAAACTGAGAGCTGAACATTTGGAAGAATGGCAACAGCAAAAGTCACGTAAGCTGCAACAGCAACAACTACTTTTGCAACAATATCAGCAACAACATCATCAAATGATGTTGATGCAACAGAGAAGACGTATGCTAGCCGGTTCAATGGGCAACGCTTACGACTCCGAAATGGAATTTGAACTAGAAACCGAATCTCAGTTGTCTTCCGCTTCGCAGGAGATAATGAAATTTGAGGAAATTATTGATGAGGGTGTGGGTCCTGGTAGACTTATTGATGGTCTGGTTATGGAGCCGGAAATGGATGATGTTATCGGTGGTGGCAGCGGTGCTAGTGTAAGTGGCGGCAGCAGTAACAGTTCAGGTGGCAATGGACTTGATACATTACCAAATGATAGCACGTCAACATTTGTTGGAAGTGGCGGTGGTGGCGGTGGTGGTGGTGGTGTTGGATCTGCAGTTGGTTCGGTTGGAAGTTCGACATTTAAAAATCATTTGGCTCAGCAGCAGCAACAACAACATGGGTGAGTTTAAAAATGTTTTAACTTCTACAATTATTATTTTTTTTTTCGTTTTCAAAACTATTCCCAAACTTAAAACATAAAAATTACTATTTTGGGGCCACTTTTTGAAATCAGAACTTAAACGACAAGAAGGCAACACATTTTTGACGTTCTAAAAATACTTTATTTTTGTTTACATATTTTCAACACTATGTTACGTTACACAGGAGTGTTTTGCAGATTATTTATTAGGATTAAACCACCATCATTGCTCAACTCTAAAATAAAACAGTACTATAAGGAAATACAAAGGTTAAACCTAATTTGATCTTTAATCCTAATCCGAAAAATTGGCCCGCCATCTCAGGTCCACACGCAAAATCTTCTTTCACACATTCACAAATATTTGTCCAAAAAAACGTGACCACCACTTTCTTTTTGGCATTTGTATTGGGCAAATACGTGCATACAAACAACTAAAAACACATTTATGTGCATATGTGCTTAAATGCTCCTGAATGCAAAAACAAACAATAATGAAAACGCAGAAACAATAATTTTCATCCCTTGCGACACCCCCTAAGGGGTAGGGTCACGCAGACTCCGAACTATGCCTCTATGCCCAAAAAATCAGCCAGAGTTAAAACTTTATGATTTACAACTGTTAATAGTTTTATCAGGCTTGAGTTCGAACCTCGGCGATGACCTATTGTATTCTGTTTTTAAGCTGTAGCGCTTAGCCATCCTACTCTAAGCTCTTCATTACTGACTGCATTTGTTTAATCATAGTGATCAACTTTCTATTTTATCATTGTGTATTTTTGGATTGATTGGAATGTATTTTACATTCTCTGTTTGCTTCTGCTTCTTTGTACACATGTGACATTTTCTGGTCCTAAGGGCTAAGGGTGTAGGGAAACAGCCCAACACATCTCCCACCGGTTCCGCCCTCAAACAGTAATTTGCTCTCTTGCTAGAGAGAGAACAGTTTTTACAATATCAAACAAAAAATCGCTCACACTTAAAAGTTTAAAATAGTACAATGTTTAAAAGTATTTTAAATATACAGTCGAACTTCCATAACTCGAATTACCATTATTCCAAAAAAAACTTCGACTTACGGAGACTTCGAGGTACAGAATTTTTTGTCAAAATAGAATAAAAGGTTTTTGTATCATGTATTTTTATTTAATTTAAGAATATAAAAGAACAAGCATATGTACTCATATACATATGTATTTAAAAATTTACAGTTAAGTAAAATATTTTGAAATAAGTGACTGAGCAAAAATAGCATGTAAAGTATATAAACCAGCTCAAGCAACCAAGGAGAGTAAAACAAACAAAACAAACCCAACATAACAAGCAAAATTCTTCGAATTATAGAGTTCATGTGTATGTTTTTTGTTCGAGTTATGGAGAACTTCGACTTATATCAGTTCGAGTTACGGAAGGAAAATTGTATGTGATTTGTTCTTTTAACGCTACTGCCAACAAAATTAGTTCGAGTTAGAGAAAATTCGAGTTAGAGAAGTTCGAGTTATGGAAGTTCGACTGTAATAACAAGTGTGAAAACCGCTATTATTTTTGTGATTGATATTAATTTAATAAGACAAAGAAGACATCAAAGACATTCAGCAGGGTCGGCAACTATACACTTTCTAGTCAGCACCCGTCCTTGAACTCGGGACGAGAAAGTGTGGCGGGTTCGAAACAACTAGTTATCCACCCTGCTAAATGACTTTGATGTCTTATTAAATTCATATCAATCACAAAAATAATGTAGAAAGAACTTGAGTCTGATAAACTGAATACAATTATAATTATATAAGAAAAAGTTCCAATAATGAAAATTGATTAACTTCATTAGAAAATTTAGATTAGTTTGTTGGTTTCAATCACTTGACTTGATTTGTAATTTATTTTATTTATTGCTTTTCTTTTCAAGACCAAATAATGTAATGTTGATGAACGGTCTCACATCATCTATCACAAATAGTGTTATGCCGAACAACATCGGTCAACAGCAAACGGCTTCACAGCAACTGCTGCAGCAGCAGCAGCAGTTACAAGGAATGGCTCAAAGTAATAGCCCCACAGATGGTGCTCCCAAGGAGCATCAACAGCTTTCACAACATCAACTACATTATCAGCCACAAATAATTTCAAACCAACAACTGCAACAACCCCATAACCATAAAGCGGCGGCATTGATGAATGACAAGCAGCAACAACCTCATCATGTCAATAATTTAATGAATAATATGGGACAACAGTCTCCACAGCAGCAGCAACAACATCCTCATTTCCAAAATCAAGCCCAACAGCAGCAGCAGCATCAGCAACGTTTTATGATGCAGCAGCAGCAGCAGCAACAACAACAACAAAATCACTTCAATTCCAATATGCAACCACAAAATCATCCTTTGGCGATGATAGGTGGCATGATGGAAACGGCTAACCAACAACATCAACAGCAACAACAAATGCAAGTACAACGCATGCAACTGAATGCTTCCAATAACATGATCAATAGTATTGATAATATACTGGGTGGTGGCACAACACCCTCAGGTAAACCAACACCGCCTCCGGCCCATGGCAATTCCGAAAATATGCCTTATGTGCAGCAGCAACAACAACAATTGCCTCCACATTTGCAAAATCTGCCGCCACAGCAGCAACAGCATATACTAATGCAACAACAGCAAAATCTCCTAAGTGGTTCCGGTTTAAATGCTGCCAATGCACTGGCAAATTCGTCGACTACACCTGCGACCAATTCATCGGCAAATGCTTCGTTTGAGCACGACGATGAAGGTATTTCGCATGACGAGGACGAAGAAGATCATGAAAATGATACAAATGATGGTATGGAGCCCAAACAGCAGCTAATAGATGGAGGCAGCAGTAGCAGCACCTCCTTACAAGCACCTTCGGTGGCCGGAAACGCCAGTACGCCTGGTACGAAAAAGGAAAAGCCCAGTTATAATTGCCTATTGTGTCCCAAGTCATATCGTAAACGCAAATCTCTACTGGATCATTACAAAATACATCCGGGCTATTGCCACGATTGTGGTAAACCAAATGGCACCTCTTTGGAGGTAAGTTTAAATATAAAATTATTTTCCAACAACAACGCAACTAATGAAATTAAATCACAGGAAATTATACATCACAATCGTACCATACATGCCAAGGAGTTTCCATTCGTTTGTGAAACGTGTGGTGAGTCGTATTCGCGGCGTCAACAATTTCATGCCCATGTTGAATCTCACAACAAGAAGGAATTCAAAAGTGAGTTTGTGTCAAGAATCGTAACCGATGTTGTTTAACATAGCGACAGTAGTAAATTTCAAAATCACCAAAAAGATAAAAGTACTAACATTCCACAACAAGCTCTAATGTTTTGGTTTTTTTTTTTTTTTTTTTGTTACTTTGTGTCATTTTTAATGCCATTATTATTATTATTATAATTATTATTACAATTGTTTCTTACCCGCTTAATGGTAGAATATTTTCATTCATATATAGATATTGTTTCTGTGTCCTTAGCTTATTCTTGTATCGAGTGCGGCCAAAAGTTCCCTCATAAGAAACTACATCAACAGCATTTGGATGATACTGGTCACAAGGCTGATGGTGCCATTTGTGAAGTGTGTGGTGATGAGTTTCCATCCAAAAATGCATTATATCAGCATATCATACGAGTACATAAAAAGGATAACTTCTTCGAGTGTCACATTTGCCAGAATCGTTTTACGCTAAAAGCCAACTTGGAAAGGCACGTACAACTGCACACGGAGATAAAGCGAACATATGTCTGTGACTTGTGCGGTTCTTCCTATTTTACATATCCAGCTTTAAAAGACCACTACAGCAATGCTCATACCGATGCTTCCGAATGCAAATGCACCTTGTGTGGCAAACGTTTTGGTTCAGTGAAATCACTACAACGTCATTTGCCATCACACTCGGAAGAAAGGCCGCATTGTTGTTGCTATTGTGATCAGGTAAGCTGAGTACAACATTTTCTATATATTAGATATATAAAAAAATAATTAATTGCACAAATTGCCAAAGTCAGAAATAGAACCACAATAGATTTTTTTAAATGTTTCTCAATTGCAACGATCACACACACAATTGATGTAGAACCCCAAGTATTCATGAAGAATTTGCAAAGGACAACACAACTTTATAGTAAAAATTTAATCAAAAATTTACTTAATTATTAATTTGCTTTAAGAGCCAATTAAAATGTATTAATTCGGGTCCAAAAATAAACCATACAAATGTTTTCAGCCGTCTATATGCCGCCGACATTTCATTGATACTAATCAACTCTTCAGTAGACTCGAAAAATTCTTAAAAGAATGTTTGAAACTTAACTTAATTTTTCGAGTCTACTGATGAGTTGATTAGCATCAACGAAATGTCGGTGGCATAGTCTTGGGCTGCAAAGTCTTGAAGAAAATGTGCGAAAAGAGTAAAAATAGAAAATTTCAAAAGTGTATATTTTAAGGTTATGTTGGCTCAACGGGCAAATACAAAATTTTTACAGCGAATTATCAATTGATTTTACAAAACTTTTGCCAGAGCTAATGGGTATTTGCTCTAATTTTTATATTTACTCGTTAAGCCAACATAACCTCAAAATGTTTTTACGTTTCTTTCTGTTATATTTCTCTTTTCGTTGCTGTTTGTTGTTGCTCCAAGAGAATCCATATCCATATCTTTAGCTATTTGTATGTATTCGCCCAACATAAACGTCAACAAGAAGAGAAATGTTCTTATGTGTCTGTACCCATTGCAACTAAATCTGCACCTATTGCAAACTACACAAAATATCGACGGAAAATGTAGTTTAAACTGAGTTTCAATTACAATTTGACCAAATTAAATGTGCAAATGCAATTCTGGAGATGGCTCTGTAAAGATTCCGCATCAGAACGTGTTATGTTTCACGGGCTATCAGTCGTGAGACCGGCCCACTTGGGTCCTAGAAGATCCCACATCAGAACATCTTTTGTTTAAACTTTTATATCGATTTCTTCTTAATATTCGCTATCATTTTGCTATTCTTCCATTTTCGATTTAAGAACAAAACCAGTAGCTTCAAATTCGGTATCTGTTACACACTGGTGCAAAAATGCACTTGCAAGTTGCAACTTCTACCATGGGTTTTAGTTTGAAAGGTGGTATTGCTAATATAAAATGTATAAATTTTGTTGCGGTTTTGTTTAAAGTCATCAAGATTAGCCAAAGCAATAACATGTAAAAAGTCTACAATTGCAAATCGATATTGTAAATTTGCCACTTTTAGTATCTGCTTGTTCATATTCTGGGCGATAATTTAATAATACATACATATGACGCAATGTTCTTTTTAATCATATATTTTTTGTTGTGTTAACAATTTTTAGACATTTAAATGGAAAACACATCTTGTACGTCACAAGCAAACTGTGCACGGCAATCAACCTTCGCCTAAAAAAGTTAAACGCTTCGCAAAGGAGGGAGATGGTAATTTAATAAAATATAATTTTGAGAGTAAATAACTTTAATATTAATCATATATCGCTTTTCTATTAGAATTAGTCCCGATGGCCGATGAACCCGGTCCACCGCCAGCTAAAGTTGCTAAAAAATCGAATGCTAGCAAACCAAAACAGCAAGCGAATCAACAAGCGCAACAAATCCAACAACAACAGCAGCAGCAACAGCAACAACAGAAAATGGGTGCTATAGCCACCCCACCACCTCTTTCAACTACACCGGGAACCTCATCATCATCACAACAGGACCCCTTCAATGCTGCCATTATATCAAACAATAGTTCACAGTCTTCAACGGCATCCACATCACAGCATTCAATGCAATCTAGTGAATCCCAACCGAATTCCATGTACAGTCAAAACTTTAGTGCTGAAAAATTGCTGGGCGGTCAACACACTCCACAGCAGCAGCCGCAGCCGCAGCAAATTTTAGCTGGACAGCCACAGTCACATACGCTTGCACAGCAGCAGCAGCAACTGCAACAGCAAAGACCAACACCACCTCCCCATGCTCATGGCCCACAACAACAGCCACAGCAGCAGCAACAACAACCACCACCACCGCCACAACAACAACAGCAGCAGCAGCAGCAACAACCACATCACCGTCACACACCCAATAGTCATACACCCGATAATAATTTGCCACGTATTAACAGTTTTGGGGGAGGTGGGCCTTCTCAGCCTGAGACACAGTTTCATTTTGAACCAAGTGCCGCTGGCGGCCAAACTTCTAACATAACAAACCCCGGTGCTTATCCACAACATCAAATAATCAATCAGTATCAGCAGCAACACCACCAACAACAACAGCTGCAACAGCAGGCAGCTCAGCAGCAGCATATGCGCAGTCATACACCACAGAGTCCACATCATCATGTGCAACATCAACAACATTTCCCATTGCCGCACCAACAACATTTGCAAGGTGCTCCACAGCACCAACAACAACTGCATCATCATCAACAAATGATGCATCAACAGCAATTGCAACACCAGCAGCAGCAGCAACAACAACAACAACAGCAGCAGCCGCATCAAAGGCAACATAATCAACAACGTTCACCACATCCACACCAGACACCAGCACAACAATTGCAACAACAGCACCAGCAACCCATGCATTCGCCACAACACGTTCGTCTGCAATCACCAGCTCCTCAAGCTCATACGCCGCAACCTTTAACACCACAGCCACAACAAACGCCCACACCCCAGCAGCAATCTCAGCAACAGCAACAACAACAGCAGCAACCATCAGTGGCTGCAAATCATCAGCAACAATATACCACAGATCCATGGGGTAATATTAATTTTGTTGGACATCCTTCCAATGCCAGTACACACCAACAACAGCAGCAGCAACAACAACAACAACAAAATAACGCAAGCAATCTACCAAGCGAGAAAGATAATCCCAATAAATATTATATAGTTGATTCTTCCGAGTTTCTTGGTCTTCCAATGAATGTCGCTGGCGGCAATACACCAGGTGTGACAGAAACCAATAACCAACAAGTAACTAACGCTCAGCAGCAGCAGCAACAACAACAACAGCAGCAGCAGCAGTCGCCTATGGTGGCCAACAAGCCTCCGCAACAACAGCAGCAGGAACAAAATATTGGCAGCGATCTGATGAGTTTTCAGGTAATTTACAATTAATTTGTTTTTTTTTCTTGTGTAAAAAGCAGGGACCGGAAATAAAAGAGTTATTTTTCAATTTTTGAAGAAATAAATCATACATAAATGAACATCGTAGAAAACTTTTAATTACACCATCATGATTTTTAGGCGAAATGCATCCAACATATTGCATGATTTCTAAATTTTTGATTTTTATTTTAACAATCAAAAATAAGAGTTATTTTTGATTTTTATTTTAAAAATAAAAATTAAATGAAAAATAAAAGTTATTTTTGATTTTTATATTTTTAAATGGAAAATAAAAGTTATATCTGATTTTTATATTTTTATATCAATAATAAAAATCAATTCAAAACTCTTATTTATTTGTTGATGCATGCATTTTGAATGTTATTCAAAACATTCCTGAAGAATATATCCATTGTGATATCGAAATATCGAATTTAATAAACATTTAAAAAAAACAAGTGACCTAAAGGCTCGAACAATTAAAATACTAAAGAACAAGGGTCGAAAAATTAGCATCAAGTGTATTTGGTGTTTGGT
The DNA here is from genome assembly GCA_963662145.1 of Sturmia bella. Lineage (NCBI taxonomy): Eukaryota > Metazoa > Arthropoda > Insecta > Diptera > Tachinidae > Sturmia > Sturmia bella. The sequence goes on from OY759172.1 coordinate 22,544,450, forward strand.
ACGTTTTTGAAGTTTTGAATTTTAAGGAGGTAAAATCTAAACGAGAACCGGGGAAAAAAATAAAACCTAAATAATACTCCCCTCAAAACATGCTGTAATAATTTTCGTCATATTTTAAATTTGAACATACAAGGGATAAAAAGGGTAAAACCGGTCATTTTTTATCTCCGTACTTAATACAAGTAACACAAAAATTCAAAAAGAGCATGTACGTCTACTAAAAATAATTGGACAGGTGTCTGGTACTTTTTTAAAATTTTGAATTTTAAGGGAATATACATAACTGGTAAAAACTACATTTTGGTACTTTTTCAATTGCCTTTACGTATGTACATATGAGAAGAATGGGAACACGAAAAAGTAGTTAGTCCAAGCGGCTGCAGCGTTGACATAAATATATCTTTACTTGAAAGATTTGCGAAATCGGATAAGAAGTGGGTGTGATATAATCAAAATGCTGGGGTGGTGAAGCACACCGGGTTTTCGCTAATTATGCATAAACCATGAGACTTTTTGTCAAATCGCCCCGGTGATACTAAAATATGTATGTATGTATTTTTCTCTTTTTAGAACATGTGGCCCCAAACAAACCAGGCCAACAATCAATTGGCATACAGCGCCAATGGTGCTCAGCAACAGCCTTCGGCCCAACAACAAACTGCTGCTCAACAAGCTACAACAGCAGTGTCCAGTGTTGCTGCAACAGATCCTCACAACTACAACAACATTGGCAGTATTTTAACGAATCTCATCGAAAACAACCCGAATCCAATGGAATACAATTTCGAAATAATGCAACAACAACAACAACAACAGGGATCTGGAGGCAGTGGCTCATCTACTCCCGTTGGAGCACAACAAACCCAACAACCATCACAGCAAGCAGCACTGGGTGTTCAACATCATCAGCAACAACAGCAGCAGCAGCAACATCAACAACCAACCGCATCAGCTGCTGCCTACGGACTGCAACCTACACCGGGCGCCAGCGGCCTGATACGTCATGTTGGGGTTTATGGTGCACCAGCATCCTTGTACGAGCCACACCATCATCCGGCTCATCATCCTTCCAGTTTGGCCGAAATGAATGAGCAACAAAAGAACAGTTTTCAACCCTATCATCCACATGCAGGCCTACAGCCGCATGCTCATGCCTTAGGCGGCCATCCATTAGCCCCTACCGCTCACCATCCATTGGCGGCTGCTTCACATCTATTGCCCCCACCTCCACCGCATGCTGGACATCACGTTTACGATCGCGGCGGCTATCCAGTGCTAGGCGGTGGCCTCGATGAGGGGAAAGCAGTTCTACCACCCATCAGCGATTACATGCACCACATGCAGCAACAGCATGTTCAGCAGCCCGATTTATTGTATTATCCTGTCAAAAATGACTGACATTTAAAATAGGTCATGCCACCCGGTGGGGCTGGAAATAACCAAAGTGCTGTATCAACAGCAAGAGGTCAGGCAGCAGCATACCATCATGGACTACCACCGCCACCCAATTCCCATCATCAGCATCATCCTCATTACCAATATGCTGCACAGGCAGCGGCGCACCAAGTCTCATATCATCACCCACACCACTTGCAACAGCAGTATCAAAGGGGCAAAGCAGCTGCCAATCCACATCATCCACATCCAGCACATACTCAGCCACCTCACCTCGGTCATGGCCATTCACCTCATACACAGTCAGAGCTTTTGCACTGGTGGCCACCACCATCATCCGCACCAGTAGCACCCCCTATATCTCTACCACAAGCGGCCGCAACGGCATCATCATCTTCCTCCACAACACCATCAGCAACGTCTGCATCATCATCATCATCATCACCATCTGCAACTGCAACGGCACCAATGGCAAAATCTAAGAGAGGCGATGCTTTATTTTAAACAGTTCGTAAGTTTGCTTATAACTTGATTATACTACGTACATATGTATACAATATGCATATTTTTCTTTCATCACAATTAAAAATTTTTTTTTCTTCACTTTCCTTTTTTTTATTATGAAAAAATTAAATAAATGTTTCAAATGCTGGGCAGAAGGAATACGTCTTCCAGCAAAAGATAACATTAATACACACACATAAATATAAGATAAAACCTGTAAAAAAAAAGTAAAAGAGAAAAAAACGCAATTCCTGAAAGGAGGATCTGTTAATAATACATCGTTTTTGTGACAGTTAATTGTAAAAGAAAGGAATTAATATTTTCTTTTAAACAAAAAGGAAAAACATGTTGGACATAAGTAAATAGGAAACGAAATGAAGCAATCTTGATTGCGGAAATTAGCGGGACTGTTCCTCAAATTACGTGTCTTTAAACCACACGCTTTCTAAACGCAAAATGAGCTCTACTTCTACAACATAAAATTCTATACCATAAATGCAATCTGGAATAAGATTTTAAATGACATAACATTAGAAAAATCACTAAACATGAGCATAAGGTCGGGTTTTTGATGCAATGGTTTTTGGAAATCACATGATTAAGTGATTTTCATAATAGAGGTGTGAGTTTTTTTTTTGAATTTTTTTTTTTTTGTGAAATTTGATTAGACCCATTTCACACACGTCACATTTTGTTGATCTACTATTTTTTTTTTTAATTTATTTCTTCTTTATTTCTTTATTTCAATTAATAAATTCAAAATTAAATTAAAAATTAAAATAAAATTAATTTCGATTTTAAATTGTAAAAATTGTCGGGAAGTGGTGAAAGAAGAACAGTAGTAATTAGTATCGAACTACTTGAACTGTGCAACTCGTTCGAAATTATTCAAATAATGTTTCGCGGGCTGCCGGTCATGAGATCGGCCCACTTGGGTCCTAGAAAGGTCCCATTGTGTTAGCCGAAGAGGCTGTAGGAAACTAGTCCTACACAACTTCCGCCCTGAACCAGCCAGATGAACGGATGAAAGACTCCACCCTGTCCAATCCCCATTCCCACACCTCCGAAAGCCCATGTAGTGTCGCTCCGGCCAAGTAATTTGCTCTCTTGCTAGAGAGAGCCGGATATCGACAGAGGAAGTGTTTGACACTCCTCCTCCTCCTCCTCCTCTTCATCTCAGATTTACTCTTCTCGCATGTACTGACATGTGACAGTGCTCTGTCAGAACAGCCAAGTCCAACAAAGCCAAAGTGTTCTTATAATTATAGCTGGGCCACATGAGCCCCCCATATTCGAATAAAGAATTGAAATGATTTAAAAGCCTAAGATTACGAAACTACTTAAAATTGATTGCTCTGTGTGAACATTAAGACGACCTGAGAAGGGATGTGTGTGAATCAAATTTTCTTTTTCATGACTTCTATCTTGCCTTCCAAATTTTCAATGGGGTATTCTTCAGTCCGAACATTTCTATTATCATTATTTTTAAAGATTAAAACAAAATGCACAAATGTGATGTTTCCGTAACTCGAGCGAGAGACCTGTCAAACAATTTTGTATGAAAAACACTATTTTTCGAGTGATTTTTTAAACAGTGTTTGTACATTCATATACATACAGCTAATGCTAAAAACATAACGAAACACGAGGAAATTCACTGATTTTCTTTTTCTGCATAAGCTTTTACAGAACTGAAATTGACTTTGATCGAATTCTGCAACAAATCTAAATATTTTGAGATTTTTGCTCAACTTTTTGCAGAAAGATTTATGATTTATAAAACAATTTCTTTACAATAAAACTTGAATATCGGAAAACTTAAATCTGTTATGAATTTCGAGATATTACGCAAACAAAAAGGTCTTAGACTTAAAAAGTTTTATTTTTAAATTTCTTCAGTCTGATGCTTTTTTATAAAATTTTTTTTATTATTCAAAAACGAACTTAATTATTTATTTTCTATAAGAGTTAATTGAAATGTATTATTCTAGTTCTAAAATGTAAGACATTAATAGTGTCTAGTTTTAGACCCAGAATAAGGTATTTTATTATTTCTTATTTTTTACATTAACTGCTGGTTTCTCTAAAACGAGCTCAGTCGACATCGTTCGCACTTGGTTGGGTACACTACACTTATGTACGTAAGTGTAAACTGACACTACACTTACATATGTAAGTGTAAAATCTGTCAGGTGATTAGCCATGATCGTGCTAACTTTATGCAGGTAATGAAGAAATTGCTCTCTCATTCGCTCTTTTTTTTTTTTTTTTTTTTTGCACGAAAATTGGTACGTGGTACACTTTCATTTAACTTAGGACAAGTTTGGACCGCTCTATGGGCTGCATTCAGAATAGAGCTGTAAGGTTATTTTTATTACTAAACTTAAAAAAAAAATTAAAAAAATGAAGCTCTTGCACACCTATTTCGGAGCCAGTGCTGTTTCTCATTGCAAATGAAGAAGAATGAAAAATTTTTAAATGGGCCTTTTACATTTTTTTTCTCTGTTACCTTTGCTCAGATTCCAATACACATTCGGTGATATTATTGATACCGCACGGAAGAATTATCGATATTTCTATATGAAAATTGCAATAATTGATTCCTGCGGTGTATGCTTTCCGCGAAGTAAATTTAACGTCTCTGTTTTAATAATTTCAAGATTAGTTTCTGGGCTGTTGAGTGCTGGGTTGTATTTAATGCCCTGCAATGCCAACTCCGAAGACATTTCCATATGAATGTGGTGTTTTTGCGATATCGATATAATAGTGCTGGTCCAGTGCACCAATTTTACATAATTGCCACATTATAGTCACACGATTGTTATATTATACGGCAACTCTGAGAAACAGCTGTTGCAGCTGAGGACAAACTTTGTTTTGCAAAAATGAAAACAGGAGTTAAAAGTTAATACCCATATTCATAAAAACTATTGAAGGTTTATTACACGTTTATTTGACAAGTATTCCGTAGAAATACGTCAAATAAGAGCTTAATAAACTTACAATAACTATTATGAATATGACCTTAAAAATATAGAAAGAAAATTGCTTCGGCTATAATGTAGTGCGTGCTAAAAAAGCAAAAAGTGAATAGTAACAACAATTGAATTTTACTTACCGAAAAACATATGTTTGGAAGACGCGTTTAAACAATTTTGAAACTAAATATATGTATACATAAATATGTATGTATTCTTCTTTGGTTGCCGCATGAGAACACAATAAATATTGGTGCATTTTTAGAATTTTTATTGGTGAATAGTTGTATATAACACTGCAGTTACACGACCAAGTTTTGCTATCAAGTTTTTTTCACTTACTGCTTGTCAAAATTCAATAAAATTGATAGCTGTGACGTAGGCTGCATGCAATTTCATAACAATTCCTTTTCAAGATGCCGTCAAGAAGAAAATTAAAAATAGCTTCTTGCATATTCTGCTAAAAAAAATTAAAGTAAAGCCTCCTCTTCTATATTCTACGTTAAGCCCAGAAACTAATTCAGATTCTAAATCAATATTTTTTTTTAAACTATTTAAATTAATCATAATATACAAATAAATAAAATTAATAAATTTAATGGAAATCAATATAAAAAAATAAAAGTAAAAAAATTTTTTGTTTTTGCACGTAAACATTTTTACTTCTATTTTTAAGCTTGAATCTGTTTAATTTTTATCACTTTTAATTGCAACTTTCAAACAAAACAATATTTGCAGACGGAACGGAAAAAAATTGTTGTCAGCTGTTTTCTTGATTATGACTTGATGCTCTCTATGGAAAGCAAAAATTGTCATCAAGTTTGCATCAATTTTCAAAATTGTGAGCGTATTAGTAAAAAAAAGTGTGAATGTATTAAAACTTGAAAGCAAAACTTGATCGTGTAACCCCCAGGTAAAGTGTTCACACGGTTGTCACTTCAGAGTTGAGTTTGATTGGGACGAATAGGAACAACATTCGTTTTGGTCGCCGCATGAGCCCATAAATTGGTGCTATCACACGATTGGCATACAAAATATAACAAAAATTGGTGCATTGCGGCAATCGTGTGATCCCACCTTTAGAACTTTTCCTCATGTTTCTTATACAAGAAAAGTGTTAAAGGTAACACACTACATGTAGCCGTTTACATGTGTAAAATTTGGCAGATACAATGTGAAAAACACATCGTCTTTGGAGTGCTTAAGGGGCTACAAATCCCACGCAGTTGTTAACTCTATTTTATTGCTTATGCCAAACATGTTAAATATTTAAAAGAAACCTTTCTTTTACAATTGCAAAAAAAAAAACCTACTACAACTACTACTACGTACTACATACATACTAATTATATTAAGCTAAAGCTTTAGATGTTTAAGTAAATTTAAAAAATAATAACAATAAGGCAAACAAAAAGCAAAAAGTAATTTTTAAGCATAAGATTGCATAAGCGAAAATTAATAATGATTATGGTTTATCGTATCAAATAATCAAACTGTTTTTCTGTTGTTTTATTCTCGATTATGTTCAAAAAAAAATAAATAACAAAACTCATTTTATTTATGTACAACAAAAGAATTTTACTCCATAAATATAAACATACAGACATGCATACACACATCCATACATATAAAAAGAAGTTCTTCTCTTAAATTAAAATTACAAAAAAGAAAAAATAATATGAACAAATTTTACTGTAGATTATAGTGCTTTAAAAATATGTATGTATAATTTGAATTTCTTTTGAAAAAAGGAAAAATATTCATTATACCATTTATATACACTTACACACACACACACCCGCACACACCATAAAGCCAGTTTTTTTTTAATACAATATTTTAATACAATTAATTATGTATATGATTTTAATATATATTTTCTTTTTATTTTATCTATATACTTCAAGTATAGTTAATAAAAGCATCATTCATTATAAAAACCTACAAAAAAAAGTATATTATTAAAAATCAAAAACAACTACAATAAAATTATAATTAAAATTAAGCAATATAATTAAGTAGTTTTATATATAAATGTATAAAAATAGTTTATTTTGTTTTAAAACAAGTAATGACTACAAATTATTAAAATCACAAAAAAAAAATAATAATAGAAATATAACAATAATAATATAAAAACTATACATATAACAATTATAAACTGTAAAAAATCTATTAATATATGTTTTCAACTTGCATCTAAACATTTTAAAATATTTACATTGATTCTTTAGTACAAGAGTTCGTTTTATCAATATACTTACTAAACACTCAAACTTTTATCAGAACTTGATTGTTTTCCACTCTTTGCCATTTGTAGTACCTCTCCAGTCTCCCAACTTTCCACATATTTTTTTTTTTTTTTACTACCTTTCCCATCTGCCCTCGTATTCATTGTAAACTTTTGCTTCTGTGCTCTTGTGAGTTTTTTTAGATTGTTTTTTATTATATAAGATTATTTTTTTTATTATTATTATTATTTATAAAACAAGAAAAACATTTTACAGATTTTAAATTAATTATGAATAAAAAAGAAAAACAAAACGTACGTTAAACTTATAAAAATTATTATATCTTAATATATTGAAATAATGGATATAAACATTTTAATAAAGAAATAAGCCCTAATTGTAATTTAAAATTATATAAAAAAAAAAAAACGTTTGTATATTAAATAAATAAAAAATATAAAAAAAAATTGAAAAGCATTACCATGATTCCACGCTAGGCGACCACGTTGCTCGACGTCTTCACCAGCTATCTGCTTGCTCATGTTTTTGTAGGTGGAGAACACGTATGTACATATGTATGTCCAAACTATTCATAATTTGCCAGTGTTCACTTCGTGCATATTTTTTGCCATGGCGATGATGTTCGACATCATGTTCACACCAAGTTCATGGCTAATGGAGACCTCCACTTAGCAGAAATAAATAGAAAAATGGTTTAAAAAAACATGATTTACTCGACGTCTTCACCCGGTATCAACTTGAGCATGACATGAACATGACGCCGGCATTGATTCGCTCATGTTTTTGTACATGGTTGGCAAATTTTTTGCTTATACAAAAACAATGTCCGCATAGAAATTGTGATAACTTTCGACTCTATGAAGAATACGTTCCCACGGGTGCTCTTTGTTAAACGGATGGATCAAGGAGGAAGGAGGGCAAAAACAGGAATTGGTATTTATATAGAAAATATCATGGAACTGCTATTTCATCTGCCGGACCATATGGCAGAGTTTGGCGGGCGGAAGTTTGGTCAACTGCGGAATGTATTAGGGAGCTCAATGAAATGGAAAGGCCAGGACCTGTGAATATATTCACGGATAGCCAAATGGCTGAGGATTAAATCACTTTGCAGTTTCTAAGTGCAAAAGCCCTATTAACAGTTACTCGATTCATGCTGAACTGCGCCAGGTCATGCAGGAATAACTGGAAATGAGAGAGCAAACTCACTTGCTTCAAGTGCAAAACAGTTAGCAATATGTATTAGCTTGGTATTCGCGAAACCTTACGATGGAGTAAAATCTGAGCTAAAGTATTGGCCACATACAGCCCCTCTAGCTCTCTGGAATAACGAAACCGTGGAAATCAATGCAGGAATTCTATGGGAGGATCCAGATGAGGATATATTCGTAATTAAGACCCTTCCAACTGTGATAGGTCTGTAGATTTTCATAACTAGCCATAATTTGAAGCTTAAAAGACCTAAAAACAATTAAATTATTTTCTGTATTGAGCATTTTTTGCACATAATAATTCTTTCCAAAAATAATAGAAGGTTTTAACAGTGCTTCAAGGTGGGCAGCAAATGGAGGGCTGAAAAGGTCGGCATTTAGAACTAAATTACTACATATGCATATTTTAAATAAATACAAGTATTTAAATTTTGCTGGATAAATCCAGCTTCAGCAAGTATATTTGAATCAGTCTGGCAGCGCAAAAAATCACAGTTGATAGACAATCATCAGAGCAGCCAACCTTTCAATTTCAAAAAGCACGAAAATAACGGAACAAGTAACGGAAGATTTGTTTAAGTCTACAAATTATTGTAGCTCTAAATCAAGGCAGATTAAATCTGCCTTGCTCTAAATGTTATGTTGCGCGGGCCGCCGGTAATGAAACCGGCCCACTTGGGTCCCGTTGTGATACCCGAGTAAGCTGTAGGGAGATAGCCCTACATACTACACGCCAGTTCCGACCTGAACCAGCCCCATAAACGGATAAACGAGTCCAGCCTGTCCCAACCGCATTCCGACACTTCCGGTAGCCCATTTAGTGTCGGTCTGCTCAAATAATTTGCTTTCTTGTCAGAGAGAGAGAGACATAAATTTTTGTTAAGCATTAAGAATACAGCATTTATCCTTTCTGGACACTTCGAAATTCTTAAAGAAATTAGGAAATAAAAATAACTGTAGCAGCATTTTGAAGAGAATTATTATTCCAATATTTTGCAAGCTCCTTTATTTACAAAAATTGTATACTATGGCCCAAAACATCAAACAAGTTTTACTTTAATTACAAATTCAACAACACAATTTTAAAGAGCTCTTAGCTGCTAACTCCACCCAATAAATTGACCACACGATTTTTATAACGTTTTGATATATCTTGCTCAATTTTTCTTTGCAGCTGATTCGTTTGGTGTACTAATTCTTCAAGAATAGGTTTTAAAGCCAAACGTTGTTGTTTCAATTCAGTAGCACGATCTTTTAGCACTTGTTTTGTGGTACGTATTTTTTCTACAGCTTTTAACATTTGTTTTAATTTGGAAGCCAATAAATCGGCATATTTGGGAGAGTGTTTCAATTGGAAAAGATGTCGTGTGTGTTCACAACTAATTTCTTGGAGAATATTCTCGACTTGGTTCAGCATCTTACATATCGATTGTTCGTCATGTGTGGACAGGGACTCCATGAGTGCAAACATAATATTACCGGAAGTAGATTGAACCTGACGCAGTTCATAGAGACGCATGCTTAAAAATGCTTCGAGTTCGTAAAGTTCGTCGGCAAATCGTTCTCGATAGTTGGGAGAATCAAGAATTGTATAAGCCTGATCTCCTTTAGCTATGCCACCATCCATACCAGCGCCTTCTACCACAATACCATATTCTTCAATTGGTATATCAAAATTTATTTCTACTGCTTCGGTGGGACTACTCTCAATACCCCAGTCAATGTTACCGCTTTCGCAAGTCTCACCGAAATCTATACCCTTTGCGTCAGTATCTATACTCAAATCGCCAAAATCTATCATTTCCCCAGATATTGTAGATGAAGCACCACCATTATCATCACCGAAATCTATTTCATTGCTTTCACCCACTCGACTCGATTGTTCTTCGCTCAAACTGAGCTTAACTTGTGGCTCCTGCACCGATAGAGGTGATTCCTTATGTATATATTGGTAGACAGTTGTATTTCCGAATTCAATTAAATGCCTGGTAATCGGAAGACATTGCTGCTTGTTTTGACCTGTTGTGTTGGCATACAAATCTAGAGCCTCTTCTAGCGTTCCAATATTTTTAATAGATTTTGTATACAAATCTGATAGGCCAGATAATGCTTGAATAAATTCATCTCTTAAATTATCGCCCTTCACTCCCAACTGCTGTAATAAAGCAGTGTGCTCAGCCAACAATTGGACTTCAGGTTTACTCAAATCTTGAGAACGTTTCACAGACTCATCGCATTGCTGTTCCAATTTCACCATTTGTTTCCGAATGCCTGGTATTTCAAAATTGACATTACGCACAAACAACTGAGCTATTTCGGCCAAATATAGGTTATCTTTCTCATACAAGCGCAATATTTCTTGCCAGTCTTTCATACGTTGGCTGCCATAGCTACCGAAAATACTTTTAGTATCCTTTTCAGTTTGCTTTAGAATTTCTACAATTTCCTTGCAATGATAGTAGTTGATATCTGTAAAACCAAAAAATATATAATAGATTTTTTCAACAATTAATTTTTCAACTTGTAATTTACTTGCTCCCTTCAAGAGATTTATAAGCTCATCATTTGAAGGCATATCCTTCAAGGCATTTGTAATTTTGCACCTCACATCTTTTAAGGCGTTTTGTATATTCTTGGGTACAATACGCCTGCTGATAAGCCAGTCCTGCAGCTTTAGGGTGTGTATATCTATGGGAATTTCTGCTTCCTGCATTCAGAATACGTTAATTTAAATAACATTTTCTAAATTCCTTATGTTTTAACACTTACATTCATTTTCTGCAAATTATTTGTCCACGCAAACAGAAATACAAAATATTATTTCGAGAGCTTGTTCTTCTTATAGTTGGATAATCACCTTGAAACGATTTCACACAAGTCGGACAACATACCAGGGATGGGGTTCGCGCTCTTTTTAATGAATGAAGTTAAACTTCATTTTTTGTGTTTATATTCCAGCATTACACATGTCTGTTAAAACCGTTATAACCTTCGTTCTTCATGTTTGGGAAAAATTTTGTAACATAATGACTACACCGGCAATTTGACTTGATGCACGTCCCGAAAATACTCATGAAATTTTTCATTGCCATGAAGTGTGAGTTTTTAACTGGAGGTTTTGGAGGTCGTTGTAAGAAATACCACAAATCTAGTAAATATTTATTTTCTTTTTACATATTTATTATGTGTTCTCATATTTCATTTTATTTTGCATATAAAAGCAATTGTAACAAATTTTACATATAACTTGACAGCTTATGCTAAGAGGTAATTACTCGGCAATATTTTTTTATTAAGAATTATTTATTATGTACTCAAACACACATACAGAGCACACATCAATTTATTACTTTGACAATCGAGCTTACTACTACAATAATTGCCAAATTTATTGATCGTGTGGTCTCTATTGTCCCTATCAAGGCGGATCAATCACAGTTGGTCGCAATTCAATTCTCTTCAATATTTTCTCTTGAGTTGTCATACGTTTTGTTGTCGTTTGCTTTCAGCTTTGACAACTCAGAAGATAAAATCGTGGAAAAATGTTGAAGCGAATTGGGATGCAGGCGCCTGTAATGGATTCGCCTTGATTTATCTTAAGCGAAGCTATTGAACCAATTTTAATGAAATTATGTACATATAGCAATTTATAACCTAAAACAAGCAATATTTAGTTTTTTTTCGAAATCGAATAACTCAGGCATTTATATACCGATTTTCAAATTTCCTTTAGCATTTTCAAATGTTTACCAATAAAACGTGCACGTTACTTTTGAGCATGAATTTACTCCTCTATGGGCAGTCTGGAGCAAGCTAGTTTGATGGGAAAAACATTTCATTTTCAAAGCTCCCAAATATGGGGCAATATTGCTTATCAGTCTCATATATTTATGACGAATTTTCGTTAACAGTTATTGCAACTTATATGAGTTTGACGCAATAACTGTCAAACAAATTCATTGATTAGTGGTGAGTTTTCGTAGACGTACACAAAAAAAGTCACCAGCAATGGTACATTTAATATGTATTTTCGGATAATTGGGAATTAATAAAAGACAATTGAGTGTGGCATCACTATTCTACAGCCAGCATTGCATAGTTTTTTGTGGTCACATTTGCAGCTGCTTGAAATTTTTCTACATTAAATTAATAATTAAAATACATTTTATATAATTAATATATTTAAAACTAAAAGAAATAAAATATTCCCAGCTTGAAAAATAATTTTCAAGGAAAATTGATGCAAATTGCATAGAAAAACGTTGTGTTACGCCAATTTGGGAGTTTGCTGCGTCAACATTCGCAGCGAAAGTTATATATTATGTACATAAAGTGAACTGCGCAAGGTTTTTTGTTGTTGTAAAATCAGCAAACGCGCGAGCGGGAAAATACATAGAAGCAAAGTGCATCTATATTTATACATACCCACATAATCTTTAGCTTAAATACAATTATTTTGCTAAAATTAAAAGGAACTTCAATTATAGGATAATAAGGTAAACAGTGCAACAAATTTCAAAGAGTTTGTACCTATTTTAGTTCTTAAAAAGTATTTAAATTTTATTTTTATGAACTTTTTTGTGTTAATAAATAGGCCGAATGAAGTGTCATGATGTGTGTACATATGTATGTGCGTGTGTCCCTTATGGTCTTTATTGTAATGTGTGTTAATAAATGTGCATATTATTTGGGAAAATTTTTTTTTAACGCACTCAAGGAACTTTTGTTTAATTTTAGATACAAAAATTACTTCTTTTCCAATGAGAAATAGAAATGAATCGGCGAGTTCTGGTGGTGGGGTAAGTTGTTGACAAATAGCTTTTTAACTAAACTGCAACATCCATTCATACCATACCACCTTCATCTACAGAAAACACCATACATATATACACATACATAATTATTTTAAAAACTTTAAATTATGAAGACATAGTCGAAAAGTGTACGGCGTAGATTACACTACATTTTATATTTTAAATTGAAAAAGGTAGAAATTCAAACATGCCTTATTCTGGCTGGATTATAAAATTTAAAAACTATAGCGAGTTTGCTTCTTTCTGTGTTTGTCTAAATTCGATAATCTTAAGGGACTTGTTTAACTAACTATTGTATAAGAAATAGCAGGACATCGTTAGTACAAACTTTGCTCTAACACAACCATTGGAGTGGGCAAGTTTATCCTAGATTTAAGATCTTTTAATGCAACAAAATTTGGTGGGTGCATTTGCTCACCCCAGAGTAATAATCTTATGCTTATGAGTACAACTTTATTGATCTAATATACGTATATACTATATAGACACATACATATGTAAATATTGGTACATACTTTTTTAACCCCCAACAGCAGTGCACATACATGCATATGTATGTATATATAAGCACGTAGCTATGCGCAATTCATATGCACGTGTGTTGGTGCTTAAATTTGAAAAGTAAAAAAAAGCAGGGCGACGCCAGCATTTTGATGCATTTAGATTTTTTCGACCTACCTACATACATACCTACATATGTATGATTCCAATTGCACTGATTTAAAAAAATAAACTTCTTTATTCAAATGCTTATTTCTCTGTTGTACCTACATATGTATAAGCTTCGTTATTTATGTTTTTTTTTTTAATTATTTCGCAATCTGGTAGCTGGTTTTTGCATTGTCTGACTTCATTATAATGAAGTACCTATACGCTTAAAATTGGTAACATTGCATCGCACCATCGCACACTTACGCCTATGTGTGTATGGATGTGCATATACATACATGTATGTATGTGTGTATAACTACGGTTTTCTTTTATGGATGCGTGATCGAATCTGACCAAAAAGAAACAGATAATTTTGGTACCTATAGGTACCAAAATTAAAACTAAAATAAACCCCTGTTGACAAGAAATTTCAGCATTTGTTGTTGTTTTCACACACTCGTACAACAATTGTTGTAATATTTTGTGTGTACGACCACAATAGTTTGTAGGTACATACATACATATGTATTTAACTTTAGAAATACCTATTTTTTTTCTTTCATAAAGATGTTCTTAACGTATAAGTAAAAAAAATCCCTTATACATTTTGCGATGAATATCAGCCAGGGTTTTGTTTGGCTACGCAATTGATTCGTATGTTAAAATTTTACTCAGTTGCGCATTTTTCATGTACATATGTATGTATGTATGTACATACATACATTCATTATCAAAGGGATATTGTTCATTTTATTAACAACGATCGTCATAGTGTTTCAGTTTTGAAAAGAGACGTACATATGTACTTGTTTAAGTAAAAAATTTTCTTTAATACTTGCAGTCCTGTTTTGAAGAATTTTCTGAATTGGAGACATTTCATCTGGTGAAACCACCTTCATTTGATAATGAAGTAATTGTTACTACTTCATATGAGATAACAGACAAAATGGCATCCACGAAATCTATGGCTTTACAATGTCTCACTGAGTTGGAAAATGTGGCGCAGAAAGACTCATTAAACAACCATCAGCGTGATTTAGTATTTGGAATACCCGTCAATTCTAGTCAAGAATCTTCATTTGAAGGTTTTAGTACCAGTCCATTTGGTAAACTGCATCATCTATTATATACAAATCAAAATCCGAACATAAATGCTTCCCCGGTGAAAACGAATAATAATGGCAATAATAATGAAAGTGCAGAAAAAGCAGCTCCAAAAGCATCACCGGGTAAAATATTGTTTTCAAAATTTTATGATACAATCATAGAAGAAAACAGTTGTAATGCTGTGGATTTACAGCTGTCCAAAGATTCGGGTAACAGTAGCTCGATTACTTGTAGGGAAAGCGCTGAAAGCTCTAACTCGAACAATAGTGATTTGAATCCGTTATCGGAATTATCGTTCAACGGTAAAATCAAGAGTTTAAATGCCACTGAAGATTGTCGGGGAAAGCTTGAAAATGCCCAACGCTTTTCAAGTCTATTGGAAACTTCTCTTAATGCTTCGCAGCAATTTTCCGAGTCCTTTATCTTAAAGAAATACAGCAATGAAAAATCCCCTGATTTATTTGGCGAGGATGAGGACGAAGTAGAGGATGAACAAGAACTGGATGATAGCTTTGAGCTTGAAAATGAGAGCAAGCAGACAACAGAAGACGGCAAAAAATATACAGCATTTTCAAAAATTAATACCGAACCAGTTAACACATTTAATGAAGCGCAACCTGCTCCCACAAGTAACTGTAATCTGGCCGACCATTCGTTTCCTACTGAGTCCAGTTTTGCAACTGACGATCAGACTTTGGATTGTAGTATGATGCAAAGTGCAACTTGCAATTCTTCCGATTCTTATACGCTCTTTAAAGACAACTGCCGGCGTGAACGTGAAATGCTTAGACGTGTACGCAAGTGTTTAGCTGGCGTTTTGCCACCACCCTCAGTAACAATACCTCAACTGGATCTGGTTAGTACTGTGTTGTCGAAAAAGGATGAAATTTTCAATTACATTAAGGACATAAAAAGTGACTCAACAACACAAATTGTATCTGATGGTGTATCAAGCTCATCACGGTCGGCAGCCAGTTTGTATCGGCCCAGTCACAGTTTAGAGGAGACAAAATCTATGCCTTGGCGAGATATATTGGGCGTGCGTCAACATGGCTTGTGGTAAGAATTTTGAAATGTTTTGCTCTGTTTCTTAATTTTTAATACATTAAAAGAATTGTGAATTAAAAGAAAAGCACAAAAAAATATTTTTTTTTAACTTGATCAAATTTGGCAGTCTGCAAAGTCGACAGTTCGCTTTATTAAAATTTTTTTTTATGTTAAAAAATGAACTTAATAATTTGTTATGGAACATGAAACAGCATGTGTAAATAATCTTACCGAAATTTTGTGTACCAAAAATTACAAGTCCCCACAGGGGTTAATTTTGTTATTATTATTTTTTGTTTGTGTTTCATATAATTGTTTTTATTTTTAGCATTAAGATGTATTAATTCAGGTCCAAAAATGAACCTTTTCAAAAAATACAACAAATATTTTTTGAAAAGATTCATTTTTGGACCTGAATTAATACATTTCAATTGGCTCTTAAAGCAAATAAATAATTAAGTTCATATTTTAGCATTAAGTTTTTTTCTCTTTTATATATAAATCTAAATGTTGCGTCGGGAGCAAGCACTTTTTACTTAAAAGTTGATTCGTATTCTATATAAACCAACAAGTCAAACAACTGTAAATCACTAATATTTATCATTACAAAACATTATAGTTTTAAGTGTGCGTTCTACTCTATTGTTTTCTTCATTGTTATGAGTGTTTGTTTTAGTTGCAAATAAACTTAACTTACATTAATTTATTTCCTTTCAGAGCTAATTGAAATGTATTAGTTTAGGTGTAAAAATATACCATATTAACGTTCTCTGTCTTTTTCAGCCGTCTACATGCTGCCAACATTTCGTTGATGCTAATCAACTCATCAGTCGATTTGTTTTAAGGGAATTTTGGAACAAGTAGTTGGGTTTCAAACATTCCTTTAATTTTTTTCGAGTCTACTGATGAGTTGTTTAGCATCAACGAAATGTCGGCGGCATATAGACGGCTGAGAAAGACAGAGAACATTAGTAAGGTAACTTTTTAGATTTAAAATAATAAAATTTTTCATTTCATTTCTAAACATACCGCTTTAATTGTTCTCTGTATTTTTCAGCCGTGTATATGCCGTCGAGTAGCATCAATGGCATGTCGGCGGCATATGGACTGAAAAAGAGCTGAAAAAATAGAAAAAACCATTAAAATAGTAAACCAGACGTCGTAATTTTATTTAAAAAAAATATTTGTGGAATTTGTTTATAAATTTCCTCTCTAAATTTTCTTTATGCAGCTACAATCTAAACAGGGCCTCCGAAAACAATGAATATTTAAGTTTAGCCGTTGTGGAACGTTTTATTGGTGCTGAAACCGCTTCAACATACACTAATTCCCCTTCTTCTGCAAAAAAACGTAACACTCGTCTCAAGTACGTTGTAATGAAATTAAATTTTTTCCTAAAACCTATTTTAAATATTTTGCTTCATGCATTTTAAGGTTGCTGAGTCAATCACCTGGAAATCGTTTATCTCACTTGGCCAAAAGGCGAGCCATATTCTCTTCTGCCAATTTGGCAACTCAAAAAACCAGCACTATCGTGGGGCCACAAATATTGCTTGATAAAAAGTAAGTTACACATACACACACACACAAATACTTATATGTATATCAAACTAGAGTCAAAAAAAAAAAAATATTTTTTTTTTATTTTAAAAGGAAAGTCAAAAATCGTCGCAAAGCTACACCAAAACGTATGACACCGGCCAGCAAAAAGAAGAGTAAGTTTTGCCAGTAAAGCTTTTTTCCATTTTAGTTTTCTATTCATTATTTTTATTTAACCGCTGTAGATCGTAAGGCTTCTGGTTCTTCAGCCAACAAACGTCCTAAAATGTCTATTGAGATGATCAAAACTGGACCATCTCGTGAAACTTCTAAAAGAGCCCTGTTCCAGAGTCCCGCCAAACAATTACAACAAAGAACTGCCGCACCAAAACCACCTGCCATGAAACCTGAATTAGCCAATCGTGTGGAAAAATCAAAACGAGCTTTACTCTTTACACCTGAGAAACACCACCCCCACCAACAACAGGAACAGCAAACTCATGAACAAAAATTCAGTTCATCTTCTTCATATTTTGCTCCCAGCAGCACAACTACAACACAATTGGACATGTTACTTAAACGCAAACGTAATCAGTGTGATGATTATGACGATGTTGATACTTCCGAACTGACTACACAAAATTCTAAATTATTTAAAAGCAATGATGGTTCGACCGGCCTAACGCCCAGGGCGCTTAAAATCAAAAGTGAAAGTTTTTGTATTGGGGCTGGTTCCTCAAGAAAATATAAACAACAACAACAACAACTTCTTTGTGCTTCCAGCTCTTCTACCATAAACTCCAATACTTCACTATATTCGATCAGCAGCAGTAGCAGCAGCACTAGTAACAGTCACCAACAATTGCCTCGTGCCAGTTCAGTGTCTTCCTTGTTGGGTGCTAAGCTGCAAAAATCCTATTCGGAAAGCATGGCCCCCACAAACAGTTTGACAGAAAATCAAAAGAAAAAGCTGCTCTGGGCTGTTTCGCAAGCCTTGCAGGAGAAGAAAATCACTACCAAACATGAGAACTTCAAACAATACGCCTCGATTTTGGCTAGAGTTGTACGCAGAATATTTCAGGAATTCTATCAAAAAACCAGCACTAGTAATAGTGAAACTATGTTGAGGTAAGAATAAGATGTTTACTAAGTCTTGATGTTGGGTATTAAAAACCAATGGCAATTGAAATAAATAAATTCAGCCAAATAATAAATAATCCAAAAATAACAGCAACTTACGTTTATCAGACTCAAGTTCGTTAAATATGATTTTTCTGATTGATTATTAATTAAACAAGACAAAGAAAACATCACAGGCTATTAGCTAGGTGGACAATTAGCTGTATCGAAGCCGTCACACTTCTCGTCAGCACCTTCGAAACTGCTTGTTGTCCATCTAGCTAAAAGTCTTTGATGTTTTCTTTGTCTTGTTTAATTACCATCACTCACAAAAATGATACAAAACGAACTTGAGCCTGATAAACGTAATACAAATTCAAATATGAACTTAATTATTTATTTGCTTTAAGGGCCAATTGAAATGTATTAATTAATTAATTGCAAGGCCTATTTTTGGACCAGAATTAATACTTAATACGAATCAATAATATAAGAAAATTTTCGAATAAATATAAAAATTTGAAAAAAACTTACATTCAGATTTATGGAGAGGCGAACAACTTTAAGCGCCACTACTAAAAGTACGGTAAAAAAAATATTAGCCCACAAACAAACAACGTGGCCACTACTTTCTTGTTTATTTTTATATAAACAATTAAAATTCATATAGTTACATATATGTATGTGGTTACATAAACAAGCATTAACGGAAAGAAAAAAACAACAAAACGTAAAAAAATTAAATTTCACTAAAGCATATTCTAAGGTTATGTTTGCTCAACAATTGAATACTAAATTTACAGCGAACAATTATTCCATCTTACAAAAACCTTGCAAGAACCAATACAAATTCGCTCTAAATGTTGTATTTGCTCGTTGAGCAAACATAACCTTAAAATAGTCTCTTGTGGAATTTAATGTTTTTACATTTCATTTTTCTTTTGTTTCTTTTCGTTGTTTGATTCAGGTGAATGTATATAAATTTGTCCTAAATAACACTGCATTTATATAGAAGAGCGCCTCTACAAATGAATTGGTAGAATGCCCATCTAAGAGCCGCTGCCGAAAGCTCTAATTGTTTCTGCAGACAAGCAAAAAGCTTTGCAGTTTTGTAATTGTTTTTTCATGTAAATACTATGTAAAGGTCAACAAGAAAGTAGTGGTCACGTGTATTTGGATAAAAATTGCACAAATGTTTGTGACCGTACTTTAAACTTTAAATTATTTGTTCAAAATAAATTAATAATTAAATAATATCAATTATTTTAGACTGGCCAAAAAATACGTTTATCCTGTGACTGCCGGCTCTACAGCTGATGATGTTTACCTGCAAGCCAAAACTAAAATCGAGGAGACGAAACGTCATTCGTTAATACGCCTTTCTGGTTACATTGGTCCCGAAGAGTATCAACAACTGAAACAGCAATCCTCACAATCGTTGTACTCACAATCACAGAGTCACAAAGGATCCTCACAAAATATTTTCACTGCTGACAGCTCATTTGATTCCTTTAGTTTGTTGAGTCAAGCATCTTCTGGCTTTTGTGGTTCTACAACTTGCTTGAACGTGTCGCAAACAAGCTTTCTGGGTCAAGTATCTCAGGATATTTTACACAGCGAAGCAACCCAAAACACAAATCCTTGCAGCGCCACAAAAGGCATACAAACAAACCCTGCACTGCAAAACAGCTCCTCAAAAAGCAACCTCGGCGGAGTGGTATTACGTGAGAATGTCGATTGTGAAGTAAGAAGATCAGCCCAAAAGAATTTCACCGGCAAAGATCAGCGTAATATCAGCCCCTATGCGGCCGCTAACAATGGCTCAGCGGTGAAAGCACAAACCCAACTGGTCTCAGATATGGCTGTAAGTGGTGCCAAGGCAAGACGTCAAATTACATTTGATAGTTAAACGGAGAGAGAGAGAGAGAGAAAGAGATAAAAAAACACATAAAAACAAATACATTCGGGTATGTGATGGAGTGCAATTGTTTTCAAACAGATCAATCAATTTCACAAGGCTGATAGAAAACGACTGATATTGAGTTTCGATTTTTCGGCAACTTTTAGATCTCAAACGGCTCAACATTACGTAAAGTATGTATAATATAAAGCATAAATATTCATTAAACCGAATTTGATGGGCTGATTCTCCTGTCACTTGTTGCTTGCGTCTGTAACAGTTGTGCTCTGTCTGTATTTTGAAAAATTGTTAACAATTCATACAGATATTTATTCCACTGGTAACAAAAAGTGATGTTTGTCACGAAAAGTAACAAAATTCTCATTTTGTTTTTGGTAGTCACGATGTGATATGCCTTTGAGAATCAGTCCTTTAAAGTATGTATCTGCATACAAATCGGTTAAATTAATTTCCATTCCAATTTTGTGGTTCACAACGCAATGCAAAATAAAGAAATAAACTTGAAAATAGTTTACAAAATTGTTGTTGGTTGGCACACATATCTACATATGTATATATATTTTATAATATTCAAACTTCGTACATTTGTATTTCAACAAACATTTCATAAATACTGTAATTCTGTCACCCAGTTGTTCGCGTTTGTGTCGTGCATTTTGACACATCTTCAGGCTAAAAACAGTAGTCAGCTGGGCTTGTAAGGCTACCTGGTATCGAGGTACCTTGGTTTGTGGCATTGAAAATTTTTGTACAAAACAGCAACAATTTTTTCTGAAAGAATTTCATGTTTCCGTTTAAATTCTAGCTCAATGTTGTGAACTACAAAATTAGGACCTTCATTACACCATTGAGAGCCAATTTCACCAACTTTTTTAAGTCACAACTTCTGTTTAAATATAAATAGATTGTTATTATTTTTTGTACAACGTTATTCGGGCTCAAGTTCGTTCTATATTATTTTTGTGATGAATATTAAACAAACAAGACAAAGAAAACATCAAGTAGCTTTAGCTAGGTGGACATCCGTCCTTGAACTTGGAGGCTCAAGTTTCTAAGGCAACATTCATGCCACTCAGCCACCCAAGTTGTATATATTTTTGTCTAAATTTTTTAATTAAGTCACACACAACAATTATCATTTTTTTTTATTAAGTTTATCATGCTCAAGTTCTTTCTATATTGTTTTTGTGATTGATATTAATTAAATAAGACAAAGAAGACATGAAAGACATTTAGCAGGGTGGACAACGTCTTTGAACTCAGTGGCGCATGTTTCTAAAGCGACAACCATGCCACTCAGCCACCCAAGTTGTTGTATATTTTCGGTCTAAATTTTTAATTATATTAAACACATCTGAGTTCAAGGACGGGTCCTAGCTCTTTGATGTTTTTTTTTTGTCTTCTTTAATTAATATCAATCACAAAAATAATTTAAAACGAACTTGAGCCCGATAAACGTTAAACAAAATAATAATGTAAGAAAAATTTCTAATAATAAAAATTAATTAAAAATAGATTAATGAAATTGGCTCTCTTATCCCCTTGAAAATGATTCGCGCTACTTATTTCCATCACTTATGTATCTGTTTGTTTGAAAATATATTTGAAAATTTTGTAGGTTGTAATTTAGTAAATTTTTCTTAAGTGTTTAAAAAAATCTAATTTATTTTAAGCGATATCACAACATATGGTTGTAAAATATTTTTTCTTAACTTTCTAATCATGATGTTACAGACTGTAACTTACAGTTTTCTTTTTCATTTAATTTTTTCTCTTTTCATTTATTTCTTCTCTTTGCGCTCTTTTGTTTCTATTACTTTACAAGATCTCTTTAAGATCTCCCTTTTTTTTTGGCTAAATCAACTACTGCAACAAATAAATAATAAAGTAATTGAGTTTTTAACAAATCAAAAAAAAAAAAAAAAATTTAAAATAATTGTTCACAAGTTTTCTTATTTTATTATTTAACAGTGATTATTAATATATCCTTGAAAACAATTGCAATATTCATAAATGAGAACTTAATACAAATGTAAGTTTTAAATCACTTTTTTATTCTTAAAATAAAGTAATAAATTTAAATAAAGAAATTGAATTCTTGCAAAATAATGCCTTGAACGATTAATTAATTTTGCACTTTTAATCTTATGGCTCGATAATCTAT
The DNA here is from genome assembly GCA_963662145.1 of Sturmia bella. Lineage (NCBI taxonomy): Eukaryota > Metazoa > Arthropoda > Insecta > Diptera > Tachinidae > Sturmia > Sturmia bella. The sequence continues at coordinate 22,567,152 of OY759172.1, forward strand.
AGGGTCCGCCATCTAACGTTTTTTGTTTTCAACTAGTGCTGAGCTCATGTCTGATTTGACACATAATTAGTTTTATCCTTCCGCTGAACGAATGTGGTTGTATACATATATCCATCGCTAAGTGGGCCTGCGACCGACTTACAGAAGATGCCGATTTTGCAAAAAAAAAAAAAAAAAATCATCTTTCAGATGAAGCTCATTTTGATCTTGGCGCGTATGTAAACAAGCAAAATTGTTGCATTTGTGTGTTTTTGTACTCATTTCACATTCTGCGTTCTTTTTTTTAGACTAGGACCAGTACTCAGGGGATGATCCCTATATATGCATTGCATTGTACTGGAACTGGGAAAATAGGAAAAAGGGATTGGTGGGTGGAAAAACGAAAATGGTTAAGCGCAAAAATTATAATATAAAAACAGGTCATTTATTTTTGCAAATCTAAATAAGTCAGGATTAAATGTTGCTAATTTGTCTGTTTAGTGTCCAGTGTATATACCTTCGACACTATCCAGTTAACAACTTTTAACGAAACCTCTTCAGTATTGCAAACCGTTCGACTATACAAAAAAAGAAACTTAAAAAAAATAACCACGATAATACCTATTACGAACTGATATATAAAAATATAGCGAGCGGTTCTCACTCTTGATAGTAAACTCGGTTGCACATTTGGTTAAAGTAGCAGATTTGATTAAATTACTAGTTTTTACATCACTGCAGCAACAAAATGTACTGAACTTTTATTTTCTACGCTGTGATTAAAAAATTAAACAAAAAGCTTTAGTAAACATTGTAAAGAAATTACTGGGAATCACAGATATTCTGTGCTGTGAATCGTTTTGCCGGCAAAACTTAATTTTGTGTTGAGAAAATAAAAAATATGGAAAAAAAAACAAATAAAAATATACTGGCGAAGAGAAAACGTGACAAAATTCACAACAAAAGGTGGACAGATAAAGAAATTCAGCAAGTTTTAGAATATTTGCAAGAACATGCAGACTTTGAGGTAAGAAGTCACTCGAGCTTTGTGGTAAAAATCGTAGTGAATATAGCAGAGTTGTAAAATTAGTATCAAGAGTGAGAACCGCTTATATGTATCATGTTTGTTAAGATCTCATTTGGCAAATATCTATACATAATTTGCCAAATAAACGTTTAACAAACATGGAATATTGTTTAAATAAGCCATTAAAAAAAATCACGCGTTCACCTATTACGACTTCACATCACAAAAGACACGTCTGCTCCGATCAAAAGTTCACAAACGATTCTTGGTTGCGTCATATATCATATGTCATAATATTGGTTGCGTCATATGTCAGATATCATATCAAAGAAATCATTTAATGTATACAAATCATGTATGTACACATTTCCAACGAACGAATTTTCAGTCATAATGCAAACAACCTGAACAGTCTCGATGTTCGATGACCGATTGAAACTCGGATGCAGCATGATCTTTAATAAGATTATTTTATAATTATATATTTGTTATTTTACCTTATTGTCTAGTTACATGGAAAAACGAAATTAACTACATATCTGTATGTACGTAAAACTTAAAAGATCTACTTGCGCCAATACTGAGCTAATTTATGAATCTGTTCCACTAAAGCAGGCATAACAGCCGTAATAGATACATCCAAAAGACCCTGTAAATGTTGTACGGCTTCCTCGTCGGTCAAGCCCAACTGAAGATTTTCTTCGACTTTCTTAACAGCCTTATCGGGCTCTAAAGCAATATCGGGCACCGAAGCATCTACCATGAGAGAGAACAAATTCAAAACAACATTTGCATGTCGTCTCAAATGCAAATAAGCGGTATAGCACTGCTTGCGAAATTCATGATGATGTTCGGAGCTTACACCTCCCATCGCCTCCACCATTTCTTTGCTCAGTTTCATGGGTGGCGGCATGGGCTTGGGATCACGCCCCAATATATAACCGAAATCAATATGGAATAGTTTGCCATTGGTGGTAAGTAAAAGATTGTCCAGATGACGATCGCCGACACCTGAAAATAATGTTTGCATTATATATAATTTGTATAAATTTTAAATGAAATAAATACAGTACCTAAGAGATAAGTTATAACACAATAACCGGCACAGCTTTTTATATAAGTATCCATGGTCTCTGGCAATATGCCATACGGTGCCGATTCGCAGGGATTGTGCTTACGGAAGAAGTTATGAATGCTACCTTCGCGTGCCAACACATCAGCTACTGTATGAGAGTCAATGTATTGTAAAAAACCGTGCTTGGAGCTGGTGGCCAGCACTTTGTAGGGAGTCAATTTAAGATCCAAATTCTCCCGCCGCAACAGTTTGTCCATCAAAGTGATCATTTGAAGTATCAACTGATCTTGCCGCAAATCATCGCCATGCTTAAATATGGCCACATATTCATGGTTTGCTATAGAGGTCACAAAGGTTAATCTGAAACAGAAAAAATTTACAATTTAGTGTAATTTTTCAGAGAAATCTTAAATTTTGTCACAATTTAGTGGCAAAAGAAATTGACTTTTTGTTCGATTTTAACACCTCAGAATTGAGAAAAACTTCTTCGTTTACCACAAATTGTAGAGCTTTAACATTTTTAGAGAATACAAGATAAGTAAATTTATAGAAAAGTACATTTGTCTAGTTTCCACCTGGGCAATCCGTAACAAGCTCATCATAAGATTCGCATTATAAGATTCGTTTTCAAACTTAGAATTTATCAACATGTATCAAACTATACAAAATCCTTTTTGAAAAGTTCCTTTTATGATTTTGTTAAGCTAAGAATCTTATCTAATTATAAAATCTAAATCTTGCTTAAAGCTATTATTCCGGTTCTCAAATTCAACACGAAACCCCCAATTAATTTTATCTGCGTTTGAAAGATCATTTGAAGTGAGAGTGTGCAGACTCTACAATAACCTTCCCATACATCTGAGAAATTTTGAATGTTTTATAGGAAGTTTTAAGCGCAAATTGTATAATTTTTATAATTGAACCAATGTTTTCCAACAAAGACTTATATGTGTATACATTGCAATCGTATAATATGTACATTAAGGCTGGTCGATTTATTTTTCGACAATTTCCCCATGATTTCCGTATTCTATGGGTTATTCCATGAAAATTTGCCAAAGGAACCATACCTCTATCGTTAAAATCGAGTCCCCTACAAATGAGTGACATAAGTTAAAGATTTCTACCAACGTTCTAGATACTCGTTCTGCGACCTTTTTTATTAAACTTCATTTGGTTTAATAAATGAGCTCAAGGTCACTACTGTTGTTGTTCAATAAATATATTTTCTATTTATTGATAAATTATTCGATATTTCGATACTCCTTTCAGGAGTATCTTCTTCAGGAAAATGTGTTGTTAAACCAAATAAAGAGTTCTACCAAACAAAACACATGAAGTGTTTGTTGTAGTTATGCGGCTACCTGGCGAGATATCGAGGTACCTTGCTCATGCCAAAACCTATAGAAAACTCGATGGCACAATATCGATTGCTAAATCGATGTTTATACTTACTTGGCCGGCATTAGAGCACTTTTGAAGAGTGACGTTTTTGAAGGCACAATTTTTGTGATATAAATGTCAGGGTCCAAAGGAAACGGTATGGTCTCGATGTTGGTGAAATTGATTTTAAATGTGTCCGTATCGTTCAATAGCTTCTGAAACTTTTCAGTTTTTTTATTACGATTGCCAGTTTCTTTGGCCACAATTTTCACCAGTCGCACCAGTTCGTCAATGAAACGTTGCTGCTTCTTCAGATTAAAGTGAATGCCGCGTAAATTGAAGTTGCCATTCTCCAATACTTTTAGAAACATTTTCAAAACCATATCGTACATTTCATGAACTCTCTCATCTTGTTTACGTATGGATTCTTGATCTTCCACTTCAATTGACAAATACCAGTATAAATAGTTTGCTAAAGTGGGGTTCTTGCAGGCTCTTTGTATAAGAAACGTGGCCAGATTTGTGGCCGAGTTGGCCATAGCGGAGAATTGCATATTGGTGTTGGTGTCACTCATCAAGGTATTTGACACATCCGATGTTAGAGAACCAATTGAGCTCTCGTTTTCATCGGCCAAAGACGAATTACCTGAAATCGCCATGGGCAGGGTAGAGGACCGTTCAATTTGGATAGTGGTACGTGGCAAATTACTGCGTTGAGTTGCTGTCAACATTGAAGAACTGCTGCCACCACCTGCAGCACTCATATCAGAACACATTGAACTTTGCTCAAACAAGTTAGTACTTTCATCTAACGAACGCACAACATCACGATCGGGAAAATATTTCTTATACGACTCAATTATATCCGTAAAATTTTCATATTTCAGTGCCTGCACCAGTTGCAACAAATATAGCAAGAGATCTTCATCGGGCGCTTGAGCTAAACGGCTAATGGCATATTTGCGTACTTGGGGATGCTTAAATGAAGGACTCAACAGCTCAAGTGCATCTTCTACATCCATGGGCGCCCAATTGCTCAGCAAAATTAAAGCCTGCTGTACTTCGTTGGTGTTTTGTGTTTCCCAATTGATGCATTTTAAGAACTTGGTTAGGGCTTTCTTGTGCGAGCACAAATAAAATCGAAATTTCCACAGTAAATCTTGCTCCTCGCTACTTAAAACACATGTGGGTGGATAACGATACACAATCGTGTGTAATTGGTCGCGTATGCTGGAAAGAATGACAAATGCTAGTTATAAACTTCAGTTTTTTTTTTTTTACTTCAAGTTGAAATACCTGGCTGTAGGCTTAGCATCACGATCCGAAATTCTAGATCTTTCCGAACGGGCCAAACGATGATGTTTTTGTTCAACTAAGTTTTCCTGAAATTATGTGATAAAATATAGTGTGCATAAAAATAAATTCCATGCCTGGTAAAGAGCTAAATACCGATGACCAAAGTTCAAAAATAAAAAATATTATTTTTTTTTTTATTAATTGTTAATCATTTTATCGGGCTTGAGTTTGATTTTTACTTCTTCAAAATTGATCAAGGGCAATAATATAATAAAATTGAGCCCCCGGAAGTAGAGCGAAATATCGACAAATAAAATAAGTAAATAAAGGGACCCACAGCTCGAAAAAATAAAATAATATATAAAAAAAATGTTTTCAATAAAAATAAATAAATTACATATTTCAAAATTAAGATAGACCGGTCATCTTTAAAATATATGGGCATGTTTTCAATTATGACAACAACATTGCCGATGCGTTTGCGTTTCTTCAGGATGAGGACATCGAGCCCTTCTGCGAAATACCACTTTTAATACGCTAGAAACGTATTGACTTTTCCACTGTGTAAAGGATACCAAACAGATGATTTTCAGTTCGAGGTATTTATGGCCTCATTTCAACCCAAGGAGAATTAAGAAATTACGGCAACAGCATCGCCAACAGGCTGTTGGTCTCTTCAGTATGAGAACATCAAGCCCTTCTGTAGAGTATAAGAGATAATCTCAATACGCTGGAAACTTATGCCACTTTCTAATATAGATCCGGCACACATCCCATATGTTTCATCTCGAATAGCCTATGACCGCATCTGGAGCCAAGACGAATGAAGAAGCACTTGGAACTTTATAGTTCCTACATGAAGGGCATTTTCGGCATTTGTACTTTGGGCAGCTTTACCTTTCACTAATTTCTGTAGAAGTTGCCAGGATGAGGGGAGAGAATGAGAGTGATCTATACCTCCCTGGAACTTGACCTGCTCTAGCCGATCTTCGTTACAAATTTCTGTACAGGAGGAATTTTCGGAAATGATGACAGTTAATTTGGTTTTCTCTCGTTTGTTGGGAGCAACGAAATGGCTGGATCCGGCATGATGCTCAAAGTAGCGCCACTCTCCATTCACCCCTTTCCACCATTTCGCTTGAATATCAAATTTTTATACTTTTTCCTTTTCTCCCTTTACCCTTATATTTTTAGGTTGTCTCTAAGGGTCGTCGTTTGAATGCGCTTGCTTGGGGGATCACCTATCGGCAGCTTATTTACCTGCCCTAACATACAGATAGATAAACACGCGGTTTTAATTCACATGGAATATTAAATTCGAAAATATCGCAACTACTCAAACAAATAAAGCAAATTGTAAATACATAAATTTCCTTGTTGTGTGAAAAAAAGCAGAGCATATTTGTTCACATTTGCTTCGTTTGCACAGTTTGCAATACCCATCGTGAAACCCCTTAATATATCTGTCTCAAAATCTTTCTTGCTTGCACGAACTTTGAGTACGGCAACAGTTTTCGTACAAATTGGGATCCCACGGGCTCCCAATGTTGAGTAAGGGATCACAACTAAATTGATTAAGGCTAAATAAAATGATAAGCTAAATAAAAGCAATAGAAACATTTTTTACAGATTCGAAGAAAAAAGCATTGTGTGTTTGTAGCAGTTTTTAGTTGGCGGATTTTGCCACAAATTGTATACCGATTTTGAAAATTATCGCTCATTCTCCGAATCTGTTTGAAATTTTTTTTAAATGTATACGTACATACATACATATATTGCTTTTAATTATTCTACACTTTCAATGCAAAAATAATAAAATTCTTTCCTTACACGACATTTTTGCGAACACTTTCCAAATTTGCGAAAACATTTTATTCGAACTTTTATTTTTCGTATGAACGAATTCAAATATTTTAAACATTTTTCTTTAAATTGCTTAATGTTTGCGGTAATTTAACATCGATATTATATTAAAAAAAAAAAGAGTTTCAAGTTGCTTGTTTTCAATAAGAAATTTCTCTATACCAGCAGTGCCACTCATTAAAAGAACTGTTAACTGAAATCTCGCATAATTTTAACAAACGTCTTGGTTTTTTTGTTTTTTTTTTTTGCTATCAATTTTAAAGGTCATTGTTGCGCTACTTGTAAAAGGGAAGCAGTAAGGAATAATCGTTTAGTTTGAAGGCAGTTAAGAAATTGCTGGCATTTTAGAACAAATTATATTTGAAAACATTGTTCTAAAATCTATTTCAAATAGATTTATTTTTTATGAATAATAGTGAAAAAGCGTAAAGTTTTGTTACACATACTATGCCCGGCGCCCGATGTCACTCGACATCGTTCGTTTACACAAAAACCCTGAAAGCAACAACAAAATTTTGAATTTTGTTATTGTTTTGAATGTAACTAAACGAGCGAGCGATGTCGAGTGACAACGTGGGCCTGCCGCACTACTTTATTTTTGTGCTTTTGGAAATGATATAAAAATACGAAAAATTTTCTATCATATTTTAAATAAAAATATCTATAAGAAATATTAAATATTTTTTCAGTACAATAAAAAACAAAGCAGCTTTATGTTAGCGTCTTAATTTTATAAATTTTGCAAAAAAAAAAATGAATATAAGCCAAAATGAACTTATAGTAACTTTTTTTTACAAAAAAAAAAAAAAAAATAAAATAAAAGAACATGACCACTACATTTTTGTTGACCTGGCCAAATATTGTACGCATGTATTTGGCTAAAAACGCATAGTTAAGTTAAGTTTATTTGAGACTAAAACAAACATTCATAACAATGAAGAAAAAACCAAAGTATATCGAAAACTTAAAACTATAATGTTTTGTAATAATAAATATTATTGATTTACAGTAACAGACTTGTTGGTTTATATGAAATTCGAATCAACATTTAAGTAAGAAGTGCTTGCTCCCGACACAACATTTATATTTAGATATAAAAAGAAAATGTGCTTAATAACTAAACTTAATCCTAAAAATAATTATATGAAACACAAAAAAAAAAAAAATAATTATAATAACAAAATTACCCCCTGTGGGCACTTGTAATTTTTGATACATAAAATTTCGGTAATATATTATTTACACATTCAGTTTCATGTTCCACATAACCCAAGGGTGAGTAATAGTTGGTATTGAGCCAATTGAAACCGACTTGATCGTTTAAAAATTTTGAATTACTGCGTTGTCTAAATTATGCAAAGAGTCAATAAAACGTTTCATTAAATCAAACCCATACGAGGCTAAGGGCTTAACTTTCGCTAAATTATATACATATACATATATTCATTAGAATATTTCTTATGAACCCACTCAAAGTGCTTGTTAACACAGAGTCTAAGAATTTTGCGCTCAAAAATTTCAAATTCCTTCATAACAGCCGGCGAAATTGAAAAACGAAAAGAAAAACCATTTAAAAATACGTAAAAACATAATAGTAGATAAACAAGAGCATATTTTAAAGGTTATGTTTGCTCAACGAGCAAATAAATCATTTAGAGCAAATTTGTATTTGCTTCTGCAAAGATTTTGTATAGTTAATTAATTATTTGCTCACTGAGTCAACATAACCTTAAAGTATGCTCGTGTAAAATAGAGTTTTTTTTCTTTTCATTTGTTGTTGTCTTAATCTGAATGTAAAATTAATTTTAGTTACTTATGTATATGCATATAGTTGACCAAAGAAAGTAGTGATCACGTTTTCTCGGATAAATATTATTTGATATGCGAGCGTACCTTTAGACAGAAATTTCCACGGTCGTATCAAAAACTAAATTTCATGAAAAGTCCACAGAAGCGATTGTTGCTAGGAACACAATATATCTAATTGCACATGCAAATATAAATGTCGTAGCGTGTAAGTATTTCTTCAACTACGTACCTATTACACATTTTTGTATTTACATGTGTAAGTATTTAATTTCTATTTCATTGGTTTAAAGGCCGCTGCCAGGGTAAAAGACATTATCATGGTCTTGTGCCTGGCAATGAACTTTTTTCCGCTATTTCTTTGCATTGCGTTGGCCACCTTTGCTCTTATAATATAAGAGAGCTTATTTATTCTTTTAGATATTTTACGTTTCTCTTTTGTTAACGGCCTTCTTTTCAGTTTGTTACCAGAAAAACTATGTTGCTCTAAAATTTAATATGTATAATAATGGTAAGACAGACATAAAGGTTTTATTCCAACACTTTAATTTTAGTACATAGGTCGAACATTTTTAAATATTTGTGCTAAGAAATAACATAAAACAAAAAGCAATGAATTACCTGTAAAATCTCCGAGTCGGGAACCGTCACGAATTTCGGTCTGTGTAGTATTTTATAATTCTTATCACCTTCGGGCTCGAAATAAACAATAGAATACTAGAAGAAGGAAAATTAAATATGTAAGTGATTAAGACAAATAAATAGCACAATTTTTAGATTAACTCCTGTTACAAGCGCCATTTCGTTCGAAATTTTTCGAAATAAAAACAGTATTCTTGTAACTGCAAATAATTGCTATTTTCCTTAAATATTCAAATAAAACTACAGTTCGTTTTTGTAATGCGCTTTTTAAACATTATTTTCACTAAAAGCTGGGTTTTTTTTTCAAAATCTACCATTTCAAAGATGAAAGTAAATTTGTGCATTAATTTAATGTAATTTTACTTTTATATAAATAAAAAGGTTGCGTTAAAAATATATAAAAATGGTATATAGTAATTTCTTTTTACAATATTACACTGTATTTACAAAGAAAAAAACTATCATGAAATTTTCGTATACATATTATGGAAAAAATGTGTTACACACTGTTTACAGAACATAAAACAAAAAACTTGCATACAAAATTTGTATGAAAAACACTTCAAAAACTCTGTGATTTCGTTTGTCTACAGGCAAACACAAATAAGTTTACGTTAAGGTAGACTTTGTTTTAAATTTAAAAAGAAAAAAATTAGTTTCGTTTGTAAGCTATTTGAAATTGATATCGATCGTAATGTGTGACAGGTTTTTTGTAAAAGAAAAATTTTCACTTACACTATAGCAATCATCTACAACTACGACGGGAAATTCAATCATCAAATACATATAATCAGACATTCTTTTCTCTTTTTCATTTATCAATTCTATTTCACGAAATGTTAGTCGGTCCAACCAATCAACCTTTTGGATTTGGCCATTTCGGTGTTTTTTAGCTAATTTTCCCAAACGTTGCATTTGGGATTTTGATGAGTCTTTACCCTGTCCGGGAGTTTTTGATGGGAAATTACCATCTCCTTCTACACCTAGCCATATTCTTAAGTCATACATGCCTTGGCGGAACATGCCATTTTTGCCAAATAAAGTTATGGCCGTACCGCCTATAACTGACGTTTGTCCGGCACCGGCACAATCGAGTATTGTAAGTACTAGTGTGGCAGTACGAGGCAAATCGGAAAATTGTAAAGGTAAAGTGACCCATTCATTCCAGCTCCAACGTTTTGTGAATGCTTTATATGATGTGGTAACTGGCAGGCAGTATGGCCGACCTTGATTGAATATCTGCAAACGTACTTGAAATGAGGGGCATTCTTCTGAGTATAGGCCGGAAAAACGTAATATTGGATCTTCTAAAAGCTTTTCAAAATCGGGTTGGCGTTTCTTGCCTTCTAACGTTCCACTACAATAAAAATGAGTCAATAATTTTTTTTATCAAGATATGCCTGAAATTTCAATACAAACACTTTGATTTGTACTAGTTCGTTCAATGAGGAACTATATATATAACGAAAGTAATCGTTAGGCTGCTCCATTATAATACGGCGAAACACAATTTATACAAATGTTTTTTAATTAATTTTTTCCCAAAAAATATCACTTTTTCCCAAAACAAACAATAAATAAAACTAAGTATATATGTACATATGTTGTATATACAACACGTTAAGCACAGCTGTAAAACCATGTGGCCAGACATGAAAAATTGAAGTCTATTGTGTTTATAGGGCTTACCGTAAGTGAAAGCGAGAAACGATTAAGTTTAACGAATTCAATTTAAGCGAGTTACTATGAGTGTTGAAGTCAAGGCGAATCAGCTACAGGTGGTCGCAATTCAATTCGCTTCAACATTGTCTCTCGAGTCATCATACCTTTTGTTGTCTTTTGCTATCAGCTTCCAATATCCAATTTTTATACGATTTTCATCTTCTAAGTTGTCAACGCTGACAGCAAACGATGACAAAACATATGACAACTCGAGAGGAAATGTTGAAGCGAATTGAATTGCGACCACCTGTACTTGAGGACTGAGTACTGTACTGAGCTTTGACAACTCGGAAGCTAAAACTCGTGGCAAAATGTTGAAGCGAATTGGGATGCAGTCACCTGTAATGGACTCGCCTTGCTAGCAGTGCAATTGCTCTGGTGTGTTCCAAGGCGAATCCATTACAGGTGCCCGCATCCCAATTCGCTTCAATATATTTGCACGATTTTATCTTCTGAGTTGCCAAAGCTGATAGCAAACGACAACAAAATTTATGACAACTCGAGAGAAAATGTTGAAGCAAATTGAATTGCGACCGCCTATACTTGATTTGCCTTGGGTGTGTTGAGGCCTACGGCAAAATATATGAAGTGTTTGTTGGTGTTGTTTTTGTTGTAGTTATGCGGCTACCTGGTATCGAGGTACCTGGTCTGGCAGAAAAACTTTGCAAAATTCCCTAAAAGGTCCCCAGTTATTTACATTTATTCCATGCCTTGTACTCTCTGTTTTTCTTATGAAAAGTGTGCAGAATCAAAACAAGCCAAACAGAAATTGCGGGCTAGCATTTTATTAATATTTAATATATTCTGCTGTAAAATCAATCAAAAAACATAAAACTATAAGTTTGGTGATGTCTTCCTCAACAAACAATGTCATGTAAGTAAAAAATTTACAGAAATTTTACAAAAATCGTTGCTGGAATCAACTTTGAATATTGCAGCACGGATTGGAAGCGTTTGTGGCAATTAGTGTCTGGCATACATCATGAAACTCCGGAGACTACAGTTAAGGAAGAGCTATTTAGTGTTTCTAAAGAGCTGCAAGATGGCTTACTGCAATTCCACACGGCAAAGTCATCGAAAAGCAATTTGGAGAAATTACTAAACGAAAAGAAACAAGAAAAATTACTGCCATTCACATTGAGGTTACAGGAATTATTGGTAATTTATTATTCCAAATACAAGAGCTTTTATTTGCTGCTATTTTATATTTTCCTTATTTTGTAGGACCTAGATTCCTTGCAGTGCTGGGAGATTTTATGCTACTATTTGGCAAATGAATATCGCGGTTCTGCCAGTTCTTTGACGAATTTAATATCCACTGAAAATAATATGACCCAATTGTTGGATGATATATGGGGCTACTACACTTTAGAACGCATGATTGTTTTAAAAATTGTAAAAAATCTATTAGTTTTCTACAAGGTAAGCAGCCATCCCTATCACAATGAATACAAGGAAGTAGTGGATAAAATCGGTTTGGATAAGTTGGCCGAATCGTATATAAATCAATTGGAATACCTAATTAACGAACAGCCACCACAAAAATTAATTGCCAGAGAATTTTTCAACTATCAAGCAAAATTAGTCAATTGGTCAGAAAGGAATGCCAGAGAGATTATAGAAGTTTTACAAATTCTTTTAATATTATGTGACCATAAACATGCAACAGTGGCGCAGATCAAACGTTTATATAATTGCTTTAAGCAACACTCGTTCGGCCGCCAACAGACTTATTTGAGCTCGACTAATCCTTTACATGCAGAACTATTTCTACGCCTGGCCTATTCAGAAATGGCGGTATTTCTTAAATGCTTAGATTTTGAAGAAATCTCCTTAAAAATTGGTCAAGAAATATATGAGAGTTTGGATAAGGATTTGACGCGTCTGTGTCATCATCCGGAGAATGGCGGCATTTTATTAACATGGATGATGTTTCAAATACGTTGTTGCAATGCAGGGGAAAATGATGAAAAACTTCTACGTTGCCAACATATGGGCAAAAAAGCTTTGGACCTGAAATGTTTTAAATATTTGCATGATTTAATATCGAGCGAGTTGTTTAAAGTAAGTAAATATTATGCAGAAAATTGCAACCAGTACATATTTATTACATATTTCATTTTCCAGGACGATTCTTTAGTGGCACGCATTGTGCGTAAAACGATTTATAACCTTTTATCGAATTTGTGTGATTATTTTGATGGCGACGGCTCTTGCTCGAGACACTATTTTATTTATGAATTATTGTGTGAACTATTAAGCTGGCCGACTTTAGCAAAAGAATTTTGTAGCAACGAAGGTAAGTTTAGCTGATAATATGCACAGATAAACAGAAAAACACCGACATACAAGTTTAAAAATACAATTGGTTGCCCTTGGGATGGACATTAGTTTTACAAGCAACAGACTGTAGATTTGGTTTAATAAAATTAAATATAAATTAAGGATTACGCTCGCTGTGGTCGAGCTAGAAATAGCAAGAAGAAACAGGAAAATATGATCTATATAAATTTGTCGTTGAATTAAGAAGTTAAGCTAAATGAATGCAAAAACGCTTGGCAGCCTAAACTTTCAGTTAATAATTTGAAGAATGACATAGAAGGTGTTGTAAAGAAGGTTCGGGGCATTCTTAACAAGCTGACTTTAGATAATTTTGAGATTTTACTGAAGGAAATGAACAGCATAAATATAAATACTCTAGAAATGATGCAAGAGGTTATGATTCTAGTATTCGAAAAAACGGTTCGCGAACCCAATTTTGCCCCCACTTATGCAAAATTGTGTAAAGTTCTATTTGATAAAATTAATGTTGAGAGCAAAGAAATCTTCAACGCGTTGCTGATTGAAAGGCTAGAGAAAGAGTTCGAATCAAACGTTAACAACGCGGATGCAAAAGAACGTACATTGGAACAAATTGTTAAAAAATTAAAAGAGTCTACGGATGAAGTGGAAAAAAATGCACTGAAAGCCGATTTGGAATGCCGAGAGCATCAGTTTCGTCGTCGTGCGAGTTACATATGTATGTATATACCTAATAGGGATAAAGTGGATAACATAGAAGAATTTCTAACAGAAATTAGTAATTCAACTTGAGTTCGTCCACTCAATAATTTTATCGCATTTTAAAACTTGTTGTAATTTGAATAAAATGAACACTTTCAAGAGTTGCGGCGTCTAGGTTTTATTCAAATTACAACAAGTTTTAAAATGCGATAGAATTATTGAGTGGACGAACTCAAGTTGAATTACTAATTTCTTTTAGAAATTATTCTATGTTATCCACTTTATCCCTATTAGGTATATGTACATATATGTAACTTGCGTGGGGTACGGTACGCTTTATTGGGGAAATGTTTAAATTGGTTTCAATTTCTGAAAACCGCATTTTCCGGTGCGTCGAGTCATTGCTAAGCCAAGGCACTGAGGACAAACTTGAGCACATGTGCAAATTGTTAACTACTGTTGGCCATTCAGAAATTGAAAAAATATACATTTCCATACATACGTACATATGTATGTATGTATGTATATGTTGATTAAAAACAACTGACTGCTTGTAAGAATAAATAATCCAAACATTTACAATAACATCTCTCTCATTTGTACGAACTTTGACTGCGCGACCAGTTTTCGTGCAAATTGGGATTTCGCAGGCTCACAAAGTTGAAGACACACAATCACAACTAAATTCACTTAAAGAAACATCGTAATGACATTTATTAAAATAATTATTGAGCATGTAATACTTTTTTGTTATGACTTGAGTTCGAAGCAATTTGTTCGAAGCTGCTGTTCATTGTGGCGAACATGAAACAGTCATGGTATGTTTTTGTCTTCCTCAAAAATGTTGATCGAAAGCCCAAAAAGTAATTAACAATTTTAAATTGTGCAACTTTGATTAAAACGTGCAACTAACAACTTTTTCTTTTTTTTTTTCATCAAATTATTTTACGTTCCAGATGTGGGAGTTCGTTCTTTGTACAACACTTTGTTGGAAATATTCCCCGTAGGCTTCCAGCACCTATCAATGCTGGCTTGCTCCCTAACTAAAGCCGGAATGGGCAATTATGTAAGCTAGCATAATAAACGCTTTCGGTTTTAGGTGAAACCTGTTTCTAACCCACTAATTCTTTCTTTTAGATCAAAGCCCAGTTGGAATCTCTGCCCATACTCTCCGATTATTATGACGAAAGCAAATACTTGCTCAAGTCGGTGGGGGAAGATGAATACGTTCTAACGCAAACTGTTAAGCCGTTTGCCCGCATTGATTTCCTCATACCGGAAGGCACTCTGGCAGCTGTGTTGTCCCGCCCAGAAGGATATTGTGTGCACTTTCGATCGCCTGTCAATTACTTTAATGTTCTGCACCACGAAATCAATTGTCTGCTGACAGAAACTCAGCAACATTATGGAGAATATGAAAATACTGAGAGAGTGAAACGTGTTGATGAGGGTTTGAAATATTTGCACGAAGCCTTAAAGAAAACCAAAACTTTGGCTCAGATAAGCGCTGAAATGGTACACCCCACGGAAATGTGTATAGATTTGTTAAATAAGTTTAAGGCCGTCCAGCAGCCACCAGTGGCCCTAATGTCAACTTGCTTAAATGTCTGCACAGCGTTGTTGCCGCTGGCTGATGCCGAGATTTTCGTACGTGTCATTAATTTGGATATTCTACCAGTCGTTACGAACAACTCTTTGGATGATTATAAGAAATACGCCCATGGCTCGTGTTTTGACTCGAATCTGGTGGGCAGCTATTTGGTGGGTGTGGAAAAGAAAAAGGAAACATTTGATTTCCTGCAAGCCTACATTAAATTCTTGCGTTGTTATACGAAATTGCAGCGCAAGAAATACTTTGAAGTGGAGATACCCGGTTTGGTATTCCTATTGCGTGATGTGTTTCCTCATTTACATATTTGGCGATTTCAGTCGCAGCAAATCAAGCATAAAATATATGCTGAAATCATGGGCTTTATATGTGATATTTTGGATGAGTTTACTTCATTGGAAAAGGATGTAACGGTCTCTAAGAGCCAGCTGCTGCTCCGGGATATTTGTGTTTATTCCTTAATGTCCATGGAAAATGGTCAAATTTTACTGAGATTTGTGGCCTTGGGCAATGCCTATTTGCAGCATTGCATGGAAATGGAATCAAACTGGATTGTGCAGCAGTCGTATGGCTTGGTGCTACTGGTGCGTTTGTCCATGCGAATTTTAATGCAAGTTTTGAAACTGAAAAGCAAGATATTCAAAACTTCGGAACTGTCGCCGTTGGAGGCCATGATTTACACCCAACCCAAACAGAGGGATACTTTAAGAATAATTCCCGTAGTTACCAGCTACATGAGTAACATTTTTGATCGCTGGCTGCCCATATTGTCGTGTCGTTTGCTCAAAAGAATTGCCTTGGAATTCAACATGTCGTTGTTGGCCTGCTTGGACATGGAGCCGGATCAAATACGTTTGACTTTTTTGCAAAAGTTGCCCGATGAATTGGAAAGCGATTCGATAAAAATTGCAATTTTAGAGTTAATAGAGGCCTGCATAGAGAAGCAACCCGGTGTAACCGAGGCCTTCTTCAAAGTAAACTATCAGCGTGAAAAGCGCATATTTGGTAAAGAACAAGATGCCCAAATATCGGACAGTATAGTCACCTATATGGAAGATTACTTGGAGGCGGTGTCCAAGGACCCTCATATTGTGGAGCAAATAATACCCAGTAAAATAATGAATTTATATCACATGCTGTGGAAGCAAAACATGCAGCTTTTAGTGGACTCTCTGCTGCAAAAAGCAAACTTCTGGGATCAGTTTTGCCAGCCCCTGTTTGGCTCGTTCAAACCAAATGTTAAAGCCTACACACAACTGCTAAATATTTTAGCCATCGAAATCTATTGTACCAACTCGAAAACAAATAATGGCTTGAAAGAAGTTTTAGCGAAATTTTTTGATGCTCAACATTTTGAAAAATGGCTGGATTTTGTATTTGACTTGCCTGAAAATACCGTCTATAAAATGCAAGATTTGGATCCTGAGGAGATGCCCGAATGGTTGTGCCGACTGCAGGCTTTCAAAAGCTTCCTCTTGATTTTATTGAAAAAGCAGCCAACTTTTGTGGAAATTCCCCAAAAACAATTTAAACTGTTGGCCGAAAAGTGTTTAAAGATTTTGGTGGAACGGGCCGAATTTGTAGATGACTTGAGGCCTTTAATTATTTTATCGGAATTGTATCTATTTTTGATTCTATGTTTCAAACACGCCTATACGGAAACGGCCAAGGAACACAAACATCTATTCAAGCAACTTAATAAACTGTTAAGTAAAGTGGCTTCTTGTTACAGTGATTTGCACATGCGTGCCAAAGAAGCCTGCTTGTCTATAGCCATCAAATCGGCCAACTTGCTCTTGGAAGAGTTGGTCGAAGACTCATGCCTGGCCTTGACCTTCCTGCACTCGGTAGTGCACATTATTTGCACTGAATTAGAAAGTCTAGAAAATTGTGTTAAAGTGGAGATACAGTCTAAAAAACATAGCAACGAGGAAGTGAAAACTACATCCTCAAACTCTTTAGTGTTGTGCTTGAATCTTTTGAAAACCGTGACCAGTATTTTCTACAATGAAGGTTTCGGCAATTGGGATATGCCGTTCAAAAGCAACAAAGTGTTTCAACGTTTGTTGAGCTGCACGGGAGCCATTTTGCAATTGAACAGTAAACAACAACTGTCCGTTGAACTTCTGGATGTATTGATTGTCTTTGCCAAGGGCAACGGCTCTAACGAATTTCTACACTGTGATGTGGGTGATTATCTTTGGCTAAAACTTTTGCCCCCAAAGGAGCTGCTCGAGGCAAATTATGGCCTAAAACAACCCAAAGACTCGGAATGGACTGTGCAAAAATGGTGGCCCATTTATAGCAGAGGCATTGACTTGGTTTGCATTCTATTTCAAAAACATTCATATTTGTTTCTCAAGGAAGCCCTACAATTTGTGGGGATACATGCAGAATATCTGGTAGACTCTCTGCTGTTGAGCAAACAATCACTGGAACCTGCTGCCATGTGCTTAATAAAGAGCACCGTCAATTTGTTGGTCAGCTTGGTCAAATTCGAAAAGCAATGGCGTTTAGAGCATTCTGAGTCCCTGTTCAATCTAATGGTAAGTTTGAGACGTAATCAGAAATGGATCTTAAGTAATTTTTCATACAATAAATAGCGTTCGGTGCAAATGCTTCTGGGTCATGCGATTTCCATGTTTCATCAGCCTAAAAACTTGAAACTTTTATTGGCTGGTCGTCGTTCTCAAATAGAAATTCTAAGAGATGTTGAAAATGTGGCTATGGTGGACGAAGTTATAAGCACTTTCAATGAGTAAGTTTAATTTAATTTAAAATCACTTTGTGTGCATGTGATTTGAAATCACGTGATTTTCAGAATAGCTCCGCTAGTGAATTTTTAAGTTTCTTCTAAATAACAAAAAAGAAAAAAAATAACTTAAAAAGGTTTCTTAAGAAACATTTTCAATACACAAAATCTATTGCAAAAAATTTCGACAATATAAATTTTATTCTAAAAAATTCATGGTGAAAAAAATTTCTACACAATTTTCCGATAAAAGAAAATTTTGTTGTAAAAAATTGTCTAGAGAAAATCTTTAAATAGGAAAAAACATTTTAGATAAAACATCTGCAGCCCGATTCCAAATATTTCCGTTGAAATGAGTTAGTTCTCTGGGAATTCAGTTTTCCCCAAAATACAATCCTTCTGTTCTGAACTATTTTGGAGGGGAGTGATATGGGAGAGGGAATTTTAAATTTAGCTGTTTTCTGTTGACTAAAAAATTGGAAATCAAACTTGGAGAAATACAAGCGAAATAATAAGTAAATAAGATTGTTGTGCACTCCGTGTATTTAATCACAAAAAGTTTGCCCCCAGAGGTCTATAGGAACTCCGTGTCGTTCACAAAGTTCCTTAATTTCCTCCAGCATATGCCCCGAGATTGGGCTATGTCTAGTAAATTGTCGCTTCCAACTGGCACTGGCATAAATAGTGCTCTAATGTCTCGCTCTCCTCCCGACATGGTCTACATTTAACTTCCCCCCGCTATTCCTATGCGATTAAGATCTGCCACTAGTTGATAGCGACCTGTCATGCAGCCCATTATTTTGCTCAATTTGGTTTAGTCTTAGCAGTTTGGTTTAGTCTTTGCAGTTTATTCCTCGTCTGGGTCATGTCTATAGAATTCTTGTATTGTTTCCCACGGCATCGTTTTTGTAGAGAGTTAAATTGGCTTTATGTGGCCAATTCTTTAGCTCAGATTTAACGGCATCGAAAAGTTTATCGTATACTAAGCTTATGTTAATTAACTCTCTTGAAACAAGTGAGTTTGATCTATGATTTCCATTTATTACCGCATGCCCTGGCACCCATATGATGGGTAGTTCATCAAAACATACCACATGTTATTTTTTGGGATAAAAATGTGGTTTTTAATGTTTCCGTACTTTTATGCATTTGTCTCTATTATTGAGAGAAAATCATGATTGCTCTCTTTTTACTGAGCTATGCACAAAAAGTACGGATTCAAACTTTTTATATTAGTAGACTTTACCCGTAACCATGATGCAACTGCTCCTAACAAGGCAGTCTCATTGGCTGGATGGTTATTCGTCATCTGACTTCCGTCTGAAAACCGTCAAGAGAATAGAGAGATGAAAGGCAAACTAAACGAGATAGCAATGTTACGAGGGCCGCCGGTCCTGAGACCGACTCACTTGGGTCCTAGAAAAGGTCCCGTTGTGTTAGACGAGATAGCAAATAAGTGAAACTTCTGTCCATCTCTCTTCTGTAAAGTTTTTGGCAATGGTGCTGTAAAGTTTTTGGCAATGGTGTCTTTCTGGTAGTTTTCTCAAGTTATACGCAAATAGAATACATGCTGTTTTTCTTGAAGTTGTTCATATTGTGGGGAAGAAGTTGTATCATGGCCATAACAAAACATTTTATTGACCACGGACACTGTTGATAAATTTCGAGGCCCATTCATAAGTATGCCTTGATCAATATTTTTATGTTGTCGCAAACTTGCAAAGCAGACGATTTCTGAACATAAATAAAAGAAAAATAATCTCTTCAAGAAATTGTTTGTTTAAAAGCACTGAAGAGGCTGAATTTTCATTCACCACCTTCACCGAATTCGAAATACTCAATTGCCTTGGGATGACCACCAGCTCTGTTGTATGATTGCCCGTACCGGAGACATGGAAGTGAGCGTGGTTCGAGCCCTTCGCCTCAATCACCGTAATCAGTCGTGGTATTGCCGAGTTTTTTTTTTTTTTTTTTTTTTTTTTTGCTAATATTTACATACATAGCAAATAACGACAACTTAACAAAAAAAAAATTAAGGAAAAAAATCAGTCGCCTCGAAAAGGTTGGGATTTTTGTTTTCTATTTTCCCGCACCATAATCAGTGACGGGATTTCCCGTCAAATCTAGTTGTTTTGAAACACGCCGAAAGAGAAACGATTTTAGTGATTCATGATCAAAATGACCCCAAGAGACATTATTTAAAATAAAAAAAACCTTTTCACTAATCCTACGTATTAACCGAAATTTTAATGATTGGCCTTACAAATAACACGCAAAAGCTTTAATTTGAAATTTAGTTGTAATATTTTTGTACAAATAAACTTGGTGTTAGTTAATACGAGGCAAGTTTGCCGGGCTTAAGATGTCTATTTATATAAAAATGCTAAAAGTTGATTATATATTTATCTCCTGCTAAACTTATTATGTTGCCGAAACTAATTTGCATATTCTTTTTGCAAAAAGAAAGGTTATGAAAGCAAATTTTAGTTTATTATATTGTGTTTTATTTTAATAAAAATTTAAGGAGCTCAATTACCGAACAACTATTGTTACAAAACCACTGTTGTTAAAACAGATTTATTCTACTATCATTACTGCCAAAGAAGGTTCTTCTTCCCTACGAGAATTTATTAAATGACTGTAAGGTACAAATCTTAGAAAATTGATTCGGAGACCTCCGCGCCAATTTCAATTTAATAAACACATACAAATATGAATCTAATTCATTTCCTGCAAGAGCCAATTAAAATGTATTATAGCTCTAAAAATATACCTTATTAAATGTTTTCTGCCTTTTTGTTTTCAAACCGACGATATGCCGCCGACATTTCGTTGATGCTACTCAACTCGTTAGTAGACTCGATCGAACAATTTTTTAAAATATTGTTTGGAATTTGACTAAATATTCAATTATTCCCATCACAAAACATATTTATTGTTTCGCAACGCTTTTACTTTTCTTCACAACCTTTCGTAACACGAATTACCGTCGATTACTACGATTTGTATTTTCGAAAGTATCAAAAAGTAAGGATTCAAAAACGAATCTAATTAATTTGCTATAAGATCCATCCGATTGAAATGCATTATTTTAGATCTAAAATGAAAATCTTTTACCATTTCGATCTCTATATATCGATCTCTATATATACAAATCACAAAAATACAGCACGCACGACTACTTTACCGATTTTCGTTTTAACGAAGCACATTCAGTCGTTTCTCGCTTGACGTGGCGAACACATGAAATAAAGAGCAAACGAGATTCGCAACTCACTTAAATTTGAGTCACAGCAAAAACTGCTTCGTACGTATTTACTTATGCACGTCCGAAAAAATAATTTCTAAATAACTGCGTTAATTATAAACAAATTTTAAAAATTCTTTCTCCTCTTGGAATGGTTTCTAAACAGAATGAACATCCGAAACTTCTTGAAATCGGATAAACATTTTGTCCGTTCGACATTTTTTTTTTAAATAAAACAAAACAAGTATTGCGAATATACGAATGTACAAATGTACAAAGTATCGATGCATATTTTTCTTACTAATTACAAGACATATCCATACACACACGTATGTACATATGTTGAAAACAAAAATAATATGCAAAACAATCACTATTTAAAAGCAACTTCATATCGTCATACAAACAAGTAAGTATTCTTACATTCTGAAATGGCCAGACGCAACCAAGAACGCAGAACGTGAAATGAGTACAAAAACCCTAATGCCCACAAGGATGAGTACACGTACACACTTTTAGGTAGATGCATCAAGATCGTGTTGTAAGCAATTGGTGAAAAGTTACTTTTCGGCACATATGAATATTCCCGCCGGGAATATTCACATGGTATTAATTGAGTACACACGAAATTGATTCACCCACCTAAAAATACATGTACCCTACCTTGGGAGTATCAGCGTTTTTGTACTCATTGCACATTCTGCGGTCTTGGTTGCGTCTGACCATTTCAGAATGGAGAAATACTTGTTTCTATGACTTGGAGATGCAATTGAATAGCTACTTGCTTGCATGTTCTTTTTGTTTTCAACCTTCATAAGCGTATGTCTGTCCATGTCTCGTAATTAATATGTAATAAAAATACGCATAGATACTGTGTAAACATGCATACATACATACATACATACGCATGTATGCAACCGTTTCTTTCATATTTAAACTGTTGAGCGAACAAAATATCAATCCGATCTCAAACGATTCTTTACTGTGTTTATTTTACGCACAAACGCGTTCAAAGAGCAGAGAGAAATTAAAAAAAATCGCTTTAAAATTGACGCATCTACGTATTTGGAAAGTAATTTTTCCGACCGGCAGCATATGCACATGTGTAGCAACTTTTCCTGTGGCAAATATTTAAGCGAGTAACGGCGAATCATGTCGGCTGCTTAAGTCATTTGTTCGCCACGACAAGCGAACAACGACTAAATGTGCTGCGTTAAGAAAATCCGCAAAAGTCGGCAGATACACGAAATTTAGATTTGTTAATGTTTTTTGTGGCGAGTACTAGAAAAGTTAAATGTATTAAGTGTGAAATGGCACTTCTGTTGAATTATATGACACTGCGATATAAAATTTTTAAAGTCTTGAACATTTCCGAGTTGCTACACTTTTAAATTTAGAAAAAAATATACATACATACCTACATACATAACTTATTAAATAAAATATTATTATATACATATATAAAATACAAATACTTATTGCTAAGAAGACTGGCCCCAATTTTTGGCCCTCAGATCGATGAGGTCCTGCATCATAAATCGAACACGACTACAGATTTTGGTTTTCTTTTTTCCCGGGTCCTTGGCCTCCTTGACAATGGTCTGTATTTTTATAAAAATGTTATTCAATCTCAATTTTGCATGATTCTTCTTCTCCAGAAAATTGCCAACAGTAGTTAATAATTTGCACATGTACTCAAGTTTGTCCTCATTGCCATTTCTTAGCAATGACTCGACGCACCGGAAAACGCGGTTTTCAGAAATTGAACCCAATTTAAACATTTCCCCAATAAAGCGTACCGTACCCCACGCACGACGACGAAACTGATGCTCTCGGCATTCCAAATCGGCTTTCAGTGCATTTTTTTCCACTTCATCCGTAGACTCTTTTAATTTTTTAACAATTTGTTCCAATGCACGTTCTTTTGCATCCGCGTTGTTAACGTTTGATTCGAACTCTTTCTCTAGCCTTTCAATCAGCAACGCGTTGAAGATTTCTTTGCTCTCAACATTAATTTTATCAAATAGAACTTTACACAATTTTGCATAAGTGGGGGCAAAATTGGGTTCGCGAACCGTTTTTTCGAATACTAGAATCATAACCTCTTGCATCATTTCTAGAGTATTTATATTTATGCTGTTCATTTCCTTCAGTAAAATCTCAAAATTATCTAAAGTCAGCTTGTTAAGAATGCCCCGAACCTTCTTTACAACACCTTCTATGTCATTCTTCAAATTATTAACTGAAAGTTTAGGCTGCCAAGCGTTTTTGCATTCATTTAGCTTAACTTCTTTATTCAACGACAAATTTATATAGATCATATTTGCCTGTTTCTTCTTGCTATTTCTAGCTTGCTGTGGGCGAGCTAGAAATAGGTGTGCAATGCAATCACCCCCCTTTTGATAAGGCACAACTGGAGTTTTCAGTGATGCCGGTAGTTTGGCGAGAGCTTTTAGCTCTCCCAAACTGTATCGCGTCAGAGTTTGTTTTTTAACATTAACGCTTACGGGGTGCAGTTGTTTCGGGGTGATTGATTGCGGCTGAACTATTGGTATGGCATGTCTTCGTTGTGTTGTGTTTCTACAATATGGTGGCGGCGCTATATAAGTTGGAGGACTGCGAGCTAGAAATAGGTGTGCAATGCAATCACCCCCCTTTTTTTGATAAGGCACAACTGGAGTTTTCAGTGATGCCGGTAGTTTGGCGAGAGCTTTTAGCTCTCCCAAACTGTATCGCGTCAGAGTTTGTTTTTTAACATTAACGCTTACGGGGTGCAGTTGTTTCGGGGTGATTGATTGCGGCTGAACTATTGGTATGGCATGTCTTCGTTGTGTTGTGTTTCTACAATATGGTGGCGGCGCTATATAAGTTGGAGGACTGCTTATGCAGCCGTTAGGAGGTACACAATAGTTAGGCGCCGCTGCATATGGCAGCGGCTGATAAGAGGGCACTAAAGCGCTGTTTGCAATATAATGAACTGCTTGTTCATTATTTTGCAAACAGAATTGCTGTTGCATAAATGGTTGGGCTTGAGGAGGCGCTTGGAAGAGCACCTGACCAGGGTGCCCAACATAAACGCCAAAATTATTACAAATTGGACTGGGAACTATAATTGGGGCGACATTGTAAACGGGATGATTAACATACATTATTGGCTGGTATTGGTACATTTTCTTCGTTTTTTATTGCTTGCTAATCTCTTGTTATTCGTACGAATGTATTTAAAATATCTCTTTATTTGGTTTTTCGCAACGGCTTTGAAATTATATTTTACACAATTAAAAACGTTTCTTTCTCTTTATAAGTTTTTCTGACAAATGAGTTTTTCAATTTTTATTTTTTCAATACAAACAAATTCAAGGCCAACTGATTTCCAATCATTTTCTTTTAAACACAAAGTGTATGTGGTGTACTTGGATTAAAAATTTTTAATAAAAGCGACAGTACATTTATTGTATTCATTAACGCTTTTAGTGCGGCAATGATTTTGCGTATGCTGATATGTATGTATGTACATATTTAAAAATAAATCAATGTCCTGAAGATATCTACAACTACCCATTGTTATGAGTGTATCTACATATTTATTACAATGATGAGAAGTTCAAATTGAAAGCAAGAACTGCTATTGAACTACTCTCTGTCCGCTGGGTCCTTTTTCGTGAATTGCAGCAGATGGTCAATACTGCATTTTTCAATTTTTATAAATTATCTCTTGTCGTGGTTTCCTATATTTTTATACATATGTACCTAACTAAATAATTTTTAAATCTGAATTTTGCCAGTTTTCAACAACTTAATTACTAACACATGCAAAGCAATTTTATAGCTTTCAGCGTTGCCATTACAATGATTTTTTTAATATTTAGTTTTCCCGTATTAATTTGGTAATTTTTTTTTTTTTATTTTATTTATTTATTATTCTATTGGCCTTATAATTAAAATTAAAAGCTAACATTTTTAGGCAATGGCAGCTTAGGCCTTCAGCACTTTTTTTGTATAAATTTTATTAAAAAGAAAAAAATATAGTTCATTTACAATAGGTTACCTCAGCGCCCAAAAGGGATTGTTGAGCGAGTTGGCAAAATTTCAGATTTCTTAAATTTACACATTTTAGTACAATTTCAAATATTAATAGGATAATAATATATGATTATGAAAAGATATATTTTGATTTTTAGATAACATTATATTAATATTATTTCATTTGGAACTACATTAATGCAATAATGTTTTTATAGGTTCATTTGTGCCTTTTGCTTTGAAAAAAATGGTGCTGCGGAAGTTTTATTTAAATGTATCTCTAAAACAGTTCATTCTATTCTCTTTGAATTGTTTTTTGAAATTTTTCGAAAAATTATTTTTTTTATTTAAGAATCATTTTTTTATTTAAGAACTAATAAATAACATTATATCTAATTTTGTGGACATTTCGAAACAAATATTTCGAATGATAACTTTGCTGAGGTGGTAACGCTGGTTTAAAACAGAAATCACACGTACACGTGTGTTTACATCAGTTTTTTTTTTTTTTTTTTAATTTTGCCCTTAAGAAAATGATAGAAACCCTGATGTATGAACCCATCAGCAGTGTCGGTCAGATGATGCATCAAATGACCGACCCTGTTCTTGGTGGGTGAATATTTTTATGAATACCGATAATAATCTTTCATAAAAAAAATCAATCAAATAATTTTGTTTAAACAAATAGAAACATCTGTATGAAATATGTTTTTTCTGCAGAGAAATTCCTGTAGAGTTCTTTGCTAGAAAGTATTCAATAAAATTTACATACTTGTCTAGAAAATTTCTTATAAAACATAACTTTTGTGCAAATATTCCAATGTGTTTCTTCTTCTTTTTTTAATAGTTTAACTGAAGTGATCATTTTATGTGTCAAATGTTTGCAAGCCTTTTCGCCGAATCTGGTCGATTTAATATGTGAACCGGAATTTTCAGCCAGCAAATGGGAGCCCATATTTGAAATTAGCTTTGGAGCGCCAAAACTGAGCGAGAACGCCATACATCTAACGTTTGGCACAGTGCTTAGCATAGTGGGAGTCTACACAAAAGTGCTTAATCTGGTAAATAAAATAAATTGTGAAGAAAAGAAAAATCATTAAATTTGAAATAAATTATCTTCTACTTGGCAGCAAAATTACGCCTTTCATGAAATACCACTCAATAAGTTGCCAGAAATAGAACTAAAAGATTCTACAAACACTACTACAAATCCCAACAAACCCAAGACGTCAAACGTAACTGCCAGACCATTTTCAAAGTCGCTGTCAGTAGCCTCAGTGTCCTCTGTAAATTGCCCGCCCAACGAATTGCTTGCCAATCTCGATGGTGAACTGTGTCTGATGGCATTGGAACATATTCTTACCCTGGCAGCTTCACAAAGCATGTTGGCCTTGAAAAACTCCCAGCTGCCAGTGCGCGAGAAGCAACTTATTAAACGTGAAATTTCCAGCGAACTACTTTCATATCATGAATATGTGCGCCGTAAAGTTTTGATTGAATATCGTGAGCATAATAAAATTTGGCACAGACGCAAACAGGGCCAGGTATTAATGCAAGAAGTCGAGGACTCCCAACAAGCAACTGTACAAGTTGCTTCTACTTCACAACCTGCAACGACAGATGTACACAAAAGACCTTCAACTGAATTGAGAGTGAACGTTGTGAGACGTTTGCACTTACAGCAGCATAAGACTCCTGCCACCGCAGGCAGCTTTGAAATGTCACAAATTATTAGCCCCATCGTGTCAAAGAATCAACAGCAGCAGCCAGCGCAAACGAGCTCAGAACCAATCGCCTCTACGCCACATTTGGCAAGGCCAGCTTTGAGAAGATCTGGTGATGCTGTAACAAACGATTTAAGTAAACGTGTTCATATTAGCGAAGATATTGTAGACAGCGAGGCCATGGAAGAAGAGGAAGAAGAAATTACACTTTTTCCGCCCGAAGAGCCCAAATACAGTCCGCTGTCTTACATACAATTTATCGAAGAAGACTACTTACATTTTATGTCTAATTTGTTCTTTGTAATTTGTCAAAACGAATAATTAATCACAAGTTTCATCTTGCAAAAGATATATTCTTTAAGCATCAAACTTGTTTTTTTACTTCTAATAAAGCGTGTTTCTTTAAAGATACATTTTGCAAATGCAGTTGTCTTATATTTTATTAATTTTTTTTTTTTTTATAGAAAATTGGGTAAATATAAATGTATCCATGTTGAATGGAGTTTCATGAACAAATTCAATATCGAAGCCTTCATTCCTTACCAAACTTTATCCTCTCTCAGGCCGTTTCCGGCAATGTGGCATCTTTTGAGTCCTGTGACGTGATGAGCAGCATCAACAAAATTTCGGCGGCAAACAGACGGCTGGAAAAGACAGAAAGCGATTAAAAAGGTATAAGTTAATTAATTTCTTTATTGTTCGAACTTTTTCTGATATAATTGTTTTTGTGTTAAGTTTATCAGGCTCAATTTCTTTCTCTATGGTTTTTGTGTTGGAAATTAATTAAATAAGACAAAGCAGGGTGGACAACTGGTTATTTCGAAGCTGCCACACTTTCTGGTCAGCACTCTTCCTTGAACTCAGGGGCGGGCAAAGAAAACATCAAAGACATTTATGTCTTAGTTAATTAATATCAATCACAAAAATAAACTTGACACAATGACAGTTAACAAGGTATCTACATTTAGACCTAAAATAATAAAAATTAAAACATTTAAAAGTATTTCTAAAATATATATTTGTTTTGCTGGAAAATCTAAATTTTTCATTTTAATTTTCCTACATACAAATCTTCTCCGAAACTTTCTGCTGTGCTCTCTGTGACTGTTTATCTCACTTTTAAGATACCAAATCTATATACAAAAAATTCGCGAAGAATTGGAAAAATTAAGATTTATAAAATAATAAATTTTAATAAAAGCCGACAAGAAATAATTTATAAAAACTGAAAAACGCTGCAGATTGTAAAAACATTTCGATTCACGAAAAATGAGGAAGAGGCTAGAGAGCAGTTTAACAAACTGCTGTCGCTCGAACGTAGATTTTTTCTTTGAAATCTTTGTACAAACTTTACGCAGTTCTCCCTATTCTTATTTTGATTTCTACATTTTTTGCTATCAATTTTAGCTTCTCGTCATTGTAATAAATTGATAAACAATGGCTAGTGATAGATCCCTTCAGGACATTGATTTATTTTTAAATATGTACATACATACATATCAGCATACACAAAATCATTGCCGCACTAAAAGCGTTAATGAATACAATAAATGTACTGTCGCTTTTATTAAAAATTTTTAATCCAAGTACACCACATACACTTTGTATTTAAAAGAAAATGATTGGAAATCAGTTGGCCTTGAATTTGCTTGTATTGAAAAAATAAAAATTGAAAAACTCATTTGTCAGAAAAACTTATAAAGAGAAAGAAACGTTTTTAATTGTGTAAAATATAATTTCAAAGCCGTTGCGAAAAACCAAATAAAGAGATATTTTAAATACATTCGTACGAATAACAAGAGATTAGCAAGCAATAAAAAACGAAGAAAATGTACCAATACCAGCCAATAATGTATGTTAATCATCCCGTTTACAATGTCGCCCCAATTATAGTTCCCAGTCCAATTTGTAATAATTTTGGCGTTTATGTTGGGCACCCTGGTCAGGTGCTCTTCCAAGCGCCTCCTCAAGCCCAACCATTTATGCAACAGCAATTCTGTTTGCAAAATAATGAACAAGCAGTTCATTATATTGCAAACAGCGCTTTAGTGCCCTCTTATCAGCCGCTGCCATATGCAGCGGCGCCTAACTATTGTGTACCTCCTAACGGCTGCATAAGCAGTCCTCCAACTTATATAGCGCCGCCACCATATTGTAGAAACACAACACAACGAAGACATGCCATACCAATAGTTCAGCCGCAATCAATCACCCCGAAACAACTGCACCCCGTAAGCGTTAATATTAAAAAACAAACTCTGACGCGATACAGTTTGGGAGAGCTAAAAGCTCTCGCCAAACTACCGGCATCACTGAAAACTCCAGTTGTGCCTTATCAAAAAAAGGGGGGTGATTGCATTGCACACCTATTTCTAGCTCGCAGTCCTCCAACTTATATAGCGCCGCCACCATATTGTAGAAACACAACACAACGAAGACATGCCATACCAATAGTTCAGCCGCAATCAATCACCCCGAAACAACTGCACCCCGTAAGCGTTAATGTTAAAAAACAAACTCTGACGCGATACAGTTTGGGAGAGCTAAAAGCTCTCGCCAAACTACCGGCATCACTGAAAACTCCAGTTGTGCCTTATCAAAAAAAGGGGGGTGATTGCATTGCACACCTATTTCTAGCTCGCAGTCCTCCAACTTATATAGCGCCGCCACCATATTGTAGAAACACAACACAACGAAGACATGCCATACCAATAGTTCAGCCGCAATCAATCACCCCGAAACAACTGCACCCCGTAAGCGTTAATGTTAAAAAACAAACTCTGACGCGATACAGTTTGGGAGAGCTAAAAGCTCTCGCCAAACTACCGGCATCACTGAAAACTCCAGTTGTGCCTTATCAAAAAAAGGGGGGTGATTGCATTGCACACCTATTTCTAGCTCGCAGTCCTCCAACTTATATAGCGCCGCCACCATATTGTAGAAACACAACACAACGAAGACATGCCATACCAATAGTTCAGCCGCAATCAATCACCCCGAAACAACTGCACCCCGTAAGCGTTAATGTTAAAAAACAAACTCTGACGCGATACAGTTTGGGAGAGCTAAAAGCTCTCGCCAAACTACCGGCATCACTGAAAACTCCAGTTGTGCCTTATCAAAAGGGGGGTGATTGCATTGCACACCTATTTCTAGCTCGCCCACAGCAAGCTAGAAATAGCAAGAAGAAACAGGCAAATATGATCTATATAAATTTGTCGTTGAATAAAGAAGTTAAGCTAAATGAATGCAAAAACGCTTGGCAGCCTAAACTTTCAGTTAATAATTTGAAGAATGACATAGAAGGTGTTGTAAAGAAGGTTCGGGGCATTCTTAACAAGCTGACTTTAGATAATTTTGAGATTTTACTGAAGGAAATGAACAGCATAAATATAAATACTCTAGAAATGATGCAAGAGGTTATGATTCTAGTATTCGAAAAAACGGTTCGCGAACCCAATTTTGCCCCCACTTATGCAAAATTGTGTAAAGTTCTATTTGATAAAATTAATGTTGAGAGCAAAGAAATCTTCAACGCGTTGCTGATTGAAAGGCTAGAGAAAGAGTTCGAATCAAACGTTAACAACGCGGATGCAAAAGAACGTGCATTGGAACAAATTGTTAAAAAATTAAAAGAGTCTACGGATGAAGTGGAAAAAAATGCACTGAAAGCCGATTTGGAATGCCGAGAGCATCAGTTTCGTCGTCGTGCGTGGGGTACGGTACGCTTTATTGGGGAAATGTTTAAATTGGGTTCAATTTCTGAAAACCGCGTTTTCCGGTGCGTCGAGTCATTGCTAAGAAATGGCAATGAGGACAAACTTGAGTACATGTGCAAATTATTAACTACTGTTGGCAATTTTCTGGAGAAGAAGAATCATGCAAAATTGAGATTGAATAACATTTTTATAAAAATACAGACCATTGTCAAGGAGGCCAAGGACCCGGGAAAAAAGAAAACCAAAATCTGTAGTCGTGTTCGATTTATGATGCAGGACCTCATCGATCTGAGGGCCAAAAATTGGGGCCAGTCTTCTTAGCAATAAGTATTTGTATTTTATATATGTATATAATAATATTTTATTTAATAAGTTATGTAGGTATGTATGTATATTTTTTTCTAAATTTAAAAGTGTAGCAACTCGGAAATGTTCAAGACTTTAAAAATTTTATATCGCAGTGTCATATAATTCAACAGAAGTGCCATTTCACACTTAATACATTTAACTTTTCTAGTACTCGCCACAAAAAACATTAACAAATCTAAATTTCGTGTATCTGCCGACTTTTGCGGATTTTCTTAACGCAGCACATTTAGTCGTTGTTCGCTTGTCGTGGCGAACAAATGACTTAAGCAGCCGACATGATTCGCCGTTACTCGCTTAAATATTTGCCACAGGAAAAGTTGCTACACATGTGCATATGCTGCCGGTCGGAAAAATTACTTTCCAAATACGTAGATGCGTCAATTTTAAAGCGATTTTTTTTAATTTCTCTCTGCTCTTTGAACGCGTTTGTGCCTAAAATAAACACATAAGAATCGTTTGAGATCGGATTGATATTTTGTTCGTTCAACAGTTTAAATATGAAAGAAACGGTTGCATACATGCGTATGTATGTATGTATGTATGCATGTTTACACAGTATCTATGCGTATTTTTATTACATATTAATTACGAGACATGGACAGACATACGCTTATGAAGGTTGAAAACAAAAAGAACATGCAAGCAAGTAGCTATTCAATTGCATCTCCAAGTCATAGAAACAAGTATTTCTCCATTCTGAAATGGCCAGACGCAACCAAGACCGCAGAATGTGCAATGAGTACAAAAACGCTGATACTCCCAAGGTAGGGTACATGTATTTTTAGGTGGGTGAATCAATTTCGTGTGTACTCAATTAATACCATGTGAATATTCCCGGCGGGAATATTCATATGTGCCGAAAAGTAACTTTTCACCAATTGCTTACAACACGATCTTGATGCATCTACCTAAAAGTGTGTACGTGTACTCATCCTTGTGGGCATTAGGGTTTTTGTACTCATTTCACGTTCTGCGTTCTTGGTTGCGTCTGGCCATTTCAGAATGTAAGAATACTTACTTGTTTGTATGACGATATGAAGTTGCTTTTAAATAGTGATTGTTTTGCATATTATTTTTGTTTTCAACATATGTACATACGTGTGTGTATGGATATGTCTTGTAATTAGTAAGAAAAATATGCATCGATACTTTGTACATTTGTACATTCGTATATTCGCAATACTTGTTTTGTTTTATTTAAAAAAAAAATGTCGAACGGACAAAATGTTTATCCGATTTCAAGAAGTTTCGGATGCTCATTCTGTTTAGAAACCATTCCAAGAGGAGAAAGAATTTTTAAAATTTGTTTATAATTAACGCAGTTATTTAGAAATTATTTTTTCGGACGTGCATAAGTAAATACGTACGAAGCAGTTTTTGCTGTGACTCAAATTTAAGTGAGTTGCGAATCTCGTTTGCTCTTTATTTCATGTGTTCGCCACGTCAAGCGAGAAACGACTGAATGTGCTTCGTTAAAACGAAAATCGGTAAAGTAGTCGTGCGTGCTGTATTTTTGTGATTTGTATATATAGAGATCGATATATAGAGATCGAAATGGTAAAAGATTTTCATTTTAGATCTAAAATAATGCATTTCAATCGGATGGATCTTATAGCAAATTAATTAGATTCGTTTTTGAATCTTTACTTTTTGATACTTTCGAAAATACAAATCGTAGTAATCGACGGTAATTCGTGGTACGAAAGGTTGTGAAGAAAAGTAAAAGCGTTGCGAAACAATAAATATGTTTTGTGATGGGAATAATTGAATATTTAGTCAAATTCCAAACAATATTTTAAAAAATTGTTCGATCGAGTCTACTGACGAGTTGAGTAGCATCAACGAAATGTCGGCGGCATATCGTCGGTTTGAAAACAAAAAGGCAGAAAACATTTAATAAGGTATATTTTTAGAGCTATAATACATTTTAATTGGCTCTTGCAGGAAATGAATTAGATTCATATTTGTATGTGTTTATTAAATTGAAATTGGCGCGGAGGTCTCCGAATCAATTTTCTAAGATTTGTACCTTACAGTCATTTAATAAATTCTCGTAGGGAAGAAGAACCTTCTTTGGCAGTAATGTTTTAACAACAGTGGTTTTTTAACAATAGTTGTTCGGTAATTGAGCTCCTTAAATTTTTATTAAAATAAAACACAATATAATAAACTAAAATTTGCTTTCATAACCTTTCTTTTTGCAAAAAGAATATGCAAATTAGTTTCGGCAACATTATAAGTTTAGCAGGAGATAAATATATAATCAACTTTTAGCATTTTTATATAAATAGACGTCTTAAGCCCGGCAAACTTGCCTCGTATTAACTAACACCAAGTTTATTTGTACAAAAATATTACAACTAAATTTCAAATTAAAGCTTTTGCGTATTATTTGTAAGGCCAATCATTAAAATTTCGGTTAATACGTAGGATTAGTGAAAAGGTTTTTTTTTTTTTAAATAATGTCTCTTGGGGTCATTTTGATCATGAATCACTAAAATCGTTTCTCTTTGGGCGTGTTTCAAAACAACTAGATTTGACGGGAAATCCCGTCACTGATTATGGTGCGGGAAAATAGAAAACAAAAATCCCAACCTTTTCGAGGCGACTGATTGTTTTCTTTAATTTTTTTTTTGTTAAGTTGTCGTTATTTGCTATGTATGTATGTAAATATTAGCAAAAAAAAAAAAAAAAAAAAAACTCGGCAATACCACGACTGATTACGGTGATTGAGGCGAAGGGCTCGAACCACGCTCACTTCCATGTCTCCGCTACGGGCAATCATACAACAGAGCCCTGTTGCCCTTAAGAAAATGATAGAAACCCTGATGTATGAACCCATCAGCAGTGTCGGTCAGATGATGCATCAAATGACCGACCCTGTTCTTGGTGGGTGAATATTTTTATGAATACCGATAATAATCTTTCATAAAAAAAATCAATCAAATAATTTTGTTTAAACAAATAGAAAGATCTGTATGAAATATGTTTTTTCTGCAGAGAAATTCCTGTAGAGTTCTTTGCTAGAAAGTATTCAATAAAATTTACATACTTGTCTAGAAAATTTCTTATAAAACATAACTTTTGTGCAAATATTCCAATGTGTTTCTTCTTCTTTTTTTAATAGTTTAAC
The DNA here is from genome assembly GCA_963662145.1 of Sturmia bella. Lineage (NCBI taxonomy): Eukaryota > Metazoa > Arthropoda > Insecta > Diptera > Tachinidae > Sturmia > Sturmia bella. The sequence goes on from OY759172.1 coordinate 22,601,524, forward strand.
TGAAGTGATCATTTTATGTGTCAAATGTTTGCAAGCCTTTTCGCCGAATCTGGTCGATTTAATATGTGAACCGGAATTTTCAGCCAGCAAATGGGAGCCCATATTTGAAATTAGCTTTGGAGCGCCAAAACTGAGCGAGAACGCCATACATCTAACGTTTGGCACAGTGCTTAGCATAGTGGGAGTCTACACAAAAGTGCTTAATCTGGTAAATAAAATAAATTGTGAAGAAAAGAAAAATCGTTAAATTTGAAATAAATTATCTTCTACTTGGCAGCAAAATTACGCCTTTCATGAAATACCACTCAATAAGTTGCCAGAAATAGAACTAAAAGATTCTACAAACACTACTACAAATCCCAACAAACCCAAGACGTCAAACGTAACTGCCAGACCATTTTCAAAGTCGCTGTCAGTAGCCTCAGTGTCCTCTGTAAATTGCCCGCCCAACGAATTGCTTGCCAATCTCGATGGTGAACTGTGTCTGATGGCATTGGAACATATTCTTACCCTGGCAGCTTCACAAAGCATGTTGGCCTTGAAAAACTCCCAGCTGCCAGTGCGCGAGAAGCAACTTATTAAACGTGAAATTTCCAGCGAACTACTTTCATATCATGAATATGTGCGCCGTAAAGTTTTGATTGAATATCGTGAGCATAATAAAATTTGGCACAGACGCAAACAGGGCCAGGTATTAATGCAAGAAGTCGAGGACTCCCAACAAGCAACTGTACAAGTTGCTTCTACTTCACAACCTGCAACGACAGATGTACACAAAAGACCTTCAACTGAATTGAGAGTGAACGTTGTGAGACGTTTGCACTTACAGCAGCATAAGACTCCTGCCACCGCAGGCAGCTTTGAAATGTCACAAATTATTAGCCCCATCGTGTCAAAGAATCAACAGCAGCAGCCAGCGCAAACGAGCTCAGAACCAATCGCCTCTACGCCACATTTGGCAAGGCCAGCTTTGAGAAGATCTGGTGATGCTGTAACAAACGATTTAAGTAAACGTGTTCATATTAGCGAAGATATTGTAGACAGCGAGGCCATGGAAGAAGAGGAAGAAGAAATTACACTTTTTCCGCCCGAAGAGCCCAAATACAGTCCGCTGTCTTACATACAATTTATCGAAGAAGACTACTTACATTTTATGTCTAATTTGTTCTTTGTAATTTGTCAAAACGAATAATTAATCACAAGTTTCATCTTGCAAAAGCGTGTTTCTTTAAAGATACATTTTGCAAATGCAGTTGTCTTATATTTTATTAATTTTTTTTTTTTATAGAAAATTGGGTAAATATAAATGTATCCATGTTGAATGGAGTTTCATGAACAAATTCAATATCGAAGCCTTCATTCCTTACCAAACTTTATCCTCTCTCAGGCCGTTTCCGGCAATGTGGCATCTTTTGAGTCCTGTGACGTGATGAGCAGCATCAACAAAATTTCGGCGGCAAACAGACGGCTGGAAAAGACAGAAAGCGATTAAAAAGGTATAAGTTAATTAATTTTTTTATTGTTCGAACTTTTTCTTATATAATTGTTTTTGTGTTAAGTTTATCAGGCTCGAGTTCTTTCTCTATGGTTTTTGTGTTGGAAATTAATTAAATAAGACAAAGCAGGGTGGACAACTGGTTATTTCGAAGCTGCCACACTTTCTGGTCATCACTCTTCCTTGAACTCAGGGGCGGGTGACAATCATACCTCTCAGCCACCCAAAACGTTGCTGTAATTGATATTCATTAAATAAGACAAAGAAAACATCAAAGACATTTATGTCTTATTTAATTAATATCAATCACAAAAATAAACTTGACACAATGACAGTTAACAAGGTATCTACATTTAGATCTAAAATAATAAAAATTAAAACATTTAAAAGTATTTCTAAAATATATATTTGTTTTGCTGGAAAATCTAAATTTTTCATTTTAATTTTCCTACATACAAATCTTCTCCGAAACTTTCTGCTGTGCTCTCTGTGACTGTTTATCTCACTTTTAAGATACCAAATCTATATACAAAAAATTCGCGAAGAATTGGAAAAATTAAATCCCCGATTATGGTTCACAACATTTGTTCATGTATGTATGTATTTTTTGAAAAGTGATTATGGTTTACAACTATTCTGGCAAGTGTTGTCAAAATCTTACAACACATAATCAGATGTCAAAAACTTACGACACCTACTGAAGTGTTGTCTTGTTGATGTTACCAGTTAAATTACGAAAAAATTATAAAATTTGTAAGTGTGCATACAAAATGTTTTGCAAAAATATAAAAAAAAACAATTAATTGTTAAAATTTATTAACAAAATATAAATAAAAATACATCTATACACATAATTATTACCCATTTTTCGATTACAAAACAGTTTTATTTTGTAGTTGCAATGGATTTAAACTGCAATCTATAATTTTTTGGTCCTTTCATTATCATAACCAAATTAAACATCAACATTAACATAAATTTTTATGGCTTTGTTTGTACTTTTCTAGCAAAAACGTTTTTCATTCTTTTCATTTTTACCAATGCATTTCTACGCGGTAGTTGCGGTGTTACATGAAATCCAACACTCCATGTCTTTTTGTTGTAAAACTTGACAATGAAACGTCAAAATTTATTGTTTTTCGCTTGTGTATGTGTAATGAAAGCAACATACGCGTGCATCTTTCTGGAAGTGTGGCTTTACTTGGTAGTTTTTTGTGTGCAGGCATGTATTTTTGCGGAAAGATGCTCTACAAATGAAAAACAACTCTGTGACATACACAACACCTAGATGTTGTGAACCATAATCACAAAAAGAGTTGTAAGTTGTGTTGTAAATCTTACAACACAACATTTAGATGTTGTGAACCATAATCGGGGGGTAAACATCAACATTAACATAAATTTTTATGGCTTTGTTTGTACTTTTCTAGCAAAAACGTTTTTCATTCTTTTCATTTTTACCAATGCATTTCTACGCGGTAGTTGCGATGTTACATGAAATCCAACACTCCATGTCTTTTTGTTGTAAAACTTGACAATGAAACGTCAAAATTTATTGTTTTTCGCTTGTGTATGTGTAATGAAAGCAACATACGCGTGCATCTTTCTGGAAGTGTGGCTTTACTTGGTAGTTTTTTGTGTGCAGGCATGTATTTTTGCGGAAAGATGCTCTACAAATGAAAAACAACTCTGTGACATACACAACACCTAGATGTTGTGAACCATAATCACAAAAAGAGTTGTAAGTTGTGTTGTAAATCTTACAACACAACATTTAGATGTTGTGAACCATAATCGGGGGGTAAGATTTATAAAATAATAAATTTTAATAAAAGCCGACAAGAAATAATTTATAAAAACTGAAAAACGCTGCAGATTGTAAAAACATTTCGATTCACGAAAAATGAGGAAGAGGCTAGAGAGCAGTTTAACAAACTGCTGTCGCTCGAACGTAGATTTTTTCTTTGAAATCTTTGTACAAACTTTACGCAGTTCTCCCTATTCTTATTTTGATTTCTACATTTTTTGCTATCAATTTTAGCTTCTCGTCATTGTAATAAATTGATAAACAATGGCTAGTGATAGATCCCTTCAGGACATTGATTTATTTTTAAATATGTACATACATACATATCAGCATACACAAAATCATTGCCGCACTAAAAGCGTTAATGAATGCAATAAATGTACTGTCGCTTTTATTAAAAATTTTTAATCCAAGTACACCACATACACTTTGTGTTTAAAAGAAAATGATTGGAAATCAGTTGGCCTTGAATTTGTTTGTATTGAAAAAATAAAAATTGAAAAACTCATTTGTCAGAAAAACTTATAAAGAGAAAGAAACGTTTTTAATTGTGTAAAATATAATTTCAAAGCCGTTGCGAAAAACCAAATAAAGAGATATTTTAAATACATTCGTACGAATAACAAGAGATTAGCAAGCAATAAAAAACGAAGAAAATGTACCAATACCAGCCAATAATGTATGTTAATCATCCCGTTTACAATGTCGCCCCAATTATAGTTCCCAGTCCAATTTGTAATAATTTTGGCGTTTATGTTGGGCACCCTGGTCAGGTGCTCTTCCAAGCGCCTCCTCAAGCCCAACCATTTATGCAACAGCAATTCTGTTTGCAAAATAATGAACAAGCAGTTCATTATATTGCAAACAGCGCTTTAGTGCCCTCTTATCAGCCGCTGCCATATGCAGCGGCGCCTAACTATTGTGTACCTCCTAACGGCTGCATAAGCAGTCCTCCAACTTATATAGCGCCGCCACCATATTGTAGAAACACAACACAACGAAGACATGCCATACCAATAGTTCAGCCGCAATCAATCACCCCGAAACAACTGCACCCCGTAAGCGTTAATGTTAAAAAACAAACTCTGACGCGATACAGTTTGGGAGAGCTAAAAGCTCTCGCCAAACTACCGGCATCACTGAAAACTCCAGTTGTGCCTTATCAAAAGGGGGGTGATTGCATTGCACACCTATTTCTAGCTCGCCCACAGCAAGCTAGAAATAGCAAGAAGAAACAGGCAAATATGATCTATATAAATTTGTCGTTGAATAAAGAAGTTAAGCTAAATGAATGCAAAAACGCTTGGCAGCCTAAACTTTCAGTTAATAATTTGAAGAATGACATAGAAGGTGTTGTAAAGAAGGTTCGGGGCATTCTTAACAAGCTGACTTTAGATAATTTTGAGATTTTACTGAAGGAAATGAACAGCATAAATATAAATACTCTAGAAATGATGCAAGAGGTTATGATTCTAGTATTCGAAAAAACGGTTCGCGAACCCAATTTTGCCCCCACTTATGCAAAATTGTGTAAAGTTCTATTTGATAAAATTAATGTTGAGAGCAAAGAAATCTTCAACGCGTTGCTGATTGAAAGGCTAGAGAAAGAGTTCGAATCAAACGTTAACAACGCGGATGCAAAAGAACGTGCATTGGAACAAATTGTTAAAAAATTAAAAGAGTCTACGGATGAAGTGGAAAAAAATGCACTGAAAGCCGATTTGGAATGCCGAGAGCATCAGTTTCGTCGTCGTGCGTGGGGTACGGTACGCTTTATTGGGGAAATGTTTAAATTGGGTTCAATTTCTGAAAACCGCGTTTTCCGGTGCGTCGAGTCATTGCTAAGAAATGGCAATGAGGACAAACTTGAGTACATGTGCAAATTATTAACTACTGTTGGCAATTTTCTGGAGAAGAAGAATCATGCAAAATTGAGATTGAATAACATTTTTATAAAAATACAGACCATTGTCAAGGAGGCCAAGGACCCGGGAAAAAAGAAAACCAAAATCTGTAGTCGTGTTCGATTTATGATGCAGGACCTCATCGATCTGAGGGCCAAAAATTGGGGCCAGTCTTCTTAGCAATAAGTATTTGTATTTTATATATATGTATAATAATATTTTATTTAATAAGTTATGTATGTAGGTATGTATGTATATTTTTTTCTAAATTTAAAAGTGTAGCAACTCGGAAATGTTCAAGACTTTAAAAATTTTATATCGCAGTGTCATATAATTCAACAGAAGTGCCATTTCACACTTAATACATTTAACTTTTCTAGTACTCGCCACAAAAAACATTAACAAATCTAAATTTCGTGTATCTGCCGACTTTTGCGGATTTTCTTAACGCAGCACATTTAGTCGTTGTTCGCTTGTCGTGGCGAACAAATGACTTAAGCAGCCGACATGATTCGCCGTTACTCGCTTAAATATTTGCCACAGGAAAAGTTGCTACACATGTGCATATGCTGCCGGTCGGAAAAATTACTTTCCAAATACGTAGATGCGTCAATTTTAAAGCGATTTTTTTTAATTTCTCTCTGCTCTTTGAACGCGTTTGTGCGTAAAATAAACACAGTAAAGAATCGTTTGAGATCGGATTGATATTTTGTTCGTTCAACAGTTTAAATATGAAAGAAACGGTTGCATACATGCGTATGTATGTATGTATGTATGCATGTTTACACAGTATCTATGCGTATTTTTATTACATATTAATTACGAGACATGGACAGACATACGCTTATGAAGGTTGAAAACAAAAAGAACATGCAAGCAAGTAGCTATTCAATTGCATCTCCAAGTCATAGAAACAAGTATTTCTCCATTCTGAAATGGCCAGACGCAACCAAGACCGCAGAATGTGCAATGAGTACAAAAACGCTGATACTCCCAAGGTAGGGTACATGTATTTTTAGGTGGGTGAATCAATTTCGTGTGTACTCAATTAATACCATGTGAATATTCCCGGCGGGAATATTCATATGTGCCGAAAAGTAACTTTTCACCAATTGCTTACAACACGATCTTGATGCATCTACCTAAAAGTGTGTACGTGTACTCATCCTTGTGGGCATTAGGGTTTTTGTACTCATTTCACGTTCTGCGTTCTTGGTTGCGTCTGGCCATTTCAGAATGTAAGAATACTTACTTGTTTGTATGACGATATGAAGTTGCTTTTAAATAGTGATTGTTTTGCATATTATTTTTGTTTTCAACATATGTACATACGTGTGTGTATGGATATGTCTTGTAATTAGTAAGAAAAATATGCATCGATACTTTGTACATTCGTATATTCGCAATACTTGTTTTGTTTTATTAAAAAAAAAATGTCGAACGGACAAAATGTTTATCCGATTTCAAGAAGTTTCGGATGTTCATTCTGTTTAGAAACCATTCCAAGAGGAGAAAGAATTTTTAAAATTTGTTTATAATTAACGCAGTTATTTAGAAATTATTTTTTCGGACGTGCATAAGTAAATACGTACGAAGCAGTTTTTGCTGTGACTCAAATTTAAGTGAGTTGCGAATCTCGTTTGCTCTTTATTTCATGTGTTCGCCACGTCAAGCGAGAAACGACTGAATGTGCTTCGTTAAAACGAAAATCGGTAAAGTAGTCGTGCGTGCTGTATTTTTGTGATTTGTATATATAGAGATCGATATATAGAGATCGAAATGGTAAAAGATTTTCATTTTAGATCTAAAATAATGCATTTCAATCGGATGGATCTTATAGCAAATTAATTAGATTCGTTTTTGAATCTTTACTTTTTGATACTTTCGAAAATACAAATCGTAGTAATCGACGGTAATTCGTGTTACGAAAGGTTGTGAAGAAAAGTAAAAGCGTTGCGAAACAATAAATATGTTTTGTGATGGGAATAATTGAATATTTAGTCAAATTCCAAACAATATTTTAAAAAATTGTTCGATCGAGTCTACTGACGAGTTGAGTAGCATCAACGAAATGTCGGCGGCATATCGTCGGTTTGAAAACAAAAAGGCAGAAAACATTTAATAAGGTATATTTTTAGAGCTATAATACATTTTAATTGGCTCTTGCAGGAAATGAATTAGATTCATATTTGTATGTGTTTATTAAATTGAAATTGGCGCGGAGGTCTCCGAATCAATTTTCTAAGATTTGTACCTTACAGTCATTTAATAAATTCTCGTAGGGAAGAAGAACCTTCTTTGGCAGTAATGATAGTAGAATAAATCTGTTTTAACAACAGTGGTTTTGTAACAATAGTTGTTCGGGAATTGAGCTCCTTAAATTTTTATTAAAATAAAACACAATATAATAAACTAAAATTTGCTTTCATAACCTTTCTTTTTGCAAAAAGAATATGCAAATTAGTTTCGGCAACATTATAAGTTTAGCAGGAGATAAATATATAATCAACTTTTAGCATTTTTATATAAATAGACATCTTAAGCCCGGCAAACTTGCCTCGTATTAACTAACACCAAGTTTATTTGTACAAAAATATTACAACTAAATTTCAAATTAAAGCTTTTGCGTATTATTTGTAAGGCCAATCATTAAAATTTCGGTTAATACGTAGGATTAGTGAAAAGGTTTTTTTTTTTTTAAATAATGTCTCTTGGGGTCATTTTGATCATGAATCACTAAAATCGTTTCTCTTTCGGCGTGTTTCAAAACAACTAGATTTGACGGGAAATCCCGTCACTGATTATGGTGCGGGAAAATAGAAAACAAAAATCCCAACCTTTTCGAGGCGACTGATTTTTTTCCTTAATTTTTTTTTTGTTAAGTTGTCGTTATTTGCTATGTATGTAAATATTAGCAAAAAAAAAAAAAAACTCGGCAATACCACGACTGATTACGGTGATTGAGGCGAAGGGCTCGAACCACGCTCACTTCCATGTCTCCGGTACGGACAATCATACAACAGAGCTGGTGGTCATCCCAAGGCAATTGAGTATTTCGAATTCGGTGAAGGTGGAAAAGCATTAAGGATGTGAATGAAAATTCAGCCTCTCAGTGCTTTTAAACAAACAATTTCTTGAAGAGATTATTTTTCTTTTATTTATGTTCAGAAATCGTCTGCTTTGCAAGTTTGCGACAACATAAAAATATTGATCGAGGCCTACTTGTAAATGGGTAAAAGGGTAAAGAAAAGTGAAAGTATTGCGAAATAATAAAATTGTTTTCTGTATTATGTGTTTGTTTGAACATTTGTGATGGGAATAATTGAATATTTAGTCAAATTCCAAACATTCTTGTAAATTTTTTCGAGTCCACTGACGAGTTGAGTAGCAGCAACGAAATGTCGGCGGCATATCGTCGGTTTGAAAAAGGCAGAAAACATTAATAAAATCTATTTTTAGACCTGAAATAATTATTCAATTTTATAAAATGTCTGTAATTAATCAATTACAACCCCAACGTCCTGCACCGCCTTAATGCTCTAGTTTGTAAAAACAAATAGTGTAAAGCAATTAGTTTAAATTTGCTAAATATTCCTCATTATTCTTCATTTGTTAAAGCAGTATTTTCTACAAGAGGTTTTGCAAATATCTTGTTTTTTTCTTTATGTCTAGACCGAGTTTTGTTGCTAATATGCAAATAACGCTTTAATTTTAAGCTCATGTACTTCATTATTTTGATGTGTAAATAGGTGCATAGCTTTACATGTTATTTACATGATTTCATTGAAGTGTGAAAATGAGCTAAAATTTATTCTTCATTATAATGCGAACCAAATGATCGCTGCCGAAGATCATTTATGCAATTTGGCAATTATGATCTGTGTGAGAATATGCATTTATAAACAACAACTTAAAGTACTGTCGGCAGCGCGACCGTCAGATCCACTAAAGTACCAATTTGCCACTTTTCTGATCGTATTACCACTTTTATTGACCACTTTGCCCCTATTTAAGGGTATGGCTATTTGTTTTAGTTTTCTCAACAATAAGCTTGTGCACTCAGCTCTTTCCATGACAGATTACTTTATCTCTCTCATCCTACAGTACAGTTCAGTTCTGAAGTTTGTAAAGATATAAAGTGCCCAGCACATGTGAAATAAGCTCATCACTCGCTTGATTTCGTACGTACGGTCGTGCTTGTTCTGCTGCACGTGCATGCGATCGGCTCTGTTTGAAGCAAAAATCAAAAGTTTTTGATATTTTTATTGAAGTAATTTTTTCCTCTCGTGTCCACTATTGTGCGACAGAAAAAACTCATTTGGTTTGAAATTTCGTGGTAGAAAGATACACAAATGTGCGGGTAAAACACAGAAGCTTTCTTTATGCATACATACACTCAGAATATTTTTGCAGTAACTGACTGTAGTTTATTCTAGAAGTAATCAGTGCAGTTATTTTTAAATGACAAAACGTTTAAGTATACGTGGATACTAGGGAATGGCATCTGAAAGTAAAAGTCGATTTTAGATTTTGCGACCAACCACTTTTCATTCCGATTGTTAAATCGATTAATCGTAGCTGAAAATTGATTTTTTTTTAAAGTCGATCAATGTATTTTTAATTTTAACTGATTTGCACAGTTACTGAAAAAACTAACAACAAATAAATACGGATTTTCGGTCACAGTTAATAATGACAGTAGTAACTTATGGTACACATACATGAAGGAACCAAGCTGTTAATATGTACATATATACATATTTATAATTTGGTTTCTACATACATTTGTAGCATACATATTCTTTAATTAAATTGATTGTTGTTGAATTCGTTCTGATTGTTACGATGGCTGAGTGTATGTAAGGTAGCTGCTTTCAAGTCGAGATGCTGCATGTTCGAATCTCAGCAGTGGCTTTGCAGAACAAAACTTAAATTAGCGAATTGAAAAAGGAGATAATACAGATAGAAAACTATAATTATATAAAATAGGCATCTAAGAAAAAATAAAAAAAAATTTTTACGCATGAATTATTTGACAGTTAGAATAAAGAAAAACTCGTTATTTTTTTTTGGATTTCGTAAATTTTTTAACATTTATTTTAAAATAAGCAGGACGGGTTTTAAATGAAGTTTCGTTTATTTTAAAGAGTGTTTTCAGTTAATATTACTGATAAAGTTTTCTGAGTGTATACGTGCATACTGGGGAATGGCATCATAAAGTAAAAGTCGATTTTTCGACCCACCACTTTTCATTCCGATTATTAAATCGGTTAATTGTGGCTCAAAATTGATTTTTTTTTGAAGATTAATATATTTTGCATAAAATAAACGCACTACGACTTGAATTTTTACATAGTGGCAAACGTGGCTGGGTGTCTTTTTTTCTAAATATTCACTTATTTTTTATTATAAATTGCACGTTTTATCTGATGTAATTTTTACAACCAAACACTTGCTTTGTTTTCTCTTCAATAACTTTAGTGGTGGTAGCTTTCTATAGCAATAACAAAAACTTTGTAATGAAATAGACGTTTTCGTTGTCGAACTTCTACAACAGGTAACTTTGTTACGCTTTGTGGCTTACAGTTTCGGTTAATCGACGCCAAAAATCGATTTCAGCATAAAGTTGGTAGTGCATAATCGATCAGAGAATAATCGATTTTTAGTACTGAAAATCGATTGTGGAATACAATCAAAATCGACTTACCATTCCCTAGTGCATACGTATGAAGTTTGTTTGTACCCTGCAGGATATGTGACTGCAGTAATTTATGATTGAGTCAGTTGTGCTACTGAAAATTCTTGAAAATACTATTTATCACACTATTTTCTATACACATTTTAAATGTGAGTGTTATTGAATATTGACGATATAATAACAATAAATTGAGTCAAGTACGAGGCTGGCTCGCACTCTTAGGGTTCCGTACGTATGTATGTGTAATGTATGTATGGAATGGCGTATGTGAATACATATGTATGGGGACACCTAGTAGTTTTCCACTTGTTGTTGTTTTTGTAATTTATTGTTGTAAGGCATCTGGGAATACATACACTGTGCGAATTTCGACTCTCTATCTCTTACGGTTCGAGAGTTATAGCTATTACTCTACGTTGTAAAGGGACACCTGGTAGTTTTATAGTTGTTGTTGTTTTTAGCAACTGTTGTTGTGGAGCATATGTGAATACACATATTGTGCAAATTCCATCCCTCTGCCGCTCACAGTTCGAGAGTAACGGCTAATTGTTACTTTACGTTGCATAGGGACACCTGGTAGTTTTCGACATGTTGTTGTTTTTAGCATTTGTTGTTCACAAGCATCTATAAATACATACACCATGCAAATTTCAGCTTTCTATCTTTTACGGTTCAAGAGTTATAGCTAATTGTAACTTTTGGTTGTATGGGGACACCTGGTAGTTTTCCGATTGTTGTTGCTTTTAGTATATGTTGTTGTGGAACATCTATAAACACATACACTATGCAAATTTCAGCTCTCTATCTTTTACAGTTCGAGAGTTATACCTAATTGTAACTTTTCGTTGTATGGGAACACCTGGTAGTTTTTGACTTGTTGTTGGTTTTAGTGTTTGTTGTTGTAGAGCATCTATAAATACATACACTATGCAAATTCCAGCTCTCTATCTTTTACGGTTCGAGAGTTATGGCTAATTGTAACTTTTCGTTGTATGGGGACACCTGGTAGTTTTCGATTTGTTGTTGGTTTTAGTATTTGTTGTTGTAGCGGCAAGGTACAACAACATTCTGTGAAAATTTCAGCTCTCTAGCTTTTACCGTTTCGGAGAATGGACGCTGTGACGGACGGACGGACGGACGGACGGACGTACTTGTCTCCGTAATAGGGTTCCGTTTCACTCTGATGAGTACGGAACCCTAAAAATGTAGGTCCATTGCTTCATGGACAGTTCATTGCTGAACTTATTTATTCGCTTTCAGAGTCAATTGAAATCTACTATTTTAGGTATAAAAGTATACCTTAATGTTTTCTGTCTTTTTCAGCAGTCTATATGCCGTCGACATTTCGTTGATGCTAATCAGCTCATGAGTAGACTCGAAAAATTCTTAAAAGAATGTTTAAAACTCAACTACTTATTCCAAAATTCTCATGCATATTCTTTTGGTAGATATTGCAGAATTCGGGATCTTTTGGTTAAAAAAAAAAAACTCTGGCAGCACTTTTAATTTCAAGCAAAAACAAAACTATTCTCTCTCATTTAAATGCGTGTGAGTATGGATTTACAAAGAGTGTAGATGAGTGTAATTGGCCCTTTAGAAAAACACTGATAAGGATTAGCAAAACAAGCATGTTTAGTGTTCATTTCTTATGGATTAAAATAGTAAAGATTGCTGGCATTCTACATATGCACATTAGTGTGTATGTATTAAAGCTTGTGTGTTGCGTTACATTAAAAAAATTGCTTGAGAACTATAAACTCATGCATTCGTCGCAGCCAGTGTGGCCATTGTGTGTGCTTAGAAATGCTAAAAAAAATTAAATAGCTAAGAAATACCTACATATATTAAAACTTTTTACTATTGTTTTTACTTAATTGTATAGGTAGATACATTGCAATTATTCATTCCTGCGGAATATGCTTTCCGCGAAGTAAATTTAATATCAAGGTTACTTTTGCAGAAATTTCAACTCACAAGCAAATGGCGTTACTTTGAGAATCACGGCCGTAAAATCTTTTCCTTTCTTGATTTTGAGTTTACAATGAAGCAAAACTTCCCAAATAATACTATTTTATCAATGTACACATGTACATATTTTAATAGTACCCACGCACGATCTTATATACATATATTCGGTCTTGAAACGCATAAAATTAAAGATTTTAAACGTATTTTATTGCATCTTAAAGAGCAAATAAATTTGAATAGTGAGTTCCAAAAAAAAAAAAAATAAAATAAAATGCTTTTGTAGTGAGTTTTAAACAAATTTTGTGTATTAAAGATTTTACACATTTTTTATTGCATATTAGAGAGCAAATAATTTTGCATAGTAAGTTCTAAAAATGAATAAAATGTTTTTGTAGTGAGTTCTAAAACATTTTTTGTGTGGAGCTCTACCTTAAAACTCATTTCAAATTAATTAAAATTTTTATAAATATGTCCATAAGAATTTTGCACTTTTATACAGAAACTGGCAACACTGACGTAAACCCAAAAAGAGAAAAAGTTCAATTGTATAGCTGAAGCATGTGTGTGTGTGTTGATGAAGGGTGCTCGCAGAAAACAACAACAAATCATATCTATGGAACTTTTTTTGGGGAATAAAAAAGCATGGTATGTATGTATGTTTATGTATATATGCATGTATGTACAATTTGGCTTCGTTTGGTAATGAAATGGCAAAAGCAGAGTAGCGTGAGTTAAATTTCTTACCTTAAAATTTAGTAAACTGTGAGTAATCGGAAGAAACGTTTGCAAGAAATATTTGTGGCAGAGAAAATAACGCAATTTTCTTTAGCGCTAAGAAATTCATACATAAGAAAATTTAATTTAAACAAAAAAATAGGTACTAACTGACTTGCAGAAATTTGGAAACCACAAAAATTATTACTGTAAATTTTATAAATAGAACAAGAAACAAGAAACTAATTAAAAATTTAATTTTTGTCGTTGGGTGTGTGAAAAAATAATGTTTAAAAGTTCTTCTACATCGTCAATTAAACAATTGTGGTTGTTAAGCATAAATAGCAGTAGTTGTGGTACAGGCAGCAGCAAATCGTTTAAAAACTTTAAACAATTTAATGGCTCCTCATTGTCCATCCAGTCAAAACGTTTTAAGGCAACCGCTTTAAGTATTGCTGAAAGCAAACACGAGGATAAAACGAATTATGTATTACCCAATTTAGAACGACGGGAAAAATTTGGTCATACCGGTAAACAATTACAAGAAAAAATTGCCACAGAGGTAAGACGAAATAAATTAAACTTATTTACATACATTCATACACATGTATGTATGTAGGTATGTATAAATAAAACAACTAAGAAGAAACGATTTGTTAGAAATTAGGAATTTTTACAAATTAATGTTGTTAGATACATACCTTAAAAGCAACTTAAATACCCACTTACATACATACATACATACATATGCATGTATGTATGCTCTTATGTTGTATAATAAATGTACGAGTGTATGAAAATATGTATGTATAGGCACTAGTGTGTGTAATCCACACTTTTTTATTTCAAGTTTACATTTTAATTTAAGCGTTTTTTGTGTTCTGTAGGAGTTTTATCGATTTTTGTAATTTTGTGTATTCTACACTTTTTGACAATCACTCATTCATAAACATACAAACACGCACACACCAACAAACGGGCATTTCCGCTCTTGTGTGTTGGGAATAATTTACGATTCTGCAAAATTTTTAGTTGTTGTTTAAAAATTGGCAAGATTTTGATCTGCAAGCCTATATACATATATACATATGTATATACGTACATATGTATTTAGGTACTTATGTATTATTGTTTTATAAAATGGCGTTTGTAGGATTTGTTTGTTTATCATTGTGAAACAGTTAAAATTGATTTATCTTTTCGGATTTGAAACAGAGATGCAACGATTTGCCTTTGAGTCGGTACAATAACTGAGTATGTTAAAAAACATATAGACACCAGAAATACTGTTGGCGTATTGAGGTTATGCTAAAAAAATTGGATCAGCACCGCATAAAAAACTATCTGTGTTAGATGGCTACTTGCTATCATGCTTTCCTTTATTGAAAGCGTAGCAAACCAACCAATAAACATACAAAGCTAAATAATTTTCACATTTTTAATAATTATAGTTAATTGTTAATTGTATGTTAATTGCTAGTAATGTGGGCTTCTATGGGTGAAAGAATTTTTAAAATCGGTGAAGTGGCCCAACCTATTTTAGACCTTATGTGTTGTGCAGGTGTAGGTCTCTGACAAATTGTGCAGTAAAATTTTTTTTTTTTTTTTTTTAATATAAATTTTATTTACAATCTATTTTTAAAATATTAACACCGGTATTCATAAAAAATAAAACGTTGCTGAAATACATTTTAGAAAAAATTTTATATGAAAACTGTGTTGTAAAATGTGTTTCAACAATGTTTTATTTTTTATGAATACCGGTGTAAGTAAATGATATAGTATTAAATATTACATCACAATTAAACTTAACATGAGTGAGTAAGCTTATAGAAAGCTTAAACACATTTAGCTTATGTAAATTTAAGTATATACATATACATATATACATATTTACAGTATTTACATATTTACATTCTATTCTTTTTATATTACATTATTTCCTGTATGGAAGATCAAGAATATGGAATCTTTTTAATCTCTTAACTTCTTCTGTCTCATCTAATAGAGATAGATATTGCTAGGATATTTGAGTGATTACCCAGTCTTTGCAAATAATTTGCGCTGAATTTTCTTATCTCATCAATGACAAGTGGAATATCCAGATCTTTATGAATACTTTTGTTGCTAACAAACCAAGGAGCATTAACTATTAGTCTCAGAGTTTTAGACTGATAACGTTGCAATATTTCTAAGTAATTCAAACTTAGTAAAACTGATTGTATAATCAAACAAAAAAATTACTTTCGTACATTTACAGCGTGCCTATAAAAACACCCACTCGATAGCAAAACAACAAGTGCTTGACCTTGACATTTGTGTTCGCAGTGCTGGCGACATGATCGACATAGAGGAATCAGATTTTGTATGAAAACACTTATGTATGTCTTTTCGACTTGTCGATCGAGTCATCGTTCGAACAAAAGAATGTCATAGAGGAACCCAAAACAATTTTCTTTCGATTACACTGCAGTTACACTATCAAGTTTTTTTCACATACTGCTTGTCAAAATTCAATAAATTTAATAGCTGTGACGTAGGCTGCACGCAATTTCATAACAATTCGTTTTCAAGATGCCGTCAAGAAGAAAATTAAAAATAGCTGCTTCATTAAAAGTACTATCAGAAATAAAGAGAATAAAAGAAGAAAAAACCAGAGGGCAGAAAGGAGTCAATATGACGCCACATTCATATTCCACAGAACTTCGTGGCTTCTGTATGGCTCTATAAATCGCAGCACATCATTATGTTTGTTGGTTTTGCATGTAAACATTTTTATTTCTATTTTTAAGCTTGAATCTGTTTAATTTTTATCACTTTTAATTGCAACTTTCAAACAAAACAAAAAAATATTTGCAGACAGAACGAAAAAAAATTGTTGTCAGCTGTTTTCTTGATTGCAACTTGATGCTCTCTATGGAAAGTATCATCATCAAGTTTGCATCAATTTTCAAAATTGTGAGTGTATTAGTAAAAAAAAGTGTGAATGTATTAAAACTTGAAAGGCAAAACTTGATCGTGTAACCCCCAAGTTAGAAAGCGAACAATCACACGACTTCGACATTAAGGAACAGGCAATCAAATGACAAGTAAAAATAATAGTGCTGCCAGATCATACTGGATAAATTCGATAAAATAGTTTTTCGTTAAACAACTGATTACGAATACAGTTTTTGAAAAAGTGCTTTTTTATTTAAGAGATAAAATCATTTTAACTAAAAATGTGTTAAAATTTTTATTAAGATTTTAAAATGAATACAGCCGTTTATATTCAGTAGTGTTGAAAATGAGAAATAATGCAGTAAAATCATTGTAGCAAAAAAATAATTGTTTTTGTTATTTTGCATTTTGATAAAAGTATTTTTGTTTTAACAAATAAGTTTATTATTTATTGACTTTTTTAAAGTAAACATTATTAATAGCCAGAATCAAATATTAAAAAAGTATGTACTTATTTTTTTAATGAAATTTAATTTTTTTTGTACAAGGTTGTGCCTACGCAACGTATTGAAAATTATTATTTTTGACTGTAAAGATGTTCATATGTGCATATGTATGTATGTACATACACTTGAACATACCTAATTACATACAAATTTAATTTGTTTTTGAAACGAAAAACAACACTTTTAAAGTCTTTTTAGCCATTAAATATGTATGTATGTATGTACATATTTCTATTTTTACTTATGCAAATAGCTTTCAAAAATAAAATTTAATTATCAGTCAATATAGATACATACATATGTACATATGTACATTATATTTCTGCATTTGTTTGTGCCCAGGCATACAATATATACATAAGTATGTATGTATGTATGTATGTACATATGCACCTATGACATATTTTTTTGTTCAAAGCCAACACAGCGATGTGTTTTTGCATGCTGTTGCCGTTATAATTGCTTAAATAAAAAGATGGATGCTTTTGTTTAAATTTTTTTTGTAATTGTTTTTTTTTTATCTTGAGTCAGTGTTGCCATATTGAAATGAAAAAGCGCTTTGGGAAAATTTGCATACACATCGATAGCTCCCTTTGTATTGATATTTCGAAAAAAATATTTCTTCTGGGAATATTTGTTCAATATTTCTAAAACAATCTGAGTGGATAAAACCTTTTTGACTACAAATTCAATTTAACTTGAGTTATGTGGTCGAAATTTTTTTCTGCAGATAAAAGAAGTAGTTATGTACCTTAAGGCCGTGATTCACTATCCTATTGCATCGTACGATTCATTCACTGAAAATTGCTAGCTAAATCTGATAGAATTCTGTCCTACTTTAAAAAGTCGCATCAAAACGGCCACACTATTATACTTTTGTAAACAACTTCAAAAAGGCAACTCTGATCGCATAGCAAAAGGTGGTTTTTGAAAATTTTCAAAAGATTAACAAATCGGACAGACTTGTCAAAAAGTCTTTCACGCACATACACTTTTAGTCCAGACTATCACACTTTTTGGACACACATGTCATTTTTAACAGATCGTTCGATTCAATAGGATAGTGAATCACTGCCTTTAGGGTGTCTCGCAAAAAAGAGAGTTCGCCATACACCACCGAATATAATACATCGTTGCGAGAGAGCTACCAAAAACATATTTTTTTGGCGAACGTAGGGTGGCCAAAATAGATTTTTCGTTATATCTTTGGCATTTACGGTCGGACTTTAAATTGTGGTATATCGATGTCTTCGCTTCGAGGAGGCCAATATTTTGCAGCAACAGTCATGGATCGCAAATATACCGTTATAGTACTTATCCACCAGATCTCAGTTGCTACCACCCTAATGTATCACCTTAATACCAGGGGCCAAATTCTGGCACTCGTGATTGAACGATTTCGTTATAGAATGCTGTGTGTTTGTTGCTCATTTTGTTTTTGCTCTACATTGTTTTTATTATCGAGTATATTCGATCACGAATGCCAGAATCCGGCCACAGAAAACTAAAGCTCGCAAAAAATCATTAACCTTTCTCTGAGGAACTATTCAAAATTTTGTTATTCTGCCTTTTCGCCGAATGTAGGGTTTGAACGCATTCCAATGGGAGAAATGCCAGCGAACACAGAAGGCTGCAATGTTTGAGTCTTAGTAATTACAAAATTATGTCCATCGTTTTGTTTGTGTACTTTTTGTGAGTCACATCAGGGATGTAAAAGTGGATACAATTCAATATTTTGTTTAGTTGATTAATGACAGATTAGATTAGGTTTTATATTAAGTTTATTTACTTGTAAAAACTTGGTATAAATGAACTTCAATGCTGCTGAAAAAATACAAATTATGAACTACACTCGATCTTCGCTGAGTATCGAATACCGATCAACGAATGCAAAATTGGTATTATTAGTTGGTAGTGCTGTCGAAAATTTCTTGTTCATTGAACATTTTAGAGTTAAAAAAAAAAAACAAACTGTAAGTATTTCCTATTATTATTATTAATTTTGAGTTATTAAATAATTATTAAATTATTATACACAAGTTCAAGTCCAAACGCATACGTTTTCAAGTTGCGTATGAGTGTTATTTTGGCAACAAATTGTGCAAAGTATTTGTTACGTATACGCACTAGAGTGCAACGTTTTTTTTTTGAAAATGTGAAATTGCACCTTCCTTCACACCAAAAATATTCTCGGTAGATTTTATCAGAGGAAGGCATATGAAAAGCTTCGCAAAATTTATCATAACTAAAATGGAGTCTTGTTTAGTGGAGTGAAATGTGAGATCAACTCCCATTAGTTTTTTGTATTCCTATTTATTGGGAGGGCTTCCCCACAAAAATATTATTTTTAAAACTTTTAACTCATATTTTTTTTTTTTTTTTGCCTCCCTTTGACAAAGAATAGGAGCGAAAAAATGGCTGACAGAAATTCATCATTTCTAGCAACAAAATACATGAAATGTTTATTGGTGTTGTGTTTTTTGTGGTCATGCGATTACCTGGTACCAAGGTACATTGCCTGGCAACTAAAATTGTTATTAAATGTGTTGTCTGATGCCGAACTAAATTTTTGTGTTTTTGGCATTTGGTTTTATTTTGATAAGTATGAAAAAATATGAGAAAAAAATTCTACTAAAAATACGCCAACTAAATGTGTGTTCAAAAGTAATTTGAGGTTTTGATGTTTGCTGAAAATAATCAAATCATATGATTGTTGTTGTCAATATTCATATGTAATGTAAATAATAATTTGTTTACTTAGTATGCAAGTATGTACATTAAGCCGGGTCAATTTGTGTGGACGAAAATTTGTCGATATTGTGGCATTACTTTTTCGATAGATTTTGGCATGAGGGAAAAATGTTTCACTATGACATTAAATAAAAAAAAAAAAACAAACATTTACAATGCGTCCACTTTTCAGTTTTTTTAAATTAAATTTTTATTTCCCCTCTAAGGAGGCGGGTAACGGGTTGCAAAAAGTTATTGGGGAGAAAATACTATTGGAAGCACCCTGCAGCAAATTAGTTTTGGTGGGGCCACATTTCATTTTCGAGGCGCCTAAATAGGGGCCACACACACTAGCCAGTGCCATGGTGCCTGTAGATGAACCAAGTGTATGGATCAGTCGCCAATAATTTTTTCTTTCCAATACACCGACCATGTACCATGCCTCAGTAGGGGGCAAATAAAATAAATTTTTGATTCCTATGCCTCGAAAATGATTTTTTTAATATATTGCAGAAAAATCTAAGGCATAATATCGTTAATATTTTATTATACAAATCCACTGGACCTAATGTACCCATATGTACACACTATGGAAACAAATTCTTATTTAGAATTGTTAATAATTTTATCCGGCTTGTGTTCGATTTTACTTCCTCGAAATTGAGAAATATTTTTTTGTGATAAAACTAGATCACTCCATTTTTAAAGAAGACAAAAAGCTCAAAGTTGATGGCATGTACCCCAGCCAGTAAGTCTTCAACTTTACGTTTCTTGTCTTCTTTAAGACTGTTGATCACTACAGTTTTATAAAAAATCTATCTAAAAAATCGAACTAAAACCCTCGATAAATTTATTAGCAATTGTAAATCATATAGTTCGACTATAACTATAACGTTCACAATTAACTCTTATTCATATTATATGTGAATTTTAACGATAATAATCGATCTTTGATAATCGTCGAAAAATTTTTTCGAACGAATTTTAATTTACTGCCTGTTCCTCAGTGTCACAAGAAAATATAAGCGATCGAAATGTAGTCGCTAGATTTCGAATCAATTTGTATTCCTCTATTTCGACAGTTTGCGTTCGCATGGGCTTACGTCATGAAATTTGTTTCATTTTCTTTACAGACATACCAGATCGGCAAATTGAAATTTTGGTTGATTAATTAATTTTTATTATTCGAACTTTTGCTTAAATAATTCTTTTTGTATTAAGTTTATCAGGCTCAAGTTTTTTCTATATTATATTTGTGATTGATATTAATTAAATAAGACAAAGAAGACAACATCTTTGTTGTTTTGGTTGATTTTTTTTTATTATAGTATTGACAAAAACTACTAAATTGTTGTTGTGTAAATACAACCCTTCTTAAAACTGCTCAGCTGTATCTGACAAGCCAAAGCAAATACATACATATGTATGTACATAAATAAGTACAAAATGAGAAAGCAACCATTTTGAAAGTGCGGAAATGGTTTTTGTGGTGTTTCAAAATTTAATAGTATTTTTTCTTTTTAATAGACATTTAATAAGTACTTCGAAGCACTGGTCAAAATACTGGTATTCCTCTGGCAAACTTAGGATTTTCTTCCATCCAGCGAACTGTTTAGGAAAACTATATTTTTACATACGATAATTGCTTAATAGTAAATATAAAATAAAAATGAAAAATATGTGGGTTATTTTAACAAATAAATATACAAATTTTTCTATAAGAATACCCACTCGATAGCAAAACAGCAATTGATTGATATTGACGTTTGTGTTCGCGATCGAAATAGAGGCATTGGATTTTGTATGAAAACACTTACGTCTTTGCGACTGGTCGATCGAGTCATCGTTCGACTAAACGAACATCATAGATTAATCCAAAGCAATTTTCTTTCGCTTAGAAGGCGAACAATCGCACGACTTCGATATTGAGGAACAGGCAGTAAAGTAAGTCAAATGTATTTGGACATGCACTGACAACAAAATTTTGTACAGATGCCTTTCGCAAATTGAGGATTCTCTTTCATCAATGAAACCAGTTTCTTCAGCTCTTGTTTCGCATTTACTGCCTTAGATCCTCATAAAACAGCAACATGATCTTAAAACTAGTATTTAGTTGCTCAAAATTCAACAAAATAGAAACTGTTAATATATTTTTTGCCGCACACTACTCTTTCGAAAACCAAATAGTATTCGATTTTCAACAGTGCTACCAACCAACTCATAATACCAATTTTAATTTCAATTATCGACTTTTGATGCTGAGGGAATGAAGGCAGGCATATTTGCTATCGAAAATTCGATGCCACAATATTGTGATCGCTAAATCGACGACCCTCCCTAATGAATATATGTATGTACCTCTTGAATGTGTGTTCTTAAGAAGTCAAAGAAGAAGAAGAAAACAAGCCCCTCACAACTGCAAATGTGATTGGTCTCATGATGTGAAAACATGAAGGCATGTATAACGACAACGACAACAACAACAACTTAAATACGAGAACGAGAAAAAAATGGTAATTTGAATCAATTACTATCAACAATTTGATAATAAATGTGTAGGTTTTAGAAATTAAAAGTATCAAATCATGCAACGTAATGCTTGGGAATTTCAATGGCATTTTTTAACACAAAACTGTGAAACTTTTTGCTTGTCTGCAGAAACAGTCAGAACCTTTGGCAGGCATTAGACTTGTGACCTCGGAGACCATAGCAGAAAACTCTATTAATTTGTTCAGCAAGGTGTTATAAGGGAATGTGAATGGTCGACAGCTCTAGACAAAATAAAGCCTGAGTTGCTAAAACGTCGCTTCCAACGTTAGACTTCTCAAAATTGATAAAATTTGGATGTTGGTCAATGTAAAATAGGGCCGGTGATGTATTTAGTGTGAAAATACCATGTACGGAGTATTTTTATTTATTTATTTGTTATATACATATATACTCAAAAGTGGGCCAACAGAAGTCATCCGTTGTTGTTTGGCTTTCAGAATATCGGTTGTGGCTCGAGCAGTGTGTGCTGTTGATCCGTCCTGTTGGAGCCACATGTCCTCCAGACCTAATTCGTTCCATTGCAGCACAGAAAACTGGGTTAACATGGCCCTATATCGTTTGACCAGCGGCAGTGCTGACGACATGATCGAAATAGAAGAATCGTATTTTGTGTGAGCACACGTCTTTTCGACTTGCCGATCGAGTCATCGTTCGAATAACAGAACGTCATAGAGGATGCCAAAACAATTTTCTTTCGCTTAGAAAGCGAACAATCGCATGACTTCGACATTGAGGAACAGGCAGTTAGTATTAAATTTTATTTTAGACTTGCTTTCATGTTCACACAGAACAAGTTGTTTTGAGCAAAATTCCGATTAGCAATAGTACAAAACGTATTTCTAAGCACGAATGAGAAATCGAAACGATTTGTCAAGTATAGAGAAGTGTATACAAACTTTCGTTCCCTTCTCTCTTTTTATCTCTTTTGCTCTATAAATTCAAGAATTGCCGCAAATAGCTTGCCGTGTGAAAAATGGGGCATAGCATAGTAAAATATCAGCTGGGGATGCGCTACCACCTGGTATTTTGTATCATCGTTATAGCTAAATGATGGCTTTGGCGGCGAGCTTTTACGTACGACTTGCTCGATTTTTCTGTGGTAGAGAACGGATGGGATTGTCTAAACTCAGTATGGAATGAATCGCAAAAAAATTGAGAGAAAATACCGATAAAAATTTGACAGTCGTTTGGTTTTCTTTGTTTTTGAAAAATTTCGAGAAACCATTACACACCATTAGATCAGGCCAGCGTTGCTCACATGGTACTAAAGGGTCAATTTTACCCTTTTTTTGTTGCCTATGACACTCTGTATGACATCATTTTGAATATATTCTTTTGGTAATTTTTAAGAAACTCGCGAAAGATGCCCCTTTCTGAATCTAAAAAATCTGTTGTATGATTTTTACTCTCACGTTTTAAAATACGTATGCAATTTTGATAATATTTTCTCTGTGATTTTACGTACGTAAAGTATTTATTACCGTCTAAAACTGGCTATAAATAAAACAAGCAGTTTTTTCTTTCAATGTAAAATGAACATATGTATTTCCATAGCGATAATATATTTCTATACGTCTGCATGTATGTTAATATTGTATACATATGTACATACCAACTGAACAAATATTCCAATATACATACATACATATGCTGCAAAATTTGTTTAATTCATTATTAACAAAAAAAAAGTTATTAGCTATCTGTTAGTCAGCAAATTATATTTCGTTTTTTGCCGCTTCATTCATTTCAAATCTCTCCTTCTACTATTACACCGTGCAACAAATTCAAGTTAGCAAAAGTTAGGTCGATTCTGAGAGTGATGGGTGAAAATAGAGGCTAAATTAGAAGACCCGTGTCGCGGTTAAGTTAATTAAAAAAATTTTTTTTAGTCGACCTTCAAACTTTGCCGATATTCAGCATATTGTTTATATGGTTCGACTAATTGATATTTTTTAAATCTCCAAAAGAAAAATTATTGCTAGTGCGATACGAGCCTTTTACTGTCTGTTCCTCAATATCGAAGTCGTGCGATTTTTCGCTTTCGAAGCGAAAGAAAATTGTTTTAGGTTCCTCTATGACGTTTTTTTAAGCGTACGATGACTCGATCGACAAGTCGAAAAGACGTAAGTGTTTTCATACAAAATCCGATTCCTCTATATCGATCATGTCGCCAGCGCTGTGAACACAAATGTCAAAATCAAGCACTTTTTTTTGTTTTGCTATCGAGTGGGAGTTTTTATAGAAAAAAATTTTGTTTTTTTTTATACAAAAAACTAGGAAATAAAACTAGAAACCCTATATATTTTTAATTTTTATTTTATTTAGTAAATATATTAAGCAATAATCATATGTATGCATGTAGTTTTCCTAAACACTTTCACTTTAGGGAATGGTAAGTCGATTTCGATTGTATTCGATAATCGATTTTCAGTCCTAAAAATTGATTATTTTCTGATCGATTCTGCATTACCAACTTTATGCTGTAATCGATTTTTGACGTCGATTAATCGAAACTGTAAGCCACAAAGCGTAACAAAATTACCTGTTGTAGAAGCTCGACAACAAAAACGTCTATTTCATTTCATGCTGCAAGCAAAAGAAGGTTTTGTTATTGCTGTAGACAGGTAACACCACTAAAGTAATTGAAGAGAAAACAAAGCAAGTGTTTGGTTGTGAAAATTTCATCAAATAAAACGTGCAATTTATAATACAAAATAAGTGAATATTTAGAAAAAAAGCCACCCAGCCGCGTTTGGCACTATGTAAAAATTCAAGTCGTAGTGCTTTTATTTCATGCAAAACATATTAATCGATTAAATAATCGGAATGAAAAATGGTTGGTCGAAAATCGAAAATCGACTTTTACTTTCTGATGCCATTCCCTAGTTCACTTGTACGCTGGATGGAAGAGAATCCTGTGCTCAGTGCGTCAAAGTACTTATTAAATGTATATAAAATAAATACTTTTAAATTTTAAAGCACATGTTTGCTTTTTTTCTTTTGTACTTATTTATGTACGTATTTGTTTTGGCTTGTCAGATACAGCTGAATAGTTTTAAAAAGGGTTGTATTTACACAGTAACAATTTTGTAGTTTTTGTCAATACTTTAACAAAAAATGAACCAAAACTTCAGTCTGCCGATGGGGTATGTCTGTAAAGTAAATGAAAAAATATCATGACGTAAGCCCATGCGAACGCAAGCTGTCGACATAGAAGAATCCAAATTGATTCGAAATCGAGCGACTACACTTCGATCGCTTACATTTTCTTGCGACATTGAGAAACAGGCAGTTAATTTAGCCTCTTCACCCCCGTCTCTCTCTCTCTCTCTCTCTCTCTCAGAATCGATCTAACTTTTGCTAACTTGAATTTTGTTCCACAGTGTTTTATTCATATTTTATGTGTATGTAACACATGACTAATCGCCAAAAAGAAAATCAGTCGCTAAGTAAATATCACGTGTGTGGAAAGGAACATACATGCAAACATACATAAGTATGTTTTTTGTGATGTGATGGAAAAGTGAAGTGCTCACGATTTGTATGAACGAAGAAGTCGAAATAAATTCGTGCAAAACCAAAACGCAAGTCTTTGACCGATAATTTGATTTGGCTCAAATGAATAGTTTGTTTATATGCATAGTCATTGTAGGAGCAGTGTTTGAGGAATATGAGAATTAAAGCAAATAGAAATACATACATACATATTTTACATATGTGTAAGAATTTATAAATAATATGCAAATAAAAATAGCAAACCCACTTTGTATTTCAACAAATTTGTATAATACATGCACATTAGGGGCGTGTCCATTTAGCAAGCGATATTGTGCCATCGACTTTTCTTTAGCTTTTGACAGGAGGAACGAGAAGTTCCACTACATCAAGAAAATCATTTTCGAGGCATTCGACTTGATTTTTTTTTTGGTATTTTTGTATGGAGTGTCCGCAGGGAAGCTTGTTACGGGCTCGGCGTGTTTCAAAAACAAACAAAAAAATATTAGGGTAAAGATATCAGTGGGGGTTGGTCATACATTTGACTATTCTACGGGCAGTCTGGGACTGATTAGTACCAGCGATCCGTATTTGAGCGTCTGAAAAAATAAAATTTTTCCCCCCATCATAATAACCTGCCCCCAGGATAGCCGTAGAACAGTCCATCTCTCAATAACTTTTTCTATCCAATATTTTTTTCGAATAAAAATGAAATATCGGATGACTCGAAAATGATTTGTTTTTATAGACTAAAGGCCATATGCATAATAATTATTGTAAGTTTATTAAGCTCTTATTTGAGGTATTTGTCAAATAAACGTGTAAGAAACCTTCAATAGTTTTTATGAATATGGGTGTAAAAGAGAAAAAAGCTTCATTCCTGACACGAACTTCATAGTTCTATGAATGCATTTTTTCCTTAATAGTGAATAAGCTAACCGGCCGACCATACGAGCAATGTGTTGTGTCTTAAGTTTTTATATGTACTTGAAACCCTCATGATGAAAAGAGATACGCAATTGTCGAAGTGACGGAGAAGTGCGCGGATGAGAAAAAGACCATCTTACGATTTATTGAAAACTGTCTTTGTGCGAGACAAAGCAGCACCAGGCAAAAATAACTCACCACCCGGCGGCATAATAGAAACAAATGCTAGAAAGTCACTGAAATTATGATGATGTTTGCCGTCTTTTATTGAATGTCTGCAGCAAATTATTAAAATAAATGACACGCACACAATCAAATGTGAGTGACGACTTTATTGCTCTTGTCCTGGGCACTTTAGACTATATACCGAAAGGTGAGCTCCTTCATTAGCCCATCTCAAAAAATTGGAATTGGTAGGCAGTGATTTCTGCAGACTCTGTTATGAGGAGAAGGAAACGGCGCAACACATCCTTGGCGAGTGTCTCCCCACATACCTGGGCGCAGGGCTGCTGGACCCAAAGGACCTCGATGTTATCAGACTTTAGGCTGTAACGAGATTTGCCAATAGTCTCGGTCTCGGTCGGAACAAGTGTTGCACAAAAGATTATCCGCACAAATAATAATAATAATGTGGAATCGAAAATATTTAATTAATCTCTTTTATTACCCGAACAAATGAATTTTCTTTTCGTCATGCTAGCGAAAAATCAATGTCATAATATCGACAGACTTTTCGTCCACACACAATGACCCCGCCCTACTGCACAACCATTATGTAAATACATGCATACATACATATGTATGTACATATATACATTTTAAATATATTTCTTTGTTCCCATTCCATTCAAATTACATTTTTTTTTTACTTTCTATTTTGCGTTTTTCTTCAATTTTTGCAAATAATTTGCTCTGAATTGTATAATCTCTTAAAGGCGTCGTAATAAATAAGCAATGTACCCATTAAAAAAAGAACTTTCTCATTAGTTAAAAGATCATTTTGTGAACTTTGATTTAAAGATTACTTTTTAGAATTTAAAATTAAGATGTATTCATGCATACATATGTATATACATATGTATATAGACTTTGTGTCCTCTATAAAATGTTTGCAAATCAGGGAGGCACTGAATGCCACGAATAATGGAGTATCTACATATTTTTTTAATACAGAAACATTTTACAAATAAGCCAGGAAATAATGAGATTCGTGGCTGTCAAATTCTATTGCCAACACCTTATGTTCAGGTGTGGACCGCAAAAACATTTATTTGCAAATATATTGCGAAATAGTTGTTCGCGTTTATTTTCAGGAAGTTGAAAGTTGATCAATAAGATTAAATGTAGACAGTCAGCAGGTGGTAGGATGACTATGAGCTGCTGCTTTAAAACAGTATACAATTAGTTATGGCATGGATTCTAAGCAAATTTGGATGCTGATAAGTGACCTGATGGTCGTGAAACAGCCGTGGTATATACCCCAACCAGTTCCTCAATATCGAAATCGTGCGATTGTTCGCTTTATAAGCGACGTTCTTTTAGTCGAACGATGACTCGATTGACAAGTCGAAAAGACGTGAGTGCTTTCATACAAAATCCAATGCCTCTATTTCAATTATGTTGTCAGCACTGCAAACACAAACGTCAAAATCAACCACTTGCTGTTTTGCTGCCGAAAAAATAAAAAACATTTTTTATTTATTTGTTAAAAAAATGGGAAATAAAACTGGAAACCCCGCATATTTTTAATTTTTATTTTATTTAGCAAATATATGAAACAATTGTCGTATGTATAGAGTTTTCCTCAACAGCTTACTTGTTCGCTGGATGGAAGCAAATGCTGACTTTGCCAGAGGAATACCAGTGCTCAGTGCGTCAAAGTACTTATTAAATGTATATAAAAAAAATACTTTTAAACACCACAAAAACTATTTCCGCACTTTCAGAATGTTTGCTTTCTCATTTTGTACTTATTTATGTATGTATTAGCTTTGGCTTGTCAGATACAGCTGATCAGTTTTAAGAAGGGTTGTATTTACACAGCAACAATTTAGTAGTTTTTGTCAAGACTTTAATAAGAAAAAGTCAACTAAAACTATAATTTTCCGTTGTGGAATGTCTGTAAAGTAAATGAAACAAATTTCGTGACGTAAACCCATGCGAACGCAATCTGTCGAAATAGAGGAATCCAAACTGAGTCGAAATCGAGTGACTACATTTCGATCGCTTATAATTCCATGCGACATTGAGGAGCAGGCAGTTAGCTTTTTTAATTGCTGCCATAGCTGAATTGGTAGAGTGTCTAGACTGGCAGTAGTTGGGTTCCAGATTCAAATCTGCAGAGAGACCAAATAATTTATAAATTATTAGCGGTTCTCACTCTTGATACTAATTTTATCACTCTGCTATATTCACTACGATTTTTACCACAAAACTCGAGTGACTTCTTACCTCAAAGTCTGCATGTTCTTGCAAATATTCTAAAACATGATGAATTTCTTTATCTGTCCACCTTTCGTTGTGAATTTTGTAACGTTTTCTCTTCACCGGTATATTTTTATTTGTTTTCTCTATATTTTTTATTTTCTCAACACAAAATTAAGTTTTGCCAGCAAAACGATTCACAGCACAGAATATCTGTGATTCCCAGTAATTTTTTTACAATGTTAACTAACTTACAATGTTAACTAACTACATTTTGTTGTTGCAGTGATGTAAACACTAGTAATTTAATCAAATCTGCTACTTTAACCAAATCTGCAACCGAGTTTACTATCAAGAGTGAGAACCGTTATTATTAAATTAAGGAGATAGAGTGGATTGTTTCATGTACGAATTTGGGTTAGATAAACTTCAGAAACATCGAATCAAGTGCATAATCATCACACTCAAAACAAATTCATTCCTTCCGTACTTAAATCAATCCCAAACGGTGGCAAAAGTGTGGTCTAAATACAGATTTTAGCCATATTTAATGTGAAATCAGTTTCTAGCACAATACCTTTCTAGGACCCAAGTGGGCTGATCTCATGACCGACAGCCGGCGAAACATAAAGCTGAAACCAGTATTGAATATGGCTAAAATTAAGTACTTAGCGCTTGAACAGCCCGTGCTTAAAATGAGCTCAAGGTACTTGATTAAGGGATGCCGGACTTCTGACACCGCTTGGAATTAATTTAAGTACAAAGGGATTGAATTTTTTTAGTGTATTCCCCAATTACGCTTGACGAAAAGCAGAATGAGTTTAAGCACAAAATTAATATTTTATGTAATTCGAATTTTCTAGACACAATTTTTTTCTGTTTATGAAAAATAATACGGCAACAGTGGTTACAAATTAAATTTTATTTATTTTAATTACAGCGCAAACTTAGAGCACCACCTTTAGCAAATCTAATCTTTGCCAATCGAAAACTTTCCTTTTATGACACCAGCAACCATGCGCCCTCTGTCGAAGACGTCAAAAGGTAAGTTTTCTTTTCACCTTTTCTCCAATATATGTATGTATATATGACTGATTCTACGACCTTGAACGTTTTCATGAGTGGTATTTTACACTAGGAACATTGAAAAACAGACAGCTGCAGTTTGTTGGCATGAGTGTGTAGTACACAACTATCTGTAGGTTTTTTTTGTTGGCCACGCCATTAACAGTGTGTGTGTGTGGGCATGCGGTTGTCCACAGCGGCTGTCTAGAAGTTCTGGCTATCTATTAATTTCCCAAGTGTGCAAGCTATGGATAGATCAAAAGAGAATTTAAAAAAAAAATGTCTGTCTTTCAATTGCCAAAGTGTAAAAGCATCCTAAGCAGGCATAATTACATTGAAAACAAAAACAATATTCCCATTGTTGTTATTGTTTTAAATGTAATTACGCGAATTCATGAAATTGTTTGAGGTTCTGAAATAGGCCAATTTAGTTTTAATAAAAGCTGGCGCAGTGCATTTAAGAGACTAATTAAAATGTTTAATTAGAGCAAGACAATTTTACAAAATGTAAAAAAATGTAAAATGCTGCCCATTTTTATTTTATTTTTATTTAATATTAAAAAGAAAAAAAAAAAGAAAATGAATTTGAAAATGAAAATTTTTTTTTCGCCATTGATTCTGAATAACTTTGAAACAGAAAAAGATAGAAACAAGTTAAATGGCAGTATTGGAAATAAAATTTTATAGCGCGTCTTTTGATGTGCTGTTCCCTAAAATTGGAGAAGGGTTTTCCGAATTATGGTTAAATATATGGGAGTAACTCTAATAATTTAGATGGCGAAATTATCCACGCCCATAAAAAAAAAATCCCTACGTGATAGCGAAAAACTGAAAGCAGATTTGGGATTAGAGCACCAATATATGTACATATGTATATTCTACATATTTTTCATTCAAAACACAACCAAAAAGTGTTATTTTGCAGAACAATGTAATTCAATAATGTTAAATTGTTTAAAATTTCCTAAAAAAAAGAGAGACATGTGTCACACGATTTTCTAGGTGTCAATTTTAGCAATTTCAAACCAAATAAAAATACATGTACAAAACAATATATTGTTATTGCTGTAGGTTTTTATTATTCAATTTAATTTTAAATTTAAAACCTGCAAAAATATTTACACTTTTATTGTTACTACAGACCATAAGCGCTGCTCACACTTGGCATATTTTTGAGGCGTAATAATAATTTAAACGAAACAGTTCGATTAAAAGGCCTAATTTTATAATTTTACAGTGACAACTTTTAATATGAGGGTTTTTACGATGTTAGTGCAAACTGTGCAAACGTGAGCAAAAACGCTCTGCTTTTATATCTCACAACAATAAAATGGATGTATTTGCACTTTGATTCAGTTTTCTTCATTTGCATTTTCTAGTTCCTTGAGCAAATAGAAGTGTGCAAAAATGCTCAGTTGAAAATAAATAATGTAAACAATAATAGATGGTGCCAGCAGATGACAAAGCTGACTAACAACTGTCCGCGGAGTGAACAAAAACTAGCGGCGGCAACCAACAATTTCAATGCAATAAAAAACATATTCATGTGAATTAAAAATAAGATTTTTTATAAACTTTAACTTAACAATAACAACAGAATACATCACGTCTTAGTTTTGATTTATATGACTGTCTTTCCAAAAACAAAAATTAGATCGCAGCGGCTTGTAACACAAAAATAAATACGGCGGCGGCTGTGTACCAACTTGACTCCGATGGACTTTGCTTGCCCTCTGTGATATTTCGTGCCCTATTTTTTACATATTACAGTGGCACTATTTATAATTTTCAAATACACAAAAGAAATTCACGAAAAAAGCAGCAAATGTGGTTTTAAAAATTAAATAAAGAATTTGTTAACTAATAAGCAACAAGCGAAGACTGCAAGAAAATACCGAAGGATAAACAAAATAGATTGCGAGAAAAAAAAACGATGCGCTCACGATCAACCATACAATGCATTGCAAATTTGCACAAAGCATATTTGCAACGCTACTACCATCGTGAAAACTCTCAATATTTTGAAAATTTGTTCGTTGTTAGTAAACAAAACACCAACTTCATATCAGGCTTCGAAAATTTGTGTAGAGAGCAACAGCAATTTTTTGCCCCGTCTGACCATCCACACACAACTTGGGGTCATTTTATTACATGTTGTTTTTAGTTAAAAGAGAAAAAACTTGAAAGTATGATTATATTACTTTGAAGCGATTAGTACGAAATGTGTTAATTATTCCAAGTTTTTTTATATCTAGGCAAAATAAAGATATCTATTTTTGGACAATTTTACTGTTGTTGACAGTTGAAAATTTTAGATTCCCATTTATGAATTTGACACGTGGTAACAAAATAAACAAAAATATGCTTTTATTTTTAGTTTAAATAAACTGGAACACAACAAGTACACTAAAAGAAATTTTATTCATAAATGCAATGAATTCCGACACTAATTTAATGATACACTTCCTTATTTTTGAACCAACATTGGGGTTCATTGAATCCATGAATTTTGATTCATTAAATTTAAATGCATCAAAGTTTCATTAGAAGTATGAATTTTAGTCTTTAAGCTAAGGAAGTATTTTATTGGTGTAAAGACAAAAAATCATTAAGTAAATGAAACGATTCATTGAATATAGGAATGCGTTCATTGATCTAATGAAAACAATACCTAATTTGTATGACTTATATTATTAAGGTTATGGATAATCTTAATAACAGATATTCAACAAAAAGGCGGTTTTATGTATCATGTCAGTTTTTACGTGTTACTCGTAGTAGACTTTAGCACCTTTGCGAAATGTTAAAATATGTTACCATATATCCAAATTTCTTTACAAATCAAATGAGAATTGAAACCTCGTTGAACGAATACATAGATTTAATGAAATTGCTGATATTTTTTCCTAAATCCAATGATATTTTTTTGACGAAACTAATGAACAGTTTTTAATGAAATTTATTCATTAGCTCTGTGAAAATTCATGGCCGTAATGAACATTTTCATTGGATTAATGAAAAAATATTAATGAAATAAATTCATTAGAACCATGAACAAAAATTCTTTCAGTGTAGTCTTTTATTTAATGATTTAAATAAGAAAAACATAATAAAATGAATTAATTAATTAAAAAAATATTGGAAAAAGTTGTGATCCTTATAACTGCATACAACAGCTGACCAGGCCAAGCGTTCCTGTGGTGGGTCGAAAGAAGTCAAGCGATGTTGCTTGGCTCTCATTTTTTTTTTGTCTAAATGAAAAACTTCGATTCTGTTTTTGGATTATGTTCATTTGAACCCTTACACCGGTATTCATAAAAAATAAAACATTGTTGAAACACGTTTTAGACAAATTTTTCATATAAAATTGTTTCTAAAATGTATTTGAGCAACGTTTTATTTTTTATGAATACCGGTGTTAGAATTTTATTGGCCAAACTGGAGAAGATCATATCCGACAAATGTTAGCCGCCGCAATTGATTGCTATACGGGCTCGTTTTATGGCATTTTTCTTGACTTCGGCTAGAACTTCGGGCGACAGATTCTCGCACTAGTGTCGAATGTTGTCCTTGAGGGCTTCCAGGGTCTCGGGACTTAAAAAGACAAAAAGTCTGGAATGGTTAAATCGAGAGATCTTGCGGGCCAGTGCAAATCGCCAAATCAAGAGATGAGGCGACCGCCTCAGAGATGGGAACGCCGCCTTCAGAATATCGGTTGTGGCTGGTGCAGTGTGTGCCGTTGCTGCGTCCCATTGGAACCACAACATGTTCTCCAGACCTAATTCGTTCAATTGTGGCAGAAAAAACTCGTTTACATGGCCCCACAGCGCTTTGTCGTTTGACCAGCGGCACGACAACAACTCCAGCGAGAACAGCGCACCATGCAGCCACTTTGAGCTGGTGTAATGACACCTCGTCCATCATTCCTGGATTTTCGGTGCCTCAGAAGCTCTAGTTATACTTGTTCACGTACCCACTGAAGTGGAAATGAGTCTCATCGCTCATCACAATTTTGGTAGAAAAATCGTCCACTTCAACCTCGAGATTGAGGAGACACGATTATTCCGCGTTCTTGGGGGAGTGTAACGCTCTAATGGCTTGTTCACTTGTATGCTACAGCTGTCTAGTTCACATATGTAAAAACAGATTTGACATTGGCCGCCGTTTGCAAAAATAAGAGCAACTTCCAGTGAGATGATTTCTTTTGGCCCACCTGCCACGGATATTAGGTTGGTTCGATTTAACTATGGATATTGTGTCATGGACTTTTTGAAAGCTTTTGGCATGAAAAACCACAAGCTCCACTACGACATGTCCAAAGAATTGTGTTCGAGTCGTACGATTTTCAATGTTTTTTTTTTATGGATAAGGTTGGTCATACATTTGACTCGTCTGCGGGCACCCTGGGGTTAATTTTTAATTTTTTGAATTTTCAAGACTCTTAACTGTGGTCCCCTGGAACTAGTCAAATGTATAACCAATGGAGATGTAGAGAAGTCAAATGTATGACCTACCTCCAATAATTTTATGTCCCCCATACTTCCCTCGAGCTTACCGACCTCCTTACAAAAATACAAAAGAAAAAAAAATTGAAAATTGGATATCTCGAAAAATTATTTTTTTGATGTGACGTAGGGGAAATTTTTTTTCCTCCTATCATAAGCCATCGAAATATCACAAGCACAATATCAATTACAGAATCGATCACCCCCCTAATGCAAATATTTATGAGCAATGTTTCAAATTGAAATTTGTATTTAATGAACTTTTATTTTACTATGCACACCTTTAAGGAAAAATTATTTGAAATGAGAATGGGTTTATAATAAACGATGTAATCGCGGCTGTTTATTTACAATATTTTTTTTTGCAAAAACATGTTCCATATGGTTGAGTTTTTGACGCCATCACAGCTGAGGAAAACCTCAAAAATTATTTAAATTGCTGGTTTTAAATAAAAAATATTTTTTTGGCAAAAATAAAATTCTTAATAGGTGCATATATGTATGTATGTATGTATATAGTATACTTGAAAAATATTGTGCTACATACACAATTTGTATTTACACCAAACAATAATTGCGAATCCTTAACATATTTATTTGTGTTAATTGAAAATTAGCACTTTCTTCTTTAAAGCATTTTAGTGTACTTTGTTTTCGACCACAAAATTGTGAAGCCAATTTTGAGCAGATTTTTTTTTTATTCATTTTTGATTATAAATATAAGAATTTCGTAAACGTGTCTCTCAATGTTGGCCAGTGATCAAACGGTGACGGTTGGAATTTTCAATTAAATATCGAACAAAATGTCTGTGAAAAATTTAAATATTTTGAATTTAACTGAAGAAATAATAATACCTGCGAAGCCGCTGGCTTTAAGTGTGCCCGAAAAACTAGTGAAAGACTTAGAATTAATAACAAAAAATGAATTTAAAACAAGTGCCGAAGAAAACGAACAGAGCTACGAAACCGAATTGACTCCAGACGAGGCGATCATCAATGAGATGGTTCAGGGTTTATGTACGAAGAAGCAAAAGACAACATTTGTGAAGATCATTGCCAGATACATCAGGTAAAAAGTGTGGACAAAACGAGTAAGAAGTTTGAGCAAAGAAAAGGGAAAATACATCTACAGATAAAGTCAAAAGTTCAAAATTAACAAAAAATATCTTTTTCCCAGACATTCAATTTCACAATTAGAGTAATACATGATTTGGCTGCAGTGATGAGATAAAAACTGGGAAAGATAAATGTCTTCGCTTTTAATGTACTGACGTTAAATGAATTTTTCTTTGCACTCTGACGTCTGGCTCTTTTTGTTTAACTGGATTCTTTATCTTTATCATGATTTGGTTATTTCCAGCTGAATCATGCCTTTGGTTTTGAGACAACACACCTTTATGATTATTTATACGAGCCCCCGTCTTTTTGTTTTGTTATCAAAGTGGGTATGCGTTTGACGTCATTTGAAATTTTTGCAAATATACAGCTCCATAGCGTATGGTAACTTGTCTAAAGGTGGGATCATACGATTGCCGCAATGCACCAATTTTTGTTATATTTTGTATGCCAATCGTGTGATAGCACAATTTATGGGCTCATGCGGCAACCAAAACGAATGTTGTTCCTATTTGTCACAATCAAATACAACCCTGATGCGACAACCGTGTGAACACTTGACATGCAACTATTCACCAATAAAAATTCTAAATATGCAGCAATATTTATTGTGTTCTCATGCGGCAACCAAAGAAGGCAATACGAGCCAATAATATACATACATATGTATACATTTAATTAGTTTCAAAATTGTTTAAATGCGTCTGCCAAACACAATTTTTGCTTTTCAGTAAGTAAAATTCAATTGTTGTTACGATTCACGTTTTGCTTTTTTAGACCGCACAACATTATAATAATAGCCGAAGCAATTTTCTTCTTTTTCATATTTTTAACTTTTAACCACTTTTTTCATTTTTGCAAAACAAAGTTTGTCATCAGCTGCAACAGCTGTTTCTCAGAGTTGCCGTATAATATAACAATCGTGTGACTATAATGCGGCAATTATTAGCACTAAATTGTTTTGCACCAATTTGCGACAATAAAATTTAAGTAAAATGTGACAATCATGTGATTGCAGAGAATTTGATTGGGACACAATTTTTATTGTGCTCCAATTCAGCCCAATAAAAATTGTGTAAAATTGGTGCAAGGCGGCAATCATGTTATTCCACCTTAAGGATATGGTGTAAAGTTATAGTTGTATTAGTAAAGTTATAATCATACGATTGCCACGAATACCCCAATTTTTATTGTGCTCAATTGGTTCAAATTGGTCGCAATCAAATATTCTGCCGTTACATAATTGTTCCATTTTATAGAAATTTGATCGACTTTATGGTCGAACTATATGATATACAATTGTTAATATTTTATCGGGCTGGAGTTCGATGAGTGACGTGGCGGTCGTGAAACAGCCATGGTATGTACCCCAGCCAGTAAAGGTGGGATCACACGATTGCCGCATTGCATCAATTGTACACAATTTTTATTGGGCTGAATTGGAGCACAATAAAAAATGTGTCCCAATCAAATTCTCTACAATCACATGATTGTCACATTTTACTGAAATTTTATTGTCGCAAATTGGTGCAAAACAATTTAGTGCCAATAATTATAGTCACACGATTGTCATTTTATACGGCAACTGTGAGAAACAGCTGTTGTAGCTGATGCCAAACTTTGTTTTGCAAAAATGAAAAAAGTAGTTAAAAGTTAAAAATATGGCTTATTCCTTAAAAAGAAAGAAAATTGCTTCTGCTATTATTATAATGTTGTGCGGTCTAAAAAAGCAAAAAGTGAATAGTAACAACCTTTGAATTTTACTTACTGAAAAGGAAAAATTATGTTTGGTAGACGCATTTAAACAATTTTGAAAAATTTGTGTATACACATGCATATTATTGGCGCGTATTGCCTTCTTTGGTTGCCGCATGAGAACACAATAAATATTGGTGCATTTTTAGAATTTTTATTGGTGAATAGTTGTATGTCAAGTGTTCACACGGTTGTCGCATCAGGGTTGCATTTGATTTTGACAAATATGAACAACATTCGATTTGGTTGCCGTATGGTCCAATAAATTGTGCTATCACACGATTGGCATACAAAATATATCAAAAATTGGTGCATTGCGGCAATCGTATGATCCCACCTTAAGTCTTCAACTTTATGCTAGGAACACAACTGGGACGAACGACGAATTTTTCGCAACGAATATTCGCCGTCAAAAATAAAAATACAACACATTGGTGTATATAAAAATGCATTCGTTTGAAATAGATTTATTTCTATTTCTTACGCCGTGGCGTAACGACCAAGGCGAATCAAGTACAGGTCGTCGCAATTCAATTCGCTTCAACATTTTCGCTCGAGACGTCATACATTTTGTTATCGTTTGTTACAAGGCGAATCCATTACAGGTGCCCGCATACCAATTCGCTTCAGCATTTTTCCACGATTTTATCTTCTGAGTTGTCAAAGCCGATAGAAAACGATAACAAAACTTGTGACGTCTTGAGAGAAAATGTTGAAGCGAATTGAATTGCGACCACCTGTAGTTGATTCGACTTGGTTTGCTATCAGCTTTGACAACTCGGAAGATAAAATCGTTGAAAAATATTGAAGCGAATTGGGATGCGGGCACCTGTAATGGATTCGCCTTGCGAACGACGAAGAAATCAGTACCATGTGGCCATTCTGGTTTTAGTTTTCAAGTGTTTTAGTAAAAACAGTTAATTTTTACTTTAATAGTTTTTATTTTTTATTTGCTAAGCTTTGACTTTTTGCATTTAAAATAAAAAGCCAACATATTAGATTATAAAACATGTTTGTAGTGTTTAATTTTTTGTTTTTGGTAATGCTAAATTGCTTAGCAACCAATTTTTTTAATATGGTCACCCCATCAGCTGTTCAACTATAACAAGATAAAATTAAAAAAACTGAGAAAATGGATACAAGTGAAATTATAATTGAAAATGTTGAACTTCAAGGCTTTTATCATAATGAACATGATGTTCATTATTTTAATTATTTTTACAAAATTTGAAATTCTTTGATTCATTTAATTGTTTTTATCTTTGAACAAACAATAAATAAAACTTTATCAATTATAACAGATGTTTTTGTTTTTCGTCGTTATTGTGCTTCATACGACGAATTTACACAGCGAATTTTAATCGGCGTATTCGTCGTGTTGGGCGAAATTCGTCGTTCGTCCCAGTTGTGTTCGTAGCATTACTTTTCTTGTCTTCTTTAAAAATGTTGATCACTCGAATTTTATCAAAAAAAAAAAAAAAAAAAATCTTCATCAATTTCGGGGAAGTAAAAAATCAAAGTCAATTCCCCATAAAATTATTGAAAATAACTGGTTGTTTGTTGTTGTTGTAGTTGTTGCGGTTATGCGATTACCTGTTATTAAGCTGCCTTGGCATATTGAGTAGTCCATATGAATACAATATTGGTTGCGGTTGCCGCATGAGCCTGTTAATGGTGCCATCGTAAGATTGGCGTTTACAAATTTGTGAAAATTGGTGCCAAGCGGCAATCGTGTGATTCTACCTTTACAGGCAAAGCTTGCCTTTTAGTTTTATAATCACTAAATTCTCTTCAGACAGCAGGCAATGCACAGATGAGTGTTTTACCCATAACGCAGGTTAACGCAGAAGTAAGTCGTATCGGTGGATCAGCCTGCTAAATGCTGAAGCCACTTTTGACTTTATGTAGTGTGCAGTTTTTGCAAAAGTGTTTTATTTTCCACAGTAAAGAAGCCTAACATCAGCTGTTTCGTGGACGTGCAGTGTTTGTGGATGAAAAAAAGTGCTTGTGTATTAAATTCAATTTATTTATGACATCATTGGAATCATCGACAAAATGTCGCCGGCATATAGACGGCTGAAAAAGACAGAAAACATTAATAAATTCTGGATATAGACCTAAAATAATACATTTCAATTGGCTCTTGAAGCAAATAAATAATTAAATTCATTTTTGAAAAAAAAACACTTTAAAAGATCCTTAAAATATCTGCGTCTATTTAGTATTTCTTTGTGATTTATCAGTCTTAAGATTGAATCTTTTTATGCAATTCCCTTTGTTAATCATCGTTTCCAGGCATTTTTTAGGACTGTTTGTATAATGTTCGATTAAAAATTAATTTTAACGGCAAGTTTAGCCTGCAAAAGTATTAATCAATTATTGTGATAATGACCGTTATGGTTTTTGGTAGTTTTTTTTTTTTTTTTTTTTTTGCAAAACTGGGACTATTGGGAACCCCCAATTGCTTCTTCTTTCTTTTTCTTCTCTTTGCTTAAAGCCTTTTTCACAGCCTTTTTGTAGTCAATATATATATTTGTGCTAATTTATTTGTTAATCTATTTTAATTAGTAGTATTAAAATATCTAAAAATATTTAAGGTAAATATTTTTGAAAATCTTAAATCAATAAATAAAAACGCTTGACTGCCAACAATTAATTATTTATATATTTACCACAAGCAACTGGTTGGCAAAATACTTGTTATTTTACCCGGTCATCACAGGAAAACAATTTTTCAATTAAATAACTTTTTTTTTTTTTTTTTTTGAATCAACATGATTGAAAAATTAGCACTTTTTATTTCTCAATAAGAGAGTTTAAAGTCATACAAAACAATTAGAAACAAAAAATTTAGCAAAAGTTTAAAAATCATTTAAATCCATACAAATTAAACAGAAAAGTGTAACAACAAAAGAGGAAAATAAAAAAATAAAAAAATAAAAATTAACACCAACACCAACACACGTTAACACTTTTTTATTTTGTAAAGAAATCTCCACTAAATTGTTTGGAAAAAGTTGAAGTGTGTGAGTGAAGATTGCCTCAAAATGAAATTGATATAAATTCGATAAAACTTTTAAATGGCTTAACAGTCGTTGAAGATCAGTGATATTGAAAAAATACATGAGATAAAATATTAAGAAAAAAATATTAAGAAAAAATCTATTTGATAGCAATCTATTTAATAAACGCGCGCGTTATGGTTCTGAGTGAAGAAATCAAGCAACTGAATTTGCAACATCCGCATGTGAATTTCAAAAAGCCAGAGCTTATTGAAAACCCTGTGGTAGAAACTAATTTACTTATAAATGACACTTCGAAACTTAAAGAACCCATTAAACTGCATCGCGATGTAGTGAAGTTGCAACTTGAAGAACAAGAATTCGTTGAGGCGCATGATAATAAGGCGGAAGAAAATGCCAAAAGTCGCAAAGACTCTGAAACCGCTCATATAATAGAAGAAATAATAGAGGGGATTTCTTTGCAGCAGCGACGCGGCACTTTAGTGCGCACCATATCGGCTGTTTTAAGGTAGACACAAAAACAAATATTTTAAATCTAAAACAAAAAATGTGCTGCTGATAAAAGTGGATTTTTGAAGATTAAAAGTAGAGGGAGGATGTTTTTAAATTAATTTGTTTCGAATTTGTAAAACATTATTTTACTGCTATCTAAGCAGACGCACAACTTGTCTTGGTTAATGAATTTATTTATTTATTTTATGGGTTAATGAATTTTATTTGAAAAAAAAAAAAATTGTTCCAACAATGGTAAACTCTTCAATTGATTGATAAAAAAAAAATAATAAACTCCAATGCCCAAAAAATCAGTGGCAGATAATGTGGCTTTTCAGTTTAACCTATGTTTAAGCCAGCTTGAAATAAGTATTCATTTTAAATTGGTTTCAAGAAGAATTTGAGGTGTGTTCATTTAATAATATTTTCTGTTAATATTTCTATTAACAACTTTGATATTGGTATCAGGTAGAAAAGTCCTGACTCGAATTTTTGTCAGTCACGTGTTTTTTTTTTGCAGATTTCAGCAGTAAATTAATATTTTTTATTGATTTGCTTTGTTTTGTTTTAGTTTATTTTGTAATGTCTGTGTAAAGTGGTAACTCGCTTTAATGTGTTCAAAGTGGAAATAGTTGGTTTCATCTAACCCGTTAATCAAATTTAAAAACCTATGAACTTAGACTAATCTTTATCTATTTAATATTTGAGTAATAATATCTAATTAATTTTTTGTTTTCAATTTTTTGCTAAAACAAAATATGATTCTCAAAAAAAAAAAAAAGCTTACAGAAGCGTTACTATTCCATAAGACCGTGAGTAATAATATTGGTTAAATATTTATTAATTATATTATTGTGTACGACTTCAATTTAGTTAAAACGAAATTCATTTTATTTTTGTTGTTGCCAAATATAATTAAATTATTATCATTATCATCAGTGAAGAGAAAACAGATAAAAAATAAAATAAAATGAAAAAAAATGTGTCTGCGTACATGTGTGTTTTTGGAGCAGTGAATAGTGTTTGTCTTAATATTTATGGTTTTAATATAAATTAGAATTTTTGACAAAACAACTAACTAAATACATGCATACATACCTGCTTAGCGTGTCCTCGTATGTATGTATAAGAGGACGGGGGAGGAAACAATTGAAATGAGAGCAAGTACTTGCGCAAAAAAAAGCTCAAATATAAAACTGCCTAAATATATACATACATAAATAATTATGCACATAAATTGCTGGGAACATTTAAGTTCCCAGCATAAAATAAATAAGTAATTATAATAAATAAGTAAGTAATTTGAATAATTAGAGATGTGCGGTGGACGAGAAAATGCCGTTATTCACGCATGAATCATGCGTGAACATGATTTGAAACTAAAATTTCTTAAGTGATTACCATTTTAATTCAGCCCACGAAGTTTCACGAAAAAGTTAAGGCGCTAATTTATTTATTTATTTTTTTTTTGCAAAAATACTTTCACACATTTTTCCTTCAATTATTTTCCAATACCATTTCATTTAGCTGAATGTCTGTACACTTTCCTGTATCAAGTTGTTTAGAAGGGAAATAAATGTAAACAAATCGTTGAGGGAAATAATTTCCAGAACAGTTTTAACCCAATAAGATATAGGTACATGTAATAGGTAAAGTTTCACGGGCTACTAGTCATAAAACCAGCCCCACTTGGGTCCTAAGAGGTCCTGTTGTGCCACAGTGCAAAACCAAATATTAAATCATTGATTATACATATGAGTATTATTTTTTTCACAACTTGACATTAAGTTGAAAATGAAGGGATTGCAAAGAGTGTATGAAACAATAGGAGGGCAGTAACTCTCTAGTTCATGTGCATTGCAAAAGAAAATAGTTAGAACTGTAATACATGAAGGTGTTTTCTAACATCAGGGCGGGTATTAAAAGTTAAGCAAAGCCGCGTAGTAGTGCGTTGTTTGCTGTCTGTGCTCACAAGCGATAGCAACCTAAGTTGATTCGGGGACAAAATCGAGTTATATGTATATACTATAACATCCATGTCTCTAACCCCCCGATTTTTGACTTGTCATTTAAATACAAAATTAGTAAATTTTCCTTAAAATTTAAGTTGGATTTAAAATAGCTTTCTGTTTTACAGGTAGTATCCTTAAACTCTTTGTAAATATGTATATACTGTTTAAAGTGTATTCTGTAAATAACATATAAAACAATAAAGAAATCAGAATAACAAAATTATTTTTGGTAATTAATTGTAATAAAAGTACGGCAGCAGAATGTAAGTGGCAAAAAATGATCGATAACTCAATAACAAACAGCTGTTTAAACAAATTTGGAAGCAAGTGAAATTGTGATAAATTGTCTTGCAAAAATTATTAAATTGAGTAGCAAAAGTGATAAAAGGACTCCCAATTTCACTGCCACAGAAGTTGATTACCTTCTGGAAATAATAAAAATCAAATTATGAAAAAAAAAAAAATTTGCAATTTTCTTAATTTGCAGAGCAAAACCAAACTGTCAAAATCAATAGGCCGTTTAAGTTTGATTTAAATAGCAACTGTTTGACTCAATTTTGTATTTAAATCAAATTTAAATTGAAATGGCATTTAAAATCCAAGTCAAAAATTGGGAGTAACTTTGTTAAAAAGATACCATCAAAACGGGATCGAAATAATCCTTTACAATAGTCCTATATAATTCGCAATAAGTGCCAAAGTGCTCTAGAACACATGTTCTTATTAAATCTCATATGAGTTCTTTAATATGATTATCTTTAATTTATGAAAAAAACTCTTCTAAATTGTCCATTTTTTCAAAGCAATTGCTTAACATTGAAAACACGGTTTTATCAAGACCATGTTATCGCGATTGATGGTGAGTTTTTTTAGTTTTTCCTGCTTGAAAATACGTGATTAAAACAATTTTGTTCGTAAATGTGCGTGACGTGAGGCCAAAAAAAAAAAAAATCATTGCATTGTGTGTGAAAATGCGTGAGGAAAATTATTCTCATCCACGTACGATCGTGAGCCAAAAATGCTCACGGGCACATCTCTATTTGAGTCATAAGAAATATTTAAAAGCTGTGATGTT
The DNA here is from genome assembly GCA_963662145.1 of Sturmia bella. Lineage (NCBI taxonomy): Eukaryota > Metazoa > Arthropoda > Insecta > Diptera > Tachinidae > Sturmia > Sturmia bella. Next base: position 22,645,725 of record OY759172.1, read on the forward strand.
TGAAGATTTTGAAAAGTTAGGTTATTTTTGTCACATCAAATTATTTGCTTTTCGCCGCTACTCATTTCATATCTTTTTATGTACGAGGGTTGCCTTTTATGTTGCCTTTTATGCTAGTTTTACTCATATGGTTGAGCGCCTCGATGGATGACTTGGTAGAGTGTCCTGCTAAGAGTCTCCGAGGTTGCAGGTTCGATTCCTGCCGAAGGCTTTGGGTGTTTCTGCAGACAAGCCAAAAAAAAGTTTCGCAGTTTTGTGTTTGTTATTAAAAAAAACAAGTAAGAGTGCTATATTCGGCTGGGCCGAATCTTAAATACCCTTCACAATGGTACATACATTCTGATTGATTTTTGGTGCGAAAAGTTGTTTTATTTGGATTTTAAAGCCGATTTCTTGAAATATCGGGAGACGCTATATCTGGGGTATATATGGGCCGATTTTTTCTGAATTTCAATATCAGATCCACTACCGGGATTTAACACAGGCTGCAAAACTTTTATTAAAATAATTCTTAATATGCTCAAGTTCAACCACTAGGTGACACCAATTCTTTTTAATATCAATGAAATAAAGAAAAGCAAAATGTATTTCTTAATTATTTATCAGTTAACTTTATAGTAAAATTTATTTAACAAAAAATTGCATATAATTGCATTATTTTTGAATTATAATGCTAAACATTGCCATTAAGTGTGATTTTCTTTTCAATTTACTTACGTATGTGGGTACATGCATACGTATGTATGTATCTATAATAGAAAACTCTAAAATAAATTCTTTATTATTGAATATTTTCAGTGTGTTCCATAAAACAATGATTATATACATACATATATACATACATACATATTTACATTGCTTGCTTTTACAAAATTATTTTTTTTCTTGTGCACGTTGTTGATGATCTATTGCGTATCATCATACACATGTGTGTGTGTATGTACATATGTAAGTACGTAGGGAAACCCAAAATGATTTTTTGTGTGAATGAATTTGAAGACGCAATTGTTTAAAAGAATTTCATTGCGTACCCTTTTTTCAACAATTCTTTATATCACTTTATATACAAAAAAATTGTTTATGCTAACATACTTGCATGCATACATACATATGTAGATACATACATACCTACATACATACAAATGTATCTACATACATACATACATACATACATACATTCATACATGATCGCAAATATTTTCGAATTTTGCTTTTAAACATTATATACATATGTATGTATGTACCATTATGATCGATTTTTGGTACCAAAAGTTGGGTGCATATGGGCCGATGTCCAAAAATTTTCTAATTTTGCCCCTAAACAGCCTGTATGTACCATTCCGACAAATTTTTAGTGCAAAAAACTGTTTCGTTTAGCTTCCAGGCCCGACTTCTTGAGATATCGGGAGGCGCTATATCTCGAACATATATGGGCCGATGACAAAACGATTTCCAGTTTTGCTTCTGACTAACCTATATGTATCATTCTGATTGATTTTTGGTGCCAAAAGTTGTTTTATTTAGCTTATAGAGCCGATTTCTTGAAAAATCGGGAGACGCTATATCTCAGGTATATATAGACCGATTACAGACATTTTCAAATTTTGCTTTTAAACACCTTATATGTACCATTCTGATCGATTTTTGGTACCAAAAGTTGTTTTATTTGGCTTTTAGAGCCGACTTCTTGAGAAAACTTGAGGCGCTATATCTCGAGTGTATATGGGCCGATGTCCAAAATGTTCCACGTTTGCCTCTAAATAGTCTATGTGTACCATTCTGATTGATTTTTAGTGCCAAAAATTGCTTTATTTGGCTTAACGAGCGGATTTCTTGAAAAATCAGGAGTCGCTATATCTCAGATATATATGGACCGATTTCAAAAATTTTCCAATTTTGCTTTTAAACACCTTATATGTTCCATTCTAATCGATTTTTGATACCAAAAGTTGTTTTATTTGGCTTTTAGAGCCGACTTCTTGAGAAAACGGGAGGCGCTATATCTCGAGTGTATATGGGCCGATGTGGAAAAATTTTCCACTTTTGCCTCTAAATAGCCTATATATACCATTCTGATTGATCTTCGGTGCCAAAAGTTGTCTTATTTGGCTTATAAAGCCGATTTCTTTAAAAATCGGGAGACGCTATATCTCGGATATATATGGGCCGATTTCAAAAATTCCTTCTTTTCTAGGATTTAATGGGCACTAAAAATGATATGGTTTAGTTTTTAAGACAAAATTTTTTTTCAAAAATCTGAATACAAAAATTGCACAAAATACCCCTCAAAACCCGGTTTTTTGAATATATCTCGGCTATCCGTGGACCTATCTTACTGAATTTCAATAGCAGACCCACTACCGGGGTTTCACACGTTTTAGCGAAAGAATGAGGTTTCTATCTCAAACCGTTTTCTCAGAAACGGTATTTCAACGACTACAGACGGACAGACGGACAGACGGACAGACGGACAGACGGACAGACGGACCGACGGACAGACGGACAGACGGACAGACGGACATCGCTCAATCGTAATCGCTATTGATGCTGATCCAGAATATATATACTTTATGGGGTCTTAGATGGATATTTCAATGCGTTACAAACGGAATCACAAACTTATATATACCCTTACACATTTATGTGAAGGGTATAAAAACATATACATGCCGAATCAACATATTGTCTAAACTAAGCTTTAGGCCTGTTTGTTTACTCCACTTTGGGATTTCGCGGCAATTCTATGTGGACGTAAGCGTTCTCGTATTTAACATTTTTGTAACCCACCACTTAAAATTATTTATCGATAATGTTGAGAGTAGAGGTATCATCTGTTATCAAACACAGCTGATTTTTCTCCCATGACGTATGAAAAGCATGGAAGCGCTTGACGCGTGCTGTGTAACTTCACTTTGAGTGGTGCCCCCCTCATGTGTGCTTTAGGCCCCATTATTGTGTCAATAATAACAACAACAAAATTACTATCTAACCTAAAACCTTTTATACCTTTGAAAATTCTTCGGGAACTTTTGTTTTCTCCTCAAACTCTTCTTTTATACAATATTTTAAATTTAAACTCAAAACGTGCCAGACATTTTCATTAAAAATAAACTGCATGTGTTCAAAAGCAATTTTTGCCAATAACAGTCTTTTACTTAGCAAATATTTCTAATAATTTTGATCTCTTTTTGCAAAAAAAAAAAAAAAAAATGAAATGTTTAATTGAGTAAATTAAATGATGTTTTTATCAAGGTCTTAAAAAAAATTTCCAGGATTTGTTTTTCTGATAGCAAGTGGTGTCACCAGTACTAATTGGTTTCGCAGCCACAAAATTGCATGACTTTTTCTTTTAGTTATTCTTTGATTTTGGCGCCCAACTATTTTTAAAAATAAAATTCTATTAAAACAAATTGATTTGCGAATTTTCAAGAGGCAATTGATTTCAATTAACTGAGATTTGCAACACTATACAAAATAATTGATGGACTGTAGTTGAGGCAGTTTTCGCAGAAACTCGCTAAGAAACGGTTGTGTTGTGTAAAACAGCTCCTTTCAGATATACAGCAGCTTTGGAGGATCTTAAAAAAAAAAATTTTAATAAATAAATTACTTGCTGAATAGAAATTTAGTGTCCTTTTTAATACTGGAAATGTTTGATCACTACTGTCTAAGATGTTTGCCAATAGTGAACCGGTAAATGAAGTGTTAAATTTATTCGCAAGGGTGCTGAAAAGAAAAGCTTTAATGCCAATTTTTTTCTTTGTGCTTTTACTGTGTGCTTAACAATTTGCACATACAGTAAGCAACATTGGCTGAAATCGATCCACAAGCAACGCGACCACTACTTTTGTGTTTTAACGCTTATTTTAGGCAAAAACATGCATATAAAAAACTAAAAATTTATATGCATTCATATGGTTGCAACAACGAAAAACATGGCTACAACAATAAAAACTAGCACGAAAACTTGAAATTTTTAAATTTCAAAAGAGCATATTTTGAGGTTATGTTGGCTCAATGAGCAAATATCAAGTTTATAGTAAACAATTACTTGATCTTACAAAATTTGAGCAGAAGAAAATACAAATTTGTTCTAAATGTTGTTTATCAACTGAATGTTGGTGCGAGAATATGAAATATATTTCAATTAACAAAAAAAAAAAAAAAACCCAGTTATTTATTTGCTTTAGGAGCCAATTGAAATGTATTAATTCAGGTCCAAAAATGAAAATTTTCAAAAAATATTTCAGCTGTCTATATGCCGACGACATATTTTGAGAAGGTTCATTTTGGGACCTGAATTAATACATTTCAATTGGCTCTTAAAGCAAATAAATAATTAAGTTCATATTTGAATATTCAAAAACTTTTACTTTTTGATACTTTCAAAAATACAAATCGTAGTAACCAATGGTGACTCGTTGTATAGAAGGTTGCAAAGAAAAGTAGAAGTGTTGCAAAACGAAAAAAGAAATGTTTGCTGTGTTAAAAGGTTTGTTTGAACATTTCTGATTCTCATTCTGTTCATGGGAATTATGGAACAAGTAGTTAAGTTTCAAACAAACTTTTAAGAATTTTTCAAGTCTACTGATGAGTTGATAAGCACCAACGAAATGTCGTCGGCATATAGGCAGCTGGAAAATATAGCTGTCAAGGGTGAATAAATCGGCGTTTTCATGCCTGTTCAATATTTTGTTTCTTTGCCGGAAACAAAAAAAAAAAAAAAAATCATTTTGTATTCCGCCCATCGTAAAACTAAGCGCATGCTTACGTTTTTTTTTTGCAGAGGGTGTATACCGAAAAAGTGTTGGAAGAGCTTACGAAGTAGGAGTGGCGCAATCCACTTTTTGCGAAATGCTCTCTAAAGTGTGGGACGCTTTAGAAAAGTCGCTGTGAAGAATGGATAAAATATCCATGAATAAAATTCCACTTATAAATATTTTTAATAGGAGGCCCAGCACTTTTTAGTTCTTCTGTAAGCGAATACCAAAAATGCGGCGACCACATCTTTAGAAACCTTCATAAAACCACATGCAATGGGTCGGTTATTTTGCGCCCTATTGAGAAGCATGTCATGTTGTACATTATTTATTGATTTATACTTAAAAATAGTTTTCATCTAACTTATATATCCATTAAAATGTAGCAACTACTCGCATTTTTTTTCGAGCTCCCCAAAGAAAATAAAATGAACAAATTAATTCCAAAAATGGGAAAAATGTCTTTGAAAAATCCATTCACGATAAGAGGAAATTTCGAATGGGAACACATTTTATGGGAAAAGTTATTCACGATCGCACTTTTGGAAAATGGGAAACAATTTTAGGGGACAATTTTTTCATGCTGTAAAATGGGTAAATGTGAAAAACAGTAGAAAATTTTAAAACTTTCTAATTTCTTTTATAATTTTTAGCAATATATTTGGTTCCATTTAGCATCTAAATTTGTTTTAATGGTGGCCCCACTGATCACAATTTTTTTCTTTGCCATTGTTGTTGTAGTAGAACGGTTATCTGCCTTGAATAGTTTGATGTGAACTTAACAATAACGTTTTTGAATAAGCTCTAACCTTTTTTCATAAGTCATCATTATGTTTTCTTAAACTACGGTCACATATGAACAAATATTTGCCCAACACATGTGACCACTATTTTTTTTTTTTTTTCAAACAAATACAGGTATACAAACAACTACAAATGGATATACATACATTCACCTGGATGCAACAACAAACAATAACGAAAATAGAAAACATAAAAAAACATAGAAACTTTAAATTTCCTCACAACATACATATATTAAAGTTATTTTGGCTTAACAATACAATACAAAACTTTAAGCAAATTTGTATTTACTCTTATCAAATCTTTGTGAGACCAAATCATTTTTCACAGTAAATTTTGTGTTGGAGCAATCCTAACCTCAAACAAATGTGCTCTTTTCAAATTTAAAGATTTACCGTCTAATTCATAAAAATTATAATGGGATTATAAAGCTCTGATTTGACAGATTTTCCATACAAATATGTCAAATAACAGTCTTATAAGCCTGTTATAATTTTTATGAATTAGGGGGTTAAAATTTTTTTTTGTGATTTGTTTTGAGTTGGTGCTTGTTGTTGCGTCTAAGAGAATGTTTGTGCATTTTTAATTATTTATATGCTTGGAGTTGGCCCAAACAAGGGCCACCAAGGGAGTTGTGGTCACGTTATGTGTGTGCTTATTTTTGCCCATATGATGGTACTTACTATATATTGTTTTTCAAAGTAGAGTTTTGAAACTTCTTATTTAAGTTTTCTCTGTGTGTAATTATTGGCATGTTCTAACGTTCTTTTGCTTTTCACCACGTCTCTATTTTGAATAATTTCTTATGAAAAATTGTTTTACTTCTTTATCATTTAGCCACCGCGAGCAGGAGCAACGCAATGCCGAAGATGTTTTATTCGATATGTTCTACCACGAGGAAACGGGATTTATTTCCATGGGCAAATTCTTGGCAGCTCTTAAGACCACCGGCATTAGACGCAGCGATCCACGTATCAAGGAGCTTATGGATAACCTAAAGAGAGTGCACAAATTGTCCAATTATGAATCGGGTTCCTCTGCAGAAACGCAAAATCTTAATCGGGAAACATTTAAGGCGTGAGTTTATTTTATTCGCTTACTACTGCTTGCTGTCATTAATGTTTTATTTTCACTGTTTGTTTTTTCAAAGTGTTGTGGCCCAGAATATAGTCTTAATAGCGAAGGCTTTTCGCCAGCAATTCGTCATACCCGATTTTGTGGGTTTCGTTAAGGATGTAGAGGAGATTTATTGGAAGTGCAAAAGTAATACAGCTGGCAAGGTGGCCGATTATATACCTCAACTGGCGCGCTATAGTCCCGATTCGTGGGGCGTTAGCATTTGTACTATTGATGGCCAACGTTATTCCATTGGCGATGTGGACGTACCCTTCACTTTGCAAAGTTGCAGGTAAATTTCTTTTTTAAGTTTTTACTTTCCTCGGCTGTTATCAAACACCAATTTGAGTAGACATAAAATATCAGGTTTGTGAATATAAAAAAAAAGGATCTTTATTTGCTCAAAAATCCTTTTCACACTTAAATTTCTCTTGGCTTCGTTCATTAATTGTAATAATTACAGTTTGGCCCCACCCTCTGCAAAGAAAGTGAATGAAAGAAAGCGTTAACAAACAGAAAAAATAGAATAAGTTTGATAAATGGCCGTTTTTGGCTCAATTATTACTCAGAAAAAAAGACCCCATCAACTTTTACAAAATTTCACCTTCCGCTTTAATTTTGTTTGAATTTCGCTTAAAATGTTATCGAAGCCATTCAAAGGCTAAGGCTAATGGCCCCAAGGTCTGTGCTAATTTTACTAATGAGCCACACATTTTACTTTATAATTTCTTTGGAACTTGTCTAGCAAACCGCTGACGTATGCCATCGCTTTGGAGAAGCTGGGTGCTCAAGTGGTGCACTCGTATGTGGGCCAGGAGCCAAGCGGACGGAATTTCAATGAATTAGTATTGGACTATAATAGTAAGATCATTTGTTTTTGTTTTTATTTTTGTTTGACGAGAAGTTCTTAATTTGTATGTTGTTGTTTTCTTTGCAGACAAACCCCATAATCCGATGATAAATGCCGGTGCCATTTTAACTTGTTCCTTAATACACGCCTTAATTAAGCCGGAAATGACTCAGGCGGAAAAGTTTGATTATGTCATGTCTTGGTTTAAGCGTTTGTCGGGCGGTGATAATATTAGTTTCAACAATGCAGTATTTTTGTCGGAGCGTGAAGCGGCCGATCGCAATTATGCCCTGGGATTTTATATGCGCGAAAATAAATGCTATCCCAAACGCACAAATCTAAAGGAATGCATGGATTTTTACTTCCAGGTACTAAGTTTTAAGCATAGCATAGAAAGTTCTTAAGCTGCGATAAATTTGTATCATTTTAATTTTTGAGGTTATGGCAAATTATTTTTAGTTTAAATTGTCAGCAGGTCTATATGCCGCCAACATGTCGCTGGTGCCAACCAACTCTTGAAAAGACTTGAAAACACTCATGAAAATATGTTCAAACCAAGTTACCTCGATACCAGGTAGCCTTACAAGCCCAGCTGACTACTGCTTTTAACTTGAAGTTTTCCTGAAAGTTCGAATATTCGAATATTATACATATACATAAGTTTAGATTAAAATAGTTAAATTAATTATTCAAGTTCTTGATCTTTGGTTTTTTACAAAAAATAATTTTTAACAATTATTTATTTATTTAGATTAAATATCCTATTTTATGATTTTTCATACATAAACATGTTTATGCATTAATTTTAATAATTGATTTCTTATTCCAGTGCTGTTCCATGGAAACCACCTGCGAGGCCATGTCCGTCATTGCCGCCACTTTGGCCAATGGCGGCATTTGTCCCACCACCGAAGAGAAGGTATTCCGACCAGAAGTTGTACGTGATGTTCTCTCCATTATGCATTCTTGTGGCACTTACGATTACTCGGGACAATTTGCCTTCAAAGTCGGCTTGCCTGCCAAGTCTGGCGTCAGCGGTGGCATTATGCTGGTCATACCCAATGTCATGGGCATTTTCACCTGGTCGCCACCGCTCGATCCATTGGGCAACTCTGTGCGTGGTGTACAATTTTGTGAAGAATTGGTCAGTGTCTTTAACTTTCATCGCTACGACAATTTGAAGCATGCCTCGAACAAAAAGGATCCACGCAAACATCGCTACGAAACGAAGGGACTGTCTATAGTGAATTTATTATTTTCGGCGGCCAGTGGAGATGTTACAGCTTTGCGCAGACATCGTTTGTCGGGCATGGACATCACATTGGCCGATTATGATGGTCGTACAGCATTGCATTTGGCTGCCTCAGAAGGCCATTTGGATTGTGTGAAATTTCTGTTGGAACAATGCCATGTGCCACACAATCCCAAAGATCGTTGGGGTAATATGCCAATCGATGAGGCTGAGAATTTCGGCCATTACACCATTGTCGAGTATTTGAAGCTGTGGGCTGAGAAGGCCGCAACAAATGAAGATGTTAAAACCGAGGCAATTGTCAAGAACACGGATGCTGATGAGGTAAGAGAGACAGAGAGAGAGAGAGAGAGAGAGAGAGAGAGAGAGAGAGAGAGAGAGAGAGAGAACGTTTGGAAACGAATTACAAGAGATATTATGTTTCGTTAGAACCAGATCAAAGGTGGCAATTTTAGTTTTACGATTTTTAAGTTTGCTGAAGATTTCAGAGCCGGGAGTAAGAAGGGAAAACTTTTTATTTTATTTTGGTCTACCATTCGTTTTGATTTCTATTAGCTAATATTTGACATTTCTTTTTATTCCTTGTTTCGGTTTGTGGCAGACACACTGCAATAGCTCTGTTTCTTTACTTTTTTTTTGGCAAAGTTCAGTAAAATGAGAGTAAACTATAATTTCTCTCAATAAGAGACAAAAATGCACAAAAGTACGGGAACACCAAAAACCACATTATAAATATTTTACCACAAAAGAAAATGTCAGGGTTCTGACAGCTCAATTTATAAAAAAAAAGAAAATATTTATGTATTTTATTTAATTTGTGCATTTCGATGGGAAAGTGTTTTCATTAAATTTATGTATACGTATTATGAATAAAAATTTCAATGAAATCTGTAACTTTCATGAACATTTCTTGCTCAGTTTCAAAGGAATGTGAAAGTTCATTTTAAAAATGCCGTCAAAGTGAAGTGTTGCAAGTATTATTATTTGAGAATAGAGTTGCCAAGACTACTACAAACATAAATTTATAGGGCAACAATCGAAAATAATTTTTATTGCTAAACTTTTATTAATTCATTTAATAATTATCATTATAAATATACTTCATTTCTGTTCTTTATTCATATTTGCTGTAAAAATGTTTTAAATATTTTTTAATGTACAAAATAATTTAAAATTCACATTTATTGGTCTATTGCAATCCTGAAAATTTGTATGTGCCGTGGAGTAGGCAACCGTGTTTACTACTTTGTCACTTTACTTTCAGTAAATAGCAAAAAATTACTTTCAGGAAAATTTTGCTTCAAGCTGTTTTGAAAGTCAGAAAATTGTGAGGGTGTTGATAAAAAACTGTGACTGTACTGCAACTTTCAGGCATTTACTTTCCCGTGTAAATGACGGGTAATATGTAGTACAAGAGTTTAAAATATAAATTGTAAATAAATAAAACAAAAAAGTGTTTATGTGCACTAGTTATAAGTAATAATAACAGTTTTGCATATTAGTTTTGATTATTTTGAGGACAACAAAAGCTAAAGAAAATACAAAAATAGCTGCATAAATTGTAGTGTGTAGACCAAAAAAAAAAAAAAAAAAAAAAAGTTCAAAAGAGAATTACCCAACTAAAATTGCCTTTTGCGATCTAGCACTTACCATGAGCCCTTTGCTTTTTATTTAAAATATTTCCTTTAACCTGCATTTGTTTTCTTCTCTTTAAGGAAATCATTACAAATGAAATCCATCCCGTTTATGATCGCAGCGCTACCGCCAGTCCCATGCCTTCAGAAACCAGCACCAGCAGTGGTCCCGACGACACCACACGTCCCGGTCTTTAAGCCACTTTCAAGTAATTACAAATAGAGATATAAACTCTCTGTCTCTCTCTCTCTCTCTTTAAAGGAGAAGAAGAGACATTTTTGAGAAAAGAGAATCTCTGCTTAAAATACTTTAAGTTGACAAATGCTTTTATATTTTATTCCTATTTTACCAAATTGAAAAAGAAAACATTGTTTTACATGTAATATTTTAAGTTAAAAATTGCAAAAAAAAAACTCTTTTAAACAGTTCTCGTATTGTTTTGCTACTTATGACAGGAACATTGTACTTATGAAGCATTCTCGAGCAACTAAAATATTGAAATTTATTTCCAAAACTCCAAAGATATTACAGCCAGTGTTGAATTATAAATACATACATACATATTTTAATAATCTTATATTTATGTTAATGAAATGACAATAATATTTATGAAACTTTAACTCTGAAAAAGGCATTATTTCTAAAATTTAAGCTCCCCATAAATATATACCTATAAAATCGTTTCTAATTGTAGTTCATAATAGATAAGCCGCATCATGATCATAAATATTTCCTCTTTTTACATTTCTGTTTCTCATCTAAAAGCTATAAATTCCATTTATTTTTTTTAACAATTTTCAACATCACAAAACACTTTTCTTTAACTCAAATACATTTTGGCGCGTTTTCTCAGCTTGTTGATCGGTAAATTATAGGATTTTAGTGGCTGCTTTATGCAGTAAGTTTTAATAATTGAAAACTTCAAATAAGAGTGTGGTTTTTAAATCAGCAAAAACTCATTTTTTTTTGTGGATTTCGAATTCAAACCGGCCGATAAAATCTTTAGTTTAAGCACCAATCAATCAGCTGTGAAAATGACCCTTAATTCATTTAAACTTAAAACTACCTGTGATTATTCAAAATTTTTTTTTAATTTTAGCAATTTAAAGCATACTTTACTAACCCCAATCTGCTATCCGAAGGGTTTTAACTATTCGAAAATTCCACTACCTAATATTTATTGGATAATACGAAATGTGGATGTGGGGCATTTACTTATAGGCTTTGTTTTGTATTAATGTTTTAAATATTATACACCATTTTATTATTATAAGTTTTGCCAACATTATAATTATTTCCAATTACACTCGTAGTATGATCACAATCACTGGCTTAGTACATATACATTTTCCACAATATTATCCAATTATATACATATTTATAAATAAGTTTCTTTTAAGAATACAGTATACATTCAGTCGAAGAATTAAATGTAATGCAAACATATGTATGTATATTTGTTTAACTATACACTTACATACATATGTATGTCTCTAATACAGACAGAAACGTATTTGAGTTAATTGAATAAAAAATTATAATTATTATTAAAACAAAAGAGTTTTTCTTAGGGTCATATTTTTTTTTACCCTGCTAGCAGTACTAAGAGGGCATTTACATCTACGCTTTAAACAGGTTATAAGTTGTTTATCATGATAAACTAGTTTGAGAAACTTGTTTATCCATATAAATTATAAACAAGTTTTTAACTAGTTTTTGAAGTAAGTTGGTTGATAATAACCAGTTTTTGTAAATGCGACTCTATTTTTTATACTTTCGTCTGGTAAGGCCAGGCGAATTTGGCATAGAAAGAGAAAACATAATAAAAAAGAAAATAGAACGGAAAAAAATATTAAAAAAAAAATTAGCGGTTCTCACTCGGTTGCACATTTGGTTAAAGTAGCAGATTTGATTAAAGTACTAGTGTTTACATCACTGCAACAACAAAATGTACTGAACTTTTATTTACAACGCTGTGATTAAAAAATTAAACAAAAAGCTTTAGTTAACATTGTAAAAAAATTACTGGGAATCACAGATATTCTGTGCTGTGAATCGTTTTGCCGGCAAAACTTAATTTTGTGTTGAGAAAATAAAGAATATGGAAAAAACAAATAAAAATATACTGGTGAAGAGAAAACGTGACAAAATTCACAACAAAAGGTGGACAGATAAAGAAATTCAGCAAGTTTTAGAATATTTGCAAGAACATGCAGACTTTGAGATAAGTAAGAAAGTCACTCGAGCTTTGTGGTAAAAATCGTAGTGAATATAGCAGAGTGGTAAAATTAGTATCAAGAGTGAAAACCGCTAATGTTAAAATTTCCACAATTCTTGGTGCTATTAAAATACATAACATTGAATCATGGATGATGAAAATAAGAGGTGCTTCCTTCCTTCCTTTTCCGCACCAAATAATTAATTTTACATTGAATTTTATTCCATCGGGATGAAAAATATATAAACATTTTTTTTCCTACAAAATCTATTTATTAGATTACTATTTTATTTTTGATATTGAATTTATTGTAAATTGTCAAATAAAATCAAGTAAACTGTCTAAAATGCTAGTGTAAATGGTATAGTTTATGAAACCAGCTTGTGATCATAAACTAGTTTAAGAATTACTAGTGTAAATGTACTATAAGGATATGCCCAGTGTTGCCAGTTTATTTATTTATTTATCCATCTAAGCCTATGGAATACAATATCCTTACAGGCTAATAATAACTTAATTACTAAATATATTAAATAATTCCTTATATTCTAATAACAATTTAATATCATAACGATATTATTGATGCTACTTAAAGTATTCAAGGCCCGTGGCAATGGCTCACGCATTGCATAATTAGTACCATGTCTAGAAACATAAAATAAATTACGGGATCTGAAAAACTTGCATGGCACAAAAATTTTTATTAACTTTAACAAGTATTCACAATCGATATGATCGTTTATCAAGTTACATATAAATTACAATAGTGGATTGCATAGTACGTCTTACAGAAAGTGGCTTCAAACCCAAAAGCAAACAACGAGCATTATATGAAATTGGCATTGACAAGGTTTGAAAATTACGAAGCGCATATTAAACAAATTTCTTTTGTACTCTTTCAATTCTATTTGTATGTACAGCGTAAATAGGGTTCCAAACAAACCAGCAATACTCTAATTTAGGGCGTACAAATGCTGTATACAAAATTCGTAAAGTAATGGGATCAGCAAAGTCTTGACAGTTTCTTCTTATAAAGTTTAGGGGGTTTCCCCCTGGATTAGGGTTTTTTTTTCGTTTAGGAATGAATTTGGGGTGTTAAATTCTTTCGGAGAGAACTTAGGGGGAAACAATTTATTTTTGCGGATTTTAATGCAGTGCATTGCAATATGAAAAGAATTTTCGGTAGACCTTCGTCGAAAGGTTTGGATGTTTGTAACTAAAAATATTATAAATTATGTTGATTTTCTTATATAAGAAATATAAACATTTTAGGAAAAAGATGCCGTAAATAATGATGATGAATTTTTTAAAGAAAACTTTCGAGTCAAACGACAACATTTTTCATTATTGGTGGCTTTTTTTTTCATTGGCTTGAAATTTGTGTCGTTTTTTTTTTCAAAATTTCAAGCAACATGTTCTCCATTTCAATTGACCATACGATGTGAACACCAGCTTTCTTTGGCACTGCAATAAAAATGAATTTATTTATAATTAATTGAAAACTATAACAAACTACATGTTCTGCTCATTTTTTTTTATGTTAAATTTGTTCTGTTTATTTTCTGAAATGTTATTTTGCTAGTGATGGTACAAAGGCAATCGATGTCTTGCAATTTCTTGTAGTGATGGCACTAAAAATATCGAAAGATGTAAGATGAAACAAAATGAGAAAGGATCATCTTCTGCTGATGTAGAAAGATATAGAATTTTCGCCCTGTATAATTTTTATAGGAAGATGTGAACATCTTTGCAAATTGATGAAAGAGGTGAGATCTTTTTTTTTTAACAAACACAAAGCTGAGAAGCTTTTGGCTTGTCTGCAGAAATACCCAAAGCCTGCGGTAGGAATCGAACCTACGACCTGGGGGACTCTTAGTAGGACACTCTACTAATTCAGCCATCGAGGCGCTCTACGTCAGTGTAAAAAGGCTGTTATTTACATACATTTATATTAAATTACTTTTTCAGGCTTAAGTTCAACCCTTGGTTTGTCACTATTTTAATTAATATCAATTAAGTAAAGAAAAGTAAAATTTAATAGCTAGTTGCTGGGTGGCTAAAGCGGCTGTGCCAAAATTCTGAAATTTGACACATCCAAAGTTCACAGGGTGCTGATGAAGGGTGTTTGCTAACCAGAAACAGCTGGTTGTCCACCTAGCTATTAAAATTTTACTTTTCTTTACTTAATTGATATTAATTAAAATAGTGACAAACCAAGGGTTGAACTTGAGCCTGAAAAAATAATTTAATATAAATGTATTACAATACAGAAGTTCGATGAAATTAAAATTTTCAGTAAAATGGGCTATTATTTATGTTTAAAATTGAAAGCGCAAAATGGATAACCCGTTACTGTGACACACAAAATTTGCTTATTATAGTATAATGTATGGTGGCTTTTTTTGCCACACATCTTTCTCTTGCTTGGCTTTTGTACAATGGATTACCGACCAGTTGTTTTACACCTGTTGAAATACAACAACAGTAATAGAGAACAGAGATGTTTTCATTTTGTAAAGTTTTGAGAGCCATTCTACAACATGGAAAAGAGCTAAATAAATGACTTCTTAAAAGAAGCTAAAAAAAGGAGCTAGGAGCCAAATTTGATTTTAGAAGCGACAAACCCAAAAAGAAAGCTAAATCTGGCTCCCAAAGAACTAAAATGGCCACACTGTTTGTGATAGAAATGTGAATTTTGGTGTTCCTGTACTTTTGTGCTCATTTGTGTAGTATTGAGAGAAACTCATGATTGCTCTCACTTTATCCAACTTTGCCCAAAAAGTACGGGAACAAATTTATTAATAATAAAGAGGTTGATGTCTGGGCTAGCACACAGCGGAAAGCTTTTCCAAGTTGCAATTCAAGTTATTCTTTTTTTGTTTGCTTTGGAAATAATTTAAATTTGCTTAACAGAGCTCCAAAAGTTAAAAAAAAAAAATTCGGCGAACTATTGCTAATGTTACGAGCTAAACAAGTACGAGTATTTGTGTACAAATATGAATAATCCCCCCTCCCCCTTCAACGAAACTTACTGCCCGTATTAAAGCAATCACATCCCATGGCTGTGACGAAAAGCTTCATTGACTTGGCGTAGTTTTACTACACTGTTTACAGATTGGCCGGCAGCAGACGATAGTCTGCTTAAAACTTTGTATCTACATATAAGTTTTTGAGGTTTTTTGAAATCACGAAGCAGTATAGAAACGTTGTGATACCCGGCAAGAACTAAAACAATTGAAGCGCGCAAGAAAAGAAAAGCATATGAAAAACATGCACAAACAATAAATTAAAAAAATTTGGAGACTATTTATGGAGAGTAATTGGAGTAATTTAATAATAGAAATTAATTAACTGAATTCATTTAGAACACAAAAAAAAAAAAAAATAAATGTGCGCTCTGAATGTTTTAATAAAAGAAAAAAATTGCTGTTTGTTTTTGCCGGTACAACGAACGAGCTTCACCGTTTTCTTGTTGGGGTAGGTTAGTGTTTGTATGCAGTTTTTCAGTATTTAGTGGTTGTAAGTTGCAAGTTTGCAGCAACAGCAGCAGCAGCAGCAGCAGCATCCACATCGGCCATTGCAGCTTCAGTAGATGGCAACACAATTCTGCTGCAACAAACGAACCAACAACATATAATTTTATATAATGAGTTGCTCATAATGACTTTGCTTGAGTTTTAAGGGTGTCAACGTATAGATACTGGCAATTTTTTTTCCAAAAAAAAAAAACATACAAAATTCATTGAATACGGGATTGCATTTGAAACTCCCCAGTGACAGGTTCACACGCACACACTTGCACACACGTTTGAGGAAACACTAAAGCACAAAGGCCACAAACAAGCAAACGAACAAATGGACAAACAAGCAGTGGGAAAACTTCAAACGGAAATAAAATAAAATATAAAAGTTCTAAAGTTAAAAGTGTAATTAGAAAGAGTGTCAAAGTTGACAATTACAAAAGAAAAGAAGAGTAGTGAACAACAAGCAGCGCAAACAAAAGAGAACCGTTAAAACATTAAAGTGTCGAGTGAGTGAATGAATGAAACGTTTAAGGCGTTAAAATCACTAAGTTTATGTATTAAAAAAATAGAAATTAAAATAAACAAAACAAACGTAATCCTTAGACTGCCAAAACATAACAACGAAAATTTATAGCATTTGTTAAAAAAAAAAAATAATAATTATTATATTTAAAGCCGCACACACCACAAATAAAAGTTGCCGCCCTTTTTTTTTCTTCTCAAACACCCACCCACCCACCGTTGACTTGTTTAGAGTCATTAAAATACTCCATCGTTAAGCCAATTTTAAGAGGGTAAGTTTTAGTTTTTCTATTCCTTTCCTTTCCATTCGTTTCGTTTCTTTTATGATCCCTTGGAGTAGTTGGCAGTCAGCGGGGGGAATGGTGTAATTATTTATAAATATTTTGAATTTCACCTTAAATCGTGCCAATACCCGTCATTAATGTATGCCAGCGTTGTCGTACAGAAAACTGTGTCTTTCGACTGTACATCCGCCAACTATAAATTTTTTTCTTTTTATTATTACATACATATGTACCTATTTTGTAGAGTGGTTTACTTTTGTTGTCGGTGTTGTTGTATTTTTTGCTAAATGAGTAGTTAAACGAATGTCCAGCAAATTTCCTGGGAATATGACATGTGTCAATGTAGTGGTGCGAACTTTTAAAACACACATCAACACAACGCAGAAAAACAAACAAACAAATCACTGCCCAGTGGTTTTGAAAAGTTCAAAATTAACGTATTCAACATTGATTGATGTAGCGAACAGAAAATAAAATTCAGCATCTATTGATACAATATCGAGTTTTCTTTGCCGTTACGAGTAATTTGTAAATTATTTTAGGATTTTATTAAATTATCATGCTTATTATGAATTCCGTCGGAGGCTCCGACGGAATTCCGACGTAAAAATGCTATCATGAATTCCGACGTAGCTACGAAATTTTCGAAATTCGGGAGATTGGTATTATGAATTCCGAATGAAACGTACTTTTAGCGTTTGTTTAGCAAAAATTTGTACGAACTCTTTTTACTGTCGGGAGAATACAAAAATTGTTAAAAATAAGAACAAACTGAATAGAAGTTCCTAAATTGAATAAAAACAATATTTAAGTAGTTATAAAATTATATTTCTTTAATAATTAATTGGTATATTTTAAACTATTTATTGGTTTTGTCCTGAATTGAAACAAAAAAGTAACACAAACTAACTGCTGATTTTATGTGTTGAAAAAATCGCTTCATATACACCATTGAAACATGTGATAGATTGTTTGAAAAATAATTAACCATATAAACAAACAAACTAAAAAAAAACTAAACAAAAAAAAACCGCCTTTTATGTATAGAATTAAATGTGTGTATAAAAAGTGGTACGAAAAAGTCTTTGCAGCATCTACATCTTTTGCAACACCATTCAGATTCGATTAGAAATCGATTTGTACAGATTTGTTCAGCCGGAAGTTTTTAATAAAACTAAATGAAAAATTGGAAAACACATACATATGTATGTGCATATCTTCATAATTTGTGATTTGTTTTAACAACTTACGCCTTGTAATCCAAATCAAGGGAATTCTGACCATTCCTCAACACTTTGCGCTCTATTCGCTAACAGCCTTTGTTCCTCTTCCTTCACTGAAAAGGCTGCAGCAATCGAATTCATTGTATTTCCTTTTTATTTGTTGAAAAATATTTTCTACAGTCCTTAGAATGCAAACAAAACAAACATCTGCTTTTCATTTAAAAAGTTGGTTCTACTAATTCGAACTTAGGTCAGAGGATGGCAACACTAACTTCGAATCCGTCGGAATTCATAATACCTTTTTGTACGAATTCGTGACGGAGATTTTCCATTACGAGTGATGTTCACTCCGAATTCATAATAAGGCTGTATAATTTAAATAAATATTTATTTTACTTCTTGCAACACCTTTACTTTAACGGGTGACCATTGGCAACCACGACTTGTATTCTCGAAAGTATCAAAAAGCAAAATTTTTTTTTGAATATTCAAAAAATAACTTAATTATTTATTCGCTATAAGAGCCAATTGAAATTTATTATTTTATGTTACTACCATCGGCGAAAACGGTAGTTAGTAGCAGGTCTAAAGATATGCCATAATGTTTTCTGTCTTTTTCAGCCGTCTCTATGCCGTGGACATTTCGTATAAAAAAAGTTTGTTTCAACATTTCTGATTCTCATTTTGTTCATGAGAATTTTGGAATAAGTAGTTGGGCTTTAAAGATTCTTTTTAGATTATTCGAATCTGCTGATGAGTTGTTTAGCAACAACGAAATGTCGTTGGCATACAGACGGCTGAAAAAGACACAAAACATTAAAGTCTATTTTTAGACCAAAAATAATAAATTTCAATTGGCTTTTATAGCGAATAATTAATTAAGTTCATTTTTGATTTTATTAAATTTATTTGGGATATGCAAAATATTTTGAAATATCGTATTCAGCCAGATCTCGATTGGCGAAGTCGTAGTTCGCCAACTGCCGGTGTCGCAGGCGTTTAAATAATTGTTTGGTACCACAAAAAATATTCGACAACTAATAATTTGTAATCGATAAAGTCTAAAAACAGTGTTGGGAAAACTAAAAAAAACTTTGCAGCACTGGTTGAAATTGACATATAAATACAGTTCCTGGGCGGTAATTTTCATTGTTGAAAAACATTTAGCGCCCCTGAAAAAATAATCAACCTGATCACGGTTGGCGTATTCGAGTAGAAAATGAGGTGTTTCTGAAAAATTTTATGAAATCTATGACCATCATCTAATATAGTACAATTTTCGGTATCGCGTAAGGCGATAAATATTGTTCACACTATTTTAAAAGTACAAACATAAAAGAAAGAAATAAAGTAGCATCCTCCTAAGCAAAGGAGAATGCGATGCGTAGCTTGATAAAATAAATTTGATTTCAAAGGCATGTATGTTTACCATGATTAGCAGCCAGGATTTGTAAGGCGTGAAAATTTTTTATTGCTTACATATGTGAAACGTATTCTTGATGGGTCCTTAATAGGGCAAAATGAAAAAAAACTGATGTAAACATTCGTGTACGTGTGATTTCTTTTTTAAACCAGCGTTACCACTTCGGCAAAGTGATCGTTCGAAATGTTTTTTTCAAAATGCCCACAAAATTACAAACAATTATTATTAAATAAAGAAAGAGCTTTTCGAAAAATTTCAAAAAACAATGTAATCAGAATAGAATAAACTATTTTAGAGATACATTTAGATCTGAAATTAATAGAAAAACGGTAGTTAGTAGCAGTTTTAACAATAGAAAACTGAATCATATTTAAAAAAACTTCTGCAGCTCCAGTTTCTTTTCAAAGAAAGAAGGACAAACAAACCTTTAAAAACATTAATGCAAATGAAATAACCAAATTATTATGAGAAAATTAAAATATTAAAACCATCATTGTAATGGCAACGCTGAAAGCTATAAAATTGCTTTGCATGTGTTAGTAATTAAGTTGTTAATGTGTTAGTTTCCATCAGCTGTGGCACCCATTTAAAGCTGATTCAACTTAAACCCAACTTTAATTTTGACTTTAGTTTAAAAAAAAAGTTTGCAGTATTTTTGGAAATTTAAGTTGTTTCTAAAAACAACCGACTTTTCTTTTTGAGCATAATACAGTCTTGGGCTGAACAATTTAGCTATCTGAAATTCTTTTCTGTTCAGAAATTTTGTCAAATGCGACCTCAATAGGCCGTTACTAAAAACAAAGCACATCTTTTGCGCTGTGTATTACAACTATTTCCAGAAGAAAAGCAGACATTTTATTTCCAAAATATTACTATTTAAATGTATTTGAGATGTTTATCGTGAAAGGGCCTGATATCATTTATTGTGAATTTATTTTAGCCAATGAAAATATTATTCGCTCTCTTCTTGTTTCATTAATCATTTTTTCTGCTGACTAAAACATTTTTCGTTAATGTTCCACTTTTATAATTGTTGTTATTATCATTTTATTACATCTTTTTTCTTTTTTGATTTTGGTTGAGAAAAAAAAAACAACATAAAATTCTGCATGTTAAAAGTGAAACGCAGCACTGAGTTTTTTTTCTTCAACGAGAGACACGTCCGACTAGTCAATGTATGTACATATGTACATGGGGTCAATAAACGAGACTTACAACAACATTAGAACAACAACAACAACTTAGCAAATTTAAAAATAATAAATAAATTTCGAACTTAATTATTTATTTGCTTTAAGAGCCAATTGAAATGTATTAATTCAGGTCCAAAAATTGACCTTTCAAATGTTTTCAGTCTTTTTCAGCTGTCTATATGCCGCCAATATTTCGTTGGTGCTATCAACTCATCAGTAGACTTGAAAAATTCTTAAAAGTTTGTTTGAAACTTAACTACTTATTCCATAATTACCATGAACAATATGAGAAACAGAAATGTCGGCGGCATATAGACAGCTGATAAAGCCAGAAAACATTTGAAAGGTCTATGTTGGCAACTGAATTAATATAAATAAATTTCTTTATTAATGTTTTCTGTCTCTTTCAGCCGTGAATATGCTGAGTTGATTAGCATCAACGAAATGTCGTCGTCATAAAGACGGCTGAAAGAGACAGAAAACATTAATAATGTCTATTTTTAGATCTAAAATAATACATTTCAATTGGCTCTTAGAGCAAATAAGTTATTAAGTTCATTTTTAGGGTTCCGTACTCATCAGAGTGAAACGGAACCCTATTACCTTCTACGTCGTCCCTCCGTCCGCCCGTCCGTCACAACGTCCATTCTCCGAAACGTTAAGAGCTAGAGAGCTGAAATTTTCACAGGATGTTGTTGTACCTTGCCGCCACAACAACAAATACTAAGAACAACAATAACTCGAAAACTACCAGGTGTCCCAATACAACGTAAAGTAAAAATTTGCCGAGGGACAACTGGTTCTACTATATAACCCACAAAGGAAGAAAGGATTGTCTCCCAAATTACAAACGCATTGGGACCGTATAAGGTGATTAAGAGGTTGAACGACGTTGTAAGAGACAGGCAGATGAAATGTGCATAATATATGAACTCACATATACCCTACAATAAAAAAAATGCTAAAAATAACAACAAGTCAAAAACTACCAGGTGTCCCTATACAACGTAAAGTAAAAATTAGCCGTTACTCTCGAACTGTGAGAGACAGAGGGATGAAATTGGCATAATATATGTATTCACATATGCTCCACAACAACAAATGCTGGCAACAACAACAACTCTAAGGCTACCAGGTGTCCCTTTACAACGTAAAGTAACTGTTAGCTGTAACTCTCGAACCGTAAGAGATAGAGAGCCGGAATTCGCCCGGTGCACGTATTCCCAGATGCCTGACAACAACAAATGACCACAACAACAAGAAGTCGAAAACTACTAGGTGTCCCCAAGGTGTACTTGACTGAATTTTTTATTAAATAAATTTTAGTTAGTGCTGACATATTCATGTCTATTCTGGAATTTTGCCTTCTTGAAGCGAATTTTAGTTTTTAGAGTTCTGTAAATTGAATTTGCATAGATGTTAGTGTTTCTTTAATGTCACAAACATATGTACATGTTTGGTACTTTGGTTCTGTTTCTCAAAAATTGCAAATATGTAAGTGATGGCGGTGATTCATTTTCCTAGAATACTTGCTGGCTGGGGCGCCTCCACGACGCTCATCAGCACCTAAATTGCCCTCGATGGTGAAGATAATAGCGGTACTCAGCGTTTGGTGCGTTTTTGGTTGCGACTATTTGCATTTGCAATTATATTGCAACTGATATTGAGCACCCTTTGTAACAACTTTGCAAATTTTATTGCACTCCAAATAACAGCTGATAAATTAATACACAATATTAAATTTTTCACGTTTTATTTTTTTTGGTAATTACTGCTGGCTCCATCTCTACAATTTTTTGTTTGCTTTGTTTTAAAATGTCAGCTGTTCGAGTGTCAGTGTTGCAAACGCAATACTCATGCGAAAAAAGCAACACGTAATTAGCGGTGCGTAAATGCAAAAATATTGCGAGTGCAACCTTGTATATTTTGTTGCTGGGTTGCAAAGAAAAAGCAACGATTTCTTGCATTCGCACTTACGCAAGACATTTGCACCAAATAATGAACTGCGCTCAGGTAAAGCAAAAACAAAATATACAGCATTCGATCATGAATTCGTTCGATCATGAATGCCAGAGTATGCACCTCATACACTTAAAACAAAGTAATCAATAAATGAATATCGCTTCAAATAAATAAACAATATCAACTTCCATCAAATAGATAATTCTTTATTGAAAAATCAAAGTTGGAACAAGCGTGTTTCTCCAAACACTTGTCGGAGAAAAACCTAAAAAGATTTTAGCTAAAGTTGGCAACAACTTCTTTTGTTTTATTTTCGGTTTGCTACCGATAAGGAAATTGTAATGTTTTTTTTTATTTTGAAAATATTTTGGCTTGTTTTTTAACTAATAAGCACATTAGCCAAAGTAGAAATAAAGAGCAACTGCTGGAGGGCGGGCTGGCAGCAGTTGGGGGGGAACACGCGCAGCTTAATATACGATTAAGCAAACAAAATTTAAAACTAAACCAAGCAATTGTATTGAAAGCAAACAAAGAAACGTAACATTTTTCGTTTTGGCTTGTTGCATTTTGTTCAAGAAAATAAATTAAAATGTATGTACATGCTACATACATATATTGTATATTTCTTATGACCAACTTACGAAAGTATTGATTATTGACTTGTTATGGCAGTGCTCTACTACTGGTCTTCATTGCCAAAAACGTAACCAATGTGCGAATGTATTTCTTTGCGCTTTTTCAATTTTTATTTGTGACTTAAAGTACTCATTCACATGTTTCTTTCGCGTGTCAATTGAGCATAACTTTTTGTTTTTGTTGCTGTTTTTGCTTTCGCTTCGCTTCTCTTCTCCTCAACTCCATTTACATTCAAGATTGGTATTTTTAATAAAATTTAATTATACAATAATTACTATAAAAGAAAAGAAAAGAAAAAAAAAAGCAGCAAAAAGCAAACGAATTGAATTGCGGCAAAAATATAACAGCCAACAAAGTCTTGGCATTTAAAGGATATGTATAAAAATGAATGTTTTTCATTAAACTTTTATGGCCCTGAAAAGGGGAGCGTTTGCTTAATAACTTTTTTGTTCTAAATTTTTATTCAAATCAATTGCATTTTGCAATGCACTCTAATGAGTTGAAAAAGGTAACAAAGAAATCCTATTGCATGGACTTAAGTCCGGCTTTGCTTCCTTAGAGTAGACATGCATTTTTTTTTGCTGGATTGTAGCGATCAAAATCGTTTTTAAAGAAGACAAGTAAAGTATATTTAACATAAAACCTTAGAGCTAAAACTGTAAGTTAACAAAACTCTTCTGTGATCTAATTGCAGTTTAAAATTAGCTGTAGCAAGTGAATGAATCATTTATTATTGGTTGTTTTTCGAAACAGATATTTGGCAACGTTGCAAAAATGTGAAACAGCTGATGTCTTGCACTGTTTGAAGCAAGGCGAATCAAGTACAGGTGGTCGCAATTCAATTCGCTTCAACATTTTCTCTCGAGACGTCACAAGTTTTGTTGTCGTTTTCTATCGGCTTTGACAACTCAGAATATAAATTCGTGGAAAAATGCTGAAGCGAATTAGTATGCGGGCACCTGTAATGGATTCGCCTTGGTTTGAAGGAACACAACTGGGAAAAACGACGAATTTCGCCCAACACGACGAATACGCCGGTTAAAATTCGCTGTGTAAATTCGTCGTATGAAGCACAATAACGACGAAAAACAAAAAAATCTGTTATAATTGATAAAGTTTTATTTATTGTTTGTTCAAAGATAAAAAAAAATTAAATGAATCAAAGAATTTCAAATTTTGTAAAAATAATTCAAATAATGAACATCATGTTCATTATGGTAAAAGCCTTTTTGCTTGTACGTAAACATTATAGTTTCACTTGTATCCATTTTCTCAGTTTTTTTAATTTTATCTTATGTCAGTTGAACAGCTGATGGGGTGACCATATTAAAAAAATTGGTTGCTAAACAATATAGCATTACCAAAAACAAAAAATTAAACACTACAAACATGTTTTATAATCTAATATGTTGGCTTTTTATTTTAAATATAAAAAATGATAAAGCTTAGCACTTAAAATAAAAACTATTAAAGTAAAAATTAACTGTTTTTACTAAAACACTTGAAAACTGAAACCAAAATGGCCACATGGTACTGATTTGTTCGTCGCGTCATTCGCCGGCGTAAGAAATAGAAATAAATCTATTTCAACGAATTTCGACCGACGCTGTGACTGAGTGCATTTTCATATACACCAATCAAGGCGAATCCATTGCAGGTGCCCGCATACCAATTTGCTTCAACATTTTTACACGATTTTATATTCTGAGTTGCCAAAGCCGATAGAAAACGACAACAAAACTTGTGACGTCCCGAGAGAAAATGTTGAAGCGAATTGAATTGCGACCACCTATACTTGATTCGCCTTGACACCAATGTGTTTTATTTTTGACAGCGAATATTAGCGGCGAAAAATTCGTCTTTCGTCTCAATTGTGTTCATAGCCTTAAGCTTAAACAGTGAATTTCCTTCGTTTAAATGTGGTTTAAGTTTCTCTGATTTATAGATTTTCTAGTCTAAAAGTAAATCAAACCGAACTTGAAGATAAACTTGTACTGTTTTTTTGAGCATAAGTGTTTGTTTTTCATTGAATCCACGAACCGTTTTCATTTGAGCGTAAAATAGTAACAATATAAATTTTATAACCATGTGTGAGTTAATACAACGTTCGAAACGTGCGAAATTCTAGTAGTTTTGCATCAACAACGCTTTTATGACATGCATTTCATGCAATCACATTTTTCAATTGAAGCGTAGCATTTGCAAGTGTTCTATAAACATAAACATTGTCTCAATTTCATCGTTTGGCACTGATTAGATGTAAGGCATGTTTTTCGCACAATCTAGTACCCAAGTAGGTTTCAGTTTGTGTGCGATATCTCGTCATTATTAGCAGGAGCCGAACTGTGGCACTCGTGACCGAATGACTTCATTAGCGATTACTGTATGTTTGTTGCTTAGATTGTGTTTGTTTCACAACTTTTTTACTCGATAGCTCATTCGATCACGAATGACGGAATTTCGCCCCAGATTTGCTGTGAAATCGTGTATGTATTAATCTTTTCGTGGTTGGAAAGGTGTAGTATTACTTAATTTCCGTTTTATATTTATTTGCTGAATCAAAGTATCTAAACGAATGCGCTTTAATCGGCAACTACTTTGTTAACACATGGCCACATCTATTTTCAAATATTCTTGTGATAGACGAACTCTCGTGCAACGACATGTTTGCATATAAATTTATGTTGATTTTGTTATAATGAGTTTACAAATGTATGTACGTACATATTGGCAAAATTATCGAACACCAGCAGCAGTCAAGTCAAATTATCTGCTTTCGTTACACAAAATCACAAATAAACAAAATCAGGCATAAAACGAATCATAACAAAAATACTGGGAAACATTGTGGGAGTACAAGCAGATACATTTCAAATTATAAAAACACATGTAAATACCCTTACCCAATTGGCCAGGCAGACGGCCAAGGTGTTATCTTTGGCTACTTCTGAAAGTCGATGCAGTTTTTATTGCCAAATATACAATAATGGTATGCATTCTCGGAAAATGAGTGCAAGCAAAGTGCTCAATAATTGCATGTTGAATATAGTAATTTATAAACTCTCATTTAATTTTTTTATGGAAGGCAATAGAGTGCCTCTCTGCTGTATTACTAGCATTTGGAAATTTTTCCTATGAAAGTGACAGAAAACCTTGGTGAATTGACATAAACGAAAAATATATTTTCGCGTACAACTTATTTGTAATTTACACGCATCTCAAACCAGCGAGAAATATCTGACAATCGACTTTTTTTTTTTGTATGGAGGTCATATAAAAGCTATGCTAAAAATATTTAGAGTGATTTCCACTCCATTTTTATTTGAGAAATGTTTGGACAGCTCCTGTGGGAAACTTCTTACCAAATTTTATTTCCAATGAGCTATTTCGAAAAAACTCGATGAATAGATAACATGGTTTAGAACAGGAGAGATATTGAAAAGCTGTTTGAAGCATTCAATTATTTGCTGATGCCGTTTGATATAGATTTCCTAACTATTCCACAGTTTCTTAAGAAAAATTTGTTGATGCGAGACTTGAGAAACCAAGAAAACACTCTTCAGTTGCTGCTGTTGGATTGACTAGAATAAAAATTTATGAAAAGTTAAGCTTTAACACGATTTGTGTACTCGATTTTCCTGCAGAAATCGAAACTACTCCTTACACGCCTATAAAGAGTACTCCACAAGGGACCAGAACTAATCCAAAAGTAATCGAAATAGATAAGAAAAACATGATCCATTGTAAGAGAGGGCCATGTAATCCAGAAAAAAAACATTACGTCAGAGTAAATCAAAAACAAGTCCAAGTAATTACTCCGCGCGTTATTAATACAGGGTTAGGTTAGGTTAGGTTGAATGGAGGGGTTCGTCTACCCATGTCTTGCGACATACACCTAAGCCAATATAGGCTTGTTGTGCGCTCCGTGGATTTAACCGTGAGCCAGTTTGACTTATAGGTCTATAGGAACTCTGTGTCATTCACAAAGTTCCTTAGTTTCTTCCAGCATACGCCCCGTAATTGGGTTATGTCTGGTAAGGTGTCTTTCCCAAAATATAGGGATCGTATTTGTGAGAAGGCGGGGCACTGGCATAAATAGTGCTCCAATGTTAACACAGGGTTAGTCTTGAAATTACTTTATGTAACAACTCCATGAACATGTGGTAACATGGTAATCAGGTGTTGCGAGTAATGCCAAATAATGCCATGGTCGATGTTTGCATTACATCGGACCATGTTGTAACTACTCCTTTTTACTCAAAACGGATCATGTACTCCATTAAATTCTGCAGGGTTTTCATACGTTTCATATTGTTCGAACTTTGAATAATCTCGGCGGTGTATTGAACAAACCTGGTCAACTGGGTAAACAAATACACATATAAGTACATACATACGTGTGTTAAAACTTCTTTTTTAATATTAAAGAGCATATTTTATGATGTTGCAAACAAATTTACAAGTTAAATAGAGACTGATGATGATGATGATGATGATGATAATGCAGGCACTTGGATTTATTCAAAAAACTTACAGACTCAATGCATAATGGGAACGTTAAATAGGACAGGGGCGGTAGCAAACAGAGTTAAAGGGGCGACAGCAAGTTGGCACGTGTTTTCATATCTGAGAGTGGTCTTGAGTAGAAGTCAGCCGTCAGCTGATCTCTGTAATTATGAAAAGGACTATTATAAATAGGCCACAGAATTGTCTTGGCAAATGTATTTTCATCATTTGAACCCCACCTCTGCTTTATCAATTTCGGATCCAGCAAGCATGTCTTTCTCTGTATTATGGACAGTTTCTATAAAGTACTTTACAGAGCACGCACAGTCAGACAACCCTTTATAATCAGTTGCCTTGCAAACAATTCTTAAACATTTAAAACATTTTTTAATGTTGGAACATCAGCTTTTGAAAAAGGAAACGTTTAAAAAATGCTCTCAAAGCAGAACTTTGCCAGAATACAGAGATGGTTTTCTTTTTTTTTTTTTTTTTGTTAACTTTGTTTATTCACAAAAATTTGAAGAAAAAAAAAACATCTGTACAAAAATTCTTTTTGTATAGAAACTGGAAAAGTTCAGCAATAGATTTTGTTTACAAAGTTCTTGTTTTATTTCGCCAATTTTTTATTTTATTTTTCAGACTGCAATTTCCACGCTCATCTCACAAATCGAAAGTAACTGAAATCAAGCAATCAAAATTTATTGCTTTCAAATGGATACCAATTCAGTGAGTCCGTTGCCTGATGCTCCTTTGGCCATGATGGAGAACGAGAAAACCCCACCGGGCACCCCCTCAACCGCCAATGACATGCCACCGCCACCCGATGAAAAGTAAGTAACAGAAATTGTTTTGCTTAAATTGAAGTACATACATATTTTAAAATAAATTCAATTTCCTTTCTTTTTAATTCCACATGCACACTGTGCAGTCAGTCGTTTAACCCAAATCACTTTTAAATCGTTTTCCTCTTGCGCAGCAAATCGCATCTTTTTGTTTTCCACAATTTCATAAACAATATGACAACAATTTTTAAATTGTCAAATCATTTAAATTGTGTATAAAAGAGTTTTTAGTCTGGGATTTATAAGAGCTTTAACTTTCAGTTAGTCTGTCTGGCTGTCTGTCAGTCACTCAGTCAGTTTGTTTGCATTTGTTGAGGCTGTTGAAAATTTGCACCTAAATAAATGCCAGCAAAAAGTATTTTATCAGAACTTTGAAGTTCTTTTGTTTCTTTTCTGCTCGTTTATCTCTGTGGAAGCAAGACACTAGTTTATTTAAAAATTGCTTTATGAGTTGATAAAAAAAGATAAAACTAAAGATTCTTTAAACAGATTTAAATAATTGTGATGTGTGAATTATCTTATCTGTTTTGCAACCTTCCAAAGAATAATTTCGAAAAGAGAAAAATTATTTCATCAAAATACTTGTCTTGCAGAGACACTTGCTTATACACTGAGAAAGATGATTCTTAAGCCAAGTTAAATGAAGTTTAAAGTCCAAAAATTCAGTTACAGCTAAAACTCTAGTATAACAAAACTTTTCTCTGACTTAATTGGAGCTTAAGCTTGACTGCAAAAAATCAGTGAACCATTTATTATTGATTATTTTTTAGTAATAGAAATTCAGCAACGTTACAAAAAGTGACAAACAGCTGATGTTTTGCACCGTTTAATGATTAATTTGAATTTTCCTCATTTAAATGTGGTACTTGAATCTTGACTTAAATAACCCTGACTTAAAGATTTACTAGTTTAAACGTGAATTAAGCTCCAAGATGTAACTGCACAGATGTTTTGGGCATAATTCCCTAGCACGATCGAGGCACTCTGCAGTTCTTTTCCCCCAGAATGCTGGGCATGGTTTGTGAACTTTTGATCACAGCGCACTGGTTTTTGTGATGTGTAATCGTAATAGGTGAATGCGTGCTTTCTTTATTGGCTTATTTTTGAAAAAAATATTCCATATTTATTAAACATTTATTTGGTAAATTGATAAATAGATATTTGCCACATGAGGTCTTAATAAACACGATGTATGTATTTATTTTTAAAAATAAGTCCGCCTAAGTAAACATTTGTATATTTTGACTTAGTGTGTTGTCTTTTTGTTTTGTATCTAGTCAACGTTTTGGACTATTGAAGAGGTTGCGTTAAACGTTGTTAACGTCCTCCAGGACTCTTCTCTATTTACCCATGTCTGGGTCCGTCATTTTCCTCGTTCCGCTGGACTGCGTAGAGATCCGGTTTCTTTGAATGTTGGATATATTCTACG
Source organism: Sturmia bella (assembly GCA_963662145.1). Classification (NCBI taxonomy): domain Eukaryota; kingdom Metazoa; phylum Arthropoda; class Insecta; order Diptera; family Tachinidae; genus Sturmia; species Sturmia bella. The sequence continues at coordinate 22,675,904 of OY759172.1, forward strand.
TAACTTTTCACTGTGTTCCAGTTCAGTTTCATTGCGTATCATTTTGTTGATTATATCATCGGATGTGAAGTCACCAATCTGATAACTCAGCTCATTTCTCTCGTTCTGCCACCTCAGACAGCTAAAGAAAGTGTGTTCTGCATCATCGGCCATCTCATCACAATAAATGCAGCAGGCGCTATGGGCCTTGCCCACTCGGTGCAGGTACTTCCGGAAGTAGCCGTGACCTGAAAGGAACTGGGTAAGAAGTTAGTTACTTCCCCGAATGATCGCTGTATCCAGCCCTCAATCTTAGGGATAAGTTTTGCCGTCCATTTACAATATTCTTCCATGCACCACCTGCTCTGCCATCTTTTTATGGTTTGCTGCGATAAAACATTTATTTGGTGCCAGTTTTCTTCAGATTCCAGGCCTTCTTGCGCATTTACATTTATTTGGCGCCAGTTTTCTTCAGATTCCAGGCCTCCTTGCGCTCTCGCGCCAAGAGCTCCACAGGTATCACTCCGCTTATTACTAAAACAGCTGCCCCTGAGTTCTTCTTATTGCAGGGAAAATGTTACTTTTCTGGCTTGAAATGTATAAAACCTTTAGTTCCTTCCTTCCAAACACTTGGCGAGATACTGTATTAGTTTCAGGAAAATCGGCTCAGATGTTTAGGAACGCACACCATTTTAATATGCATACAGACGACCTTATTTCGTGAAACTCTTTACTTTCCTAATAATTCAAAAACTAATGAATTCTTAATTATTCCATTAAGACACATGTGAATGAAAAATATTAATTGAAACACGAAAACACAATCTCCGTCAGAGCACACGAAACCCAATCAGCTGCTGAAATGCTTATAAAAGAAAATAATTTGTGACATGTTTGTATTTCCCTCATAAATACTACTAATCAGATTGAACAAAATCTTTCGCCTTTCCAAGCCATGGCATGCAAGTCGCCCTCGCCACAGGTGGCGAGTGTGCACACTCACAATCACACACACACACACGCAGATATTGTACACAAACACATAAATTTTTAAGCAAACATTTATGTATCATTTCCGGTTTGGTTGGCTGTTTGAATCCTTTTCATGACACGTTGAAAATACTTACAAGTCAACTTGAATATTTGGGAAAAGCAAAGTTAACTGTGGGGTGGGGCTGGCTGATGCGGGCTGGATGATTATAAGAACATTTTAAGTATGTTTTAATGCATTTTATACACAAATTGTTTGACTTTTTCCTCCTTTTGGTTTTACGCCACTTCCTTAAATATTTTCCTTTGCACGTTACCGGCCGGATTCAACAGTTTATCGCGTGTCAACGTTGCCGGTTGGCCTAAATACCTAAAAAGGGAAGAAGTTTAGTCTGGTTTACTTCAATCATTGTGGCAGGTGTGTGTGTGTGTTAAACAAACATTAAATATGTGAAATAAATTTTTATTATACTTTTTTTTTTTTGGTGGTCTTTAAGGAGTTTCTGCAAGAAGGCCACTCACTCACACAGTTGCGTGTGGGTATGTGTTGCTTTTCCCATTGTGATTTGAAAATAAATTTATTTATTTGACGTCATGCATTAGTGACTGAATGTTATTTTAAACAATTTGTAAGTTATTAAAACAGCTAATTGAACAGGGACACCGAGAGGTTTGTCACATGAGTTGTTTATCTTTTCTTCCTTTTTGTTTTAATTAAACTAATTAGAGTTGGTAATAAATAAAATGAGATTTCTTGCAAAAACGAAAACAGTTTGAAAAAAATTATATAGTACAGAGTTTTGCTGAAAAAATAGTATTTTTAAATTATATTATTAGAAAAAAAATAATTTTTTTAAGGTCAATACAGGTACGAAATTGTAACCTCTGTTGGCTGGACAACCCTACAACTGATGCGTATGATTGATATATTAAACGTATGACTGTATGGCATTACCGAACGTATCTAACATATTTTTACATGATGCCCATTACATATTTCACGCATGTTACGGGCTCAAGCCCAGCATTTCACATAAGATAGGTTCTTGTGACTAAAACTTAAGTAGGCCAAACTAGGGGCTGAATTATGGCATTCGTGATCGAATGAATTAGCGATCGACTACTGTGTGTTTGTTGCTTATTTTGTTTTTGTCTTGCATTAGTTTTACTTGATAGATCATTCGATCAAGAGTGCCCAGGTTGTTCGAAAAGAATATTATGATGTTTCCATCTACTTCTCTTTTTTAAAAGAAGCTAAAAACATTTTTTAAGAAAAGTTCGCTTTGAAGAAAAAACGAAATTTTCGATTGCTGTTTTTGATTAAATCCAACTTTTTAGCATTTATATTTTTACATCTTGTATACAGGTTATTAAGTTCTTTTTAATAAGCCCCTGTTTTTTTTTATTTTTTTTTTTTATTTTGTTATTATTGAACGACGAAGGTAAAAGAAATTTCAGCACGGTGGACATCCAGATGTTTCTGTGCCGCCATGCTGAACTTCAGCACTGAAATGGACCAACCAAAGTTCACACAATTTTATCTTTCGTATTTTCTTTATCAATTATTAACATCACACTTTTATTAGACAAACATTTTTTTTCATGAATTACATTTTTTATAGATAAAAATCTAATAATTCAATATGAAAATATAGAAATAATATCAATATATCATTTAAATTAATATATTATAGAAAATTCTTTATCTATTAATAAATTATATAATTATCCAACAAATTTATTAAATATTTTATTAATAAACTATTTACTAATTACATTAATTGCTATTGTAAAAATTACTAAATTGTCTAAAGGCCCATTACGACCCATATTTAATTAATTAATGAACAAACCTATATGAATTAAACAACCAAATTTAAATATTATTAATAGATCATTAGTAGATTTGCCAATTCCTATTAATATTTCAATATGATGAAACTTTGGTTCATTATTATTCTTATGTTTAATAATTCAAATTATTACAGGATTATTTTTAGCTAACATTATACAGCAGACATTAATTTAGCCTTTAATAGTGTTAATCATATTTGTCGTGATGTAAACTATGGTTGATTATTACGAACTATATACACGCTAATGGAGCATCATTTTGTTTTATTTGTATTTATTTACATATTGGACGAGGAATCTATTATAGATCATATTTATTTCAAGGGAAAGAAATTTTTTAAGGAAAATGCTTTAAAAAAAACTTCTTTTGAAATAGTTACAAGCTTTTGAAAGCAGCCACTTTCTGATATGGAATGTTTTTAATAAAAATTAATTATATAATTAATGGTAATCAACCAGCTTAAGGTCATATCTTATTTTCTTTTTTGAATATTTCTCTAATCACTGGTTAGCATCTTTAGGGAAGTAGAAATAAACAAACAAAATTTGAAAATATTAACTCGTTTTGTCAGTTTTTAATATTGCACTCTACTCAGTTTCTAATATTTCTAATATTGCACTCTACCAGGGCTGGGCAGTATTTGAAATACATGTATTTGAAATACATGTATTTAAAATACAAATACGTATTTTGTATTTGTCTTTTAAATACGTCTCATGAATGTATTTGTATTTTGTATTTTAAATACTAAGCGCTTGAGTATTTTGTATTTCAAATATTAGCGCTCTCAAAATACATTTTTCAAAATACATTTTAAATTTATGTTAAAAAATATGCGCTAAAAATTATTCCATTCATACATCAACTAAAATCGAAAATTTTCTTACTGTCTTATTTCTAAAAAATAGCAACACCACAATTTAATTACCAAAGTATCTGTGTAAAGAAAACGCAACTGAATGCACATACATTGAGAAAGTCGCCAAACTGTCAGAAACTTAAATAATGAAAAAATAAAATACAAAGAAAAGCAGCGTTCGACATTTTAATCTAAAACAAGAGAAAAAAATATCAATCAAATGTTGACTTGGATAGACTATATATAGTTACATACATATATAGCATTTGGTTAAACGTTTTTTAATTGTCACTTTTTTCTTAATTCCTTTCAATAAAATATCGTTTTCTAATAAGATATCATTGAGATGTTGCCGTTAGCTTTCTTTCTTTATTCGCCATCAAGAGATTGTTTATCTGACATCACTTTTAAAAAACTGGTGTTTATGAAAGAAAATAAAAATTTTTTAAAATGTCTGCTTTTATAAAATCTTTTTTGATTAAAAGTATTTTGTATTTTAAATACATATTTTTGTTGCGCTGTATTTTGTATTTCAAATACTTGCTTTTGGAATGCAGTATTTTGTATTTTAAATACATGGAAAAAAAGTATTTAAATACTGGAAAAAAAGTATTTAAATACACAACTTTCATATATTTTGTATTTTAAATACATCAGAGCATGTATTTTGCCCAACACTGATTACTACAATCTTACCATAAGAGAAATCTTTCTTGATGCTCAGCAAGTAAAAATTTGCTGTAAATTTTGTTTTTGTTCTTTGATGAAAGAAAAATTAAAAATGTAATCCTGTGAAATGTACTGCTTTTACGTTTTTCCCCCGGATTTTCTTTTCGTTGGTGTTTGAGGATACATCTTTAAGCATATAGATGGATTTTTGGCTGTTTATGTCCTTGAGTTAGGCCAAAACGAAGATGAAGAAAGGAGTAGTGGTCCTGTTATTTGACGGCACGGGGAACTAACGGTCAGTAACTCATATAGAAAATTCTAAGTCAAAAACCTTCGATATTTCAATATTGTTCACAAAAAAAGCTAATTTTTGAATACTCAAACCAACGACCTGGTTACAGGACACAATTTGCCTACACGATGGGCTGAAACGTAACCGTTTTTCAAATTTCCGTTTCCCAGAAGCGTATGTAATCGTGTGTTATCACTTAAGGTCGTGTTACACTATCCTACTCAATTGCACGATTCATTCACTGAAAATTGCTAGCAAAATCTGATAGAACTCTGTGCTACTTTAAAAAGTCGCATCAAAATGGCCATACTATTATACTTTTGTAAACAACTGCGAAAAGGCAAATCTGATCGCATAGAAAAAGATAGCTTTTGAAAATTTTCAAAAGATTAACAAATCGGACAGACTTGTCAAAAAGTCTTTCACACACATACACTTTTAGTCCAGACTATCACACTTTTTGGACACACATGTCATTTTTAACAGATCGTACGATTGAGTAGGATAGTGAATCACGTCACAGTTGACATTTCTTTTTTGGTTTTTCACAGAAAACATAATACCTAAACTTATTTTTCTCTACTTTTGGCTTTATTTTTAATTGTTTGCGAGGTAAAACATTGAAAATATCAATATTGTCCAGGTGTTTTGAATATAAAAGGTAGGCAATACTGGATTTGGCTATATGCGTAAATGCTTTCGTAATTACAACGAGCAACACTGCAAATCTTTACATAATTGTCAAGTTCAATCCGGTTGGGTTAGCTTTGTACTTCTCTGGAAAACAGACCACAAGCTTAATAAAATTATAAAAAGAAGAAATTTCAGAGATGAGAACAGTGCATGTGCATTTCATATTGCAACCTGCTTTTACTGTATAATCGCATTGTACAATAGTCGGGACAAGCACCATTGATCAAAATGTAACATTTTGCCGTTTCGCTTTCTATGTAATCGGTTAGCTATCGGTTACTGCCAACAGCAACTGTTAAACAACTGTTAAGATAATGTTAAGATTAACTTGTAGAAACTGCTTCACATATTTTCTTTTGAGCAGCATCATCATCTGGCAGATTCAATGAAAGCAAACACTTGTTTTTAGAGTTGTTGGTGCAAAACAAACTCCAGAAATAAATGAAATTGAAAACTATATTTGCAGCTGAATACGAGAGGAGGCTGGTTGCTGCCCCAGCTCACGATCACTGGCTGTTAAACAATGGCAGTACTTTATCCACAGCCAGGCAATCATTTTCTTTCAGTTAGATAGTGAAGTTCGTGTGGTAATGAGCGTTTGACGTCAGTTAGCGGGCGTGAATATAATATTTTTCATTTCAACTTGTGCCTGGTGGATGGATGGCTGATCGTTGTGATCGCTAATTTATTGTGTGTCTGCTTTGTTTTTAGAAAAATTTGTCAGTGTCTGTTTCGGTTTCTTGAACACTTTTTGAAAAACTAATCGACTGGAAACAAAAAACGTAAACAAATACTTATTAGCAAAAAAAAAAAAAAAAGAATCGAGAGAAATTAATTTAAATTCGTTTTATAATTTTAAACAATCAATGGATTATACCTGCAAATGTATGTGTGTGTGTGTGTGTATACAATTGCTAAATCAAATAAACAACTGAAACAATAATTGCTGTGAAAATTAGTTACAAATTTAGAAAGAAATAAAAAAAAAACATTTTTCTTATCCAAAGTTAAAACACCTGAAACGTCATCGCTGTTGGAATATTTAAATGTTTTTAAGAAAATGAGCGTGTGTGTGTGTGTGTGTGTAAAACAAATCGCACATATTTGGACTTTATATTTTATTTTTATTTTAACGGTTTGTTTAACCTGTTGCTGTTGATTTAATTAAGTATGTACATATGTTGGTCAGAGGGGGGCATTATTTTGATCATTAACGGTTCAGGGGTACTCAAGGCAATTCTTCTCAATTATAAATAAGAAAATGTGTGTTTATCGTCTTACTTTTCCATAGAGGAAGGGTGGGGGAGGCGACTGGCATGTACAATTCCTAAACAATAAATTTAAATTTAAGTTTTTAATTTACTGCTGAACAAGACAAGTGCTTGTAATTTTATTTGCTTATCATAAAAAGGAATTGGAATTGTAGTAGAAATATCTGTTTTAAAAAAAAAAATAAATAAAAATATTGGTGAAGGGCAAAATTAGTTTATAGTTTGTATTTATGCACTTTGGTGTTATGACCATTTTTTAATCAGAAATTTATTTGTTAGCACCTGATACTCAGCATTAAATCTAATCTAATATCTTTAAAGGACAGTTCAGACTATTATACAAGTATTAATATTTTCCCTGCACTTTACGAGACAAAAATCTAAATACATTTCTTGCGACTGTCAAAAAATCTAAAGTAATTTAAGCAATGTAAAATACATTTTCGAAAGCCGCTCTAGCAACTTTGATAAAACTCAGTTTTTGGGACTTTTCGGATACGAAAAGTATATCCGATTCAACCCAGCATCGGAGACATTGATCTCTGGGGTCAAATCGCAAAGAGGTTAAAACGGGTAAAAAGAGGATAAAAGGGTTAATTCAATATCCCCTGACTTTATCAAGCTAGAATAAAAATTCAAAAAGCATCTGAAATTATGATAAAAATGAATGGACATGTGTTTAATATTTTTTTGAAATATTCAAATATGAACTTAATTATTTATTTGCTTTAAGAGCCAATTGAAATGTATTAATTTAGGTCCAAAAATGAATCTTTTTAAAAAATATTTGCTGTCTTTTTCAGCTGAAATATTTTTTAAAAATGTTTATTTTTGTACCTAAATTAATAGTTTTTTTGAAATTTTGAACACCAACGGGTAAAATGGGTAAAACTACGTTTTGGTACTTTTTTGAATTGTATTTGTTTATAGAACAGGTAGAAACTGGAAAAAAATAAAAACTGAATTGGACTCCCCTTTAAAATCTCAAACACGCTTTCTCACTTTTTAAAAAATTTGTACATTTAGGGGCTGAAAAGGGGAAAAATCGGTAATTTTCTATCTCTGAGCCCAGTACAAGTGCCAGGAAAGTTCAATAATAATCGGACAGCTGTCTGGTACTTATTTGAAATTCTGAGTTTTTGGGGTATAATAGGGATAAACAGAAGATATTCGATACTTTTTTGAATTGCAGAGACGGATGTGACAAAGAAAAAAGTAAAAGAAAATTTAGACTTCTAAGGCCAAAATCTTTAATTCTGTATCTAAATTCTGTACCTAATGCAAGTCGGATAGGTATCTGCTACTTTTTAGAAATTCTGAATTTTAAAAAGATCAATGGAGCAAAAAAAATGGATTTTTTTTTTGGTTTAATCCCAGAACTTATTCGGAAACTGCTGATTTAGCAACACTCTTCGGACAGGTATCGGAGAGGTATCTGGTATTTATTTTCGTGCTAATGAGCGACGTGGTGGTCGTGAAACAGCCATGATAGGTACCCCAGCCAATAAAACTTCAACTGTACTTTTCTTGTCTTCTTTGAAAATCTTGGCCCCTTCAATTTGATCACAAAAAATCTTTTTCAATTTTGAGGAAGCAAAAATCGAATTCAAGCCCGATACAATTTTTAAAAATTGGATTGCAATCACTTTGAAATTTTTTTTTTAATTTAAAGTAATTTTGTATTTTCGCCTACAAAGTGTTTGAAATATCAAACAATTGCTCGCAGTTAATTTTGCATTTGCTCGTTGAGCCAACATAACCTTAAATTATAATCTTGTGAAATTTAAAGTTTTTATTGTTTTCTGGCTTTTTCTTTACGCAACTGTTTGTAGCTGTTTCCATGTGAATGTATATGTACATATGTGTATATGTAGTATTTTATACTACTTATACAAGAAAGTAGTGGTCATGTTTTTCATGGCAAAAAAAAAACAAATTGGATTAAACGTGTATTAAAACGGCTGAACAAAATTTCTTGTTTTTCGATTTCCATCACCTAATTGATTATTTTGGGTTTATACCATACGAAATGACTTTTTACACCAACCAATAAATGGGTTATTAATTGTCTAATTTTGAGGAGAGCAAAACTGGGAAAAACTAAAAGTAATCATCGGTATTATCATCAACATGATCATTGATTGGTTTTGTTTTGTGTCGTTGATTTTTATTTTCATTTTCGATTTCATGTCTCAGTTGTTATTGTCGTATTGGCGCGCCTCAAAGTGCTTCTTTCTATCTGTGGGCCATTAATTTCGTCTGCCACCGTAAACTTCGTTCGGTTGTCACCTCTTTTTGTGTTTTTTAAACAGCAGCAAAATGATAAAACGAAATGATTAAAACAAGCTGCATTCGTTTGCTTTAACATCCACTACAAAACATTAAAAATTGTATCTAGATAATAGAAACAAGTACACACAAACAGACGGACAGACAGACAGACAGACAGGCAATTGCATGCTAATAATTCTATTGCTAATTTGTTTTAATTTTTGTGTTTTGTTTTTTCCCTTTTATTTTCTAATGGTGGTGGTGGTTTTTTTATTAGTTAAACCTTACACAAACAAACACATACACACGCGTATCATATTATATTTTTTTATTTAATAATTTTTATTTTATGAATACAAATATTCTAACAGCTTTTTTTTTTTAGCTACGGGTGGAAAGAAAAATGATTGAAGAACTCAATTAATTATTTCATAAAACGAAATAATTGCTTCGACGGAAATTGTTAGTTAAAAGTGTACAAAATTAATATTAATAAAACTTTTATCACTAAAACCATTTGAAAGAGCATTTTTCGTCCATACCATTCCACTATTGTGGAATTTCCTTTTTCTATTTCTAAACCGCTATACTTTTATTTTAAAAATAATTTTTGTTTGTTTTTTTCTATTTTTTTTTTTTGATATTATTAAATGATGCCAAAGAAATTTAAATTACAGTTAAATCATCTTCAGCGTTTACAAAGTGACGCAGTAGTTCGAAATTTTCAGTTTTAAATTCGAGAGAGCAGCAGCACTGCTGGTGCTGATTTTGCGTTGCCAATTTTCGTGTTCTTAAGCAAAATTTAGTAACAAAAGAAATTATTTAATAAACAAAAAAAAAAACTATATATTTAACACATAACATTCGTTGTTTGTAAATGCGCGATCGCCATATCAACAAAATGCCGCGTGGTGGTTCAGCAACAGCGTAAGTTTATTCACTTTGATATTTACATATGCATTTATTTTGGTCAAACATTTTATTTATAAATTTCCTTATCAGCTGTTGAAGGTTTCAATTTGATTGTAACAAATTACAAGTAAAATTAAATGTTCGTGCAGCACTCATCAGCAGCAAGTACAGCAGGACTTTAGTTCGTTGGTATTAATGAGTAGTTTAAAGAGGGCACAACAGCTAAGTGTGCCCCAGCTTTAAAGAACTCTACAAATTACTTATTTTTAGAGTTTTAATGAGTAAACCTGATTCAGGTGTGCTGAATTCAGTGGTGCTAATCGTTTTTTTTAGGTTAGCTGTTGTTTTTGAGATATAGCGTTATTTTAAAAATTGGGGAGATAGGACAGCATATATTCCCTTAACTCAAAAACGGTTTAAAACATGGAAAAAAGTATAAAAACCGAAATTTAGCAAAAAAAAATTATTTTTCAATAACTGTAAAACTCTTTTTAATCAGCTTAGCAGTTTAGAAAATACTAAACTAAATATGTATGTATATATATTGTGTTAGTTAGGGAATTTTGCCTTTAGGGTATCGATATGTAAGTTGTTTTTTACTTCCTTCAGTTGAAATTGCTTTATTTGGTTTGATAAGCAAACAAAATATTTCCTCCAGAATACTTTCATTTAATAAAAAATGTTGGGGAAACTTTAGATTAAGGAGCCTGGCTTTGAAAGAAATGAGTTTTATAGGTTTGTAGAGGGGGTCGTGGACCTCCCAAAACTGAAGTCAAAGTCTGCCGGAGGCTTTTAGTTTATTAATAATTTGATGTTGAAGATGCGGAATTTGCTAAGAAAAATATGGAAATGTTGGTAAAACAGTGCTGCCAGAGGAAAGTTTTTGCTCAGAACATAAAATCGCGAATTCATAAACGGTTTCAAGCACCCATAATCTCATGTTTTTCACATTTGATTCAATAAATTTTTTCATTGGTATGTAAAATTTGTTCTTGACAACTAATAGGCTTTTTACACTTACTCACATCTTACATCTTTCATCATTTTGGCAAGATGTTAACATCTTCCTATACAAATTCTATATGAAAAAGAACTCAACATCTCTCAACATCTTTACAAGATGTTCATTTCTCATTTCGCCGTATTCAACATTTTTTGATTATTTTAAGGTCATCACTAAAAAGAAGTTAAAAAAAATTATAAAAATTCATATCATCACTAGAAAATATACAAGTGTCAAAAATTTTTACAATGAGCGTGAACAAACAATGTAATCAAATTTTAATTAAATTAAACATAATATAAAATTAGTAATGCAATACTTTTATTTTTAGTAAAAAAGAATAAAATAATGTTTTTTAGTTTAAGGGATTTTCTCTTCCATGATATAACCAACACCGGCTTCGCGTACAAAATCTGCATGCATCTGGCAGCACACTTTTTCATTTTACGGCAATTGCTACCATTATACTAAAGCCGACCCAAAATTTTTATTAAATCGGTCTGGTGACCGTTTGAAACTGCAATTTTTTTTATTTTTTGTGAATAAATTCCAAAGCTCCACACCGATTTTAGTCATTTATAGCTTTTTTGGTTTAGAACTTTATTTCTTATGAATGTATGAAAATTCATCAGCATAACTTTATTTTTAGATTTTTTATGCTGTTTTAAAGAACAAAAAATTTTGTACTTTAGCAAAAAAATTTCATTTTTTTTCCAGAAAAAAAAAAAAAATCGACACACTTTCCCGTCAGCTGTGACGGGTGCTGACGAGAAAGTGTGGCGGCTTCGAAACAACTAGTTATCCACCCTGCTACATATGTTTGATGTCTTCTTTGTCTTGCATAATAAATATCAATCTGAAGAGTAATGTAGAAAGAACTGCAGCCTGATAAACTTAATACAATAATAATTATAATAAAATATAATTTGTTGATGCAACCAAAATGTTTTGTAGTTTAAAAGAGCAAAAAATAGCAAATCAACGCTTGCATCTCTAGTGCTTCAGTGACGCAATCAAAAATAATTTATGTAGTAAACAAATAAATACCTATTTTCCGGTACCTCTTTGAAGAAAGCTGATTCTTAGAAACAAGTTTGGAAAAAAGTACCCTTTTAAGGGTACTTTTTTATGAAAAAGAAGAAAAATTACCTTTTTATGAAACAGTACCTTGTTCTGATGCATCATTAAGAACAACTAATTTCATCTGAAAACCATTTTAAAAAGGGTAATTTTTTTATATTTATTTTTATTTTTTTTTTTGTAACAGATATTCGCCATTAAGAAAAGTAAACGCATTCAAAATAATATTTTGCAATAAAACCAATAGTCCTTGTGATAATGAAATGCATTTCGCATAAACTTTCTTTTCCCCTGCGAGGCTTAAAGTCTTCGGGGAACCAGCATCAATCATTTACTTTTTATTATAAACATTCATTTATCTGCAATCATTACAAAATTTAAGGTCCATTGGATTTCAAAAGAATCATGCAAAATAAATGATTTTCTTTGATTAATATTTCAAGCAAACAGCATGTGGCATTTGCATGAAGAACAGCCAGCCAGTCAGCCAACCAGTCAGTCAGGGAGTCAGTCAGTATGAATGAATGAAAGCAAAAATCAGGTGTAGCCATACGAGTACTTTGCTGCATTTACACAATGGAAAAATCTTAAAATATTTATTTTCCAAAAAGAAACTTAACACTAAGTTACGCATCGGTATGGTACTTTTTTTCTTCTTTTTTTGAGAAGAAAAAGTACAAATGTTTATGTTTATTAACAGGTTTTTGCTGAAACATTAGCAACATTAAAGACTTTATTTTCTTTGCCTGGTTTTTGTTGAAACATTAACGACTGCTAACAATTAAGAAATATTGCTGCCCGGCATCATCATTTCTTATTTTTATTATTTTTTTTCATACATATTTGTTTGCTAAAACAACGGAACAGCAGCAGCGGCGGCGGCGGCGGAGCGCATCTTGATTGAACATTTGTGGCATGAAGTTTCTCCTTTTGGGCAGCAGCAGTAAAAAAAAACGAAAGAAATAAAAATCTAAAGAAAAAATTTCTCCGTAGATGTCTTTTAAGTAACAACTTAAACGATACAAAAACAACAGCAACAACGAAAAGAAATATTATTTTGAAAATACTATAATAAAAAAAAAAAAAAAAAATGAAACCAGTTAAAGTACTTCGTTTTCCCTCTCCACAAACAACTATTGTTGCAAGCTGTTTGGCAGGGTGGGGAGGTACCGTAATAAACAAAATACAGTTGGACAACTGCAACTTGACAAGATTGAAATCAAAACTGCGTTTACATTTATAATTCTTTTTTCTTTTTGATAAAAAAAAAAAAAATTGTTGTTTATGCAGAGGAGAAATTGTCAATAATATGATTTGAAATCCATCCACCTGGTCCTTCTGGCTTGAAGTGATTTAAGAACAACTTTTTATTTTGTTCTATTATTGTTTGTCTCGAGTTTTGTTGAAGAAAAGAAAAGAAATGTACTTAAGAAGTTTATGTTGATTCAGGCGATTCAGCTCAAACAATAATAAATTGTTTGTATACGAGGGAGGTTTAACGTTGCTCTTTACACTTTTAAAGAAGTCGTCATCGTAGTGCCATCAAGGCGACACAATGTATATGCTGCTTGTACAGATACTTAAAAAGGTTTAGCGCCCTGTGGGGTTGATAAGCTCTTTTGAAACCAATTATTTTAGGCCTAAAAAAGGCCTTATTTCTGCCTTTTTTTGACCTTCTATATGCCGCCGATATTACGTTTATAAAATAATAAAGTTCTCTTTTGAAACCATCAGAATGTTGTGGACACCATTAAATGAGCGTACGATTTTCAATGTCGGCCTGATGTGACGACGAAGACGACTACTGCCTTACAAGTGATGATGTCCCATAAAAAAAGAAATTACATTTTTATACGTAATAAAGGGTTAAATCTTAATCAAAATAGCCGTCGTAACCTCGTCAGCCACCTTTGGGACTGTTCACAAATTACGTAACGCAATTTTTGCAGATTTTTCACCCCCCCTCGAATTTTTCAAAAACTTTTATAAATTACATTAGATATATTTAAAAGATTTAATCTGACTTTTCATTGTTACCTGCCTGGTGAAAACTTACATACATATGTACATATGCACGTGTATATGCAGTTATTTTTTTCAGTTTTGTTGTTGTTGTTGTAACACCCCTTTTGGCATCACACCCTTTATTTGACATTGTTATGCAAAATACTTGGATAAAGAAAGAAAGAAAAAAAAAACGATTTTTACGTGATTCAATTTTTTTTTTAATCTAAAAACGGTTGTTGCTATCAAACGTAATTACATTTTGTATTCAAAACATTAATTGATTTGAAATTAGAAATCGTAACTAAAATAGCTTTAAGTTTTTTTTTAAATGGAAAAGGCAGAGCACGTTACAAAGTAACGTGTTTTAATCACTTACGCCATTTCGAAAAATTCAATTGATCATATATTTCCAAATTCCTCGGAATAAATTTTTTTTTTCAGAAAATTTCCAGGTTTACCCTTAAGGTTCTTACGCATCATAGATGTACTTGGCATACGAGTTTTTGTCCAGTAACAATACAAAGAACCAAACGTAATTCGTTGTAGAGAAGTTCTGAAGAAAAGTGAAAAAGAGTTGCAAGTTGAAAAAATGTTTCTTGTGTTGAAGGAAATGGGAAATATGAAATAAGTAGTTGGGTTTCAAGCACTCACTTAAGTTGTTTTTCGACTCTACTGATGGGTCGATTAGCATCAATGATTCCCGTATTAATTTGGCAATCTCATTTGGAACTACGTTTATGCATTAATGTATATACAGGTTCATTTGTGCTTTTTGCTTTGAAACAAATGGTGCTGCTGAAATTTTTTTCCCATATGATTCAGTTTTCTATTGTTAAAACTGCTACTGCTACTGCTTACTGTTTTGCATTCATTTTATCTAAATGTATCTCAGTTTATTATATTCTTTTTGAATTGTTTTTTGAAATTTTTCGAAAAATTATTATTTTTATATTTAAGAATAAGTAAACAAATAACATTATATATAATTTTGTGGGCATTTTGAACAAAATATTTCGAATGATCACTTTGCTGAGGTGGTAGCGCTGGTTTAAAAAAGAAATCACACGTGCACGAATGTTTACATCAGTTTTTTTTCATTTTGGCCTTAAGAAAATCAGAGAAACCCTGATATATGATCCAATCAGCAGAGTCGGTCATATGATGCTTCAAATGACCGACACTGTTCTTGCTGGGAGCAAAGAACCTTTATACCAGGTAGCCTTACAAGAGCTGACTTTTGCTTCTAGCCTCAAGAACTGTCTAATACCTTGTTCATACATGCATTTCTAATTGAGATAATATTCAGTTTATTGACATAATATTTTTTGCGTTCATACATACAAATATTGCGCTAACTCAATTAGTATTTGACAGCTGGAAAAAACTTGTTGTTTTTGTTTTGGTAGTGAGAAAGAAAAGGTGAAAAATATTTTCAAATAAGAAAAATGGAAGAAAAACTGCCTTTTATTAAAAAGATTTTAGTGTTGTACAATAAAAATATGGAACTTGTACAAGTAGTGCGTTCATGTTATGACTCCAAAGCGGCAATAATAAATAGAAAGAGAAATACAAATTTGGAAATGCTGCAATGTTTTTATTTTTATTGTATTTATTTTTATTTTTGTATTATTTTATTTTGTTTGCTTTTGTTGACATTTATCTCGTCATTCATCTTGCATTGTATACTTTTGCTTATTAAACACATCTTTTACAGTGTTGTGTTTCATCTCTTTCTCAAAGCAATTTTGAGTTTATTAAGCAATAACTTTATTGACTTTTTGTATGGAATATTGAGCTCAATAATGCAGTTTATTGCGATTATCTCAATAAAGGTGCATGTATGAACATGGTATAAGGTTTGTTTAAATCTACCTAAATACACAACGCGAACGGGAACAATTGGGAGTCTGAATGTATGTTGGTGATGTGTTTGTTGTAGTTATGTGGCTACCGGGTATTAGGGCACCACCATCAACCATCAATTTACATGCAGTGCTTGTCAGAGTTGCATTTGTGGTGTGGTAGTGCGGGTACCTGACCAAACTCTATTTAGCAGTATCGCTGTCAACTACAAGTTTTCTTTAATGTTCACGAAAAAGAGCCAATGTATAGAAAATAGTTGAACCAAATGAGAATTACGAATTTTAATTGCTGCACTTCTTTTGAGACATTAAATTGATGTGGCATATTATTAATTACTGTAATAAGTATGTTTTAGTTCTTCATTAGTTTTAATTGCCTTAAAAAAATATTCTCCGCCAACTTCTTAATATTCCGAAATATTCTGATTCATTGATGCATATAATTGCCGTAATTTAAGTTTGAGACTAGACTAGTTAAAATATTTATTTGTTTTTTTTTTAAACTTAACTCAAACATGTTAACGCTCGTCTGGTTTGAGTTCTAATTTATTTTACTTAAACTTTAAATTGAATAGAAAAAAAGTGAACAATACAAATTGAAACTAATAAAAGAAAAAACAGCGCAGCAACAACAAATTAATGTTAAACTATTTACATGCATAGAAAACACTAACTAAATTAGTATGGTGGTTTTGTTTTTATGCAAAACTAAAAAAAGACCTCCTTCACAAAAAAAGAAAAGATGAACAAAAAAATCTTGTGATTCAATTCTAAGCGAAAACGCGAAGCACAAACGCTTGTGTTACTTTTTTTCTCAGTCTCAACGAACGGCCATTGTTGTTGGTGTTGTTGTTGTTGTTGTTGTCTTCAGAGTCAATTTACAATCATCAAAATGTAAATAAAATTGAAAATTAAATTCAATGAATAAATTGCAACTTAAACGACCAAAAACAAACAAAAGACGAAGCAAAAAAAAAAAAAAACAGAAATGAATTAAGAAGGAAAACTCTGATAAAAAGTATAACGACGCACAGAGCACAGTGGGACTGGGCGGCGAAAACATTTTGGGAATAAATCACATACTTCAGCAAATCTCCATAGCGAAGTAAAAGAAATTATTAATAAATTTATTTTTGAATATTTAAATTTTTTTGCTTCTAAATATTTTCAAAAATGTATTAATTCAGGTCCAAAAATGAACCTTTTCAAAAACTGTTGGTTGTATTTCTCAGCTGTCTATATGCCGACGACATTTCGTTGGTGCTAATCAACTCATCAGCAGACTTGAAAAAATGAAATGCATGATTTCTCATGAAATGAGAAATACAACAAACATTTTTTGAAAAGGTTCATTTTTGGACCTGAATTAATACATTTCAATTGGCTCTTAAAGCAAATAAATAATTAAGTTCATATTTTCAAAAATATAAATCGTTGTAGGAGAGAATCGTTTGCCAAGAAAGGCAAAATGTGTAGCAATACGATTCAAATTGTTGTTTGTATTGAAAACTTGTTTCATTCAACTCGTCCTGAATTCTCATTGTTTTGCTAAAATTAATAGAATATGAAGTTAATAGGCCTACAGTTTTTCAAAGTCTACTGACAAGTCGAGTAGCCGGCATACAAATGATTCAAATTTTAGAGAGAAAGCAAGAGGTTTTGCTCATTTCGAAAATATTGAGGAGAAACAACAGGTTTTGATACACGGCTGTTTTTCTTGATATTTTTTAAGGAAATCAACTTAAATAACTTTAAGTTGTACACAATTTTAAGCTAATTAAGGTATAGTTTAAAAGCAAAAATTTCAGGGATCGGTAAAAGTGATACACAGAAAGAAAAATCGCGTTCTAAATTTAAATTTTTCCTATTTGATTTTATTACGAAGTAGTTTTGAAAATTTAAGTACGCATGACACAAAAGTGTTGTGAAAACAAGATCAATCGGAATTATTAAAAGAAATCAATCCTGTTAACGTTTAAAATGAGTACGAAATTCTTGAGAGTATTTGAACTTAGCACTTGTGTGTGTTTGTATCATGGTACAATTAACAAGGTAGCCTCGTCAGCTAAACCGTTAATCACCTGACTACTTTAGGTTGTCAAGAGATTGCAGAGATGAAAGGTAGCCGAAACGAGATAGCTAATCCGCGTAAGCTCAGTGCATCTCTCTTCTGTAAATGTAGAAGTGGCGTCTTTTTGACACTTTGCATAAGTTGTACAAAAACAAAATGCATGTTATTTTTATTGAAGTTGTTCTTATTGTAGCGAAAAGGTTACCTTGTTAGTTGTATCATGTGTTTGTATAAGTACTGAATTTTGTTTAAATTTTTTAATTGTTACGATGGTTGAATTGGTAGTGTGGCTGAACTGGCAATAGTTAGGTTCCGGGTTTAAATCCGCAAAGACACAAAATTATGTATAAATTATTATTAAATTAAGGAAGTAGAGCGGAATATTTCAGGTACGAATTTGGGATTAAATAGACTTCAGTCACATCGCATGAACCCTCACACTCAAAATAAATACAATCCTTCCGTATTTAAATCAATCGCAAACGGTGTCAGAAGTACGGTAACTGCCAATGTTCTTAAATCAAGAACAGCGTTCTTATTTTTAATCACGGATTTGAGCAATATTCTATCCGAAACTAGGATTCAATATGTCTAAAATTAAGCTCATATGTCTAAAAAAAAAGCTCAACGTACTTGATTTAAGGAAATCCGTACTTGCCGAACTTCTGACACCGCTTGGGATTGATTTAAGGATTGAATTGTTTTTTCAGTGTACGCTTTGAAAAACATAATAATACACTACCGGTTCAATGCTCCTTTAATTTGGCAAGTAGTCTATTGCTTAAATTTCTTCCTTAAAATTTAAGTACCGGTACAAATTATAAAAACGAGTATTTGCCCTGTTACTGAATATACACGTAAAGAAAAAATATGCTTGAGGTAACTATATTTGAAGAGTAACATACTGTTGATCATGTACTCGTTGAGGTGGTAATTAGTCTTGTTGCTCATCATGATTTTGTTAAAAAAAATCATCCACTTCGTCACGGACACGATTATTCCGCGTTCTTGGGGAGTGTTTAGTTCACAAATGTAAAACCAAATTGGACATTGGCAGCCATTTGCAAAATTAAGAGAGTGATTTCTTTTGGTGCACCTGTTATAATTCAGAACCCTTTCGAGTCCAAAAGAATTTTGAGGAGAAAAAATTACTGGAGATTGGTTATGTACTTGACTTTAGGGCGCCTTGTCCAAATAGACGCCCCCTCCCCACCAACTTGCCCCAAGTTGCCTGAAGCGGAGTCAAGTGTATGGCCAAACCCCAATAATCATTTCTTCCAAATTTTATTTTTGCAAACGGGGTACTCCCATACAAAAGTACAAATAAAAATACGAAGATCGGACGCTTCGAAAATAATTTTTTGATATGCCTTTGGTTTAAAATTCCCCATATGAATATTTCGTCTAAAATACGAATCTCTTTAAAGATCAGTTTTCCAGCTCTGATTTAATCTACGATGGACGGAAATGTAATGATAATGTGCCAACCTTTTGCTCGAAGATTTACTTTGCCAAAGGCTTGGTTTTCGCAAAATTTTATCAATATCGAAACAGTTGCTTGACTTTATATGTGTTAACCCATATCATTGTTTCAGTTTCACCGGGAAATTATTGAAATACATAAGTAGATATTTGAGCATTATGTGACTTACGTAGCCCCGGTTGAGTTTCAAAAACATATTATTAAAAACCATAATTTTGCCACTTTCTCACAACTTCCCCCACAGTGCACTACGGAGTGAGAACTTATCTGTATGTAGTGTGCTGAGCTGAGCGTTGTACTTTAACGCTACGCTTACTTGAGATAGAAATGTACTTGCAGCACACCAGCAACAAGAAACATGGCCATAGTATAGTGTTTAATGATATCAAAACTCAAATATGTAATAATAAAAATGAAAAGAAAATGCATACATTTTATTTGCAGTCAAATGCTGTCAGAGTGAGTGAGTGAGTGAGTGAGTGAGTGAGTGAGTGTAAGTAGCAGCACAATTCATTGTGCACTGAATTTGATTTATATCTTTAAGTTACAATTATAATTTACTTGATTTTCATACATATGTATGTACGTATATACATCCATCCGTACACATGTGGCATTTGCTGTTTGGTCCCTGTTGTCTATGAGTTTCTGAAGAAAAAAGAATAAAAATTACATACATTAAAATAGAAAAAATAAATATATGGCACGCAATTGCATGGTGGCAGCAACAACAGCTCTGAGAACTCAACATTTATCTGGCTGGCTGGCAGGCAGGAGTGCGCGCGGGCGGTTGGACGGCCGGCTGCAGCGGGTAAACAGAATACATTTCAATATAATTCAGCTGCAAAATGTCTAGAATTTAGTTTAGAAAAATCAGGAATTTTAACTGATTTTTATCAATTTGAACGCTTATGAATGCGTAAAAAACAGCAAGAGAAAATTTTATTGCTTAGGTGTAATTTTGTTTGTTTTTTGCTAAATGCATAGATACATAACTTTGTTGTAAGACTTTTGTTTGTTGCACGCATAAATCAACAATCAATTTTGCATCAAGCCATTATGAAATATTTTTGCTCTTAAAAAAGCAACCAATTCAAATAACCAGCAAATGGCTACACACATATACACATACATATGTACATATATGTGCATATGTATGAAAGTATGTACATTAGGGTGGGTCAAGAGTTTTGGCAACAAAAGGTATAACAAAAAATGTAGTCTAAGTAAAGTGCTGAGAAAAATTAAAAGGCTGGCGTTAAGGTATAACATTCTTAGCATATATTTGCCTACATACAACGTGACCACTACTCTCTTGTTTACCTTGCTTATGACCAAGTACATGCATGCAGGCAACTAAATCCTAATGCTTATGTATGTAACTATATGACATACATAAACGCTTGGCTCAATGGATTTGTATGGACAAAAAATTTTCGATATTGCGCCATGGATCTTTCTATAGCTTTTGGCTCGAGCAAAAAAAAAAAAAAAGACACATTTAAAAAAAACACGAAAAGTTAATAGTGAAGACTTATGAGCTGATGAGGAACTATCTGTTTCGTATCTGCAATGATATTCGACTATTGAGATTTTGATTCAATTTCGATCTATATGTAATTTATTTATAAATTTTTTCAATTCTCATTACCGTTTTGTATATTGCTTTTATGGAATGTTCACATCTTTCAGAGCAGCTGGTGCTTATTTTGATATGTATGTTTTAGCACCGACATGAAGTGCAGTCTACCAATAAAATTTTTTTTTGCAAACCGGTTTATATTTGACTTCTACTTTTGAAAAAAAAAAAAAAATAGTGGGACAGGGTAGATGAAGAAGTTTAATTTGAATTTCATTAATATGATATCTGCATAACTGCAATAAAATAATACTAATAATATAATTGATTAGTAACATCTACCTGCAAGAATTCGTTTTATACAGATTAAAATCATTCGCTTGATATAGGTTCAAGTTTTTTATATACATATATCCGAGGTGACATACTTTGGATATATACACCGGTATTTATAAAAAATAACACAGTGTTGAAACACATTTTACGAAAAAATTTTCATATAAAATTTTTTTTTTAAATGTGTTTGAGCAACGTTTTATTTTTTATGAATACCGGTGATAAAGTTTAAACTGTTTTTTATATGAAATTTTCGAACTTTTGTCTAAACTACGGCAAATCAAATAAAGCCGATGACAGTGACCTTAAGCTTAATAAATCATTATTAATACAGCTTAGACTCTAAACCAGTGTTCCCAGGTCAATGTATTTCTTCCCCCCAGAAAAATTGTAAAACCGCCTAAAATTCAATGTTTTTCTACAAATTCCCCCTAAAAAAATTTTAGTGAACATTCTGCTTTAGTTTGCGAATCACTATATGTATTTTTCAGTGCTTATGTTATGATTACAGGCGTATGTATATTTATTATAAAATTTATATTTATTTGTATTCACATATTTTGGGATCTAACTAAGTACATATTCATACACAGCTGGAAATTGTTATCTGCGTAGAAATTGTTATCTGTCTAGAAAAAATAAAGTGTCTCCAAAAATATTAAGAGTTTCTAAGTCTTCTTCGCTCTTTACGTTCTTTTTACAAAAAGAGTTTCAATTTTATCAAAGGTTCGTAGATATTTTAATTTTCCCAATTCTTAAGAAACGGAAAAAATTCAGAGAAATGACCAGTTGCAAAATTCTGTACTTGAAACTGCCAGATGAACATAAAATATTTCATTTAACTTTACTTTAAAAATCGTTAAAGTCTTCAAATTTATCAGTTGAAATTTACCTTCTAACTCCTGAAATTTTACCATTTAACCAAGCACATAAATCCCCTAAAAAATACCCCAAAAATAAATTGTTTCCCCCTAAATTTTCTCCGAAGGAATTTAACACCCCAAATTCACTCCTGAAAGAAAAAAATCTCTAAATCTAGGGGGAAACCCCCTAAACTGGCAACACTGCTTAAACTTATAGTCAGTGATACTTTCTTAAGTACGGTATGAAATTTTATGTGAATCTTACCAAACATTTAGACTGTGTACATTTAATTCTAAAGTTCCCCACCTTGTGTCGCGAATCCTTTATTCCATATTTGTTAGAAAGGGACAAGAAGTGCCACGAGTTTGCTAACGTTTGATGTTTGTGAACGTTGGATGAGTGCGTACGTGTTTTTGCGATTCTTTGTATAAGATGTGGAATCGTAATAGGTGAACACGTGTTTTTGGTTTAGTGGTCTTTTGTTTATTAAACGCTTGCCAAAAAAATATTATATAGATATTTGTTAAATAACAACTTAATAAATACATAAAGGGTCCGCCAAATAACTTTTTTTTTTTTGAAAACGGCTCAAAACATTGAGTGTAGCTTCGGCTCTGTGGCATGTTGAGCCGTCCTGTTGAAAGCAAATGTTGCCAATATCCTCCTCCTTAATTTTTGTGAAAAAAATTTCTTTCAACATCGCCCGATAACGATCGCCATTGACTGTAACATCCACTGGAAGAAAAATGCCTTTGGACCAAAATCCGCACCAAACAGTGATTGGTTTTCTGTATGCGTGCTGGTTTTCTGTGCCCCAAATGCGCCAATTTTGCTTGTTGACATACCCGCCAAGATCAAAATGAGCTCCATCTTCTGTAAATCGATTGCAGGCAATATTTCCCAGCATTGTTCAAGCGTATACACAACCATATTTGTTCAACGGAAGGATAAAATTAATTACACAGACCAGCACTCAATTTGCCTCTTTAAATTTATCAACTGATTCTAGTTAATTTGGGTGCACTGAATTCAAATCTGTCTCTATCAGCTCTAGTTTTCATGATATCATGATTTCTATACCCGCCACACATGACGTCCAATTATGCCCGTCTATCAATTTTTTCAAATTTTTTTTTTCATCAAAATTTCTTATTTCAGTCATGGTAGTTGCCAAAAAAACATTTTTTCCGGAAAAAAAAAAATTTTACCCAATTTTTTTTTTCAAAATCTATAACAGTAAATAAAAAATTTTGATGAAAAAAAAAATGTTTGACAGACGGGCAGACGGTCATAATTGGAGGCCACTAGTGGAGGGTATAAAAAAGTTATATCATGAAAACTAGACAAACTGGCATATGTAGGGGTCATTCCCTTAGCATTGGTTCAAGATAAAAAAAAAAACCAAAAAAATATATTAAAATAGCTGTCATAAAGAGTGTCATGGCTTAAAAAATGGTGAAATTGACATTTTATTACCACAATTGCAACACTGATCTACTCTCTTGTAGACAGGCCTCACTGCCAATTTTCTCATGCAAGATGTTGTAATTCATTAAAATTTGTAAATAATCGACAACTAAAATGAAAAAGAAATGAAGAGAAATGACATGAAATTTGTTTTATTGTCAAATAATTATGCATTTCAAATTACGCTACAAGATGTTCAACTAAATAAATTTTAAAAATTAATTTGACACACAAACATATTTATCTACGTATGTATGTATGTATATGCATACATCTGCATATATGTATGTATATAAAAATGTACTATACACATACAGATATGTACATATGTACAATTATGTAGGCAAAGTGAAACTGAAAC
The DNA here is from genome assembly GCA_963662145.1 of Sturmia bella. Taxonomy (NCBI): domain Eukaryota; kingdom Metazoa; phylum Arthropoda; class Insecta; order Diptera; family Tachinidae; genus Sturmia; species Sturmia bella. The sequence goes on from OY759172.1 coordinate 22,699,808, forward strand.
GTTAAACATATTAATTAATCTCTAACAAACAAACAAACAAACACCATCTTCTCCCACTCTGCCCCCTCTCGTGGGAAATTTTTTTGTGTTTGTGTTTTAATCAATTAGATGGTGTTTGTTATTGTTGTCGTTGGCATTTTATCAGCAAATGGCGCTAAATGATGCAAACCACTCAGTCAACGATCATATGATAGGATAGATTCATTTCACAGATGTACATACACATGTACAAAAACACAATCATTAACAATGATTATAATGTGTTAAGCACTTTTATCTCTTCAGAAGTGTTCTCTGCAGATGGGGCTGGGGCTGGGACTGTGACAGTGGTTGTGTGTTTGTGTTTTTTGTTTTGTTTATTTATTTATTTAACAATTAAACATGTGTTTAGCTGCATTTAGTTGGTTTCAAAGGGGTGTGGTGGGGTGGGGTGGGGGGAAGCCGCAACCACAATACCACAAATTGAAATGTATAATACATTAATTAAATCGTAAATCCTTCAACCATCGAATAAATACGACTACTGCACCAGTTTTATTTTTGCAAAGTGAGTGAGTGCTCCCTTTGGGCATGAAAAATTATGCTGGGTTAATAGAAATCTTAAGGGGATTACGGTGCGCACACATTTGACACACAGCAACATATGGGTATGTACACATTGTGCACGATGATCACACATTTAATTTAAATGATATCATTTCATATTTTATTAACGAAATGAAATAAAAAACACAATTTGTAAATAAAATGACAGCCAATAGAGCAGTAAAAAGAAGACGAATGATTTGTATATTTCAGAAACAAAAGAAACAACATAAAACATATAAATTTTAAAGTGGTTTGTGAAAAGTGCCCATTTGAAATATTTAAAATATATTTTTACAAAAAGAATTTGTTTTGAATTTAAAAGTGGCTTTCGAACAAGTGATTACCAAACTAATCATGAGTCAACTGCTCAATCGTTCATAAAAATGTGGGGAGGCTCTTTGTTCAAGCCATTTTTTAATAAAACAGTTTCAGAAAATGTGGTCTCTGAGAAGTGTTATAATTTAATCAAACGAGTGAATTATAATATGATGTTAGTGAAAGCAGAATGTAGGGGAATTAGGAATTTCTTAGCCAACAAATGCTAGTTAATGAACAATATCTTCCTGAAGAAGATATCCATTGTGATATCGAAATATCGAATTTAATAAATACGTATAAAAAAATTAGTGACCTTAAGGCGCGAACAATTAAAATACTAAACCAAAAAGGTTGAAAAATTAGCATCAGAAATATAGAACAATAGTAATGCTAACCTTGCAAATTAGGAAATTAAAATTGTGGTGAATAAAGACGTCGATGTTGTGAAACTGCCGGATCTGTATTACAAAGACCGGGGCATCGATCCTTGTACTACCGAATAGCGTTTCGGAGGAGGGTTACAGCAGGCGCCTCAGAACCTGTCTAGGGTCTTTGGCTACCAAGTTAACCGAAGTATCTTGCGCCCCATCTGCCCCGGTGACACAGCATCAGCTGGAAGGACCAGCAGGATGCATTATGTGCCTCCAGGGAGGATTCCAATGAAAAAACACAGCCATAAAATTAAAAGTTGATCAATAGATTAAATAAAGACAGCGACAGGTTGACTATGCGCTGCTGCTTCAAACCCTTAAAGAATTAGTTATGATCTGGGTTCGCAGCAATTTGAGTCGTGGTGGACGTGAAGAAGTGACGGTATAAACCCTAGCCAATAAGTTTTCAGCTTTACTTTTCTTGTCGTGATCACTATAATTTTACCACAAAAAATCTTTCTCAATCCTGTGGAGGTAAAAAGTAAAGTAATTAGCAATAGAAAGATATTTATAGTCGAACTTTCTGTACAAAAATTGTTAATTATTTTATTGGAAATTGGAAGTAGTAGTTTTCATTTTAATTACTGGCCGCATGGACATTTCAAAGCAATAGGGCAGTTTGAATAGCAATAAATTGTATTTCTTAGTTGATGCAAAAACAAAACAGACTGATTTAAAATGAAAGTAAAAAAATATAGAGCAGTGGTTTTATAAAAATAAATCGGGTACATATGTATATGCAACAATACAAACTGCTTGCTCTTGAGATGAAGAAAATACTCCAAGTAACAAAGCAAATAAAATGAATAATCGCATGGGCCTCATAAAGTTGTATACAGACAGGAAACAAAAAGGAACCTTAATGGTTTAACCACTACTACAAGAAAAGAGAATTTCGAGTGCTACGAGAACGAATGAGTGCTGAAGAAAAGTGTAGCTTCTTTGAAACAACTAAACAACTAGTTATCCAGCTAAACACTTTAATTTTATTGCAGTCCTTTCCTTTAAGAATCATTGGCCTCAGTAATGATTTAAAAATTGAACTAAAGCCCACAGTTAAGATAATTGAAAGTTATTAAATATTTACCGTCTAATTCATAAAAATTATAACAGGTTTATAAAGCTCTTATTTGACAGATTTTCCATACAAATATGTCAAATAACAGTCTTATAAGCCTGTAATAATTTTTATGAATCAGGGGTTTAATATTTAAAAGGAACCAGCAGTTGTGTTAGTGCAGTCCCACTGTCAGGTCTGCATAAAAATGTAGCTAATGATATAAATTTGTGTTTTAACAAGTACCTATTATTTTCTGTGGCCCAAGACTAAGCAAAAAAGAAAATGCACAAGCACATTGAGACCATAAATTTTCCAAAGCAAATAAACTCATCCAAACGTTTTATTAATTAGTTTTGCATATTTTTTTTTATGCAACTTCCCTGCACCGACTGTTAACAGAAAGAAAATGTGGTTGCGACTCTAAGTTTAATGAAAAAAAAAAAAAAAATATTTCTTTGTTGTAAAACCAACCAACAAAATTTAAAAAAAATTCATGGGTGATTTAATATTTTTACATCACACATTTCCCATCATAATCATCGTCAACTTCATCATCGTCCTCATAGTCAATGTTGTACACCGATGATGAAGGCGACACGATGTTGATCACACATTTTACCGAGTCAATGAACTGCATTTATTTAACGTAAATTATTACTTGCGAAATTGCTGATTTTGTGGCTAAATTTTGATTTATAGTTTTACAAACTTTTCTCGATGGGATGAACCATAGTGTTCGGGGGGCAGGGTGTCTAAACTGTCTAAATAAATAATATTTTTAATATTATTATTTTTTAACTTTCTGTGAAAACTACTTTTTGAAAAGAAGATGTTTAATTCATAATTCTAAAATAGTGTATTGAAGAAGTGACTTGTAGAGAGGTGCCATTGAAGAAAACAACACTTTGCAGAAGTAACTACATACAGAAAAGTAGAGTTTAAAAAGAGTATCTTGAAAAAGTACACTTTCAAGAAGGTATCTGTGTGAATAAGGATCTGCAATAACAATAGCTCCTGGGACAAAAGCTCCCTCAAAAAAGCTTCCTTCATAAAAATTTTGAAAAAATGCCTCTTAAGAAAAGTATATTTACAAAAAGCTTGTGCTCATTTTTTAATAAATAATATTCAAAACAAAGCTTTTGAAAGCAGTAATACATTTTTTCCAAAAGAGTACATTAGAGTACCTGAAGTAAAAAGTACAAATACATTTTGTAAAAAGTATCTTTTATAATAAGTACATTTCGCAAAAAATGGCGTTCTAGCAAAAGTATCCTTTTAATAAGTATCATTTGCAATAAGTACCTTTCATTCTTGTACCATTTATAGAAAGTACATACAAAAAGTACCTCTCACAAAAAGTGCCTCTTACAAAAAGCACCTATTACAAAAAAGTATCTTATTTAAATTATGTAAAGCATCTTTTAAAAAAGTACCTTTTGTTTAAAGTACTTTTTATAAAAGTACCTTTTATAAAAAGTACCTTTCAAAAAAGTACTTTTTATAAAAAGTACCTTGTGTGAAAAATACCTTTAATGAGAAGTGCTTTTTAAGGAAGTACTTTTTATATTAATTATATTTTATAAAAAGTATATTTTATAAAAATTACCCTTAATAAAAAGTACCTATCAAAAAAAGTACCTTTTAAAAAAAGGACCTTTTGCAATGTTTACTTTTTTCAAAAAACACTATTTTTAATAAGAGTTTTTTGTAATAAGTATCTTTCATTTATGTACATTTTATTAAAAGTACTTTTTTTTATAAAAATTACATCTTACAAAAAAAAAACCGCATACAACAGTTACGTCTTATCAAATAGTACCTTTCATAAAGCGGATCTTTTATAGATGGTACCATGTAAGTAAGTACATTTAATATAAGTTACTTTCTATAAATGTACCTTGAATAAAAAGTCCTTCTTACAATAAATACCACTTACAAAAAGTGCCTCTTACGAAAAGCACTTATTACAAAATAGTACCTTATACACAAATGAACTTTTCTGTTAAGTACTTTTTTGGGTAAAACACTTTTTATAAAAAGTACTTTTCATGAAAAGTACCTTTTCAAATAATTACCTTCAGCAACATTTTTTTTTGATAAAAAACACTATTTTAAATTTATGTACATTTTATCAAAATTACCTTTTATGAAAAGTAACTTTTTTAAAAAGTACCTCGTACCAAAAATAGCTCCTACTATAATCGCCTATTACAAAATAGTACCTTTTATAAAATAGACATTTTATATATGGTACCTTTCAAAAAAGTACCTTCTTATAAATGTAACTTTTATAAAAAATACCTTTTATAAAGAGTACCTTTTATAAAACGTATATTTTATAAAAGGTACCTTTCGTAATAAGTACCTTTCATAAAAAAACCTCTTATGAAAGGTACTGTATATTATAAAAATTAACTTTTAGAAGGTAACCTTTTATAAAAATAACGTTTAAAAAGTATTTTTTTTATAAAATTAACTTTTATAAAAAGTACATTTCAAAAAAAAGCGGCTTCTATGAAAAGTACTTTCCTATACAGTACCTTGCTAAAAACGACCTCTCAAAAAGTCCCTTTCATAAAAAGTACTTTTTATAAAACGAACCTTTTTTTTTATAAAATATAGTTTGTAGAGTACGAGTAAGTATCTGTTAAAAAAATTCCTTCTACGAAAAGTATCTTTAAAAAAAAATATTTTGCATAAAAATTACCATTTACAAAAAGTACTTTAGTGAAAAATCTTTCATGAATAAACTTACTTTTATAACAAGTACCTTTTATAGAAAGCTCTTTATGGTGAGTACCTTATACGAAAAGTACGTTTTACGAAAGTACCTTCCATGAAAAGTACAGATTATAAAAAGAACCTTTTTTATATGAGAAGGACCTTTTGTAATAAGTATCTTTAATAAAAAGTACCTTTTACAAACGTACTTTTTGTGCAAAGTACCTAATATAAAAAGTACTTTTTATTAAAAATTCCTGCTAAAAAAAAGCTACAAAAAATTCCACTCCTGCAAAAGTAACTGTTGTAAAAAGATACCGGTTAAAAAGTATCCCCAATAAAAAGTAACTTTAGTAAAAAGTATGTTCTATGTAAAAATTACTTTTAAGGAAGTGCACTTTAGAAAAAGTGTCGTATATAAACGTATGTACATATATTCCAACAATAAGTACCTTTCAATAGAAAGTCTTCAAAAAAAACTAAATTTTCAAAAACTTTAAAGAATCTCTTAAGCAAAACTAAAAATGCGTTCCTCATTTCAATTTCAAAAAAAACTATTCATTTATTTCTTTTTTGTTTATTGACTTACGTTGTGGCTCTTGCCACATAATTTTGCAACATTTGGGAACCTCTGTGTGGTTGTGTAGTAGATTCGAGATTTTTTGTTTGTTTTACTTTTCCTCCTTTCTGCTAATTTTTCTGCATCCGCGAAAACAATGCCGCCTTTTCTTTCACTTTTCACAATCGAGCCGGACTGCAAAATTACAACAGCACCAAACGCTGAAACTCTCCCAGCGTCATCAGCAACATCAGTCAGTCACTCAGTCAATGTGCAGTTGAATTTTTGGGTTGGTTGCGATTATAAAAAGAAACAGTATAAAAACCGAAATAACAACAGACTGCCGCAAAAAAGTTTTGCTTAAAAATGTCGAACCGCCAGCAACAATAGCAGCAAATTTAATAAGTTTTAATGTTGTAATGAACGAATGAAAACACAAATTTGTTGCTGCACACACGTACATAAATAAATTTATTGAAAGAAAGTATTTTAAATGAGCTCTTTTAGACACTATAAACAAACAAGTTTTGGGTTTCACGTCTTTTTTGAGAGTTTTTTTTTTTTTGTTTCGTTCGAAGTTCATGTTTTAAGGTCAAACAGGTGGTTTGTTGCTGTTGACATTTTGCATAAGAAAATAATATGCTTGAACTTGCTTTTAAATAAAATGAAAATTTCTTTAGTTCAACAACGAGAGTGTATCTATTGTTTGATTTGCTTAAAAATTCAAAAACGATTTTGGTGGATTTTCATGGTTTTTGCAAATTGCTTACAGATACTTGGGGCAGTGGTTGCCGTTGTGCAGTTTCAAGTGCATGCGTTTGTCAATGCGAAAAGATTAATGCACCATATTGTTTGTAAAAAGAAAGTTAAATAACGGAAACTTTTATTTAAGCACAACAAAGACTTTTTACAAATTTAATGTTTCGAAGAAATTTTTGTGAATGTAAAAAAAAAAATGAAAAATTTTGGCTCTACGTGATTTCAAAAGTGGTTAATTGCAATGCAGCGATGAATTTTTTCGTATAAAAAACTTTTTCTCAAACGTTGTTTATTTGAGTTGAAGCTGCTTCTTGAAAGTAAACCTATTTAAAAAAAAAGAAGGCTCTTTTACCACACACTTTTTTTTAAAGAAACAAACACTTTATTTAAATTTAGTTTTAACGATTTTTTGTAGAAAGTGACTTTTTAGGGTTCCGTACACTCAGAATATTTTTGCAGTAACTGACCGTAGTTTATTTTAGAAAAATTCGTCGTTCGTCCCAGTTGTGTTCCTAGCATATGTTTTCCATACGTACATTGCACATAAATACATATGTACGTACGGAACCCTAAGCCCTAGGCGAGCCAGCCTCGTACTTGACTGAATTTATTGTACATATGTATATTCAAAAAGAATCAACAATAATCTTTGAAAGTAACTAGTCGGACTACTTTTGGACTACTTCTGACTCTTTTTGATTTTTTTTAAATAAAATAATCTAAAGTAACGCCGACTTTATGAAAATTTTTTGTAGTTGTAGCTAATAAATTATTTGAAAAATCGAAAGTGATCACATTATAATAAATTATTTTGCCCTTAAAACAAAACTAATCTAATTAATAATGATTATGATTTCTATACATTACTGAACAGCTGTGATCCCAGCAAAAGCGGCGAATTCTAATGCACCTACCTGGTAATGAATTTGAATTGCTACACTAATAAAATGTGTGGGACTTGCACTTCCAATCAAATAGTTTAATTCTCTTTGGTTGTGAACAACACTTTTGCAAAATTTACGTTTTTTGCACAGTTTTATTATTTTCATATTTCTTTTTAAGGTAAAATTATTTTGTCTTAAGTTCCCAAATGCTTGTAATACATTGTTATTACAGTATTTATCGGATATAAGAAACTTGAAAAATCCACGAAAAAACTTTCTTATTAGCGTTTCTTTCTTATATACAATTATTTTATATAAGAAACTTATTTCTTATATAAGTAGCTATGGCCATAAGGCATTTGTTTCTTATATGAATATACGAGCTTTTTACCTTTTTATGTACATATGTATATACGTAGATGTATGTATGTAAATAGAAAAATAAAACAAATCAAATTTTATTTTATTAACCCCTTTAGTAAATAGATATAAAAAAATAGACAACTTCAATTTGAAAAAAAAAAAAAATTATATGTAGTAAATACATGTACATACATAATTCATTTTGTACTATTTATTTATTTATTTACGAGGCAAGAAACAAAAACTTCTCATGAGCACTAAAAGTAAAAAAAAAAACGTTGTTGTTGCTGTAAAACTGTCAGAAAACAGAGTTGTCCATGCAAACTACATAAATTCAGTGTTGCCCTTGAAAGTTTCTTATATAAATTCTTTTTCTATACATTTTGTGGTTTTGGTGTTCAAGAAAAATGTTCTTTTATCAGTTTTTTTTTCTTATAAGCGTTTTTCTTATATGAAACTTTTTTTTTGTTAGAAAAAACACTAAAAAGATATGGTGTTTTTGCAAATGTTTCTTATAAGCGTTTTGTTCTTATATGAGATGTTCTTATATCCGATAAATACTGTATATTCACAATTTCAATTTGCGCAAGTTGATTTCTTCCATTTACAGATTTGTTTACTTTTTTTTCACAATTGCAAACCTCCAAAGTTCAAATTTATTTAATTCAATTAACAACTTTAGTTGAAAGTAGTTTTTTTAATTCGTTAAATTATTTTGTTGCGACTTGGCTTCGTTCATAATTTCTTTTTTTTTTTTTAATTTTAATTTTTTTATTTACTCTTTTTTTTTTTTGAAAATCATGACATGTCTAAATGAAGAATGTGTGTGTATGTATGTATGTAAATGAGTAAAGTGACTTGCAAGTTTGTGTCGTCTGTTGGTTTAATTTGTCCATTATGAAAATGGATGTTTGTTGACAATTTTTTCTTGGCTTAGTTTTGTAAAAATGATGTAAAGAAAAATAAAATTACGAAAATTTTCTCTGTTGAAAGTGAAATTAGAGAGTGTTTTATTGTAATTTTGCATTATGATGTTAATTGATATTCTGGGTTGAATGAATTGTTGCTAAATTGCAGCAACTTGCAAGCTACAAGAAAGAAATTCATGTGCTCATGTGTCCCCGTCAAAGTAATGAAGCTGAAATACTTTCATTAACTTTAAAATAATTTAAATAATTTTCTTTGATATTGGAGGTGAATGGTTCAAACTAATTAAAATAGTTTGTTTTTATATGAATACATATTCGATTGAATGAATCATTGATTGACTTTTTGCATATGAACATATGGACAAGAGGTTTGCAACTTGAAAACTAGAAACAGTTTTGTTTGAATATTTTTTGCCGAAAACACTTTTGGATAACGAATTTGAAGGTTTTTAACAGCAAAACTGATTGAAAGCGTGATTTGTTAACTGGAGTTTAACTCGACTTCTTCACCACTTACATACAGTCTGCACTGGCCATCGATTTGTTCGCTCTTGCACATGTTGGCGGCAGAATAACGAACCAGATGTTCATAAGCAGTTTTACTGCAAGCCCAGCAAGCAATTGGACGTTTGTTGATGATATCAGCAAAATGAGGCTTTTAAGATTCTTTGATATGACCAAACAACACTTATCACTCAAAGAAGAGCTTAAATTTGACCGGAAGTTTTAAATGAAACTAAACGAAAAATTAGAAAATACATATGTATATATTTCTATAATTGGTGATTTGTTTTAACAACTTACGCCTTGTAATCCAAATCAAGGGAATACTAACCATCCGTCAAGACTTTGCTTTGCTCTCTCTTTTTTCACTAACAGCTTTTGCTTTAAGATTCCTCTTCCGTCACTGCAACGGCTGCAGCAATCGAGTTGATTGTTTTCCGTTTTTATTTTTTGAAAAATATTTTTAACGCTCCTTAGAATGTAAACAAAAAACATCTGTTTTTCAATTAAAAAGTTGGTTGTACTAATTGGAACTTACTTGGAGGTTACACGATCAAGTTTTGCCTTTAAAGTTTTAATACATTCACATTTTTTTTCAAATATACTCACAATTCTGTAAATTGATGCAAACTTGATCACAATTTTTGCTTTCCATAGAGAGCGTCAAGTCACAATCACACAAAACAGCTGACAACAATTTTTTTTCGTTCTGTCTGCAAATATTTTTTTTTGTTTTGCTTGAAAGTTGCAATTAAAAGTGATAAAAATTAAACAGATTCAAGCTTAAAAATGGAAATAAAACTGTTTACGTGCAAATTCAACAAATTTTTTATTTTTACATTGATTTCCATTGAGTTTATTAATTTTAAAAAGAGATATTTGTATATTATGATTATATTTAAATAGTTTAAAAAAAAATTTAAAATTAGAATCTGAATTAGTTTCTGGATTTAATGTGGAATATAGAAGAGGAGGTTTTGCTTTAATTTTTTTTTAGCAGAATATGCAAGAAGCTATTTTTAATTTTCTTCTTGATGGCATCTTGAAAATGAGTTGTTTTCAAATTGCGTGCAGCCTACGTCACAGCTATCAATTTTATTGAATTTGACAAGCGGTATGTGAAAAAAACTTGATAGCAAAACTTGGTCGTGTAACTGCAGTGTTAGGTCAAGAGGATGGCAACGCCAACTTCGAATCCGTCGGAATTCATAATGCCTTTTTGTACGCATTCGTGACGGAGATTTTCCATTACGAGTGTTGTTCACTCGGAATTCATAATAAGGCTGGAAAGTGTTGTTAAAAATTCAAAGACTATTTAAATGTTATTAAAGGTTGGAGATTTTCAAATATGAACTTAATTATTTATTTGCTTTAAGAGCCAATTGAAATGTATTAATTCATTTCATAATTAAAATCTCCAACCGAAATGTATTAATTCAGGTCCAAAAATGAACCTCTTCAAAAAATGTTTGCTGTATTTTTCACCTGTCTATATGCCGACGACACTTCGTTGGTGGTAATCAACTCATCAGTAGACTTGAAAAATTCTTAAAAGTTTATTTGAAACTTAACTACTTATTCCACAATTCCCATGAACAGAATGAGAATCAGAAATTTTCAAACAAACCTTTAACACATATTTTTTGAAAAGGTTAATTTTTGGACCTGAATTAATACATTTCGGTTGGAGATTTTAATAATTCAACAATGTTAGATGATTTGCAAATCCATAAACAAAATATATTAGCTATGTATGTAGGAATCAGAAGGCAATCGCGAGCCATCATTTTGGGGGCAAATAAACCCTCTGTTCTTGATGCATGAATTTCAAAATATTTAAAATTAACTCAATCAATTCGATTGCTCCAATTTCAACATTTGGGCGACTCTGCTTTGAACGTAGTGTTTTGAAGTTTATGTTAAAAAATCAAAATGACTTGCTTGCGAAGACTCAATATTTTTCAAACTTGCTGCAGCCGCCAACCCAAGAGCGGAGGAATGTCTACAAATGAAGATTTTGTTAAAGAACTGAGTGCCATTTTGCGATGTGGCGTGAGAGCTAGAACTCCCGTGTAGGATAAATTAATAGTGTTTTAAATAAACTATTAACTATTTTGTATCTATATGTAACTTGTTTTATTCCCCTATTTCTTTACAGACGCTACGAAGAGGATCCAGAAAATGCCTGGCACTGCGGTTCCTGGTTCGAATACTTACTAATTGTCATTTTGTCCACCATTTTGCTGGTGGGTGTGCTGGTGCTGACTTTATTCTGGGTGATATTCTACAGGGGTGGCTTTGCCTGGTCCGAGAATCCAGAATTGCAATTTAATTTGCATCCTGTTTTAATGGTGGCTGGTTTCATAACATTTTCAGGATTTTGTAAGTTTTTCGTTTTTATTTCTCTTTTTGAACAATTTAATATTGCAGAAAATAATAATGATGTGTGTGTGTGTGTTCATTGGAACACAACTGCGTTTTGTTTTTTTTCTTTTAGCAATTCTTTTGTATCGTCTGTGTCGCTGCTTGAAACATATTTATGTTAAACTGGTTCACATGCTGTTCCATGCCTGTGCCATACCATGTATTGCCTTGGGATTTCTGTCAGTCTTCGATTCGCACAATCTGTCGGAGCCTCCCAAGCCCAACTTCTATAGTTTGCACACTTGGCTGGGTTTCGTGACAATGGGCATGTTTGTAATGCAATTTGTTGTCGGTTTCTTCAGGTGGGTTGCTTTTTTCTTCTTCTTTCTTTTAAATGCATATGTATTTCATATTTTATCTTCTAATTGTTTGCTATTTGAGATCTATTGTAATCGTCTGTGGAGTTGATTTTTATTGATGATTTTAATGAGATGAAGATGATGTTGTGCTGTTGCCATTCTATTGTTGTAAAACATTTTTTCTTAAACTAATTTTTCTTTGTTTTTCTTGTTATTGTTATAGTTTTTTGATTTTATTATGCTGTGAGAATCGCACATACAATTGTCGTGCCACAATGGTGCCCATACACGCCAGTTTTGGTTTAGCCAATTTTATGTTGGCCGTTGCCACCTGTGTTACCGGTCTGGTGGAGAAGGAACGTCAACTGGTTAACGGTGAAAATGGCGAAAACGCCTTAAGGTTTGTGTTTGTTGTTTCATATAAAATTAATAGGTAGACGTATTTTAATATATTAAGTTAGGTCCAAAAATGAAGCTTTTTAAAAAATAGTTGCTGCCTTTATCAGCTGTCTATATGAAAAAGACAGCAAATATTTTTTAAAAAGGTTCATTTTTGGACCTAAACTAATACATTTGAATTGGCTCTTAAAGCTATTTGCTTTTGTATTTTAATAATTTTTTATTTAATAATTTATTATTTGCTTTGTATATTAATATATTTAAGAAAACTGTGTAGTTACGCTGCACTTCAAATGAAGACTTTTAGAGAGCAGAACACTACAAAAAATAAAATTACGCGATTGTATTACGCAATGGGTAGTAATATGCTCTCTCCAATTTGGCCTGGAACTGTGTTACTATTTACTTTTAAAATCAACACTTACGAACTCTTTTTTTTTATTAAAAAAAAATCACTTTCCTTTAAATTATATTTTAAAGCTACTTTTTTTAAAAGTTGATTAATTGAATAATGATTAATTCTTTTTTTTTTTATTAAAAAATTGCATATTTTGAAGCTACTTTTCTTAAAAGATGCTTAATTAAAAAGCAACTTTTATAAAGCAGTATTTCTTAAAAGCAATTCTTCCAATCGGTTGACTTTTAAATGATCACTTTGTAAAAAATATCTTAATTAGAAGCTGCTCCTTCAAAAAGACTAGTTCTTCAAAGACGTTTTTTAAAAGGGTATATTTTTAAATGTTACGTTATTAAAGGGTACGTAGAAGAAACTTTTTTAAAATCCACTCTTTCGAAAGGTACTTTTTAAAAGGTACTCTTTAAAAAAGTAACTTTTCTGAAGGCAATGCTTGTAAAGTTATGTTTTTGAAAGTTGATTTAATCAAAAGATGCCTTTTGGATGACACGTTTTTTAAAAGGCACGTACATATTATAAAGGTTTATTTTTAAAAAAGTACTTTTTAAAAAATATAATTTTTAACCTTTTTTTTAAAGGTACCTGATATTTGCATTAAACGGAATCTATTAAAATGTGCTCTTTTACATTGTACTTTTTTTCAAGGTACTTCTGTCAAGAGGTATGTCTCTTAACAGCTACTTTTTCTAAAAATAAAATTTTTTAAAATGATCCTTTTTAACATGTACTTTTCTTAAATTGTACTTTTTTAACATCTACATTTCTAAAATGTTCTTATTGATAAAGGTACGTTTTTTTAAAACAGTAGTTTTTAAATGTTAGTGCGTTTTTAAAAGGTACTTTTCTTAAATTCTTCTTTTAGAAGGAATTTTTCGGAAGGTACTCTATTCGAAGGTATTTCCCTTAAAAGGTACATTATTAAGAGGTTTTTTTTTAAGTTAAAAAAAATTTAAAATGCTCATAAGGCAATATTACTTTTTTGAGCGGCGTCTCTTAAAATTTATTTTTTCTGAAAGAAATTTTCTTAAAAAGTACCCGTTTTTGAAAACTGGTCTCTATAAGAGATTTAAAAACAAAAGCTTTCTAAAAGCTATTTTATCGCTTAAAATGTACTTTTTATGAAAGAAATTTCATTAAAAAGTACCCTTTTTTGAAAACTGGTCTCTATAAAAGATAGTCTTTTTTAAAGGTACTTTTTGTAAATGATACTTTTTCTAAAAAATACCTTTCTAGAAGTTATTTTATCTTTTAAAATGTACTTTTTATGAAAGAAGTTATCTTAAAAAGTACTTTTTTTTTGAAAACTGGTCCCTATAAAGGATTTTTTTAAAAGGTACTTTTTATAAAAAAAATACCTTTGTAAAAGTTATTTTATCTCTTAAAATGTAATTTCTATGAAAGAAATTTTCTTTAAAAGTATCCTTTCTTGAAAACTGGGGTCTATAAAAGATAGTTTTTTTTAAAATGTACTTTTTGTAAAAGGTACTTTTTCCAAAAAAATACCTTTCTACGAGCTATTTGTCAATGAGGTTTTGTTTCCAGAAGGTACTTTTTGAAGGGTAGATACTTTTTTAAAAATGACTCTTTTGCAAGGTACTTTCCTCAAAGGTACTTTTTCTAAAGGCCATGTTTTAAAGGACATGTTCCTGATGATTTTGTTAAAAGATAATTTTTGGAAGAAATCTTTTTCAAAAGCATTTTTTATAAAAGGTAGTGCTTAAAAGATAATTTTGGTTGTTTTGCTAAAATATAACTTTTTAAATGGCATTTAATATTAAGAGCTACTTTTTTTAAAATCTATTTTTTTATAAAATCAATTTTGAAAAGCATCTCTTTTTAAAAGCAAATTTTTTGGAAAATTTTTTGACAAAGGTAACTTTTTTAAAAAATACTTTTTCAAACGAAATTTTTTATGAGGTACTTTTTATGAAACAAACTTTTTTAAAAAGCACTAATATAAAAGCATTTTTTTAAATGGTACTTTTTCTATAAAGTTATTTTACAAAAGCGTATAAAGAGAAGCATATTTTTTAGAAGGTACTCTTCCTAAAAAGTACTACATATTGTAAAACATACTTTTGTGAAACTTACTCTCTTAACGGTATGTTTTTAAAGACAAATGGGTCTTTATTGGAAATCACTTGATTTCCAATTTCTTATTTCGATTTTTCTTAAATTAAGTGGCTTAAAATGTTATTCCTGCCTTCACTTATACTTATATTAAATTTTATTTTGTTGCAGCAATGCTCCATATGAATTTAGAAATCACATGATTTAAAAGCATGTGAATTGTAGAACAGGCCTGGAAAATGGAATTTTTTTAATTTTTAATATTGATTTTTCATTATTTCTTTAAAATTTTTCGAATCTACTGATAAGTTGAAATAGCATCAACGAAATATTGGCAGCATATAGACGATCGAAAATAATTAATAAGACCTATTTACACCTAGAATAATATTGTTACTAACATTCCAAAAATTTATTAGCCCGCACATTTATTTAACTACGAATTAATTGTATCTTATGTGATTGTTGATTCTTTTCGCCTGCTTACAGTACCCGAAATTCGGAAATCGAACACTACATCATGAACTCTCTGGGCATTGTTTTGGTAGCCCTGGGCATTATTGTGTCTGTGGCCGTGAGACGATCAAATGCACCAGCCACTGCCAAAGTTTACGTAACTGAACGAATTTAAATGCAACGAAAACCACAACAACAACAACAACAAAAAAGACAAAAGAAAAAATTTGGAAGCAGAAATCTTTTGCAGCAGCCAATTATTATATTTCTGATACCACCATCGCCACCCAATGCAGAATTTTGAATCAAAAACTAAACGAGTGTTTTTTGTTGATTTCTTTTATCGTTTTTTTTTTTTTAATATTGAAAGAAAAAATATTTTGTTATTGTATGATTTCTTCTGTTCTTATTTTTTACGGAAAAAATAAAAATAATTTTTAGAAACATTCTCTTTTTATTTTATAAATATGTTGAATAAAATATAAAATTAGCGATAGTAAATAATCAAATCATATCTCAAAAAAATTATATACATAAATGCTTGTATGCTAAAAAATTTAATAACAGCATATTAAATTTTTTAGCATACAAGCAAAATTCTATATATTCGTGTAATCATGCCAACAAAAAAAAAAAAAAACAAACTCAAAAATAATCAAAATTTTTTAGAGAATCGGAAATTATTGCATAAACTTTAATCAAAATATTAAAAAGAAAATTATTTTGTAATAAAAATAAATTATTACAGGTAT
Organism: Sturmia bella; assembly: GCA_963662145.1. Lineage (NCBI taxonomy): Eukaryota > Metazoa > Arthropoda > Insecta > Diptera > Tachinidae > Sturmia > Sturmia bella. The sequence goes on from OY759172.1 coordinate 22,715,739, forward strand.
TCATTTCAGCTTCTTCCCTTGCTAAGTACCCCTCAGACGACTTGTTTTTCACATTGTATCTGTCAAATTTCACACGTGTAAGCAGTTACATATTGTGTGTTATCTTTAAAACATTTCTTTTGTAACAACCACGAGAAAAAGTCATAAGATATAATTCCAAATGGAGCGTATTCTATTTTGTTATGTATAAACATATGTATTCCATAAAACTTTTACGCCCGTCTAAATTGTTTTTATCTAACGTTGTTGTTTTAATAAAAATTGCTTTAATATATCATTTTTTTGATGCAATGAAATTTTTTGAGTTGAAAAAGCAGAAACACTAGAATAAAATTGTTATTTTTTTTTTATTTAATTACACAGTGCAGCACCAAAATCTTGAACCAATTGAGACCCCCAAAATCTGAAAGCTTATGATGGTGGAAGGAAACCCCTAACTGGGTTTTGATTTATTAGCTAAGGTGTTTTTTTTTTTTTAATTAATTTTTGAATGATTGTACTGATTCGTAAGTCTATATCTTGTGAACTATTCGATTTATTGTTTTTTTGCCTGCAGCAAATTTTTACCTCTTAATTAGATCTGAAGATTTTGCCTTGAGATAAAATAAAAAAAAATAAAAAACAACAACATCTTACTCAAAACAGCAAACCTGTCAAAAACATAAACGACGACTTAAGTTCAATATATATTTAAAAAGATTTGAAGTGTCCTTATTTTCCATTCCTTATGTTCAAAATCATCAATTTTTCTAAGTATCTATTTTAAAATATTTGAAGTGTGTTCGTTCTTACACTGTCCATCATCAAAAATAAAATTCTATGACGAAATTTTATGTTTTTTGACAGGTTTGTTGTTTTTAGTACGATGTTGTTATTTTTTTTTTATTTTATCTCAAGGCAAAATTTTCAGATCCAATTAAAAATTTGCTGAAGACAAAAAAAAAACAATATATCGAATAGTTCACGAGATATAGACTTACGAATCAGTACAGTCATTTAGAAATGAATTTAAAAAAAAAAACCTTAGCTAAAAAATTCAAAACCCAGCAAGGGGTTTCCTTCTACCATCATAAGCTTGCAGATTTTGGGGGTCTCCAGTGGTTCAAGATTTTGCAGTGGAAAAATGTGCTACTGTGTTATAGATCATTACCAATAAAATTCTGCATAATAGTTATTATTACAAGGTGTTTTTTTTTTAATTTGCTTTCAAAAGCACTTTTATCAAACAAACAAAAAAAATTAGTTTTTGGATACATCAGCTGATGCACATAAACATGATCAATGTCAGATTGAAAACTTTATATAAATGGAAACATTTTGATAGACATAAAGAAAAACATGTGAGTCGAGAATTTAAAAATACACATGTAAAAAAACGTCGTGTGGGGGGCGGTACTTTAGGAAAGTGAAAATTGGAAAAATGTTGATTTTGTTGATAAGAAATAAAATATTTTTGTTCACTTTTCCAACAAATTACAAAACTAAAATGCATACCTTTGTTATAGAGAAGCGTATAGTACTCAAAAAAGAAACACAAGAAAATATGTATGCCCTCCCTCGAAGTGGAAGGACTAAAATTCTCCTCGCTGCATTTTTCAATAAATCTTCCTTGGAAATGATTTAGGTAACGTTTTTGAATATCTAATGCCAATGTCCAATGCCAAAACGAATTCTATTAACAGGCATGTGATGCAAATCGAAAATAAAAAAGCAATTTTGAAAGTTTTCTTTAACACTGCTGCAGTTACACGACCAAGTTTTGCTATCAAGTTTTTTTTTCACATGCTGCTTGTCAAAATTCAACAAAATTGATAGCTGTGACGTAGGCTGCACGCAATTTCATAACAATTCGTTTTCAAGATGCCGTCAAGAAGAAAATTAAAAATAGCTGCTTCATTAAAAGTCCTATCACAAAATAAAGAAAATAAAAGAAGAAGAAAAAAACATTTTTATTTCTATTTTTAAGCTTGAATCTGTTTAATTTTTATCACTTTCAATTGCAACTTTCAAACAAAACAAAAAAATATTTGCAGATAGAATTAAAAAAAAAAATTGTTGTCAGCTGTTTTGTGTGATTGTGACTGGATGCTCTCTATGGAAAGCAAAAATTGTCATCAAGTTTGCATCAATTTTCAAAATTGTGAGAGTGTATTAGTAAAAAAAAGTGTGAATGTATTAAAACTTGAAAGGCAAAACTTGATCGTGTAACCGCTTGTGCTATAAAATTTTATTTAATAATGGACAAAGTTAAATGCATTTCTTACAGTAAACAACACGCTCTTTCTAACGCAACAAGCAGCAGCTGCCCAATTTCGCATCGCTATACAGACTATTGGTTTTGTCATTGCAGTGCAACAGATTTTTCTTTCGCCTGCATTAGTTTGGTGATAAATTCCTTCAAATTGATGTTTTTGCTAAATAAAGAAAAAGTAAAACTAAACAAATGAGACAAATTTTCTGCAATTGGCAATAGTCGGTCAGACGGAATATTAGCTCTGCATTGGTATTCTCTAGATATGTGCCGAGTGCTGTTCTTCCTCTCGCCATTATCCATTAGTGCAGCAGCTCAAAGATTAATTTTCTTTCGCCCTGATCCTTTCCGTGTAGCAGCAGAACCAGATCGCACAGCGAAGCGATCAAGTTAACGTGCAACTTAACGCGTTTGACCATGAAACTCGCCACTAGCAGAACTGCAAGCTGGAAGCATTTCAGCTTATTGGTAAAATAAAAAAATCGCACTTGCACTTGCTCGTGTGGCTGCTATGTAATAAATGTAAACAACAATTTGGATGTCTCGGAAGCGAGATCGAAAGATTTTATGGGCCCGGATACGCTTAGAAAGGCGGGCGCTTTTCTACACTAGCGCTCGTACAAAAAAATGGAGCTTAAACTGCAGTTTAACAAAACTTTTCTGTGGCTTAATTGCAGTTTAAACTTCACGCCAGTAAATCAGTGAACTATTTATTGTTGGTTGCTTTCAAAAATGGAAATTCGCCCACATTGCAAGAAATGCCAAACAGCTGATGTTTTACACTGTTTGATGACAAAGATTCAAACGCAAAATGTGGTTTAAGTATTCAGTGATTTAAAACATTCTAGTTTAAATGTAAATTAAAATAAACTCGCAAATGAACATCCACTGTTTTTGCGGTCATAAAAATAAAAATAATATGCCATTTGTGTTTGTACAGTTTGCGGCAAGTTTTAAGACAGATGCCAGAAGTACATTAAGATAAATATTATGAAAAATATGTGTGTTGTGTATGCATGTGAGATTAGCAGTCTTTTAAACAGGAAGAATAAATGCAAATATGAAAATGAAAGATAAACAACTTTTGACATGCGGCAAAAGTCAGCTGACCAGCGGTACAACTATTTTGTCAAGTGTATGCTGGCTGGATGAAATTCTTAACAAAAGAGCCATCCACCTGTCTCAGTGGATGATTTCAATTCGGTTTCTGCAAACAGTTTTTAAAATTTATTTATCATTTTGACCGCTAAGTTTCATAATAAATGGTCCATAAACTCTATATGTAGTTTTGCAATTAGTTTCAGAATACACACATACATACTTTTTTAAATGCAAGAAATATGTGCAAGGATTTTCTTGTGAATCTATTGAAATGCCTGCAAAACGAAAATTTAAATAAAATCTGTTCAAAAAATTATGTATTTAAATTAAATTATGTCACAAATTATAACTAATATGTATTTAAGATATAATTCTAGTTAAACAATTCTACATATGTTTACCTTTTCTTTTTTTTTTTTTGTAATATTGTAAAACCATCTACATTAACAAAATATTTGCTTAGTGGTAAAATAAACGTAAATAATTATTATTATTATATCTACAATTATAATTAATAATAAACAATTATTTATTTTAAATGTAAATTTTGTTTGTAATAAATGGTGTAAATGGTAAGTGACTTCGAATAAGTAAAAAAAAAGCAAATTTAGGTTCAGGCTAGCTGTACCCCAGCCAAAATTTTACTTTTTCTCCTTTAATTAACGTTAACCATAAGCAATAACTAATAAGAAAATTAAACTGGAGCCTGATGAAGAATTTAAAAATAACATCGATTCGCATTTCACTTTATAGTCGGTTTTTATGATTTGCAAAATGTCGAAGTCGTGCGATAGGTCGCATTTTAAGCCGCAGCATCCTTTTCTTTTCAAAGAAAAAAGGTTAAATAAACCTATAAAAATATTAATGCAATAACGTATTAAATTACCAAATTAATGATAGAAACTTTCTTCTACGTAATGGTGGGTATTTCTTCATCCATGTCGGTCATATGACCAGTCAAGTGATCATCACTCTTCTTGCAGGCACTTGAAGCGAAAGCGCGTTTAAAGGACAATTTTTTGTCGACACTGTTTTTGGCAGCTCAGCGGTTTTGTGTTAAACATAATGGCCCATTAGTTATGGACATCGAAAAAGTATACTTTAAGCAATTTTAAGTCACTGCATACTTTCATGCTTTTTGTCTGCTCTAAACTTAAAACCAGCAGAAGTTGTCTTTAACTTATTTAGCAACCGCTCTGCTCAATCAAATGTCAATTTTATATGTAAAAACCAAAAATGAGCCTTTTTCAAAAAATATTTGCTGTATTTTTCAGCTGTCTATATGCCGACGACATTTCGTTGGTGCTAATGAACTCATTCATCAGTAGACTTGAAAAATTCTTAAAAGTTTGTTTGAAACTCAACTACTTATTCCAAAATTTTTTTAAATTATATAAATTAAATTGAAGATTTTATAATAATATCATGTTCACATATGCCTTTTTAATTGAAACAATATTCAGTTAATTGACAATATATTTTTGGTGTTCATACATACTTAATATTGCTACGACAATTAGCATTTGACAGGTGAAAAAGTTATTGTTTATATCTGGTTATTTTGTAAAGGGTATTTTTTTCGCTGTATAGAACTTTAATTTGGCATTACTGTTCAAGATGGCGACCGATTTATCAGGTGTCAAGTGATTTATTCTCAGTTTGGTTGGCAATATTTACATCATGAATAAACTCACGCGTGAACAAGGCTTGCAAATAGTGCAATTTTATTTCGAAAATAATGGTTCTGTGCGGAATACGTATCGCGCACAATTTTTTTTAGCGATGAAGCGTACTTCTGGTTGAATGGCAACGTCAACAAACAAAGCTGCCGCATTTGGAGTGAAGCTAATCCTCAAGTGCATTTCGAAACACCGTTACATCCAGAAAAATTGACTGTTTGGTGCGCTTTATGGGCTGGTGGAATCATTGGTCCGGACTTCTTCAAAAACGATGTTGGCCAGAACGTTACAGTCAATGGTAATCGATATAGAGCCATGATTACTAACTTTTTCATTCCTGAATTGAATAACCATGATGTCCAGGAGATGTGATTTCAACAAGATTGCGCAACATGCTTGTGCCACAAACGCATGACCATTTGGAAGACAACATTCGCCGTGTTATTGCCGACATACGGCCAGAAATGTTGGAAAAAGTCATCGAAAATTTGACGTCCAGATTGGACTACATCCGCGCCAGCCGTGGCGGTCATATGCCAGAAGTCATATTTCAAATGTAATGCCACAAGATTATCTTTCGGATAAATAAAACTTATGTCAATCGAATAATCCATCGTTGTTTTATTGCAACTTAAAGTTCTATACATCGAAAAAAAACACCCTTTATCATAAAAAATTAAAAAAAAAATTTAGTTTTTTGTTTATTTATTTTGTTGATGTTTGATTAGTCAAATTTTCACAAGGAGTGTTCAATATGTACTGTTATTGTAAAAGCTTGTTCATTTGGTACTGTTAATACAAATCTAACAGTGTTGCATTATAAATTTTACTCATTATTGAAACAATTATCTTTTAATTGCCAATTAGCTAATTGTAATTTTTATATGAAAATTTTGTCTCAATAATGGCTTTAATTGTTATAATTTCAATATTGCTGCATGTATGAACAGTATATAACCAAATATGAATTTAATTATTTATTGAATAAACTAATTTATACAGCTTCAGATCGTTTTTAATATAAAAATTTATTAACCATGTTATTCAATATTTCGCTAACAGTTAGTTAGCATCTTCAGTTAGTATTAATTAGTTTATTCAATAATTAAAAGGATCAAATAAAAATTATATACTTAATTATTTATTTGCTTTAAGTTTATTTGAGTTGATTGGCACCAACGAAATCTCGTCGGCACAGAAACAGCTAAAAAAAGACAGCAAATTTTTTTTTGAAAAGGTTCATTTTTGGACCTAAATTAATTTTTTAATAACTATAATTAATCAAAATTTTCTTTAAAATTTGACTTGTATTCAAGTCGTTTTGATGTTTTTTGTTTACTTACTAATACAATCTTACATTTATGTAGGTGTGTGTTCACATGTATACATAATTTTTGAGAGTCATCTTAAGGCCGTGATTCACTATCCTACTCAATCGTACGATTCATTCACTGAAAATTGCTAGCTAAATCTGATAGAATTCTGTCCTACTTTAAAAAGTCGCATCAAAACGGCCACACTATTATACTTTTGTAAACAACTTCGAAAAGATAACTCTGATCGCATAGCAAAAGATGGTTTTTGAAAATTTTCAAAAGATTAACAAATCGGACAGACTTGTCAAAAAGTCTTTCACACACATACACTTTTAGTCCAGACTATTACACTTTTTGGACACACATGTCATTTTTAACAGATCGTACGATTCAATAGGATAGTGAATCACGGCCTTTATTAGAGATGGAATTTTACATAAATTTGTAAGTGCTTGTATGATAAATAACTTGGCATTTTCGATAAATAATGTGGCACCCATTTAATAGCATGTTTCCACTACCAGTTGAATCACCCGCTTCGCTCTGTGAATTGTATTTATGAATCATAACGTTTACACGACTCGTCTATGTGCTTCGATTTGACTTTTGTTTTCAATAAGCAAACACACATTTTTCAACAAATCAGATGCAGCTGCTCCAAAAACTGGGAATGCTTCTTGTTTCGTTCCATCCACAAGTTGAAGCATGATTTGGAACATTCCATAAATTGTAATTCAGAATATATTCTTTGTGCCATAATAAACTTTTTCACAAAAATTTTTTCCATTGCTTTTAACGTTTTATTTTTTTTTATTGATTTCTAAAATTAACTTTTATGTATTATTATGTTTTCTTGATTCTGACAGATAGTGCAGATAAACTTGCGATATAAATTAGAGAAGACACGAATTTTGTATGCTTCGTATGTAGCTTCAATATGAAGCTACTTCATTCGCTCACAAAATTTTGTATGGCGAAGCACGTTGCCTCGCTCCTGATTGAGGTGTTAAGCACAAATAGAGAGCGAAGCACATGTCGTGGAAACATGCTATAAACCTGATTCAGCTTAAAGTCAACTTTAATTTTGACCACAGAATACTATGTATGTCTATGTATGTATGTCTGTGATTTTGACTTAGAAAAGAAAAGATTTTGAGTTAGAAAAAAGTTAGCCACACGTTTTAAAATTTAAGTTGTTTCTAAAAAGAACCGACTTTAGTGTTTCACTATAGTTAAGGCCCACTGAGTTTCCCTTTTTTACCCCTTTGCGATTGGAGTTTTTGAAATTCATATAGTCAAATATTCTGAATATTCTGAAGATTTCCTGAAAACTTCATCAAAATCGGCCCAGCCGTTTCGTACGTTACATACATACACACATCCTGTTTTATACAGATAGACGGATAGATAAATATGTTTAAGAGAGTACACCAAAAGCGGGACTAGAGTCTGAAGCATTCGAGGCGTAGGCAGACTGAACATTTACATGAAATCATCTTTAAACATTGAATTTAATTTTTAATTGATCATTCTATCGACTCAAATAAAGATTTAATACATTTCTCTATATTATATGTCCGTATGTGATTTTTTCAATTTAATTTCGAAACCCCTTAAAATGTCACCACCCTAATTTCCCTCCCCAAGCAACCACTATACTCGTATGCAGCCATCAAAAACTGTGAATTCTTTAAATGTTGATTGCATAATTGAAAAAGTTGAACTGAACAAAGTTTTTCAATTATTTATTAATATTTTTAATAGTTTTCAAACAGTTTTGAGTGGCCAACTGTGTCCCCATAAATACTTTGTACACTATTGACTTATTCCGCATAACGAGATGAACACCGATTTGCAGCTGAAGCACCGACAATTTTTCCAAATTCCTTTGCTGACATTTTCTCTGGTGGGCATTAATCCGCTGGCAAAGAAGACAAGTGGCATCATTAAGCGACCTTTCATTTGTTATGGCTTGTACATTTCAACCTTAATATTTGTTTTGTTGGCAATAGATTTTTGCCTCCAAAACGTTCATGAAATTGATGAGTTTACCGTGGCCGTATCGCTGCTGAATCAATTGGTTATTGCGCTGTGGAAAATTTCTTTATTTTTTGGCAAACGTCACAGGATACACAAGTTAATAAGAGACATCTGGCAGTGGAATGAAGAAGGTGAGCCGATCGATAGCAGTGCTAAAAGTTTAAATGAATTCTAAAATAGCAGCCTATTTTAAATGCTTTTTTAGCTGACAATGATGAATTTCAAATAATCTCAACTAAAAGTATCAAAAATGCTCTGTTTAGTAAATTTTATTATATAACGGTGTTTACTACGGGTGTGTTTGGATTATTGCTGCCATTCGTAATAAAAATGTTACAGATTATTCAAGGCCAAGGCAGGATATTGCAGGTGCCTCACAAGGCCAGGTAAGTGAAGAGGGAGTTATTCATGCAAAGAAAAGAATATTATTAATTTAAGGAATTCCTAAAAGCTTTTGAGTAAAATTATATAATTTTGAAACATTTTTCTCAAAAGTGTTCACCATTTTCCTAAAGAAACTTGTAATGTTTTCTAATAAAGGTGTTAACAAATTTGAGGTTAGGAAATAAATTGGCTGTGAAAGGAGGAAATATTAAGAGTTGAGCTTGAACATTTCTTATTTTGCTTCAATCACAGAGAGAGAAAGGAGATTTCTCGATTAATTTTGCATATGAATGCATTTTTTTTCATGATGGTCCGGTTCCCTCCTAAAAACTGGACAAGGATTTATTTTACTGAAATTTAATTTTATTGAACTACGATAATTTACATACAATTATATTAAATTACCTTTTCAGGCTCAAGTTCAAGCCTTTGTTTCAATCACTTTTAAATCAATATAAATTAAGTAAAGAAAAATAAAATTAATTACTTTAGGTCTAAAAAATAGACCTTAATGCTTTCTGTCTTTTTTCAGCCGTCTATACACTAAAAGAAAAACGCTTCGTAACAGGAATGAATGCTTTACGTTGACTCTTCTTTCATTAATGCGATGAAACTTTTCATTCTGGTTATGACTGATACATTAATATGACGAACATTTTAAATTAAGCCACTTTTTTATTTTTCATTCATGTTACGAAAGTTTTTTCATTCGGGCAACGAAAAACTTTTATATTAATTTTCAATCAAAAATTAAAAACTGACAGCCGACAGGTATGACTTTTATATGATTATTTTTCTAACGTTTTAAGCAATAATTTGGACGATATATTTTCTTTTATTGGTGAATATTGGTGCCTATAATGAAACATTTTTCATAACCCGAATAAAGCTTTACGTTGGCTGAAAAACAATGACGAAATCATAGCTATAATGTAAAAAATCATTATATTTACAAAGGTTTTCGTTTGAGTGTATGGCGCCGACATTTTGTTGGTGCTAAGCAACTCATCAGTAGACTTGAAAAATCTAAAAAGCATGTTTGAAGCCCAACTATTTATTCATTCCTTTTTGGATTTGTCAATTCTACTGATGAGTCGTTTAGCAGCAATGAAATGTCGACGGCGCATAGACGGCTGAAAAAAAGACAGAAAGCATTAAGGTCTACTTTTTAGACCTAAAGTAATAAATTTCAATTGGCTCTTATAGCGAATAAATAGTTAAATTCCTTTTTTAAAAGTAAAATTTAATAGCTAGGTGGACAACCGGCTGTTTCTGGGTAGCAGCACCCTATGAACTTTGGACGTGTCAAATTTCACAATTTTGGCACAGCCGCTTTAACCACTCGGCAACCAAAGCTCACGCAATTTTATTTTCCATTTTTATACTTAATCAACATTAACCAAAGCAATGATTTTTTGGAACGAAGTTCCTTAACGCGGCTTGCTGGTAGTGGAAATTAGTAGAAATCGTCACGAAAGCGTGTGAGCTGTTTATATGTATTGGTGTACTGTCGAAAAGTAATTGTGTATGATTGGCAGTGTCTCCACTGACATCAGCGGAGACACATACAAATAAATATTAATTAGTTGGAAAACGTTCCAAAAATTTAAGGAATCATAAAATTTTAAAAACAACAAAAAATAAAACATACAAATTTCACCTTGTATTACATTCAAAAAAACGTAAGGAACTTCGTTCCTAACGGGGGTCCCCCGACCGCATTTTTTTTTTTTTTTAATTAAACGTAGTGATTTGAAGGCTTATTAGCTGGGGTACAGCCATCGCTATTTCACACTATCTATATTTTCATGACATCATTTCGAAAGCTAAAAATTTTCTTAAAATCACTTGTAGTTTTTCTATTCAGCCTTTTTATTAAACAATTAATTAATTAGATATGATTTTATTCGTATCTAGTTAATTGATTTGATAGAGCTTGAGTAAAATCATATCTAATTAATTGACTAAAATCACTTGTCCATTGCTTTCAGCTATTTTTGGAGTACCACTAACTTTGTGGGTTACACAGCTGCCTACATTTGGAATCTGATCGTAATACACTTTCTGATCAACGCCTCGGTGGCCATTGATACGCTGTTCTTGTGGTCCATCGCAAATATTTCTATACGTTTTATGCTCCTTCAGAAACGTTTAGAGAAGGCTGTCACACAAAACCAACAAAATCTGTTTCATGATTTCATTCGCAACACTGTAGAATTCCATTTGCGTATTTTGTATTTGGCAAAAGAGTTGGACTCGATATTTGGAGAAATAATATTTGTAAAATCACTGATAAGTTGTACACAAATTTGCTTTTTGGTATTTTGTTTGAAGGACATGAAACACTCGGCTGCTGTAAACTTATTGCATCCTTTGCTATTTTTAACGGCAGTGTCCCTGCAACTTATATTATATTGTTATAATGGGCATTTAATTGAAGAACAGGTGAGCGTATAGAGCAATGAAAATATTTGCACCGATTTTTCAGTTGCTAACCGATTAGAGATATCATATATATATGTATGTATATTTACGCCAGGGGAAACAAAAATATTTTTTATAGATTCGTTAATCTGTTTTCGATATTTATAATATACTACATATGTATGTATGAAAACTTATCAAACACTAATACCTAAACCATATCCATATATTTAAGGCTCAAGGATAAGCTGCTTTACGTATCAATTTTAGGGCTGTGTTTTTCCATATGCTTATAATTATAATTAAAAATTATTAATTTAAAATATTAAACAATAAAAGTCAAAAAATTTGTATCGAAAAAAAAAACTTCGTACACAATTTTCTTAATACTCAGGTTATGCCATGTTCATACATGCGGCTTTATTGAGGTAATCGCAATAAAGTCCATTATTGAGCTCAATATTCCATACAAAAAGTCAATAAAGTTATTGCTCAATAAACTCTATATTGCTTTGAATATTGAGAAAAATATGGAACACAACACTGTAAAAGATGTGTTTAATAAGCAAAAGTATACAAAGCGCAATGAATGACGTGATAAATGTAAACAAAAGCAAACAAAACAAAATAATAAGAAATAAAAATAAATACAATAAAAATAAAAACATTGCAGCATTTCCAAATTTTTATTTCTCTTTCTTTTTATTATTGCCGCTTTGGAGTCATAACATGAACGCACTACTTGTACAAGTTCCATTAAAATCTTTTTAATAAAAGGCAGTTTTTCTTCCATTTTTCTTATTTGAAAATATTTTTCACTTTTTCTTTCTCACTACCAAAACAAAAACAACAACTTTTTTCCAGCTGTCAAATACTAATTGAGTTAGCGCAATATTTGTATGTATGAACGCAAAAAATATTATGTCAATAAACTGAATATTATCTCAATTAGAAATACATGTATGAACAAGGTATTAAACACTTTTAATTTTTTTTTGTTGTGAATATACCCCTAAATGATTCCTTTTATGTAGAGTCTTTTGGTATCCAGCAATATTTTTGCCGCCGTCGATTGGTACCTTCTGCCTGTTTCTCAACAGAAAATGCTGCAAATGATTATGATGCGTTCACAAAAAGGTTCTCACATCACTGGCATATTTTTCAACTTGAATTTGAGTTTGTATTTGTGGGTGAGCGAAAAGTTTATTGGACTTGTTTTTAACTTCATTTGAACAAATAAATACTTTAAATTTGCTTCATTTATAGTTTTTCAAAACGGCTGCATCTTTAATAGCGGTACTCCAGACATTGGAGGGTGATCACTAAATGAAGGCGTACAGATACTAAAATATAGCGAGTGCTTTTCTTAAAAAACGAGTTCTCTTCACACACAAACTTTTACTTTATGACAAAATTTTTCTCTATGACAAAAAAGTTGAATTGTAACAGATTATATGTTGCTACTATATATGTATGTATGTATATGTAAATTCTATGTCAATGTATTATTTTAGGTCTAGAAATACACCTTATATAGCAAACAAATAATTAATGTCATGTTAATAAGATTTGTTTATGACTTGTAAATTTTCTAGCCCCTCAATAGAATGCACTAAAGATTCAGGATACCTTCGGGAGCCGTCTTGAAACACGGACCAAGGAGTCTAACATATTTGCAAGTTATTGGGAATAAAAACCTAATAGCAAAATTAACACAACTTTATATAATTGGGATTAGTTTTTATTCTATTTATAGTCTATTAATTCAACCCCGGGGCGTTCAATAGATATGTATAATAATATTTATATTGAGCCGATGGCCACTGCTACTAGTGCTCACCACCGCCTTAACTTTATTATAATTTATTATTTTAAGTTTTTCAATAAATAAATAAATAAATAAATATTTATATTATTTATATCTCTAACTAGAGCGTACCTTGAGCATACATATATGCTGTGACCCGAAAGATGGTGAACTATACTTGATCAGGTTGAAGTCAGGGGAAACCGTGATGGAAGACCGAAACAGTTCTGACGTGCAAATAGATTGTCAGAATTGAGTATAGGGGCGAAAGACCAATCGAACCATCTAGTAGCTGGTTCCCTCCGAAGTTTCCCTCAGGATAGCTGGTGCATTTAAAAATTATGTAAAATAATCTTATCTGGCAAAGCGAATGATTAGAGGCCTTAGGGTCGAAACGATCTTAACCTATGTATATAGAACACTGCAGAGCACAAAACTCAATAGAAATAGTCAACGAAACTCCGTTATTTATTTCTATTGTATTCTGATATATAAAGGGCCATATTTAGTAAGGCCCTGATTGCAAATGGTAATTTAGCTTGACAGCTTTGAATTGTTACTAAAATACATACTTATTTATGCGTATTATCAAATTCAATCAAATTGCTGCAATCAGTCTAAAAGTAAAAGTTGGTGTTAAAAAAACTTTTAGAAAGTTTAATAAATAACTCAATTAAACCTGATGAATAATAAACTATCTCAGTAAAAAGTTTTTTACGTAATTTTTAGTTATATACAATTCTACAGGTGGCAGTTAAACTACCCTCAGTGGTATTTTTGATATTTTACAATAAGGTAAGTGGTGCCATTTTGAAAACCATCAAATTAATCAAAGAAAATCCCACTTTGCCATAGAGAAGCTTTTTCAGTGACTTAATTGAAGTTTTACTGAAATTTTGTGCATAAGTTTTTATTTTATTCCTTTAAATTTCAGGCACCAACTTTCATTGAGGCACATAATGCTTCAATTTAATTTTTAGGCTTCCGTACTCATCAGAGTGAAACGGAACCCTATTACGGAGAAAAGTACGTCCGTCCGTCCGTCCGTCACAGCGTCCATTCTCCGAAACGGTAAGAGCTAGAGTGCTGATGTTGATCACAGGATGTTGTTCTACCTTGCCGCTACAACAACAAATACTAAAAACAACAACAGGTCGAAAACTACCAGATGTCCCCATACAACGAAAAGTTGCAATTAGCTATAACTCTCGAACCGTAAAAGGTAGAAAGCTGAAATTTGCATAGTGTATGTATTTAAAGATGCTTTACAACAACAATTGCTAAAGGCAACAACAAGTTGAAAACTACCAGGTGTCCCAATGCAACCTAAAGTAACAATTAGCCGTAGCTGCTAAACTATAAAAGACAAAGAGCTGAAATTCGCAGAATATATGTGTTTACATATGCCCTACAACAACAAATGCTAAAAAAAAACAACATGTCAAAAACTACCAGGTGTCCCTATACAACGTAGAGTAAAAATTAGCCGTAACTCCCAAACTGTAAGAGACAGAGAGATGAAATGTGAACAATATATGTACTAGCATGTGGCCTACAATAACAAATGCTGAAAACAAAAACAACAAGTCGAAAATTACCAGGTGTCCCTATACAACGTAAAGTAACAACTAGTCGTTACTCTCGATCCGTAAGAGACAGAGGGATGAAATTTGCACAATATGTGTATTCACATATGCTACACAACAACACTTGCTAAAAACAACAACAACTGTAAAACTACCAGGTGTCCCTATGCAACGAAGAGTAATAGCTATAACTTTCGAACCGTAAGAGATATGGAGTCGAAATTCGCACAGTGTATGTATTCCCAGATGCCTTATAACAACAAATTACAACAACAACAACAAGTTGAAAATTACTAGGTGTCCCCGTACAACATAAAGTAGCTTTAAAAACAGAGAGATGAAATTTATAATATGTATTCACATACTCCATTCCATACATACATTACACATACATACGTACGTACGGAACCCTAAGAGTGCGAGCCAGCCTCGTACTTGACTTAATTTATTTAGTATTGTGAATAAATTCAAATATGAACTTAACAATTTATTTGCTTTAAGAGCCAATTGAAATGTATTAATTCAGGTCCAAAAATGAAAAATACGGCAAATATTTTTTGAAAAGGTTCATTTTTGGACCTGAATTAATACATTGTGAATAAATGTTAAATTATTCTTCGACGGACACAAGACTTTATAATAATGTTTTATTCAGTTTCCAGTTGTTCCAATTAATTCTTTGATTGGCATGAATTTACATGCAATAGTTTATAAAATTAATAAAAATATTGGGTAAATATTAAAAAAAATATATATAAAATCTCTTGTGATGGCATAATTTGTTTTAAATAAAATACATATTGTTATACATATGTACACTTAAAAATAAGTATATATTTGAATATCTGAAATTTGAAAATAATTTTTTTTTTTATATTGTAGCCCTATTCACTATTTTATAACGATTTTAAAAGTGTTTAGCTTGTCTCCAAATATTGTGGTTTGCACTAACGTTTATATGATTCATTAACTACCTTTTAACGTCTATGGGTGCATGTCAAAATAATTTGCAAATACGTGGCAGCTTCATCGAACACACAAAGAAGAATGCAAAAAACTGAAACAAAAGAAAAATAGTCTAATCGTTTTATTATGCGCCAAGTAAGTAAACTGAAGTAGTATTTATTAATTAATAAAACTCTAATCTTTGAATAAATCGTAAGCCGAGTATGAAATTGGCTCTAAGCTAACACCAATCAGCCGGACTTTAAAAACAGCTGATTTCAAACGCCTTCGAATGCCTTTATAAAGTTTTACTGACTAATAAAAGCGCTAATGCATATGTTAAATCATTTAAACGATTTTATTAGCGTTAAAATTTATTATCTGAATTTGCCAGCCTTTTCCGATGCAAAAATAAAGTTTAAGCCCGCAGAAGGGTAAAATGTATGCTCAACCCTCGATAATTTTTTCTCCCCAATTTTTTTTCTTCTACCACACCGACTCCGTACCATTTCTCTCAGATGGGGTCCCTTACACAAATAAAAAAAAAAAAAAACTGAAAATCGGATGCCTCAAAAATGATTTTCATACCAAAAGCCATGCAAAAATCGTTGGTACAAACAATATCGAATGCTTAATCCATCTTCACTAACGTACAGTGTACATACATGCATACATAAGCACAAGTTCTAATTAAAATCCAAATAACACCTAAAAAGCTTGGTGCTCGCCGTTTGGTTGTTGTTTAATGTCATAAATATTTTAAGGAAAATACACAAATGAAATTGTAAAATGTCCCTACGAAAATAAAATTGCCCTTAAAATATATTTTTATATTTTCTGAAGCAATTTACGCTATAAAACCACACAACATTTGTAAGGCAAATTTAGCTCTATAACCTCAAGCTTTAATTTACCAGTGTCACCCTGTGTAATATCCATACGCTACACTGCTCAAGATGGCGCCATTGCAATCTTCTCAACGGAACATTCAACTAAACGGCGCAAATGTTTAGCTCAGTAGATGGCACTAAACAAATTATTTTTGGCTTATGTCTTTAACTCGCAGAATGACTCATATAAATAATAAAATAAATTTGTACCGTTAAAAAACTAAATAATTCAGCTACGGCCAGGTGGTGCAAATTTTTCGCACCAGTTGTCTTTAAACTTGTACATGTGATAGTTATTAAGTTTTCCAAGCCTTTTTATACCCTTCACATAAATGTGTAAGGGTATATATAAGTTTGTGATTCCGTTTGTAACGCATTGAAATATCCATCTAAGACCCCATAAAGTATATATATTCTGGATCAGCATCAATAGCGATTACGATTGAGCGATGTCCGTCTGTCCGTCTGTCCGTCGGTCCGTCTGTAGTCGTTGAAATACCGTTTCTGAGAAAACGATTTGAGATAGAAACCTCATTCTTTCGCTAAAACGTGTGAAACCCCGGTAGTGGGTCTGCTATTGAAATTTAGTAAGATAGGTCCGCGGATAGCCGAGATATATTCAAAAAACCGGGTTTTGAGGGATATTTTGTGTAATTTTTGTATTCAGATTTTTGAAAAAAAATTTTTTCTTAAAAACTAAACCATATCATTTTTAGTGCTCATTAAATCCTAGAAATGAAGGAATTTTTGAAATCGGCCCATATATATCCGAGATATAGCGTCTCCCGATTTTTAAAGAAATCGGCTTTATTAGCCAAATAAGACAACTTTTGGCACCGAAGATCAATCAAGATGGTATATATAGGCTATTTAGAGGCAAAAGTGGAAAATTTTTCCACATCGGCCCATATACACTCGAGATATAGTGCCTCCCGTTTTCTCAAGAAGTCGGCTCTAAAAGCCAAATAAAACAACTTTTGGTATCAAAAATCGATTAGAATGGAACATATAAGGTGTTTAAAAGCAAAATTGGAAAATTTTTGAAATCGGTCCATATATATCTGAGATATAGCGACTCCTGATTTTTCAAGAAATCCGCTCTTTAAGCCAAATAAAGCAATTTTTGGCACTAAAAATCAATCAGAATGGTACATATAGACTATTTAGAGGCAAACGTGGAAAAGTTTGGACATCGGCCCATATACACTCGAGATATAGCGCCTCAAGTTTTCTCAAGAAGTCGGCTCTAAAAGCCAAATAAAACAACTTTTGGTACCAAAAATCGATCAGAATGGTACATATAAGGTGTTTAAAAGCAAAATTTGAAAATGTCTGTAATCGGTCTATATATACCTGAGATATAGCGTCTCCCGATTTTTCAAGAAATCGGCTCTATAAGCTAAATAAAACAACTTTTGGCACCAAAAATCAATCAGAATGATACATATAGGTTAGTCAGAAGCAAAACTGGAAATCTTTTTGTCATCGGCCCATATATGTTCGAGATATAGCGCCTCCCGATATCTCAAGAAGTCGGGCCTGGAAGCTAAACGAAACAGTTTTTTGCACTAAATATTTGTCGGAATGGTACATACAGGCTGTTTAGGGGCAAAATTAGAAAATTTTTGGACATCGGCCCATATGCACCCAACTTTTGGTACCAAAAATCAATCATAATGGTACATACATATGTACATAATATTATATACATATGTATATAATATTTGCGATCATGTATGAATGTATGTATGTATGTATGTATGTAGATACGTTTGTATGTACGTAGGTATGTATGTATCTACATATGTATGTATGTATGTATGCATGCAAGTATGTTAGCGTAAACAATTTTTTTGCTTTGGTGTAAAAATGTGTATGTATGTACATATGTATACACGAGCTTGAAAATGAAAGTGATATAAAGAATTGTTGAAAAAAGGGTACGCAATGAAATTCTTTTAAACAATTGCGTCTTCAAATTCATTCACACAAAAAATCATTTTGGGTTTCCCTACGTACTTACATATATATGTACATACACACACACATGTGTATGATGATACGCAATAGATCATCAACAACGTGCACAAGAAAAAAATAATTTTGTAAAAGCAAGCAATGTAAATATGTATGTATGTATGTATATATGTATGTATATAATCATTGTTTTATGGAACACACTGAAAATATTCAATAATAAAGAATTTATTTTAGAGTTTTCTATTATAGCTACATACATACGTATGCATGTACCCACATACGTAAGTAAATTGAAAAGAAAATCACACTTAATGGCAATGTTTAGCATTATAATTCAAAAATAATGCAATTATATGCAATTTTTTGTTAAATAAATTTTACTATAAAGTTAACTGATAAATAATTAAGAAATACATTTTGCTTTTCTTTATTTCATTGATATTAAAAAGAATTGGTGTCACCCAGTGGTTGAACTTGAGCATATTAGGAATTATTTAAATAAAAGTTTTGCAGCCTGTGTTAAATCCCGGTAGTGGATCTGATATTGAAATTCAGAAAAAATCGGCCCATTTAAAAGCCAAATAAAACAACTTTTCGCACCAAAAATCAATCGGAATGTATGTACCATTGTGAAGGGTATTTAAGATTCGGCCCAGCCGAATATAGCACTCTTACTTGTTTAGTTTAATATTATTTTATTTTATAATTTAGCTCAGTTTAATAATATTTTGTTTTATAAATATAATCTAATATTAAACTAAAAAGGGTGGAATAAATTTAATAACTAATAAATAAAAAGAAGAGCAAATTTCATATACATTCAAGATAAAACGGAGACAGAAAAGAATCAAAGAAAAAATTTTCGAATCACAATTCAAGAAAGCAAAATAATTTTAAGGGACTGAAAGGCTCAAAAAAAAAAATAAAATAATAATATTAAACTTGTACATGTGTGTTTAACTTTTGCAGAACAAAACGAATTGCAGGAATATAGAACTCTGTATGAAAAAAATATTATCAAATTTAATTTCATTTTATTTTTATGAATCTTTTTTCGATCGTCCAACTAATTAAAAAGTGTTTGGTCTTACAAGGGAATCTTAGAAGTTTCATTTTGCTGATATTATCCTCATCAATCATCCAACTGGAAGCTGGGGGTGTATTCACCATACAAACATACACCATGCAAACATATTGCACAACAATACTCAGTACTCACGTTAAAGCATTTATATTAAATATTTGTCTTTTAATTTAGGTGCAAAAATGAACCTTTTTAAAAAATATTTGCGGTCTTCGTTGCTGCTAAACAACTCATCCGTAGACTTGAAAAATTCTTAAAAGTTTGTTTGAATCTTAACTACTTATTCCATAATTCCCATGAACAAAATGAGAATCAGAAATGTTCAAACAAACCTTTAGCACAGCAAACGTTTCTTTTCGTTTTTTCACGTCTACTGATGAGTTGATTAGCACCCACGAAATGTCGTCGGCATATAGACAGCTGCAAAAGACAGCAAATTTTTTTTTAAAAAGGTTGATTTTTGGACCTAAATTAATACATTTCAATTGGCTGGCTCTTAAAGCACATAAATAATTAAATTCATATTTGAATATTTTTCTTTTATTTATGTTATATGGTTGTAGACTATTTTCATTTAATTTTTTATTTTATCCTTGTTTTGATTATCTGAGGAGTATCACAGAAACCTATTCTAATTTTTACAAAAAATTCACAAATTAATATTAATATATATATTATATAAATACATACACAAGTATACAAGCATTAACCTAAATATTGCATGTTCTTATTATTAAATAGTGTCCTAAAAACTTACAAAGTTTTTGGACAATTTTTATTTTTACTCAAAACCAAACGATCCGGTTCAAGACTCAATTTCTTTAAGGCATCATAAATTGTTTTACGCACTTCCACCGGAAAATCACGATTTCTGCCAAATACCCAAATCTGATCGGAATAGCCCAGGGAACCCAACGAGCCACAAGACCACAAAATGGCAAAGTTATCATAGTCTGTATAGAGTACTTGGTATTTACCAGAACCGGGTAATAAGCGAGCAATGACATCAGGAAAATGAGTGCTGAACTGCAAGAAATAAGGAAGTAATTAATAAAAAGATTGTTAAAAAAAATACGGTTTTATTTATAAAAAAATAATTTGTGATTATTGAACGTTTTGCATGACAAATGCTCTGTTGACAGCTGTCAAATAAGAACTTAGTGAAATAATTTTTATAAATAAGACCTTAGTATTGTTACGTTTTTAGTAAAAACTGTTTTTTTTCGGATTCCCTAATTACAAATTTAAATAAAACACACTAAGCTATTTCATTTACAGTACTTTCAGTTCAGTTCGATCTTTAACTAATTATTAATTATTCAACTCTGTTAAAGCACTTTTCACACTGTTGCCCACTACTGTAAAAATATTGTCTTATTGTCTATGGTAACACAGCTAACACTGCAGTTACACGATCAAGTTTTGCTATCAAGTTTTTTTCACATACTGCTTGTCAAAATTCAATAAAATTTACAGCTGTGACGTCGGCTGCATAACAGCCGTTTCATAACAATTCGTTTTCAAGATGCCGTCAAGAAGAAAATTAAAAATAGCTGCTTCATTAAAGTACTATCAGAAATAAAGAAAATAAAAAAAGAAAAAAAAAAAACCAGAGGGCAGAAAGGAGTCGATATGACGCCACATTCATATTCCACAGAACTTCGTGGCTTCTGTGTGGCTCTATAAATCGCAGCACATCATTATATTTGTTGTTTTTTGTTTACGTGCAAAAGTAAACATTTTTATTTCTATTTTTAAGCTTGAATCTGTTTAATTTTTATCACTTTTAATTGCAACTTTTGCAAAACAAAACAAAAAAATATTTGCAGACAGAACGAAAAAAAATTGTTGTCAGCTGTTTTGTTGATTGTGACTTGATGCTCTCTATGGAAAGCAAAAATGGTCATCAAGTTTGCATCAATTTTCAAAATTGTGAGAGTGTGTTAGTAAAAAAGTGTGAATGTATTAAAACTTGAAAGGCAAAACTTGATCGTGTAACCCCCAAGTAAAACAAGATTGTCCCAAAGACGAATACGTGCCACTATTTAGAGTCGCTTAACTTCCGGAAATTTCTAGGTCGAGAACCATCTACAACACTGAGTCTGAGAGAAGTGTGAGGCTCTGACTTCAAAGACGGCTGCTGATGAGAAGTGTGGTGATTTCAAAACAGCTAGTTGTCCGTCCAGCTATAAGTATTTGATGTTTTCCTTATCTTGTTTAATACATATCCATCACAAAAATAATATAGAACGAACTTGAGGCCGACAAACGTAATAAGAAATAGTAATTAAAATATCTATTTTTATTATTTTAGATCAAAAGGACCTGTTTAAAAATAATTTTCGGTCTAGCTTTTCTGCTGCCTATATTTCGTCGCCGACATTTCGTTGATCCCACTCAATTCTTCAGTAGACTAGAAAAATTAATTACTTTACTGCTAATTTTATTATTTTGCCATGAACAAATAGTAAAATTTAAAAAAAATTAGATTATGGAAGTATACATATGTATGTACGAGTAGACGACTGAAAGACAAAAAAAAACGCATTTAAAAGGTCCTGTTTAGACCAATAACAATAAATTTCAACTGGCTCTTACAGCATACATATGTACATATATATATTAAATAATTTTTTTAATATTCATTCTTACCTTAAAATCCATTATAGAGGATTTTCTACTTTCTGGAGTCGCATAACCCAAATTTACTGAGGGATTACCGGTTCTATAAAGAAACATTTTGAATATTTTGTTTATTTTTCTTTTACTGTGGCAAGCAGTTTTATTTTATTTGTAATACTTACATCCTGTTTATGGTTTTAATGGCCACTTCTAATTTGAAATTATTAAAACGTGATATATCTTCTTGATGTAGAGGCTGAAATTCTAGTGTTGTACAACCGGAAGCTATTTCTGGCAAATAAAATGACCTCTCTACTTCATACCACTGTCCCAAAACCTGTAGAGAATTAAGAAATATTTACAGTAAATTCATTATAAATTAAGGATTATTCTTAATTTATTTTTATAGATTTTAATTTAGTTGAAATTAATTTTCTTTGAAATAATAATATGTAGAAAATAATTTTGAGAAATAAGATATGGGTATTTCCATGAAATGGTCCACCGTTAGTTAAAAAATCAAAACGCTCGCACAATTTTTTTAAGCACAGAAAATTGAAAAAAAACTATTGACATTTTATTATGTAAAAAAAAATTTAGCTTATAATAATTTTAAATGATGGTAAAAACTTCTGAAAATATATGTTAAATTACAAAAATATGTATGAAGGTAAAAAGTGTCACGTGCGTAATGTAACATGCGTAATCAAAAAAATTTTTTTTTCTTAGCCAACCCACAACCAACCCACTTAGCCAGCACACTTGTTTTTGAACAAACCATGATTATAAAGGTCCATTAATAAAAAAAAGGTCCTTTATAAAAACATTTTTTTCGAAATAAAAATCTTCTACAATTCGCCTACTTTCATGCTGCTTTAAAAGGCACTTACGTTTTTTGTCACGTGCGTAAGTCAACTTTGATCGCATGGAACTTGGGTACCCAGTGCTCAATTTTCCAATATATGTATATACTTTTTGGAAGGAACTCATCACATTAAATGTAACAATGGCAAAATTCCATTCAAAAACTCCAACCTATTTATATTTTTATAATATTCAAAACAATTAAACGTGTACAAATGTCACGTGCGTAACCATGGAAACACCCATATAGCACTTTTTTTATCAGTACTCAGGGGCTGAACCCTCTACATATGCATTGCATTGTACAGGAACTGAGAAAACAAGGAGAGGAATGGAAATATAGAGACTGCTTGTGAAGGTTCGATTAAAAAAAAAAAAATTAATAAATAAATAAAAACGTAAAAAAAATAAAGTGACCAACGAAGGGTTGAACTTGGGACAGTTTAAAAAAAAGTCATTTAAAATATTGTAAATGTATTACAACACCCTAGTTCAATGTAATAACAAATTTTCAGTAAAATGTTAACAAATAAACCATATATTTTTGCTAAGCCAGAAATAACTGCTGCTGATTTGCCTTTTTAGAATCCAGTGTATATACCAGTGTTGCCAGCTTAGGGGGTTTTTTCTTTTAGGTGTGTTAAATTCTTTCGGGATAAATTTAGGGGGAACAATTTATTTTTGGGATATTTTTAGATAAATTTGAAGACTTTAACGATTTTTAAAGTAAAGTTAAATGGAATATTTTATGTGCATCTGGCAGTTTCAAGTACAGAATTTTGCAACTGGTAATTTTAAGTACTTTTTTTGTTGAGTTGAATGAATTTTTTTTCCTTATGGGTCATTTCTTTGAATTTTTCCCGTTTCTTAAGAATTGAGAAAATTAAAACATCTAGAAACTTTGATAAAATTGAAACTCTTTTTATGAAAATGTCAAAAGAACGTAAAGAGCGAAGAAGTCTTAGAAACTCCTAATATTTTTGGAGGCACTTAATTTTTTTTTTTTGTAGATACGCAGATAACAATTTCCAGCTGCCTATAAATATATACATACTTAGATCTTAAAATATGTGAGTACAAATAAATCAAAAATTTATAATAAATATTCATACGCCTGTAATCATAAGATATGCACTGAAAAATATGTACATACATACATATAATCAGTTCAATTGTACTTCTTTTTAATTGGGGAAAGTTTAACAAATTTATGCATTTGCCGCATTGTCAATGCATTAATATTGGTGATGCGCAAACTAAAACAGAATGTTCACCTCCATTTTTTAGGGAGATTTTGTAGAAAAACATTGAGTTATAGCGTGTGTTCTTTTGTTTCAAATCGCTTGAAAAATTATAGCTATCTATTTGCTACAGTGAGTTGCTAGAATTATGTCAGTTACTCATATTTAAAACAACCCTTCATTAAGAAGATATAAATTTTTAGAGGATATTCCACAACTAACAAGTAACCAAAAACATTGCAAATTAGTTATAACAAGTCGAATCATTGGGCGAGTCAAGTTTTGGGCATTTTTAAGAGGGAACATTATGTTTATTTTCTTTTTTTGCAGGTGTAAAAACTGTGGGACTTCTTTTATTGGTGGATATTCGTTCTTAAACGAATGCCATAATATTTTACATACATATTCGTTTTTACATAGCAAGGAATCTTAGTTAATTTAACTTATTTTTGAACTACATAGTAAATTTGTGTATCAGTGAACATTTGAACTAGCTTTAAAATAAGAAAATTGTACTTTTGAGTTCCCACTGTAAAGGCAAATTTTGAAGTTAGAAAGTAAATTCGATTAAAAACACACTTTTTTGACAAATTCAGTTTTGAAGATATTAATGTCAAGCAGAAACATGGCAACTAATAAAAGAAATATGGCAAAATGAAAAGAAAATGTTGCTTTCGAAAAAGGTTGAGCAAAATTTTATAACAAAGCTTCGCTCAAGATACTTTTATACCAGGTAGCATTACAAGACCAGTTGACTGCTGCTTCCAGCTTCAAGAACTGTCAAAATACACAACACGAGCACGTAAACGCGAACAAATGGGTAACAGAATTTAACCCGTCATTTAGACGGGTAACCCGCCATTTAGACGGGAAAGTAAATGCCTGAAAGTTGCAATACACTCACACTTTTTTACTAACACACCCACAGTATTCTAACTTTCAACTCAGCTTGCAGCAAAATTTTCCTGAAAGTAATTTTTTGACATTCACTGCTCTTGATCTTTGGTTTTTTTTATAAAAAATAATTCTAAACAATTATTTATTTATTTTCAATATAATTATTTTCCTGAAGATGGCAACAAATTGTTGGCGAAATATTAAAAAACCAAAGATCAAGAGCTTGAATAATTAATTTAACAATATAAAGATCAAATAAAATAAAGATATACCTTAATAATGTTATCTGTCTTTTTTATAAAAGGCCGAAAAAAGACGGAAAACATTTTCAGCCGTCTATAAAAAGTCAAAAATCATTATTAAGGTATATTTTTAGACCTACTTTTTTAGAAAACATTAATAAGGGTGCTTATTCGGCAAAACATGCTAGTGAAGTGAATCTGTACATGTAAAACAAGAACAAAATGTCAAGAGTACATACAAATTGTTTTTATGTTTCGTACAAAATTTACCGTTTACTGGTGAAAGAGATACGCGTGCCCAACTACCTCGTTAATTTTATTCTTGCGATGTAGGGAAAACACAAACAATTCTTCATATTTTGTTTTTGTTCGCCAAGGAAAGTTTCACCTCTTCGGCGCGTTTTTCAGAATAGCCACCAAGATCTATTTTTAGACCTAAATTTTAGGTCTAAAAATATCCCTTAATAATGTTTTCTGTCTTTTTTATAGACGGCTGAAAAATATTTCCATCTTTTTTAAGGTATTATTAAGGAGTATTTTTAGACCTAAAATAATACATACAGGTGGACTTTTGCATCATTATTGGAAATCCTTAAATATTATAAAACCCATGATTAACTAATTAATGGGACAATAGTATACTGAAGAAATTTCTTAGCTTTGATGCCAAGAGGGCGGATCTCGCTGTAAAACTAAATAGAAAGAATCTAAGGACACTGTGTGGGGCACCAATAGGCCACTATACCTACAGGAAACATCTGCACAGCATGGAACTATCCAGTATGGCAACCTGCAGATTTTGCGGAGAGGAAGAGGAGACAATGGAACATATGATTATTGAATGTGTGGCACTAGGCCACAGAAGACACAGGCTGTTGAAGGCCTATACATTGGGTTCACAGGACTTGCAAGGGCTTCCACAGAAGGAGCTAATACTGTTTCTTGATGTATTGAACTCCTGAGAGAAAAGGGTTGCACAAAAGATCATTCTTGGTCACAGTGCAAAGGGCCATCCTGGACCAAGCTAGTATAATACAATACAATACAATACAATACAATACAATACAATAGTATACTGCTACTAAAATTTTACCTGAATTTAAAAGCAAATCAAAAGTTTTGCCAAATTGTACTGTTGACTCTCCATGCGTTTTTGGAGGTTCCGATTTTTAAAAGCGAAGAAGTAAAAAGTTAGCTCACCCACTGTAGAAGGGAATGCAGCCGTTGTCCAAGGTCAAGGCGAATCAAGTATAGGTGGTCGCAATTCAATTCGCTTCAACATTTTCTCTCGAGACGTCACAAGTTTTGTTGTCGTTTTCTATCGGCTTTGACAACTCAGAAGATAAAATCGTGGAAAAATGTTGAAGCGCATTGGTATGCGGGCACCTGTAATAGATTCGCCTTGTCCAAGGTCGTAAATTTTTACAAAAGCAAATACATTCTGCCGGCAAAAAAAATATTTTAATTATTTTGTTAGAAATTCAAAACAAATATTTTTTGTTTTTTCTTGAGCTAGAAACCAGTTTCACTTTCATTTGATCACTTCGACATGACTAAGCAAAATTAAAAATTAATCAATAAAATTCAAAAGGCAAATAAAACTTGTATGTACATATGTATATGTATGCATGTATGTATGTATATGTAGTTCAAAGTCGTTTACATCTCTAACAACATGATCAATTTAACAACTGAAAAAAAAAATATTATAAAAGTTGTATAATATTGTACTGTTCTGGATTAAAAGTTCACTACACGGGTTTCGAGAAGCACACATACATACATACATATTGTTGCGAATCTAAGCAAATTTAAATGTTGAATTGCAAACAGGAAGATTTCTTTCTAAACCGTTTGTATAGTAAGGTTTATTAACTAAAAATATAATTATAATTATAGTAAGAATTAAGCTTAATAATTTACAAAAGCTTACATTTGTTGTTCTTCCTTTGGGCTCAAAAAAAAATTTCAGCATAAAATAAAATTTCAGAAAAAATCCAAACATAAAAACCATGAACAACTGGATTAAAATAATAGCAAATAAAACATGCAAAATGTAATAAATAAAATCAACAATTTCTCTACCCCTATTACATCAGTTAAGACAATACTGATCTCAAACTCGAACGCGTTCCACTATTTACACTCCAACTTAACTTCCAGAAATTTCTAAATCGAGAACCAGCCACAACTCCTGATGCCAGTACTTAAACCGGTCTGTAAGGAAACTAATCTAGAAAGTTCTAAGACAAGAGCCTTTGTTATGTGTTCCTAGTCTTGATACAAGTCCAGAACCTTCTATTGATATCTTTTGTAATGCAATGCGTGCAATTATTTAAGCAACATGAGGTTCTTTAGTGTGGTGTTTTTCTTCGCTAACAGATGTCGCTTGCGCCAGCACTAATCAACCACTCATAATGCCCAAAAAATCAATTGGATTTAAAACTGTAGTGGAATAAAACTTTTCTGTGATTTAATTGCAGCTTAAACTTAGCTGTAGTTTTAAGAAATAGAAATTTGGCAACGTTGCAAAAAATGTCAAAGAACTGATGTTTACTGCACTGTTTGAAAGTGTGGTGTCGTTTAAGTGTGGCTTCGGTATTCGCCGATTTAACGATTTATTAGTTTAATAAAGCACTGAATTTTTGGGCATTAGTTACAAAATTTCACACAACACAATAAAAACTTGATTTTGTTCCGTTGTGTAACCAAAAGTACTGCAGATTATTTTTAGGCTCCTTATAATCATAATCAATTACTAATCGAAAATTACTAAAAAAAAGGATTACAATTCTTTTTGAAAAATAAAGTAATTAATTATTAATATATTCAATAATGTAATTAATTACTTTAATATTTGGGCTTATTCCACTCCTTTGTATTCAATATTAGTGTTTTCTGGAGCAAAAGCCGCTTTATTATATACTCTTTATATTTCTTCTTGTCTTCCGAAGCTATCCGAAACAGAGCAAAATATAAGACAATATATATATATGTTTGTATGTATAATGAATTACCTTTAGCTCAAGAAAATACTGATAGTAATTAATTACTAATCGTAATCAAAATTTGGCAGGTGTATCGAGAGGAAACACTACTATGTTATCATTTAAAATATATAACTTACTAACTGAAATTAAAAATGCATAGATACAAATTTATACATATACTCATACATACATATATCACTTGGGATGCGATCACACATGAACAAATATTTGCCCAAAGCGTGTGACCACTATTTCCCTGTTGATCTTTATTTAGGATAAATTGATGTGTACAAGCAACTAAATATTCATATACATTCATGTGGATACAAGAACGAAAAGGAAAAACAATAAAAATCGGAAAGACTAGTATGAGCCAAAACTCTTCCTGAGGCCCACTGGGAGACAAATCTGTAAATTAGGAATGAAGAGATATAATAGGCTGGTATGCTTAGGGAGAATGTGGTAGGGCAAGAGCTGATTGGGGTCGTCCTTACATTCCACTCATCTGATAGTGAACTGTTCGCCCCCTAAATCGGGTCTAGCCTATCCAAATCTTCCAAGTTGTATACTATCCCAACCCTAATGTATGTACGAGTACATGTAAGTATGTGTACGTAAGTTAATTAAGTTCAATGAATAAATTGTTAGATCTGCCTTAAGAGTGCCACGCACATAATTGAATAAAATTGTTTATTTGTTTATCTGCGCATGAGAATGTTAATAGCGATAATAAATTGAATTAAATTTAAATAAATTTCCTTAGAATGAAATAGAAATGCATTATTATCTAGAGCAAAAACAAATATACACACATACTCTTTACACTTCGCCTTTAAAAGTGACACATTGAGAGCATAGTTTTAAATAAGGTGCATAAGTTTTAGTCATTAAAACTAAATTAAAAACATTAATTTTTTCATAACTCTTAGAAAGTAATAAAATAAAATTAAGAACAAAGTTCAACAAAATAATTTCAAAAAAATATATAAAAAAAAAAATAAATGCACTGAAACAAACCGGTTTTTGTCATTAAATGATGTGTTTGTTGTAACATGTTTAGTAAATTTATTTAACATAACTAATCGTTATTTTCATTTGCACATTTATGACTGGTCCCTGAGCATTTTTTTTTTAAATCTATTTGTGTAGTTTTTTTTTTTTTTACTGGGGGTATTGATATCTTTCTTGCAGCTGTAGCTTTGTTGTGTACCAAAGTAATTAATTACTAATCGTAATTAGAGTTGCCGTTTTTGGTAGTTTACGCACTGTATATGGTCAGCAAAAAGAGACTTTAAAAATAAACCTTTTTCCAAAAAAAACCCTTAAGATTTTTTACTTTTACAAATGAAGTCTTATTTATTTTTTTACTTAAAATTTTGTTTCTTTTACAAATGAATTGTTATTTATTTTTATAAAGATACATATTGACATTGTTATGTATAAACTTGTTTTGTTTTTTTTTTAATAAATTTTTTTTTTTATAACTGCTTATTTTATTTTTTGGTAGGTAAACCATTTGGTAGTTTTTGAAATTAAATTCGGTAGGAAAAAAAATTTTTGAGTGGCAACCCTGATTGTAATCAAAATTTGGCAGGTGTATCGAGGGGAAACACAAGTATGTTATCATTTAATATATGTATATAACTTATTAAATAAAATTAAAAATGCATACGTACAGATATACATATGTAAACATACGCATACATATATCACACATGAACAAATATTTGCCGAAAGCGCGTGACCACCATTTCCCTGTTAATCTTTATTTAAGACAAATTGATGTGTACAAACAACTAAATATTCATATACAAGAACGAAAAGAAAAAACAGAATAAAAAACGTTAAAAAATTTACTCAACAAGCGTATATGTATTAAGGTTATGTTGGCTTAATTAACAAATAGGGCAGATTTGTATTTTGTAATAGCATGTTTGCATTACGAGTTGAATCAGGAATTAGGACTGTCTCACGGCATATTACGGCGTATTTTGAATTTAGATCTACACCTACTTTCATATAAAGTCCAGCTCATACAACAACTGAAGCCAGCTGACCATTCACAATGTCGTAGATACGTGGAATAATGGGTGCTTGAACAACAGCCGGTGGACGGTGGTTTTTCGAACAAAATTTTCTTCAGCGATGAAGCTGCGTATTTCCGCTGCACAAATAAAAAACAACTCTGTGACATACACATACCTACCACCGATGTAGATGTTGTAAACCATAATCACAATAAGCGGTATGTTGTGTTGTAGCTGAAACAACATAACACTCAAGCGTTGTAAACCATAATCGGGGCATAAATTATTTTGCATTTATTTTAATTAAACAGAAATACGCTTCGACTTCGAGCTGCAATTAATCCATCAATTAAACGGAATGAAAAATATGTAGCTGATAGAAAAATCCAAAATCGAATTTTGCTTTCTGATGGCATTCACTAAAACACACCCAATGTCAAATGATAAATTATGCCTGTACACACATGTCTTTTGTTCGTTCTGCTGTAAGAGCTTTTAAAAAATTGCTCATCTAAATAATTCTTATTATCTACAGAATAATAGTTATAACGCTCCTTTATTTGCAACGAAAAAAGTCAAATCAGGCAGGTTGCGTTTGGAGTTTTCAAAGCAGTATAAGTGAACAAGACATTTTTCATTACAACTTCGGTTTAACTTGAAGTTGGATACAAGACCGAAATTTTTTATACCCATAAAAGAGATATTAAGCATCACTTTTTCATAAAAACCTCTAAAACTGAAGTTGGAAAAATACCAACGAAACATCGGATAATTAATGAAATAAAATAATTCTTTTATTTATTTAATTAGAAAAACGGACCTTGGAAGCCTGAATAGACATAATTGCTATTAAAAACACATACATATACATTTTATAAGGTCGATTAATTATTATCACAAAACTAAAACATGAACTTAATTATTTATTTGCTTTAAGAGCCAATTGAAATGTATTAATTCAGGTCCAAAAATGAACCTTTTCAAAAAGTATATTTGCTGTATTTTTCAGCTGTCTATATGCCGACGACATTTCGTCTTTTAAGAATTTTTCAAGTCTACTGATGAGTTGATTAGCACCAACGAAATATCGTCGGCATATAGACAGCAAATATATTTTTTGAAAAGGTTCATTTTTGGACCTGAATTATTACAAAACTAAAACCTTATTTCGCTAATGATGCTAAGGATTTCCATGAATGAGTGTCTAGAAGATTGTTGTTCTAAATTCGGTTCAACTTGAGATATAAGGCTGAAAGGGCACGATTTCTCTTAACAGACTTAAAAATTTTAGTTTTCCGAGCTATGACTGTGATCTTCAACTTACCCGACTCATGTTAAATTTTGGCATCGAGGGATATTTGGGGCAACGTCCGAACCCCACACCGCAGACACTGTCCATTAACAGCAAAAATAAACACATGATTGAGAGACATGTTTTAAAAAACGTGTTTATTGTGGCGATTGCAGATGATGACAAACAATTTAACATAATTCTGGCTTTTTTTGTTTATTTATTTATTTTCAATTTCAAATTACAAATATGTATAAGTTTATGATGACTTTGTTATTACAAGTGTTGGGTATTTAGTGTTTATTGCAATTCTTTTGTTTGTTTATCTGGCGTTTTTTTTTTTTTTTTCTTTAAATCTGTTTTAACGAAAGAGTAGAGAAGCAGAAAAATATTCATTTACAAGCTGCTCGTGTGCATTAGCAATTTTATTTTTCCATTGATTATTAATTTTAAATGACAAAACAAAGTAGTGCCTTTATGTAAATAATAATAAAAAAAATTTTGCAAACTACGTGAGTGACCAAATTAAGAGGTTCGTAAATTAATATTAAACTAACTATTTCCTCATAAAACACTGGTCTTTTATTAAGAGTCCGCGTGCACACATTGTGAAACCATGACTTGATGTGGACGATCGCCCGTTCGTTGACGTTGATTCATTCGGTCGCTTCGATGTGCGTTTGTTGATTTGAGTAGAGGTGCTGAAAGCTGCTTTCAAGTCAGCCAAGCCACTACATTTCATTTGCTGTCTCATTGCTAATTTTTAATTATACTCCTACTCTTGTGCTATTTATTAATTTATAAGGAAATTATTTTTGTAAGTAGTATTTCCTATTGGGTCTTTATACTTTAGCTAATAAGGAGTTGCGTATGCGCGTAATGTTATGTAAAAACATCGAAGCAGAGAGAAGTTTACCTTCAATTTCCATTCACCCATCTACATATGTATGCATTTTTTAAATTACTACTTAAACTGTGTACCATCAAAATGGTATTTAATTCTAATAACCATATACAAAGTAAATATGTATATTTAAATCACAAAAGAACCTGCCTAGTGCTGGCGCCATGCAGTCATTTTAAACTGACGACTTTGTTCTTTAAACTTTCTCTTTTTCCAAATTATTTCATAAAGCAAAAACAAACAAAAACACCTTAAATCATTATAATAATACTTTGATACTTTTCAATCAGTCTGCTTCGAATTATTTTTTGTTCAAGTTCAATATTTTCTGTGCCACATAATTAGTTACGGTGTTTGACGTCTTCGGCAAATGCATTCGAAATTTAACACACAAAATTAATGAAGTGCAGCCGGCTGACGGACGGACAGACATCAAAACACATTGTATTAAAATTTAAAGAAAAGCAGGAAGTACTTTTCTCTTTCAACAACATGGTTTCCCATTTAAAATTTATTGCAACACAACAACAACTGCATCAGAAAAAGGAAAAAAGCAAAAATGGTAAAATATTGCGTGAATGAGGCAACAAGTGCAAAACACTTCTTTTGTTGATAACTGAAAACCAGGGTTTTGCAAACTTTTTTTTCAAGGAGCAAGTTGAGGTAATAATTAAAAGTAAAACAATAGCGGTTTTCACACTTTGTATTATATTTAAAATACTTT
This sequence comes from Sturmia bella, assembly GCA_963662145.1. NCBI lineage: Eukaryota > Metazoa > Arthropoda > Insecta > Diptera > Tachinidae > Sturmia > Sturmia bella. Next base: position 22,749,028 of record OY759172.1, read on the forward strand.
TAATTATAATACTTCTAACCCCCAATTTTTGTCTCGGATTTTAAATGTCATTTTAATTTAAATTTGATTTAAATACAAAATTGAGTCAAACAGTTGCTATTTAAATCAAATTTAAACGACCTGTCGTGCCCATTTAAAATCGATTTAAGTTTTTCGTCCTGCCATATGATTTTGACAGTTTTGGTTTTGTTCTGCAAATTAAGAAAATTGCACATGTTTTTTGTTTGTTTCATAATTTGATTTTTTATTATTTCCAGAAGGTAATCAACTTCTATGACAGTGAATTTGGCAGTCCTTTTATCACTTTTGCTACTCATTTTAATAATTTTTACAAAACAATTTATTATTTGCTAAACTTTTCACAATTTCACTTGCTTCCAAATTTGTTTAAAGAGCTGTTTTTTATTGAGTTATCGATAATTTTTTGCAACTTACATTCTGCTGCCGTACTTTTATTACAATTAATTACCAAAAATAATTTTAGACTGTAAAACAGAAAGTTATTTTAAATCCAACTTAAATTTTAAGGAAAATTTACTAATTTTGTATTTAAATGCCAAGTCAAAAATCGGGGGTAAGTGTGAGCGACATTTTGATTGGTATTGTAAAGCAGTTGAAACAGCTGACTTTTGTTCAGATATTTTACAGCCAAAAGTCTTTTCCATTGCAAATTTAAGAAATGTTTATTATATGTAAGCAAAAAACAATGTGGCGCCAAATCTGTCAGCTGTTTCATACTTGTAAATAAATCCATTTACTACATTTAGTAAATCTACTACTGTTTTTGGCATTGCAGAGGTTTTAGTTTAGTAAATTAATAATGTATGAGACTTGTTGTTGCCTAGTTTTAAATTTATCAAGATTTATTAAATTTAAAATATCTCCAAGATCTACAATGGTACTTTAATACGAAGCGTGAAAACCGCAAATGTTTTTGACATTTTCTTAAGTGTACTTCCTAAGTAATGTCTTTCCTTAAGAGCAGTACTTCGCTATCTGGGGTTACTACCCTGGACCGGCTTATAGATATTCTGGCTTATTTATAAAAACAATATTTTTTGTTTATTAAATTTCTTCAAATATGAACTTAATTATTTATTTGCTTTAAGAGCCAATTGAAATGTATTAATTCAGGTCCAAAAGGACAGAAAACATTTTGAAATGGTTCATTTTTGGACCTGAATTAATACATTATTAAATTTATGTTATAAAAATTTGTCATATAAGAGCTGAATAATTATTAAAGTACAATACTGTCAGAAAATGGTTGCCCCTTTTCAAAGTAGAACAGCATTCTATCAGATTTATTCATCAATTTTCAGCGAATGAATCGTAGGATTGTGTGGGCCTTCAAGAATAATCAGTACAGTCGGTGAATTTCGTTTGAATATCACTCGTATTCGGCACGAATACGTGCGAAATGCTATTATGAATTCCGTCGGATTGAAAGTTAGTGCTGCCAACTACATACGTGAGTCAAGTTCGAATTAGTGTAACCAAGTTTTTAAATAAAATGCTGGTATTTCAACTTAAATTGCGAGCCATATCAAAAAAATATGCCTCCAAATTTTTGCAGAAAACTAAAGAAAAATTATTTTTGATTGTCGGTTTCTTTTATTGATTTTTATATAATTATATAAATTATTGCCTTCATGGGTAGACAACTGCCAGATCTGTTGGCAATAATACGTTTGGAGCGGGGGTTTTCAACACACAACAAAAACAGTTTGTAAATGTTCTGGATACTAGTTTTTCGACCTTTTCTTATTTAATTTTCTTTGGTTTAATAAACTGAGCTAGTTTTAATAAATATATTTTTATTATTAAAGTCTTCAATAAATTAAAGTCTTCAAAAAAATTTGTTTTCTCATATTTTATAAATTTAAAAATTTATTCAAAAATAAATATGAACTTAATTATTTATTTGCTTTAAGAGCCAATTGAAATGTATTAATTCAGGTCCAAAAATTAACCTTTTCAAAAAATATTTGCTGTATTCTTCAGCTGTCTACATGCCGACAACATTTCGTTGGTGCTAATCAACTCATCAGTAGAGTTTCAAATAAACTTTTAAGAATTTTTCAAGTCTACTGATGAGTTGATTAGCATCAACGAAATGTCGTCGGCATATAGACAGCTGAAGAATACAGCAAATATTTTTTGAAAAGGTTCATTTTTGGACCTGAATTAATACATTCAAAAATAAACTTAATTATTTATTTGCTTTTAAGAATTTTTTCAAGTCTACTGATGAGTTGATTACCATTAACGAAATGTCGGCGGCATAAGACCGCTGAAAAAGACAGACAACATTTTTAAGGTCTATTTTGGGACCTGCATTAATACATTTAAAAATTTATAAAATATTAGAAAACACACTTTCCTGAAGAAAATACTCAAAGGCGTATCGAAACATTGAAGACTTTAATAATAAAAAATATACATATACATATATTTATTAAAACTAAGCTGACCTCAAGCTCAATTTATTAAACCAAAGAAAACAAATAGTTTGTATTATTTTTGTTTAGCCCAATCATGACAAAAATCATAATTGTTATGGAAGTATGGCTTCGGAATTGATTAAAAATGATTTTTTTTTCACATCAACAACTCCATTTTACGTTTATTCTTATTTTCGATTAATTTTCGTCTCCTTCCGACACACAAAATTCTCATGCAAAACCGCTTAAAGATCGTTTCACTCGGAATTCACAATACTAATATGCCGAATTTCGAAAATTTCGTCATTACGTCGGAGTTCATGATAGCATTCTCCCGTCGAAATTCCATCGCAACCTCCGGCCACTCTGATCGCATGAAGAAAGATAGTTTTTGAAAATTTTCAAAATATTAGCAAATCGGACAGACTTGACTTTCACTCACATACACCGTTTTTGAGACCACATTTCAATTTTAACAGATCGTGCGAAAATAAATCACGGCCTTTATTTGCAATGAAGTTTAAAAAACTTTTGCGTGGAGTTTTTGAATGCGAAATGCCGCCCATTAATTGCTAAATATTTTTCAAAACGTTTTTGTTTGGTTGCTGTTAATAGAAAATTGTACCATATTCACTTTTAGCTTTTTATTTTAATTGTGTTTTTTTTTTCTCTAATATTGGACCTTTATTTTTATCTAAATTATTTATGGAGATTTTGTAAATGAAATTGAATTATAAAATTTATTGTTTTATTTGCAAAAAAAAAAGTTTTCTATTTTATGATAATTTTTTTACTTCATTATTTTGTTTTTTCTTGTTATTTATTTGTTTAATAACTTTGCACTATTTTGCCATATGTATGCATAACTCTTTTTAAGTTTTCTTCATTTTGGCACAAGTATTTGTGCAGCCAATAAGCGATTCAATTTAATGGCTTAAAAGACTTAAACCAGGTTATTTCAGCTAAAACAAAAAAAAAAAAAATCAACGAAAAATAAACACTTGTTTTCGTTGTTGAAAACACAAAACTAGATGTTTATTTTTTTAACAATTTTATTTATCTTTTTAACTTTTTTTATATTTACTTTAACACAAGTTGTGTTTTAAAACACCATCAATTAAATATTTTTTTTTACGAAAACACTCCGTGGCTTGTAATCGTAACTGTTGCAGTGAGTGCTGAAATAAAACTGATGGTTCGATTGGGTGCTGGCTGGCGGGTTGCAAGCAATAAGTTTGAGTTGAGTTTTAATTAAGAATTTGTTGGCTCTCTCTACTTGTGCTAGCAGCATGGATTTCAAAGATCAATCTTGAAATTTATAAGATGTTTAAATGGGTCTTAATTTATTGCGTACAATTGAAAGTTTTTCAATCAAAGCGAACAGCTTTTTTTTACAGATCAAGAAGGGTCATTGTAAAATTTATAACTCTATTGTGTTTCGCTATGGGAATGGATAAGCGGTAGGAAAAGAAAGTTTAGAATGTTAATATTTAAGGGCATGATACACAATTATTAGATGTGGTGCAATTGTCTTGTGAACCAGGGAGCTGCAAGGGTGCAACAGAGTATCATAAGTACATCAATTTCACATCTGTTTAGAAATTAAAAAAAAAATATTATTATTAAAAACAACTACATATATTATTAGCTCTGTTTCTTTACTCTAATTTAGGATCCCAATTTGCGCATAAAACCTTCCCGTACTTTGAGCAAAATGAGAGTCTTTGCGAGAGAATCTTCTTCTTCTTCTTCTTGCACGAAACAGCCCGCACTTTTTCTTCGAGCTAGTTTGGGCCATGATACAATTAATGAGGTAACCTTTTCCCTACAATAAGAACAACTTCAATATAAATAATATGCATTTTGTTTTTGTACAAATTCTGCAAACTGTCAAAAAGCTGCCACTTCTACATTTACAGAAGAGAGATGAACAAAGCTTACGCGGGTTTGCTATCTTGTTTTGGCTGCTTTTCATCTCTGCATTCTCTGACAACCTATAGATAATTAACGGTTTAGCTAATGAGGCGACCTTATTAATTGTATCATGGTTTGGGTTCAACTGTCAGCTGTTTCAACGAATAAACAATAACATAAAAGAAATTGTAAATGTTTTGCGAAAACCATGATACAACTAACAAGGTAACCTTTTCGCTACAATAAGAACTTCAATAAAAATAACATGCATTTTGTTTTTGTACAACTTATGCAAACTGTCAAAAAGACGCCACTTCTACATTTACAGAAGGGAGACGCACTGAGCTTATGCGGATTTGCTACCTCGTTTTGGCTGCCTTTCATCTCTGCAATCTCTTGACAACCTAAAGTAGTCAGATGATTAACGGTTTAGCTGACGAGGCTACCTTGTTAATTGTATCATGGCGAAAACTAAAAGAAAAATTGGAAATTAGTGCGAAAAAATATTTTAAAGCATTCTCTAAAAAATTGTTGATTGTTTATGTATTTACATATATTTACGAATTCATTTATGTACATGAATTTATATGAGTTCTGTTGTGTTCGTAAAAAGTTTTATGCATACATACATACATAGTTGGTGTTATTTTTATAAAAATGATATAAAATACATAAATATTTTTTTTTATAAATTAAGCTGTCAGAACGCTGACGTTTTGTTTTAAAATATTTGTTTTTATGCGCTCCCAAGGCAGATTGATACCTGGTAGCCTTACAAGCCCAGCTGACTAATGCTTTTAGCTTGTATAATGGTCAAAATATAAAACACAAACACACATATGCGAACAAACGGATGACAGTAATACAGTTTTTCTACCAACAAAACACAGCCCAATCATGAATGATAATTCCGTGAAAGTTTTTTCTCTTTTCCCATTCCTCTTATTATGTCGATAAATTCCTTAGGACATTTTTTTTATCCTTCCCTGTTTTAGGAAAAATAGTCGGCGGAGGCAAAAATAGGTATTTTAAAAACATATGTTTTTTGTTTTTTCCTATAAAAAATTTCGATATTACCAACTTTTATTTCTTTGTTTCTCGGGTAATTTATGATTGGAGGAATTTTTTCTCGAGAAACGTGTTTTCCTTAGGAATAAAATTCCTTGAGAATATTCATGATTGGGCTGACAGTGTTTGTTGTTGTTGTGTTTGTTGTAGTTATGCGATTACCTGGTATCAAGCTGCCTTGTGCGTTCCCGCACTTTTGTGCATTTTTGTCTCTTCTTGAGAGAAATTATAGTTTACTCTCATTTTACCGAACTTTGCCCAAAAAGTACAGAAACAGAGCTATTATCAGTCTTAACAGAAAATGACGTTTAACTGTCAAAACTACAAATTTTTAAATAGTATTCTGCAGAAGAAAGATCAAATAATTTTTACGAAAATAAAAATTTGTCTATAACTTTTATATATTTCAATCATAAAAGTTTTTTTTTGTATACAAATGTAATTGGTAGACCTCTCCAACGACCAAAGTTGAAAACGTAAGAAACTATGACCCTGGTAGGGTTCCGCACTCATAGAGAGAAAATGAACCCCTTTTATGAGACTTCACTGTTCATCAGTCCGTCCGTCACAGGCCCCAATATCATAAACGGTAAGAGCCAGAGAGCTGAAATTTACACAGGTCATGACATGAAATAATAAAAACAACAAAAAGTTAAAAACTAAATGGGGCATGGGCCCCATCATGCACGAAACTGGGAAAATTTTGAATCACAAGAGATACTTTAAAATTGCATAGAATATGTGGTTATATATGTTCTACAAGAACAAATACCAAAAACAATTAAAAAGTTATAGGCTAAAGGGTCCTTCCAAACAAGACACTAAAATCAGCTGTGACTTTTGAACCGTAACAGAAAGAGACTTGAAATTTGCAGTATGTGCAGATCTACAAAATAAAAAATACCAAAGATAGCAAAAAGTAAAAAATTGAAACGTTGTCCTTTGTACGGGGACACCCTTTAATTTGAAAATTTTCTTTAGGTTTTGAACCGTAATAGCGGATTTACATTTACTCACATATTTGAGATGTGTGTTGAAGATGTTGAAAATTGAAAAAAAAACTGTTTACATAACATTTTCAACATCTTTCATCTGTCAAATATTATTTCACGTGTTTGAGCAAACTAAAAAACATTACACAACACGAAGTATTTTATTCTTTTTTACTATAAATAAAAGTATTGTAGTACTAACTTTATATTTTATGTTTAATTTAATTAAAATTTATTTACATTGTTCGTTCACGCTCATTGTAAAAGTTTTTGACACTTGTATATTTTCTAGTGATGGTATGAATTTTTATCATTTTTTTTTAACTTCTTTTTAGTGATGACATTCAAATAATCGAAAGATGTTGAATACAGTAAAATGAGAAATGAACATCTTGTAAAGATGTTGAGTTTTTTACATACAGAATTTGTATAGGAAGATGTGAACATCTTGCCAAAATGATGAAAGATGTAAGATGTGAGTAAGTGTAAAAAACCTACAAAAGAGGTCGAGGCTCAAAATCTATACAGTGCATGTAGTTGTCTGGCCTCTACAGTGCTAAAAACAATAAACAGTTAAAAACCTTACCTTAAACCAGGAGTACCCTTTGTCTTGGACTTGGACGGTGGTACGGAAATCTTGCTGTGCGAGTCATGTTGTTTCTTTGTTAAATGCTTTATACGATTTCAAAAGCAACAACAACACTGAAGATTACGCAATTCCCTCAAAATTCGAAATAAAACAATGCACACGCCAAGAATTTTCCATTATTTTTAAAATTTCACACATTAATGGAGTTTATTATTTATTACAGTAGAATATAAATACATACAAAATGTTTTCTACTTCAAAAAATTATATTCTTAAATCTAAAGTTTTACACACTAGTGATAAATAATTTGTGTTTTGTTTATTTGATTTAGTAAATTTTGTAAATGTTTGTTGAATTTTGTGTTTGTTTGCATTGGATATTTTGGGTTTTCTTCTCATTTTGCTTCTATAAAAAGTTCACAACATTGGAGTGTGTGTGCAATTAAAAAACTCGTTCATTACATACTTTTGTGTTTATTTCTTTGATTTAAATTTCTAAAGAGACACTTTATTGTATTTAAATGGCGATTTAAATAATAAGAGTAATAATAATTTTGAAAGTCTTTTTGTTTTTGGTGTAAAGAGTAAATATTTATCGATAAATGCTTATTAGGCTTAATTAGTATAGTTACAGATTACTGAAGATATCAATGTTCAAAAACCGTCTATTCTTTATTATATGCGATCAGTTCCATTATAAAAAGAAAAAGAAAATTCGTTGGAAAAATATGGATTGCCCACCAGTTACTCCTATGGAAGTTTGTATTCGTTATTTATTTGTAATTAAAACATAAATATAAGAACTAACATATTTAAGGAAATTAAGCAATTGTGAGATCACTTTCCCATGTCCAGGGCCGTTTTGCACTCATACTCTGCTATACTGTGTAGTATACAGTGATTGATTTCGTTAAAGCTGGGCCTTTCACTGGACTTACGATGCCAACAGCGCCTCATGAGCGCATATACCGATAGCGGAGTGTTATCGGGACAACTTAAGACATTGCCCTCCTTGATGAATTTGATGACTTCCTCATGGGTCAGGCCGAAATAGGGCTGTAGAGCGAAAGAAAATATTTCCCACAAACAAATGCCATACGCCCAGACATCCGACTCTATAGAAAATTTATTGTACAAAATACTTTCTAGCGGCATCCAACGTATGGGTATGACATCATTTTCATCGCCTTTGTAGTAATCTTGTAAATAGATTTTATGCGACAGACCAAAATCGGCAATTTTCACAATCATTTGTTCGTTTATCAAACAGTTGCGGGTGGCCAAATCACGATGAACAAATTTACGTTCGGACAAATAGACCATACCAGCTGCCACCTGAGCAGCTATCTGTAGTAAATGGCCTTCATGCAATGGTTCTCTCTGTTGCAGTGTGTGAGTGGCGTAGGGAGAACAAGATCTCAGAAATTCACTCAAATCGCCGGGTGACATAAATTCAAACAGCAAACACATGGGCCGTCCCAAGGCGCACACGCCCAACAGCTTGACTATATTGGGATGGTCGAATTCAGCCAAAAGACAAGCTTCTCTTTCAAAGTCCATCTGCATTTGATCGCTGGCATCGTCTTTTAACATTTTAACAGCCACCATCAGATCATCGTAACCGGGCACTAAGCCGGGAGCTTTAGCCTAAAGGGGGAGATAAAAAAGTTTTTTTTTTAAAGAAAACATTACAGCAATTCTTCTAGTTTAAAATACGAAATATTTTTGTCTCTAAGTGCAGTGACTTATCAGGCATTAATCGTGCATAATATGTGAAATATTTGTTCACATAAAATTTTTATTCCCTATGAAGTGAAAATTGCTATAATGAATCTCAAGATGCAAGAAAACTGTTCTCGTACTCAAAGTTCGTGCAAGTGAGAGAGATTTTGAGAGAAAAATATTCTTGCTCGTATACGGCTGTTGTGAGATATCAAATCCGCAACAGCCCACACTTTTTCTTCGCAGCTCGATACCAGGTAGCCTTACAAGCCCAGCCTACTTGGCAGTTACACGATCAAGTTTTGCCTTTCAAGTTTTAATACATTCACACTTTTTTTTACTAATACACTCTCACAATTTTGAAAATTGATGCAAACTTGTTGACAATTTTTGCTTTCCATAGAGAGCATCAAGTCACAATCAACAAAACAGCTGACAACAATTTTTTTTCGTTCTGTCTGCAAATATTTTTGTGTTTTGTTTTGCAAAAGTTGCAATTAAAAGTGATAAAAATTAAACAGATTCAAGCTTAAAAATAGAAACAAAAATGTTTACGTGCAAAACCCACAAATTTTTTACTTTTATTTTTACATTAATTTCCATTAAATTTATTAATTTTAAAAAGAGATACATATTTGTATATTATGATTATATTTAAATATGTAGTTAAAAAAAATATTGATTTAGAATCTGAATTAGTTTCTGGGTTTAATGTGGAATATAGAAGAGGAGGTTTTGCTTTAACTTTTTTTTAGCTGAATATGCAAGAAGCTCAATTTAATTTTCTTCTTGACGGCATCTTGAAAACGAATTGTTATGAAATTGCGTGCAGCCTACGACATAGCTATCAATTTTTTTGGAATTTTGACAAGCAGTATGTGAAAAAAACTTGATAGCAAAACTTGGTTATGTGACTGCAGTATTACTACTGCTTTTAGCTAGTAGAACTGTCAAAATACACAACACAAACACACATGCGCGAACAAACGGATGACAGTCATACAGTTTTTCTACCAACAAAATGCTTGAAGTGTTTGTTGTTGTTGTGCTGGTATAGTAGTTATATCGAGCTGCCCTGTTTGTGCTAGTTTGGGCCATGATAGAACTAATAAGGTAGCCTGCTCGGCTAAACCGTTAATCATCTGACTACTTTAGGTTATCAAGAGAATGCAGAGATAAAAGGCAGCCAAAACGAGACATCAAATCCGCGTAAGCTCTGTTCATCTCTCTTCTGTAAATGTAGAAGTGGCGTCTTTTTGACAGTTTTCAGAAGTTGTACAAAAACAATATGCTTGTTATTTTGATTGAAGTTGCTCTTATTGTAGTGAAAGAGCTGCCTTATTAGTTTTATCATGGTCTCAATAACTAATATTCAGAGTACTGTGAGAATTGCCGGCCAAAGAGTAACACAGAGTTAGCTTGCTTCGTACTTAATGCAGTACTATACGCAGAGCTAAGGTAAGCTGAATGTAGTATAAAATTTAGTGTCACGCAGTTTCCCATTATACTACCTACCCCATATAGGGTTAAAAGAAAAACTTCAATAAGTTTTATTCTTTCCGAAATGGAGAGCAACTACAAATTGTGCGAAGCGGTCTTCCTAAAGAAAATAAAGCCGAAACGGTATGTGACATTTTTAAACAATTGTGCCTATACTTTTGCTCCTTTTACTTATTGCTGCTCTTTTTAATACATCTATGGAATTTTGAGTCCGGGTAATAATGAAAAAAAAAAAAACTTGCCTGGAATACTCTGCCAAATGCTCCCTGCCCCAAAGATCGCACATACACCACATCGCCTCTGGGATATTCTAATTTTTCCAATTTCGTATTCAGAGCCGTCTTGGGTGGCTCAATAACATTGTGCACTGTCACTGTACTTTTCATGGTGCCAAATTTATTGTGACCCACTGTTTGATGTGAGCCCAATGTTTCACGACTTGAGGAAAGATTATTGCATTCACCATTATTGAGGGCTGCCGAAGTATTTACCGCATTTACACCCCTGGCAGAGACATTACATTCAGAGGTGGGATTTTGATTGAGTTGCTGGCGATGGAATTCTTTATTTTTTGATAATTTGTGCAGCAACAGTATTAATATATGAGCCGTAACAATAACGATGAAACCAAAACCTGCCAGCATAAAGATCACGTAGGGCGTGAAAACTGTCTCCATTTGTATGGGCTCTAGGTCGTTAAGTGACTGATCGATGTAGTCAGCTGGAATTTCAAAAAGATTTCATTGAATAAAGTTTCTTTAATGGCAGGAATAAACAATTAAATATCGGTAACTTAATATTAGAAGAGGTGCAGCTTGATTTTTTTTTTTTATTTTTGTTACTTTACAGGTAAAATAAATAAAATCCAAAAAACGAACTTAATTTTTTATTTGGTTTAAGAGCCAATTGAAATGTACGATGCGTTTCACACTACAAGTTACATACAACGCTTCGTACGCGCCATATTTTTTTGTTTTGATCAGCTGTTGTACAAATATTATCAGCATACAAAACAAATTTTAACAAAATGGAAAGTGAAATTGAAATTTTAAAAGCATTAATGGAATTCATAGAGTTCATAAACATTGTTATTTGTGCGATAACGGCTTACGAAAAGCTCCAAAATAAAACTGGGCAGTTTTGGGTGCGTCCCTTGTATTTGGAACGGGAAATGAGTGGTTTCTTTGCATCAACTTATAAAAAATTAAAAAACCAAAACCATGAGAAGTTTCGTATTGCAACGAGAATGTCTCTTCCATATCGCTTGTTTTAATAAATTGAAAATATTTGTAAACATAACAGTGATGTGTACTCAGTACGCAAACGCAATCGATAACTAGAATCCAAATTTTGGTAATAAAACAATTAAAATTTGTTTTATTCGTGATAATGTTTATAAAATTTGTAACAAAACATAATTTTTTTTTATAAAAAACGTTTTTTTTTTTGCAAAAGATTTTATAAATTATTTTACGATATAAAAGTTATTTATCGATAACGTTGAGAGTAGGCACATCATTGGTTATTATAAACAGTTGACATTTTCTCATGACGCTTGTCACGCGTATAAAAGTAGAAAGTAGATCTACTTTATGCGTTCTACGCGTCTACGCGTTCTACGCTTTGTGCTTTGTAATTTGTCACATACAAATGCACTGATCCTACTTCTTTGACAACCGCGCGAAAGAGTACTGTGTAACTTCAGCTTAAGACTTAAAAATATGCGTTACTTATTTTCGAAACAATTCCAAATGTGGTATATGAATTACTTTTTTACAGGAATCTTTCTTGTAGCTGCAATGCTTTTACTGTCTCACGCACGATCTCGCGTCGCATACATTTCAGTCATTAGCTATTAGCTTAAATTAAATAAATAAAAAATTCCACAAAACATCAGTTAATAAAATTATTAAGACCTTGTTTTAATAATAAGAAATATTGAACCTTATCAGCTGAAAGCCACAAGCAACAAATAACGTAATTATGACCCAAAGCGATACGTAAATTCAAGCTGGTTACGTTTTTCTCTCTCGAAATTTTATGTGGTACACTAAATCAGGCAACATGTATATACTCTCTTTTTATATTAAACCGCCGATTTGTTCATACGCATGCATATTATTATGTAACAACTTACGGCACATGGGTATATCACAGTGCTGCCAACGCACCAACTCATCACTTGTGTAACACCAGGGATATGGTTCTTCGCCGCCGGCATTTCGGCAGTAATTTTCTCCATTTTTGATTTGTGGGAATATCAGTGGCGGCTGGATATGCTTGTGAGGATGTTGGGTATCCCATCTCTGGCAGGGTATGCCCGATTTTGTGACATTAACAGAGCCTAAATAATAACGTCCTTTACCATTGCGGCAATCATCTGAAGGAAAATATATTAAATGAAAATTTAATAAAAGCAAACACACCAAATCACAATTACAAAAGTGTTCTAAGTTTCGGAATTAACTTGATTGTTAAGGTTCCGTACTCGAAAGAGTGTAAACGGCACCCTATTACTGAGACTTCACTGTCAGTCCGTCCGTTACAGCGTTCACTCTTCGAAACAATAAGAGCTAAAGGGCTGAAACTTTCACAGTATGCAAAGTTACCCTGCCGCTACAACAAAAAATATTCAAAAAAAAAAAAAGAAAAAAAAGATGAGAACTAAAGGGTGTTCCCATAAACAATAATAAAATAAAATTTGCTGTAACTTTCGCAGCACAAGAGCTGAAATTTGCACAGGATATGTGCTTACATATGTATATTATACAACAACAATTACAAAAAACAACAAACATTTAAAAATTAAGAGGTGCCCCATACAAAAACTGAAAGATAGCTGTGACTATACTTTGAAGTATAGTTGTAGTTGAATAACAAAAAGTTAAAATTTAAATAGTGCTTATATCATAGGGGCACCCTTTAATTTGAGAATTAACTCTAACTTTTGAGCCGTAAGAGATAGAAACTTGCAGCTTGCATAATATATATAATTGCCTATCCTCTACAGCATAAAATAACATAAAGGCAAAATTGCAATAGTGACCAATTAATGGGGGAACCCTTTGTTTTAAAAACTAACTGTAACTTTTGAACCAGAAAAGATAGAAATTTGAAATTAGCACAGTATATCAACCTGCCTGGCCTCCACAGATACACATGACAAAAAAAATTAAATTTATAGTAACCAATTAATTTTATTTTAAAGATTATCTGTAACCTTCGGGCTGTAAGAAATAAGCACAACAAATTTAGTTGCCTGGCCTCCACAACAAGTAACAAAAAATAGCAAAAAGTTAAAATTTAAATCATGCTCAATACACGAGGGCACCCTTTAGTTTGAAAACTAGCTGTAACTTTTAAATCATAGGTTATATAAACTTGTACAACAACAAATAACAAAAAACTAAAATTTAAATGCTGCCTTATACATAAAATAAATCTTTAATTCGAAAACTAGATGTAATTGCGCTCCCAATATTGAATACGCGATCACAGCTATTATCGTGATACAACCAATAAAGCAACTTATTCTCTGCATCATGAAAAACTTCAAGAAAAATAACATGCCTCTTGTTATTGCACAACTTCAGAAGATTGTCAAAAATACACCACTGGCCAAAACCAAGGTACCTCGATATCAGGTAGTCGCATAACTACACTAAGTACAACAAAAATAAACACTTCATGTATTTTGTTGGTAAAAATCTTTAATAGCTGTTACCCATTTGTTCGCATTTGTGTGTTAAGTGTTGTATATTTTGACATTTCTAAAGGCTAAGAACAGTAGTCAGCTGGGCTTGTTAGGCTACCTTTTCATTACAATGAGAACAACTTCAATAAAAATAACATGCTTTTTGTTTTATTTTTGATGCTAATTCTACGACCTTTGTTGTTTATTATTTTAATTGTTTGAGCCTTAAGGTCACTTGTTTTCTTATAATTGTTTATTGAATTCAATATTTCGATATCATAATGGATATCTTCTTCAGGAATGTTTCGATGTTTTTTCAAAAACCTTTTTTTTTTTTTTTTTTTGAAAAAACATCGAAACATTCCTGAAGAAGATATCCATCCATTGTGATATCGAAATATTGAATTCAATAAACAATTATAAAAAAACAAGTGACCTTAAGGCTCAAACAATTAAAATAATAATGCTTTTTGTTTTTGTACAACTTCTGTAAACTGTCAAAAAGATGCCACTTCTGCCTTTACAGGAGATATATGAACAGAGCTTTCGCTGATTTGATATCTTGTTCTTGCTGCCTTTCATCTCTGTAGTCTCTTGCATGATACAATTAACAAGGTAGCTTCGTCAGCTAAACCGTTAATCACCTGACTACTTTAGGTTGTCAAGAGATTGCAGAGATGAACGGCAGCCAAAACGAGGTAGCAAATCCGCGTAAGCTCAGTGCATCTCTCTTCTGTAAATGTAGAAGTGGCGTCTTTTTGACAGTTTGCATAAGTTGTACAAAAACAAAATGCATGTTGTTTTTATTGAAGTTGTTCTTATTGTAGCGAAAAGCTTACCTTGTTAATTGTATCATGTATACTATGACAATTATACGAAGCCAGCTGATTAACGGTTTATTGCACCTTGGCTAATAGTAGTTTTTTGACAACTGACAGCGCAACTAAAGTTCGGTTGTTATCCATAATAGAGATATAAATACACAACAATTGATAATTTCACTTTTTTTAATAGAAAGTTCTAATTAATAACTAAAAAAAAATGTCCTAAATCTATGTTCTTTACTTACAACTGATTTCGTCTTCCTTCAGTTCCGTCAAGCCCACATACGAACAATTTGGTCTCCTAGAAGTACTATTGTATTGGGGTAAAACAGAGCAATTGGGTAGACGAAAATGTCCGCGACTTTTAATAAAAATATTGCGTTCTTTCTTTTCTTCGATTAAAACCCAATCATTGTAGCAGTATTGTAAATGGATGGCAGCACAATCCTCGTAGCACAGAGGTAGTTTCACGGTTAAACCGTTTTCCATTAAACATCTGGGAAAGGCATAAGCGCAAAGAAGTTTCTAGAGAATAAATAAATAGAAAAATTAGTCGAAAAACACAAATGAAAATCGAGAAATATTCACCTCTGCAGCCGAGCGACAAAGACCGGCGAGGTCTTCTATTAATTCCTCCCACAAGGCGGTAGTGATTTGTTCATTTTTCCAGCCACCAGTAGGATCTTCTCGACTATACCACACCTGGTGTGTGATGAAATTTTTACATATCTTTCCGTTATAGGGAGCACAATAGCCCTTTTCCTCAGCGGACGAGTCTCTTTGTTGTCTTGGCTGGCGACTTAAATGCTGATGATGGTGACGGTGGACGGTTTTAAATTCTTCGGCATGATATGTTTTGGCAGTTGTAGTTGGCACAGTGGAGCACATAAATACCGCCAACGTTAGAATATAAAAAGTACTTAAAAGCGCTTTGTGGTATTTATAACTTAAAAACTTTTTGCCCAAATAAAATGTACACAAGCTGCGGCTGCTTTTTAACGTGACACTCCTCCAGTCCCCCCCGACCATTTTTATTTCGTGTTGGTTTTAATGATTTTTGCCAGCCTTTTATGCATATACACACAAAATAAATAAAAATATGCACTGCTTTTTTCCCAGCATTTAACAATTAAAAGTTGTATGATTATTTTGCATTATAAGACCGTTTGTTTTTTTTTTAAATAATTTTTACGGAAAAATTTACTGATTTTGTTTAACTACTTTCAAGCAAAACAATTCACTTTTAAAGTTTATTATTTTCATGGCGAAAAGCAATCTAACAAACTAACAAAACAAGAGAACCAACAAATCAAACCACCTAAACGACCGTCCGACGACGCCTTTTGTTGTATTTCTGTTCAGAGTACAAGCAAAAGTGGTATTATTTTTCTAAAATGAAAAAAAAAAAAAATACGTAAAGCAGTAACAGCAGTAGTTGTTGTAGGAGCAGTGTTTCAAGGAATTATTAACTCATTCTTTTCGTTACAAGGGTGGTTTCTCTCTGCTGCACAAACAACCCGCCAGCCACACAGGCCGATTGAGTGAGTAGTTTTAGTTCCTGTGAAGTAATGTTACTTTTGTGCTAAACTAAACAGGGTTGTTTTTGCAATCAATCGTATGGGTTTTTAGCAAGACAGAACTCTAAAGGAGCAGTTTTTTTTTTTTTGAAGAAAAGCTAATTTTTTTTCAATTTTGAGAAAGTAAAAATCGAGCACAAGCCTGATAAAATTATTAACAATTGTAAATCATATAGTTCCGACTATAAACTTAAATTAAATGTCGATGCCTCCAATTTCATCACAAACAAATTTTGTCTTTTTCAATTTTAAGGAAGTAAGATCGAACTGAAGCCTGATCAAGTTATTAACACTGCAGTTACACTACCAAGTTTTGCTATCAAGTTTTTTTCACATACTGCTTGTCAAAATTCCAAAAAAATTGATAGCTGTGACGTAGGCTGCACGCAATTTCATAACAATTCGCTTTCAAGATGCCGTCAAGAAGAAAATTAAAAATAGCTTCTTGCATATTCAGCTAAAAAAATTAAAGCAAAACCTCCTCTTCTATATTCTACATTAAACCCAGAAACTAATTCAGATTCTAAATCAATATTTTTTTTAACTACATATTTAAATATAATCATAATATACAAATATCTCTTTTTAAAATTAATAAATTTAATGGAAATCAAGGTAAAAATAAGAGTAAAAAATTTGTGGGTTTTGCACGTAAACATTTTTATTTCTATTTTTAAGCTTGAATCTGTTTAATTTTTATCACTTTTAATTGTAACTTTTGCAAAACAAAACAAAAAAATATTTGCAGACAAAACGAAAAAAAAATTGTTGTCAGCTGTTTTGTTGATTGTGACTTGATGCTCTCTATGGAAAGCAAGTTTGCATCAATTTTCAAAATTGTGAGAGTGTATTAGTAAAAAAGTGTGAATGTATTAAAACTTGACCTCCAAGTTACGATTGTTAAATTAATGCATAGATGCCCATGGTAGTAGTATTGGTGAGAGTGACGAAATAACACTGGAAGAAAACAACTTGCTATTCATTTTATTCATGACTTTGTGAACATCTTCAAAATGTTTTTTTTTTTTTTTTTTTTAATTAAATTATTTATTTTCTTAACCTTTGTTTTAATTTATATAATAAAAATATTTTTCTCCAGTAGTGCCTAGGACAAGTTGTGCCCCTTTAACACATTTCTGTACTTTAAATATAAGTGAAACCTTGTTGTACAGGAAATGGAAATAAATTAATTAATAATAAATTATATTTCTTAGTTTTTTTAAATGTCTTATGACAAATAAGACATTGCATGTCATCAAAAGCATTTTGTAACATAAAATACTTTTCGGCTGACATTATTAATATATCGCAATAATAAGACACAGAATTTCTGCAAGTGTAGTTTGTCTCTCCCACTCAACATGGTGATTTCCTATTGGTTGATTGACGATCAAACAAAAGAGCGTAATAATACGTGTGAGTTTAATTTGCTCATATCAGCCACTACTGGGCAACTGTGAATTAATGTCTAAAAATCGCTGGGCACGCCGAAAAGTTTGAAACCGTTGTTATCACTGATACAATAGCAACAACACACAAAAATCAATTGAAAACCAATTGGACGTTGGTGAGAGAATATAAAATAGTATAAGTTATTTTAGCTGTTTCCCCACCATTATAGAAAACTGAAATTTTAATTTTTTATCTAAATATGTTTATTTTAATTCAATTTAGCATTAATTCAATAAATTACAATTTCCCTTCTTGCCCAGTGTTATTTAAGATTTTTTATTATATATTTTCTTTTACAGATCCAATGCTGTGATCATTACGATTAATAATGTTTATTAAACAGCTATGATTTTAACTTTTGTATTTTGTATTGGAGTATGATGGATGAACAATTAAAATATAATGTTTAATTTAAATTTAGCTTTTAGTTTTCTAATATGTACAATTTATATTCGAACTTAAATCTTTTTCAATTCATATCTAATTCATATTTAAGTTGGTTTATTCTTTATTTTGCTTACGAATAATGTTGATCATTTGTTAAGTTGACAATGCCAGATTCTTGATGGTTCTTGAGGGAATAGTGTGGCAGTTCTCCGGTTGAACTGTTCTTCTTAATGATGAACTTTTAAATTATGTTTGATTATATATGTAAATATTTTGTCCTGCACTTTTCTTTGTTTATAATCAGTTTTCTGTTAGTAAATTATTTATAAAGGATTGTTTTTCACTTTCGTTAACCGCTGACAACTACTTTGTCCTTTATATCTTTCTTTCACTGATAAATTTAAAGTGTTTTCAGTAAGTATTTTTAGCTATTTCTTTTCTTTTTTTTTTATTGATTTTTTCTTACTTTTTTCTTAGTCCTTTTTATAATATTTATAATTAATTTTCTAATCCTTATAATATTTGATCATAATTTATTATTAGTTAGTCCTTGTGGTGGGGATATGTCTAAATTACAATTCACGTTGGGTGCCAGTTAGAAAAAATTTTGATTTTTTCTTTTTTGCCAATATTTTATTTCTAAGCATGATGTTGCCTTAAACAAGTGTTCACAAGAGTACAATTCTGTAAACATATTTTCCTAAAAGAAAATAAAAAGTGTTTTTGTAAGAGTAGTTCGTTCTAAATATAAAATAATCAATAAATATATGAAGTTTGAGGGACCCTTTTAAAAGAGAGACAAATTTGCTTTGTATCATCTTGATTGATTCAATTAAAGTTTTTATCCGCACTAAACTGAGTTTGTTTTTATCTTTCTTTAGAAATTGAAAGTGAAACACATTTTTATAAAGCGTTTACAAAAGTATAATCATTTTTTAAGTAGGACAGGATTCTATCACATCCAGCTATCAGTTTCCAGTTGAATCGTACGATTGTGTGGGATAATGAGCCAAATCAAATTATGATATCTCATCATCAAATGCGCCCGAAAAACATGTGTGTGAAGATAAATTTTAGCCCCCTAATTCATAAAAATTATAACAGGCTTATAAGACTGTTATTTCACATATTTGTATGGCAAATCTGTGAAATAAGAGCCTTATAAACCTATTATAATTTTTATGAATTAGACGGTAAAAGTTTTTAACCACGGACACAAACCTTCAAAGTTAACAGACCTCTGGTAACGTGATCAAATGTCTCTGTTAAGCCCGAAAACGCAAAACTTTTTAATAAAATGCATTTAAAATCAAAACATTAGAAAAATTTATAATTCCAAAAACACTAACTAATATATTCTGGTATAATTTTAACAAAACGGGTTATGGGTTTTGGCAATTGAACGTTAAATTAGATGGGTTCTAGTATGATATGCATTACCTTTTTTTGCCCATCTCCTGCCGTTTTCGAGATAACAACTAAAGTCCTTTTTAAAATTTTCTTATTAACGTCTTTCTTTTAAAAGACTTTTGCGACTGTTTTGTTAAAATTATGCTTGAAAATATTAGTTAGTGTTCGTAAACTATAATTTTCCAGTTTTTTAATTTGAAATGAATTTTTTTTAAACTTTGAATTTCGGGCTTAACAGAGCCATGTCATCACATTAACAGAGGTTTGTGACCGTCGTTAAAAGTCTTAACATTTGTCTTCACACTCCTATGAAAGAATCGAACATTCTTTAAAGGTTCTGCAAATATGCCGAAAATGTTTAGTTTTTGCCTTTAGTTGTTTACAAGAATACATTATTTTGCTTTAGTTTACTTTGAATTTTCTTTTTATTTAACATGAGCTTTAAGTTAGAAGTTTATAATTATACATAACATAAACTAAGTATATATTTACTTCAAACTGGCAAACTGCTCGTCTACTTGTCCTCATCGGGAATTTTTTCTAAGCCCTGCAAGAAAATAAACACAAATGAAAAATCTGTATCTGTAGAAATTACTTCATTTTTTTAATGATTATTTTTAAATGTTTAAGTAGTGGTATATATAGTTTGTACTAATTATCGGGTGGTTTGTTTGTAACGGGTGGAACATATTTTGTGGGTGACAGTGAAATTTTAGCAATTAATTAATGTGATTTAGCAAATACTTAAGAAACTCACTACAGCCTAAGGAAATTTATTTGATTTTCAATTTATTTTCTTTTGTATTCTAAATCAACATAAAATTGTTTAATTGCATATTTACAACTGTTATTGGTAGTGTAAAACAATCAAGAAATGTATTTGCAAATATGCAAAAAAATGTGTCCACTATTTTCTTGTTAACCTTTGTTTTGGGCAAATACAAGCATATAAATAACTAAAAACAACAAAAAACTATCTCAAAAGCATTGCAATTCACATGAACACATTTTAAGGTTATGTTTGCTCAAGGAGCAAAAACAAAATTTAGAGCAAATTTGTATTTGTTATAGCAAAGTTTTTATAAAATCAAATAAACGTACGCTGACTACTATTACACCATTTGTTGAGCACACATAACCCTGAAATATAATCCTAAAATAATTTGATGGACAAAACATGTTCTTGCTTTTTTCTTTTCTTTTATGCTTGTCCATATGTATGTACATCCATGCATTTTTAATGGCCAAAACAAATGTTAGCCAGAAAGTAGTGGTCACATTGTTTGTGGTTTTGAGCACCAACATATTTTTTATCTTAATGGGGAGAATGGGGCCTGTGACGGACGGACGCAGTCTCAATAATAGGGTGACATGTTTACTCTATGAGTATATTTTTTTTGTACATAATCTCAGGTTAGTAGTTATAACCCTAAGTTATAAATTGTTTATAATAGACCTGATTGCTTTCAGTCGTCTATATGCCGCCGACATTTCGTTGATGCTACTCAACTTGTAAATAGACTCAAAACAAACTAGTTGAGTAGTACGGCTGTAAGCAATTAATAAGGTCTATTATAACCTAGAAAATGACACTTCAGTTGGCTCTTATACCAAATAATTAAGTTAAATTTGTTTTTGTTAATAGTTATTAAATATTTCATTTATGCAACACTTACATTCATTATGTAGGGATTATCAGTCAGTCGTCTGTCGCGCAAATACATAACACGATCGAAACGTTCATCTAAATTGCGGCGATAGGCCTATAAAGTGAAAAGTTTCATACGAGTAAATTAATATGCATGTGTAATACAACATATGTATTTTTTTGACTACATAATTTTTGAAAACCAAATTCTTTGATCTACTTGTGCATTAGTTATGTTAAGAAAAACCAAAATTATCAATCATAACTTGGGGTTATATAAGAATTTTGGAAAGTGCCAACAATTGCTGGTGCTTGATAGAAATGTTAAACTTACATTGCCCAATGTGGCTTTGTGCAAATGGTACGTTAAAAACGAGGGCAAAAACATAGCCACTGTGATAATGGTAGCCGATGGTATGATTTCGAACCACATTTTATGGTAAAAATTTCTTTAGATCCAATTACACAAAATAAAAGTCGAGTTTTATTAAATTTTTCACGACTATCACAAACAGCTGAGTGGAGAAGAAAAGTAATCTAAAACAGCACTGCCATATTAGAAATACAACTTAAATTTTGATGTGTTTCATAGAGTTCAGCTTTTGTGTAGATAGCTGGAGTTAAACAAAAACAAAAACTGCAATAATTCCGCTTGTCATGACAGTTAGACAATTTATTGTTTTGTAGGAAATTTTGCTAGTTGGATTTATTTTAAATTAATTTATTCACATTATCTCCAAGCAGAACGTTTCAAGTTAATCACTTATATTTTAGCTTTACCTAAACGTCTGATATCAACGTTAAGCGCACAAAAAATTTTGCGTTTACCCGATTTTTCCAATAATTCTGCAAAAACTAACCAAACAATGACTATTCATCAAGTGGAGAATGGCGGTATTGTGGAAAATCGCTTTCCAGCTGCAGCCTTGGTGCCAAAAGCCGAAACCAGTGTCTTGACCTTCTTGCAAAAGTATCCGGAATATGATGGACGTGATGTGACCATTGCAATTTTCGATTCCGGTGTTGATCCACGAGCTACCGGTCTAGAGGTTAGAGCTACATACACACATATGTTTTTAATGGCCTAAATCTTTTGTTTAAATTGTGTCTCTGAATTCCATTATTTTCCTAATATGCAGACTCTGTGTGATGGAAAATCTATAAAGGTAGTTGAACGTTTCGATTGCACTGGCTGTGGTGATGTCAGTATGACTAAAAAAGTACCGGCCGATGACAAAGGCTTTATAACCGGTCTATCTGGCAGACAATTGAAAGTAAGAATTTTTGGTTATAAATTTTATATTTATTATGTTGACTGTGCAAATAATTTGTTAACAAAAAAAAAAAAAAAAAAAAAGTGATACGTGTGGCAAAGTCAAGTGCTTAGAGAATATGTTAGAGTGACCAGATGGTCAAAAAATTATCTAGATTTTCAGAAATAAATTATAATTTTTATTACACTTCTCATTATATAGATAACCCAGCAAATGCTTGATAACAATACTGCTGCCAACAAGGAATTCCGTTTAGGCCTCAAACGCTTTTTTGATTTATGCCCTTCTAAAGTTCGTGAAAATCTCACCAATGCCCGTAAATTGAAAGAGTGGGATGGACCACATAAAACGGCCATAGCAGAAATTTCGCGTAAAATAAATGAATTTGAAGCTCAAAATCCAGGTAACTACACTACATGAAAATGAATTGCTCTATTTTATATCAAATACCTATTAATTTTTATTCGTTTATCGCAATTAGATAATTCCAAGTTGAGTTGGGATAAGAAACTCATCAAAGAAAACTTGGACAACACTTTAGAATTGCTCAATAGTTATGAAAAATATTATCCTGATGTAAAAATTGCTTATGATTGCATACTGTATCCAACGGTCAATGGCTGGCAAGCAGTAGTTGATATAACTGAAAAGGTAAAAGAAAAGTTCATCGAAAAATATATACATATAAAAATATACCGGATTTTCTTTTATATTTAATATTTTTAAGCTAAAGATGAATTAACGTGCCGTTATATTTTTTCCATTTTTAGGGAGATCTAGAAAATGCTTTACATATCGGTGAATACAGTAAAACGCATGAAATAAAAAATGTTGATGATTATTTATCGATCTCAATAAATGTTCATGATGAGGGAAACGTTTTGGAAATAGTTGGAATGTGTTGTAAGTATTGGTCTTTTTAATGCTGATTAGTGTAAGTATAAATAAGCACAAAAGAATAGAATCGATAAAATAAAAAAGTAAGTTAAGCACAGATATAGCTGAATATTTCAAAGCTGAAGGGTTCAAGGGCAACTAGAAATATCGTTGGGAACTGAAAATTTTTAGCAAATAAAAAATTATAGGTTATTGGCCGGGGAACGTACCATGCCAATAAGTCTTCAATTTTACTTTTCTTGTATTCTTCAAAAATGTAGATCACTCCAGTTTTATCACAAAAAAATTTTTTTTTCTCAATTTCGAGGAAGTAAAATCGATCTCAAGCCCAATATTGGGTCGGTTTTAGTATAATGGTATCAATTGCCGTAAAAAGAAAAAGTGTGCTGCCTGATTGATGCTTATAAATTTTGTAATAAACTCCTTGACCGGCCGTAGGGCGGCTGTCACGATCAAATTTTGTCTACCCATGAAAAAATTTATTGAATTAAATGTAAAAAAATACGATTGTAGACGCTTGAAAACGTTTATGAATTCGCGATTTTATGTTCTGAGCACAAACTTTCATATTTTTCTTAGTAAATTCCGCAATTTCAACATCGGATTATAAATAAACTGACAGCCTACAGCAGACTTTGACTTCACAAACCTATAAAACTCATTTCTTTCAAAGTCGGGCTGCTTATTCTAAAGCTTTCCTTTATTAACAATTGCTGCAAATTTAATTACAATTTATTTTTTTCAAAACAGGTTTTTAGTTTCTTAGTTCTGAAATAAAGTGATACATTTTTATTTGGATAAACTTCAGGCTCTATATGCAATAATTTTTGTATTATTTTTTTTTTTTTACTCTTACATACAGAGCCTGCTGTTTGTGTTGACAAAATGATTGTTAGGTGTGGACTTTAAGCACCCTTTACAATTTAATATGGATATTGATTTTTTTTTTAATTTTACAATATAAACTGTTTCTATATGTTCTTAAACTCCAATAATAAATTTTTAAATAGTTTAATTGCAAATTTGGGAAGATCTTGTTGACTCAATGCTTCTTTAGAATATGCAAGTCAAATATTTATGAAGGAATTAGACGGTAACATACGAATGAAAGCTTAGCAATCCTTTTGTCCTTGAAAAGATCCGTTATTTAACGGATTATATTTATAATAAATTATACTGTACAACAGTGAAAATTGGTTCACGAAAAATACGTATGTAGGTTATATGTATTTTGGTGCTCTAAACCCAAATCTGCTTTCAGTTTTTCTCTATCGCGGAAGGATTTTTTATGGGCGTGGCTAATTTTGCCCCCTAAATTTTAGAGCTACGACCATATATTTAACCATAATTCGGAAGACTCTCCTCCAATTTTAATGAATAGCAGCACATCAAAAAATGCGTCATAAATTTATATTTCAAATGCTGTTATATAATTTGTTTTTTCTATCTTTTTCCGTTTCAAAATTATTTAGAAATCAATGGCGAAAAAATTTTTTTTCATGCAAAAAATTCATTTTGTTTTCGTTTTTAATATTCAATAAAAAAATAAAAATGGGCTGCATTTTACATTTTCCTAAATTCGACATGTCTAAGAAATAAAACAAGCTATAAAACATAAAAACATATGTTGATGTTATTCACAATTTAAAGCATAATTGTAATATATAACCCCCCGATTATGGTTCACAACATCTAAATGTTGTGTTGTAAGATTTACAACACAACTTACAACTCTTTTTGTGATTATGGTTCACAACATCTAGGTGTTGTGTATGTCACAGAGTTGTTTTTCATTTGTAGAGCATCTTTCCGCAAAAATACATGCCTGCACACAAAAAACTACCAAGTAAAGCCACACTTCCAGAAAGATGCACGCGTATGTTGCTTTCATTACACATACACAAGCGAAAAATAATAAATGTTGACGTTTCATTGTCAAGTTTTACAACAAAAAGACATGGAGTGTTGGATTTCATGTAACACCGCAACTACCGCGTAGAAATGCATTGGTAAAAATGAAAAGAATGAAAAACGTTTTTGCTAGAAAAGTACAAACAAAGCCATAAAAATTTTTGTAAATGTTGATGTTTAATTTGGTTATGATAATGAAAGGACCAAAAAATTATAGATTGCAGTTTAAATCCATTGCAATGGGTAATAATTATGTGTATAGATGTATTTTTATTTATATTTTGTTAATAAATTTTAACAATTAATTGTTTTTTTATAGTTTTGCAAAACATTTTGTATGCACACTTACAAATTTTATAATTTTTTCGTAATTTAACTGGTAACATCAACAAGACAACACTTCAGTAGGTGTCGTAAGTTTTTGACAACATCTGATTATGTGTTGTAAGATTTTCACAACACTTGATACAATAGTTGTAAACCATAATCACTTTTCAAAAAATACATACATAAATGAACAAATGTTGTGAACCATAATCGGGGCATTAATTTAGGTCTAAATATGAACCTTTTCAAAAAATTTACTGTCTTTTCCAGCTGTCTATATGCCGACAACATTTCGTTGGTTCTAATCAATTCATCAGTAGACTTGAAAAATGCTTAAAAGTTTGTTTGAAACTTAACTACTTATTCCATAATTCCCATGAACAAAATGAGAATCAGAAATATTCAAACAAACCTTTAACACAGTAAATATTTATTTTCGTTTTGCAACTCTTTTACTTTTCTTTGCAAAACGAAAAAAAATGTTTACTGTGTTAAAGGTTTGCTTGAACATTTCTGATTCTCGGAATATAGATAGCTGAAAAAGACAGTAAATTTTTTTAAAGAGGTTCATTTTTGGACCTTAATTAATACATTTCAATTGGATCTTAAAGCAAATAAATAATTAAGTTTACATAATTGTAATAATTGGTTGTATACATTTGGTCATATACATAATTACAAAATTATTGCAGTCAGGTAACAGAACTAAAATGTATACATACAAATTATTGCAATTAGTATGTGCTCTAAATTGTGAAAAAATCAACATTCACTTATGGGTGTATGTTATGTTATGTTATGTTATGTTATGTTATGTTATGTTATGTTATGTTATGTTATGTTATGTTATGTTATGTTATGTTATGTTATGTTATGTTATGTTATGTTATGTTATGTTATGTTATGTTATGTTATATTATATTATGTTTCGGTGGCTGCCGGTCCTTTGGCAGTTTTTGAGGTACTTATAATGAACCTCACAGGCACCTCGCTGCATTTTCCGCCGTCCACTTTAGTCGAGGCCTTCACGCAGTTAGAGTCTTTAGATTTCGATCCTTTTGTGCAGGTACCGTCTCCATACTTACATCAATACCCCCAGTTTCTCTCGTTGTCCTTTTCCTTTCGCACGATCATCATCAAATCTTCTGTTTTCTGTTGTTCAGTCTCTTTTTGTTGTTGTTTGTTTTTGAATTGTCTATGCTGTTTCCACGAGCGTTCAACTCATACAGAAAAGAGCATATTTATAAGAATTGCGTCAAAATTTAACCTCAAAAAATTAGGTCTCAAGACGGTACCCAAGTAAATACCTGACCCGAAAAAGGAGCCTACATGTACTATGTATAAGACAAAATTAATTTTAATAACATCAGTCTTCCATTCACAAAACCACGTCGGCAGCTCGGAACGGTAAACTAATTAGTATTGAGTAATGGCAATCTCTGGCAGTCAGAAACAAAAGTTTCTTGCTTAGAAATTTTTCGTTGAACTACAATCTCTTCCTTATCGCAATGGGTACAATCCCTACACAAGTAATAAAATTCCAAAATAAAAATAATATAAAAATTCCAGAAATAATAATTAATGTCTTCTTCTTGTTTAAGCTTCTCATGGTACGCATGTTGCTTCCATAGCCAGTGGCAATCACGCTTCCAAGGACATTGATGGTGTGGCGCCCAATGCGAAAATTGTCTCCATGACCATTGGCGATGGTCGTTTGGGCTCAATGGAAACGGGCACTGGTTTGGTCAGGGCCATGATAAAAGTTATGGAACTTTGTCGTTCGGGTCGAAAAGTTGATGTCATTAACATGAGCTATGGCGAACACTCTCACTGGTCCAATGCAGGGTATGTATTGCAATTACATTTCACTTGAGTGAAATTTGTTTTCTGTCTTAATGATTTCAGCTAAAAAGAAATGTGAATAAAACTAAAAATATTTTGAAATTTCCTTTGCATAATAAATATGGTGGTGATATGAAAATAAACAACAACAACAACAACAACACCGAACATTTCCTCCACTCACAGATATCCTGAACTCATTGAAAAGAAACGACGTAAAAAAAGAAAACCTTACTTGAGGTAAATTATTGTTAACTAAATGTAGCTGCTGCCTCCCAACACTTAAGACCAATTTAATTGTTGTCGATTTTCATCCTTTAAACGTTCTGTGTGTGTGTGTGTGATCCTTTGAGTGTAACCAACAGCGACAAACACTAACACTAACCGTGCCATGTATTTATTGTTGGCCAAACCGCAAAGGAAATTTCAAAACATAAAGTGTTTTATTCAATGTTGTTGTAGCAAAAAGAAATAATACTCGTAAAATAAAAAAGAAGAAAGAAATAAAACAACCTTAAAACAAACTCTACATCCTGTTTAAATAACGTTTATAAAACAAAATACTTATAATTTAATGTTTCCTTTATAATCTTTTGTTTCGTTTGTTACGTTTCGCTAATGTTTGCGTTGGCGTTGGCGTTGTTTCCTGCAGCCGCATTGGTGAACTAATGAGCGAAGTAGTGAACAAGTACGGTGTGGTGTGGGTGGCCTCGGCTGGCAATCATGGCCCTGCTCTATGCACTGTTGGCACTCCACCAGACATTGCCCAGCCCAGTTGTATTGGTGTGGGTGCTTATGTGTCGCCGCAAATGATGGAGGCCGAGTATGCCATGCGAGAAAAATTACCCGCCAACGTTTACACTTGGACCTCCAGGGATCCCTGCATTGATGGTGGCCAAGGCGTGACAGTGTGTGCTCCGGGCGGCGCTATAACATCTGTGCCACAATTCACCATGTCAAAATCAGCTCTTATGAATGGTACTTCCATGGCAGCTCCTCATGTTGCGGGTGCTATAGGTATGCCAGACAAACTGCAAATGCAAAATTACTGTCCTCATCCCAACTCATTTGTTGTTCTCCTTTTTCAGCTTTACTCATCTCGGGCTTGAAGCAACGTGATGTAGCATATTCACCTTTTAGCATAAAGCGTGCCATTTGTGCCACTGCCACGAAATTAGGTTACGTTGATCCATTTGCCCAAGGCAGTGGTCTTTTAAATGTTGAAAAAGCTTTTGAACATTTGCTGGAACACGATAAATCTGTCGAGAATATGTTAAGGTATGTTTTGGAATTTATACAACTTCAATTACTCATGCCAGTCAGCTCCTTCACTCCTGTTTCCTTGTGGCACACATTGTCGTTGTTGCTGTTAATCTCGCAACTTAGTTGTTGTTTTTGCTTGCAAAATTTTGTGTGTGAAAAGTTTGTGTTTGTGTTTGTGTTTGCTCTGTTTTCGTTTCGTTTCGCTTGCTTGCTCGCTGGCTGTTTTACATCTTTTGTGCATTTTTAATTAATGCACTTTGTTTTATACCCGGTGTTGTAATATAAATATGTATATTTAATTTAATGTGTTTTTATTGTTGATGGTTACTGTTTGTTTTCTTGCTTTGTTTTATTTTGTTTTGTTAATTTTTCTCTCCAGGTTTTCTGTACGCTGTGGCCCCACAAATGCCAAAGGTATTCATATCAGGGAGGGGGTCTTAAAAAAGCCTTATGAGTATAATGTTGCTATCGAGCCAAAATTCTTTAATGATGCCGAAGCTGGTAAGTGCATAATTACGAAATCATTTTTTCCCATTATTCTACTGCCTTAACTTTTTATATTAAATGAGATTAAAAAGGATTTAATGTGATTTTAATAGAAAACTTTTTCAAATAAGAGTGAACAGCAACGTAGTGGAAGCAATTACAAATTTTTAAATTACGTGAATATTTAAGGAAGTATAAAGTAGAAGAAAACTTAAATGAATAGTTTATAGTAGAATTATTAGGAGAGCTGTTCGATTTATGAGCCTGTTTCGTGTTCGCCTCAGTGATTGGTTAGTTCACTTCGTTTATGCTCCGTCTTACATTGATTTTTGACCTTAAAAAACTATTGCAGTCTGCTCTGCAAACCGAATGCATTGCAAAAATGTTAAAAACGAGGAAATTAATTTGGTATTCTGAAAATGGCTCGTTATGGCAAAATTTTCAAAAGAATTTTTAAAAATTCTTGTTCCTTTTCCATTCAGTGACAGCTCTATTAACTTACTGGAGCATCGTCCCAGTGTGGGGTGTGTTACACTGTTTTATTGCTATTATAACGGATTTTGCTCAGACGAGATCAGGGATCTTGTTCCCGAAACCCGCATATTTTTACGCAACACACGCTCATCGTCAAGAGCACATCCGTTTGTAGTCGATTGGCCAGTGAACCGCACAACGCATTACAGGGAGAATACGTTTTTCAGCCGCACGGTTCGTCTGTGGAACAAATTGCCTACAGACATATTCCCCGCCAGCTACAATGTAAAGAAGTTCAAATCAAATGTGCACAAACACTACTCCCTCTTTCCTCCTCCCCAAAACCTATTTTCCTAGTTCCGATACGATGCGCGTGATAAATAGGGGTCGTCCCCTGAGTACTGGTCCAAGCTACAAAAAAAAAAAAAAATGTGCCCATATTGTATGTATGTCCAAATTCTTTGCAAGATCATCTTTTACGTAGTCAAAATTAAAAAAATTTTTCAAAAAAATCTCAAATACAATTGAGAAATGGCACTCATACCACTAAATAGACCACATTCTTGGCTTCCTTTTCTATGTGGTCCAATTGAGCTACACGACCAAAATGTGCCCATATACACATGTGTCCAAATTCTTTTTACAATTATTTTTTACTTGGTCAAAATTTCAAAAATTTTTTAAAAAAATTCTCAAATACAATTGAGAAATGGCACTTAAACCACTAAATAGACTTCCTTTTCCATGTGGTCCAGTTGAGTTACAGACCCAAAATGTGCCCATATACATATTTCCAAATTCTTTCAAAGATCATCAATTTTTCACGGTGTCGTTAATTAAATTTTTCTTTTAATTTTCTTAATTTTAAAATTTTGAAGGTTTTTATTAATATTTTTAAATATTATTTTATATTTTTGCAAAGACCAAGTATGGTTCTGTGTAAATTTTGTATTTGCTCATTGAGCAAACATAACCTTAAAATATATACTCTTGCGAAATTTGATGATTTTACGTGTATTCGGAGCTTATTACACGCTTACGCAAATATTGTGCTGGATGCAAAGTCAATGTCCCCCAGCCAAGAAGTCTTCAAATTTACTTTTCTTTTTTCCTTTCTTTGAAAAGTGATTATGTTTTTTTTTTCAAAAATTTCTCTTCACTTTATGCGAGAAAAATTGATCTTATTGAAAATTTATTAAAGGTAAAAGTAACGTAATATTGAATTGAACGAAAAGTAAAACTATTTTAACAAATCGCCTTAACATCTGCCTTCCTATGTCTATATTCTACGCATAAAGTAATTTTGTTAATTGAACTTTTGTATAAAAAGTAAATCTAAAGGTGCACAACAAACATCTATAGCAATCTCTTTTTCTATATCATTGCTATAGAAACATTGCAACAAGTGAATTGTTTTTATTTTCAATTACTTTCTTTTCTATTACTCTTCCTTTATTGTTTAAATATTTAGTTTAGAATTTTTTATATCCTTTTTTCACACAGGTTAAAAAAAAGTATTTACTTGTAGCAAAGAAATAAAGAAGTTTTGAAAATGATTTTTTTTTCAATCAACTGTTTTGTTTCTTATTTAATGTTTACTGCGCACAGTGGGGGATTTTTGGGGAAAAAACAGCATGAAAAAAAATCTGTAGTTTTCAAACCAGAGGTGGTGCGATTGTTCGCATTTTAAGCGAAAGAAAATTGTTTTGGGTTCCTCTATGATGTTCTTTTATTCGAACAATGACTCGATTGACAAGTCGGAAAGACATGATAAGTGTTTTCATAGAAAATTCGATTCCTCTTTTTCGATCATGTCGTCAGCACTGCGAACGCAAACCGCAAAATCAATCACTTGCTATTTTGCTATCGAGTGGGAGTTTTTATAGAAAAAATTCTATATTTATTTGTTAAAAAACTGGGAAATAAAACTATAAAATCCACATATTTTTCATTTTGAATTTTTTATTTAGCAAATATATGTATTAAACAATTATCATATGTATGTATGTATGTAGTTTTCCCAAACAGTTCACTTCCTGAGTTTGCAGGAGGAATGCCACCGTTCAGTGCGGCAAAGTACTTATTAAATGTCTATGTAAAAAAATACTTTTAAACCACAAAAACTATTTCCACACTTAAGCGGACATAACCCACCCCTGGGGTACACGCTAGAGGAAATTAAAGAATTTCGCGTGTGAGACCGAATTACTATAGGCCTATAAGTAAAAACTATTGTCCATGTCACACACCACAAGCCTACACGGGTTTAAGTGTATGTTGGAAGAAATTGCCAACCAACTCATTAGTAGATTTGGGAGTACTCTTTTTTTCGTTGCTTTCTGAAGTTTCTCACGATATGTTTCTACTTTTTTGGAAGCGTATACACTGAGTGGCATATTGGCATAAACCTAAGCCAGTATAGGTTTGTTGTGCGCTCCCTGGATTTAGCCATGAATGATTTGACTCATTGGTCTATAGAAACTCCGTTTCGTTCACAAAGTTCCCCCCGTTTTTTCCTCGTCTGGATTCCCCTAAAGAATTCTTAACCATGAACGATTTGACTCATTGGTCTATAGAAACTCCGTTTCATTCACAAAGTTCCTTAATTTTTTCCAGCATATGCCCCGTAATTGGGTTATGTCTGGTAAGGGGTCTCTCCCAAGATAATAGTGCTCTAGTGTCTTCCGCTATTCCATGCAGTTAAGATGTGCCAGTAGTTTAGAGTGACCTGTTATAACTGCCATTAATCTACTTAATTCGGCCTTGCTAAGTCTTAGCAGTCCCCCCGTTTTTTTCTCGTCTGGATTCCCCTAAAGAATTCTTACATTGATTCGCAGGGTTTTGTTCTTCCAGCGAGTTAAATGGGCTCTATGTGCCCAGTTCTTTAGCTCAAGTGTAACTGCATCGAAAGGTTTCGCGCATTATACTCTGAGCTTATTATACTCTTGAATCCAATGAGTTTACTTTCTCATTTCCAGTTATTCCCGCATGCTTGCCAGCTTTTTTGCAATCCCAAGCTGTTTGTGATTTAATCCGCTCAGCTGAGATCGCTCTAATGAGCTTTTGACTATCGCTGAATATATTCACAGGTCCTGGCCTGCCCATTTCATTGAGCTCCCTAATACCCTCCGTAATTAATGGAATTTCTGCCTGAACCACTGTGCAAAAATCTGGCAGACAT
Source organism: Sturmia bella (assembly GCA_963662145.1). Classification (NCBI taxonomy): domain Eukaryota; kingdom Metazoa; phylum Arthropoda; class Insecta; order Diptera; family Tachinidae; genus Sturmia; species Sturmia bella. The sequence continues at coordinate 22,781,904 of OY759172.1, forward strand.
AATAATTTTCTATCTAATTACCAAGTCCTGTTTTAATCCTCGCCCTTGATCCATCCGTAAAACAATGAAGCCACATGGAAGTCTGGTTCAAAGGCTCAGTCAACCATGCATGAAAGTAAGGAACCAATGTTTCAAAATTGACTTCTAGTCTGGTCTCTGGTGTACGATCTGACGTCATAGTTTCCGGTATAGACTCGCCTATGGCTGTAAAGATTTGTTGATGCATGGTATATTAAAGAAATAAAAAAAGTCGTTCCCAACAAACCTCAGTGACTCTTCTTTAAGTACTGTATGAAATGTTTCATAAAATCGAACTATTCCTTTAGAAGTCGTAGGAATTATTATCATCTCTTTTTTCAAAATATTCCCACTGTATGTCGATATATAAAGATACAAATTTACATAATCTTTTTTTTTTTCTTTGCTTTCTTAAACTGAAGTTGATGTCCATGGACATGATAAAAATTATACTAGAATATCAATTTGAAATATGAACAAAAAATAAAAATACCTCTTTGCCTTGTTTTTATCAAACTTTTGGGTATTATTCCTTAATCAGTTTAAGCTTTATTCTGTTTTGTTTCTTTGGAAAGTTGTTCGTTAAATGTTTAAAAACAAGCAGTGTATATTTTCTTTTTTGCTTTTGATTCAATTGTTTCGTATTTTTCTTCTTCTTTGTTTGTTTGTTTTATTTTATTGGTTTAACTTGTGTGTTTAATTGAAACTTCCATCTGAAAATCACCTTTTTTTTGCTCTGCCAGCATTTGCAATATTTTAATTAAAAATCAACAGTTTTTGTTACGTACTTTTAACCCAAACCATACTGAAGTTTCCTTTTCTAACATGATTTAATGTCGGCAGTTGTGTGAAATGAAAAACAAAAAATTAAATGCGCGAAATGAATATATTTTTGATTTTGCCTTTAAGTTTTTATGTTTTACAAACAGGTGTTTTTGGAAAAATTTTTCCAGTTTAATTTTTTGTGAAATAAAGGACTTTTAAGGAATATTCTTTGATATTGTGTTAAAAGTATTTTTTTTTTTTTGTTGTACAGCTGCTTTTGGGGTTTCTCTGAAAGATACATTTTTTTTCACATTGTTGCCTTACATTTTGATCCATTTCGTTTACTTTGCTTCATTTTAATTTCATTAAATTAGCAAATAAATTCTATGGGCAGTAGACAAACGGCCTTAATATTCAAAAAAGTCTCCACGGATTTCCTGTTTTCAAAACAAGAAAGGAAATTTGAGAAAGATTTTTTTGTCGTGAAAATAATTCAATAAAATTTGCTGCTCAGAGATCTGAGTGACACATTTGTAATTTACGGAAATAGTTGACTTTCCTAAATGTACAAGGGCTGCCTTTTATGTTTCGGTATTGAAGAGCAAATATTAAATATTAATCCTCGGAAATCACTTTGTTTTTCAAAATATTCCCCATGAAGATCTCTACACTTTTGCATGCGTTTGGCGGAGCACTTTTGGCAGTCTGCTTGAGGTATCTCCAAAACATGAATTTTAAATGTAGCAACCATTTTCTCAGGTGTCGAAAAAGTAGACCTCTCAGTCTGTTTTTTTTCTACCTAAGGGAATAAAAAGAAGTCATTCAGTGCCAAGTCAGGATTATACGGCGGTGACGGATCATAAAATCGATGTGTTGGGTGCTCAAAAATGTAGTTGTTTGAGCCGATGTATGAAGCCAACTGGCAAACAAATCGTTGTGTACCACTCAAAACTGACTGTTCTGTGTTGTTTTAGTGATACAATTGCGACATGTTTATATATATATATATATATATATATATATATATATATATATATATATATATATATATACGACTCATTACCTGTCACGATGTCATAGATGTGTTGCGAACCACCGCCATCGTATTTTTGGAGCATTTCTTTCGACCAATCGACACGAGCCATTTTTTGAGGGATTGACAAATTGTGTGGAATCCAACGCGAAAAAGTTTTTTTTTACAGTCAAATGTTTATGCAATATTGAATGTCCCACCCCCAAACAGGTTATATATATATGACTCAGGTTATCTCAATCACACAATAGGTTACATAACGATATTGCAGTATCAGATCGCGCACAGCTGATATTGGACAGCTGATTTCGCGAAATTCGGCTTGGAGTGAACTACGACCACGATTGATTTCACCATACACTATCGATAAACACCCTGGTCCTTGATGGAGCTTCATGGCCAAAAATTTAATTAAGTTCATCCATTTACTGTTGCTGAGTTAATCCACATCGAAATTTGTAAAAAAATAATCGTACGAAAATGTTCACGATTTAATTCCATTTTTAGGCTGGAATGAATCTTTTAGATTACTGTAAACAACACAAATAGTGCTCGAATGTCAAAACGTTTCGAGTACGTATAACTTTGAAATTGTCCAATTTTGCGATAGAGCTGTCAGTTGCCAGCTTACAGTAATTATTGGGTTGCCAAGTATCGAAACATAAAAGGCGACCCTCGTAGTAGTTGCTTAGAACTGTCGCATTTTTAAAGTTTTACGTTCTTAAATGAACAATTTCAAAAATTTGGCAGCATTTTTTGCAACACTACTGGAGAACTGCCGCAAATTTTTGAAACTAGTGCAACATTTTTAATTAAACTTGCAATGAATTTGAATTGAATGTGAACTTTTATTTTATTCAAAAAAAGTAATTTAATTATAAGGTTTCATTCAAGCATGTTTTGTACATTTTAAACAGATTTCATAAGTCTCGGTTCACACTGGGTAACTTTCCTTTCAGCAATTTTAAATCCACGGTGAAAACAATACATTAAAGTATGTCTTTCTCACTCTCTCCTCTCTCACAAAATACAAATTATTGATAGAAAACTTTCGCTGTGTGCGTTGCGGATTTGACAGGGTAAATTCTTTCCTCTGTTCATCTGGCTGGTTCAGAGCGTAACAGGTGGGAGGTGTGTAGGGCTATTTCATTGTGCTACAGTTTCTTCGGGTAGCACAATGGGACCGGCAGCCAGCGAAACTTAACATAACATCTGGACAATCAGGCCGAATTCTAATTTTTTGACTTTTTTTCTTCACATGCAGCCTTCACTGATATTTTTCCAGAAACTTGAGATGTAATATGTTTCGTCCAACGACCAGAGGATTCATTATATTTTTTCCTCAGTAATGCTTCATACCGTTGTTTTTTGTTCGGCCAATTTTCAACAGCAATTAATTAACTTTTAATGAAGCAAATTAACAGTAGCAAATAAAGTGCTATTTAAAACTTAAGCAGACGTAAAATTTTAATGCTTTTTCTTTTTCTACATTGAAAAGCGCTAACAAATCCTGAACAGTAAAAAATTGCTGCCATCATGATTTTCGCATAAAATCTTTTTCCTGATTTCCGCTGTCTCAGTTACCAAACATAATTTTCTCTTCTTCTAAATGATTGTTATCTGGATGGCAATTGTTGCTGTTGTGATAATATTCATTTCTTTCTTCTGTTCATCAATTTTGCGAAATGTATTGCAGCAGCAGCAGCAGCAGCAACAATAACAACAATAAAAAACTACTACTCCAACTACAACAAAAGAAAATATGCATAGAAATATGTCTGCATTTCATTATAATACACATTTTCAAGTACTTATAGCAATTTATCTTCGCATACATATTAAATCAAGTGTAATCCATTAATTTTTGTTGTTTGGTTGCACAATAAAAAGGATGCTGCCGATGTTGTTGCGCTCCATACTTAAAGCCAAACACGAAATGTATTCATATACATACATATACATACATATATACGTGCACACACATTCGTTTTGTTCATCCATTCACTCATTCTTCAACTCTTCATTCATTCATTTGTTTGCTGTTTTGCACGTTCAGTCTCCATTTTGTTGTTCTTTATAAAATCGCTCAACCACTCACTGCCTCCCTCAACTCACAGCAGACTCCATTTGATTTTTCACTATTTTCTTCTTCTACTCTTGTATAAATGAATTTGAACGAAGTGCTTTTTAACATACATACATACATACATGCACACATATTTTGTAAATATAAAACAACACAAGTTTGTGTATTGTAGCCGCAAATGCGTTTCATGCATACATATTGTTGTTGTTGCTAGTAATTGCAGGTGCAGCTGTGATTGAAAAAACAGCATGCTTTGCTAAAGTGGAGTTTTGCTAAAAATCTAATTTCACAAAATCTAATTTACGGGAGGCTTATAGCCATTTTACACTGACGTACATCTTACATTTTTCATATCGATTTGCAAATCTGTTTACATCTTCCCATAAGAATTATACAGGGCGAAAAATCTACATCTTTCTACATCAGCAGAAGGTGATCCTTTCTCATTTTGTTCCATCTTACATCTATCGATATTTTTTAGTGCCATCACTAAAAGACTTGCAAAAAATTTATGGCTTTTGTACCATCACTAGCAAAATAGCATTTCAGAAAATAAACAAAACAAATTTATCATAAAAAAATTTAACGGAACATGTATTTTGTTATAATTTTTCAGTAATTATAAATAAATTCATTTTGATTGCAGTGCAAAAGTGCATGGTATGGTCAATCGATATGGAGAACATGTTGCTTGAAATTTGTGTCGTTTTTTCTCAAAATTTCCACCAATAATGAAAAATGTTGTCGTTTGACTCGAAAGTTTTCTTTAAAAAATTCATCATCATTATTTACGACATCTTTTTTTTTCCCCAAAATGTTGCATAGCGATTCTAAAAATATATTTTATATTTCTTCTACATATAAGAAAATAAACATAATTTATAATACATATTTTTACTTACAAACATCCAAACCTTTCGAGGAAGGTCTACCGAAAAGTCTTCTTCATCATCATCTTCCATGATGGTTTTCAATATTTCAATGCACTGCATTAAAATTTGGGTTTGTTCTTGTAAATTAAGAGCTAATGGTTAATACCTTCTCCAAGTCCATTTGAAAATTTTATTTTATTTTTCAAAATAATTTTGCGTCTTTTTTTTTTTTTTTTTTTGACAGCTAAATAAATGAAAGATGAAAGATGTTGTCAATGGCCCATAACTATAGACATCGAAAAAGTAATCTTGAAGCAATTTTAAGTCACTGCTAAATAAAAGTAAGCTCATCGTCTACTATAAACGAGCAAAAGCCGACTTTACGCGCAAAAGTTTACTCTAAACTTAAAACCAGCAGAAGTTGTCTTTAACTTATTTAGCAAAAGCTTTGCTCAAACAAATGCTTTTTAATGTAAAAAAGCTAAAAGCTTTTTAATGTAAATTTTTTAATTAAATAATTAAATTTGAGATTTTTTAATAACTATTTTTAATCAGAATTTTCTCTAAAATTTGACTTATATTCAATTTTATGTTTTTTGTTTACTTACTAATACAATCTTACATTTATGTAGGTGTGTGTTTACATGTAGACATAATTTTTGAGAGTCATCTCATTAGAGATGGGATTTTACTTAAATTTGTAAGAGCTGGTATGATAAATATCTTGGCATTTTCGATAAATAATGTGGCACCCATTTAAAGCTGATTCAGCTTAAAGTCAACTTTAATTTTGACTATAGTTAGAAAAAAGTTAACAACACTTTTTAAAATTTAAGTTGTTTCTAAAAAGAACCGACTTTAGTGTTTGAATATAGTTAATGCCCCATGTAAACGACTGTTTCACATTTTCAACATCTTCCATGCGTTTCACGTTAGTCAGTGTAAAAAGGCTTTTATTTTGTATTGTGATGCGAATGAAAAATTGGTATTCTGCAAGACTTTCGCAATCGCATTTTTTTTAAATAGTGGCAGCACTGGTCAAATAAACGTGAGTGTCAAGAAACGTTAAATGAAAAATTAAAATAATTTTTTGAGAATTTGGCTATAAAATTTGTTTATAAATTGTATTTAGTATATAATTTGACAAATAAAAAAATGGATTCTGTGGCATTATGGTTCGATGACGATGAAGAAGGGTATGAGCAAAATGAAAGGGTGCAAAGAAAATTGCTTAGAAGCAAATCAGATATTCTAAGCTTGAATGAAAAAAGGATAATTTATTTTGAGCTTTGGAAATACATACATACATACATATATGTAAACGTTTAGTTATGCAGAATATTTATTTTCCAGCTTTATGAAAAATGTATTCCTTCTAAGTTTCTAATTGGTGTGCACTTTGAAATCAGCCCAAACCTATTAAAGTTGAAGTGAAATATTTTGAACTGGTTTATATACATATGCACATATACATATGTATACTTTTTTCCATCCTGTAGCATTTCCATGCACATTCAATTCTTCTAATAATGTCTGCCACAAAGTATTTGCCGCCTGATGCGCATTCGGTGTGTTTAAACGGCCTCTTGCCAATTGGCTGTGGTTTGTCATAAATTCTATCATTATTTCGAATTGTCGCGGTTTGGTGATCTTGTTGCTTGTTTCCCTGAATAAAATAATATATACATACATACATATATATGTAGATAGTGAATAAATAAATAAAATATTATTTTTTACTTACATTTTTGTGCTTTGCGAATGCTATTCGAATGCTGTCGAATAAATATTGCGAAAATGGCGTCTGTTGGACATTCGTTTTCGCAATGCAGAATACCGAATTGCCACCTTTTCGCATTTTTAATGCGAATAAAAATCAACTATGGAACGATTATGGCAATATCGAATACCAATTGTTCGCATTGATGCATTTTCGCATCGCATTCGTATTCGCATCGCAATACAGAAGAAGCCTCCTGGTTTTCGGAACCAGGAACGAACTTAAAGCTTCTCCGTTCCGTACAATAGATAAAAATAAAAATTAGTACCAGCTATAGATAATATTTTGAAATGCTGACAATATAGGGTAATAATCCACTTTTGAAGCAATGAGCAGCTATTAAAAGGGAAGCAAAGCTGTGTAATTGCCTGTAGGTTGCAACAATATTCTACTAACAGAATTCCATATGGATGTGAATTTCTCTGACGAAATTTGTTGAAGTTAAAACAGAACGTAGCTTACGCTGATTTGCTACCTCGTTTTGGCTGCTTTTCATCTCTGCATTCTCTTGTCAGTTTCAAGTAGACAGATGATTAACGGCTCAGCTGATGAGGCTGTTTTATTAGTTGTATCATGTATTATACTAAAGTTGACCCGAAAATATTGCAATACATGTATGTACGTACAGAAAATGTACAATAACTTGGGTGGCTGAGTGGCATGAGTGTCGCTTTAGAAAAATGAGCCCCTTGAGCTCAGGAACAGGTGCTGATGAGAAGTGTGGCGGCTTCGAACCGGCTAGTTGTCTACCCTACCAGTGTCTTTGATGTTTTCTTTGTCTTCTTTAATACATTTCAAGCACAAAAATAATATAGAAAGAACTTGATCCCGATAAACTTAATATCAAATTAATTTTATATAATAAAAAGTTGGAATAAAGTTTTTTTTGGAAAATTTCTTGCACAGAAGTTCATTATTATTGTTATTGATTTTTTAATGTCAGCGTTTTTCTTGGACATTTTTATTTAAAAATTTCCAAGCATCAAGATTTTTTTTTTTCATTTGGAATTTTCGATTAAAATTCTGTTAACTTTATCTTGTGTTTCAGCGGATTTTCGCTATAAATTTAAGTAAATAACTAGTCTTGTCTTTAACTTACCATCCCTCTATTTTTATAAATAAAAAATTCCTACGAAAATAATTTTGATCTCCTCCTTTTTATTGCAATATTTTACATCCTCATAATTGTTCTATATTTATCTCCTCGTCTTAATGGTGTAAATTGCCGTCTCCTACATCATTACACATACATTCAATTATTTATTACAGTTAATTACATTTTAATACAGCTTTACGTGCTTTTTTATGTTCCCGTGTGTTCTAAGAGAAGAGCTTCACAATGCAAGCTGTAAATTAAATTGAGCATTTCAACCAGGCTTGAGGGGGGGGGGGGGGGGAAAAACGCGAAACGAAAGCTGAAAAACAAAAGCTTGCCACAGAAGGAGGGGCATGTGCAACTTTTCCACAAAAATCAAGTTTTAAATCCCCTTTATACCATTTTAATTAATATTTAAAATTAATTTACCACGTAAAATGAATGCATTCAGCAGGCCAATTGACAATATTATATTTATAAATTTTAATTCCATTTAACCCTTAATATTTTTTTTTTTATTACATTTGTTCATTCATTTAAATATATACTCGAGCTCCTCTGATGATTTCTGCGAAAGGACTATTTACTTTTTGTAATTCTAAAGGGAAACTGAATTTAATTGGATGCATAAAAATGTTCTCACTTTGTTTTGTTTTAATCAAATTAAAACATCTCAATTTTGACATTAAGTTTTCATATAAAAATTTAATGAAAATGTTGACTTTCACTATTAAAAGTAAAAAAAAAAAACAAATACTTTTTATTCTTTACTATTCCCGTTTAACTGAAACAAGTACAACTATTTAACAGGCATTAGTTCGATTTTACTTTCTCAGAATTAAAAAAAATATTATTTTTGTAGTAAAATTGTAGTGATCACCATTTTAAAAAGTAAAGTTGAAGACTTATAGGCTGGGAAATATATCATGGCTGTTTCGTGTACACCACGCCGATCATCAGCAAGTACTCAGTACTCTTTTAAAAGTGCCTTTTTATAGTGGTGCTAGTGCGCTTTTAAAAAAGAGCCGTTTCGAAAAGGACCATTTAGGACTATATTTATTGAAAAAAAAAAAAAAGAAATGTTTTAAAAAAAAAATACAAATCCAAATTTTGATCCATTGTATCAGAAAGAAAATACTATCATCACCAACGGCTCGGTGTCGGCGATAAAACTATCGACTCAACTAATCTATTTTGTCTGTGCTATTACATATAAAACACAAGCCTGATCCAATGAAAGCTATTATCGTTTTGAAAAATTTCAAAACCCGGCGAAGTCGTATGCATACGACTTCGTATGCATGGGATATCAAATTTGTATAGTATTATTTTCAGTTTGTATGACTTATTGCATTCATACAATCACTTGATCGTATTATTTGAATTTTTGACTAGCTTTAATAAATAGTATAATAGTCTGAACGGTCCTTAACAGGTATATGTTTTTTAAAAGGAAGTTTTCTCAAGATTTTTTCTTTAAAATGACTTTTGAATGGTAACTTTTCTGAACGGTATTTTGTTCAAAACCTATGCTTTTTAGATGGCTTTTTTCCAAAAAGGTACCTTAAGTACTTTTCTCACAAAAATACCACGAAAAGGTCCTTTTAAAGGAAGAATCCTGAGAAAATTTCCTTTTAGAAGAAATGAACCTTTTAAAAGAGCATTTAAAACAATTATGTAAACAATTGTTATACAAAAAAGTAACGTCTTAACTTTTTGCAATTTCTGAAAACCAAATAAAGGGTCCGCCAAATAACTTTTTTTGTTTGTTTTTGAAAACGGCTCAAAACATTGAGTGTAGCTTTGGCTGTGTGGCACGTAGCGCCATCCTGCTGAAACCAAATGTTGCCAATATCCTCCTCTTCAATTTGTGTGAACAAAAATTCGTTCAACATCGCCCGATAACCATCGCCATTGACTGTATTAGCCACTCCTTGCTCATTTTCCAAGAAAAATGGCCCAATTGTGCCTCTGAACCAAAATCCGCACCAAACACTGACTCGTTTTGGGTGTGTCGGCTTTTCACATTTGCGTTCGGGGTTTCTGTGCCTCAAAAGCTACAATTTTGCTTGTTTACATACCCGTCAAGATCAAAATGAGCTTCATCTGAAAATATACATATATATTTTTGTTTTTTTGCAAAATCGGCATCTTTTGTAAGCCGATCGCAGAGCAGATCACTTAGCGAAGTGTATACACAACCATACTCGTTCAGCGGAAGGATAAAACTAATTATCTGTCAAATCAGACATGAGCTTAGTGTTACCATTCACGCAATAATCACTAGTTGGAGAAAAAAAAAGTTAGATGGCGGACCCTTTATGTAGTTTCGTCTCAATTTATACTTAAATATTTTCATTTTGCAGGGTTAAATAAAAAAATGTTTTTTTTTCATATCATTTCTCATTATTTTAAATCAAACAGATTCGTGTTGCTCTTGGTGGGTTTCTCTTTTGTTTATCCGTTTTTCATTGAGATTTTATTTTCTTGATTACATATTTTTATTTTCTTTTCTTTAACATTTATTGTATTAAATTGTTTTTCTGCTGTTGCAGTCAACCTTGTTCCGGTCATTTTGTGCATTAAATTTCTTTTTCTTGTCTCATTTTCAGCGCCAAAAGATAAATTCAGTTTTAATGTTCGCTTAAATTTGATTTCCTCCCAACCATTTGTGCAGTGCGGACATTACTTGGATCTCTGCTATTCGGCACGTTCGCTGACAGTGAAAGTTGATCCAACAGGCCTTCCGCCCGGCGTTCATACAGCTGTGTAAGTGCAACCAAGAATTACAATTTTTGCAAAAACAAAAAAAAAAAAAAAAAAAAAACGAAACAAAAAAACCAAAATAATTTTATTGAAAATACAGGGGGAGAAGATTGTCGTTGCTGACAATGATGAAGTCTTCGCTGGCATGTAATACCCTTAATTAATTATAAAACTTATAAATAAATTGCAAACAACAACTTTTTTTTTTGTCTTAACAGTTTAACGTTTTTAATACGGCAGAAGTATTAAGAAAATAAAAAAGCGAAAAATCAAGATAAACGCAAAGCTTGACAAAGAATAGTCAACTACTTGCAGTTTTAATGGTTTTAATTACAATTCTATTCGAAATTGACAAAAGAAGATGAAAGAAGGCGAAAACAAAAAAATAAGAAACGATATGGCAAAATGGGAAGCGAAAAATGTGAAGCAGAAAGTCCTTGAATTTATGTGTATGACGAATGGTTGGTTGGCTGCTTGCCTGCTTGCAAAAGTCATTCATTCATTGTATTGTGAGAACGACAAAATAAAGAAATAAGTCCTTCTTAGTAATTTATATTGAAAATTTCACCATTCATAAAATGCAGTCCTTGTGTAACCAAACAAACAAACTGAAATACGTCTTCGTCGTTGGGGTTAATGCTTTAAATGAATTTGTATTTCTGGGAATAAAGAGAACTAAGTCAAGCGTTTGTATGCTTTAATAACACACACTATTTTGTGAAAGCAAAATGGTGTTGAGAAAAGAGTTCTTGATTTGATTTTAAATCTTGAACATTACGCTTCAAAACCTTGTTTTTCTTAAGCATCGAATATTCCAGACTACTGGCTCTTTTCTTTCTCCTACCATTTAGTATGAATGCAAACAGCAAAATCCAGTTCGTGCACATGGTCAAAGAACTGGCCGAATATTGTTATACCTGGCAGGGTTGGGTATAACCATCCATCTGCCCTCTATGTGGGAGGATGTTTTTTAAATGACCATATTTGCCCCTGGCACTACTTTCAATGCTTATGTACATATGTACATAATTTCTGAATTAATTATAAAAATATATAAACATAACCACTCGAAACTCGAAAGAAAGAAAGTTGCTAAGAAAAGTAAAATATACATATGTTAATACGATTAAGCTGTGTTCTGTTTTATTGTGAAATTGTGTTCTTACATTTTTGGAGCTCTCATTCACTGTTTAACAAATAATATAATATGAAGTCTGAACATATTGTCTACTCACAAGTTGCTTAGTACCAATGGAATGTCTCGGCAGGACATACACATGATGAAAACTTAGATAGAAAACAGCTTTTTATGTTTCGGAACTTGGCAACCCTACTGTTGCAATATGGCAACTGAGGTTATACGTACACTGAACATTTTAACATATCAGGGCTATTGGAGTGGTTTACAGTAACTTAAAAGATTTATATCGGCCCAAAAAATTAAACCGTATACATTTTTTGGTCACTATTTTTAACTTTGTTGCGAGCTATATGATTTACAATTGTCAATTATTTTATCGGGCTTGAGTTCAATTTTACTTCCTCAGAAACGAAGAGGTCAAAGAGGGAATAAAATAACAGAAACCGATTTGAATTCGGTAATGAATGATTTGAAATCACATGACTTTCAAACATTTTATATATTTTTTTGTGATTTGAGAGAACTTTGATGTAATTTGGTTTTCAAGACTTCCCCAATTCTAATTAATTTTCCAAAAATGTGAATACGGGCATAAAGATTTTTTTGTTTGAATTTAGGACTGTTGATGATTGTTCTATTATTCAGAGTTGTCAGATGTGATATTGACTGCAGGGTATTCAAGCTGATTAAGATTGGTTTAGGCGTAATATTTTACACGTGACATATATTCTTGTTTGGAGAAAAGAACGGATGGGCTTGAAAGAAAGTTAAGAGGTCCTACAACTCTGCTTTTTTAAGATTTTTCAAATTTTTCAAAATCCATCAAACATCATCAGATTATGAATGCGTTTTTATATAAACAAAAAAAAAAAAAAAAAAATGCGGTCGGGGGACCCCCATTAGGAACGAAGTTCCTTACGTTTTTTATTCATCTTCGAATGTAATACAAGGTGAAATCTGTATGTTTTATTTTGTGTTGTTTTTGAAATTTTATATACTTCTTTAAATTTTTGTTTTATTTTTTTTACTTTTTTTTGTCAATTTGCTACAAACCGAAGAAAAGCAATTGTTGGTCAATTTTTCAATATTGCTGTTTTTTGTTGTGACATACTTTACTTTAGCGACATCTAGCAACTGGTAGTGTCAGTTTTCGCAACTAATTAATATTTATTGGTTTGTGTCTCCGCTGACGTCAAATATTTTCGCTACTTGCCGCCCGTCATACACGATTGTTTGTCGAAAGATACACCAATACATATAAACAGCTCACACGCTTTCGTGACGATTTCTACTAATTTGCCCTACCAGTAAGCCGCGTTAAGGAACTTCGTTCCAAAAACTGATTTCATTTGACTTTGTTTTGTTCTTTTAAGAATGATGTAAACGCCAAAAATTATTGTAAGATGTTTACTCTCTTTTTTATAATAAGGGTATTCACCACGATGGTAGCTGTGCAAATATGATTTGTGCAAATTTGCAGTGCATTTTATGGTTGATCGTGAGCGCACCGTTTATTTTATGCAAATCTGCTTTATCCTTTATTAAAGGTTTGAAAATTCATTGCTTTAGTTGACAAATTCTTTATTTTATTTTTAAGAACACACTTGTTGCTTTTAAGGTTAATTTGTGTATTTGAAAATTCTAAATAACCTAACGCTACTTAATATGTAAATAATAAGGCAATAAATGTCACAGAGGGCAAAGTCCATCGGCGTCAAGTTGGCACGCAGTCGCTGCCGAATATACATATATTTGTGTTACAAGCCTCTGCTGAATTAAAAATCCGTATAAATTAAAATTAAAACGCCATGCATTCTTTTGTTATTATTAAATTAAAATGTAAGCTTGCATTTGTTGGATAATCTTATTTTTAATTCACATGCATATTTTTATTGCATTAAAATTGTTCGTCACGGCCGCTGTTTTTTGTCTACTTGTTGGTCGGCTTCGCCATCTGCTGGCGACATCTGTTATTGTTTACATTACTTATTTTCAACTGAGCATTTTTGCACACTTCTTTTTGCTCAAGGTTTTTTTTTTCGCGCAAATGAAGCAAATTGCAAATACATACATTTTGTTGTTGGGTGATAAAAAGCAAAGCATTTTTGCTCCCATTTGCTTCGCTTGCACATGAAAACCCTCAATATGAGTGGAATTTAGCAGTATTTGCTGTTTGAATTTTCGTACGTAAATTAGTACCACATAAATCCCCCTTTTGTTTATTATTATACAATACATATGCATACACTTCTATTTGCAAATATGTGTGCAAATCAGCAGGACTTAAACACAAGATACTTAATCCTTGTTTTTTGATCTTAGGTAATAATACATTGAAATAATAATAAATAACTTAATACTCTATGGTAATTATGTTTGTGTATAAATAGATTTATTGATACGTTTTGGTTATCTCATTTACATATTGCTTTAAAGCAAATTAATTAATTATGCAAAAGTAAATTCTTCAATTTAGCAAATTGCAAAGATAAAAATATTTTGAAAAAAGTAAATACGATGCAATTCATTCATTGTTAATGGAATTTCTAAATCAAAATTTGATTAAACTGAGTTTACAAATTTTTTATTTTTCTATTTTTTTGTAAAAAAAAAGACTTGTAAAAAAAACCGTTTTTACATTTAATACGATTTGAAAACTCAAGTTTCGTAATTGCTTTATTTGCTCTTTTATCTTAATAAATTTAGTAGTTATTTTTTTTGGCTTTCCCTCTCATTAATTTTATTCTTCTTCTTCTGTTTTTCTTTTAACCCTTACAGCATACGTGCATACGATACGTCTTGTGTACAAAAGGGCTCATTATTTGAAATTCCTGTTACTGTTGTGCAACCATCTACCGTTGATTGTGAAGAAACACGTCTCTTCCACCCGGTGTCACAGAAGGGTGATGGCAGCATTGAATTCCAACCAAACACCATACAAAGAGACTTCATTCTAGTGCCACCTCAAGCCACATGGGCAGGTAAGAAGACAGCGCAAGCAGAGCAGAGCATCTGCAGCGCTACGACTACAACAGCTAGAACAGAAAATAATGTTCTACAAATCAATGCCATAGACTTTTGATCGCATGTAGTTATTTGTGGTCATGGAAGTGATGGTCGTAAAGGTGACAAATTGTCAATTTGTCAAAAAATAAAGATGAAGACTGAAAAACCAAAAAATCATATAACGAATGACGATAATAAAATCCACAAATAAACTCTGGACATTTCTTTTCGATTTTTCTTTTTTTTTGTTTTGGAATGGCAAGTGAAAAATTTCTTGTCATTTTTTTTTTTCTTGTTAATGGTCTCCTTGGACTCTGATTGTTTGTTTAGTGCATTTGTGCATTAAAGGACTTCCTATAGAGCATTTTTTACACCATATTTTACGACATCAGAAAGCAAACCCCCATTGGGAATTTTATTGTAGGCCAAAGATTTGTGGAAAGAAAATGTGTTTAATGAAAACAAACGTAAGAAAAACTGGATGGATTTTTTTTCAAATAGAAAAAAATAGTCCATGTTGTTTAAGGGAGTACTAAGTGATATAAGGCTTTAAGAAACGTTTTTTACCTTGAATATTATTTCCAAAAATAATTTATTGAAAAAGCAGCTTTTCCTGAAATGTTATTTTACAAGAAAGTACTTAAAAAATGTACCTTCTGAAAAATGACATCTTTTCATAAAACCATTTTTCACAAAAATACATACATACATACCATTTAAAAAAAGTACAAACCTTTTTGAAAAACCAAAATATATCCCATTAATTAGATGCAACTCATTGTACACACTTTGAGAAAATCGCCAAGCTGTCAAAAATTGTTGAATTCTTGATCCCGTTCTTTTTGGGTAAAATGCAGTAAAAGGAGAGCAATCAGAAATTTCCCCCCATTAATAGACAAATAAATTGAGTCAAGTGCGAGACTGACTCGCACGGTGAAGGTTCCGTTCTAGAGAAAGGGTCACCCTAATGTACCCTTTAGTTTTTAGGGTGCCATACTCATCAGTGTGAAACGGAACCCTATTACCGAGACAACTACGTCCGTCCGTCCGTCACGGCGTCCATTCTCCGAAACGGTAAGAGCTAAAGAGCTGAAATTTGCACAGGATGTTGTTGTACCTTGCCGCTACAACAGCAAATGCTAAAAACAACATGTCGAAAACTACCAGGTGTCAATTTATAGCGTAGAATAAGAGCTATAACTCTCGAACCGTAAGTGATAGAGCGCCAAAATTCGCACAGTGTCTGTTTTCCCAGATGCCTTACAACAACAAATAACAACAAGTCGAAAACAACTAGGTTTCCCATCCAACGTAAAGTAACAATTAAACGTAACTCTCAAGCTGTAAGAGACAGAGAGATGAAATTCACATATGACATTCTCTTGTATTCACATATGACTTGCCTAGTATTTGCTTGCCTAGTACTTGACTGAATTTTTTTAGACTGAAACCAGTACTCGGAGGATGACTCAAAGTCGAGTGTAGTATATCATTTATATTTATTTTAGAAATAGAAATTTGGCAACGTTATAAAAAATTTTAAAAATCTGATATTGTTTAATGGCTAAAGCTTAACCGCTAAATTTGTTTAATTTAAATGTGGCTTAAGTATTCACTATTTTAAAGTATTCACTATTTTAGTCTAAAGGTAAATTAAACCAAACTCGAATGTGAATCCACACTGATTTCTTTGGGCATTTGTTGTCAAATTTTATATAGCAGAAATTTAGTTTGCAAAACACTAATTCAGGAAAAAACGTCACTTTTTCTATTCGGTATTTTACGTATGTATGAGCTAATATACACAATTGTGGTGGACGTGAAACAGCTATGTATGTATCCCAGCCAATAAGTATTCGAATGTACTTTTCTTGTTTACCTTAAAAATATTGATCCCTACAATTTTGTCTCAAAAGAATTTCTGAATTTTTTTTTAATTTACCTTTTAAAAGAAAGAGTAGCTACCATAAAAAAATAACGTTCTATAAAAACTTCTCTTAATAAAGTTCTCAGAAAAGGGTACTCAATAAATGCAGTTTTTGCTAAAAAAAACACACTGAAAAAGATCTGCAAACACCGGCAAAAAATTCTGTTATAAAAAATACCTTCTTTTTACTTGGATGATTGGTATTTAGTTAGCCCTGATTACCATTCTCATCTGGTGCCAACTCTTTTCCCCCTTTTTGTCATTCAATTGACGTTTCCTTTTTATTATTTTCAGTTTAAATATTTACTTTTTCTATTAAGTGCCCCATTTATTTTATGAGATAAAAGATAAAAAATGATTTGGGTTTATTATTCCAACGGGTTAACTGCATTGAAAGTAACACACACACACACACACACATACAGGTTATTATGTGAAATTCAAGTCAATTTATCATTATTTGTATGTGTCGAGTTTTTTTTCCCCTGGTTTCGGAAGTGCATTGAAGTTGATGATGATACTTAAGATAAATTTTAACTAACCACTACAGAGAGCACTCAAACTTGGTTTCCTTTTTTTTTTCCAACCGCATAAAATTTTATTACTGCATATTCTGATTCTATTTAAACAAAATCTCTTTGGTATTTTTTAGTCTCAAGTAATATTTTCGTAGGCAGCCTGAAAACCAATGCAAAGGATTCCCTCTTTTTCGCTCGTCACTGTAGAAATAGTTTTACCTGTATTTTGGGTCATGGTATTGAATGGATTTTGAAATATGTGTATATGAACGACATTTTCACCCAGATCTTTGGCTCTTAATGCATTATGAGTTTTTTTTTTTTTACATTTATTTTAGTAAATTTGTAACAGTTTTTAACTGCTTTTTTTCTGTTAAAAAACTTATTTTTTTTGTGTTCTATTTCTTTTCATGGCCCCTGCTCCTGTTCTTCTGCTACAAATTTTTGTGCTTTATTATTATTATATTTTCTGTGTGGCGCGGTGTGTTAATGCGTTTGCAACTGGATCTGTGTTGGGGCGGGGGGCTGCCTGTGTACCTCTTCAATTCATCTCTCAAAAAGTCTTACGTATGCGCTCAACCGATAAAAATCGTGACAAGGATGTTGGAAAATTCTTTGTACACACCATGCAATTGTTGCCCAAGTCATCTTGCCGCATTTTGGAAACTATGAAGATTTTGTCTGTCAATTCTGAAAATGAAACCACATTGGCATTCAAGTGTCAGGTAAGTGCTTTAGAAGGTGTACAATCCATACATTAATTGTGTATGTTTGGTGTGTTGTTACTATTACATTTACCGCTAACACACTTTCATGCTTTGACATGCATATGCATGCATGCCTGTATGTATGTATGTGCATGAACGTATGCTGCTGTATGTTTCTGTTCTTAATGTGTGAGCGTATGCGACTCTTCAAGATATACTACATACATATGTATGTATGTTCATACTACATAAATATTCAAGAAACGATAGAAAGTAGCACATGACAGCAAATACTCTTACCAATTTAGACACATGCATACACATACATTACATATTTGTAAATGTACACTATGCACATACATACATATGTATGTATGTATATATGTACATATGTACATATACAATGGAAGTTCAAGAAGTTTTTTTAAGCCAACAGCACTTGAACTTGTGCGAACTTCAAATTGAGGTTTTCTAAATTTGTAGCTCTTTTTTGAAGATGAAAAACTCCTCCGACAACGAAAGTGCTATAAAAATAATTCTTGTGCGAACTTAAAATGAAGGTTTTCGAAATAGCTCTTTTTGAATAGGAAAAAGTCCTATAACTAGTTATAGTTTGTTTGTCCTATTTGCTTCAACATTTTTCCTTTTTAATTATAAGATTTCATATACATATTTCGAGCTTGAGGTCCTTGTTTATTATTTTTATATTCAGTACGCCGTTTTCCTTTGATACACTTCTTCAGCAAATAATGTAAAAAAAACAGAGAGAAGCATTATTTTCTGAAGCAGTTTTCCAAAGGAAAACGAAATATTAAAAATAAAAATAATAAACAAGAACCTCAAGCTTGAAATCTAAGAAATCTTATAATTACAAAGTTGTAGTGCCATAAAAATAATTCGTAAAAAAGTTATTCTAGGAAAAGTATATATGTATTGAAAAAATTCCCTATTAAAGAAATTATACCTTTAGATTAAGCACATTTTAAAATAAGCAGCCTTTGTGAAAGAAACTTTTTAAGAATGTAACCTTTTCACAGGAAGTGCCTTTTCAAAAATGTACTGCTTCCCTCTAAAAAATTACTTTTGTGAAGTAAGAACCTTTTTTAACCTTTGTTTTGGAGAAAAATTTTGTTTACGGAAACAGTTTTTTTAGAATATATTTTCAATAAATATTCCCTTCAAAGGGTACTTTTCCTTTAAGCGCCAACATCAAAAATTTTATTAAGGTACATAAGTGTTTTATTATATTTGCCGACTAGATTACTATAGGCTAGTTCAATAGGCTTATATAACTAAAATTAGTAATAAAAATTATAACGAATAGTCACTAATAAAAAAATGTGACATTAGCTGAGGAACAACTAGCTGTTTCGTAGCCACTATGCTGCCCATCAGCACCCATTTCGGTCATAAATTTATAATTATTACTACTGTTTTTGTTATGTTATGCCTTTCTTCTATCTCACAAGTGCTTTCCTAGAAAGTATCTTTTGGAAAAGTACCTGTTTAAAAAAGTACTTTTCAAAAAAGTACCTTTTTAAAAACTACTTTTTGTACAAAAATAGACTTATAAAAAATGTTTTTTTTTTAAAGTACCTCCATAAAAAGATATCTTTGTCAAAAGCATTAAAGTTCTTTAGTAAAATAATAATATATGAATTTTTAACAACAGGATTTTTTCAAGAAAGCAGATGAATGAAAAAAAAAATAAAAAAAAATCCCTTTTAAAAGGGAAAAACCTTTTTAAAACCGTACGTTGTTAAACAAAAATACCTTTAAAAAACCTTTTTAAAATCTACCTCTCAAAAGAGAATTTTTTCAAAAAGTACCTTAAAAAAAGTACCTTTTTCAGAAGTAAATTTTTAAAAAAGTACCTTTTTAAAAATAAATTATTTTTTATGTGACTTGTTTTTGTCATCAGAAACTGTGCAAAAAGTACTTTATGAAATAAAAAGAAAATTCAAGTTTTGTTTAAAAAAGTACCTTCTTGAAAAGCTGCAATTGCTAAAACCGAAATTTAGGGCCTATTTCTCACCTGCGAACGTTGTCGTTCGTTCGCACAATTCCATTGAAAGCAAAAACAATATTCAATATCTTGTTTTTGTTTTCAATGTAATTGTACGAACGAACGACAACGTTCGCAGGTGAGAAATAGGCCCTTAAAGAAACAACTGTTTAAAAAAATTTCTTAAGTATTTTAATTAAGAAGTACCTCTTCAGAAAAGTGTTTGGCAAAAAAAAAAAAAAAATACGTTTATAAAAAGTACTTTTGAAAAAGTACTTTTTTTCGAAAAGTACCTAAGTGATGAAAAATGCCATAAAACGAGCACCTGCAGCAATCAATTGTGGCGGCGCCCGTTTGACTGATGTCATCTTTTCGACTTGACCAATAAAACTCTAAAGGTTCAAATAAAAAAAACAGAACCAAAGTTTTTCATTAAAAAAAAAATGAGAGCCAAACAACATTGGATGACTTCTTTTGGCCCACCTTGTACCTTGTAAAATATTATGCTTTGTGCACTTTTTTTTTAAATACATACATACATATGTAGACAAAAATGTTCCTATATATTTTAGACTAACACACAAATGCAATGTCAAAGCTGTATATATACATAGTAACACTGAACACCTCCCATGAGTATATCAATGCAATCTGAACTTGTCTAAGCATTCTGAATTATTTAAAGAAATCATTTTTTTTTCGAAAATATTTCAAGCACTGCAAGGTATTATTGCACATGTCAAAAAATATGACCGGAATTTTTTTCTGCAGACTCTTGGCTATATAGTAAGCGGCATCAATAACAGTTGGCTAACGATATCTGCTTTGAGATCGCACAGACTTTTAGAATTTTTACAGGCCACTACACAAATCAGTAGAGCTGAATAAAAGGTTTTACTGTTCATCGCACTGTTGCACTGTGTTGCTAAGCGATGCGTGGGAAAACGCAATAAATTTAAATAAAAATTTCAAAATCAGATTAATACCTTGAACTAAAAAAATTCTCCGTTTGACTTCATTTCTGCATAAAGGAGAAAAAAGAAGAGAAAACAAAACAACAACGATAAAGTACTTACGGGCAGACATAAACAGCAAAACAGTGTTTTGAACTTTAGTGCATCGCCATCATCGTTGTAGATTCATCAAGTATTCTCTGTGATGAAAAATTTAGATGACAAATTTCTTTTGCAAATTGAAAAAGTAAAAATGAAATGGAAAAAAAAACCAACCAGCAATAGAAAGAAGCATCATCCATCGCATCGTTCGTATACGTACAGAAATATCCGTTTGTAGTCATGTGCGTTGTTTGTTGTAAAAAAAAACTTTTCGTTTTTTATTGCAACATTTTACTCGTTAATTTTTGTAAAGTTAGCAGACTATTTTTCTACATAAAAGGAAGAAATAAAGGAAACGTATTTGGAATAACATTTTAAATTAGGTTACCAATTACCAACACTGTCAGTCAGTCAGTCAGTCGCACTGTGTGTCATCATCAGCAGTTACTGAAATTAATGACTTTTGTTTACCATTGAATAATTAAGTTTGAATTTGCCAAGAATATTTAAGCTATTTGTTTGTTTGTTTGTTTGTTTGCTTGTTGGTTTTGTCTCAAGGATATCAAATTGATTACTAAATTAATTTTTCCATTAAAAAGAAATTGTTTGCTCTTTGCATTAAATGATATTTAAATTAGAGATGATAAACTCAAACAAGTTGACAATAGAGTTTTAGTAATTGACTCTACACATACTACATACATACATATGTATGTACACCATTCAGTGAATGTTAATCATGCACAAAGTACAATAAATTTTTGTTTATAATGTTTATATTTAAATTCAATATTTACTGAAGATCTTAGACTTATATTTAAAATCGAATTGAAATTTTTCATATTTTATAGAATTCTTCAATGGCTTGACAATACGGCCTGTTGTGCAATTTACTAACTTATTTTACCGATTAATTCAGCGCTAAAAATATTTAACTGCAACACATTTGGCTTTCTGATTCATTAGTGATATATGACCACAGTCACTGGTGCTAACAACTAGAAATTGATTGTGGTTTATTTTAAGCATACAAGACTATAGTGTGTAGTTATAAGCCAATTTTCGATAGCTTAGTCTAGTCCCAAACCAATTAATGTGACTTGACTGTTAGTCGACTACTTAATTAAAAATTATAAGTGGTGAGTTTGGTTTGTCATTATTTTCGGTAAAGATACCACCTGGTTCTTAATTTAAAATTATGTTGAATATGATAGTTTATAAATCAGTGAATCGTTAGTGCAAATGAGGATGTTTAGTTCAGCGATTGCATTATCTTTAAAAGTTACCGAATTGCACTGCTGGTGTGTGCGAGAGTGTGTGTGTGTGTGTTTTGCTATGAGACGTAAGAGCCAACATTCTTATTCTTAAAGCCTGGGTCATTTTGTATGATTCTGTCATACATTGTTTTACAACCATATCACATTTTATAAAACATACAGATTTACTACCCTTTTTTTTGGCGTTTTGACCCACTGCACATTATACGAGTGTCAAGGGGAAGGGACCGCTACCTTAAAAACAAATTATTTTTCTATCTACATATTACTAACAATTTCGTTCGTTCCGACTTTTGTTTTCGTCTTACAAATCGAGTACATTGTAAGTTTGATTTTTTTCTATTTTATTTTTCTAATGATTAAAAAGAAATTTCTTCATAATTCAAAGAAAACGGAAACAGCACAATTTGTTATAAACAGTATAAATTTCACAATCTTTCTCAATCAGCATTTACTTTGTTCTGCAACATTATACCATACACGAATTTAGTACACATGAACTTTTCGCAATTCGTATGCGAATATTTTTAAAGATTTATATCAGTTTGTTGTTTTATTTTTTACTTCTCTTCATTCTTCTACACAACGAATGCTTATTTATTTCATATTAAATACGAAAATAATGTACGTTTCCGCAGTTGCAGTTCAATAGCAAATAAATAATGGAATTGTTGGTGATGGGGAAGGCAGTAGCATGCTTTGGACAAAAAATATTCTCCACAGAACCTGAAAGCAGTCCTGGTTATTTCGAATACAATCAACAATGTTGTTGTGTTAGTTAATTTTTGTCCATCATATACTTTACAGTAGCATTATAAGACCGATTATAACCTACGCCTCTGCAGTATTGTGAACGTTGGTGGAATACAAATGCAACATCAAAACCATATAGAAAGTTCAGAGAACCTGCTGTCTTGGTATCAGATGGGTCAAAAGCAGTCATCTGATGTTGTTTGGCTCTCATATTAAAATGTTTTCCAGGTTACATTGCCGCGAATTTTCACCTAGCCTTAGATTTTGAAATTGGTTCAGTCATTGCACAGTTATGCTGCCTTTGTTTTAAACACCATTTATAAAACCTTGCCTCAAGATCAGCATATTCCGGCTTATGAACAGAGTTCCTGTTCTATTTTTCATATGAGTTCGAAACAGCCTCCAAAATTTCATTACGTTTTTGCTTTATTTTTGAAACGGCTACACCATAATTCAACCCCGGCCGTTTGCAAGAATACCTTTATCAAGATTTTTTAAATTCTCCATTTTTTGCTGCAAGTTTAATCTAATCCCTGATAACTTCTTTTGCTTTCACATTTTATTTTCTATATATAAACATTACACAACTCTCAAGATTAACATTAACGACGGACACAATGTTGCTTGTTGCTGAAGACGTTCAATAGAAAAAGGAGCTGCTGGGAATACCAATAAACAAATTGGGGGCTTAGAGCTACCAGATAGAATAACTATTTCGAGTATAATCAAATTGCCACCAATATTACTGAAAAAATCTGTTTTTTAAAAAAAAGACTTCTTCTGCTTTGAAAATTTAACTTTTTAGAGCGGTACATTATCCGAAGGTTTAACGAGCTAATTTTTTTAAGGTTCCACTGTACGAATTTTATATAATTATACACTAGATGGCATCGCTGGTTTCTTGTATGTAAATTGTGTACAACAAAGATCTCTCATTGATTTCCCCAGGTTGCCTTATTAATTTTTTCAAAAACTATTCCTTATTGATTTCAATAGATTCATAATGATCATGTACTGCACATCATGTACTGTATATGTTTAAATATCTTAATGGATGCATTGATTGAATGGCTAACTGACAATCGCAAGGTTGTGGGTTCGAGTCCTTTTCTTGTTAAATCAATAAGAATTCCTAACGAAAATTATAAGTTTCCTTCTTGATTTTTCAATGAAATTTTCCTTATTAAAATAATAATTTTATGTTGTATTTCACCGGCTGCCAGTGGTGAGACCGAACCACTTGCGTTCTATAAGGTCCCGTTGTTCTACCCGAAAAAGCGGTACATAAAGCAGTACGCACAATACCACTGAAGAAATATTTAATCTATTTGCACTTAAATCAATCCCAAGCGGATTAAATCAAGTACGTTGTGCTTGTTTTAAGTGCGGATTTTTCAAGCGCTGAATTCTTAATTTTAGCCACATTTAATTCCAGTTTCGGATTGATTTTAGCCATATCCAGCCCTGGTTTCAGATGAAATATTACTCAAATCCGTGCTTAAAAACAACAACGCCCGTTTCGATTTAAGAACATTCGTACTTACCATACTTTTGACATCGTTTGCGATTGATTTAAATACAGAAGGCGCGAATTTATTTTGAGTGTGATGATTGCGATTATGCATTTGCATTCGATGTTTGTGAAGCCTATTTGATCCTAAATTCGCAACTGCAATACAACGCTCTACTTCCTTAATTTAATAATAGTTTCTAGATTATTTTGTCTCTTCGCCGATTTGAACCTGCAACCTTACAACTACTAGTCCAGCCACTCTACCAATTCAGCCATCGCAGCAATTAAAAAATTGAAACAAAATTCAATGCTTATACAAGCACACACAAGTGCTGGTTCCAAATGCACCCAAGAATTTTGTACTCATGTTAAGCCATAAGAGAATCAATGTTCTTTAATAATCCCTATTCCGCTTGTTTTAAATAAACTTGCACGCTTTGTTCTAAATTAAATTTTTTTCTACCTGTTTATGAAGTTTTCCTTCTACTCTCTGTGAACTGATTCGGCCCTGAACCAGCCTAATAAACGGATGAAAGGTTCCACCCTGCTTAATTCGCATTCCGATACATCTGTTAATCCATGTAGTATCGCTCTGCCCAATTACTTCGCTCTCTCGTTAGAAAGAGCTGGATATCGGCAGAGAAAGTGTTCGCCACTCTCTTCCTCTTCATCTTTCCAACCTCTGCAGTAGTCATAATATGGAAGATTTAGTTTTCTTACATATACTCTTATGTGACAGTGACCTGTTAGAACAGCCGCTAATGTGTAGAGCTTTTGTCGTGGAAAATTCAACAAGGCTAAGATTTTCTGGGCCACATGAGCCCTGATATTCGACAGGTGATCTCATTCATACACCTGTTCTAGCAGATCTTAGCATTTGCCATTTTATCAGCTGTTTACAACTATTAAGAAGAACACCAGCGAATTCACTCACACCCTCCTGTTGTAGGCAGGCACCAGATCTCGCCAGTTCATCTGCCAATACATTGCCGGACACACCACTCTGTCCAGGTACCCAGAAAACTTGCAGGTCTGAATGTCTTGCTATCTCATTCAGAGATATCCCGCATCCACTAACCAACCTAGATGATGTGTAGACACCTGCTAGCGCTTCTGTGGCGGCCTTGCTGTCAGTGCAGTTTAGAATATGCTCCTTGGATATCCTGTAGTACGTCATATTAAAATAATAGGATTATCTCTTTGAAAAAAAAAAAACAGAGGTATTTTCTTAATTGTGTTCTAATTTATTAGGTGGTAATTAAGCACTGTGGTACCTTGAAGTCCAAGCTGTCTGTAGACAACTTTGCTTGCAATATGTCTGTAATGGCTTCACCATTTTCATGGGAATCTTAGATGTAGCGCAATAAACCATTTTTCTAACATTCTTGCGAGCAAAAAAAAAAAAACTATAAACACGTTCTCGTATTAAAACTTTTAAATTGGATGGTCTGCTTAAATCCAACTTACATGCTTAACATGTCTCAATGCTCACATTTCGTTATTTATCCTACAATAATCTCATTTTTAATATTTAAAAAAAAAAATTCTTTATATATCAATTTGTACTCCCTTTTAAGAAATGTGTAGAAGTTAAAGAACTAAAAAATACAATTCCCCAAACTAAAGTATTCCTTTCATATGAAAAGTTCAAGCACATATTGCCTTTATCATCTTTCGTTCCGTCCACTGGTGCAGCTGCAGCTGCAGATGTTGCTGCTGCTGCTGCTGCTGCATCTTTATCTCCATCAATGTAGAATTTAGTTTATAAACAATGTTGTGCCAAGTTAAACATTGAACAAAATATTTATTTCTCAAAAAAAAAAAAAAATTATATATATTTTTTTGGATTTCAACTTTTTATTCCGTATGATTATTATCCTGGCAAAGCTTCTTCCCTTGTTTACATACATATATCTAGAAAAACATTTATATTCTTGAGGAATTTCTCTGGTAAATAGTTTTTTCTATTTTTTTTTTCGTTTCATTTTAACAAGTTTTTGTTTTTTTTTTATTTTTTTTAGTTTTATTAGCAAAGTTACTACTTTTCCTTTTAGCTTTTTCAGTTTTTTTTGTGTGTGAATTTTAGAAGAAAAAAAACTTGTCCTTTATTACACAGCGCTGGAATGCACTCGTTTTATAACTAGAAGTTTGTACAAGTGAAGAGCTGTTTGCAAGTATGTAGTTGTTATTATTTTAAATTGTGATGACCACACATCCATTATTTGACAAGTATGACCAAAAAACTAACCAGGAAAATCCACAAGCAAAATAAACGTAAAACTACTTAAATAAAAGTTGATAAAGAGAAAAATGATAATAATAAAATCTACAAGTTTTTCCTCTTAAATGTGCCTGTGCAGTTGTTGTCACAGAAATTGTAAAAAAAAAAAATATGGTGAAATAAGCCAAAACCAACGAAACTTTTTCGATAACAGTGAATTGCAATAACAATATATTGAATTGTATAGGAATTTCAAGTTTTTTCCGTACCCCGTGTATCATGAAATGGCTTTTACGGAACTTGCAGCAAAAGCAAGGAAAACTTTTATACTTTAATCAAAAGTTTGTTCAACATTTGTGATGGAATGTCAGCGAAAGTGAAACATAAATTTATCGAATCATTGAGGATTATGTTGTGTTATTTATTATGCATTATATTGGAGCACTATTTATGCCAGTGCCCCGCCTTCTCACAAATACGATCCCGACATTTTGGGAGAGACACCTTATCAGACATAACCCAATTACGGGGCATATGCTGGAAAAAATTACGGAACTTTGTGAATGAAACGGAGTTTCCATATACCTATAAGTCAAACAGGTTCACGGTCAAACCCACGGAGCGCACAACAAGCCTATATTGGCTTAGGTGTATGTCGTAAGACATGGGTAGACGAAACCCTCCATTCAACCTAACCTAACCTAAACATATTATGTTATGCGGATCGCCGGTCATGAGACCGGCCCATTTTGGTCCTAGAAAGGTGCCGTTGTGATACCCGAATAGGCTGTAGCTGTTCCGACCCGAAACCAGCCCGATGAACGGATGAAGGAGTCCACCCTGTCCCAACCGCATTCCGACACTTCCGGTAGACCATTTAGTGAAATATCTAGAGCCAGCTAAAGTGCTCAAAATGGTGGATAGAGTAATAACATTTTTGTGCAAGGTAGGCTAACAGGTAACCTGTTGAGCGACCCCTGTGGCAGCCATATTGTCGGCCGGAAAGTTGAAATAACTGGATCACAATTCAAAACTTTGAACTGTGACTAAAAAATCAGTAATTTTTCATGAAAAAGATGTTTATAGATGTTGTTCGTTTTATACTTGCAAAACACTTTGCTCCAACTTATATTCTTATTATAACTGATCTTTAGTAATCTGTAAGTTTTTTGCATTTGGAGTTAGTGCGCTACAGTTGGCAGGGGTCGAAAATGGTAACTTTTTAAAATAAGCTGCTGCTCAAAAACAGTATGCAAATCGAAGCTATGCGGGTGCTGATGACTGCTGTGGCGGATGTGAAACTCCCTTGGTATGCTCCCCAGCCCATAAGTCTTCAACTTTTCTTTTCTTTTTTAACAAAAAGCTTTCTCAATTCTGGGTCGGAAAAATAGAACTAAAGCCCGATAAAAGTAATTAACAATCATGTAAATCATATCGTTATATAGCGCAACGGGACCTTCTAGTATCCAAGTGGGCCCGTGAAACATAAATCATATCGTTCGACTTTAAATTTAAGTTGATGCTTAAAATATTTTTTTTTTTTAATTTTTGTCTCAGTTTGCCAGCTGTGTCCTTTGCCTCATATGGCGGCCGCTTTAATACTTTGGCGTTCTCTGGTGCAAAAATATTAATTTCGCAAACCATTTCCTTTGCGCACTTAAAAACTTGAAACCATATCAACTTTTCAACCGTATAGTAATAATCTGCTTTGCCGAATCGAAATAATCCTCTGTACTTTCACAGCAAACTTTTATATTTACAAGTTTATCTGAGAGTGTGGGGGTGTGTGTATGTGTGTTTGCTTAAGAGTATTTGTGCTACTTACACTTACTATATGCCATTATTTTCCATACATATTTCATTGCTTTTTATGAGGAATATTTCTTTTTCATTATGATTTCCTTTTATTTATTTTCTACAACTGCTCTTTAAACATTTTTTATTTGTCATTTTCATTGTTTTGTATGTGGCTGTGTGTGACTTTTTTCTTCTACTTCTTCTTCTTCTTCTTTGTGCAGGAAAACAACATTCTTGAATTGTGCATCGCAAAGTACTGGTCAAACTTTGGTAGCAGCCACATCAAATACAGTTTGGAATTTCATGGCATCCAGGCAACAAACCAAAATGCATGTAAGTTTTATAATATTTATTTAAACAATTCCATTTTTATTCTTTTTACATGTGCAAATTTTTCATTGCTTGTGCTGCTGGTGGTGGTGGTTAAAGTTGTAACACAAGATTACAATGACCGCCACACAACTGCACAACTGCACAACTGCAACCAACAACCACTTGCAACAAAAAACAAATTTATTAATATTAAATTTAATTCAAAGCCATTATAACTGGATAGATTTTTATTTTTGGCAAAGTTGAAGCGGACAGGGATTTACAGCTGTTTAAAAGAAAACATTCTATCACAAAACTGCAGCATTTTAGCGTCTTTTTAAAATTTTGTTACACGGCTAAGACTTTTTTTTCTATAATTTTTTGTTTACTTTTTTTTTTCTTTTTGCCATTTTCCATTGCATACGTGTTGAAGAGTTTTTCTATTTTATTTTATAGCTGTTAAAAGCATTAAAATTGTAAAAGTATTTCTTTTGCTGAGTTTTTTCTTTTTTCAAACATTTAGTGTGTGGTTGTTGTTTTTTAATGCTCTTTCATTTATGACCAACTTTAGTTACCACACTATTATTAGAGTACAATTCTCCACTGTTGCTGTTTGTTGTGTTGTTGATAATCATGTTGTACTTGCTACTTGCTGCTGCTGCTGCTGCTGCAATATTAAGTTGTGGCAAGTGTATGCTTTTTTGTAACAACAAATTTTCAATTGTTTGCTACAAGATCTTAAGCAACTCTCTGTAGTGGCTGTTGTTGGTTGGTCTATTTGTGTGCAAATTCATTTTCCCAGTACAAGTTTTGAAATTTTGCTCCAGCAATAAACAGTGGTAACAAACAAGCAAGAAGGGTTAAGCCAAACAGGTGTGATTATTTATCTCTACAAAAAAAAAAAAAAAAAAAAAAAAAAATTAAAAGAAAAGGCAAAAAAAAGAAAAACGTTTAATGTTTTCCCATAACACATGGCTGGCTCGTTTCTGCTCAAACTGGAGAATAATTTACCATCATTATTGGTGATAATATTTTAGAATTTTAAAGCAGTATGTTTTTCTGGTTTGGTTTTCTACTGCAGTTTGTTACAATTTATTGCAGAAAATTTCCATATACATTTCCATATGCATTTTATTTAACTTAAAAAAAAAGTTCTTGATAAAAATGTTACTTTTTGGTAATTTATGTGCAAAAGAACCTAAACTCAGGGCCGTTTTCACAGCTGACTCATAGCTAAAGATTTTGTAATTTGACACTTAAAAATCCCACAAATTAGTAGTGTTTTGTTTTTCATATCTGGCGTTTCATCATTATAAAATCCTATGGCAAAATAAGGCCGTTAAAATTGTACCTTGAATTAACGGCAAGTTGTGAAAACGGCCCTCAAGAGAAATTTTCTATAAAGGAACGACATTATTCACTTTATTAGTTGGGCTCATGAATTTGATATTTGCCATGGCAGCCAATTGAGATTTATGAAAGTCCCTTTTCAACATACTTCTTTTGTCGTCTGCTGTCTAGCTTTTTGGGCCTGTGTATGCCGCCGAAATATCGTTGCCAAAAAATAATAAAACAGGTCAACATTTTACTGAAAGCTTTAATTTCTATTGAACTATGATAATTCAAATATGAACTTAATTATTTATTTGCTTTAAGAGCCAATTGAAATGTATTAATTCAGGTCCCAAAATGAACCTTTTCAAAAAATGTTTGTTGTATTTTTCAGCTGTCTATATGCCGACGACATTTCGTTGGTGCTAATCAACTCATCAGTAGACTTGATTAGCACCAAAGAAATGTCGTCGGCATATAGACAGCTGAAAAATACAACAAACATTTTTTGAAAAGGTTCATTTTGGGACCTGAATTAATACATTTCAATTGGCTCTTAAAGCAAACAAATAATTAAGTTCATATTTGGATTTTGTATTAAGCTATCTTCTAGACTCACAGATGGTTGTAGTGCTTTAAAGTCGCAGATATATTCCATAAAAAGAGCGGTCAAATAATTTACGGTTACTTGGATATTAGATAAGAATATCCTGATTATAGCAAATAGTCAAGCAGCAACATAAGCCTTTTTGAAGTCGGTAGCACCTCCAGTCTTGTCTAGAAACATCACACATTGTATTTGAATGAGTTGGTGAGAGCCTTTGAAATTTTATTCCCGCATTCAGTCACGAACACAACAACGTTGTCGAGGGGCTTTGCTTATATGCCACAACTATTCTGCTCTCTAGAGCCAGAGCTATTCTGATCTCTATCGCTTTTCTTTTGGTAAGAAAAATCTTAATCATGCCAAAAAATCTGGGAGTCAGATGTAACCTTTTACCTGTTCAGAGTTACTCTGCTTGCTTCTAGATTGAGAAGACTTCCTTCCTCACCAGCAACGTTCTGGTTGCGTTTGAGGCCTACAAACCGATTGGCAATCATGAACGAGTTGTATACAACTTTACTTGTTGGGGGCCATTCAAAACAATTAATATCTATTTCATATTCAAATTAGAAAATTTTTGTATGGAAATTTTCAAATAAAACACATATGTATAATAAATACTTTAATTTTTTTGAATACAAACAATGATCTTCTGACAAAAGATTGCATTACGAACCCAGATATTGGATCATATAAATTGCCACCCCGACTACCGACTATATGGGGCCGTTGTTGCGACGTATTGCTTTCATCACCTGACTTAAATTTGATATTTAATACCGTTTATATAAAAAAACTCAAAACTTATGTTTTGCGATTTGTTGTATCTTTATTAAATTCTAGTTTTGAATTGCTTATTACAAAAATGTTTTCGGATTAAAATTGATTTTTAAACTAAAAATGATTATTCATAATTATTGGGTTTTTGCTTAAAATGCTTATTCTAAAGTTATTTAGTTTTTGCTTTTTAAGTTCTTTGGTTTTTGCTTAAAACTAAAGAAATATTAGGTGACATTATATTTATAACGATGACCAACAGTTCAGTGGCCTTTGGTTAATAAAAAAGTGCTGAATTTGCGGATTTTGCTGGGGCAATTGACCTCTTTATTATTTCTGTCAATCAACTTTTATTTTTTGTGGAGTCGGAGCTGTCTCTGATGTAACTCGTGCCTTAATCCTCCTTCAGGTTAGGACTTATGACAGGTACTGCCATAAATGACTCCACACCTCGACGTTCATTAGCTATTGTGTTCCATAAACGTAGGAAACACTGCTATTATATATAGAAGGCAACAACTTACGAATAAGGATTCGTAAATGTAGTTTGTATTAATAGCGACTGCAAAACCAATAATCCTTTTGATTTAACGGCGCTGGAATTTTGGGGGTTTATTTACCAACTTTTTGCCCTGCAGCCATTTTTCCCATTGCAGACCCACTGTCACTTGTTATCATCTCGGCTGACACTTGTTTACTTTATTATTTAACTCATTACTATATTTTATAAGTATCATCAGCCTATTTTGGTTGCACTCTAGACATTTCCTTGAAATTTTCATTCCAGATTGTTATTTTATTTAGTTTTTGCATGCTCTGAACTTCTTGCACTTTTTGTTCATTCATTCATTCTAAACTGTTGTTGTTGTTGTTGTCGTAGTTGTTGTCGTTGCTGTTGAAACCAAGTGTTAAAGAAACAAATGGATAGAAGGAAACAACTTTTAAGTGAAAATTGCTGGTCTGAGTATTTGTGTTTGGTGTTGCGAGAGTTGGCTGGCTGGCTGGCTGACTGGCTGGGCAGTTGCAAATTTGTGCCTGAGTGTCTGCGTCTACAACATTTTTCCTGCTTAAAAGTTGGGCAGTGCATTAATGCTTGTGTTTGCTTTCTTTTCCTTGCTTTATGTAGTATTCTTTTTTGTAAAAGGTTATACAAAAAAAAAACGTTACTTTTGTGGTGTCATCATTGTTGTCCAACGCACTCATCTCTTCAGAAATCTTTTCAAGTTGCAAATTTTTTTTTCACATTTTGCTGCACTTGAGATGAGATTTTTTTTTTTCTTCTTCACTTTTAAGAAGCTGCAAAAGTGGTTTGTTGTTCATCTCCTTGCTGCTGCAGTTCCAGTTTCTAGATAAGTGGCAGACACTTAAATATATAATTTGGGGCTTTATTTATTTTCTCCTAGAAAAAAGAAAAGAAAAATTCATAACTGGCCTGACCTTAAGTATATAGTTCTGTTTCATTCTTCTTGAAGTCGAAATAAAAAAATGTATTACTTCAATTCATCTCCCTTAGTGTAGAATCTCTTAATTTATTGCTTAGAAAAAAAAAACAGGCAGCACAGCTTGTAGCAGAGCATACATTTGAAAGAAAACTTTCAACTGTTGTCTATTTTTTTTCTGCTCAATTTTACGAATACAATTCCATGGGGCTGTATTTTATGTCCTTAACAAAACTTTATGATGCTGTTTGTTTGCCGGCCACTTCAACTCATCTGCATTCAATGTGCGCTGCTGCTGTTCAAAGCATGTTTGTGCAGGAGCGAGCAGGCTTATTATGTTTCATGTTGTGTAACAGCATTTCCATTGCATTGAACATAATCCTTTGGATTTAAAGTTGTTCGAATTTAATGAAGTTTAAATCTTCTATGGCCTGCTCGGTTACATCTGCATAAACTATCAAGTGTTGGATGGTCACAAAGCCTCTTATGCTGTGTGTGTTTTTTTTTTCTTTCTCTTTATACTATATACATACATATGTACATACATCTGTCTCATGGGAATTTCATTCAAGCTGCGTAAATGCATATAACTACATACTACTACTACTTATGTATATTTTTTTGTGTCTCTTTCATATAAGAAAACTTGAAAAGTTAATAATCAACTTTCAATGGGACAGATTAAGATGTGCACATGAAAGGGCGAAATTCATATTGTGCAGTGGAAGGAACACTTAACCTCAGTGATGTCTAAATTTGATTGCTGCACATTTATTTGCTCTTTTCTTTCTTCGTTTCTGCTTCTGTAATTCAATCAAATTAAGCAGAAGTTTAAGTTTACTTTGCTAATAAAATTGAAATGAAAACTTTTGACTAAGAGAAAAAAGATTATAAGAAATGGCTTTAAAGAGTTGAAGAATGAAGTCAAAGAACACATACATACATTCAGGGTTGATTATCATCACACCATCACAGCCATTACTATCACGAACTTAGCAACTGAGTTATAGATATTTAGCTTTTCGCAACAATTATTACTTTTTATCACCAGTAGAGGGCATGAATTTGAGGATTGTCAATTAAGCGAGTAGCAGGATAAAACAATTTGACTGTCACCGTTACGAATCCAGATTTTAAATGCGAATGAATAAATCGAGCTTTGGGGTTTTATTAAAAAAAAAACTCTTTTTTCTTCTTTATCAATCTGTATTTATTTTAATTTCTTAAGCTTAACAACTTCTTGGCTGAACGGGAGGAAACGAAAATGCAATAAATACGATTTAACAATTTTTATTGCAAATGATGTAGTGTTTCACACATAATGTCAACGTTTAAACTTTATAATAAATAAAAAAAAATATCATGAAAAAAAAATATTTTATCAGCCCAATCATGAATGATAATTCCGTGAGAGTTTTTTCTCTTTTCCCATTCCTCTTATTATGTTGATAAATTCCTTAGGAAAATTTTTTTTAACCTTTCCTGTTTTAGCCACATCGAAGGGGAAAAATAGTCGGCGGAGGCAAAAATAGGTATTTTAAAAACATATGTTTTTTGTTTTTTCCTATAAAAAATTTCGATATTACCAACTTTAATTTTTTTGTTTCTCAGGTAATTTATGTTTGGAGGAATTTTTTCTCGACAAACGTATTTTCCTTAGGAATAAAATTCCTTGAGAAAATTCATGATTGGTCTGAATATGTTTTTTTTATTATTATTGATTTTTGAAAAAAAAAACAATAAAAACTATTTTCATTATTATTGTCCTGACTAAATATTTTTAACAAAAAAATAAAAGACCTAGGGAAAAATATATTCCTTTAAATCCGTCTAGCTTTTATTGGATAAGAAAAATCATTCTTCCATACATAGCTTCGTTTGCCCTTAAAAGCAAGTTTTTCACTTAAAAAAACTCTTTACAAGAAGTGCATTTAATTGCAGTTCAACAGAGTCGAAGGGACTCCGTGTGAACAATGTACTTTGAATGTAATTGTCGTTTACATATATTATTGTGGTATGAAATACAGCCTGTAATTATGAGTTAGATATGTGTCTAACAGTTAGCATGTAGTTGCTCAGCATGATGTAACTCTTGCCAACTAAAAACTCGTACTCGCAGAATAGATGGAAGACCGTTTAATACTTCGCCCTGTCTTTTCGTAGTATCATTTTGTAGTTACAACTCATACAGGCAAAGTAAAAAACATGATTGAAGCAATCACAATCGCAAACTATCATTAATGTTTGTGGTTATGATTGTGTCGAAACACGTCTTAGGTAACGATATTTGTTCAGACATCAGGTTTGTATTTTATTGTAAAGCCGATGAGATAAATGAGCTACAATA
Source organism: Sturmia bella (assembly GCA_963662145.1). Classification (NCBI taxonomy): domain Eukaryota; kingdom Metazoa; phylum Arthropoda; class Insecta; order Diptera; family Tachinidae; genus Sturmia; species Sturmia bella. The sequence goes on from OY759172.1 coordinate 22,817,051, forward strand.
TATAATACTTTCTACGGTCTAGTTAGCTGAAGAACAACCACCGTACAAAAGTTTTTTTCTCGATAGTGCATCAAATATGTTGTCTGATTCTACATGGGAGTTATAATTTTAGTAGATTGAGTGCAAGCAAAAGCTTTGGGTATTACATTAACATGTTTTGGGTATTACATTAACGATTTGTAATTGCCACGTTACAATATGCTGCGGGGGGTATGGTGAGTTTCATTGCCGTAAGCACAAATTAGAACGTTCCATCTCATCGAATTTTCTACCTGTCAACCAGCGGTTTCTTACACCAAAGCGTAGTCTAAATACTATCTCCTCTAATCTCTTCGGGGCTTTCTATTGTTATAGCAAGAGCTATTCTATACCAGTCGTCCATGCTGGGTATCTACAGCTTCAGACCCTTGGCATTTTAGTGTGTCAAATTCTGATATCTGGTCCTGTACTTCAAAAATCTTAGCGATGCATTTGAAATCTTGAAGATTTTTTTTTTTAACTTGACTGCTTTTGTCTTTTTTTCTTTGAAAAAATTCTTGCAAAAACTACATATAATTTCTTTTGAATATTGTGGCCTGCTGGCCTGTTCCAGCTGTGTATCTTTCTTTATCCACTTAAATTTTATAACTTTCCCATGCACCAGGTAGTTTACATTTACATTTCCGTTGTCGCTGCTCTTCTATTTGTTTTGTCTCCTGTTGCTTTTTTTTCGTTTTTTTGCACAGTTTTTGTGCCACTAAGGAAATAATAATGTTTAACTCTTTATGGGGGTTTTCTCTTTCAAGTCAAACTAAAACTACAATAGAATAAATTTAATAAACTTTAATGTGACATTTTTTGTTTTCTTTTGAAATGTTCTTCCATTTTAGTACTAAAATGTTTTGTTAAATTCTGAAATAAATCGGATTTAAAAAAAAAAAAACATTTAAAGCTTCAGCAGTAAAACGGTAGATAAAGTTTTTTTTAAGAGAGCAATTTAAATATATACATTTAGTCCAAGAAAAAATGGAAAAGAAGATGATTAATTCACACGTTACATCACAGTTATCAGATGGGAGGCAGCAAGATTAAATAAAGTTATGAAATGAACTTTAAATCAGAAACTCAAGTGGATAATGAAGAGAAGAAATGAGTCAATAATTTATGGTAATGATAGATATTGAGCAAGAGAGAGAGAGAGAGAGAGAGAGAGTAGAAATCCACTTTAATGTGTTATTTTAAACTTGATTAGTTTCTTTTTCTCTCTCGAAGTTCAAACTTTTTTTTTTAATATGCTAAAGCTGTAATTCATTTGCAAATATTCTTTATTACAATAAGTTTTTTTTGTTTTTTCTCTGATTACAAATTTATCTTTCCCCTTTTATACAATGCCAGTAAAACTTCTTTCATACTTATTAACCAACATTACATAATTGTTTAAAACCATAAGATTGTGTTAAAGTAAGAGAGTGCAATGAGCGCACAGTGGTAGGCATAAATATATCAACACTTGAGCTGTGTTTGTTCTTTTGCAATCTCTGGTCGTCAGCAAAGAAAAAAAGAGATTAAGGGCCTGCGAACGAACGACAACGTTCGCAGGTGAGGAATAGGCCCTAAAAGTATTGAAAATGGTACAGAAAAAAATAGTGAGAAGCTGAAAGTAGTGAGTTATTGAAGCACAATTTATGGCCATTTACACCAAGTCTGATTATATTTTAATTCGAACTTTAATTGTCAGTTAGGCAAAAATTTATTTTACAAAGTTTGATTAGTTCTTAACCGTCACCATTTAACAGAAATGTTTAACAAAAGTTGGAGTTAAATTTAATATGGAGTATAATTTATTGGGTATTTATTGTGAACTCGCGAACAAATTTATAAAATGTAGAAACATTTTGAGTTACCCTTTACTTGTATTGTAATTATGTACTTGCATTTATTGAACTACGCTGGAATAGAACTTATATTTATAATTCTTAATTGACCCCTTTTTTTTTATTAATATTAATAAAGTAAAGAAAAGCAAAACTTTATGGCTAGATGCATATTCGGCTGTTTGTGGGTAGCAACACCCTTCATCAGCAGCCCTACAAACTTGAACGTGCTAAATTTCACAACTTCAGCCGTGCCACTTAAACCGCTTGGCTACCAAAGCTCACACAATTTGACTTTCCATTTACATATGTATGTGTTCAAATAACATTAAACAAAGCAGTGATCTTTATTTTCTTGTCTATTTTTGATATATTTTTTTGCCATCTAAGAGCACTAATTGTTACTTGAAACAACTTTGTTTTTGAACATTAATTTAACTTGTAGTGGAACTGTATGATTAATTTACAATCGATAATTACTTTGTTGGGTTTTAGTTCGATTTTATTTCCTCAGCATTGCGAAAGAGTTTTTTTTTGTGTTTTGCTTCAAAACTGTAGTGATCAACAACATTTTGAAAGAAAACAAGACAACTAAAGTTGAAGACTTATTGGCTGGGGAACATACCTGTTTGACAAACGCCACAACGATCGCAGGCATCCGAATTGCTCTGAACCCTGGAATTCCACGAGTAGTAGTATGATATTTAGTTATGCCCTGACTTTGAATCAATGGGTGCTGATGATTACTGTTGCGGACGTGAAACAACTGTTTTATCCTCTCCAGCTTATATGTATATATATGTATGTTCAGCTTTACTTTGCCTGTCTTCTTTAAAAATGTTGATGACTGTGATTTTACCATCTTTCGCAATTTTGACAAAGTAAAACCGAACTAAAGCACAGTCAGTAATTAACAATTTTCCATATATTTAGTTTATGACTGGATATGGCGAACTATATATGTATGTATGTATGTATATGTGTGCCTACCACTGTAACAAGTGGTGGGAGGAGAGTGAGTATGTGAGTGAGAGCTTCTGTGTTGGTTTCTTTAGCTGTTACTGTTTAAAGTTTGGTCAAACTAATTTGGCTTTTAATTAATTTCGGTCTTTATTTTTTGTTTTTTTTTTGTTCTTTGCTCTACAAATTTTTGCCCAAAGAACAATTTTGTTTCAAACTCGAGCAGCGAAAGCAAAAAACTCCCAGTTACACAACATACGCCTTTTATGTGGAGGTGATTAAATAAAGGAAGAACTTTTTATCTCAACGGCTGCATACAACATGCAAGCATTCAAGCCAAGCAACAACAGAAACATTAACATCAACTATGAAAGCTTTTTGAAGGCACACAAACATTGCAATTTAAAAAAAAATCCTCTTACCAACAAACTATAACAAACTTTTCTGAAATTTACAATCACAGACACTCTCGCATTAAAATATATCTTGTATATTTGTTTTTTTTTTTTTTGTATGCAACTAACAACACATCTTCTTAACGAAGCTATCTGGAAAATACTTTTAGAAACAGGCATCATCTACACACATACACACTTTTACATGCCCAGACCCAGCACTGCCACACTTCACTTTCCTAGCAAAAAGTAACAGCTCGTGGGTCCTGCAAGATTCTAAAAATGTTGCCTGTTATTCGAGCCGCCTCAAAACAAGCAAGAAAAAGAAGAAGAACATTTTCAAGCAGTTTTTGGCGGCTGCAGTCAGCCGTCAGCGGTAGAATCCTTATAAAAGAAACTAAAAAAGAAAAAATCATGTTAATTACGATGCAAAATAAGTTTCTTTCATTTTTCTAATTACGCTCAACTACTACTACCTCCACTTCGTCTCCTTCTGCTTCTTCTTCTACTTCTACTGTTAGTATGTGCGTTGCACTACAACTACTTAATAAAATGCCGAGTAAGAGAAGAAGAGAAAAAAAAAAAGATTTCCCAAAAGCAAAAATATACTTAGGAACGAAAAAAAAAACTTGTAAAACAGGCAAGAATTTGCAAAAAAAATAAGAAAAAAAAATGAAGGAAGAAGAAGAAGAAATTGGAAAACATCATCATTGAAAATGAAGTGAGCGTGTATTGCTCACAGGGTCTGTTCCATAAAATCTGAAACTGGATCAAACGTCCAATGGCAACAATGTCCGCCTAAAGGCCGTGTCAGATAAAACTTTTGCTTCGCGTTGCGCTACATACACGCTTTGACATTTAAGATAAATGTACATGTTTATATGGCACTTGTCACATAAATTTGATTTGACGCAAAGCAAAGCAAAAATTTGGGCATCTTTCATCTTTTTGCGCGCTTTGACAATTAGCTGCTTTCATTTTCTTTTATTTTTTCTTGGCGTCAACAGAAATCAAAAAAAATTCCAAATAAATAAATACATTTTATAAATTTAATGAATAAATTCATTTGAAAAATATAATAAACAAAAATACAAATAAGTACATGTATAAAATATACAACTTCAATATTTTATTGATAAACAAACAATGCGCGGGTCTTGTCAAAGTTATAACTTCCAAAGTTATAAACGTCACGCAAAGCAACAAAGTTTTATCTGACACGGCCTTAATGCTCACCACGGCTTTGATGGCATACAGCCATCCGATGGTCCCTATTTTCAATGCAATCTCATCCTTTTGTATCTTGAATAGTTCTTGGCTCACACACATACACTTCTTCTTTTGAATCGAAAAAAAATGAAAATGAAAACAAACAAGAGTGCTGTATTCGGTTGCGCCGAATCTTAAATACCGATCCCAATCAACTAAACAAATTAAAAGTTGTTGTATTTTGTAAAGTTATTTTTATCAATATGCTACAACTTGCTGGCAGAAAAAAAATTGCAATAAAATAAGAACATCCGCTTCTGACACCAAAACTTGTTTAAGTCCACGTAAGGTCCAACTGCTTGAGAAATCGGGCTATGCTATATCTCGGCTACATGTTAACCGATGTCGATAGTTTTATTGTTCACCTTTGAATAACTATTACTACGTTTATACGTACTGCTTATTCGCGAATAAAATTATTGTGAATAGAAAAATTTGGCGTATTATTTGCGAATAGCCACGAAAAGTCACGAAAACAAGTAGTGATTAAAAAGCTATTCGCAAATAAAACGCAAATAGTTGTCACTTTTTTTTTTATCGGTTTTAAAGTTTTCTTCGATGTGGCACACGTACAATCATACGACAGAAAGGAAATAATTTACTAAAAACTGCACGAAAGCAAGTCTGCGCCTTCTTCTTTCATCAGTAGCGATTACAAAAGTTGTATGCCTTTTGTTGAACCGTTCTTGCAATATTTTGTGGCTTTTCTGCATTATTTGAATTGTAAGAAACATCATAATTTTCTGTTTCTCCATTATTATTTTAGTAATCACGTCTTTTTCTGAACATATGTTGTGCTTAACAGTGTTACCAATTAGTTACAGTTTTACCATCTGGCTTCAAAAAAAAAAAAAAAAAAAAAAAATACAAATTTTCTGCATTCGCATTGAGGCATAAACAGTGAGTTATTTATTTGCGAATAGTTTTTATTTGTGAATAGGCTACGTATAAACGTAGTACATTATAATATTACGTATGGGTTTTGGTTCTAAAAGTGGTTTTAGTTAGCTTCTCGACTTTCGCTATATCTCGGCTATACATGAACCGTTGTCGAAAATTGTAATTTTTAGCCCTTAAGCAAACTTATTTCATTATAACATCAGCTGTTGGTTGCCAAAAAAAAACCTGTTTCAATTCGCCTTCAGGCCCAATTTCTTGAGAAGGAGATTTTCGCTACAGCTCGGTCATTTAGAGTCCGCTGTCGACCCTATATTATTTGTTTCTCTTTAATGACCACACCCTACAATATGGAATACTTAAAGCAAAAAAGTACCTTATTAATGTTTTCTGTCTCTTGCAGCCGTCGATATGTCGCCGACATTCCGTTGATGCTCATCAACTCATCCGTAGACTCGAAGAATCCTAAAGTAATTTTTGAAACCCAACTACTTATTCCAAAGCATTTGACAATTGGAAATTTTTTTGTTGGTAATTTTATTTTGTAGAACATTTTTAGTACTAAATTTTTCTATGGCATATATTCTGTTGTACAATTCAGCCATAAAAAGTAGCAAAATTTTATTTATTAAACAAATGATAGGCATCATAATTTTGTGGTTTCTTCAGTTTTCAAGGGAAAATGAAATCTGTGTAATAAAAATGCAGTCTTATAGGTTCTTTTTCTCTAAAAGACCTGAAACAAGGAATAGTAAACAAAGCATCAATGAGATGCCAATCAAATTAGTTTATCTTTAAAACTTATATCTTCCCTAATTTCTTTTGAAGCGTCTTCAATCACTCTGTCAACAGTCTCTCACTGTTGTCGAGCAATCAAATCGCTGCCAAATATTTGTACAGTTTTTCTTTGCACAAAAAAAGATAACGAAAATGCAAACAGTTTTTCTATGACTCCAATGTTATTTCTATCAATCTTGTTCCGAGAGACTCCTTTGTGAAGTCGTACAGATGCAATTTTTATGTATTTTTATTTTCAACTGCTTCTTTGAACGTAATTTATTCATCAACATTGCAAAACATCTCAATATCATTTTAGTTGTCTGAAATACTTAATTTCGTTTTATAAATACAACGAGCAAAATTGGTTGAATGTTGTGTTTTCTGTCTTTTTTAGCCATCGATATGTCGCCAACATTCCGTTGATGCTAATCAACTCATCAGTAGACTCGAAGAATCTTAAATTAATGTTTGAAACCCAACTACTTATTCCAAACAAAAGCATAAGATAGAGTATACTGATTGTAAAACAAAATCTTTATAACAACGATTAGAAAAATATGATATACTCAGGCAAAAAAATTATTTTTCCACAAAAATTTCCTGAGGATGTTTGCAAAATTTGTGTCATCGATTATGAAAAAAAATTATAAAAAAGGACAAATTTCCAAAACTGGGTTTTTTTAAGTTGGCCACACATACAACCATATCATATGGTAAAAGTTCAAAACTTAATATTTTTGATTCACCCTGTAGGACACTTGCATTCGCAGGCATTGCTGTAATGAAAGGCAATACGTTTTCTGCTGCTGTGTAAAGTTTTTCAAACAAAATTTTTATTAAAGATTGGTTGCATCCTTGACTTACTGATTTAGTTTCTCTATTCGTTCTCTTCACTTTGTTGTTGTTGTTGCTGTTTTGTTGGATTATGGGAGCGTGAAATTGTTTTGCTATAACAAATTCTAAAGATCAGCTCATTCACAATTTCAGAAAAAAAAGGGAATGCCACAACTAAAATGATGTTGATGTGCATGCCATGGATGTTGAAAAGTTGCTGGCTGGTGTTGGCGAAGTGCAACGGCAAGCGTTTAAAATGCCTTGCAATAGAATGGCGATGATGTCAGGCATAGAATGGTTTAGCAATTATTCATGATGTTTTCTCGCATGCGAAATACATATACAAATAGTAATAAACAGTTAAACAAGCAAACAAACAAACGAGCAGCAGCCAGTCAGTGTCTGTTTGTTGGCATGACAGTTGTATCGAAATATGTCTACAATTTAAAGGGGAGGTTTTTCAGCGTATCCTTCGGTAACTGAAGCCCTCAGCACGTGAATTAGTTTCGCAATGTATGAAGAAATGTAAGAAATGCCTGTTTAGTGCTCTCGACATATGAGAATTTCAGTTGCTTTCCTATTTATTTTTTTCTTTTTTCCATTTGCTCCCTGCAACTATTATTTTACAACATGAAGTTTGGTCTCAAAATCATCGTTGTAAGGGCTTGTTTATTTATTTTTTTTTTTTTTGATTTGAAATTCCGTTTGCAAAACACATATTCGACTCTCTAATGAGATTTGCCTGCTGCACAAATTCATTACTGCCAATAGTGTTGAGCCTACACAAAAAGCAGCAATGTAATACTTAAAAAAAAGGGCCGTTTTTGTTTAGCAAGTTTCATTTACATTCATGGAATCTTAATTAAGACTTTATTTCATACAATTTTAATGCATGGTCTCTCTACTTGTTAAAAGTGCAATAATTTCATGTGGTGGCTTTTTTGTTGTTCTTTAAACGTACTGGTTGGTCATTTTGCTTAACGTTTTTGTTGCTGTTTTTTGCTTACTTCGTTAAAAAGCACGTTTATTCAATAGAACTTATAAAATGAGCAATCAGGATTATTTTTGGCATACACTTTAATTTTCAACATTCCTCCAGCAGCAAAAGGAAAATAGCACAATCAACAAAATTGGCAGAGAAGCTGCAGTGAAAGTATTGCATTCAAAATTTTCGTCTAAAAAGCAAAATTTCTAAATGTGTATTTACATTTACTGCAAAAATTATTACAACGTGTTTCTTTTCAAAAAGCAAAAAAAAAAGTGCTTTTAAAATGAAAATTGTTTGCAATCATGAATTAGCTGTCAGAAATGTGCTTGAAGTTGGCAGTGATTGATAAAGTAAAGTGAATCAAAGGCTGAGCTGGTTGAATGGCCAAACCATCCCAGTAAAACTTAGTGTATACAGAGCCAAAATTTTCGAATAAAATCAATAAGATTTTCTTTTTTTGCAACATTTTTAGGCTGAGACTGAGTTGAGTGGGCGACTGACTGACAATCGTTAGGTTATTGGTGCGAATGCTTCCAGAAAAAGCTTGTTTGTTTTAAACAAAAAACCAAATAACAATTATAAGTTTCGATTAAGGGTTTCCTTATTAATAACACTTCTTCCTTAAAAAAGCAAAAAAGCAAAATTGTGTTGGTAAATTTTTTGTGTTAAATCTTTTCTATAACAAAAATTTTTGCGGGAAAATTTAGATAGAAAAGCGTTATATTTCCTATAACAAGTTTTTTTTATTAAAATTTGGATAAAATGTGTTGTTATAAAATATTTTTTATAATTTTTTTTTTACTTTAAAAAAAATTTTTTTTTGTAAAACCTTTTTAGTTCGCAAAATGTTTTGCTTTAAAATTTTGCTATACAAATTTTGTTTTGTTGCAAAATGCTTTTTGTACTAAAAGTGTTTCATAGAAAGTTGTTTGTACTAACATTTTCCAAAAAAAAAAATCCTTATTTAGACAGTTCTATTGACACATTTTTGATACTAAAACTATTCTCTTAAAAATTTTCTTCTTAAAAATTATTAGTTTTTAAATTTTTTCGTACTAAATTTTCTGCACTAAAATTTGTTTGCATAAAATCTTTCATATTTGGACAGTTCCATCGAAACACTTTTGGTGCAAAGCCTTTTCTCCTAAAAATTCTCTGCCTAAAAATTTTTTTAAATTAAATTTTTTTTGTACTAAAATTTTTTTTACTGGTTAGTTGCTGTTCTAAAACTGTTTTTAAAATTATCCCATAACAATTTCGGTGCCAGAATTTTTCTCTGCGTAAAATTTGCTATAGGCGTTTTTCTGTTACAAAATGATTTTTTGTTTTAAAATTATGTATTCTATAACCATTTTTTGTGAAAATATTTTTTCGTAAAAATTTTGAGTACGAAACTTTTTGTATATAAAGCTTTTCGAACCAAAAATTGTCAGTTAAAGAAAAAAAATTTATAAAAAATTCTTTGAAATAATTTTCTACAAGAAATTTGTTTGTACTAAAATTTTTAGTACAGAAATTTTTCGTAATCATTTTTCTTGTTTTGAAATTTTTGGTCATGAAATTTTTGTATGCACCATCTTGAGGCCTGAAATGTTTCTATTGAACTTTTTTTTTACACTAAAACTTTGCTTTAAAATTTATGTTTTATGGTAAAATTTTCCTATAAAATTATCTGCGGAACATTTTTGGTACCAAAATTTTTCTAAAAGAAATGCTCTGTGCTAAAATCTGATAACAATTTTTCTGCTAAATATTTTTTACGCCATATTTTTGGAACGAAACGTCACGAAAGCGTGTGAGCTGTTTGTATGTATTGGTTTACCTGTCAGCGGAAACACCAACCAATAAATATCAATTAGTTGTGAAAAGGGACACTATCAGTTGCTAGATGTCGCAAACGTAAAGTATGTCACAACACAAAACAGCAATATTGAAAAATTGACCAACAAATTGACAAAAAATACTGTATATGTCAAAAGTAAAAAAATAAAACGATATATTTGAATTTTTCTGATGTAATTCGTTCTTCTATATTATTTGCTTTCAAAAACAACACAAAATAAAACATACAGATTTCACCTTGTATTACATTCGAAGATGAAGAAAAACGCAAGGAACTTCGTTCCTAACGAAGCTTCCCCGACCGCACAATCCTTTTTTTTACTTAAATATTGCTTGTTGTTGAGTATGTTGTACTAAATGTCTTTACAGAATTTTTTTTTGCAAATTTCATTTTGCAGAAAACTTTTAGGGCTTAAGTGGCAAATTTTGTGTACTAAAATAAACACAGAAAATTTTCTATGGTAAAATGCGATAAAAATATTTTGTACTAAAATGTTTTTATAGAAATTTTTTTTATTATAATTTATTTAATTTGTTTTTATGATATATAATTGCTAATTAATTTATTAGGTTTTAGTTCGATCAAACTTTGGCCCGCTAAATCAGTTGACAGTTTTGTAGTACATTTTTAGTACTACATTTTTCTATGGCATATATGTTGTTGTACAATTCAGCCATAAACAGTTTGCCGTACGGTAGCAAAATTTTATTTATTTAACAAATGATAGGCATCATACTTTTGTGGTTTCTTCAGTTTTCAAGGGAAAATGAAATCTGTGTAATAAAAATGCAGTCTTATAGGTTCTTTTTCTCTAAAAGACCTAAAACAAGGAATAGTAAACAAAGCATCAATGAGATGCCAATCAAATTAGTTTATCTTTAAAACTTATATCTTCCCTAATTTCTTTTGAAGCGTCTTCAATCACTCTGTCAACAGTCTCTCACTGTTGTCGAGTAATCAAATCGCTGCCAAATATTTGTACCATTTTTCTTTGCACAAAAAAAGATAACGAAAATGCAAACAGTTTTTCTATGACTCCAATGTTATTTCTATCAATCTTGTTCCAAGAGACTCCTTTGTGAAGTCGTACAGATGCAATTTTTTATGTATTTTTATTTTCAACTGCTTCTTTGAACGTAATTTATTCATCAACATTGCAAAACATCTCAATATCATTTTAGTTGTCTGAAATACTTAATTTCGTTTTATAAATACAACGAGTAAAATTGGTTGAATGTTGTGTTACAATCATTTTTTAATCCTTCTACTCCTTTTTTCCTTTCTGCTGCTTTTTTTTTTGTTGGCTGGAAATCAGTTTTTCATTTCAACCAAATAAGAAATCTGTAGTTAAAAAACCAACAAAAAAAACTGCAACCAATTGACAGCAGCAAATAGAGAGCAGCAACATTTGACAAGAAACCGTAAAATACTTGAAACACATGCACACAATTCGAGAACAAAAAAACGAAATTGAGGGAGGAAAATATTTAAATACTCGTACAACAGAAGCGACCCATTTATCATTGTGGCAACAGAGCAACTCGTTTGGTGAGAAATTTAAATGAAAAAAGCGAAATTGCTTGTTGTTGCCCCGTTCTGCGCCACAATTTAAAATCACCACATTTTTTTCAAGCCATACTTTGAAAAGTATCACATCACATCACACCGACTGGAGACGTGAAACGGTTGTTTGTTGGCTGGCTGTAAGAACATTAAACGTAAATCTTCAGGCTTAAAAGTTTGCTATTTTTTTCTTTTGTCAGATTTTCTTTTTACTCAAATTAAATGCACACTGTCATCAAATGCAAATAAATCTTGTCTGTTTTCGCTGGAAGACGAAGAAGTGTAAACAAAAAATGAAAAGTGGTTGGGGTTGGGGTTGTTGAAGGCTCAATGAGAGTCAGAATAAATGCAGCAACCACTAATACAAATTCACCAAATTTAGTTGAGACGAGCTAAATACCAAGAAACTTTATACAACTATCCTTTTTTTCACACATATGTATATATTAGGTAATTTCCGTTATGACACATAAACACTAAACCTTAACAGTCCCAACCTGAATTAGCGTGTCAGAAATATTATTGCCAACAATTTTATATGAAAGTGGGCGACTTAGTTAGCAACAATATGCGTTACTTTAGGTTAGACAGTAAGCAACAATGAGTTTACGGGTTATAGTACATGGCCTCTAGCTCAAATGATCGCTGTAAGTGATATGTATTAAGGAACACAAACAAAACCAACTCCCTATCACCATAGCTGGGAGTTCAACCAGCTGTTGCGAAGCCGCCACACTTCTCTTCAGCACCACCCATTAAGACATAAGCTTATTTTCACTTTAATCCTATGAAATATTACATGCAATCATTTTTTTTCTCAAGATTCTTTTTTTAGATTGGCGTTGTGTTGTATATGAGCAGCTTATTTTGAGTTGATAGCTTGCGTGTTGTTTAGAGCATTTTTCAAAACTCTTAAAATGTTGCTGAGATATATTTTAGTACACATATTTCATATAAATGTTGGTTCTAAAACCTAATGTTTGGTTTTTTACCCCTTTTTTATATATAATTTAATTATTTTCTTGAACTGAAATATTATCAATATTATTGTCCTGAAGAAGCTATCCCAAGGAGAGCGAAATATCGACAAGAATGTTTGGATAAATAAAAAAACATATATACACTTATAATACCGAAGAACTTCAGTTCAAGAAAATAATTATATTTGTTCTAAAACGTTTCGCAGCTGAATTGAAATTTTTATGAACGCCGGGGTAAAAAACTGTGTAAACAGTATAAAGAAAATTATTGGTGCTAAATTTTTTAGTACTAAAATATTAGTGCCAAAAATGTTGGCACTACATTTTAGTACTAAAATTTTAGTCCTAAAATTTTGTACTTAATTTTTACTATTACTGTTTAGTACTAAATTATAGTACTAAATTTTTAGTACCGAATTTTTTAATACGCGATTATTTAGTACAAAACCTGTTAAACTAAAGTTCTCTGTAGAAAATTTCTGCTTGTAAAATATTTATGTACGAAAAATTTTCGTTGGTAAAATTTTTTCATTGAAAACTTTTTTTGCATTAAATAATAGAAATTTTTGGCTTTTGATTTATATAAGTTTTTTTTTACGTTTAACTGATTTAACAGTTTTTTTTATGTACCAAAATATTCAATAGTGAACATCAGAATGTTCTTAAAAATATATTTTTCTATTATTGCACTATGTGCAAGAAAACATTTTTCCAAATTAGATTTATTTTCTTAAATTGTACTCTTTTTGGGAGTGCTCATTTGCACAAATGGAATTTTTCTTTGCTTTCAACTCGGTAAATCTTTAAAGATACACACACTTTTGTTTGAGTAAAAGCTGCTTAAGAAAAAAAAAAAAAAAAAAACAAAATGTTAATCATCCAAGTGTCTGAATGATGGTGCATCAGATACGAAATCAGTCTATTTGTTCTCCTCCCGTTCACACAAACTCGATATAACATGTTTCATCTTCGTCGTTTTAAAAATTTATTATTAAACCAGGAAGTTCAAACACGTCTCATTCTGAAAGAAGAAAAAGAGACAATAAGAAAACTAAAAGCAAAAATACCATGAGTAGGAAGTGCAGCAACACCACCACTAACAATAACAATGTAAGAACATAGAAATAAAATTACCAAGGAAATGGATTTGCATAAGTTTTTAACGACAGCAACCATGCAGAAAGAAACCTTAAACCAGCCATCGAGTCAGCCAGGAATACAATGCCGAGAACCTCTTTAACAGACACAAAGCTTTAAATAAACAAAAACTAGAAAATGCAAAGAACTGCTTCACTGAAGACGAAACTGTGGAGAAAGCGAAGGAAAAAATAAAATGCAAATGAGAAAAAGTTTAACAACAAATAAACGAATGGATGACAACAAACAGTTCGTAAAGTTTTTGTTTACACTCGAGAAAAAAAGCACTCACACAAACACTTCGTTTAAATGTGTTTCTAAATAATTAAATGTTCCATTAACTAGTTTTACATTTTGAAAAAAAAAGTGTGTAATAGACTATTACTAATAGTGCGATTAAATTTGATAGAAGTTTTTGTCTCTTTTTAATCCAATAAATGCAAAATACCAACAGGACATGCACTTCATCAAAATTGTTTAATTTAAACTGAATTAAAAGTCTACTTTAATTTTCTCAGTTTTCTTAAACCTCCTGAACCGTTTAATGTGAGCTAAAAGTGTATTTCCCAGATGCACAGCAGAATTAGCAGATACAGAATGAGCAAAAAGCATAACGAATGCCTTTTCAAACATTTCATGATGCCCAAAGATCATACAGAACGTGAAAATAAGTGTTTTCCGGTTGTCATCAGCTCCACTTTTTCCTGCAATTTATGGAGTTTTATTTTGTTCCGTTGTTGGTGGCATTTGAACACACAAATCAATAACAACTAAAAGTATACGTTTTTTAGCAACAATATTTCGAACTAGCTAGCACCTCTTAAGTTGTGAGGTTTAAAAAGAAAATGCATGAGCCAAAAAATATGGGTGGCAGGATGAGGGCCAGTGACAGCTCATCGGGGTCAAGGCTCAAGAGAAAGGTGTAAAATTTAACAACTGCTGCATATTCACTTCGGCGCTCCTTAAGCAATTTGTGTTGTTAGAAATTTTTTTGATTAACTAAATTATAACAAATTTCAAGCAAATCAAATCACATTTGAAATATTTTGATTACCTTCAATCCTTCTATGTAATATTTTCTTGGTGCTGAATTTTTTCTACAGCAAATTTTCTGCACTAAGTTTTAACTTTTTGTTGTTATGTTTTACGTTTAAATTTAAGCTGCACTTTTGGCAGAATCTTTTCAAAATAAAAATAAATCCAAAGTGCTGATAAAAATATAAATTTGTGTTCATATGAAAACAAATGAATACATATGTATGAGCTCTTGGTATGGATGAGTGCAACGTGCAGACAGACTAGTGCTGATGAATTCGCACACTTTTCCTTATTCGAAAAAACATTCCTTAATAATTTTATCGTGTCTAAAATCTATTTTACTTCCTCAAAATTGAGAAAAATTTATTTTTGTGATAAAATTAGAGTGATCAACATTCTCACAGAAGACAAGAAAAGTAAAGTTGAAAATTGACATGGCTGTTTCATGTCTTTAACGATACTCCAACAATACAAGGTATCGTAAAGCCCCAAACCGGTATTGCACACTCCATTTCATTCACACAATGACATTCGAATTCGCCAGATGCACTGGCGAGTGGTCTATGCCCCATTTAGGCTGGGCACGAATGACATATGTTCCATTGTGGATGTGCTGAAAAAAGCCATTGTAGGGCGAGGGCCAAAATATTGAAAAGAATATCAAAAGAATTTTCAATCAGCTGAAGGCCGCAGTCAAGGCGAAAAGTGGCCACATCAAGCCAGAATAAATAAAATCTAATATTTTGAATATTTTTACAAATTTTCGAATTTAAATGAATAACAAATAATTTGAGTTCAAAAAAATAACCCTTTAACGCCAAATTCCTTTTTTCTTTTTGAAAACCACGCAAAACATCGAGCGTAGTTTCGGCTGTGTGGCACGTAGCACCGTCCTGTTGAAACCAAGTGTCCTCCTCTTCAAATTCTGTGAACAAAAACTCGATGGCCCGATAACGATTGCCATTGACTGTAACCTTGCTCATTTTCGAAGAAAAATGGCCCAATTATACCTCTGAACCAAAATCCGCACCAAACAGTGACTCGTTTTGGTTGCGTCGGCTTTTCAATGTATGCGTGCGCGGTTTCTGTGCCCCAAATGCGACAATTTGGCTTGTTTACATACCCGCCAAGATCAAAATGAGCTTCATCAGAAAAGATTATTTTTCGGCATCTTCTGTAAGTCGATCGCAGGCCCACTTAGCGAAGCGTATACACAACCATATTCGTTCAGCGGAAGGATAAAACTAATTATCCGTCAAATCAGACATGAGCTAAGTGTTACCATTCACGAAATAAGCACTAGTTGAAAACAAAAAACATTAGATGGCGGACCCTGTATGATCTTTTAAATTAGGAACACTTCAATCGCCTGAACCTGTATACGAGGGTTGCCTTTTTTGTTTCGTGACTTGGCTACCGTAGTGCTGCAATCTGACAACTGACAGCAATATCGTAAACTTAAAATATTCACCTCGACCCAAAAGTGGAATTAAATCGTGAACATTTTCATGCAACAATTTTTTTCAATTTCCGAAGTGGATTAACCCAGCAATAGTGTACGGATGAAATTAGTTGAACTTTTCGCAATGAAGCTCCATCATGGACTAGTCATTGTTGATGGCATGGTGCAATCGCACCCTCTCTCGCTTACGAGGGTGCGATTGTTTCATTGAGCAATTTTTGTCTTGTTGCGAGAATTAATACGCAAATTTGTTTTTGCAAAAAACCAACAGTTGCATCTTTGTAAGCGAAGAAGGATGCACTTTGTAGCTTGATAAAATAAATTTGATTTTAGGGGAATATATGGTATCCATTGTTATCATCCAGGTATATGCTCCAGTGAGGCAGTTTTGTGAAATGTATTTTTGCTGGGATACAATGTGAAAAACACGTCGTCTGTACCCATTGCTTGATGTGAGTACTTTTTAAGCAACACTTTCTGAGTAGTTGATTGAAAGTATCGTTGCTAGACGTGGTTGTGTGTATCGACTGCGTACTCTTATTTGCTCGTACGTACCGTTTTAACGCTTAGTACTAGCACTTGGTACCCGTTACCCACTACTTCATCTTCAATACTGTGCCAGAGCATGAACACAAATGTAAGTTACTTTTATATACATATGTATTTGTTCATGTATTAAGACGGCTTGAACTGAAAGTCTGTAAAACCAAGGAAGTAACTGTATATGCAACCAAGAAGCTGAAATGTGAAAATTGGAAGTGGAACTCTCAGTAAAACAATCACGCACTTTTAACAATAAACATGATGCAAGTTTGTTAAAGAATTCATTGGATTGTATCATGGCTTCCATTGTATTCCTTAGAATATGATTGTGTTTGTTTCCCTGTACGTTGTACGTACTGCATGCATGTAGTACGAGTTTGTATGCATTGCAGCTTCGTTCATTGCTACTTACTTGTTGTATATTCATATATTTTGATTTGAAAACTTGTGTTTTGTTTTTCAGTTTTATTAAATTTTATTTTCCACAAATAGTACGTTTAACCAACTAAATGATTTCTCTGGGAAATTAAATGCAATAAATAACGAAATTTTAACAATAAAACAGAAATTCAACTGACAAAGTTCTAGGATATAAAAAGGAAGAAGAAAAAAAAAGAGGAAAGAAATGATATTGTTATCTGTCTAATTTGACTTAATTTATTGAGAAATTAACAAAAGAAGATAAGATATTGTATGTTTACAATTTGATAACATGAATAAATTAGGAATTTAATTTGAACTCAGTTTATTTATTTAATTTTTCCACACTTAAAGAAAAAATATGGTTAAAGTAAACATATTAATGAAGTATATGGTTACAGCCTAACAATACTAATTGTTATTTTATCTATAATTTTTGACCTTTATTGTTAAAATTAATAAAGCTATTTTTTAAAGCTTTAGGTCTTTTATTTATTAATTAATTTTTTTTTAATATTAATTTTTCGATATTTCGCTAACAATTTGTTAGCATCGTCAGGAATCTTTAATTGTTTTTATTTTCTATTATTTTGTATAAAAATTTTTTTAAACAACAAAATTCTTTATACAAAATAATAGAAAATAAAAACAATTAAAGATTCCTGACGATGCTAACAAATTGTTAGCGAAATATCGAAAAATTAATAAAGAAAAATAAAAGACCTACACCGGTATTCATAAAAAATAAAACGTTGCTGAAGTACATTTTAGAACAAATTTTATATGAAAAATTTGTTCTAAAATGTGTTTCAACAATGTTTTATTTTTTATGAATACCGGTGCTAAAGTTTTAAAAAATAGTTTTATTAATATTAATTATTAAATAAATTATGAAGGAGAACGTTATTATTGTTAAAAAAAAAATAAAGTCCTTTAGTAAGTTTCAATTTTAAATTGGGTTCGCTTTTGTGATCATTTAATTGTGTAAATGTAAAGGAGAATGATCATTTAAATATGTAAATCTAACAGTCAAGTTCAAGCATATTATTATTTTTATTAAGAAGTGAACCTTCAAGCATCAGGTTATTGTGGCCACAAACAATGTCACTGTTATATTCCAACATAATCTTTTCATGACCCTCCACACTACTGTCGTTCCGTAGCTTTTTCTTAATTTGAGGCTTCCAATAACCATTTTACTGTCAAAGCCAATCAAAATTATGCCTTATTCAAACATATTCTTTTTAACAAAAGTATTTAGAGTAACTATGATGCAGTCAAACTCAATTATTTTAAAATGATTAAGAATAGAAATAATCCTTAATAAAAGTCATATTTTCAATAAAAGCCAAAGTGTCCTAAAAGACGTGTTCATATTAAAACGTATATGAATTCTTCCATAATATAATCCTTAAATTATCAACAAAGCTCCTCTAAATTGTCCAAGTGATATTTCCAAAGAAATGGCTCAATATTGAAAACATGGCATTCTCGAAACTTGTTTTTTAAGTCTTAGAGTGTTATCGCTTCCGATGTTTTTTTTTCCAATTATATTTGGTTTTCATAAAAACGTGATGGGTCGTGAACATTTTTTTAGTTTTTCGTGTGTGAATTTGAGTGATTAAAAAAAGGTTCGTGAGTGCAAATGCGTGATTGAACAAATGTTGCTCGTGAGCGTGCGTGACGTGAGGCCCAAAAAGAATTTCGTGCTTGAAAGTGTGTGAGAAAAATTTTTCTAACGATAAGCTTGCGTGACGTGGGCCAAACAACACTCACGCTTACAATTTTAGTTGATAGAAGGATTGTGTACGTTAAATAAATTTATTAATAAATGCACTTTTTAATACTCCAACAAAACAGAATTGTTGTTTGAGAACCACTTTCGACGAAAAATTGACTCTATAGCTTATAATCTGCCCCAAAGAAAGATATATATCTAGGTGGGCGTCTATAGTAACATGACATTGGACTTTAGGAGGACATGCAGGCTGGCTTGTGATGACTGCCAATGAACATTGTCATAGTTGCAATGATTAGGAGAAAAACGGAAACGGTCTTCCGCCTGCCATGCGAATGGCTAACACGCGGAATACTTTTCTGTTCAACTATATATTGTATTATATTATGACTAGGTTGGTCTAGGATGGCCCTTTGCACTGCGACCATAGATGATCTGATGCTGATTGTGCAATGGGCAACTATATAACTTCCGGCTATGGTGATCTATCTCAACGACGCTCAACTAATGGTGTAGCCTTGTCAAAACTATAGTCCATAAGCCTCTACTTGACTTTTTGTAGTGAATTTGTCACGACAACCAACCAACCAAACAATATCTTCAACCGACGAGATCCAATTCCAGATGAATTGTTGTGATAGTAAACAAAATTGTCGAATCCGAGACGATATCAATCCACGTGAGACTGAAGAGTCTTTAATGAGCAACGTTAATGGCTCCTAAATCTTTGTGAACGAAGTTGGACAGGTCATCACTTCTTCTTTGAGGACAAAATGGATGATCTGGACACCACCAATAACATGTGGTTTCAAAAGGATCACGCCCCCTGCTAAGAAGGCGTGGTCGGCGTGTTCAAAAATATATATAAATTGGCGAGAAGAAACAAAATTTAAGTTTGATCGTTCATTTGGCTCCTCCAAGGGGCATCCTGAGGCCGATCGGTATTAAAAGCCCGTCTTTGGGCTCCTTGAAAATTGAATTTCCCCCAGTCTTAGGAACTTGCTTCAGGGTGCCCGTAGAGAACTGAAATGTGTGACAAACCTGCAATGATTTTTTTCTCGGCAATAGTTGTTTTCCAACACACCGGCCGCCTGGGATTAGGGCCAAGCCATACAAAAAAAAAAAAAAAAAAAATTGAAAATCGGACGCTTTGAAAATTATTTTTTCTTCTGGAACTTTTCTTCTTCCTGACAAAAGCTATCAAAAAATCAATAACACAATATCGACAAATTTTTGTTCGTACAAATAGACTCGGCCTAATAAGATTTAGTAGTAGTATTTCTACACGCTGATTTAGTTTTGAACTGAATCGAAGCAATTCCGATGCTGATGATCGTTGTAGCGGATGTGAAACAGCAATATTATGTGCTCCACTGTTGCTAATAAGCCTTCAACTTTACTTTTTTGTCTTTTGCAAAAATGTTGACCACTACAATTTTACCACAAAAAAAAAAAAAATAAAAATAAAAAAATTAAATAAATAAATAAAAAAATCTGAGGAACAAACAATTGTAAATCATAAAGTTTCACCATTACGTAAAAATGAATGTGCAATGTCAAAGCGCCTCGATGGATGAATTGGCCGAGAGTCCTACTGAGAGTCCCCGAGGTCGCAGGTTCGATTCCTGCCGAAGGCTTTGAGTGTTTCTGCAGACAAGCCAAAAAAAAGTTTCGCAGTTTTGTGTTTGTTAAAAAAAAAAAAAAAATTCATAAATGAACAAAAAGCACAAGTGAACGAAAAGAACGATCTTGTTCTTTTTAAAAAAAAAGTAGTAACAAAGTAGTGCTAAATTTAATTTCTGTTCGAAACTTCCTGCGCAATTAAACGAGTTCATAACATAATTACTTCATATATTCATTTCAATACCTTGGCCGCTAAATTATCCAAAACTGGAAACTCACAGCCAGCTAATGAATCCTTGTTTACTGTTTTAAATGAAAAGTTTTGGTAGCTCCGCATCTGCGTTGCATTCCAATTGAAAACTTTTCCTCTACCAGCATCACAAAAATGAATCTAATTTTAATGCTGTGTCAATTTGTTAAAAACATGTGTAGATTTAAAGCAACATTTTAGTTTACAATGTTCCTTCCTTTGTATTCAATTCAGTCATCTGTTTTATATACTTTATACTTGCATGTATGTACATATGTATGTCGGCATTCTGTACGTTGTGATTGTTGATTATGGATTTTGTGCATGTTTTTGTTGCTGCCGATTTTTGTAATTTACAAAAACTGAACTTCAGTGCTGCCTTCCATTCAAATCCATAGAATTCTTAACCACAGAAAACAATGTTATATCAATTGTTGATGCATGTTTTTGTTCTTTTTTTTTTCTCTTTTTAATTTGCTTGAATGTTTGAATACATTTGTGTTGGAGGTTTATTATGAGCACGAGGCTGGCGAGATAAATTTTATGACACTTCACAGAGCCTGTATGTGTGTGTGTGTGTCGTTATAAATCTGCTTTAAAGAATCTTATCACTAGCGTGATAAGATTTTCAACTGATTTGCCTCACAATCCTGGCAGTAATAAAAATGAAACGAGTGTATCTGTATAGATGCAATAGTTGCCCAGTAATTACAGGGAGGGGGGAGGGAGGGGGGAAAGATTTTCAGAGAAAAAGTGTATCGCTCACATGAAATGTATGTCACTCAGTGTGCGGTTATTGCAACTCAACGAACGTGTTGCAATGTTGTTGTGCAAATTGGAATTGCTTTCATTTCTCGCCAAAGAAATTTTGCAGCATTGTTTGGTTTAAAGCTTTTCATTCATTCTGAAAAGTTTGTGTTGAAAGCCTATAGTGTTAGTGTTTAGTGTTTTACTAACCCAAACACGCGCACACGCAGACACTAACATACATAAATACAATTCACACCTACCTACATACATAAATGCAATGTTAAACTGTCACATGTATAAAAGATTGTTGCAAAGTTTTCTTTTGCTCTTCCTGTAAAAGTGCGTATCTACGAGTCCGTTTATGTGAATTAGTGTGGTAAATTTAGCACGTTTGAATGGTGTGTGTGTGTATGGGTGTGTTTGTGTGTGTGTGTGTGTGAATGTTTGCTGGCTCTACAGTAACAACAACAACAACAATTATAGTGAAAACAAAAAATGGACAGGCAGTAAAAAAAAAAAACAGAAAAATAGAAAAGGATATTTCTGCTCTGATAACTTTTTGCATTTGTTGTCATTCACTACACAATGACACAAACAACCGCACACACACACACACTCACTCTCGCATACATACACACGCATTGCATTGGTTTCAAATAACTTTGGTTCTTCTTCTTTTTTTTTTGTGACAGAATTTTTACCGGATGACATGGTCGTCTGGTTGGAAAATCTCTTGTCAATGTACACAAAAAATTACAAAAAAAAAAACAACAATAAACTACAACATTCATAAAAAATAGAATATGAAATTGTATTGTTTTCCTCTGGCTTATCTTTTCCTGTTCTGTTGTGTGTGTGTGTGTGTGTGTGTGTGCGTGTGAGTTAATCCCAATTGGAATTGTAACAAAATGCTTACTTGCTTGGCTGAACTCAATCTTATCGTGTGCACTGTCTCGCAATTTTTAATCTTTAAAGCTTTTGTGCTTCATTACTGAAGTAAAATTTAATTTTCTTTAATATGCATAAGAAATCATATCGTTCTGGCTGTACAGAAAATTGTGGATGACTTAAGGTAGGGTCAGATAAACAAATATTAGTCGTCAAATAACAGGACCACTACTCTCTTTTTGTCTACCAGGCGCATGTATACAAACAAGTAAGAGCTTACAAAAAATGGATACATTTGGACACATCAAGAAATACCAACCAAAAGAAACATCTTTGAAGAAACATAAAAACCTTAAATATCACAAAAGTATATTTTAATGTGTTGTTTGTTCAGCGAGCAAAAACAAAATTTACAGCGTACAATTATTTGGTCTTGCATAGTTTATGCAAGAGCAAACACAAGTTTTCCTTAAATGTTATTTGTACTCATTGACCAAATAAAACGATCAGATATGCTGTTGTGAAATTTAATGCTTTTTTAATTTTTTTTTTTAATTTTTTCTCCTTTTTTAGGGTTTTGTATTCATAGAGTAAAAACGGAACCCTATTACTGCGACTTCTACACCAGCTCGTCCGTCCACATTCTGCCAACGGTAAAAAGTAGCGAGCTGACATTTTCACTGTAACATAATGGCTTCTTCATTTCGTGGTTTCAAAAGTATAGGGCAGGATTTCGAATTCTGTCAAACTAAGTTGGTGAATCAATTTTTTTCTTCTCAGTTGAAAGTCTGACGTTGAAGAAAATGGATCGCTTAACTATCACACAAGGCATAAAAATGATCAAAACTTTCTACAAAAATGGTGCTTCGTCATTTAAGAGGAGATTATGGTTTACATAATCGTCCAACTACGCAAGTAATTGGCAAAATTGTGAAGAAATTTTGAAGAGACTGGTGCGGTTACAAATATTGTAACCAGGCCTGTGCATCATCGTTTCGCTCGTTCCGCTAAAAATGTAACTGCTGAAAAGTGAAAGTGTTGCCGAAGACCCGAATGTGTCGATTCCTCATCGTTCTCAGGAATAAGGGCTGTCTTGCGGCACATTATAGAGTATTTTGCATTTAGATGTACACCTACATCCATATAAAGTTCAGCTGACCATTCACAACGTCGTAGAATGGGTACTTGAACAACCGGCAGTGGACGTCGATTTTTCGAACAAAATTTTCTTCATCGCTGAAGAAAATTTTGTTCGATGAAGAAAATTCACTCGGTGGGTTTGTTAATAAACAAAATTGTCGTATTTGGGCTGCTGACAATCCTCATATAATTGAAGAAAGGCCAGTACATCCAAAGAAAAGTTACTGTTTGAACCGAAGTTGTGATTGGACCTTACTTCTTCGAAAACGACGATAAAACGACGACAGTCACCGTCAATTCGGAGTGTTATGCTCATATGATAACCGCATTTTTTTTTTTGCCTGCTATTGAAGAATACGTCTTGGAAAATATGTTGTTTCAACAGGGCGTTGCCACATGCCACACAACTCGAGCGAGTATGACTTTATTGAAAGAGACATTTCCTGGCCGTGTAGTTTCTCATCATGGCGATATCTACTGGCGACCAATATCGTGCGATTTGACACCATTAGACTTTCTCTGTGGGTCTACGCGAAAGACCGTGTTTATGCAGATAAACCTTTAACTCTTGAGCACTTAAAAACCATAATTCGTCAAGTTATGGCTGAGATAGCGCCCAATATGTGTTAAAAAGTGTTCGAAAATTACCTCAAAAGACTCAATGCTTGCAACACTTCGCGTGGTGGCAATTTAAATGATGTAGTGTTTGTTTGACACATAATGTCCCCATTCAAACTTTATAATAAAAAAGAAATCAGGAAAAATAAAATATTTTATATATGTTTTATTTACGTTTATTTTTTAAACCGCAAAATGGATAACCCGTGAATTTTGCAATGATACTTTTAAAAAGTGTTTTTTTTTTTTATCTGACGCCTTTTTCAAAAACGTACTTCTTTTAAAAGGTATTTTTAAAACTTACTTTATTTTGGAATGTTTTTTAAATACTTTTTTTTTTGAAAATTCCTTTTTATATGTGCTTTAGACAGGGTATGACTGAAAAGGGTACTCTTAATAAGGCCTTTCTTGTAAAAGGTACTTTGTTATAGGGCACTTTTCTCAAAAAGTGTCTTTTCGAAAAAAGCACTTTATTTTATATTTAGGTGCATTTTTAAGTCCTTTTTTATTGTAGCTACCTTTTTTATAATGTAGGTTTTTTAAAGAAAGTTTTCTTAAAATGTTCTCTAAATGTCGTTTTTAGAGGTGCTATTTTTAAGAGATTCTATTTTTAAATAATTTTTGTGATCTTCTACTTATTTAAAAGGTGCTGTCTTGCAACGTAATTACATATTAGAGATGACATGTACTTAATTGTAAAATTTATTTTTTATGGGGTAGTCTGTTCGAAAAAGTATTGTTATTAACCGCTTTTTTTTAAATCTATAAAACAGAAGCTTTGGAAAGTTTCTCACTCGACTTGCCCATTGATTGCTTTTGTAAGTTTTGTTAATTTTGCTTTTACCGTAAACAATTTCTACTGGGTTGCTGCATATTGAATATTGCAACAGTAGTTTATTTTTATTTTATTCAGTTTTGTGGTATAAAATCTTTTCTGTTGTGCTCAGTACTTTATTTTATATTTTTCTGTTAATAATCTAACCAGAAGTCTTTAAATCTGTTCTTTTTGTTTTTTCATTCATTTGTAATTTATAAATAAACAAATTTGAGCACGAGGCGCCGCCGAAGTTAAAAGGACATTGATGTGCAAAAAGTATCCGCTTAAAGACTGCTGAGTATATTGAAAGTTGATTTTTTTTCAAGAGGTACTTGCAAATAGTTATTTGTTGCAAATTGAGTTTCCTAAAAGATATTTGCAAAGTTTAAATTTTTAGTACTTATTTAAGTAAGATAGTTTTAATATTGATTTTGTTTATATGTCATGGACTTGTTTTTCCTTTCTATGAAGTTAATATATTTATATCCCTCGTATTTTGTGTGTAAATTAAAGTTTTTAATACATTTCAAAGTGATAGAAAAAGAAAAAAATCCCTGCTCTTGGCTTTTGATAACCTCATTTATTTATAAAGTATTCGTAGCTCACAAGTGTTACATTTATTGTTAGTTTAAGTACCAAAGTTAAGCATGGACATGCACATGCATGCACTGCTCAAGACTGTGCGGCAATATGCCGATGATGCTTAGTTTTGAAAAATCTGCTTTTCTCAAAATTGTATAAAAATGCAAAAATCTGTTTTGTGTAGTTAAAGTAGAAAAAGAAAAAATATATTCTTTATGCTTTACACTACCCCACAAACACATGCGAGTTGCGCTTCAACAATAAAAAAAATTCTTGCAGCATACAAACGGCAAATGGCTATGAATTACAAAATTTATTTATGCTAACGAACGAACTGGTTCGATATCAATGACCTGGCTGCTCAACTCCTCACGTAAATGCTTGCGGGGTTGTGGCGATACTTGTGCTGGTGTTTGCGTCGATGTTTGTGTACACAAATGTACAAAATCAAAAAATAATTTGATTCAAGCGGGGGTTTTTTCTTCTGTTTTAGTTTAATATTTCAGTCCTTTTTTTGATTTCTTACTTCTTTCGTTCCTTTTGGAAATCACAGCTTCAATATCCATGTGCATTTCATGTTTTCTGTTCTTTTCTTATTTTGTGCTTTTTTCCATACACACATATCAAAATGACTTTATGTATTCAATATTTTATGCTCAATGGGAGTGGTGAATTCCCACCGTGCTCCACTGCTACAACAATGTGCAGCAAGGTATGCCATGTTTCCCTTGGGAGTCTTCTCCAACCAGCACTTGCCTGCCCTGTGCTGTTGTTGCTGCTGACAAAGAAAAAAAAATGCTTTTACTACTATTTATGGATGTTTAGAAAAGCAACGTGAAGTTGCACTATTTTATTAAAAAAAAAAAAAAGAATAATAGGAAAAAATTGCGAATATTCTCAAGTGTATAAAAAATGTGCAGCAGTTTGGTATGTTGTATTTTTAACTTCCTACATATTTCTCTCAAAGGAAACACATGGTGTTTTATATTATTACTGCTTGTGGAATACTTTACTTTTTTATGCATGTATTTTCTCGTCCTGTTAGCCTTTTTGCCCTTTTTCGACTGTTATGTGAGCATAACTTGTTACTTTTTAGCAACAAAACATACAAAAACTAAATATTTTTTTATGCATTTGTGTTGTTCGTAAATTAAATTGCCAGAAAAAAAATTATTGCCTGCCATTTTTTGTAGATACAATTTTTGGCATAACTTAACCACAGTGGTTAAATGAAAATCCCACAGGTTTTTTTCTTCCCTTTTATCAAACTAATATTTTATGTGGTCAAAGTAAAATAAGGGCAACTTTGTTATTTTAAAAATAGAAAAAGCGAAAACAATACAAGGTGCAAAGTATTTTTAAAAAGATGAATTCAATCGAAAGAAGTGGCAATTATGATATAATATTATTTTACAGACAACAACAACTCTTTAAAATTTAAGAACAAAATTAGCATCATGCACACTTTTCCATCCCTGAGCTTGCTTTATTCTTTTTGGTTTTTTATTAGTACCCTGCCAGCAAATTGGTAGTCGAATACAAATAAAATCGACTTATAGTTCATGGACCATGTAGTCCAAAAATACAATAAGTCAGAGTAAGCCAAAAACTAGTCCAAATAACCACTCCGCACATTATTACCACAGGCTTAGTCTTGAAATTGCTTTATGCGAATACTCTTTGGATTACCCCATGGTAATCATGTGTTGCGAGTATTGCCCAATAATTTGTTTTATTCATCATGGTCCATATTTACATTACATAGCACCATGTTTTAACTACTCTTTTTTACTTAAACCAGAGATCATTGAAGTATATGATACTTCAATAATCTCTGAAGGGTATAATCAGTAAAGCCTTGGTATATAAAACTTCCATATTTCAACACTTTACCTCTAAAAGAATGTAATATGTAATGATTACACAAGGGAACAAGGTATTTGTTGTTTATAAACTGAATGTTGTTTTAAAGATAATTTGGCTCGACTTTTTGAGATATACCGTTATGTCTACAATTATGAAAATCACGATTTTTTGTCAATTTAGTTATCTCAGTAAATCGTTGAGAAAATCAAAAGTTGTGCACCGATTTCAATGGAATAAAGCTCATTTGATTCAAAATATATTAAGCTAAATGCTTTAAGGCCAACATTGTGACTTAAGTTGCATTATTTTTTTTTATGAATTTTTAAATAAGATTTTTTTTTTATATAAAATTGTTTTTTTTTCCAAAACTACAACGATATCTCTGAAACTAGTCGTTAAAATTAAAAACAATGTAGGCACGGATTAAAGATAATTTTGTTGACGAATTTCAATTTTTTTTTTTTTAACTGAATATGGTGAACCGTTTTCAAGTTATTTAAATATTTGTACTGGAAGCGCCATAATTGTAGACATAACGGTATATCTCAAAATGTCGAGCTGATGGAGAAAAATGAAGTTTAGATTTAAAATCAGCGACCTCAAATTAGTAAAAAATTGCTATAGAATTCCAAACAACACTCAAAAAGTTCAATATTGTTCCCTTGTGTTATTAGTGCGTATTGTGCGCTCTAAAATACATATATTTAAAAATGTTCCCCTGAGAAAAAAAACTAGTATTTCCTTTTCCTCAAAATGAAAAACAAACTAAACTCATGATAAACATTTTAATTACCAGTTTTTGCTTGATTTATAATCAAATTGCAGCAAACGAGGGATATTTAATTGCACCAAAGTTTACTTAATTAGACACTATATATTAATTGATTTGTGGAAAATGAAAATTACCCCAAAAATTCAAATGTTTGCGGTAATTTTGGTAATTGTTTAATTTTATACATTTTATCTCTAACAGTGGCCAAATAGAATAACAAAAAATTAACAAAAACTATAGAGATTTGCCAAAATATGGTTTGTTTTAAATTTAAATACGTTGCCGTTTTAGATGATTACGACCCACCCACAAAGATTTTGCTAAACGAGCAAAACAACCTAATAGCTGGTGGCTCAAGCAAAATTAGAGAAATTAAATGTGAAAGGCTCAAAATTCGAAAGCAAGTGCATTCGAGCTACTTTTAACTGAATGCAGTGAAGGATTTTTTTTGCTAACGCTGTTCAAACGCATCTTCTCTGTACACTTTTTTGTTAGGTTAGGTTGGATAGACAACTCAACTCAACAAGTGAGATGAAAAGATGCTCAGAACACGTGGGTCCATCACAAAACGATCCCTGAAAAAAGGTGGTGGTAGAAAAGAGAGAGAGAGAGAGAGAGAGAACAGAAGAGAAGAAAAGAAAAGAGAAGAGAAGAGAAGAGAAGAGAAGAGAAATTAACTGAAAATGTTAAAAAAAGCTTAGAATGATGCTAGTCAAATGGATTGAGTTGGTGGGATGTAAAGAGGAGGAAGCGGAGAATAGCACTGACTCGTGCACTACATTGGATCCAGCCAGTCTCTGCTGCTAACAAAGAAAATATATGAGCCCAAATATTTGTCGTTAAATTTCTAAAAGGCAGCAAAAGCTTTTTCTATACAAGCATCTTCCACTGACATGTCCTGAGGAGTTGCGGCGTGTCCTGAGGGACTTGCTGAAGCCTTGTACAGAAGGGCAATTCCGTAGTGCGCCATCCTCGATTGTAGAACCATCCTTGGAGCCTAAAACGTACTGGCTGTGGTTGCTACCATAATTCGCATGATAGGGAACTTTGGTGACAATTGGTGATATATCCTTCAGGCCTATGGGCCTGAATTGCTTTTGCCTTGCAACAGACGCTGCTTTGTTGGGAACTGGAACGGCGGGATCATCAGAACTGGTTAAAGAGCTGGCGTTCGTAGGGATTTTGGGTTAACAGCCGCAGTCGTGATTCCCAATGCCGTCCAGGGAACTGTACTGCAATAGAGTTTAGATAGCTCCAACTCTTCAGTAAGCGATTATGTTATGGATCCAGAAGAGTGGCATATAAAATGCCACCTAAGCAGTAACACCGGCTGGTCGGCGGTGATGATCATGTGATTTGGACCACCGTCGTGTTGGGGCTTTCGCAATGGCCTATTTAAGGGTCAAGTTGTCAATGTCTCATTGCCTCGTTCAAGAATATCCGGAATTCCTGGACAAAACTAGACGTCGAGGATTGTATAGCGCCTTGACTGTCTGATACAATCGAGACTGTCTGATACAATCTATAGGTTACATACTGTAAAATATAAGCCACCTGACTGCTCCTTTTATGACAGATATCTCTGCTTGTAAAACACTACATTCACCTTTAGTTAGAGGATTAAAATCAACTGACACTCCAAATCCATTAACTTTTAAAAAGTTTGAAAAGAAAAACTGACGCAATATCAAATGCAGACCTGTTGCTAAGTTTTAACTATTGAAGCTCTTTAGGGATTCCTTTAATTGCAAATTCATTATTCTGGTAGGGTTTTCTCAAGTTGCTGGATCCTTAACATTGGCGAAACTCTGTGTTAATTGTGCATTAGAGTTACGAAAAATCTGATATTTTTCTCCCTGCGTAATATAAAATGTGGTATTTCATACAAAGAGGTATCCAACAGTCTTTCAAAGCAACAGAACACACCTCGTTTCATGTATTTAATTATAGAATAAAAAACATTCAGAGCAATCTAGAGTCCAGCTTACGTGCATTTTTGTGAATCTTTACAAAGTCGAAAGGCTTCCAAAGAGAGACAGACGTCTTTAATCAGTACCATTTTGAATTGAACTCTAACTTTCCAGTTTTTTCTATCAGTTTCCAACCGTTTTAATGAATTAATTGAAAAAAGAAATAATCTATCGGTTCATTAGTTTTTTTTCATTTTTCATAACAGTTTTTGCAAACAATTAATAAATATCATTTTGTAAAATGTTTTAAAATTATTCTTTAAAGGTGTGCAAACTTATTGATTTGTTAGAAGTGGCAAGAGGTTTTAATACCTCTTATGAGCTGTCAATAAACTTCAACTTGTTTAATGCACATAATTTATTTTCAATTTTCCTCACGACTGATTCTGGCTGTCATTCAAAGCACTTGTCGCTGAAACAAGTGTTCAAGTTGTCGCCTGTCTCTCTCCTTCTCTCTCTCTCTCTCTCTCTCTCTTCTACACTCTTCTATTCGCGCTGCACTATTAAATTAGAGTTAAAACTTTTTGCGGCTTAAAAGGCTTTTCATATTGCATTCTCACTTAATCTTTGGCTTTATCCATTTCGTTTTCTTTTTGCCACTTTCATAAATAAATTTTTCTTGCATCAGTACACCGATAATCGTGTTACATGGTTGCTTTTAGCTGCATAATAAAATTTAAAGCAAAAGCAGAACTTTTTTTTTCATTTGTATTAAATGGTTCGTTCGCTAACAGAACAAAAGAGAATATTTAATATTTGCTACAAATATTTTTTTTCGATTACGTTCTCAATGGCGGCGATAAGCAGGTTGCTGCAAGCTCAGCAAAATGACTGTATTGGTGGTTGGCGGGGTATTATTTTGTGCCACTGTGCCTGTCTCGGCATTCTAATTTATAATATAAACTAATATATGTTTTTTATTTTGTAAAACATCAATTTAGTAAAGTGCCGTTAAATGTGTGTGAGTGGCATGAGTGCATGCATGATATTGCCAAGACTGTTTCCGCATCCGTTTACACAAAAAAATAAAACATAAAATGAATACATACTTAAAACTGAACTGGCACATCTACCTAAACCATGTTTGTATACAGGCATATTTATACGTACATACATATGTATGTATGTATTTTGAAAATGCCAACTATTTACATATTCCCTTAAACGATGAACAGAGGCTTGAATGTGCATGCACACTTCTGCATAATAACTGTAATAAATAAAGTATCAATATGGATGGCTTCTGTGCAAAGTTTTCTATGTCAACCATAATAATAATAATAATGATAATAAGACGAGCAAAGAAATTATATTAAGTTAGAAATGTGTGTCTTCCTGCCAGTCAGCTTGTCTAACAGCAGCTCTTGACATGCAAAAATACAATGCGGGCAAACTGAAAATGGGTTGGAATATTTTTTTTTGTGTGATTTAACTATTGAAAGACTTACCATTGGAAAGCGAAGTTCTTTAAAAAAAAGTATATTACATAAAGTTATAGCTTAAAAAAAGTCCCTTCTTCAAAATAAGGTTCCATTTACAAAAAGTAGCTTTCAAAAAAACTAGATATCTATTTACAAAAAAATGTCTATTTTAATAAAAGTTCTTTAGTTGAAAATATTAACATTTAAAAAAATATTTCCACAGAGTGTATGTTTTTTTAAACAAAAAAAAAAAAGGTAACCTGTTTATTAAAACTGCATTTTAAAAAAAAGTACCTTTAGAAAAAGTACCATTTTTAAAAAAGTACGTTTATAGAGAAAAGTACTTCAATGAAAAAATTTTTATTTAACGTTCTCATTTAGGAAAGGCACATTAAAGTAAAAGTCAATTTGAGTACCTTTAAACAAATTCTCGTTTAAAAAAAAGTACCAGATTAAAAAAAGCATCGATATTTATTTATAATAATTCATTCTTAGGGCTCCGTACTCATAGAGTAAAAACGGAACAACTCTTAATGATATTTCTACGTCCATCTGCCACACAGGCTCCATGCTCCCAAACGGTAAGAGCTAGAGAGCTGAAACTTTCACAACACATGAGGTTACCCGGCCGTACTGAAAACAACAAAAAGCAAAAAAACTAAAACACTAAAAATTATATAAAATTGGCTGTAACTTTTGAATCATGAGAGAGCGAGAGAGAGAGGGAGAGACATGAAATTTTCACTTTAGTTTTTGAACCGTAAAAGATAGAAACTTAAAAAAGTACCTCATAAATAAAAAATAATTCAAAAAAGCAACTGTTCGAAATTGTTCAAATCGCGAAGAAGTATATTTTTAATGAAAACTTATTTTAATAAAGCACCGTTTGAAAACAAACCTTTTAAAAGAAGTAGACTTTGAAAAGCGACCCTTTTAAAAGAATAAGTACCTTTTTAAAAAAGTACCTTTTTACGAAAAGTATCTTTTTTCAAAAAGTACTTATGGGAAAAAGTACCTTTTTAATAAAAACTAATTTTTTATTATGAAAAGAAACCTTTTGAAAAAAGTACATTTTAAAAGAGTATACATTCATACATATATGCACCTTTTAAAAGAGTATGCATTTTTAAAAAAAACACCTTCTACAAAAGTACTTTTTAAAAAGGTATCTTTTAAGACAGCACCTTCTAAAAAATTTGTTTCAAAAAATCACCCTTTGAAAAAGTTGCTTTTTAAAAAAAGTATCTTTTAAAAAATTTACCTTTGGAAACAGTTTTTAAAAAAGTTTGTTTAAAACGAAATACGTTTTAAAAAATTACCTTTTCAAAACGTACCTTTCAAAAAAGTGTCTTTTATTGAAATACATTTTAGAAAACATCTTCTTAGAGAATACCTTTATTGGAATACCTTTTAACAAGTACTGTTTAAATATCTAAAAAATATCGTTTGAAAAAAGTATCCTTCAAGAAATACTCTTTACATAAAGTACCTGTTAGCAATGTTTTTGAAAAAAAAAATTACCCTCTTAGAAAAGTATGTACGTTTTGAAAGGCAACTTTTAAGAAAAACCTTTTGAGAAAGTACCTTTGAGAAAGTAAAAAAAGTGCTCTTAAAAAAACTACTTTCTATAAAAAGTACCTTTTAAAAAATTTTCCTCTGGTGATTGCAGTTCTTAAAAGATGATTTTTCAAAGAAATTCCTTGTGAAAAGTTACCTCGTAACAAAGTACCTTTTAAGCAAGTTCTTTTTAAAGCAGTGCCTTTTTAAAAAAGAACCGTTAAAATAAGTACCTCTGAAAAAAGCAGCTTTGGAAGAAGTACGTTTTAGAAAAGTAAATATAAAAAAAAAAAAATTTCTAAAAAAAAGCTTTTTATCAAAAGTACTTAAAAATACCTTTGAAAAAGTGTACATTTTCAAAAAATGCCTGAAGTATATGTTTTTAGCATAATTAATTTCAGAAAAGAATTAAACACGCATTACTTGCTACACTGTAAGAGTCTGTTGCCATGAATAAAATGCCTCTACAGAAGTTTTCATATTAACCCCATTCTGCAGCAAAATCAAAAATTCTTTATATTTCAATGCAAAGAGTTGTAAAGTTTTGAAAATTTCACTTGCAAGTGAATTTATTTGTGAACACTACTTGGGTTGCGTCGTGCATCCGCAGGCTGGGGATCTGCATTTTGGTCTGTACACACACACACACACACACACATGTACAAATAATTTGTATCTAAGATACGATAGACAGCTGCTTTGCCGTTTATGCGTCTGTACTTGAGTATTGGTATCCATAAGTATATGCTCATTTTCCATCATCCATTTTGTTTTTTTTTTTGCATTTTTTTTTTGTTGGTATGAACTTGTAGCAGCAAAAACATCCTGGTTTGTACTTAAATTAAGTAGTATTTTATACATCCTCTTGAGCATCAATTTTGCTTTATGTATGTATTTGCTAGAGTGCATGCATTTATGCACTTATTTGTTTGTGCTGGTATGCAGTTTATTAAAATTATGTTTAATATGCAATTTCGCTCACTTCTACAACTGCTGCAAACATTTGCGTGCACATTCAATAATATTATCTTGCATTGGCATATTAACGCATGCTGCTCCAGTAAAATATCTCGAGTCTATTAATGGCACAAGGCTTTAAAAGCAAAATAAATGCAGTACATATGTATGTGTAGGTATGTAGTTTTTAAAGGGCTGGGTCAAAGAAAACTTGTACGTATGCATTCTACCGAAAAAAAAAACAGTGTCGTTGGAAAATATCAAAGATATCATATCATAATTTTACAAAGTAATTGCTAATGAAATAAAGTACGTATGTATTTCGTTTACAGAAAATTACTTACGCCCTATTTGTGTTTCTTTTTAAATCCTGCTGAAAGCAAACATGTACATACGTATGTGCAATTCTCTTAATTAAAAATGCATGTGTAATGCCAATATAAATTATTGATAATTTTATGTTAATGTTTAATATGCAATACAGCTTGCCACAACATGTGTGTGCAAGTATGAACATGTTCTCAAGTATAATTGTTATTAAGGTTTCTGCGTTCAGTGTTCATTTGAAAGAAATAAATGCAATAATCATAACGCAAGCGAATTCCATGTAATTCGTTGTAGAAAAACTTAATTTTCTTTTTTATTGTTGCACAAAAAAGTTTAAAAAGTTTCCTTTTTCTTATTAAACAGTTATTGTAACGTTTTACCCAGTTACTTTAACATTTATTTTATGTTCTACAGTTTTTTTTATATATATATAGTTTTTCACCTTCTTCATTTAAGTTTGAATATTTAAATAAATATTGAATAAAAAAAAAGAACGGTTTATTTCAACTCGCATACAAAAACAAACAATTTTATTGTTATTTTAACACCTCTATACACTTTCATACCTGCAATTTTTTCGTATCAGAGTCTCTGCGAATGTGTTACAAAACCGTATAAATTTAAACCCAGCAGTCATGTGTCTTCACTAATACATACAAAAATGATTATTTACTTTCCATACTGTTACAGTAGAGCAGCAAAAATGAAAATAACTTGAAAAAGTTGTTTTTGGCAGCACCCTATATTAAAGCCAATTGAATGCAAAGCTAAGGATTTAGGATTATTAAGGAATAAGCTGATGAGATGTACTTTGTCACCTGCCCTGTGGATCAATCCATCACACCACCGCAGCGAATAATGGTTAAATATCTAATCGGGATACACTACAAATTTTTCTAAATCCCCTCTTAAAGGGTGGTTAAATTTTAAGGGCCGACATTGATTTTGAATAAAACACAAACAACTTTATTCATAAATCATAGAATGTTGCTCAAATACATTTTAGAACAAATTTAATATGAAAAATTTGTTCTAAAATGATTTTCAACAATGTTTTATTTTTTATGAATACCGGTGAAACTGCTTAGGAAATTTTGTCATTTCTCTCCATAATGACAATATTGGTATGGTTCAATTAAGCATGGAACAAAATATCCGGATACCTCCATCGGATGGTCTAAATTTTGGATGACGCTGAGGCATAATTGAGGTTTCGTGCCGTTATGTGCCGATTTATCTCAATCCTTAGCTCTTGAATTATTGCTGGCTTATCATCATGCAGCTTTACTTTTAAATAACCGCAAAGAAGGAAATCCAACGGTGTCAAATCACATGATATTGGCGGCCAATTGATATCGCCACCACGTGGGATAGATAGCAGGGCCATTGAATTTGACGCGCCAAAGAGCCATTGTTTCGTTAGCTGTGTGGCAAGTGACACATGCGTCATGTTCCAATTCGATCCATAAAAAGTTCATTGTCATCTCACAATAGTGAGCACCATTCACCGTAACAGCTGGATCGGCCTGATTTTGGAAAAAATACGGCCTGATGATGCCGGCAGCCCATAAACCGCACCAAACCGTCACTCTTTGTGGCTGCATTGGTTTTACGACCATCAATGTTGGATTATGATTGGCCCAACTGTGGCATTTCTGCTGACTGAAGAATCCATTGAGGTGAAAATGTGCCTCATCACTGAAGATGATTTTAAGTGAAGTGAATTAAATTAATTCGTAGTGCACACGAACCCCTGAATACATTTTTTTCTCAAGTTTTGTATTACCGTGTTATTATTAATAACTCTGCAAGAAATGGCTGATGGAAACTAACACAGTAACAACTAATTTACTGACACATGCAAAGCAATTTTATAGCTTTCAGCGTTGCCATTACAATAGCGGTTCTCACTCTTGATAGTAAACTCGGTTGCAGATTTGGTTAAAGTAGCAGATTTGATTAAAGTACTACACCGGTATTCATAAAAAATAAAACGTTGCTGAAGTACATTTTAGAACAAATTTTATATGAAAAATTTGTTCTAAAATGTGTTTCAACAATGTTTTATTTTTTATGAATACCGGTGCTAGTGTTTACATCACTGCAGCAACAAAATGTACTGAACTTTTATTTACTACGCTGTGATTAAAAAATCAAACAAAAAGCTTTAGTAAACATTGTAAAAAAATTATTGGGAATCACAGATATATTCTGTGCTGTGAATCGTTTTGCTGGCAAAACTTAATTTTGTGTTGAGAAAATAAAAAATATGGAAAAAACAAATAAAAATATACTGGTGAAGAGAAAACGTGACAAAATTCACAACAAAAGGTGGACGGATAAAGAAATTCATCATGTTTTAGAATATTTGCAAGAACATGCAGACTTTGAGGTAAGAAAGTCACTCGAGCTTTGTGGTAAAAATCGTAGTGAATATAGCAGAGTGGTAAAATTAGTATCAAGAGTGAAAACCGCTAATGATTTTGTTTTTAATATTTTGATTTTCGCGTATTAGTTTGGTAATTTCATTTGGAACTACGTTTATGCATTAATGTTTTTATAGGTTCATTTGTTCTTTTTTCTTTAAACAAAAAAAAAAAAAAACAAAAAAAAAATAGTGCTGTGGAAGTTTTTTCCATATGATTCAATTTTATATTGTTAAAACTTCTACTCAATACTGTTTTGCTCTTAGGGCCTGTTTCTCACCTGCGAACGTTGTCGTTCGTTCATACAATTACATTGAATGCAAAAACAAAATATTGAATATTGTTGAACGAGCGACAACGTTCGCAGGCGAGAAATAGGCCCTTAATTTTATCTAAATATGTCTAAAATAATTTATTTTGCTCTCCTTGTATAGTTTTTTTTTTTTAATTTTTCGAAAAAACTTTTTTTTATTTAATAATAAAGAAATAAATAGCATTACATGTAATTTTGTGGGCATTTTGAAAAAAGATTTCGAATGATCGCTTTCCTGACGTGGTAATGCTGATTTAAAAAATAAATCACACGTACACGAATGTTTACATCAGTTTTTTCATTTTGCCCTTAAGAAAATGATAGAAACCCTGATGTGTGAACCCATCAGCAGTGTCGGTCATTTGATGCATCATATATTCTTGCAGGGAAGAAGGTGTTTAATAGTTACTGTTAAAATTGTTATTGATAAATTTTTTTTATAATATTTCCTTTCGCAAACATTTTTATCAAGCAATAAAATTTTAATTTTCGATCATATCTGCTGTTGCAAATAAACATGGCCAATGTCACATGTAATTTTACTCTATGTACATTTGTGATTTTAAAACCTTACGTGAATTAAAAACCTTATGTAAATTGAAAATTTTTTATACACGTAAAGAAAACATGTGACTCGAAGACTTAAAGAAAAACATGTAAAAACACGTAATAAATATATGCCACGCGGGCTGGTCTCTGATTTTGTTTGAAGAATTGCGAAGTTTGTTATCGCTTTACAAAGAAGAGAAAGGTGTTAGTATATGTTTTTATTCTGGCTTTCTTTTCTTTTTTACAAAAATCGCCACTTTGTCCCACTTTTTCCTATACGCAGTATGAAACATAAAACGAACGTACGTACTCAAGCGTATGAACAGAACATTTGTTAGTATTCTGTTTTTTTTTTTTTTGCCTTTTTCGTGAATCGCATATGTTTTAATGTTTATGTGCTTTTGTTAGTTGCAGGATAACTATTATATGGACAATAAAAATGCATGCATGCTTATACTGCATCATAAAAATTTAAGAGTGAACGAATTGTGCTTTTGAGCGCAAAAAAAGAACGACACGCGTGTGGATGTGTCTCTGCATGTGTGTGTGTTTGTGTGTGCTTTGTTTGCTCTTGTATTTGTGTTAATATTTTGCACGTATTTGATGCGCTGCAGTTCATTTATTTATGTATTTATTTTCAAAGTTCATTTTAAGGTCACTATGCCAGGACCTAAAGCAAATAAAAGCTCACACGTTTTAATGAAAACGCCATTAAAAATACTTTTATTATTTTGCTTCGCTGAAGAGGCAAATGATGTGAAAACGTCAAATTGCAAAGTTCAAATGTTTGCAAAACATTAATTGCAAATTTTTTTTTCTATGCAACAGTTTTCTTGGAAGGGTTTGAAAAAAAAAACAAAATTTTCTTATACATTTTTCAGTTGTTATTTCGCCACATTTAACATTGAATTTCCAGCTTTATTTTTATTAAATGTTCAATTTCACTATAAACTTTGTTTATTTCACTTTCAAGTTACTTTTTTTATTAATGATTTTATGTAAACAGCTGCCAGCGTACGGAAAAAACATTCAGTACATTGAATAAAAAAAAACTCTTCCTTTGTTGATGGAGTTGAAAGAGAAAGAGAGAGAGAGAGAAAAAAAAACAACTAAAAACCAGCAAACAATTACAAATATCTATTTTATTTGAGTATTTTAAATTGCATGAGTTTCGACTTTTAATAAATAAACGCTTCTTGTTTGTGCTTGTCCACTTTCGATGCATGAACAAAAAACTGTTGAGTACAAACTGTATGAAAAAAATGCATTTATTTAAAAATATAAAATCATTATTTGCACATTTTTTTTTTGTCTGCTGATGTAGTTCTTACAAAAAAAAAATAAAACATGTTCGCTGTGATTTACTGAATTTTATAAAATTATTAACACATACATACATACATACTGCATATTTGAGCATTTTGTCGATTTTTTATGCAACTTTCATGGAAACGTATTAAAAAAAAAAGAAAAAGAAAACATGCAGGTATAATTACACTAAGGAACAAATTCATTTCTGAGAGTCAGGGGTGAAAATGCAGACTAAATTAGAAGACCCGTATCGCTGTGTTTGTTTATGTGAATTGGAATTTTTTTTAGGGCGAACGGTGTTGTTCGTTCGCAGGTGAGAAATAGGCCCGGAATCGACCTTCGAACTTGGCAGTCAAATGCCGATTTTCAGCATATTGTTTATATGGTTTTTTTTGGCTATAACTCGTCGGCTAATTGATATTTTTTAAATCTGTAAAAGCCAAATTATTGCTAGAGACCTGTGCAACAACGGTGGTCCGCAGTTTTAAAAACATCAAAATTTAATTGTGTTGATAACTTACCCCCGATTTTTGACTTGGCATTTAAATACAAAATTAGTAAATTTTCCTTAAAATTTAAGTTGGATTTAAAATAGCTTTCTGTTTTACAGTCCAAAATTATTTTTGGTAATTAATTGCAATAAAAGTACGGCATCACAATGTAAGTGTCAAAAAATTATCGATAACTCAATAAAAAACAGCTGTTTAAATAAATTTGGAAGCAAGTGAAATTGTGAAAAGTTTAGAAAATAATAAATTGTTTTGGAAAAATTATTAAAATGAGTAGCAAAAGTGATAAAAGGACTACCAATTTCACTGCCACAGAACTTGATTACCTTCTGGAAATAATAAAAAATCAAATTATGAAACAAACAAAAACAAACATGTGGTGCAATTTTCTTAATATGCAGAACAAAACCAAACTGTCAAAATCATATGGCAGCACGAAAAACTTAAATCGATTTTAAATGGGCCCGGCAGGCCATTTAAGTTTGATTTAAATAGCAACTGTTTGTATTTAAATCAAATTTCAATTGAAATGTCATTTAAAATCCAAGTCAAAAATTGGGGGTTAGTGTAGAAATAAAACTTTAATTGATATTTTAACGTTTATTTAAGAATTGTTTTTATTATTTCTAATATGTAAATTCATTAAAAATCATAAATGTACATAGAGGCATATACATATTTAGTTATATTTGGATGCTATTAACATGTGTAGATTTATTATTACACTTCATTCATATAATTAATTTCTTAAGAAATCGACATCTCGTTTTCACAATGAACCAAAAAAAAAAAAGTACTGAAATTTGAAGGAAAAAAGCAACGCTTCACACGCATTCTTTCAATACAAAGCAAAGAAGCCAAAAACACCCACAATCTTACGATTTTTTTTAAAGTATTTTGCTTTGACATTCGTTAAATCGAGACTCTTTTTTTTGTCATTCGCTATATAAGGCGGTTAATGTAAAAATTTCGCCATTTGTTATATTGGATATTCGTTAAACTGAGTATTCGCTATACCGGGCTTTGACTGTATATTGAATTTTCTAACAGTTTAAACAAAATTTAATTTGTGTGCTATTTGACATCTTCAAATAACTTCTGAGGGCTTAAAATTTAATCATCTGGACAATAATAATCTGTGATGCAATTATTTTTGCTCGGGGTATTTAAATAATATAAGAAACGTAATTAGCATCATATGCATATTCTTCCTTAATACTTCTTTGTGTATCTTTTTCCATTGTTTGTTTATTACATTGAAGAAATGAAGTGACCCTAGAAGTTCAAATAATTGAATTAGAGATTACTTATAAGTAATAATCGCTGAAAATAAGCATAATTTTGCTTTGGTTTTAACTATGTAGTTGCTTTCACAACTTGATGATTTGAAAATAACAAATTAAAAAGATTATTTTTTTGAAAATTGCAATAAAGCTGTCAGAGATGTGTAGTTTGCGAAAGATATAATTTGACCCAACTACTCCAGGAGCCGCTCATAATAGCGAGTTCTTTTAGTTAATTAGTTCAACAAATTCAACAACAACCGATATTAAATATACATTGGCCCTTCGTATGAACAGGATACGATCATCGATAATCCTCGAAAAATGTTATCAAACGAATTTCAATTTGGTATTGTGATTGCCATTGTGAATGTCAGCCGTATAGTCGACCATTGGCTCTTGGCCACACTATTGCAAACAATTGCAATGTTTTCCATACAACGAACTGGACAGGCATGCACAGGCATGACACACCAAATCTGCTGAGTTTGGAGCACAGCTTGTGAACACACGTGTTCGATAGTATTCAAGTCCACGAAATGAATTTTGATTTTCATGCCCATTTTCGTAAAAGGCTTCAGCAATCTGTATAGCGCTCTATGGTAAAAGTTATCACATACTGTAACAAAGAAATGTCTCAAATCAAGTTAGAAAAAAATTTTAACGTTCAGGTGGAACTCACACCTGCTTTATGGTTGGACTAAAAGGTCCAATATGAATTTACATTGATATAAAGTTAATATATTCAAACTTTATGAATTACACTTGTTAACCACTTTATTGGGCTTTAGCTTGACTTCAGTCTCCCAGAATTCAGAAAGATTTTTTTGTCTTAAAAGTTGTAGTGATCAAAATTTTTTTTAAGAAAGCAAGAAAAGTAAAGTTGAAGAATATGTCTGTTTCACGTCCACCTCAACAATCATCAGCACCCAAGTGGCTTCAAACGCAAGTCACAACTAATTAATTGCATACTGTTTTTAAGCAGCAGCGCTTAGCCATCGTACTAACTAAGCTAACTAGTCATTACTGACTGTGTGTATTTAATATATTTATAAATTTTTCAATTTTATCACTGTTTTTTTTTTCTGTTAATTGGAATATATTTTTATACTCTCACCGAAATTCTATTGATTTCCAATTGATTTGTGTGAAGAATATCTAAATACTTTTAAACGCTTTGTAAATGTAAATACTTTTATCGGGCTTTCTAGTTCAATTTTTACTTCCTCAAAATTGAGAAAGATTTTTTAAGATAAAATTGGAGTTATCAACATTTTTT
Source organism: Sturmia bella (assembly GCA_963662145.1). NCBI lineage: Eukaryota > Metazoa > Arthropoda > Insecta > Diptera > Tachinidae > Sturmia > Sturmia bella. The sequence continues at coordinate 22,858,959 of OY759172.1, forward strand.
AAAGAAGACAAAAAAGAAAAGTTAAAGTACATACCATGGCTGTTTCACGATCACCACATCGCTAATCAGCATCCTCCAGTATAAATGTATTTAAGCAAAAATTTCACAAACATACAAATAATTGTCATTATTGGTGGCTGCCACCCAGGGATGGGAAAGTCATATATTCAATTTGATGTCAGCGTTAAAAATGATTATAGACAGAAACGAGCGTATTAGAAAGCTTTGATTCATGATGTGCAAAATTTAATTATCGCACTACCAATGGCCCGAAGCATGTGGTGGAAAAATAATATACCAAATTTTTTAAACATAATAACACAAGAAAGTAATTTTCTTGTCTGCTTTATAAATGCCGATCACCACAATTTTTCAGTACAAAAAAAATTGGTTTGAAGCACATGGTGAAAAAATAATTTACCAAATTTTTTAAAAATAATAGTTTAATTACTTTCTGGTCTTTTTTTTAAATGTTGATCACCACCAATTTTCAGCACAAAGAAAATTTTGTTTGGATTTGTCTCCAACTGTGCTTTAATATCACAGGGGGTGACTGCCCCAAATTCTTTGTTTTTTATGAGAACCGCAGCACTTTACTATATACAACCATAAACAATTTTTTTAAGAAAAAGATTTCCATGCAAATCATATTTTCATTAAACAGTTTAGGAATATTGCTTTCAAACTTCCCCAGGTTATTTTTAATATCGAGCCGCAGAAATGTGTTAGTAAAATATTGAGATTATTGCAAAAATTTTTAAAAACTTTCGGTTGCACAAAATTCTGTGTAAAAAACGGTGACAAGCCAAAAAGTACCAAAAAAAAAAGTTCCCGAAAAATACCAAAATAGCACCATGATGCAACGGTACCGCTTTTTTATCATCTGACTACTTAAAACTGTCAAGAGAATACAGAGATGAAAGGCTGCCAAAACGAGATAGCAAATCTGTAAATGTAGAAGAGTCATCTGTTTGACAGTTTTCAGAGGTTGTACAAAAACAAAACGCATGTTATTTTTATTGAAGTTGTTGTTATTGTAGAGAGAAGGTTGCCTTATTAAATGTATCATGAATAGCACTACTGGTAAAAATACCAAAATTACAAAACTGATATTAATGATTCCTTAATTGAAACCCTCTCTCCCGCGCTCTCTCTCTCTGTCTCTCTATGTCTCTCGCACTTTTTCTCTTTAATATTATATTTTTGTTTCCTTATTAGCTTTCCTCTACACAAACCGTATTAAACCCATTTATCTTTTCTTAAGTTTTCTTAATATGGCAAAAAAAAAATTTTCAATTAAAAGAAGTTTAATTGCATTAATTTCTCTTCTTGAACTGTTGCTAATTGCTTCATTAGAACAGGCTTCAATATGTTGTTGGCTTTGAAAAATACTTTCATCATCTAAATTTTGTTTTCTTTCTTTTCTACTCTTCTTTCTTGTTCTCTCTGAATTTGCAGATTGCAATTAATTTTCTACCAACTGGATTTCGTTTTCTTTTTTATTTTATGAAAATTAGAAGCGACTGTGTGTTATTTCTTATTTATGCAAGTTGCATTGTAATTTTTATGGAAGTATGAATAAAATAAAATACATGCTCGTTCGTGTTCTGATGGCAAAAGTAATACATATTCCATTCTGCAAAAATTAACATGCACACATACACACAATTAAAAGAATAGTTTATGCACAAAAGTTCACACATGCAGTCTGTCACTCAGTCGTTTCTTCGTCTGCAGCGTTTTTTACTTTTACAATTATGGAAATGTTAATTTCTTTGTTGGGAATTTTCTACATTCATGATTGTGTTAGAAAACGCGTTTAATTTACAATTATGAATGCAAACACACAAATATACTTGGATGCGCAAATGCAGGAATTTAGTTGAGCGGGGAATGTGCACATATTTATTTTTATTAAAAATATAATTTCTTCATTCTAGAAATGGCAATGGAAGACCTTGTCAATGTAAAGTACAGTGGCATCAGGGAAATAACATTGTATTAATATACATACATACTAGAGTGAGCCTACTTGTCAGGGTCCAACTTTTTTTTTTTTTTTTTTTTTTTTTTGCAAAGTTTGGGTTGTCGCTCCCCCAAAAAACATTCACCCCTATCATGAAAAAATTTTCCCCTAAAATTTTTTCCCATTTCCCAAAAGTGCGATCATGAATAACTTTTTCCATAAAATTCGAAATTTTCCCTTATCGTGAATGGATTTTTCAAAGACATTTTTTTTGTATCAATTTGCTCATTTTATTTTCTTTGGGGAACTAGAAAAAAAAATGCAAGTAGTTGCTACATTTTAATGGATATATAAATTAGCTGAAAACTATTTTTAGGTCTAAATCAATAAATAATGTGCAACATGACCCATTGCATGTGGTTTTGTGAAGGTTTCTAAAGATGTGCTGGCCGAATTTTGGTATTCGCTTACAGAAGAACTAAAAAGTGCTGGCCCTCCTATTAAAAAAGTTCATGAATGGAATTTTATCCATGGATATTTTATCCATTCTGCGCAGAGACTTTTCTAAAGCATCCAACACTTTAGAGAGCACTTTGCAAAAAGTAGATTGCGCCATTCCTACTTCGTAATCTCTTCCAACACTCTTTTGGTATCCACCCTATGAAAAAAAAAGAAAAAATGAAATGCGGTCGGGGGACCCCCGTTAGGAACGAAGTTCCTTACGTTTTTTCTTCATCTTCGAATGTAATACAAGGTGAAATCTGTGTGTTATTTTGTGTTGTTTTTGAAATTTTTAAATTTTATATGCTTCTTTAAATTTTTGGAACGTTTCATATTTTTACTTTTGACACATGTAGTATTTTTTTTGTCAATCTGCTGCAAAACGAAGAAAAGCAGATGTTGGTTAATTTGTCAATATTGCTCTTTTTTGTTGCGACCGTTTTCATAACTAATTAATATTTTATTGGTAGGTGTCCGCTGCTGTCAGCGGAGACAGCTACACCAATACATATAAACAGCTCACACGCTTTCGTGACGATTTCTACTAATTTGCACCACCAGCAAGCCGCGTTAAGGAACTTCGTTCCCAAACGAAAGCATGCGCTTAGTTTTACGATGGGCGGAATATCAAATGATTTTTTTTCCGACAGATAATCTGTCAAAATATTTAACAGGCATGAAAACTGCGATTTATTCACTCTTTCAAACTACAAATTTCTGTTTATTAGTTGTAAAACATAAATTTAATTACTTTTTTTTGTATTTATATTTTCTTCTTCCCAAATGTCCCCATATCTAATATTCATGATAGAAAATTTTATGGGAATAAAAACTTCACATTTTACTCACGATGGCGGTGATTATTGTGTTAAGTGTCAGGCAGATTACATTAAAATAAGGCTTACCGCATCCGCCCAGAAGTTGTAGGAAAATGTGAAGGGTTCATAATATGATCCGGGTAGCCATCTCTACACTGAAAGACATTGGTTCATAAATCCTATGAATTTCGACTTACGTTAATTTAATGAAACCATTCTTTAATTGGTTGAAACCAACATTGGATGCCATGGCATCAATGAATTCTGATTCATTAAATAAATATTAATGAATGGCTTCATTAAATATATCAGTTTTATTTCATTTGTTTAATGACAAAAAATCGTCAAATAAATGAAAAGACACATGAATTTTTTTTACTAAGCTAATAAAAACTGAAAATTATTATTTATTAAGTTTATTCGATCCTTTTTTTAGTGTAATTTTATTTAACTTATTCGAGCTGTAGGCTTCATTTAATTTATTAGTTTTATTTGCCGTTATTTCTCTCTCGTTCGGATAAATATAAATTAAAAACAGAACATTGTTTGATGAAGTGAGTTGCTTTTTATATTTCGCGATTAGACAACCAAAACAAATACTAATCATCGACAATCACTTGCATTATTTCCCAAAATATTCCACCTTTAGATCTATACTTTTTTGTATGCGTTCGAAGCACTTTTGCCACTCTGATTGAGGTATCTTCAAAGAATGTATCACTTCTTTAGGTGTTAAAAAATGTTCACCTCTCTGTTTGTTTTTTTGCGGACGGAAATAAGGAGAAGTCATTCAATGCCAAGTCGGGACTATACAATGAATGATTCATCAAATCGATGTTTTGAGTGCTAAAAAATGCCGTTATTTGAGCCGATGTGTGAGAGCTCGCATTGTCGTGGTGAAGAGTGATCCGTCTTGAGCGGTTGGTTTGGCAAACAAATCGCTGGGTACCACTTAGAATTGACTTGTCTGCGTTGTCAAAAACCGTTGGTACGTACGGTTGCGACATGTCCAGATTTTCCGAAAAAAACAGGCGATCATTTGCTTGCAATTGTTCCGTGTGCAGCCACCTTTTGTTATATTTTGCTCATCTTGCTACACCCAGTCAGTCGAGTGCTGTTTACTTTCGGTCTCATACTGTCACAATGTCATAGACGTGTTTCGAAGCAGCGCTATCATGTAGTTTGAGCATCTCTTCCGACCATGGAATTCTCATGGAATATTTCTTTGCCATTTTCTTCTGGGTGTTTTCCAATATACATAACTGAGGATTAAATAAAGTTTTAGCATAAGCACACATATTTATGTGTGTTTCAACTTTCAACTCAACTCATTCATGTACAAACGAGTGCCAGCTTCCTCTATTTACATGTGACAGAAGGAAATCAACTTTAAATGCAAAACTAAGCACAAAATCATAAAGTTAAAAAAGTATGAAAACTAAAAGAGCAGATTAAAATACAAATGAAAAACACAGCAAGATGAGATCTACAAAAAAAAAAAGAAGAAAAAAAACGTATATAAAAAGTTTTATGCAAAAATGTTTTACATTAGAAAAAGACGAGCCCGTTCGTTGGTTGGTTTATTCTTCACTTACAGAATATGAAATATGAAATTAGTTTAACTCCAGGCTGGCTGGCCGCAAATCGTTGCATACAACTGGAGGAAAAATTCTGAAATATTTAAAAATACTTTTTTCCTATGAACTAAAGTTGTGTATGTGAAATATTTTAGACTTTAGCTGCAATTTAATTTGGCATGCAAGTATGTAGTACATGTGAGACATTTAATGGACAGTGCTGATATAACCGCAGGACTTTCATAAACTGGCGGTTATTCATTTTAATTTAAAATAATATTCATCATATCTGCTTTGCTAGCATTTATTTCTACATATTCCAGCAGTTTAGAGTGGAAATCACTTGCTCTTTTTAAATGAAATGAGAAAAATGGATTTTTTTTTTTTATTAATTTTTATTAAAGCCTGCAGGTTGTCAAACAGTACATATGAAATTGTCTTTATTGTAAATGCATAAATATTTTATGCTTACACTCAGAATAGTTTTGCAGTAACTGACCGTAGTTTATTTCAAAAGTAATCAGTGCAGTTATTTTTAATTGACAAAACGTTTAAAAATGAATGAAATTTTAATATTAACTGATTTGTACAGCTGCTTAAAATTGCAACAACAGGTAAATACGGATTTTCGGTCACAGTTACTAATGACAGTAGTAACTTATGTTGCACTTCCTTATATGAAGGAACCAAGCTGTTAATATGTATATACATATTTAAAATTTGTTTTCTACATACATTTGTAGCATACATGCTCATTAAGGCCGTGATTCACTATCCTACTAAATCGTACGATCTGTTAAAAATGACATGTGTGTTTAAAAAATTGTGATAGGCTGGACTAAAAGTGTATGTGTGTGAAAGACTTTTTGACAAGTCTGTACGATTTGCTAATCTCTTGAAAATTTGCAAAAACTGTTATGTTATTCTATGCGATCAGTGTTGCCTTTTGGAAGTTGTTTACAAAAGTATAATAGTGTGGCCATTTTGATGCGACTTTTTAAAGTAGGACAGAATTCTATCAGATTTCGCTAGCAATTTTCAGTGAACGAATCGTACGATTGAGTAGGATAGTGAACCACGGCCTTTATTTAAATTGATAGTTCGTGATTTTTGTTCTGGTTGTTTTGATGGCTGAGTAGGTATGGATGGCATCTGCTTTTAAGTCGAGATATTGCATGTTCGAATAGCGGCAGAGGCTTTGCAGTATTAAATACTCGAATTGAAAAAGAAGTTAATACAGATAGAAAACCATAATTAAATAAAATTAAGTAAAAAAAAAAAAAATCACCAGCTAAGAAAAAATAAAAAATGTTTTACCAGTTGATTACACATTAATTATTTGACAGTTAGAATACAGCAAAAAAATCATTATTTTTACCGATCGAGTTCCGTAGATATTTTAACGTTTAAATTTAAATGACTAATTACGTAAATTTAAATTACTAATTACGTAAATTTGATTGAAAAATAAGTAGAACGGTTTTTAAATGAAGTTTCATTTATTTTAAAGTTTGTTTTCAGTTAATTTTACTGACAAAGTTTTCTGAGTGTAGGTATGTTGTACATAGATGGGGGTAAAGCAATCAAAAAATTTGTATTGAATTCGTCTTTGCAGTCGCAAGCCGTAATAATGCAAACGCTTTTATTAGGATTTTTTTTTTATCAGTTTAAGTTATTGCAATCGCAATAAAAATGTTATGGGTATTAGTATATTGTTAAGGTAGCTCATAATACAAGTATTAGCATTTTTTCTGCGCAAAGAACGCCAATGGTCTGGTCTCACGACTGGCAGCTCGTGAAACGTAACATAAGTATTGACACTTGCAGTGAATTTTTTTAAATTTTACAATTTGCTTTTGCAAATACACTACACACCCAGCAAAACTTTTTTCAGTGGCAGATGAGCGGTTCATCTATATAGAAGACCATAATCCACAATGGTAATTGTAAGCAGTGTTGCCAGAGAATAGGGGAAAATCTTTGCATGTAAAGACTTACGAAGGTCGACTTTTATATTTCGGAATTAGAGAAGAAAAACCAATATTAATCATCAAAATTGACTTTATTGTTTCTCAAAATATTTACCATGAAGATCTACACACTTTTGCATGCGTTTGCACCAATTCTCGAAGCACTTTGGCCGCTCTGTTTGAGCTATCTCCAAAACATGCATTCTGAATGTAGCAACCGCTTCTTAAGGTGCCGAAAAACTTTGACACTACAGTTTGTTTTTTACGTACGGGAATAAAAAGAAGTCATTCGGTGCCAAGTCACGACTATACGACGAATGACTCATCAAAAATCGATGTTTTCGGTGCTCAAAAATGCAGTTGTCTGAGCCGATGTGTGAAAGCTCGTATTGGCGTGGTGGAGAGTGATCCGTCTTTGGCCGTTGGTTTGCTTGATTTCTTGCAAGAAAACATTGCAAAGAAATCGTTGTCTACCACTCGCAATTGACTGTTCTGTGTCTATATGCCGCCGACATTTGGTTGATGCTAATCAACTCATCAGTAGACTCGAAAAATCTCGAAAAAGACAGAAATCATTGAGGTCTAGTTTTGGACCTAAAATAATCCATTTGCATATTTTTGGTATTTTATATTGTTTAGGCCTGGTAAATGCATTTACTATGCAAAATTTCGAGTCTCTTACGGTTCAAAAGTTATAGCTATTCTCAGTTTCTTGTATGGGGACACCCTTTACTTTTTAACGTTTTATTGTTCCTGGTATTTGCTATTGTAGAACGTATGTAACAACATATCCTGTGAAAATTGCAACTCTCTGTTGTTTGGTTTAAAATTTGCAGCCTTTAGCTAATTTTCATTTTCCCGTAGGGAAGCATCCTTTAGTTTTGAGTTTTTCGTTTTTTTTTTTTTTTTTTTTTTTTTTTTTTTTTTTTTTTTTTTTTTTTTTTTGGCAGATACTGTCAAGCCTACATATTCTGTAGCCCATTCTGTAGAGCCCACATATTCTTTAAAAATTTCCAGTCTCTATGTATTATGGTTGTATAGAAGATCTTCCATATATTGACTTCTTCAGAGGTTGCAGAGATGAAGAGGAGGACGAGGAGGAGGAGGAGAGTGTCGAACACTTCCTCTGTCGATGTCGAGAGAGCAAATTATTTGGGCAGACCGGCACTAAATGGGTTACCGGAAGTGTCGGAATGCGTATTTGACAGGATGGACTCCTTCATCCATTCATCTGTGTGGCTTAGTGCGCAACCGGTGGGCTATTTCCCTACAGCCTTTTTCGGATAGCACAATGGGATTTTCCTGGGACCCAAGTTGGGTCCCGTGAAACATAACATAACATATCTTATGGTTCAATACTTACAACGAATTTTATTCAATTTTACAGATTGGAAAACATTGCAATACCCCCATCTATGATATTTTGTGGTAAAAAAAAGCTTAAAAATATGATTAGTTTTATTTTTTATTATTTTTTTTTTTCATTCTGTGTAAAATGGAGAGACGTTTAACAGGCTGCTTGGCAGGCTTTAAGGCGCTGGGTTTTATTTTTAGTTTTAAAAAGCATAAACTACAGAGCGCATATCAAATTCCTTAAATCTGAATATGAAACTTTTTCTTATTGCGTTTTGGTTTTATTTCTTTTTGTTGGCTTTGCCCTATATTTTGCAAGTTTTTGTTATTGTTATGATGTGTACTTGTTTGTGTTCCTTTTGCCAGAGTGTGTTTGTTATTGGGTTGCCTGCATTTTTTCCAACCATTGTTATTGTTTTGTTGTATCCAAGTAAACTTTTTTGGCTGTTTTATTTAACAAGTTTTTTCCACTTTCGGCTGCTGGGGGTTTTATCTACACAAACACTTGATTCTCTTTATTCATTTGTACGTTGTTTCATTATTATACAGAGACTAACCATATAACAATAAAACTGAAATAAGAAAAAAAAAAAAGTTTATTTTCAAACTTTACATCAGCATTTGCATGCACAGTTGCTACTCATTCACTTAGCCTACACTTACGCTCACGCCCAACGTACTCACCCACCCGCTCACTTAAGCCAAGTTTTACATATTAAAATAAATACAAAAACATTAGAACATATTTTTTTTTGTATTCGTTCCACAAAATGTAGCAAGTAATTTTCATCATACAAAATCATTTTAGAATTTTTAATGAAACACTCGAAAAAAGAAATAAATATTTGTTTTTTTTTTCTTTCACAAATACAGACACATGCATTTTATTTTTGTGGGCAAACTATTTGCTGCAAACAATCAAACAATTTCTTTAGGCTTAAATTGGGGCGGAGGCGAGAAAATATCCACTTGGTTTACATTAAGGAACACAAATCGTAACAAAGTCTTAACAATTGTGTTAAATATTATTGCCAGGATTTGTTGAAGAAATAAAATAAAATAAAATAAAATAAAATAAAATAAATACTAATTACAATTTTACATTTTATATTATAATAAACATATAGAACTATCTACATATTTGCATTGATTTCATGCTGTTGCAAACATTTGAATTTGTATCAGTAAAAAGCCTCAGGAGACAGAATTCGTACACATAATGGGGCACACAATTGTATGAGCAAACCTTCGATTTGAGGTGTTTAATATTCAATCAACATTTTACATCCTGCAGAGAATTTGAATTGCAGAATTTCAATGAAGTGCAAAATGTTGAAGATTTTGCCAGATACGTAATAAAAACATATTTCCATCAGTAATTACAATTTAGTATTTCTAAAACTTCATGAAGTAAATAGTATTCAGACTTCATTAGAATATGGACGAAACACATTGAATGTTAAAGCCTTTTTTATGTTTGCCATCTTGGAGCCCTACATATGCACTGCCTTCCGTCTAAACTAACAAAATAGTTTTGGGATAGAATAAAAAAAGGGATTGGTGTTTAATTAAATAAAAAGAAAAACAGTAGTAGAGTTTTCATCGCCGAAATGACCGAAGCATCGTCCGTAACCCGTAAGCGGAGCTCCAGATTGTGGCTGTTGTTGACGCAGGTTAGACCTGCTTCCTGGTGGTAACTTCGCTTAAACGCATACGTTTGCTTTTCAGAAGTTTGTTGGCTAAGCTTGCCATGAACACATTAAAAAACCCCAACACACAGATAGTTTCCTTGTTTCTCAAAAACATAGTTAAAAAAAGCATATGAGCCTCATTGATGGCTTAAACTCTTTACTCGCTTAATCGCCGAAAAGTTTTGCAGTTTTTAGATCCAATATAAATAATAAAATTGCTTAAGATTTTGTTTTCTCAAAAAAATACGCTTTCTTGGAGGTATCAATAATATTCTACTGTAACGCATGGTTGCCAGATTTCACGACTTATAGTTTTTTGCAATTTTGGGGATTTTTATCCCGACTGTGACGTGTTTTAAAACTCAAGTTTGAACTTTAGTTTTATTATTTTCGGCAGCTGATGGTATTTTTAGTAACTAAATTTTTGTATTTTTTACAATATTTTTGTTGATACTCGAATTAACACCAAAAAAATATGTGTCCTAAAAAGGCCTTTAGCTCAAGAAAATAATAATAATATTAAATAAATAAATTAATAAACTTTGAACTACATAAAAATTATTTCTTTTTGAATTATTAAAATCAAGGAGTGATAGGATAATTTCTTATACACTAGAGCCCCGACTTGCGTCGTTAATGGGGACCGGAGAAACGCGACGCAAATCGAATCACTTTTTTCTATATAAATGCACTGAAATTTAATTTGTTGGGGAAAATATTTAAAACAAAGCAAAAAATTTTGTATTTTTGATCAAAAATACTAGTATGAGCACGTTTTTATTTATTTAATTTACTTCCACAAATGTTTATATACATTTATTATAAAGAAATAACAAAACCATAAATTAAGAAAAAAGAAACACAAAAATGACTCATGATTTACGTCCTTAAGGCATATTCTGGTGAATCACACACTAAATTGTTACCATAACCAGACAGCTGCTCTTAGCACCATTTATATAAACAAGAAAAGGGGATTCCCCTTTATTCACGCAATCTGAAAATTTCTTAACGTGCAGGTGGTGACGATCGTTGCTGCCAGAAGTTGTAAAAACTAATGAATTCAAGATGCTAAATTCATACTACACTACAAGTGCTAAAAATGGTAATCCACAATGATGCAGTAAAAAATATAACCGTGTTTAGCGACGCAAATCGAAATCAAAACGATGCAAATCGAATCGATGCAAATCGGGGTCAAAATGACGCAACTTGAAATCGCATCGACACAAATCGAATTTTTCCAGTTTTAAAAAGCGACGCAAATCGGAACGACGCAAGTCGGGGCTTTAGTGTATTTAGTATTTGGTTTTTTTCGACCCGTGTTTTTATATTTCATATATTTATTTGCTTGAACTAAAGGTCTTTTTTGTTAAAAGTATTTAATTATTTTTGTCGATACTTCGCTCTCCTTCGGATAGCTTCTTCAGGACAATAATAATGAAAACAGTTTTTATTGCATTTTTTCTGTCAAAAATAAATAATGATAAATAATTAAATTAAATTAATTCTTGAAAAAAATAATTTTTGAAAAAGCAAATCTTTAAAACAAAGTGAGTCACATCGCATGCTGGCGATTGGCACTATCAAAAGCAAAATGTTAGCTTGTTACTATTCGTGACAATACAATGGTTCGGCTGTCACGTTACATATTCCAGAAATCTCCACTGAAACCCAGTTTAGAAAACGTTTTTAATAGTTGTAGCATTTCCTTATGTTTTATGAGTTTGCTAATATTCAAAATTACCATTGAATGTGTTTTGTTAACATTTTTTTCATAAAAACTCATTTGAGCAGTTTACTACTTACTATGTATAAGGTAAATATGTATGTATGTGTGATTTATTATTTTTTTTTTTTTTGCTGCAAGTTTCATTATTATCCAACATTCAGTTCCTGGGAGAGTTAACATTCTATTTTTTCCATTCCTGATTTTGTTCTCCCATTATTTTTACGTAAATATGAAAACCAAGATAAAATTCTATACAATTATGTTGTTATGTGGAAAAAAAGAAACATTTAATTTTGCAACTGAAAAAAAAGTCCCTGTAAATCATTTGGTTAGTTATAATTCTAACATTGTTAACGTGACCACCACAAGCCCAAGCTGAAGCAGGAGCAGCAGCAGCAACAGCAGCAGCAGGCAACAGCCACTACCACTAAAACCGCCATGATACAAAAACAATAGGATCGTGGACATTGGCTGTGGCAACAACACATCAATTGCTTTAACAAGCAAAGCAAACGAGAGAACAAAACAAAAGCATGACATTTAGAAAAGCACTGATTGCAGTCATTCTATTACACATGCTTGTGTATGTGTGTGGCTGCGTGTGTGTGTGTGTGTGTATGTGTGTTTGTGCGCTATTGTATGAAAGCTTCAATATAGATTGTTTGTGTGGGCTTGGCTGGGGCTCAAGTTTTATGTGTGTCATGTTATATGCTGCACAATATTGAATGCTTTCAAATACTTTACGAAGAGGTTGAAGCCGGTTCAAACAAGAGTACAAATATTTCATAATCAAAATAAAGTTTACCATCGAACTATATGCTTTATAGTTGTTAATTATTTTATGGGGCTTTGAGATTGATTTTACTTCCTCAGAATTGATGAAGAATTTTTTGTGTAATAAAATTGTAATAATCAATATTTGTAAAGAATGCTGAAATGGTAACATTGAATATCGTAATGATCATACTAATTGCATAACTAATTGCTTGCTGGGCACAATTGTACACAATTTTCCGACTGCTCTCTTTGTTTACGTCAACGCAGTTTAAACAATACTCAATCTCAATGTTACTCAATCAACGTTGCTCTCTCCTTATATACTCTAATCATGATGTGCTAAAATAAACATCATCCAGATGCTGGAAATTAGCATTCTCGAGTAATCAGCATCATTCTACGGTTAATGCTAGAAACACATTCGCCACAGCAGGCTACATGAACACACGGCTACAAATGTAGCCGGCTTCATATGTCGCCCTTAACCAGCTACTTAAATATTTTCGCAGCAGAAGCTACAAATAATACAGGGTTTTTCAATAAGAGCGCTACAAAAGTTTTTTTTTTTTTTTTGAAATAAATAAAAAAGTTTTTTGGATATCAATGAAATTCTTTGTTCCTGTAAAAGCACGTTTGAGGCCACTATGTATCGAACTCGATTTCTTTTGCATGACCACCTCGGGCACGCTTGCAGAAGTTCAGACCCTGAACCCAATTTTCAACGATTTTCAAGCGTAAACTGGCCGATACTGCTGCAATTTCACGAAGTTCGTTAATCGTTGGCATAGACCATAAACCTGACGTAGGAAGTAGTCTAACAGCGTCAAATCGCACAACCGAGGCGGCCAATCGACTGGACCATTTCGTGAGATAACACGTTCTCTAAACTTGATTTTCAATAAATTGATTGTGACTGTGAGGGGCTTGTGGCGCTGTCCTATTGGAACCACATGTCCTCCAAGTCCATATCATCCAACTGGGGCGAAAAATATTTGGTTATCATTGAACGGTAGCGATTCCAATTCCCGGCAGTAACATGCCGGTCGTGATCATCACGGAAGAAGTACGGCCCAATGACGCCGCCGATCCATAAACCGCTTCAAACCGTAATTTTTTTGGGATGCAATGAGCCTCATCATAAATTGGACGTAGCGCTCTTAACGTTGAGGCCACTGACTCCGAATTTTGGTAGTAAATTTTAATAATTTCAACTCAATGTTGGCTCGCATATCTTTCCATCATAAAATGGCAAACCTTACTGAATAGAAATGTCAAAAGAGCAGCAATAAATGTATTTTTCAGTGCATATGTTATGATTACAGGCGCATGTATATTTATTATAAATTTTCGATTTTTTTGTATTCACATATTTTGAGATCTAAGTATATATTTATAAGCAGCTGGAAATTGTTATCTGCGTATCTAGAAAAAATTAAGTTTCTCCAAAAATATTAGGAGTTTCTAAGTCTTCTTCGCTCTTTACGTTCTTTTGACATTTTCATAAAAAGAGTTTCAATTTTATCAAAGGCTCTTAGATATTCTAATTTTTCCAATTCCTAAGAAACGGAAAAAATTTTAAGAAATTACCCATAAGGAAAAAATTCATTCAGCACAAGAAAAAAGTACTTAAATTTACCAGTATCAAAATTATGGACTTGAAGCTACCGGATGATCATAAAATATCTGATTTAATTTTACTTTAAAAATCATTAAAGTCTTCAAATTTATCATTTGAAAAATTTTCGTACTCCTGCCATTTTACCGTTCAACCAAACACAGAAATTCTTTAAAAATACCCCAAATATAAATTGTTTCCCCCTAAATTTCCCCTGAAAGAATTGAACACCCTAAAAGAAAAAAAAAACCCTAAATCTAGAGGGAAACCGCCTAAACTGGCAACACTGATGTGTATTCTAATTTTGACATTTTGTAGTCGGTAGCCTGATGTGGCGAATATGTTTGCAGCATAACTTCGACGATTTCCACCCCATTTTATCTGGCAGCCATGTCGACTTATCAAAAACGATCTGGTATATGAATGGCTTCCGATTTAAGTTTTTTGTATGGGAACATAGCTCGGGGTGGGTGTGTTCAAAAAAAAACATATTGGGGAGAATATGAATGGGGATTGGTCTAGAGTGTGATGGGCAGAAAATTTCATTGCCGAGGCACACAAATACGGGCTTTGGTTTTTCAATAGCTTGAAGAATAATGGTTTGCAAGCCGACATTTCAAAAAATCATTTTCAAGGTGTCTGATTTTAATTTTTTTTTCTTTTATATTTTTGTATGGCAACCCTCTTATGGTGGCATGGTACCGGGGGTAGCTGTGTTCGAAAAAACCATAATGAAGAGAACAACATTTCTGGCATTTGGTCATACATGTCTGACTCCTCTATTAGCAATGTGCTTAACATTTTGACACAGTTTGACTTAATACCTTCCTTACCTGCAATTTGTGCCATTTATGTCAGTGCATTTGTTTTCATGATATTTGATGGCTGATCTTGTGTGAACAAGAATGTGTGTGTGTGTGTGTGTGTGTGCGATTTTTACTGCCAACATTAGGATGACACTTGGTTTTTATTTTCTCATTTTGTTCATATCACACAAGAGCTCTATGATTTCGCCTCAAATTTATACACCTGCACTTGAAATATGATTGTAAAAAAAAAAAAAAAAATACATGAAAAAACTACGCAGAAATCGGTACAATGCATTATCGGTGCTTTAATGCATTACATTAGCTAATCACATAACACTCATATCTACAATTTAATATTATGAATAGCAGTTCTTTTATTAAAATGTATGTTATATTTGTGTTTAAATCCACAAACAAACATAATAAAAATCTCTATTCCACAATAGAATCTATACAAATATATTAAAATTTAATATGGCTTAAAGCTTTTTTTGTATTACAAACTATTTGCATTAGAACTTCAACAACTTTTGCTGAAGCTGACCTAATGTTAATGCTCTGCTCACATGTTTGTTTGCATGTGTGCGTGAGTAAATTTAGCACAGGGTTTGACTGCCTTTTTCCTGCCTTCTAAAACACTAAAAGATTTTTTTTTTTTTTTAGTGTTTTCTATATTCCAGTTTGCAGCGATAGATTGTTTAAATAGACCATTGCCATTTACAAACATATGCATATACATACATACATACACATGCAACATTTTTATGCAATTTTCTATGGCAGGCACACAGAGTCATGAATGTAGATGTAATATGGAAAAAAACATCCTTCTTTAAATGAAATCTCGTTTGGTTTGCTTGATGTTGTTGGGTGTAGTAGTGTAGTAGCTGGATGCTAACAACACACATACTTTTGCAATTAAACTTACAGCGATTTGTGTGTTGGCAGGCATACCAGTCAACCAGCCAGCCAGCCAACCCACC
Source organism: Sturmia bella (assembly GCA_963662145.1). Lineage (NCBI taxonomy): Eukaryota > Metazoa > Arthropoda > Insecta > Diptera > Tachinidae > Sturmia > Sturmia bella. The sequence continues at coordinate 22,874,751 of OY759172.1, forward strand.
AGCCAACATACATGTTTTATATTCATGAATGTCCTGCATGAGTACGTGCATGTGTTAGTGTGTGTGTGTGTGTCTGTGTGTGCATCATATGTGCCATAACTTTCCATGTTGTTGTTTTTGTTGTGCTTTTTATTATTTTAAACTATGTATGATGATGTTGTAGATAAATTTTTCATAATAAACGAATAAAAACCTAAAAAAAAAATGTATTAAACGCCAAAACACCAAGAAAAAAAACAAAAACACAGAAACAAAGAAATCCTCTGAAAAGCATAAATATATAAATTGTGTTGCAACAATACGCGTAAAATCCTAAAAACAAAAACAGTGGGTTCTTTTGCAACAGCTTATTGGAGGATTTAAAAGTATCCTCTAGCAATTGTTGTTTTGAGCTGAACTTATTTAGAAAATGTAGGCTTTGTTGGGTTTTAATAATAAAAGCATATCACAAGTAAATAAACCGATTTATGGCATTTGAAAATATATTAAAATATTCGAATATTTAAACTATTTCTTATGTAAGAGGGGGGAGGAGCTTAAGCTATCAAGGGGTAAACTTGTGGTAAATAAAACAAAATAATTGCAATTTGAAAAACGAGGTCCACACACAAAATGCAGGGCCGGCCACAAATATTTTCTTTACGTTGTCTACACGAAACGCGTAACAGATGCAACAATGCCAGTGAGCTGAGTCACGGTATTTTTTTTTTAACTATTGCATCCAAAACATGAATATCGTAATGTTTTTGAATTTCTTACTAGCTGCTAAATTTTGTGGCGATCTGCTTGTCGATTGGATAATATTGATTTTATTGATGAAAATGTACGCTAAAAAAATCATCTTGCAAATTCATTAACCGTTTCCAAATGCTATTGAATATGTACACTAGAGCCCCGACTTGCATCGTTAATGGGGACCGGAGAAACGCGACGCAAATCGAATCACTTTTTTCTATATAAATGCACTGAAATTTTACTTGTTGGGGAAAATATTTAAAACAAAGCAAAAAATGTTGTATTTTTGATCAAAAATACTAGTATGAGCACGTCTTTTTTTTATTTAATTTACTTCCACAAATGTTTATATACATATATTATAAAGAAATAACAAAACCATAAATTAAGAAAAAAAAAAAAAAAACATAAAAATGGCTCATGTTTTACGTTCTTAAGGCATATTCTGGTGAATCACACACTAAATTGTTACCATAACCAGACAGCTGCTCTTAGCACCATTTATATAAACAAGAAAAGGGGATTCCACTTTTTTCACGCAATCTGAAAATTTCTTAACGTGCAGGTGGTGACGATCGTTGTTGCCAGAAGTTGTAAAAACTAATGAATTCAAGATGCTAAATTCATACTACACTACAAGTGCTAAAAATGGTAATCCACAATGATGCAGTAAGAAATGTAAGATTCGACGCAAATCGAATCGACGCAAATCGGGGTCGAAACGACGCAACTCAAACCGACGCAACTTGAAATCGCAATGACGCAAATCGAATTTTTCCAGTTTTAAAAAGCGACGCAAATCGAAACGACGCAAGTCGGGACTTTCGTGTACTTTTGTTTAAATTGCAACCAGCTACAGCTTAAAGGACGAAACGCAACAAAATTTCACATTACATTGTAGGTATTGTTTCTTAAAAAAAAAAAAAAAATAACTGTGCAGTTTTTAGCAATCGATGTACTCCGCATTATTGACTGTTCAATATTTGCTTCGCACCATCATTGAAATTTGAAAGGTTTGCTGTAGTACTTAAACAAAAGCAACAAAACAAAAAAAAAAAACAAAGTATCAAAAACCAAATGTGAGCCTGCCCGGCATATGTACTCTTCACTGGAACGTTAGAGCAGTGTTCGTTCAAAGTGAAAGAATCACCTAAATGAACGAAGTAAACTATTCTCTCTGGCGCCAATTTTGCCTTAGAATACCTGTCATATTTTCACCATATAAGCTTGATAAATTTTTTCCACTGAGCCACTTCTATTAACCAGCAACAATTGGCAAAGACATTGTCGTCTACCCATAAGAATTGCACAGGACTGAACGCTCAACGCTCTTTATTAAATGTTTCTAAATCATTTTCTTCCGCTCAACATCTTTCGAATATTTTATTTAATTAATCTAATCTGCATTACATTTTACTTATTGAATGCCAACAAAATGGCAGTAATGTCTAAAATATTTCTATGTATGTAAGTATGTGTGAGCATAAATACACAGCCAACTGTCTGGACTGAAATTTTCCCAAATTATATGAACTGTTTTAATAATTTAATTAAATGTGTGCTTGAGCTCATAATTTTATATTTCTTAGAGTTTAGTCGTTGTTGTTTTGTAGAACAATTTTCATTGATTGACGTTTGACATTTTCAACATCTTCCCTGCCCTGTTTCATGCCGATGGCGTTCAATGTAAAAAGCCCATTAAGTACATTCAAATATTCACCCATACTTCCAGTTGCAGGGCTGGGCATTTGAAATACGTATCTAAAATCCAAATACGTATTTTGTATTTGTATTTTAAAAACATTCCACCAGACTCAGGACAACATAACCGAGTTATCCTGCACCCCTATCCTACACCTGCTAGCTGTGTAAATTCAGCCAGATGCATTATGTATTCTCGCGGTTAAATTGTTTGATCAAAAAGCACGATTTACCCCACGATTATGATGGTTCACAACATCTAAATGTTGTGTTGTAAGATTTACAACACAACTTACAACTCTTTTTGTGATTATGGTGTACAACATCTATGTAGGTGTTGTGTATGTCACAGAGTTGTTTTTCATTTGTAGAGCATCTTTCCGCAAAAATACATGCCTGCACACAAAAACTTGGTAGCCAAACTTCCAGAAAGGTGCACGCGTATGTTGCTTTCATTACACAAACACAAGCGAAACACAATAAATTTTGACATTTCATTGTCAAGTTTTACAACAAAAAGACATGGAGTGTTGGATTTCATGTAACACCGCAACTACCGCGTAGAATTGCATTGGTAAAAATGAAAAGAATGAAAAACTTTTTTTTTGCTAGAAAAGTACAAACAAAGCCATAAAAATTTATGTTTAGGTTGATGTTTAATTTGGTTATGATAATAATGAAAGGACCAAAAAATTATAGATTGCAGTTTAAATCCATTGCAACTACAAAATAAAACTGTTTTGTAATCGAATTATGTGTATAGATGTAATAATTATGTGTATAGATGTATTTTTATTTATGTTTTGTTAATAAATTTTAACAATTAATTGTTTTTTTTTTATATTTTTGCAAAACATTTTGTATGCACACTTACAAATTCTATAATTTTTTCGTAATTTAACTACTGGTAACATCAACAAGACAACACTTCAGTAGGTGTCGTAAGTTTTTGACAACATCTGATTATGTGTTGTACGATTTTGACAACACTTGCCACAATAGTTGTAAACTATAATCACTTTTCAAAAAATACATACATACATACATAAATGAACAAATGTTGTGAACCATAATCGGGGCCTTAATATTTGTTGTTAATTTTATTAAAAATCATATGTTAAAAATTTAAGGCATTCGCTATATTTGAAATTGTCCGCCATGTTAAAAAATCCGATATGCTTAGTTATGATTCCGTTTTAATTTGTATGTCATACTGCAAATTTTGAATGACATTCTGTTGTACTACCTGTGTGAATCTATAGCAGCGACCCCACACTCAGTACATGGTGAAGTTAGCAGGACCTTGAAAAATGTTTTGCTCGCCATGTTTGCCCAAAGAAAAGAAAAAACAGCAACCCTCGTTAACTCAAACCCCATAAAAAAAAAACTATGCATAAAAAAAACTATTTGTTTGTTTTTTTTTTAGAATTAAGAATTTCACTTGCATTTTATGCAAAAAGATTATTGCGGTCTCTTCGTTTTAACTCGTTTACCGGATTCACTTCTGAGCTCTGCATTTTTGTTAGTTTTTTTGTTTTAGCCCTTTAAATGAAAAAAGTAAATATTTTGCTTGAAGTTTTTGCGCCAGTTAATTATTTTGCTTCTTTTCATTCCACCGTGCTGTTGGTTAAGTCACGGGCTTAAGTAAAAAATCGGATAGAAATATTAAATAAGCTTTAGACCAAATTTAATAATAAAAAAAAAAAAATGCAAGCAAATAAGAGCAAAACAAAGGAGTAAATCGTGATAACGCCGACAAAAAAACTCACATATCAAATGCTCATGCAATGATTTATGTATTTTAAAGCTGATTTTGTTTTCAACTTTTAGTTTCCCTGTGTGTGTGTGTGTGTGTGTGTTGGAGAGAGAGAGAGAGAGAGTTTTTTTTCTCGTGCCAATGTGTTGCACCAAAAACACTTTAAATGTATGCATGCTTTATGTATGGATGGATTTGTTCGCTTAGTGGTGGCAAAATGTAACAATGTTTGGTTGGTTGTGTTACTAAATTTGCAATTTGGAAGATTAAACCATTTTTTTTTTTTGTTTTCGCTTTGCATTTAAACACAAATTTGCACACAATCACACTCTTTAACATTTAACAAATAGAAATTAAAACGAAAATAACAAACTAATTTTAACGGAATTCGTTTTTGGTTTCCTTTCATTCTAATTTCCAATTTAGATGTCATGATGGCAGCTCGTGGCGTCCACAGCTTGACGATTTGCTCGTTGATTAGCGAGGAGCTGCAACCGGCGATACAATTGAAAACGGCTGCAGTGGTGCTTAAACCCAACGAAGCAAAAATATCACCTTTAAGTTCGACACGTGATGTGATACCAGAGGGCCGTCAGATTTATCAAAATTTACTTACTTACACGCTGAACGTGACCAAAGCGATGGAAGTGGCCATCTATGCCCCCATCTTTAATTCACTGCTGTACGAGTCGGAGTTTGAGTCTCAGTTTTGGATGATATTTGATGCCAACAAGCATGTGCTGGCATGTGGCGACGCCAACTCCCACACCTTCTATACCAAATTAGATAAGGGCGAGTACAATATACGTTTGCAAATACGCCATGAGAAACGTGACTTGCTGGAAAAAATCAATGAGGCAAATATGGTGGCACTTTTTAAGCTGCCCAGCAGCTTGAATTTAGAAATCTATGACCATTACAACCAATCAGTGATAATGGGTCGTAAGTTCAATTTCTGTACGGTGAAAAAGGATTGTCCTAAAATCTTGTACGTGTCATCTTTGTCGCAAGAGAAACTTAGCAAAGCCAATTTGCCCAGCAATTGTGCCTGGTTGAGTGGCAATATTTCACTGGCCAAAGATGAACTGGGACGGAAGGCTGATGTGCAAGAGTTTACCTACATTCTAAATCCGGCTGAGTCCAGCAAGAAGAATGGTGCTGCTAATAACGGTGGTGGCAGTAATGCTGCTGCATCCAGTGCTGCAGCAGTTGCTGCTAAATTGAAAACTACAACAGCCACAACTGCAGCAGCAGCAGCAGCAGCATCAGCAGGTGTTGCCTCTGCAGCCTCAAGCTCTGGCGATGGAGGGCAGGGTTCGCCTAAAAAGGCCAAGCAAGCTGTGGATGAATATGCAGAGGGTTTGCGGGACTTCCAGTGCACAATGCTAACCAAATGTGGTGAGTAGACTAAAACTTATGCATCAACGTTCAACTTTAACAGCAAATTCATAATGACATACTGCATGCTAATTAGGGAACAAAATGTTATACTAAATAAACACAAATTGGGGAATGTTCAGAAACTATTTAACCGTTTAATTTTATGGCAGAAATGTTAGTAATACAGAAAAGAAAATGAGAAAATCAAATTGTAATATGTAACGAGAAAATTACTTAATTTGCACAAGGCAGTTCGAGAAGAGTTTTCATACAAATCTTTTTAAAGCTAAATTTTTTGTACTAAAACTTTTCAACTAAAAGTGTTTTGTAATGAAAAAATTACTGCATAAAATTATTTCTGTATACTTTTTTTTTAGAACCTGAGCCAATGTAGGCTTGTTTTGCGCTTCGGGCAGGATTTAGTCATAATTGCTTTGACTGATGGGCTTTTCAGCAGCATATAACACATAAATAGGCTATGGCTTTATTTATGGCATCACGCTATTCGTATGCAATCTAGATGTGCCAGTAATTGCGAGGAACCTGTTAGCACTCCTATTTTTTTATAAATACTTATATTTTGCAAACAATGTTTTATACCATAATTTTACTATAGACATTTTTTCTGCTATACTTTTTCTATAAAAAATGTTCTACTAGAATTTTTCCTGAAACAACTTCTCAAACCATCATGTGAATTGTGCGAACTGCTGTTTAATATTTTGAAAATTTTCCGCTCGTTTCACGAAAATAATGGTTAGTGTAAAAGCGTATTTGTTGTGAAGGGTAAAACAGCGGAAGTCCTGTAGCGTAATTCACTAAAATATTTTACCGATAAATTCAGCTTTAAAAATAATTAACTGCAAAATGTTTGGCTTTCTGATTTATTAATAATATATCACCACAGTTGCTGGCACTAACTTAACAACTAGAAATTTATTGAGGTTTATTTTAACTACTAAAGGCTGTGATTCACTATCCTACTGAATCGTACAGTCTGTTAAAAATGACTTGTGTGTCCAAAAAGTGTGATAGTCTGGACTAAAAGTGTATGTGTGTGAAAGACTTTTTGACAAGTCTTCTGAAAATTTTCAAAAACTTATCTTATTCTATGCGAGGCAACCCTGGCCTTTTTGAAGTTGTTTACAAAAGTATAATAGTGTGGCCATTTTGATGCGATTTTTTAAAGTAGCACAGAATTCTATCAGATTTCGCTAGCAATTTTCAGTAAATGAATCGTACGATTCAGTAGGATAGTGAATCACGGCCTTAAATGTTAAAATATTCTAGTATAGTTACAAGCCAATGTTCTATAGCTTATCCCCGATTTTCGACTTGGGATTTAAATACAAAATTAGTAAATTTTCCTTAAAAATTTAAGTTGGATTTAAAATAGCTTTCTGTTTTACAGTCTAAAATTATTTTTGGTAATTAATTGCAATAAAAGTACGGCATCACAATGTAAGTGTCAACAAATTATCGATAACTCAATAAAAAACAGCTGTTTAAACAAATTTGGAAGCACGTGAAATTGTGAAAAGTTTAGAAAATAATAAATTGTTTTGTAAAAATTATTAAAATGAGTAGCAAAAGTGATAAAAGGACTCCCAATTTCACTGCCACAGAAGTTGATTACCTTCTGGACATAATAAAAAATAAAATTATGAAACAAACAAAAAACATGTGCAACCAAAACTGTCAAAATCATATGGCAGTACGAAAAACTTAAATCGATTTTGAATGGGCCCAGCAGGCCGTTTAAGTTTGATTTAAATAGCAACTGTTTGATTCAATTATGTATTTAAATCAAATTTAAATTAAAATTGCATTTAAAATCCAAGTCAAAAATTGGGGGTTAGTCTAGTCATAAGCCAATTAATGTGACTTGACTGTGGGTCGACTACTTAATTCAAAATTATTAGTGGTGAGTTTCGTTTGTAATTCTTTTAAGCAAAAATGCCATTTCATTCTCAATTTACACATTATGTTGAATATGATAGTTTATGAATCATTGAATCGTTAGTGCGATACGCCAAATGCGGATGTTTAGTTTAACGATAGGATTGTCTTTAAAAGTTACTGAATTGCACTACTGGTAACTATTTAGCCAGTATGAATGCTAAGGTGGTTTGGTTTTGCAATTGATATTGTGCAAACGATTTTTCGGTAGCTTTTGGCATGAGGAAAAGTAACTTTTACCATGTCATGTTCTGCTTTTTGTTTCGCTTAAACAAAATATGTATTTTCATACAAAATAATACCATGTAAACATGAAAAACACTTACAACAAACTTTTGCTCTCTTTTTCTTAAATGCGCAGAGAATTTCATAATACTTTCATTCCACAAAGTCGGTCTACTTTGTATTACCTTGTAAACTAACCTTAAGATGTGTGCCAGTAGTTGAGAGTGACCTGTCATCACTCCCTTTGCTCTACTTAAATCGGACGTGCTAAGTCTTAGCAATCCCTCCCGCTTTTTCTTCTTTTCGTTTGGATTCTCTCAAACGAATTCTTGCATTAATTCCCACGGTTTCGTTATTCCTGAAATTAAAATTTTTTTTTTTTAAACAAATACAAAACTGCGAAGCTTTTTGCTTGTCTGCAGAAACACCCAGAGCTTTCGGCAGGAATCGAACCTGCGACATCGAAGACTCTTGGTAGAGCACTCTACCAATTCATCCATCGAGGCGCTCGATTCTATGTGTCCAATTCTCCGGCTCAGATTCAACTGCAGCTTATTTAACTGTCTTGTTTTAAAAACCAGTGAGTTGGCCCTCTCATTTCCAGCTATTCTCACATGCTCTGTTACCCATATGAGGCGCAGTTCACCATGAGTCAAGTAAAACTGTTAACAGTGTTTTTGCACTCCCAAACAATTTGTGAAGGAATTCGCTCAGCTGAGATCGCTCTTATGGATATTTGACTCACCGTGCGAATGCTTAACTTATAATCGTAAATTTGGTCCAAAAATTGGTTACTTCTTATTAAGCAAAAAAAGCAACCCAAATGGAAGACCAACTAGACGAGTACACTTTAAGCGAAAAAGTAACCAACTCGCAGTTTGCCATTTCGTTTACATGATACATTTTCCAAAAAAAAAAAAAAAAAAAAAAAAACACCACTTTTCAATTATGCAGCTTTGGCTTTTATAATTCTCATTAACTAATTTATTTATTTTGCCCCAACATCATTTATTTAACACATTTTCAAGTCGAGCAGTAGTTTATTTTGCCAGGCAATTAATGTCTCTTAATTAACTATTTATTAAACAGCAGCGAGCGATAAAGATCTTAGTGTCATGTTAAAAATAGCGTCAGTTCGTTAAACTTTGCTGACTGCCACCGCCGCCGCTTACCGTTCGGGCTGGTGGGGTGAAGTTTGTTGTTAATTTATTTTCTCTCTTTCGGCTATAAAATATTTTTTAAATGTTTAAATGGCATAGTTATCATGACTTGGAATTGCATTCAATTTATTGCACCATTTTAGGGTGTGTCGGAAGTGGCCTGGCTGCCAGCTAGACAGCTGCAGTGTGTTTGTGTGTGTGTGTGTGTGGGTTTGTTTTAAGTTTTTATTTCCAATTTTTCCTGTTTATTTTTCTATTTGTTCAGCAATTTAATTTCTATAAAAGAGGGAGCGAAAAAAAAAAACACAGAGAAATGAATAAAAACACAATTAAAATAAAGATGACAAAAATTGGCGCTAGTACGAAAAAACCACAAAGTGCCAAGTTAATTAATTAAATTCTTATTAATTGTTTTATTTCTTTTTTGTTTAATGAAACTTTTTATTCTTTTTTAATATCACTGGAAACTTGCGTTGTGTGTAGGTTTTTTTTTTTTTGTTTTTTTTTAAGCAGCAGCAGCAGTGGTGGATGGTTGGTTGGTTTTAATCTCATTCCAAGTGATTAAATTCATTCAATAATTTCACTGCTTCTTTGCTCGTTGTTTTTTTTTTTAAATTTATTTCAATATTTGATGGATGTGTTTTGTTTGCTGGAAAAAAGAGGATAACAATTTATGAATATGCGCTTTAATTTGCAGCCATGTATGAGAGGTTTTTTTTTTGCTGTTTTCATTCCGCTGAAAACCCCTTAATAATGATTTTCGTTTGTTTTTTTTTCTTCCTATTTTGTGTAATTCCTTACAATGATGCAGAACTCGATAAAGCTGAAAAAATCTATGAAGATATAATTGCTGGACATCCCAAACATTTGGCTGCTCATTTACTGCTCATACAAAACATTGAATCATCATCTGAATTGAAGGCTCAATATCCGTTTACATTTGCCAAGTCATTAAAGGCAAACAACAACAACAACAACAATATTACGCCAGCAACTACAACAGGAAGTACAACGGCAGCAACTGCAATTGAGGATTCATCATCATCAACCGCATCGTCTGTCGAAGGTGGAGGCTGTGATGCGGAGGCCAAACAAAAGGAAAGTAAACAAAAATTGCGCAATGCTCTCGAACGCATTGTGTTGTTGGCGGACAATGTCATTAGGGATACTGATAAGGATGCATTGTTGGCATACTACGGCATTAAATGCGATACTCGTTCCGATGCTGCAAAGATTAAAACGTAAGTTTGCCTTTCGACTATTTTAAGTGCACCTTTTTTTCCATTTTATTGCAATTTTACTTCTTCCTCTTGGAACAAACAAAATTTTTAACGACTATAAGCTGGAGTCCTTTTAGTTATATTTTTCTTTTTGCCCCCCCTCTACTGGGCTGTCTGCTGGCTATTAGCGCGACAGTGTACGTTGTATGTGTGTGCCAAAGAATAATTTATCGCTGTGTTGTGGCTCGACGACAACACACAAAAAGGGAATTGTAATTATAAGTGTCCAACCGAAGGTGTTTATGTGTGTTTCTAGGTTTCGGTTTCTCCCACCAAAACCGTTGCCAAAATCTTGATTTATTTACTGAGCTCTTGTTTGATGTTTTGTTATTAAAAGTTTGCAGGGCATCATCGCCGAAATGGTATTGAAAGTCAATAGGAGAAGAAGTGTTATTTAGAAGCAGAATATAAAATATTTTTCACAAGGATGTAAAACAAACAGGACATAAAGTCCTTAAAGTATTTCAGTAAATTTATTTAATAAAGAAATATGGGCATTTTTATGATAAAAAGTAAAACCGTATTATTTATTTGATAAATTGGGTTGTTTTTATAACTAATATAAACAAAGTTTTAATTTCTGTTACCCAACATTTCGGCGTTTTTTCTTTTTTGTTTTACTTATTTAAAGCCGTTCTTTAACATTCTGGTCAACAGAATTGTTCAAACATTAAAGATATTAAAAATACGCGAAACATATAAAGGAATTTTTCATACATTTAATGTAGTATCACAGATTTTAATTCACTATTTAGTTTACGCTTTTTTAATACTATCAGTTAAGTTGATGTATTTTCTCTTATATTTTTGATTTTATTTCGTTCGCCAATATTTTAAAAATCTAAAGTTTCAGCCGGTTTATAGGACACGTCAAAGCTCACTAGCGACCAGTTGGTTACATATGTAATGAAAAGGGGTATTAAGCCGGTTCTTGGTTGTATCGCGCAACATACGTTCTCGCACACATCAAATATTTCTAATATTTTTGCAACTTTTTTGTACATAAACCCAAGATGTAGTTACTTTACAAGGTGTCAACATGAGTACAACAAAGTAAACGGCACATGTGTTTTGTTTGTTTGTGTAAAAATTATAGAACTAAAATAATACATTTCAATTGGCTCTTAAAGCACTGGGCGTACACTCACATGGAGTGAAGATCAACTTTTCATCAATTAGGTTAGGTTAAGTGAGCTTGAATGGAGGGGTTCGTCTTACGACATACACCTAAGCCAATATAGGCTGGTTGTGCGCTCCGTAGGTTTAACCGTGAACCAGTTTGACTTATAGGTCTATACGAACTCCGTGTCATTCACAAAGTTCCTTAGTTTCCTCCAGCATACGCCCCGTAATTGGGTTATGTCTGGTAAGGTGTCTTTCGCACGCTCCCTATCAATCTGTTGTTCTTTTAGTAGCTGCCTAATTTTTTAACAAAAATATTTGCGTGGACCTTCGCGCAAGTTTGTGTCTTTTTCAATTTTGGATTCCTTACGTGCCGTCAATTAACTTTATTTCAATTAAATTATTTTAAGTCTATTATTGATTTTAGATTATTTTTCCTGCTTGAAAAATGTTAATTATTTAATTATATTAAGTTTTTTAGTTTTACCCTTGCCTATGGGACAAGCACCGGGCGGCGATGACTCGTGGCATAATGGCGAGTTTATCGCCTATTAAATTCCTATTAAATACTTTCTCTCAATGAACAATTGCCGTCTCTGTGCAATAGATTTGCCTCTTATAATCAATCGGCTTTTCCTCACCTGCCCTTATTGCTAATTGTGTAGCGCAAGCATGAAGAATTCAATAGTTTGTGCTGAAATAATAAAATTACCCAGACATTGGGTAGTGTGGGATAATGGTTTCTCTTTGCCTAGTGCCGTAATGTGCATGCAATTTATCTTTTCAATACATTTTCCGATAGTGTGGAAATTTATTCAGAAAATCTGCATTCAACTAAAGATATTTTGCTAAATTCACCAGAAATGCCTTCAAATTAAATCCATTTATCGGCTTTTAGCAGATTGTTGAAATTATTGCTGTTGCAGTTGTTGCCGTTTTTGTTGTTGTAATTATAACAACATACCATAAAATAACATGCCACCTTCTTAACGCTTTACAATAATTTTTAATTGCGATAAAGATGCAAAATATGGCGAAGCGGATTGATGTGGCATGAATTTGCATTACAATAAAATTGTATGCATATACAACAACTATGTGCACTAAGCCAGGATATTTGTTATTGTGACTCGTAGTTGTGATGTTATTTTGTAAACGGCAAAGACAAGCATCATCATCTAAGCACCTAAAGATAAACAACAAACTACTTAACAAACGCATACAAACGCATACAAACAACTTTTAGCAGAGTGTACAAGAAGGTCCTTAAAATACTACCACATATGCATCAGTGAAATAATTTTTGAGCCGTCCGAATCAAAAAAAAAAAATTTTTGTGTTTTATTTTCTCGTATGGAAGCCGCCAAGGAAGCCTGATACGAGATTGATGTTTTTGAAGAACATGTCAGGGAGAAAAACATTATTGGGAGTTGGTCATTCATATGACTCCACCCTGTGACAGGGTGGCCGTAGAGTCCCAGGTGCTAATGTATGAACACACACACAAAAAAGTTCATAGTATTTATGAATATTTTATGAAAAATTTTCCAATTAACGATTTTCGTACTACATATTTAGGAACTTTTCCATGACATCGATAATAAAGTTCATAAAAAGTAAAAAAAAAAAAATAGTGGTAAACATTTTGTATGGTGTAACTATAAACATTTTATGAAAAATACCTAAAATTAATATAAAAAAAAATTTTAGCAATAATGAAATTTTTCATAAATAATTTTCCAATGTTCAAATCCTAGTATTTATGAAATATTTCATATAAATACAAAATACTGGTTTTTCTATACATAATATAAATGAAAATGCATCAGATATATACATATGTATATTTATAAAGAGCTTCATAGTATATATGAAGTTTTGTGTTTTTATTTCATGAATTGTAAATCATAAACATGTAATTGTAAGAGGTTTTTAGATTATATAAACTAAATACATATATTTTTTTGCCTTCAAACGTTTTAAATATTTTAATAGGTTTTTAAATAAATCAAACATAAATCCATTTTTATCCCGTGTTAAATACCAAAGCAAACTTTTTAATATTATTTACATTTAAATATAATTTTTACTTTTGAATCTGAATTTCTGACATCCGTCCCAAAGACCATCATTTTATTTTCACACTTTCACAAGGTCGCTCCACTTCTTAAGAAGTTGAATTATTTAAATAACTTTTCGTCTTGTCTTTGTATTCAGTGCTTGAATTGTTTAAATACAAACACCACCCAATCATGCACTTCCATTCACACGTAATAGCCACACACACACACACACACACACACACACACACACACACACACACACATGCATATGCACATAACGCACACACATATTGTGTCCTTATGACATACTCGAATGCGTGCAAATGTTTTAATTGCGGATACACGTACAAACGCTTTCAATCAAAGTGTTTATCTCAAAAGACATAATTATGTTTGCATCTTCATTTTGCTGTTGTTTGCCTCTCCGCCAATCGTTACGTTACAGCTGACAATAATTTCCTTACTTTAACAAAGTTAATGAATATTTTTTTTTCTGCACTTAATTTTATACACATTAAGTTTTTTGCATGTCTTATCTCCGCAATCATAAAGTTCATATAACTTGTGTATTTATTTCTTGTTAAAGCACAAACTTAACTCTGACGACAAAACGCCCAATATGTTTTTCCAGAAGAGTTCAAAGAAGAAGAGAAAAAAAAACAACTTAAATAGATTGGCACACAACATTTTGCTTAAGACAGTAGAAAAAAAATAGGAAAAAGAAAATATATGTGTATGGACATATTTAAATATGTGTCTGGCTGGCTATTGCTATTATAACTACTAAAACAACTTAACATATTCATTTTTATGTTTCAACTTGTTGTTATTGTGTTAATGCAGGCAGCTTTTTTTTGCTTTTATACTTCTTTAAAACACATTGTCTACATGAATTTTTATCCTCTTTTTTGTCTATTTTTGTACATACATATTTATAACAAATTTTTATTCTTGTCGTTTTCCTCCATAAAAAGCAACTAAACAGGATACAAACATACACTTACACACACACACAAGCACACTCTCCAAAACTATTCCACTCACAATTTTACCAACACTTACAAAATCACTTGAAAATTATGTTCAAATTTTATTTTATTGGCGCCAATGTTACGTTTTCTCTGTGAACAGTATGTTAAGTTATTTTCTAACAGTGGGTTATATGTTACTCATCCTGAGAGAGAGAGAGAGAGAGAAGACAGAGATAACTTAGAACTGTTAGATTCATAACATTTATGACATGACTTATAAAATGTACAAAACATTTGGCTTAGCATGAGAGAAAATATATTATTGGAAGTTCGAAAATATTTCACAGTTACTATTTGAATTTTCAAACAAAAAACTCTAACCGTCTAATCCATAAAAATTATAACAGGTTTATAAAGCTCTTATTTGACAGATTTTTCATACAAATATGTCAAATAACAGTCTTATTAGCCTGTAATAATTTTTATGAATTAGGGGGTTAACATTTTATATCCTGCGCAACAAGTGCTAATTGGTAAACCCTGCGTAATTTGCACAATTTTCATTTCTGGTGCTATAAGGTGTATATACTCTGGACCAGTATTAATAAAAAATTAAAATAGGCAATTCTTACCTGTAGGCTCTTGAAATACAGTTTCTACGAAAACTACCATAACATTTTACTGTTGCTAAGAAAACTACGAGTTATGTTGTAGTCGAGTGGAGAACAGTTTTTCGTGGGAACTCTACACCTTCAGTATCCTTACATGCAAATTTCAAGATTCTACCTCTAACGGCTCAAAAGTTGCAGCTACTTATTACACTTATGGTTGTTCCCATATTTCGGAAACTATTTCAGTTTAATTAGTACAAGTCGTTGTAAAGGCCAGGCAATTACCTGTAGCTATTTAGGGTTCTGTACTCATTGAGTAAAAGTAGAATTCTTTTATGAGACTTCCCGGTCCATTCGTCCGTCCGTCCGTCCGTCACAGCCCCCAATCTCCCAAACGTTAAGAACTAGAGAGCTGAAATTTACACAGGACATGTGTTTACCCTGCTTCTAAAACAGTGAATAATAAAAGCAACATAAAGGTAAAAAATTAAAGGCTACTCCCATACAAAAAACTGAGATTAGCTATAACTATTGAACGGCAAGAGATAAAGACTTGAAATTTGTACAGAATATGCAGCTGCATGGCCTACACAACAACAAATATCTAAGATAGTAAAAAGTGAAAATTTAAATCATGTCCTTTATATGGGGACACCCTTTAGTTTTAAAATTGACTGTAGTTTTTGGGCCGAAAAAGATAGAGACTTAAAATTTCCACAGCATATGCAGTTTGCAGGCCTCTACAACAACAAATTCCAAAGCTTTTAAAATTCAATCGGTGTTCATACACGGAGACACGCTTTAACATGAAAATCAGCTATAACTTTTGCAGCGTGAGAGCTAGAGGCTTGAAATTCAGACGGTGTATGTGGTGATCTGGCCTCTACAATAGAAAATTTTAAAAAGAATAAAAAGTTTAAAACTAAAGGGTGTTCCCTACACCAGAAGTAACATTTGCCTGCCACGTGGACGGTAGTACGGAACCCTTGCTGTGCGAGTCAGTCTCGTACTTGGCTCAATTAATTTTTTGTTACTTTTGGTATTTGTGTATAAATTTCAAGTACATATATCTGTTACGACTTAAAAGTTACGCAATTTATAGCCTTTTTACACTGACGCACATCTTACATCTTTCATCAATTTGCAAAGATGTTTACATCTTCCCACAAGAATTATACAGGGCGAAAATTATACATCTTTCTACATCAGTAGAATATGATCCTTTCTCATTTTGTTCCACCTTACATCTTTCATATTTTTTTAGTGCCATCACTAAAATAATTGCAGAAAATCGATTGCTTTTGTACCATCACAATCAATATGACATTTCAGAAAACAAATTTAACATGAAAAATGAGCGGAACATGTATTTTGTTATAATTTTAAATTAATTATAAATAAATTCATTTTAATTGCAGTGCAAAAGAAAGCCCATCGTATGGTCAGTCAATATGGAGAACATGTTGCTTGACCTATGGAAAGAAAAAATTCTAAAAGTTCTCCTCCAAGTCCATTTTAAAATTTTTTTTATTTTTCACAAACATTTTGCGTCTGCTTTTTTTGACATCTAAATAAATGAAAGATGTTGTCAATGTAAACGTCTGTTTCACATTTTCAACATCTTCCATGCGTTTCACGTGGATGTCAGTCGGTGTAAAACGGCTATTAGAGGGTGCGTTAAGGTTTTGAGCATTTTAATTTTTTTCTACTTGTTGAAGTGGCATGACACCCAGATGTTCTGAGCAAATTTTAAGTTTCTATCTCTTACAGCTCAAAAATTGCAGGTAATTTTCAAACTAAAGGCTGCCCTCATAAACTATTTAACATATAAATTTCAAATATTTGTTATTTTTAATGTATATGGCTGTAAACGTCAGGCAACTACATGTCCTATGCAAATTTTAAGTCTATATCTATTTTAGTTCAAAAGTTTTACCTAATTTTCAGTTTTTTGTGTAGGGACGCCCTTTAGTTTTTTTTTACTTTTTGTAGGCTTTAATATTTATAGTTGCTGCGGCAGGGTAACTGCATAACCTAAAAAGTAGTACATATGTATGTTTGTAAAAAAATTTTCTGACTATAAAGAGGCTCGCAGCACCAGAAAGTAACCGGTAAGCACCAAAATAACATTACAGTTTGATGTACTTGTAAATGTATGTATGTATGTATGTATTTTCTCATGCTTTGTATTGCATTTGCTCTGTTAACGTTGATAACAGTGTCTGCACCATACCATTGTCCATGTTAAAGGGGCTTTAACAGCACATAGACTTACAAAACATTTGCCAACAGCAAACGAGGAGATCAACATTACTTTAACCCTGGCACTCCTGGGTCGCTTACATTTTCTAGCATGCTTTAAATTTTCTCAACAACTCTCCCAAAAATTTAAAATCCACAACAAATTTTCTCTGAAAGTTTCAACGTAAGATAACCTGCTCCTTGCCTGCTCTCCAAAGCTACTTTCTATTTTTGCAAAAGTTGTTGTCTTGTAGATGTGCACCTGTTTGTAAATTTTGTTCAGCTTTAGTGTGTGCAAAGGCTCGTGCGTTGTCATTAAGCTGGGCCAAGCCGAATGTGCAAATTTGCTAACGCACACAAAAGCACACGAATCAAATAAGAATAATAAAAAAAAAACAAAAATACTAAAACGAAAGAAGCAAACAAAACGCACTGAATATGGGTGAACGCTATATGTCGGTCGTTGGCGCTTTCGTCGTTTTCAAGTTGTCGTTCGTTGTCAATTTGTTTTCTAAATTATTATTTTTTGTGTGTTGTATTTGACTTGGTTGTTGTTGCTACTGCTGCTGCTGTTGTTGTTATTATTTGGTATTTGTATACGTTCGAGTTCGCTTACTTGTATGTGTCTACATTAAAAGTATTTAACCTTCATTCTTTCATACAAGCAGCAAAGCCAGCAGGCAAGCAAGCATGCAGGCAGGCAGGCAAGTAGCATCAGTACGATGTTTAAGTTTAAATATTTGTATAATGTTAACCTCTTCAAGGATATTTTGTTGGCACAAACACATGTAGTACATACATGTGGTTTACTTGTCGGTTGCCTGGTTGGATTCTTGTTAATATTTTCCCTTTTTTTTTGGCTTGCCCGTAATTTTTAAGAGCATAAGTTGGGTTTCCTTTTGTTTTTCTTGCTTAATATGTTTTACGTGCACTTGTATGGGAGCCATTACATGTGTAGATGTCATGTGATGGGATTTTTTCTTGCTGCCTGGATGTATGTTTTACAAATGAATGGGTTGAACTGAAAGCTGCACGTACATTCGTTTCGAAATGTAAAAGTGTCAATGTGTAAATTGAAAAGCAGTTTTAATGACTAAAACGGGTTTTGCAATATGTTTGCAAAAAACGTTTCTTCCACAATGTATGATGGCACGATGTGAGTAATTGGGGGGAAATCGAAGGTAAAGTTGTGCATAATTCATGGCTCAAACTGATGGTTGAGCATCTGAATTGTAAGCAATTGAAAATTTTAATTATGCAAATAGTTATATAATTATTTAGTACCTGCAGTGACTTAAAATGTGTGCTATAAATATAATGATTTCTATTGGAGAGAAAAAATGGAAACCAAAGTCTTTTGGTTTTATAACCGACTTATCTTTTGCCTTTTCTCTTAATGTTTGTTTTTATACATAACATTTTTTTTTCTATTTTGCTTTCTGTCGGAATTTATGATACAAGATTGGTGGAAGTGAACAGCTAATACTATGTATACCTTTGCTACTTTGTTTGTTTATAATTTTTAATGGAATGAAAGCGAATAGATCTTATATTGATGAAAGTCTTTTTGAATGACGGCAATACCATATTAGATAAATGTCCGCCTCTGCTAGCCTCACAACTGCGAGCCCTTTTGACCACATGTTTCATTACATTATCACACATTTTACGCAGTATTTTATTTCGTTTCATCACAAAAATTTTGTTTGAGTTGAGCTCTAGCGTCTTTGCTTTGTTGGCATAAACCTTGTTTTTAGGGTTCCGTACTCATCAGAGTGAAACGGAACCCTATTACCGAGACAAGTACGTCCGTCCGTCCGTCCGTCACAGCGTCCATTCTCCGAAACGGTAAGAGCTAGAGTGCTGATGTTGATCACAGGATGTTGTTGTACCTTGCCGCTACAACAACAAATACTAAAAACAACAACAAGTTGAAAACTACCAGGTGTCCCCATACAACGAAATGTTGCAATTAGCTATAACTCTCGAACCGTAAAAGATAGAAAGCTGAAATTTGCATAGTGTATGTATTTATAGATGCTTTACAACAACAAATGCTAAAGACAACAACAAGTTGAAAACTACCAGGTGTCCCTATACAACCTAAAGTAACAATTAGCCGTAGCTGCTAAACTGTAAAATACAGAGAGCTGAAATTCGCACAATATATGTATTTACATATGCGCTACAACAACAAATGCTAAAAACAACAACATGTCGCAAACTACCAGGTGTCCCTATTTAACGTAAAGTAACAACTAGCCGTTACTCTCGAACCGTGAGAGTCACCATGTTGCAGGTTGGAATGAATATCTCTCTACACGAAAGTTAATTTGAAAAAAATCCTCTTCAGTGCCATTTAATAAATTTCAGCGTAAAACAAAATTGCTCTAATTTATAGGGTCACGTTCTAATGCGATCAATTGCATTTAATAATAGTATAACTATTTTATAAAATGTTTTTCGATACACGCAATACTTTTTAATGAAATTTTTATGTTGCAACCTGAGCAACCAAATAAAGTTTCCTTTAAGCCATAACCGCATTGCAATTTTAATGCCACGGAATAAGATTGTGGTCATAAAATTGAATAAAATGCAACATTCGTGCCTGCTTCAGCTAACGACAATCCGCTTTTTTCTACAACTCTTGTAAGTGCTCTATTTTTGCTATATACCAGTTATTATTATTATTTTTTTTTAATATTTTATTCAAAA
Source organism: Sturmia bella (assembly GCA_963662145.1). Lineage (NCBI taxonomy): Eukaryota > Metazoa > Arthropoda > Insecta > Diptera > Tachinidae > Sturmia > Sturmia bella. The sequence continues at coordinate 22,894,673 of OY759172.1, forward strand.
GAATTTTAAAATGTTTCTATGTCAAATGATGTCAAGTACATTTTATTACATTGTTCAAATAGTTGTTGAGTTGATGTCGGCTTTCTTACATTTTAGAGAGAAAAAGTAATACAAATATGTTTAAACGAATACACTTCATTCATTTGTGTTACATGAGTATTTTTCATTTTTCATTTTTTTTTTCCTTTTTGTTTTGAAAATTGAAAAAAAAGAAAGTCTTGCGTATTGCATTGCATTTAAAATGTGGTATTTAGCAGTCATGACAACTGTAACACACATTCCAGTTACATCAAGAGCAAATATGCAGCTGCAACAACATACATAATGGCAGCAGCATCACATAAAATGTGTGATATATTTCACAATAAGAAACAGCAACAGAACACCAGCAGCAGCATCAGCAGTAGCTGTATAAAGGCAACAATAAGGACATAAAATGGGTAAAAAAAAAAGAAACCAAAAAGAGCAATTTGTTTACACAAAGATAACAAACAATACAAACAAACATTGACGTATTTGTTTTTAACTTTACTTTTTTCCGTTATTGTTGCTGCTGTTATGTGTTTTCAACACTAAAAAGGACCTATGAAAGTACACAGATCCAGGCAGGGACACATGAATGGGTTGTCTACTCAATGTTATTAACACATTTGTCCACGTGCAAGTGTGTGTATATATGTATGTATGTGTTCCATCAAAAGGTGCTTGGGGAAAGAGCACAAAGATGCGGTTTTAAAACAAAAACAATTTTAAACGAGCTTTTGCCCCAATCTTCACAGCAATTATTAAATGACCGCAACCAAAATGTTTTGTTTTTTTGTTTTTTAATGACTGCAAGTGATACGCTCTTAAAACATTTATTTTGTAAAAGCTGAAGTAAAAAAAAACCAAACGAGCAATAAGAATGTCTTCAATAAGAATGTCCATGAAAATTGTTTAAAACAGCATCTTTTTCCGTTTCCGTATTCGTAGAGTGAAAACAGAACCCTCTTACTGAGACTGTCTCTACTGTCTGTAACGGTAAAAACTAGAGAGCTGAAATTTTCACAGTGCATGTGATTGCGCGGCCGCTACAACAACGAATACTAAAAACAACAAAAAGTTAAAAACTAAAAGTGGTCCCCATACAAGAAACTATAAAAATTAAAAAATATAGCTGTAACTTTTGCATCAAAAGAGATAGAAACTTGAAATTTTGCAGGGAATATGTGCTGTCATAGATTCCACAACAGTAAATACAAAAAACCACAAAAAGTTAAAAACTAACAACAAGCACTAAAACATGCGAAAAATTTAAGTATAATTGGTGTTCATTCACGAGGACTCCCTTTAGTTTGTAAATCAGCTCTAACTTTTGAACCGTAAGCAGCGGTGTGTTAGATGTGACGATTTTACTTCACTTTGACGTAATTTTGTTAAAAAAAAAAAAAAAACACTAAAATGACTTTTGACGTTTTTCTGCACAGAAGCTCTTGTATTTTGATGTTTTTCTAGCTTCGCTCCTTTTTAAATTTAAGGCAACTACGAGAAAGTGATTGAAAGAAAACTTAAAAAAATGTTTATACTTTAATTTACTCAAGAAAGAAAGAGACAGAGATAGATAGATAGCATTCTTACGATCACTTACAACAAGCATATGTACATATGTTAATAAAAAGTAAGTAGTATCACTATGAAGTATGTACATAATATGCAGGGCTGGGCAGTATTTGAAATACATGTATTTGAAATACATGTATTTGAAATACATGTATTTGAAATACATGTATTTGAAATACGTATTTTGTATTTGTATTTTAAATACGTCGCACGAATGTATTTGTATTTTGTATTTTAAATACTAACACTGGTATTCATAAAAAATAAAAGGTTGCTCAAATACAGTTTAGAAAAAATTTCATATGAAAAATTTGTTATAACATGTGTTTCAACAATGTTTTATTTTTTATGAATACCGGTGTAAGTGCTTGAGTATTTTGTATTTCAAATATTCGTGCTCTCAAAATACCATTTTAATTTATATAGAAAATATGCGCTAAAAATTATTCCAATTCAAGCGCAAAACTTTGTTACTGTTTTATTTCCAAAAAATGGCAGTACTACAATTTAATTACCAAATACAAAGTAGCTGTGCAAAGTAAACGCAACTGAATGCATACGCATTGAGAAAGTCGCCAAGCTGTCAGAAAGTTAAACAATGAAAAAATAAAATATAATATAAACAGCTTCTGGCATTTTGATTTAAAAGAAGAAGAGAAAAAAATATCAATCAGATGTTCACTTCGATATATTTTAAATAATATGTTTCAGACGAGTCTGAAAATAATAAAAAAAATGTTAAATAAGAAATACTTATTAAAAAGCAAACAATTTTTATACTCACTCATTCATTGCATCAGCCATTTCTATATTTTTATGATTAGTGTTTTGGTTTTTATTTGCGCCTAATTTACGTCAGTGTTGCATTTTCGAACGTTGTGCGCATAACATGCAGAGTTGTTATGCATTTACGAACAGGCTCAAAATACGTGTTGAATTGTTTTTTGTACAATATAAAAGATTTTATTAAATAATATTGAGTTTATTTGTACATTTTTATAAATGAGTTTTTTTTTGACGTTTTACAAATTTATTTTTGACGTTTTTCTTTGCAAAATTTTACGTTTTCTGGAAAATTTTTCCTAACACCCCTGACCGTAAGAGATAGAGGCTTGAAATTTGCACGGTGTATGCCGTTATCTACAGCAGCAAATAATAAAATCAATCAAAAATACCCCATCTATGTCTACCACCTGGACGCGCTAAGACAAAATTCATTTATTCGGGTAATGGAAGGTCTTCACTGCACGAATTAACGATTTCTTTTCCACAATGAATTATATTATTCATCGCAACCAGGGTATGATTTAGCGATGCTTATTCATAAACAAATTTAATAATTGCTAGAGAATCATCTTCAGCTTTTACTATGAGCTGCCTAAATTTTAATTAGTTCATTTTCAATAAAATCACTTAAGTACTTTTAAAACTAGTTTTTCTTTTTCTATATTTTATATGCGAGTAGTTATTTAATTGAAAATAATTTAGTTTTTCAGAAACTTTTTGATACTTCTTGATTTGTTTGTTCATGTCTAAATATTTACATGTTTAACACATGTTGAAATCAACTTTGTTGCCTGTACTTATTTCTATTAGATACATACAATTGAAACTTATTGTTGGATATTATTATTTTTAATTATTTGCAACTAACACTTAAAAGTTTCGAAAACTAAAATTTACAACTTCTATAACAACAGAACAACGACAACTTAATTTGAATAAATTACAACCAACTAAAATTTTTGTTAAACGCCCTGAGCCATCAAAAAGCAAAACAAACTTCAGCTCTTAATCAAATTTGTCCAACACCACTACATCTAGCGCACACACTCCCACACGTACACACACTAACAAGCCTGCACGTTCGTTTGCACAAAAAACAATGAAAACTATATCATAATAATTACACTGGAGGGTGATCAAAAGAGCACAATTTAAAAGATAGAAAAAAAAAAGAAAAACCGTAAGGAAATGACCTCTCAGTATGCTTCTTTTGAAAATGTATTTTTTCAAGATTAAGACGTTTTATTTTAAATAAAGGAAATCAAAAAGGAAAATAGAAATGAGCTGAGCTGAGGAGAAGAGAAGAGATGGAGCTGCACTAAAAGACACTACATTATCATTGACCCACCACAAAAGGGCAAAGTTTAAAATGCAATAACAATAAAAAAAAGGAAAAAAGTTAAGCTCTTTTAAGCTTCATAAATAACAATACTGAAATCAAACACCAGACACGAAACACTCGGTGTGGCAAGTACAGGGCGGATCGCTGTAGGAAATAAAAAAAAAAAATATATATAAAAGACGACGACGACGGGGTTGCACATTAAAGTTGAAAGGAAAAAATTAACACTGCATGAAACAAAACAAAAAATGGAAAACATTGCAAAAACGAACAATAGTTATAAAGGCCTCATAAATCAAAAATGTTTCAACAGAAATTTATTCATTTACATATTAAAGGATGCCTGGCAAGGTTCTTGTTCCAATTTCAAATGAAAAAATAATCTTTGTAGTTTTATTAAAGACAATATTAAGTTTTTGTTCTTTGGGCTTGGCAACACAGTTGGACGGACATACAGTGCACAGGCTTAAAGAACTAAATAGGAATTATATAAGATAATAGGTGTTCCAATAAGAACTTTACGCCTAATAAATTCCTATAAAACTAATAAGATATTTCCATGGGCTTTTTTTCAAAAAGAATACGAAAATCCTTATTGAAAAAATCAAGAAGAAAACTTATAATTTTTATTAGGTATTCTTAAGAATTGTTTTCAATAAATTCTGCCAACTGCGAGACTGACTCGTACAGCCAGGGTACTGAACTCTTTCACTTGGCAGACAAAGAGCAGTGCTCGAAAATAAACAGTCCATAAAGTACTTAAGTGCTCTGTGTGGTATTAATATTACGTTAGCAAACGAAAAAAGGTTTTTTTTGTACAAAATAATAAAAAATTAAAAACAAGTTTTAGTGGTGTACGTTATGGACATCGAGAATACTGCACTGACCCCGCACAACGATGTTGTTATCACAAGTCATAGTGTTCTGTTTTTCATGCAGAGTCAACAAAGTTTAATGTGTTTGGCTCACACACAACATCACTTTTAAGGTACATTTTCAAAGCCCGATAGAACTTGAAGAAAAGATCTCGAAAATGCTGTCACATTTTGGCTTCCTCCTAAGAACTTTCGAGATTAATTTATCTATTGACTTGCTATATTGCACACGACGTACAAGCCATTAGTATGGACATTAGGCCTCGTAGATGGTTCTCGAATTTCTGGAAGCTGAGTTGGAGTATAAATAGTGGCACGCATTCGAGTTTGTAATCAGTATTTTCTTGTCTGTGCTACAATTAACAAAAAGCTTACAAAGTGATTCTGATTCTTTGAGTAGTGGGGTACAGTGTTAAAGCTGTTCCAACAAAGTGTTTTAACAAGGTTGAACCGAACTGAATGCGCTGCAAACCAAATAGCTGAGTGCGTTTCATTTTCATTTGCAATTAAAGAATCCGCAAAACCGTTTTCATTAAAAGCTGAAAACGTAACAATATATATACATATGTATGTATATTCAATTCAGTTACGCAAACAATGATCTAGAATGTAATAGCATGTAAACAAAACCCCAACTGTCGATATGAAAAACTAATTCTGTATAAAAAGTTTGTTTGCACATTTCTGATTCTCATTTTGTTCATGAGAATTTTGGATTAAGTACTTGGGTTTCAAACATTCTTTTTAGATTTTTCAAGTCTACTGATGAGTTGATTACCATCAACGAAATTTCGACAGCTTATAAATGGCTGGAAAAGACAGAGAACATTAACGTCTATTTTTAGACCTAAAATAAAAACAAGTTTTATAAAATTTGTTTTTTTGCATTCGCTGGTATAAGTACTTATTTATATTACGAACTTTCGCCTTTTAACCCTTAAATGCATGAATTTTCCAAATACACTGGAAAAAAATATATAGTATAGAATTTTACTTCCTCATGATAAAAAAAATTAAAACAATTTTTTGTTTGTTCATGTTGCAAATCTGCAACACTATAGATTTACATAATTTAAATTTCTTCTGACTTTAAAAACCGCATCTAAAAATGTAATACCATGTGATGAAATTTCGTCATACTAAATGCATAGTGTTGCAGTTTTACAACATTCTAAAATAGGTCAAATTAAATGAAAAAAACTATATTTTCGCTTGCGAAAATATATGTTGAAAATATATGTTATTCTATGTTATTCTATGTAAAATCAATTTTTGTTAACACTTACGTTTAAAAATCACAAAATTATACTTTTCACTAAAACACAAGTTGCACGTGCTGGAAGAATTTTAATGCCATTACTTTGTCCACGTGAAATTCACAATCAAAAAGTTTTAAAAACATAAAAAAGTCCTACCAAGTACAACTCTTTTGACACACAACGATGTGTAGTTAGCGAATCAATACCATTTTGAGGTGAGTTAAATGGTATGTTGCAGAATTACAACAACATGCATTCAAGGGTTAAGCTGGGATTATTAATTTTTCCCCGTTGACTTTTCGTTCACAAAACCAAATTGATGATTTCATTTTGAATTTTTTTTTTTTTTTTAGTTTTTCTATTCCTATAGCACAAACATGCAGATTGAATTCCGTTTTCAAACTATATGAACTATGAACTCTATGATACAATCAGCCATGTCGCAGAGCTCTTACACGTTTGAAAACGAAATTAAATCCTTATTTTGGCGCTTTAGAAAACCAAAAATTAAAAAATCAAATCAATTTGAATTTTCTGAACAGAGTTACAAACAGAATTTCAGAATTTCTTATTAAGAATAATGGTGTTTACTTAGTTTTTCAAGTGCCCCCTTTATTGTGCTTCTATTTTTTTTTTGTAATTTTTAGCGGTAACACTGCACTGGTTTTTGTCCCACACCCATATACTTAATGGCAAAATTTAATGTATATTACTCATACGCAACGGAGACTGCACTAAAACACAAATTCCAATGCCAAACAAATATGCAAACAATTTATGGTGATATTCAATCTTTTGTTTTTTGGGCAATCAAAACATCAGCAACATCAATTAGACTTAAATTCACAAATCATGCCCCCCGACCCCTCTTCCCCTTTGAAAACTAAAATCAGCAAACAACTGTATTATCTCTGTGCTTTTTTGTTGTTGTTTGTTTTCTGAGGTTATTAAGCAAAACCATCGCAATCATTTCGTTGGCAAAATAATGTATTATTTACTTCTCATTTGTGCGTAGCTTTGAAAAATTGAAATAAATACAGCATAAAAGAATGTATGTATGTAAGTATTTTTTTTTAATGCTGTGTTTTTTTTTTTTTTATTAACCAACAGATGGTTGAGGCAATAATCACAAATAAATGCCAAAAGAAAACTTTAATTGTTCTTATCCATTATCTTGACTGCCTGCCCACTTAAAGGAGCAAATTCAAATCGAAAGACCTTAATGTCTGGCTGAGTGTGCTTGCCCTTTGTATTGGCAAACTGCTATTGAATATTGTTATTCTGCCTTTTTGGCGTTCGTCTGTCTATCTGTCTGTCTGTCTGTTTGCGACCTTGATACAACATCTTGTATTTTGTTTCTAAAAATATTTCTCCTGCAGTTTCCAACAGATTTCTTATTGATATCTATCGACCTTTTGTTGTTAACTGTTACTTTTAGGATCTCGTTTGTTTTTTTCTCTTTCTAGAATTTCGTGATTAAAAGTTCTTTATTTTGTTGAACATCTTTTGTGTGCAGAAGAAAACATTTCATTGTTACTGTCTTTTAATAAACTAAAATTGCAAAGTCATGCTGGAAGTGTATTTGAATAAATAAGAGCATTATTTAAGCAAAAAAAAAACAAAAAATAAAAAAAACATGTTTCAATGATAATAATATTTATTGAAAAATAAACAGAAGCACAAATCAAGAAAAAGTTATTGGAAAATCTTAATAAGTTCAAAGATTTATTGATAGAAAAGTTTTGCTATAAAACTGGTTTGTTTCTTTGAGGCAAATACATTTACTTAAACACAATTGCCAAAGAAGATTTTTCAAAGTTTGTTTGCAAAGCCTAGAAGAAGGAGTGACTACGAAAAATAAAATATCTTTTTAGGTGTCCCAAGTATTTTCTTCGCACAGTTGGTTTTATGTTAAAAGTACAAAAATGTATTTTATAAAAGGTAAAATTTGCTCTGGCCTTTAGCACAGGAAATTTTCAATTAAATTCAAAACTTCTACTTTTCTTATTTGGCCTGTCACAGGTTTAATTGCAATTAGTTTTGATGCCGTAGTTGTTGTTTCGAACATAGTCTATTTAGGTGCTGCACTCAGTCATATACCCTTCATTTAAACTTGCTAATAGTTAAAGGAGGGATATTCAGAGCCTCATTGCGCATGAAGTTTTCATAATTTAATAACTTGAGCTTCCTAAAACTAAAATAGTTTGGTCATCAAAGAATCACACTCATGACTAAAGAGTTTCCACTCATAAAATATTGTGGTGACATGTGGTCAACAAAATCCTATCTTTAGTTAGCGGAAGTTGGTAATAATGTTCCTTTGAAGTAGTTACATGCTGTCAGCGTGACTCTTTGCACATTTTCACTTCCAAAATGTAGCATTTTATATCTCGATTTAGCTGCGAATTTTTTTTTTCAGCAATAAGTATTTTTTTTTTTTAGCATTCTTTGATTATTTAGCATGAATTTTGACAACTATGGTCGAGTTTTGAAAAATTTCAGCTAAATTACCCGTTGTCGTCACCGCTCTACATAACTATCTATCTATCAATAATATGCATTTATTTTCCTTTTTACCTTTTTCTCTTTTTTATACACACACTCCGTAATATTTACATACCTTCTGCGCTACACGCTCATCATAACATATTCATACATACGAATTTATTATACGAAGATTTCGTTTTATATTTCGGGACTAGAGATCAAAAACAAATATTAATCATCGAAACTCTCCTTACTGTTTTTCAAAATATTTTCCATGAAGATCTATACACTTTTGCATGCCTTTTAGCCAATTGTCGGAGCACTCTGGCCACTCGGATTGAGGTTCTGAGTGCAGCAACCGCTTCTTGAGGTATCGAAAAACGTTGACCTCTCAGTTTGTTTTTTCTTTTCTTTCTTATATAAGGGTTTAAAAAGAAGTCATTCGCTGCCTAGTCAGGACCATACGTCGCATGACTCATCAAATTGATGTTTTGGATGCTCAAAAATGCAGTTGTTTGAAGCGATGTGTGGGAGCTCGCATTGTCGGCGTTTGGTTTTCTTGGCAGCCAACTGGCAAACAAATCGTTGTGTCCCACTCCAAATAGACTATTGTGCGTTGCTCTAGTGTTGCGGTTGCGACATGTCCAGCTATTTCGAAAACACAGTTGACCATTTGCTTGGAAGTGCTTCGTGCTTGATCATGTTGGATTTTGCTCACCTTTAAACACCCATACTATAGTCGACTAGTGTTTACTTTCGGGCTTATGCGCGTAAACCTACTATTTGCCATATGGCACGATGCTATAGCAGTGTTTTAAAGCACCGCAATCCTATTTTTTAAGTATTTTCTTTGACCAATCAACACCAGCCCTTTTAGACGGATTGACAAATTGTTTGGCATCCCACTCAACTGTTTATGCCATATTGAATGAATGCTGGTCCCACTACTGCCTAAAGTGGTCAAAATCTCACGATGTGGCCTACATGACGATCTTGCAGTATCAGTTCGCTCTTGCAGTATCAGTTCACAGCAATGCCTTTCGGACAAACGACTGATTTTGGATGATTTGGCGAACGATTGATAGACATATTACAGATCGCTGCCCTAACATTTCATTTACCTTTTGCTGCAATCCCTGCATTTGACTTTAATAAAAATCCTGATGCTATTCTTGGATTTTAAGCTACCAGAATCTATGGCAATTCACTGGGGGGCTGACAAAAAGCCAGATGATTCTTATGGGCTTAGAACTACAAGTCTAGTGTATGAATTTTAGTGGCTTAGAAAATGGCTCTGCAAAAGAGCTTAACTTACTTACGAAGGCTTTGCTGTAAGATCGAGATAAGAGTAATAGAAAATTTGTTCCCTGCATATTCTACAGTTTGATCACCTGTGGTAACTTTTACTTTGCGCCGCACAGATTGCTCCACCGTCAGGCTAAGTCAGTTAGGGACAGTTAGTGGCCTAAATTAAATACGACCCTAAAATCTTTAAATCTGAAAACGCTAAAGTAAAAGCTAATCACAATTTTTTGTTTTTGTTTTACAAGCTTCTCACCCTGCCTTTATTTGGTAGTGTCCTTTTTTGTTAAAATTTTTAACATTTATATTAAATTACTTTTTCAGGCTTAAGTTCAACCCTTGGGTTTTCACTACTTTTTTAATCAATATCAATTAAGTAAAGAAAAGTAAATTTTTAAAATTATGTCAGAGCCTCGTGTGGCAGTTGTTAATTCACTAAAATTCTTGCAACGGCATTTGCTTAATCAAACTGTTAAAATTTATTATTCTTTTAATTAAACTTTCACAAACAAAAACGTTTAACCTTTGTTTTCCAGATGTCCATTTTAATTGAATAGTCTTTTCAATCACATTAAAGTTTCAAACGCCAAACTTTTGTTTCTCGCATGTTCATTTAAATTGAATGGTCGTTTTCAATCAAATTAAAGTTTTAAATCATAATTTATTTACACATTTATCGCCCATGAACTCTATTGTTGTGCACCATTTTAATGTAATCATTTCTTTATTATTTATTTATTTTCGGATAAAAACAAAAATCGTAAACTAGTTGGGTTTTTATGTAACAATTTATTATACATTTAGCCATATTTTTATTCTTAAGCGTGTCATAAAAGATTTATGGTGGGATTTTTTTTTTTTTTTTGAAATTTAATTTTTTGTTATATATATTATATTCACTGTAGTTTGTTGGCTTTTGTTGCCTCTTTTTTTTTATTTCTCTGGTTGCTGTAATGCCTGCCTCCATAAATATTAAAAAAAAAAAAAATAAATAAATTGCAAAAAATTACAAAATAAATAAAATAAAAACATAGTAAATAATAATGGACATCTTTGTTGACATCCATTGTTCATGCTCGGTTTGTTAGATGTCACCTAAAGGTGGCACGTGTGAACTCTGTGCGGTTGAATTTTGAAGGGGAAAAAAATTCAATTTTTTTCACATTGTTGGCATTACAGGTATAAATAAAAATTTTAAATTTAATTAAAATGAAAGGAGAATCAGAAAAATTTTGAACAATTTTCATTATGAAGACGTTGAAAATATTCCAAAAATTTTAGAATCTCTCTTCACACTTTAATTGAATTTAAATTTTTTATTTCTTCCTGTAATGCCAACGATGATGGCTTGCAAATAAATATTCTTCCAATGCTTCTTATGTGGTGCGCCCACATTTTAAACTCACCACTCTCTAAATATGAGTTGACGATTTGGCTTTTTAGCATGTCCTTCAGCCAATTTAGCAAATGTTTGCCATAAAAGGAAAACTTATAAACGTTTTTCGTTGCGTTTACAAAGCAAAAAGGGGCTCTTTCAAATCATATTTTGTCTTAACCATTAAATTTTGTTTGGGTCTTTAACGCGTAGTGGTGCATATTGAACCTTTTTCGAGGCAATTCTTTTATATATTTTTTTCCTTTTTGCAATAATCCTTTTTATGTAAAAACAAATTAATGTAATTTAGTTAACATGGACTAAAGAAAAACTTATAAACTTTGTATACCCTTCTGGTTGTCTCTTAGTTTTATGGCCCTTTAGCAAAAAGAAACAACGAAAAACAGAGAGACAGCCTGTGTATAAATAAAGGGTATTTTTTTCGATGTATAGAACTTTAAGTTGGCTTTACTGTTCAAGATGGCGACCGTTTTAACAGCTGTCAAGTGATTTATTCTCAGTTTGGTTTGGCAATTCATCATGAATAGACTCACGCCTGAACAACGCTTGCAAATAGTGCAATTTTAGTGCAACACGAGATTGCCGTTGTTCCCGTTGTTCATAAGCAAATTTTGTTTAGCGATGAAGCGCACTTCTGGTTGAATGGCTACTTCAACAAAAAAAACTAACGCATTTGTAGTCAAGCTAATCCTCAAGTGTATGTCGAAACACCGTTACATCCAGAAAAACTGACTGCTTGGTGCGCTTTATGGGCTGGTGGCATCATTGGTCCGTACTTCTTCAAAACGATGATGGCCAGAACGTCACAGTCGTCAATGGTGATTGGTATAGAGCCATGATTACTAACTTTTTCATTCCTGAATTGAATAACCATGATGTCCAGGTGATGTGGTTTCAACAAGACGGCGCAACATGTCACAAAGCTCGTGCCACAATCGATTTATTGAAAGAGACGTTTGGTGATCGCCTTATTTCACGTTTTGGACCTGTGAATTGGCCTCCAAGATCTTGTGATTTAACACCGCTAGACTACTTTCTGTGGGGCCATGTAAAGTCATTGGTCTATGCGGATAAGACACAAACGCTTGACCATTTGGAAGACAACATTCGCCGTGTTATTGCCGATATACAGCCACAAATGTTGGAAAAAAGTCATCGAAAATTTGACCTCCAGATTGGACTACATCCGCGCCAGCCGTGGCGCTCAGATGCCAGAAATCATATTTAAAATGTAATGCCACAAGATTATCTTTCGCATAAATAAAATTCTTGTCAATCGAATAATCCATCGTTGTTTTATTGCAACTTAAAGTTCTATACATCGAAAAACAAACACCCTTTACATGTGTATGAGTGTATGCACATAGAAAAATAAACTTGGAGGTAACAGAAATCTTGCTCTATTTTGAGAAAGTAAAATCGATCTAAAGCCCGATAAAAGTAATTAACTATTATAAATTATACAGTTACAGATAAATTAATCTAAAATTTTATATATTTATTTTCTTGAGCTAAAGGTCTCTTTTTTTAAATATTTAATTATTTTTGTCGATATTTCGCTCTCCTTCGGACAGCTTCTTCAGGACAATAATAATGAAAATAGTTTTTATTGGTTTTTTTTTTTCAAAAATGTACTTCAACTTTACTTTTCTTGTCTTCTTTGAAAATGTTGATCACTCCAATTTTATCTCAAAAAATCTTTCTCAATTTTGAGGAAGTAAAAAACCGAACTCATGCCCGATAAAAGTATTAACAATTTTTTGTGACAATTGCGTTATTGTGTACCAGTTTAGTACAATAAAAATCGGGATAGATTGGTATATTTTCTGCAATCGTGTGATCCTAGCTTAAGATCCATTACTGCTCTAGTAGAGAAAAAATAAAAACATGTGAATTGCCGCTCACCAGAAATACTGATGTAGTTTCGAGCGAATTGTGATGGTAGAAGGCAACCAATTTTTGATATTGTAATAAATATGTACATATATATTTATGTAAATGCTCTGTGAAGATTTTATGCGGAGGCATCCTTTAGTTCTCTTCTCATTTTTTGTATTTGTCGCAATTGCGGCGAAGCAACTACATATGTGAAAATTTCAAGTCTCTATATCTTACGGCCCCCAAATTACAGCTAATTTTGATAGTTTTCTGTAGTATGAGATACTCTTTAGTTTTAAACTTTTTGTTGGCGGTTTGCTTGTTGCTGTTGCAGCGGGGGTGTTTCTGCATATGCCGTGGAAATGTTCCGTTCCTCTCCTACAGCTCGAAGTTTGCAGCTAATTTTCTCAGTTTCTTGCATGGAAACAGCTCTTTTTCTCCACCAGCTAGAAACTTACAGTTAATTCTCTCTATCTTGTGCAAAGATTATTTGTTGGAACAGACAAGATACGTGAAAGAGGCACAGCCATATAATCTCAGAAATGCTAATGACTTCAGATTACAACAAACTCATACAAATGCAATGAAGAGAACATTTTTTTGCAAAGGGCTTAGGCTGTACAAGTTGATGTCAAATGAAATTAAAAATTAACAAAATGTTATATTATTTAGAAAAAAAGTTGTAAATTTCATTAGAAATAATTTAGTTCAGAACAATTAAAACTCGTGTTGTTAACATATTTAACATAATGTAAATTTCAAAGTATTAAAAATACTACTCATTATTAAATAATAAAGCCAACATTTAGTCCTCAATTTTTATTTTTATGTTTGTGGCTGTACCAGCTAGACAACGAGATATCATGTGAAAATTTCAAGTCTCTATCATCTCTTCATCGACATATTAAATTAATAGCAATCAAAATTAATAATTTTATGGCGCTTCAGTTTTATTTTACTTCCTAAAAATTTTTTTTGGTATAAAATTGGAGTGCGCATCATGTTTAAAGAAAACACGAAAAGTAAAGTTGAGGAATTAGTTTTTGGAGTACGGCTCTTTCATGTCCACCACGACGCTCTTTAGCAACCAAATTGTTTCGAACCCAGTTCAAAGTTGTTCCAATACAAAATTTTTTTGTATTGAAATCATTTTCTTTTCATCAAAAAAAAAAAAACTTTTTTCCGAAGTATATAAATTTAATCCAGTTTTCTGCCTTTTTTAACCCGTTTGTTTTTCTGTGTGTAGACGTGTAAATGTTTCTCCCCTGTTTATTATCTTGACGCAAAGTCTGGCAGATAATTGACTTTTGTTTGTTTTTGTAAGGATTTCAATGAATTGTTTGTTGTCAGTATTAAATTATTTGTTATTTTTACATGTGTTTACGTTTAGAACATAAACACGTTCTTGCCAGTGTCCAATGGTTTGCTTGTATTTGTGTAAATTCACACACTTATTGTAAATAAACTGAGGCGCACACACTCAATCATATAGAACAAACATTATTAAGTATTTTCATAAACTTTAGTAATTGTTTTGTTGGTACCAAAAATAGCCACTGGCTTTTACGAGTATGATGTTTGCTTTAATGGGTCTTTATTATTAAAAATACTCTTATATGCCGTAGTCCGCATCAACATCAACGTCAGCAATATCATGTTGAATCTAATATATACCATTATGGTCATCATCATCAGCATCAGCATCATTTTCATCATCAACAGTATGACTTTTATTAGCGGCTTTTATTAAAAATTAAACCCCACCACTAATACTGGCACAACAGCAGAGCAGCAAAGAAGAACGAAAAAATAATGAAGTACTTCGTCTTATTGAAATTTAATAAAGTGTGTCGTTAATGACATTTCTCTGCAGTCCTTGATGTTTAAGAGTGGAATTAACAGCAAAGTAGGTTGTAATTTTATGATTAATGTTTTCATTTTGAAAGATTTTTCTTTTACCATTCAACAACAATACTCGAGCGGACATAACATTAAGATGGATTAAAATTAGTTTTGTTTTAACCATGGAAAATAATTTAAGAGCAAAGTGAAAAATGCTTTATTTGTATTCGGCGAGTTCGTGTATGTCGAAACTGTTCGTTC
Source organism: Sturmia bella (assembly GCA_963662145.1). NCBI lineage: Eukaryota > Metazoa > Arthropoda > Insecta > Diptera > Tachinidae > Sturmia > Sturmia bella. The sequence continues at coordinate 22,909,700 of OY759172.1, forward strand.
ATACGCCCAAATACATTTCAAACAAAAAGAACATTGTGAAGTTTTGCTACAAATGTAATTATGCGAACATTCAATTGGATTCAAAATCGATGAACTGGCAGATCAATTTTCTTCCATTGAATATAAAATGTTTCACTTGAAATGAATTCATTTCTGAAAAAAGTTTATTATTGAGTTCTTGAAACAATTTCTTTTATTTTATTAAATCAACAAGCATTTATTATTTATTAAAAAAATATTCTTTTGCTTGCCATAAAGAAACATTTAGTTTTAAATATAACAATTTCAAAAAATGATCAATTTTATTTCTTGTTGCTGAAATGCTGCATTATTCAATTTTTATTTTATTGCATTTGCTTTTGCTTTTCCGTCTTCTTGCTCCTCTAACTATTTTCTGCCAATTGGTCTGTACACTTTCGAATATGATGTCTACTTTTGTCACTTCACAAGCACAATGTTTAACTAAATATTTCTAATATTTATTATCAAGATGTTGAGGATGGTGGTGATGGCATGTGATGAAAATAACTCTATTTAAACGGACGCAAACACACATACAAACTGCTCATATATATTATGCTCCCCTTAAAAGATAAATTAAAATTGTCCCACTTGCAACTAAATATGAGAAGTAAATATTTTGGTTGGCGTCCACTTTTTGCCGGCAAGTGCTGCCTTGTAAATGTGTGCGTACAAATGTGTTTGTGTTTGTTTGGGTCTGTGAGTATGTTTACCGAACAATTTCTCAGCTTAATTTGCAGTGAGTGTGTCTTTTGCATGGCGCTTAATCAAAAATAGCCTGGCCAGGGATGGTAAATTGAAATTTTTTTGAGTTTTAAACATAAAAGTAGTAAAAAAAAAAATTAAAAAAATTCGGCAGAATCAAAAGAAGTAAAAATTGCTGAACGGATTGATCTTCTACTAATTAATGTTCTAGAGAGTGAAATCAGCGCTGAACTTCTATTAAGAGATTACAGTGTAACATGGCAGATTAAATCTGAATGAGTGTGTCTTTAGTCTGGCGCTTAATCAAAAATAATCTGTGCAGGGATGATAAATGGTGAATTGCAAATTTCATTTTTGGCCACAATTGCAAAAAAAAAATTTAATTTAATTATAAACATACTCTTTTTTAGTAAGTCAACAAAATCGGCGTAACCAAAACAATAATAATTGCAAGACTGAGCGATGTTCTGCTAATTAATGTGCCAGAGAGTGAAATCAACGCTGAACTAGTATTAAGATATTGCAGTGTAAGATGATTATTTAAATTGTATAAGAGTTACATTAGATTAAACACGTTTAAATGAAACCCCATCAGAGTATTATGTGCTATTATGCTAATTTATGCAAAATTTTTACATATATCATAGAACAAACAGTAACAAAAATAGAACCTCAAAAATGTTTACTTGTCTGCCAAAACACCCAGATCCTTCGGTAGGAATCGAATCTGCTATCTCAAGATTGATAGCAGTACATTCCACCAATTGATCCATCGAGGCGCTTAATGAAATCATTTTTGGCATCAAAGGCGCAATAAAAGTTCAACCATGGAACTTACTCATTATTTTTAGGTTTATAAATTGAACTGTTACTCTGTCCTGAAAATCACATGATTTTGAAAAATAAATTGCTACAGAAACTTGATTTAATGCTGGTCATTTGTGATTTCTCTAAGATTAAGTCCTTTGAGATGTTGTTCAAAACTTTACTTATAATATAAAACTTTATTTTGTTGAAGTAATCCTCATTTTAGAAATCATGTGATTTAAAACCACGTGATATTATAACATCACAAATGGACAGACCTTAATGCTTTCTGTCTTTTTTCAGCCGTCTATATGCCGCCGACATTTCGTTGCTGCTAGACACCTCATCAGTAGACTTGAAAAATCTAAAACCTAGACCTAAAGTAATAAATTTCAATTGGTTCTTATAGCGAATAAATAATTAAGTTCATTATCACAAATGGACAATATTATTCAAAAATCAAAAGAAACAAGTCGACGAAAAGAACAAACTTATTAGTCACTTTGACGAATGGTTAATAGTAATGTGTTGCTATTGATTTCTGTTTTATTTTGTCGTTTTTAAAATCTTAGATTTACATTTCAGTGGCTGTAAAAGTGCTACACAGTAGTATTAAATATTAATTTTGTAGCGAAGAGTATGCAGTATCATTGAATTTATCATGCCTGATGTGTGTCCTTTTTCATTTTTCCTCATCTCTTCATTTAACAGTTTGTGTTGTTGTTTTTTATCCTTTTTTGTCAACATCAATAGGAAGTATTTTATAAATCATTCCTTAAAAGGACAACAATAATAAACGGACAAAAACATCAGATAGCAAAAATTCATTTAATCTCACTTGATATCATCACATTCTCGCTAAATAAAGAAAAAAAAAAAAAGAATTAGTCGCTTTAAGCATTTAACATGCCACAAAGCAAACGAGGCGAATAAAAGGTGGTATGAATTTAAAAACAACTCCCACTCTCTGCCGCTCATCAGCACCCATTGTGTCAATTTACATGAGCCTTAAAAAAAAGCAGATTGTTTGACAATCACAATTTCACATCATCGACATATAAAAACATCAATGTCAATCTTGTTGGAAGTGTTATGACGAGAACGGGGCAAATATTAAGGACTGCAATTAGAGAAACCATCAACTGTAGTGGTCATAAATGTGAAAAAGTGTTCACAAATTCTATAGTTCTTAAAAAACATTCGTAGCAGTTAAATGACAGTTAAAAAACACATATCAAGGGATGGTGAAACTCGACACTAGAAATTTTCGAACTGATATTACGAATTTAATATTAGATAGTCGTTTTTCGTTAAACAGCGAAACTCGAATGCTGCTCAAAATTAAATTTGTTTACTTTTTCTGGTTTTTTAAATCTAAATGCAAGACATGAAAATTATCTTTTCAAAATTAGTTTTCGAACCATACCTGTTTCTTTTCTTTTAAATTTCATTTCTTCTTCCTCTTCATTTTCATGTCATATTTCATAATTTCTAACCGGAGACACCAAACATTTGCTATAAAAATCAAGTTTTATGAGCATTAAATATGTAACCAGACCCTAGAAATATGGTTTAAAAATCAGGCATATCAGCTCTAAAAATAATAACCAATCTTACTTGTTTGGTATGTAGTAAAAATTTATTTAGCCTCAACTTCCTGATGTTTCAGGACTACAGCTTTATGGATTTGGCAAGTGTGTCCATCAAAATCAAAGCAAGTGTCTTAAAAATTTAAATTTGTAGCCGATTTCCAAAAAAAAAAAAGCTGTATCCATAAATCATTTTTGTCTAACGAAACAAATGCCAACGCTAATGGCAATGAAAATGCTAATGCCAATGTAAATGTAAATGTGAAGGTCAATGCTAGTTACAATGCCAGCGCTGTTAATGTGAATGCTAATGATAATGATAGTACCAATGCTAATGGCAATGCTAATGCCAGTACTAATGCTAGTATCAATGTCAACGCCAATGCAAATGCTAATGCCAATGTTAATATAGATTCTAATATTGGTGCTAATAACAGTGCTAATGATAATGGTAATATCATTGCTAGTGTCAATAGCAAAGCCAATGTCAACGCTAATGCCAATTTCAATGCTAATGCCAACGTTAATGTCAAATCCTAAGCTAGTACTAATGATAATGCCAATGCATTGGCGTTGTTAATGTTATGTTGCATCAGACGAGGAAACATTATGTTGAAATTCAAAAATATTGATTCATTATTAGTGTGCCTATGGTATCTAAAAAAATTATAGTAGATCTCTCCATTGAGTGTACTATTAAAAAAATATATTAACAAACGCCCGCAGCGAAAATTCTTGTACAGGCATCACTGTGCACTTTGGTATCTATAATTGTTGCTCGTACTGTTGCAACTCTTCTACAAAATTAAATTATATTAGAAATAATTTTTATTATTTTATCGGGCTGAAAAGAATGGAGCAAAAAAATTTTTGTTATAAAATTGTAGTGATCAACATTTTTTGGAAAAGACCTGGGGCCGGATTCTGGCATTCGTGATCGAATATACTCGATAATAAAAACAATGTAGAGCAAAAACAAAATGAGCAACAAACACACAGCATTCTATAACGAAATCGTTCAATCATGAGTGCCAGAATTTGGTACCTGGAAAGCAAACTTGAAGACTTACTGGCTGGGGTACATACCATGGCTGGTTTACGTCCATCACTTCGCCGATCAGCATCCAAATTGCTTTGAACCCAGGTTATAACCAATTGTATACTATTTTTAAGCAGCAGCGCTTAGCCATCCTACTCTCATGCTTCCTGCAATGTTCCTTTGTCTGTATTACGCACTGCATAAAAAATGTTCAGAGTGAAATAAGTGCACCGGTTTGAGCCGCGACACTCCTTAATACTTAACACTTTACGATTACAAGTGTTATAAGTATATTTACGTTTGTGTGGGTGTTTAAGTTGAAGGTGTTTTTGACTCTGTCAGTGGGTCTGTAATTGTATATGTGTGCGTATGTGTGTGTTGTTGTTTTGGCCTATTGGCGTAATGCAACCTCACTTGTGCGTGATGTTCAAGGCATTTAAGAGCTGTTAGTTTATTTCTGTTTCTTTGGCTGTTTTTCTTCTTCTTGTTTTTAATGACGAAATATCAAATATTTGCTGCGAGGGCGTGTGCGAGTGAAAGTGAATGTGTTGGAAGAAGCTGCTTTACTTTTTTTGTAATTAATTAAAACACATTTGATGAAGAAAGAACTTTTAAAATGCCTCGGGGAAAATTGTGTTAACAGCTTTTTTGGGGCATGTGTGTGTGTGTGTGTGTGTGTGTGTGTACGTGTATGTGTGTGCATTAAAGTTATAAATTTCAGTATATCCTGGCATCGATGTGAACTCAAGAGCTGATTGATTTATGCAACAAAAAACAGGCCACGTGTAAATTCATATTGTGGTTGTATGCAGCGTATCTGCAGTTTTTTTTTTTTCGTAAAAAAAATTTCATGTTTTATAAATTTATATGTTTGTACGTGTAGCAAAAAGGGTCAATTTATTCATTTACGTGAGAGATATATAAAAGATTAAAGGATATGGGTAAGTGGACTGTGCAACAGATTTGGGCATGCAAAACTTTTAATTTGGAAGGTAATCTTTGTTTGTAAATTCATTTGGCAGGGATAGAAACCACATGTTTAGGCATTAATAATTGCTATAAGGCAATATATTTATTTTTACCTCTTAATAAAAAAAAAAAAAAAAAAAAATTCAACTTATCTATACAAAAAACAGATTCGCAAAATTTTTACAAAAAATCTCCAAAATGCCCAAACATTTTAAACCCCCCTAAAACCATATATCTTCGTTTTTTTTTTTATTATCTAAACGAATCTAAGAGGGCTTAAGACAAAACCAAGTTACATAAGGTACAATATTATACCAGCAAAACGTTCTTCTATTTATGGGATATCCCCTTTGAACTAATTTTTAATAAAAATCCCAAACAAGAAGTGCCAAATTTTTCGAAAATTTGTATCAAGTCTTGTATGGACTCGTTCGTACTATAATATCTAATTTATCACAAAATTCTGCCAAATTGCACTTTTTGAACTTTTCAATCGCATTTTTATGTATTGAAAACGGGCATTTCCCGAAACGATTAAATGTTAAAGCGTAAAAAAAAACTTTCTCTATTTTGAGGAAGTAAAAACCGAACTCAAACCTGATAAAATTTTTAGCAATTGTATATTTCTATTCTTGTTTGTATGTTTATGTGCATTTTAAATGGTTTGGCTGCATGTACTTGCTCAAAATAAAAAGCAACAAGAAAGTAGGGGTCACACTTTATCCGGCTTATTTAAGATTTAAGGTCAACGTAACTTGAAAAGTTAAAATCCATTTGTTTCTAAGTGCAAATATGCACTCTTTTTTTCGCATGATGTAAAAAGAGTTTTCAAAATTCAGTAAAAATTGCCAGAAAAAAAAATTTAAATTTTTTTTTTTCAAAGCTATTTAAAAGAATATTTATTATATTAAAGGAATTCAAACAAATTACAACAAAATTTACACTACTGCCCACTTGAACGTCGTTTGTTTATATGCAGCTCTGCTCATCACCTCCTTTCAAGTAAACTCTGGCAACGACCCTTGTTTGTTTCAATTTTTATAATTCATTTTTTTCTTTTTTTTTTTACATGTGTCCGTTTGGTCTGTAAGTCTCCGTAGGACAAGAGCTTCAGTTTGCGTAAATGTCTGGCTCTGGCCAGCAGAGTAGACGCAAATTCTGCCACACTAGTGTTAATGGACGGCATGTCTATAGCTCGCTTTTTGTTGCTCCTTTTACATAAATACGAGTGTAGATATGTAGTATATTGTCAGTCTGGTGTGATAAAAAAAATGTGCCACAGCTCTAAGAGTGATGAAAAAAATAAAAAATAAATTACAAAAAGGCATGAAGCCAAAATATTAAAAAGGGCAACAAAAAAAAAAAGCATCAACGTCATCATGCGTTTAAAACATGTGTTTGTTGTTGGTTTCACAATATGGTTTGTTCGTCGCTGCGATCACACTTAATTTAACAATTTTTCCCGTTTTGCGATTTTTTTTTTTTTTTTTTTTGTGAGTTAAAAGCAAAGTGTATAAACCCAAAATCTACTGATGCTGTTGTGAAAGTCTACGGCTGCCATGGTGTATATATATGTATATGTATGTGTTGGTATATCTATTTGCGCGCGCGTGTGTGTGTGTGTGCGTGTTGACTTGTAATTGAGTTAAAACTTGTTTGTAACTGTTAAAGAGTGTATGTATGTATCGTTTCTGTTGGCTTAATTGTTAAGTAAACCCAGTTTTTTTTCACTTTTATTTCCTTCACATTTTGCAGCTGAAAAAATTTAAATTTTATTTGATTGGGGAAAATTTGTTACAAGTAAAAATTTAATTTTGTGGCAAATTAATCTGATTTGAGTAGAACACAATAATTCTTATCATGGTTTGTTAGACAAATAACAATTTGTTTGAGATGCAATTAAAAGATAACAGAAGTTGATTTTTGAGAGGAAATTACGCTCGAATTAAAAAAAATGTTGACAGTTTTGGACAGGTCATACATATAAATTGCTTTTGTTGCTATGAGGAGCATAAAGACTCAACGAATGTGTTCCATTTTCTTTTATCTGTTGCAAGAGGCTTCAGCTCGTTCCACGATTTTTATATAATTGTCGCTTGTATGTGTAGATTTTGAAGCCAGGTGTGGCTTGGCCGTCCATTTCTACGACTGTTTTGAGTTGCAGGTTGTAGTCAATCGCCTCTCGGGCTATGTCAGATTGAGAACTTCGCAGAGTACTACTGCTTGATAATTTTTTCCATATCCGTGTTCTTACGAGGGTTGCCTTTTATGTTTCGTGATTTCGCAACCCTAGTGTGTCCATGTGAGCGCCTCTATGGATGAATTGGTAGAGTGTCGTACTATGAGTCCCCGAGGTCGCAGGTTCGATTCCTGCCGAAGGGCTTTGGGTGTTTCTGCAGACAAGCCAAAAACTTCACAGTTTTCTGTTTGTTATTAAAAACAAAAAAAAATCTGGCAACTGACAGCTCTATTGTAAAGTAGGAAATTTTGTAGGTTATACGTGCTCAGAATATTTCAACATACGAGCGCTCTTTGTGTTGTTGTTTACAGTTGTTACAGAATGAAGAGCGCAAAAGTTTGGCAAAGAAAACAGCTTTAACGAATTATATGTGTGTGTGTATTTTGATAATGACAATTGGCTAACAATTTTTGTAAAACAGAACCTGACATCTGTGTAAACTGATAATTTTGTTTGGTAGATAAATGGCATTGTAGGATTTTCTTACAATTGTCTAAACGCACAATTTTCTTATTGCTGTACGTTGCCATCATTTTGCTAGCCCTTACAATCTTGTAAGATCTGACCACCGTCTGCACGTATCTTCAGAAGAGTGATGCCTCTCCAGTACTTGCACTAAGTAATTTTTTATTTTATTTTTTCCTTCTTTCAACTCGTCTCAAAGACTGTTCTCATATTTAGCATAAAATATTGCGATGGTCCAGAAACGTTTCCAAATTTGAGTAAAATTCGGAAACCCAATTTTCCCAGTGTTTTCTGAACTCAATTTAAGGCAGCCAAAAACTTAAACAAAACATTGACGATACTTAAATTTTATTACATTTTTTTTTTTTGTTTTCAATACCCCTAAAACCCCTTCCAAATGAAAAGTTTGGAAATTTCCAATAACAAATTAATCAGAAACTTTGTCAACCATTTTAGCACAAGTTATTTTGTTCAACAATTTATTAAACTCGACTGACATTCATTATTTAAGTTTGTATATTATTTTCGATTTTTTAGTTCGTTTGCAGCCAATACAGTTTTCAGTAATAAAATGTCGTATTGAATTTTGCAAGGAGTGACTTTTTTGAACAAAATGGCAATTAAAGTTTTTTCCCAACATTTATTTAAACTATCAACAGGCGGGCAATAATAAATTGTTTTTCGATTTATCTGCCTCGCACCATCCCACCCCTCTCCCACCACTTTTCTTCTGAATGCAGGTCAAATGTTTCAATTTTTGCCACCTCTTTTTTTTTTTTTGAAAACTTTCCAGAAAACAATAACGTCTGAGCAAAAATGTCTAGAATACTTCCTACCTAAAAGGCGAAAAGGACGTCGAAAAGTTTTCTTTTTATGTTTTTTTTTTTTTTTTTTTTGTCAAAAGTGGTTGCTATTGAATATTGGTGCAAACACTTTAACACTTTAGGTTTGATGAAAATTGAAAAAAAGTCTGACTGAATTGGATGAAAGTTAATTATTAGCTGAACATTATGACGAAAGTGTGTTGTAACAAAATTGAAGCAATTTCTAATTAAAAAGTATTGAATTGAGTTAATTAAAGGCTGATGTATCTGTATTTATGACGTTTGAAAACTATTTTTAGATATAACTTTTTATTTTAAGCCTTTTAAATGTAGTTATTGCGACCACAAAAAAAAAACAAATTTGAAATATTGATGAAATATTCTGCGAAAAAACTGTCATGTAAATTTTGCTTGAAAAACTACACAACTACGGGAGGTAGTGGAATGACACGCAGTTTCTATAGACATATGGGTCAAAGTGTTCACGGTTAAATCCACGGAGCGCACAACAAGCCAATACTAGCTTAGTTGTAAGTCGCAAGACATGGGCTAACAAACCCCTCCAATCAACCTAATCTTGATGTAAACCAAAAAATTAAATTGTTAAGTCTGTTTCCGCGTCAAATGTACGAGTACTTTGCGAACTGCGCTGTTCGAATGTTTACACAACATCTAGGTTGGTTCATGAATGCCAGATATATATAAATGAGACAGCGAGACATTCACACCTGCAGCTTCTCTGGGTACCTGGACAAAACGGTGTGTCCGGAAATGAAATGGCGGCTGAACTGACGAGATCTGGTACACGCCTACAACAGGAGGGCATGGACGATTTCGTTGGTGTTCCCCTTAATGGTTGTAAACAGCTAATACACCGACAGCTGTTAAGAACTGCACAGGAAAGGTGGTCAAATAAGATCACGTGTCGAATATCGAGGCTGGGTCACGTGACCCAGCTATGATTGTAAGAAAACTTTTGATTTTTTGGACTTTCCGAGACAAAGGCTACACACACCCTAGTGGCTATTCTGACGGAACTCTGTCACATGTTCCATACAATGACTTCTGTAGAGGCTGCAGAGATGAAGAAGAGGAGGAAGGTGTCGAACACTTCCTCTGTCGATTCCCTGCTCTCTCTCTCCCTCTCTCTCTCTCTCTCTCTCTCTCTCTCTGGCAAAAGAGCAAATTACTTGGGCAGACCGACACTACATGGGCTGGAGGAAGTGTCGGAATGCAGGTTGGACAGGGTGGAGTATTTCATTGGTTTATCTGGCTGGTTCAGGGTGGAACCACAGGGATGTGTGTAGGGCTATTTCCCTACTGCCTTTTTTGGGTAGCAGAATAGGACTTTGCTAGGACCTAAATGGGTTGGTCTCATGACCAGCAGCCCGTGAAACGTAACAAAAATGTCTCTAAATCTCTTGGATATGGGCTAAATTACTAATAATAGAATCATTGGGATTCTATTATTAGTAATTTAGCCCATTATTATTTTGTATCTTATTACGTTTATTTATATTTTACATTTCTTCAAACTAAATAAAATTGAAAGAAAAAAAACCTGTAATAAATTGATTTAATTAATTTCAAACATTCATTATACTTTTAAAAATATCTTTTGATTTAGTTAAAATGACCCAGCAACACAAGAACAGTGATATCTGGAAAACTACTTCTTCTGATCTTTAATTAATTAAATTAAGATATTTAATTTTAGTAAAATTCTTTTACATGAAATAAAATTTATTCAATACTACAGGGTCCGCCATCTAACGTTGTTTTTCTACAGCTAGTGTTTAATGCGTGAATAATAACACTTAGCTCATGTCTGATTTGACAGATAATTAGTTTGATCCTCCCGCTGAACGAATATCGTTGTGTATACGCTTAAACAACGCTGGAAAAAATTGCGACATAACTTTGAAAATCATCTTTTCAGATGAAGCTCATTTTGATCTTGGCGGATGTGTAAACAAGCAAAATTGTCGCATTTGGGGCGCAGAACATTGAAAAGCCGACGCATCCAAAACGAGTCACTGTTTGGTGCGTATTTTATTCCGGAGGCATAATTGGACCATTTTTCTTCGAAAATGAGCAAGGAGTGGCTGTTGTCAATGGCGATCGTTATCGGACCATGTTGAACGAATTTTTTTTTTTTCACAAACATTGAAGAGGAAGATATTGGCAACATTTGGTTTCAACAGGACGACGCTACACAGCCGAAAAGTTATTTGGCGCACCCTTTATTTTGTGAAAAGTTGTATATAAATTCTTCAGTTTAATTTCTTATTAAACAAATTAAAAGAAGCAAATGCACTCAAGTAAATTACCTTTGGAAAACTTCTCTGTTGTTAAGTTTTAAACTCAAACAAAAACGAAAGTTTTACAAAAGCCATTCATGCAATTTGACTTAGTTTAAGAAACAAGGGAGAATTAAGAGAAAGAAAAAAAAACACAGAACACTGCTCAACATTATTATTACTCGTATTATTTCAAAATTTCTATTTGAAGCACTTGCAATTTGCATTCTCCTCCGTTTGCTGTTTTGCCAGGCAAATTAATTTTCTATTGACCCCTCGACTTTTGCAATAGCAGGCACCACAAATGCCAACCAACAGCTGGCCCACCACCACCACCACCACAACTTCTTTTGCCTGGATTTGTGGCTGCGCTGTGTATAATTTAAGCAATTAAACAAAACTGCTACAACAAATACTGCACCAACGGCAACAATATCAACAACAAACATGAAAATCTTACTGATTTTGTGCTGCACAAAGTATGTAGTAGATGTAGCATGTACTTGTTTAACGGAAATGAAAACAAGGGAATTCTCTCCCTCACACACCCACACACACACACACACACATAAATTCTAATGGAACACTAAAGTGCCAAAAAGTACAGCATATTTTGTTGTGTCCTCCCCCTGCCTTGTCTGCTGCCTCATGTTTGATGCTGTAGTAAATTTCTGCACAAAAACATTATTTGAAAATAATGAACTCCTAAATTGACTCGAACAGCTCGTTTTATTATTTGAATTTTATTTTGTAATTTATTTTAGAAAAAGTGCTTTCAATTTATTACCATTTTCGTTGTTGCAGTCTTTTCTCTGTCCCTCTTCAGGCAATTAATGCTGAACGTTTCGTTTATTTCGTATAATTTTTGCGTTTTATCGCATGAACACAACAAAAGAAAAAATTGTTTAATGTTTTTGTTTTCCATTTCCAGCCAAATGGACAATCAGCGTAAAAATCTATTGGAGGCATTGACCAAAAAGGGTATTGCTGTTGCTAAATTATGTGTTTTGGACAACGGTGTTAAAGATCGTTTGGAGGATATCGATAATATGTATACAGAAATCATTAAATTTGCGGATGCCAGCGATTCGAAGGTAAATTTTCAGCGCATTATTGTTATTGTTTTTCGCATTTATTTCTCAGTTGCAGGTTTATTTGTTTGTTGTTCGAGTTTTGTGTGTTCTCAAAAAAAAAAAAAAAAACCCCCCAAAAGAGGGCGGTGAAGCAGTCGGTCAGCAGTTGTGTGTTTATATTTGTGTACGTACTTTTTTATTTTTTTTTTTGGCTTCATTACATCGCCAGTTGACCAGAAACCAGAACAACAAACTAATAGAAATTCTCATTAAAATAGTTTAAAATGAAAATCCCAAATGCGACAGCATTGCAGAGCAGTGCTGCTGTTTATTAAAATTTAAATCTAAAAGTGCACTTAGAACCGAAAACGAAAACTTTTATTTGAAAAACTAAAAATATCAGCAAATTTTAAGTGGTAAATTGAAAAAGCCTCATAAACAAACAGTGGAGGCAAAAAGTCTGCCAACATCATTTTATATGCAAATTTCGGGGGAATATGGAAAAAAATAAATGAAAATAGATGCTTTTCCTAGATCTCAATTACACTCAAGTTAAACTTTAAATTATGGCTCATGATTATTGTTATTTCAGAAAGAAGAGAAAGCCTCGCGCTTCTCATTAGCACTGCCCAAATAATGCACTACTCGCGCCACCTATTTTCTATAATTTTGACTTTCCATTTAATTATACCCTTCACAAAAATGTGTAAGGGTATATATAAGTTTGTGATTCAGTGTGTAACGCGCCCCATAAAGTAGATATATTCTGGATCATTAAATCCCGGTAGTGGGTCTGCTATTGAAATTCTGTAAGATTGGTCCACGGATAGCCGAGATATAGCCAAAAAAAAAAAACGGATTTTGAGGGGTATTTTTGGCCATGTTTTGGTCAGATATTTTGAAAAAATTTGTTTTCCTAAAACGTTAGCCATATCATTTTGAATGCCCATTAGATCCCAAAAATCGAAGAATTTTTGAAATCGGCCCATATATACCCGAGATATAGCGTCTCCCGATTTTTCAAGAAATCGGCCAAATAAAACAACTTTTGGCACCAAAAATCAATCAGAATGGTACATATATCATTGTGAAGGGTATTTAAGATTCGGCCCAGCCGAATATATCACTCTTACTTGTTTTTATTCCAATCATAATTTTCTTTTAATAATCATATGTTAGTAATAAGTGATATAAATATAAAAATCCTTTCTTTATAAACAGCAACTTGACCCTCTTCTAGTAACGTTTAACTAGTTGTTATGGTGCATATCTCGTAAGGCCACTGGGCGCCAGCCGTTGTATTAAACGAGTTTTGAGTGCTTAAGGTTGTTGTCACAGATGACTTCTTCGAATTGTATACTATTTTTAAAACAGCAGCGCATGCATAGAAATCCTACCACCTGAGCTCATTATTACTAACGAAAGTTGTTTTAATAGCAAACAATTTTGTTTCTTGTCCAAACAATATCAGTTTTAACTAAACTGCAATTCCTGTAAAGCGCAATCACCGTTTCAAGGTATGTTTTTGTTAAATATATTCAATTATTTTTGTCGATATTTCGCTCTCCTTCGGATAGCTTCTTCAGGACAATAATAATGAAAATAGTTTTTATTGGTTTTTTTCAAAAATCAATACTAATAAAAAAAAACTATTTTCATTATTATAGTCCTGAAGAAGCTATCCGAAGGAGAGCGAAATATCGACAAAAATAATTAAATATTTTTAAGAAAAAAAGACCTTTAGCACAAGAAAATAAATACATATATATAATATAAAAACAGGGGTCGAAAAAAACCAAATAATAGTTCTGCTTTTATATGAACTTAATTATTTATTTGCTTTAAGATCCAATTGAAATGTATTAATTCAGGTCCAAAAATGTACCTTTTCAAAAAATATTTGCTGTATCTTTCAGCTGTCTATATGCCGACGACATTTCGTTGGTGCTAATCAACTCATCAGTAGACTTGAAAAATTCTTAAAAGTTTGTTTGAAACTTAACTACTTATTCCATAATTCCCATGAACAGAATGAGAATCTGAAATGTTCAAACAAACCTTTAACATAGCAAACAATTTTTTTTTTTTTTTTTTTTAACATTTCTGATTCTCATTCTGTTCATGGGAATTATGGAATAAGTAATTGAGTTTCAAACTTTTAAGAATTTTTCAAGTCTACTGATGAGTTGATTAGCACCAACGAAATGTCGTCGGCATATAGACAGCTGAAAGATACAGCAAATATTTTTTGAAAGCGTTAATTTTTGGACCTGAATTAATACGTTCTGCTTTTATGTTATAATTTTTTATTATAATTTTGTATTATAATTTTTTATTATAATTTTTTTTTTTTGCTTAATCGAACGTCCGCAAACTCTTCCCATTTTCGGTCTTCACCCACAAATACCTCCTTCTTGTTTTCCCAGTTTCAGTACAATGCAATGCATATACATATAGTATTTATCCCCTGAGTACTGCTTCTAGTTAAAATAAAATAAAAACAAAAAATCTTACAACTTTGTTATTAAATATAGACAATTTTACCTTATCGAAGCTTGTTTTGATTTTGAATGATATTGTTTAATATAAGCCACAAAGTAATTCATAATTTAATAGAACTCTCAATTATTTCAAACAAAATACCCAAATAGAATTTAAAACAAATTTTGTTTGAGTAGTTTTCTTAAAGCCAGTAAATGGCTTTTCAAATCAAACAAAATATTATTAAATCATCTTAAGAGCACCTCAAATATTTTCTATGCTAAAAACCCGGTTTCGAAACATGTACATATCTGTTATTGCCAGCACCTTTTATTTTACCTCACTGTACTGCAATAACAGTTGTTTTGCAAAAACTCCAACTCATTTCCTTTGTATCAATTTAAATTTAAATAAATAAAAAAATTTTAAGTAAAATGCTCCTCTACCAATAATATTCTTTGTTATATGTGTTCAGGAAAATTTGTTTATTTTTTCAATAGGAATTTCCTATAGGCTCTTAGTTAGAACATATTTCTTTGTCAGAAAAAAGGAAAAGAAAATCAAATCAAATGAGTTTTAAAGTCAATCTAAAAGCATTTGCAACTCATACGACTGGAGAGAAAAATTTAGCTTTTCTTTTCATGCAAAATTCAAATATTTTTCTTTTACTTATCCTTTTTTGAACTACATACACAGACACGGAAAATAAATTTTGTTAAGAGAGCATAAATATAAATACTTACTTTCTATTTACCGGTGTGTTTGTTTGCCAAATCAGAAAAAAATGTTGAAGGCTTAAATGAATAAAAAGAAAGACACATTTTCAAATGAAATCCATAACTTCATTAAACAGCTGCTTAGAAAATATCTGATATTAAGAACACTACTGCAAAGGCAAATGATTTCATTAAAATGTTACCGTGTGCTCTGGAAATGAATTTTATTCAGATTTTTGAAAATGTGCAACATTGAAATTGTGCCACCAACACCAACAACAGCAAAGATTTACCCCCTAATTCATAAAAATTTCTTATTTCAGCTTATAAGCTGGTAATAGTTATCATACACTAACAGTGTTATAAGTAACTCATAAGAAATTCAATTCATAAACACATTATATGGGTCAAATAACTATTAAACTGTTTTATTAATTTTGTACTTTATTGTTGGCAATACCATGCAATGCTCACTCTCATTTTGTGCCTAGTGCTGCATATATGAGATGTATATAAGAAACTGATTATTTGGGTAGCTTCGCAAAATGCAAAATATTATTTACCTTTATAACATAATTTTGTTCGAATATGAAATAATTTATTGGTTTACCTATTTTTATTGCGAAAAATATGTATACAAGGCTTTGAATTGTAGAAAAAATTGTTTCTAAACACATTTGTTTAACGACTGGTACCAAAAGTAGTCGACTACTTACTCTCTAGCATTTGTTTGTGTAGCACTATAATTATTTGCAAATATTTTTCATGAAAACATAATGAAAAGTGGTAAATATTATTTATTTCGGTAATATCTTTTATTAAAATTATTTTATTGATGAATTCTTTCTTCGCAACTCTTCATCATCTCAACGAATGTCTCTTTATCAAACGTTTATAGTTAGGTAGAGGCCAATGCGTGTGTATACATTGTAAATACAGGCAGGATCGCTACTGTTGTTTGTGCGTAGATATGTATGTGTATGCATGCATGCATACATACATACATACATACATAGGCATGTATTTCTTTGTGTATTGTATCGATACAAGTCGTCAAAATACTTGTTGTAATTTATGTGAAAACTAAAGAAAAATTTGTTTGATAAAAAAATGAGATGAGATGCTTTTTGCAGGGTTAATGTGTCTTTATGAGTGTATATTACTGATTTTTACACCATATTATCAGTAGAATTTAACCGACTTACATACATACATATATTCGAATTTTATAGTTTAATGCGTAATGATGATTTGGTGTAAGAAACAATGAATTGCAATCATATAGACACATTCAAGAAGCAAAAATTGATAAATAGTGTTAAAATAAAAAAATCATCAATTCAACAATTTTCACTATTAAACGCTTATAGTTGGGTAGAGGCCACAATAAAAATATCCAATTTATGAGATGGTTATAAGCAGCATAATAAGCTATAAGTCGATTATGAATACACTTTTCGGGATTTTTGCTTATAAGTTGGTTATAATAGTCTTATAATGTGTTTATGAATTAGGCCGTTAGAATACCAAGGGAAACAATTTTTGTAGCATATTTATGGTTTTTGCTACATTGCAAAATTCATAAAAAGAAATTGACTTTTAAGAAGTTGTAGAGAAGCCTTAAGTGTATATACACGTGTTTCTATTACACAAGAAGCAAAAAAAGAAAACGCACAAGCAGGGAAAGAAAATAACAACAAGTTGTTGAGGAATCCGCCCGCTCACAAAAAGGGAGACCCAATATATTCGAATATTTGAATGGACAGCAACCGCTTCTTCAGGTGTCGAAAAGGGCTGATGTCTCAGTTCGAAATCATTCGCTATCAGGACTATACGGCGGGTGACTCATCAAACTGATGTTTTGGGTGCTCAAAAATGCAGTTGTTTGAGCCGATGTGTGAGAGCTCGCAGTGTCGTGGTGAAAAGTGATCCAGCCATTGGTTTTCCTGATTTCTTGTTAGACAACTGGCAAGCAAATCGTTGTGTACCACTCAAAATTGACTGTTCTGCGTCGTTCTAGTGATACCGGTGCGACGTGTCTAGTTTTTCCGAGGAGAGCATTTGCCTGGAAGTGCTTCGTGCGCAAAAAACTTGAACACCCATACAGACGACTGCGTAAATCCACGATTCATCACCTGTCACGATGTCATGGACATGTTTCGAAGCACCGCGATCGTATTTTTTGAGCATTTCTTTGATCAATCGACACGATTTTTTTTTTTTGGGCGATCTACAAATTGTGTGGCATCCAACCTGAAGAAATTTTTTTGGCTGGTCCCACTAATGCCTAAAGTTGTCTCAATCTCTCGATAAGTCACCCGACGCTCTTGCACTATCAGTACAGCATCAATGGTTCTTGGAACAACAACTGATTTTGGACGACCTTCGCTAAATATGTCTTGGCGTAAACTACAACCACGATTGAATCCACCATACCATCGATTAACACTGGTCCTTACCATCATCAACATCATCGCCAAATATTTAATTAAGTTTATCCGTGCACTGTTGCTGGGTTAATCCATGTCGAAAATTGTAAAAAATTATCGCATGGAAATGTTTACGGTTTAATTCCATATTTGGGCCGCGATGAATATTGCAAGTTACTGTAACCAACACAAATAGGGCTGGTGTGTCAAAACGTTCTGAGTACTTATGCATAACCTGATAGAGCTGGCAGTTGCTAGATTGCTACACTAGGGCTGCCAAGTTCCGCAACATAAAAGGCAACCCTAACTAGATTAACATCTATAATTTAAACAATATCATTGTCACTAAATTATGTTTATATTTATGTTTATTTTAATGTTGGGGTAAAAATCTCATACACGATTTGTAATTTGATGGCAAGTTAAGGTCAGGAACACAACTGGGACGAACGACGAATTTTTCGCCGTCAAAAGTAAAACACATTGGTGTATAGGAAAATGCACACATTCACAGCGTCGGCCGATATTTGTTGTACGCGGCGAACTTGAACTAGATTTATTTCTATTTCTTACGCCGGCGAACGACGAACATATCAGTACCATGTGGCCATTTTGATTTTAGTTTTCAAGTGTTTTAGTAAAAACAGTTAATTTTTACTTTAATAGTTTTTATTTTAAGTGCTAAGCTTTGCAACTTTTCGCATTTAAAATAAAAAGCCAACATATTAGATTATAAAACATGGTTGTAGATTTTAATTTTAAAGCTAAATTTTTTAGTAACCAATTTTTTTTAATATGGTCACTCCATCAGCTGTTCAATTATAATAAGATAAAATTAAAAAAACTGAGAAAATGGATACAAGTGAAATTATAATTGAGAATGTTAAACTTCCGGAATGTTTATATAATCATGAATGAACATGATGTTCATTATTTTAATTATTTTTACAAAATTTGAAATTCTTTGATTCATTTAATTTTTTGGAACGAAGTTCCTTAACGCGGCTTACTGGTAGGGCAAATTAGTAGAAATCGGCACGAAAGCGTGTGAGCTGTTTATATTGGTATTGGTGTATCTTTCGACAAACAATCGTGTATGACGGGCGGCAAGTAGCGACAATATTTGACCTCAGCGGAGACACAAACCAACAAATATTAATTAGTTGCGAAAACTGTCACTACCAGTTGCTAGATGTCGCTAAAGTAAAGTGTGTCACAACAAAAACCAGCAATATTGAAAAATTTACCAACAGTTGCTTTTCTTCGGTTTGTAGCAGATTGACAAAAAAATGCTGCATGTGTCAAAAGTAAAAAAAATTAAAACAAAAATTTAAAGAAGTATATAAAATTTCAAAAACAACGCAAAATAAAACATACAGATTTCACCTTGTATTACATTCGAAGATGAAGAAAAAACGTAAGGAACTTTGTTCCTAATGGGGGTCCCCCGACCGCATTTCTTTTTTTTTATCTTTGAACAAACAATAAATAAAACTTTATCAATTACAACAGATGTTTTTGTTTTTCGTCGTTATTGTACTTCATACGACGAATTTACACAGCGAATTTTAACCGGCGTATTCGTCATGTTGGGCGAAATTCGTCGTTCGTCCCAGTTGTGTTTCTAGCATAAAAGAAAATTTTAATATTCTCTTTTGATTTTGTTACATAAACTGCTAAAGAAAATGTAAGAATGGATTTTACTTTCATATTCTTAAAATTTAATTAAATTTATAGATGCTCTTAAAAAATTGTTTTTAGTTTGTAATGACAGATTCTATAAAAAAAATTTATCAACTTTAATACTGCAACTCTTTTAAAATCAAAGAATTGTTGGGAATCTTTCTTCCTACAACATTTTTTTAAATCAGTTCCTATGCTTGGCAAGTGTTAGAAAATTGTAATAAATAAATTCCTTTTAAATGAAGAAGTTTCTACTTTTAATTATTTTCAAGGACATAGAATTTGTCTTTATTAACACTCTGTTAGATTAAATGGTTCTACTATTCTTGAAAATCTCTTCAGCAAAGGGATTTTCAATTACTGTTATTAAATGCATTTTATCTTCATTTTAAGCTTGCCTTACTTCGCCTCTTGCCTCCCCCACATTTTCTTTTTCTTGTTTCCTCCAGTTAGTTTGCATGCATTTCGTATGCCCCAAAATGAGTGTAGGAGTGTCTATTAGTCGTATCAACTTACAACATGTTGTGTATGCAATTTTTGTGTCACCACTTGTGACACTGAGATTTGAAATCCACCCAGCAAATGGTCTAAATTAGAATTCTTTTCTTCTTCATTTCTTAATTGTTAGTGCTGCACATCACAATGGTTGGTGTAAATGGCACAGAAGGTGCAAGTTGTTTTTCACTTTTCTTCACTCACTGTCTAATTGTCTTTTTATCTGTTTTACTGTCTGTTGAGAGTTAATTGCTGGTAGCAAATAAGCACCTTAATTAAAAATGTTGACTTAAAAAAGTACTTAAGAATGCATTGGTCCTTCACGTTAAGTGTTTTGGAAAACAGAATATTTGTGCTACAATGTGAAATTTAGACATTAAAAAATCTAAAAGAATTATTTTTGTAGTGTTTGTGCCATTAACGAAAAACACTTGCTTGCTGCAATGCCATTTAATTTTTACATGACAAAATTCAGAGAAAAAAATATGTAATATTTTTAATCTGTTATTTTTTGGCTTAAAATAATAGAACAAGTAAAAACCATTTATGCAATCATTTTGCTCTACTCAAAAAGTGTCCCTAAAGTTTTTGTTGTGGAGAGCGTAAAAGAAGAATAAGAAAAATGTCTTTTAAAAAGTAACTTTTCAACAAGAAAAACAAATTTAGCTAAGTTAAGTTTAGTTAAGTTTATTTGAGACTTGGAAACAAACATACATATGTACATACATATATAAAGGAAATTCAAGCTTTTGATCTTTGGTTTTTCATAAAAAATAATTTTAACCAATTACACAAGGGAACAAGGTATTTGTTGTTTATGAGCTGAATGTTGTTTTAAAGGCAATTTGGGACGCTGAATCCAAATCTGCACTTGTTTTTTTTTTGTATCAGCTCGACTTTTTGAGATATACCGTTATGTCTACAATTATGACGCTTCCAGTACAAATATTTAAATAACTTGAAAACGGTTCATCATCGTAGATGGGCATTTTTCAGTACCAGTACTTTTTCAGTATTTTATTTTTTTACTGATTACTGGAAAAAAAAGTCAGTATTCAGTAAATTTTACTGGTTACTGAAAAGAGAAATCAATATTCAGTAAATTTTACTGATTATTGAAAAAAAATCAGTATTCAGTAAATTTTACTGATTATTGAAAAAAAAAAACAGTATTCAGTAAATTTTACTGATTATTGAAAAAAAAAATCAATATTCAGTAAACTTTACTGGTTACTGAAAAAAAGTCAGTATTCAGTAAATTTTACTGAAATGCAAATCACTTTTTATTTGCCCAATAACACATTTCCTTTTTAGATAATTTAAAAAAATAAAAACACGTTAAACTTTTAAAGCCATTCCTCTCGGAATTTCGTTTTTTCAGTTATGCCACTATTCATGTAAGTGAGCAATATCTACTATCAGTAATTTACAGATTACTGCATTTTTTTACACAAATCAGTAAAATTTACTGAATTCTGATCTTATTTTCAGCAATCAGTACTTTTTACTGAATACTGACTTTTTTTCAATAATCAGTGAAGTTTACTGAATATTGATTTTTTTTTCAATAATCAGTAAAATTTACTGAATATTGATTTTTTTTTTTTCAATAATCAGTAAAATTTACTGAATACTGTTTTTTTTCAATAATCAGTAAAATTTACTGAATACTGCTTTTTTCTTCAGTAACCAGTAAAGTTTACTGAATACTGATTTTTTTTTCAATAATCAGTAAAATTTACTGAATATTGATTTCTCTTTTCAGTAACCAGTAAAATTTACTGAATACTGATTTTTTTTCCAGTAATCAGTACTTTTTACTGATTACTGAAACACGTAATGCAGTAAGAAAGTAATGCAGTATGCCCATGTATGTTCATCATATTCAGTTTAAAAAAAAATTGAAATTCGTCAACAAAATTATCTTTAATCCGTGCCTACATTGTTTTTAATTTGAACGAGTAGTTTCAGAGATATCGTTGTAGTTTTGAAAAAAAATAAAAAATTTTTATTTAAAAAAAACAAATTCTAAAATTTAAAAATTCATAAATAAAAAAAATAATGCAACTAAAGTCACAATGTTGGTCTTAAAGCATTTAGCTTAATATATTTTGAATCAAATGAGTTTTATTTCATTGAAATCGGTGCACAACTTTTGATTTTCTCAACGATTTACTGAGATAACTAAATTGACAAAAATCGCGATTTTCATACAGAAATAACATTTATTAGTATGTGTGTTTGTGTGTGTGCTGTGTATGCAGTGTATGCTCTTTTTTTTTGTTTTTTTGTTTTTTTTTTTTTTGTGAACATAGACCCGAGGGTCTATGATCAGTATAGCTACCAACGTTCCCTTCCTTGCGAACTTATGGTAGCAACCACAGCCAGTACGTTTCAGCCAAGGAGGCTCCTCAATCTATGACCGGCGAGATGACTTTTATAAAAGATCTTTTTTAACAAAACAGCTTTAAAAAAAAAAAAAAAAAGCTCATTGAACAAAGCAAAAGAATACATTTTTAAAGGACAGTTTTTAAACTAAAAATAAAAAGAAAATATCTTTTTAATATTTTTTTTTCTTTACTTTGCTAATTTACAAGTAAACATCCAAGTCCTAGAAGGATGTAATAGAGGAAAGTGCACAAAAAAACCATGCTACATACATTTTTATTAACATTTTCCTACCGTTTCTTGCCATCGTGTAGCAAAACATGGGCCGACACAAACATACCGGTGCAATTTTCCACTGTCTGTTTGTGGTTGAGGGTTTTAAAAGAAATCTAAAGTGCATTAAAAAGTGCACAGGTGAAAGTTTTAATGTGTTTATTTGATGATGGTAATAAACTGTAGTCTAAAGTTTTTCATTAAAAGAATTTATTTTCTCTGTCGTTTTCTAAAAACCATGTAATTTTATACTTTAAAACGACTTTATAAAGAAAAACTTTGCTCATCTTATTTTTGTTATTGTTATTTCTTCTGCAGGTGATTCAGTTCTCGTTATGGCATGCTTATGTCCACGAGCAGTACGGTCGCATGTATAAATATTTGCAAAAACTTTGCGATGAGAAGCGAAATCGTGAAAACTTTGAAGAATTCTATTTAATTGCTGGAGCCTTAAAGTATGAACATTTGCAAACGATTGTGCAACGTTTGACTGTGTCAACATTTCCACACAGCTATCGTTTATTTTAAAATGTAGCAACAACAACAATAACAAGCAACACCAGCAAGAGCAATTATAAGTGGAGCAAAAGACAAATATAGAATAAACAACAAAAAACAAGATGAAGAAAAAAAAAACGAAATCACACATACTGAAACAAAGTTTGACACAGAAATAATTGGCAGAGTGAAGCGCAATTGCAAGAAAATAAACTTTGCTTGAACATCATCAGTGCATCAGCAGCAGCAGCAGCAGTGGCGACAACTGCAACAACAACAACAACCAGATGTTTTTAAATAACAATAATTACACTAACAACTACACAAATTAAGAATTTAGAGAACAACAACTTTACGACATAAATTTAAATGCATAATAAAAGAAAAACCATTAAGTAAAACAAACAAGAAAATTAACTTATTACTTTTCAGCTCAAGCTCATGTTGATGACGAAGCAACATCATGTTGCAGTGCAAATATAGCAACAACAACAACAATACCAACACCAGCACCAACTATTATTTGCAAATGTCACTTTTTAAGAGCCCCTTCACATCACCATCATCACCATCGTCTTGCTTGTTCAAACATCAAACCTCCCCTCTCTCTCGCCCTCAACCGCCCCGGCCTGCGTTAATAAACAACCAGCCATAAATAAGTTTCTCAACCAGCCAGCCATCCCTGTCAAGCGTTTCATACATTCACCCATCTTTCATTTATTCATTCAGCCACTCATCCATCCATCCATCCATCCATCCATCTAACGAATTAGTTCATTGAGTTAAGGACAACTCCAACAACTGCATAAAAGCAACAAATAAAACGCAAGAAAAGCTGAAGAAGAGCAAAAACAAAATGAAGCACAAAAGTCCTGATACGCACAAGAAAACGTGCCAGGAAAGACAACATGGCGTGAAAACTATTTAGAATGTTGACTTCATGCTTTAGTTTTATTAAAAACTTTTTGAATATCAAATAGTGTTATTACTTTCTTGCATTCGCTTTTCTTTTATTTGGTTGGCTGTTTTATATTTTCGTGCTTGTGCACTGTTTCTCTGGGCGTCTTGAAAGACGCCAACGCCGGAATGTTTTAATAAAAAATAAAAAAATAATAATAATAATACACAAGACATACAACTATGTAGTTAAAATGATATTAAGCTCTAAAAATGATGTGCTATATTTAATATTGTGCTACAGAGCACACACAGTGTGGAGAATTGTTGCAACATCTGTTTGTAACGTCAAGCGCTGACATCTACTTACAACATAACAGTAAAAAAAAGCGCTCAAATGGCGTTTATTTGCCTGTCAGTTTCAAAACAAGTGATCTAATGAACGCCATGGGTACATGAGAGCTGATTTCACAGCATGAAGATCCCCGCTATGATTAGTAAAGTGACAACCTTGTCACTTCTTGCAACACTTATTGTGACTAGTGCGTCACACATATGCATGTGAGAATTATTTTGGTTTTTTGCCAATAATCTGATAGTTTAACTTTATACTCAACTGTATTATTTTAGGTCTGAAAATAGACCTTATTAGCGTTTTTTGTCTACAGGACGGCGACATTGCGTTGATGCTTATCAACTCATCTGTAGACTCGAAAAATTCTACTGATGAGTTAGTTGATTAGCAAAATTAGTCGAATTTTTCGAGTCTACTGATGAGTTGATTAGCATCAACGAAATGTCGGCGTCATATAGACATCTGAAAAAAATTTCAGAAAAAGAAAAGAAAATACATTTCAATTGGCTCTTATGTAAATGAAGTAGGTAAACTCATTCGCTGGACCTGGCGAGAATAGTTTGCAACCGTCGTTATCATTAATACACTAGCAGCAAACAAAAAAATCAATTGGATATTGGCGAGAGAATATAAAATATAATCCAATCAGCAGAAAAACACAGTAATACAATTAAGGATTGATCAATACGATTAAAAACAGGTGGCTCAGGTGGTTGGATGGCTGAGCGCTGCTGCTCAAAAAACAGTATACAATTAGTCATGGCCTGGGTTCGAATCAAATTTGGGTGCTGATGAGCGACGTGGTGGTTGCGAAATAACCAATGAGTCTTCAATTTAGTTTTCTTGACTTCTTTAAAAAAAAAGTTGATTATAGAGAAACAGCCGTTTGTCCACCCAGCTTTAAAAATTTTACTTTCCTTTACCTAATTACTATTAACAAAAAAGTGACCAACCAAGGGTTGAACTTGAGCCAGGTAAAAAGTCGTTTGATATACATAAATGTTGATTACCACAATTTTACCATAAAAGAGAACACTTCTCTCGATTGGGAGGAAATAAAATAGATGTATACCGTTAAAGAAATTAACAGCATTTTTTTATGTTAGGTCTAAAAATAGTCATTATGTTTTCCGTATTTTTCAGCTGGTGGCGGCATATAGCCGCCATTTCGTTGATGCTACTCTACTCATCAGCAGGCTCGAAAAAACTTAAACTGTTTGAAACCTTACTGCTCATTCTATTCAGCCCAATCATGAATGATAATTCTGTGAGAGTTTTTTCTCTTTTCCCATTCCTCTTGTTATGTTGATTGATTCCTTACGAATTTTTTTTACCTTCCCTGTTTTAGCCACATCGAAGGGGGGAAAATAGTCGGCGGAGCAAAAAATAGGTATTTTAAAAACATATGTTTTTTGTTTTTTCCTATAAAAAATTTCGATATTACCAACTTTTATTTTTTTGTGTTTCTCAGGTAATTTATGATTGGAGTAATTTTTTCTCGAGAAACGTATTTTCCTTAGGAATAAAATTCCTTGAGAATATTCATGATTGGGCTGATTATTTCCATGAACACAATCAGAATCACAAATGCTCAGACAGAAAACATTTTATCGTTCCGCAACACTATTATTTTAATGTTTTCTGTCTTTTTGAGCCGTCTATATACCGCCGACATTTCGTTGATGCTAATCAACTCATCAGTAAACTCGAAAAATCTAAAAAGAATGTCTGAAGCCCAACTACTTGTTCCAAAATTCTCATGATCAATATGAGAATCAGAAATGTTCCAACAAAGATTTTTTATATAGAAAACATTTTACGTTTTGCAACACCTTTACTTTTATTAGTACTTCCTTACAACGGTTGACCATTGGCTACCACGACTTGTATTCCCGAAATTGCTCTTATGTTCATTTTTGAATATTCAAAAAATCTTTTACTTTTTGATACTTTCAAGAATGCAAGTCGTGGTAGCCAATGGTCACCCGATGTAAGGAAGTGCTAAGAAAAGGAAAGGTGTGGCAAGACGTAAAATGTTTTCTGTGTCAAAACTTTGTTGGAACATTTCTGATTCTCACATTGTTCATGATAATTTTGGAATAAGTAGTAGGGTTTCAAACATTCGTTTAAGAATCTTTTAAGTCTACTGATGAGTTGATTAGCATCAACGATATGTCGGCGGCATATAGACGGCTCAAAAAGACAGAAATCAAGTCTATTTTTAGACCTAAAATAATAAATTTCAATTGGCTCTTATAGCGAATAAATAATTCAGTTCAGTTTTGTAACACTTTTACTTTTCCTCACAACTTTCATACAAAAAAAAAGCAAAAAATTTTGCAAAACCATAAAATGTTTTCAGTATTAAAATTAAAATTGAAAAAGACGTATATTTTTAGACCTAATATAATAAGTTTCAATTGACCCTTATACAATTAAATATTGTATTGTGACTACATTGGTCCAAAATGGCCCTTTGCACTGCCAATTAAATAACTAAACTCATCTTTCTTTTGCAGACTTAAGGTAAGTACTCTGATTAAAATTCCACGCGGAAAGTTGTCAAAATGCAAGTAAAAAAATTCGCATGAACTTTTCGTGAAAAAATGTTGCAGAAGTAGTACTCTGCTCATTTTGAGAAAAACATATGAAATGTATCTGGCAACATTTTCTTTTTGCTGTGAAATAATTGAAGTGGCAATTCTTCCACGTGAAATTTTTAGCAACAGCTGACTGCTGATATTTTCATTGCAAAAATTTAAGTAAAATTTTTTGGACAAAAAAAAAAAAAAAAGAAATGCAAAGTAATAAAGAAAACCAAAAAATTAAATTCAGTGCGACAGAAATGCGGGAACTGATATCAGCCGTGAAGAAAAAGAAAATTATTTGGGACTTTTTTGTTCATTTTGATATATTTGTATAAAAAATTAACTTTTTATTCTATAATTAAATTTTTCTCATCATAATCCAAATTGTAAAACATATGGGTTTTGTTTACAAACGTAAAACAATGTAGCATACTTTTAATGAAAAAGTCGTTAAATTGTGTAAAACCGCGGGATAGGTAACATTAGATACATGTCAAATTTTCCGTACGAAAAAATCAATGTTGCTCAACATTTTCCGCAGTTTCGAACGCAGTACTTACCTTTACGCTGGTATTCATAAAAATTAAAATGTTGCTGAGCAACGTTTTAAGACAAATTTTGTAAGAAAAATGTTTCCCAATACATATGTACGTACTATTCTATACGCAATATTTTAACTTTTATGAATCGCGGCGTTAGAGTTTCAATCAAGTTTGAAAATTATGTATTTCACTAAACCTCTAACTCTGACTTTCATTAGAGGAGGCATTTTCCTCTACACTATCACCACTGCAAGTATTGAATTTGATTCTATAAAAAATACTATTTCTGTTGCAGTTTCGGCAGTCCTTTGGCAATGGTGTAGTGAGTGACATTCCATATCCACAACCTCTCATCCAACTCTGGTTGAACGCTGAGATTCTGTTGCGTTGCACAAAGTTTTGTTTAGAAGTTTTATTCATTTATTTCATCATACACACAATATATAAATTGTCTTACTTTCATATCTTCCGCTTTCCTGAATATTTAAAAGCAAAATAAATAGAAAATGAACAGAAATTCTTTTATAGTTCATAAGGAAACTTTTGCTGGGACGTACACAATACACTTAAAATGTCAGCAAACAAGGCAACAAAAACAAAGTAATTAGAAAAATTTTCCTCGACTTTTTTTTTTTATTTTTAATATGAATAAATTTATAATAAATAGTGCAAGTTATTGCTGCTACAAGAAATTACTGCTCGCATTTTTAATGCTCTTACTTGCAGCATGAACTTGTTTACTTCTTCATTATAACTACATGTGTATGTACATTAGGGTGGGGTCAATTCAGCAAACGATATTGTGCCACCGATTTTTCTATAGTTTTTTGGCATGAGGAAAAAACAGTTCTACTACAACATATCGAACAACTTATTTTCGAGGCGTGTGATTTTTTTTTTATTTTTATTTTTTGTATTAGGGTTCTTTTGGCGAGGCATGCTATGGGGTCGATGTGTACGAAAAATGTATTGAGGAGAAAATATTGGTTACATATTTGGCTCCTCTACGGGAACCCTCAATAGCTAATACTAATCGGTCCCCGGATGTCCGCAGTAGAGTCCAAGGACCAACCACCAATCATTTATTTTTTCTTTTGACTACATCGATCCTGTAGCACGCTTAGGGCGGCTTCCATACAAAAATACAAACAAAAAAGATACACCCATATTCATAAAAACTATTGAAGGTTTATTACACGTTTATTTGACAAATATTCCGTAGAAATACGTCAAATAAGAGCTTAATAAACTTACAATAATTATTATGAATATGGCCTTTAAACTTCGACGCCTCGAAAATGATTTTTTTTTTTTTTTTGTTTTTATATGTCGCAGTGAAGCTTTTTTTCCTTGTGCTATCGAAAAATCCGTACAAATGGAGCCGGCCTAATGTGCATACATA
The DNA here is from genome assembly GCA_963662145.1 of Sturmia bella. Lineage (NCBI taxonomy): Eukaryota > Metazoa > Arthropoda > Insecta > Diptera > Tachinidae > Sturmia > Sturmia bella. Next base: position 22,938,478 of record OY759172.1, read on the forward strand.
TTCAATATCTTCTTTTTTTAATTTTTTCTTTCTCAAAGCAACCTCAATGTGTTTAAATTAAGACTCTATAAAGAAAAGATAACTAACTAAATTTTAAATTGTTAGTGTTGCTAATTTAGCAGATTGTTTAAAGGGATATTAAGCAAAAACTGGTCCAAGCAAAATGCATGATGTGAATTGTAAATATAACAAAAGGTTTTCAGAAAATTATGACAGAATGATTTATGACAAGAAAGTGTATGGAAAAGAAATATCAACAAAATGCTCGTCACAGCTTCTGTGGTATACTTCTATCCGACAGTCCATTTTTGCAATCATTCTGAGACCTAAGGCTACGTACAGCCCGCTATCAGATTTTACAATATTGTAAGAGCTAACAGCGTGCAAGTGGAAAGCTGTCAGGGAAATTATCGGTTTGATTAGTTGTAAGAAAATCTTACAATTTCATTGCCAGACAATAAACTTATCTACCAACGAAAATTGTCAGTTGTCAGAGTTTCTACGTAGCAGAAACGGGAATTTTCCTCTACACTATCACCACTGCAAGTATTGAATATATAATATTGTCAGATACGTTATAGAATATTTTACTATTAATCGTTTTAATTTGCAATTTCTTTCTGATAATATTGAAAGAGAAAGTATCGGCAGAATATTGTCTAACAATTAATTGTCAGTCAAGTGGCGTTGTCATTGTCAGACATTGGCATATTGGCAAGCTGCATAAGTTCTCAACACCGTAAGCTAGGTACGGACTAAGGTCAGAGCTTGCAATATTGTAAGAGCTCTAACAACGTGTTGGCAATCTGCTGCAAATCATAAATTGCCAGCACTATTTTTAAGAAGAAATTGTAAGCTCTCATGATTGGTTAAAGATATTCTGTACATTTTTGGCAATATAGTAAGATCTTTCCACCGTCTGTACATAGTCTGTGTTTCGAAAGAACTCAAGCATCGCTGAGTGTCGAAGATCGCATGTGGTTCATAATAAGGGCCTTAGTATTGATGTCGTGTTAAAGTGATGCCTTTAGACAGACAGAGAAGCAATTGTTTCTTTTTCTATTTGGCACTATTCACAAGAAATAAACATCAGCTCGTAATAAAGAACACCATTGACAATAAATACATGCTTGGCCGACCGCGATGTCGCAGAAGTTTGGCCCAATGACGCCGCCAGCAGCCGCATGCCTCGGCTTTTTAACAATCACTCACTCTGCGTGTTAACGAATCCACTGAGGAGAAAGTGTAGCTTGACTCAGCAGCTTATGAAGATTCCTCTATAATTAGAGAAATCTTCTCGAGAAAATTATTTTCGTTTGATAATGAAACTCGATTAGAATATTCTTAATTGGGCTTATTTAACAATGCGGGGCCGCACCACCGCATACAAAAAAAAAAAAGCAAAAATGTTTCAAAACCATAAAATGTTTTCAGTATTAAAATTAAAATTGCGGCATATAAACGGCTGAAAACAGGTATATTCTTAGACCTAATATAAATTTCAATTAAATAACTAAACTCATCTTTCTTTTGCGGACTTATGCTCGTATTCATAAAAATCCATAACAATGTGATGTAAAGTTAATGTAACACTATTTTGTATTAAGTTTATCCGGCTAGAGTTCTTTCCATATTGTTTTTGTGACTGATATTAATTAGATAAGACAAAAAAAAAAACATCAAAGACATCAATGTTGCTAAAACAAAAACAAAAAACAAAAAATGTAAGCAACCAAGCCAAAGCACACGTGATGGAATTCCTTCGAGTTCGGCCCCTGGTCTTGAATCACTCTCAAACCAAACGTATCATTTCTACAATCAGTCGCTTGTGATGTGATAAACCACTACTGTTTAAAAAAGCATACATACATACTTGTCGTTTTGGCAACAATCAGAATAATGTGAAAATTTTCTCTCTTGTTTTACATTCCAAGTAAAATAAAATTAATAAAATTGAATTCAGAAATGTTGCCGCCGTTGGCTGTTTATTTGATTAAACCAGTGCAAACAAAAGGACAAAAACCCAACGACACACAAAAGTTAACTTTTGCTTGCACAGAAGGGACAGAAGGCTAAAATGAAGGACGAGCGGATGCAAAGATAAAGACAAAAGCAATGCCAGTTTAACCCAAAGAAGTTTTAATTGCACACACTCGCACACACACAAAGAAGCACAACAAACGCATGCATGTGCAGTGCATGACAAACAGGAAACTTGAAGGAATGCCAGTCAAAGAGACCTGTTGATGACTTGTGATAGCAAAAGTCCAATTTATTTGTGATAAATCAAAAAAAAAAAAAGAAATCGCATATGATTGCACAAAAACTTGTTGTCAAGCTTCAAAAAGAACAATTCATTTAAAACTGCACAAAAACACAGACCGACTGCAAAACAAGTTGCCTGCCCACAATTTTTATAACAGTTGACTCAATAAATCATGCATTTCTAATTTAATTATTTATGCCAAACAAATAACACAAGTGTTTAAAAATTTAAATATTTATTAAATAAAAACTGGGCAAAAGGCAGCAACACAACAGCAACAACAACGACAACAATCACCAACAAAAACATAAATATTGGTTATAAAACTTTTAATTTGAAAATACATACATACATATTTCTAAACAAAGCAAACTTTTTGTTCGCAACAAAAACAAAATAAAAAGTAAATAAATTCTGCCATAAAGTTATTAAAGTTTATAAATACTTTTTTGTGCTGGCATTAGTGTGTGCAACTTGAAATTGTTTTAATAAGCGTGTGAAACGGAAGGAAGAACTCTAAATACTGCTGGTCGGCAAGATTTTGCAAATTCCAAAATGTTTTCGGAATTAATAACTTTTAAAGATGTAGAACTAAAATGCAAATGCATTTTCAAACGTTACAACAAAAGTACACTTCAAAAAAAAAAAATTATTAAAAATAAATGCTGATCTTAATTTTGTGCACACCATAAATTTGCTCAATTTCAGTTCAGAGGCCAGATTCTGAATACATACATATATTGTACAAATTTCATCCGTCTGTCTCGCACGGTTCGAGAGTAGCTGCTTATTGTTACTTTACGTTGTATGGGGACACCTGGTAGTTTTCCTCGTGTTGTTTTTAGTATTTGTTGTTGTAGCGGCAAAGTACAATAACATCCTGTGAAAATTTCAGCTCTCTAGCTCTTACCGTTTCGGAGAATGGACGCTGTGACGGACGGACGGACGGACGGACGGACGGACGTAGTTGTCTCGGTAATAGGGTTCCGTTTCACTGTGATGAGTACGGAACCCTAAAAAAGACCTTCAGCTGAAGAAGATAAATATGTATATAAAATATAAAAAAGGGGATAGAAAAAAACCAAATATTAAATTATCAATTATTAAATATTTCCAAAGTGAAATTTTCATTTTTGAAATTTTACACCAATTTTGGCAAAATATTTGCCAAGCTTTGTTTAGATGTACGGACGATCTTCATTCACTAAAGGTGCTGTATTTAATAAAAACATAAATACATCATATTTTCATTAATAAACAAATGTCATTTAAGTGTGCGAGTGACTGAATGACAGGCTAATTTCATTTAAACTGCATTTATTTGCTCAACAATTTATTCATTTATCTTCGGTGTGCAGTTTTAAAACAAATACGCTCCCCTGAACGGCACTAAAAAGCAATAATTTTTCTAACGTTTTTCATCCGTTTCCTGCCACAATTTGTCTTGACATGTTCATAGAACGCAAGTGAGTACGAACAAGCGCTTCAACAAAGAAATTTCCTTGCCATCAACAACTTTTTGTGGTTTTATTTTGCGGCAAGTGTAGATTGCAAGAAACCTTTTGTTTTTTTTTTTTTTGCTCTGGTTTTTCTTCTTCTTCTTCTTCTTCTTCTTCTGCTTTGCTCTCTTTGAAATCGTCTTGTGCGGCAGGAAGATATAATTTACTGCAGTTTGTTGGTAAAATAACAAGCCATGGCAAAAGTGAAAAACATCAACTATTTATTATGCCACTTGTATATTGAATATATATTTTTGTTTATTGCTGCAACCAAGAACGCAAAGTCAAGCATTCGCACAACATAGAGCAAACGGAAATGCTAAAACGTTGAATTATTTATGTAGTTGAAAAGTAAATGTACAGGTATTTGTTTATATTTATTGTAAAAATTGATATATGTATTTATAATGAGAAATCACAGTGTGAGGAAAAAGTTCCAGGAGTGGAATATTTATTGTGAAGGACTGTCCTCAATATTCATGCGACATCGTTCTCCCTTCAAGTCGGCCTCAATCAGTGATCGTTTGACCCTGAACCACAATTTTCTAGGCTTAAGCTGTTGCGAGGCGCGAAAACTTTTCCAGCACACTGTGCTTATATTCTCTTTTTCGTGACTACTGACGGCCGACAACACTTTTTGTGTTGAAATTTTTAAGTATAGTACTTAACGTTATACGAGAATTTATTGCGGTGTTAAAGGCTTTATTATATTGTGCTGGTGGTGCGAGAGTATAATGTTGCACGAGTGTGTGCAAAGTACTCGCACGACTGTTTCTGATGTGTGTAACTTGTGCATGTAAGCAAATGCAGGTAATAAATGAAACCAAATACAAAATATACAATTATGAACACACATACGCATACATCTGCATGAGTAGTAGGGCCATAACTTGTTTACATTAGTTGGAAATATTATATACCCTCCAGCACGTAACTGGCACTACTTTCAAGCAATTGCGAAAAAAAACTCTCATGTACAGGGTGGCCCAAAATTAACGAAGGGATTTGAACTGCTTATAACCTTCTTATTAGAACTTGTTCTCTTCTCTTCTGTACTTTGTAAAGAAGACTTGGGGAATTTAAAAGGGAGCAGTACTCAAACGTTCCCAAATTGTTGAGCTTTATTTTTCAAATCAACGATCAAATATTGAGAATTTATCAATAATAGAAAATATATTTATTGAGAATAAAGTGACCTTGGGCTCATTTATAAAACCTAACAAAGTTAAATAAAAAAAGGTCGAAGAACGAGGACCTGAATTAATACATCTCAATTGGCTCTTAAAGCAAATAAATAATTAAGTTAATTTTTTTTTTGTTTTTTTTTGTTTTTTGTAAACAGCCAAAATTTGGTTATCACCTTAATGAACATGTTTATAGAATATTAAAGAATAATAGAAGCTAAAATTTATTGCTTGATATTTATTTAAAAAGCAAATCGTGGTGTTGAAGGCTTTATGGTCGTCATACACTTCGAAGAAAGTGCAAATAATTGAATTTGATAATAAATCTGGGAATTGTATAAAAAAAATGGAACTTATCCAATTCTACGGGAAGTACTTTTGGGGACCACTATATAAAACTTTTATAGGGTTTCTTTTCTGAAGAAAAAATGCTGCCTTTTGCATTCTATGCAGAAAGTGGCAACTTTTTCAATTTTTTTTTTGAACAGCAACAAAAATAAAATGCAAAAGGCCATGATTTTCATTATCGTGCTCTCCTTTATATATTCATATTCTCCCATTTATATTGTCATGTACGCGTGAGAGTTTTTTCTCTTTTACTATTCCTGCTATTAATAATAAAAATGTATTCGGGGCAAAATTGCCGGCAAGAAATGTATGTCTTATGGAAGATAATGAAATATGAAATTTTAAGATTACAAAAGCATGTAAGTTAATAAAAACTATTTTTTTTTTAACTTTTAGATACAAAAATATAAACACCAAGCTGTGTTTGAGTTCCATTGCTGAAACAAATTTTACTTTTCTTTCCATAGCTAATAATAATAATAAAGAATCGTCTGGGGGTCACACTTGAGCCTGATCCAAAACTTTATATTGTTTTTTATCTTAAAAGCAAATCCGCCAGTTGTTGACATTCGTAACTTTTGTTTTTAATATAAAATATTATTATTAAATTTGTCAACAAAATGTAGAGTCGAATAAGCAAATAAAACCATGTGTGATAATTACAACACAAAGAAAGATGTGAAATTTAAGTATTTATTGAAAAATTTACACTAAAACCAAGCAATTCAATATGCTCTTTTTTTGAGCAGTATTAGGTTATGTTTCAGGGGCTGCCATAAGTCGCGAAACCGGCCTACTTGGGTCCCAGGAGGTCCCATTGTGCTACACGAAAGAGGCGGCAGGGAAACACCTGTTGGTGGTGACGTGAATCAGCCGGACCAGATGAAAAACTCAACACAGCCGCCATACCATATCAGTCTGCCCAAGCAATTTGCTCTCTTGTTAGAAACAGCTGGCCATCGGCTGAGGAAGTGTTCGACACTTTTCCCCTCCTCATCATCTCTGCAGCCTCTGTAGAAGTCATTATATAGAACATTTATTCTTCTCACATGTACTCCCATTTGAAAGTGTAGCCTTTGTCGTGGAAAGTCCAACAAAGCTAAAAATTTCCTGTAATTATAGCTGGGCCACATGTGCCGCGGTATTCAACAGCTGATTTCATTCGACCGCCTGTCCTGCACAGTTCTTAAAACAGCTGTCGTTGTAACGGATTATCCATTTTGCAATATCAAAATTAAACGTAAATAAAACATATAAATTGGTTTAACAACTTAGTTTGACAGTGGTCGAATTCCAGTCTTATACTTTTGAAACCACGAAATAGATCACCCTATATTAGCTCACAAATATTGAGGGGAGAACCAGGGAATTCAGCCATGTCCTATTGTAAGCCGCTACCAGATCGCGCCAGCTACCTGGCCGGACACAATGTTGTGTCCAGGTACCCAGCGAATCTCTCGGTATGAATATCTCGTTATCTCATTTAGAGATATCCGACATTCACGAACCAACCTAGACGTTGTGTTAACTAACACCTGCTGGCGCATTTATGGCGGCCTTGCTGTCAGTACAGATTAGAATATTCTATATTCTATAGTTGTTCCTCATCCAGCTCAGCGCTTTCCTTATCACCGCAACTTCAGCCTGAATGATGCTACACTCATTACGTAGCCAAAAACTGATCCTCCGTTGATTTGTTTATGTGGTATGCAGTAAATATGTTTTATATTTTAATGTAAAAAAATATTCCAAATCAAAAAGCCGTTTAATTCAACAAGTGGGTGGAAGATTTTTGGAGATTTTAAAGAACATTTTGGTAGAAAAATGTAGCAACTCTGATTGTGAAACAAAGAGAATAAAAAAAAAAAAAAGAGAATACAAAAAACTTTGGGAACCTGGGTGAACCGGTGCCCGACAATGCAATGCTCCAAAGTAATACAAGATTTTTCCTGAACAGCTTTAAAATTTGATTTCAATAAATTTCGATTCTTTCTCGTTCAGTGTAGCAGCCAATTAACATGTATGTACATGTGTACATACACAAACACAACTCTGCATGGACCACGTTAAAAATGAAAATTATATACATATCCACAATTAGCTAAATGTGTAAATATTATTTTATGCAGAGATTTTCTAAAAATAATGTTTATAACTGCATCAGCATCAGTAGCAGCAGCAGCAGCAGCAGTAGATTCGTTCGCAACCACTAATACACAAAATATTTGCCCTTGTATTTTATTATCGTGTATTTATTTATTGGTATTTATTTTAATTTATTAAAATAGGAAAAATTACATATTAAATTTCCACCAAATAATCATTGCATTTGCATATGTATGAATTTGAACAAAATGTAAATTAAAAAACAAGTAAATCCAACATAAATATTTAATTGTAATTCAATTTAATGCGCTCGAATTCATTGAATAGATTTAAGTTGATTAGTTTTCCATGTTTTCCTTTTTAAGCAATTTTCCATTGCAAAATTCGTTGCCACGGGGCAACAAATTTGTTTTCCTTTAAATATGAATGATTTAAAAGGGTTTAAAGAACAATTTAATTGTTGAATTATTAAAAATTACAACAATTACAATTTTAATTACAAATTTTGTAGTCTATATAGACGATAGATAATCTACGAGAGTTTGTACAAGACTATATATGTATGTATGTTCTCAAATTGCTCTTGGCTCATTCCGAACTCCCGAGCATTCCGCGAACAGAAACAAATGGGCATATTCCTGCTTATTAAATTGAACGTTGTTATGGTTGTGATGGATCGATCGGTCATTTACCTGTTGGGTAACTGACTTTTAATGTTAACAGCCCTAAATTAAGACCTAAAACATGGCTAGCAGGCCTTCAATTTTACTTTTCTTCTTTTCCTTTAGAAATGTTGATCACTTAAATTTTATCACAAAGAAATCTTTCTCAATTTTGTAAAATCGAACTCAAGCACCATGAAATTATTAGCAATTAATTTTTTTGGTGTTATTTTTGTTGTGAAGACTTTTCTTAATATTTTATGAATATCTTAATTCTTTTGTTTTCTAACAAACACAAAACTGCTTTGATTCGAAGGAGTCGAAACTGCGAGCCCAGGCCTCTCTATTTGTAGGGCGCCCTACCAACTGATCCATCAAGGAGTAATTGTATAACAATCATGTTTCTTTTACAAAAAGACGCACGATTATCAGGTCCAAAGCATTTTCCTGATATTCGTGGTTGGTCGTAGACCGGAACACTAACACCTTAACTCTGACACATCGTTGCTTGGATATCCTCATCACGAAGAAGCCGACTAGAAGACAATCCATCTCAACTCTTAGGCATTTCTGTTGCATTGAAAGGTCAAAAGATGTTTGTGCTGCTCAAATTAGAGCGCCTTCGGTTCCAAATCTGCGTCGAATAATATACATATATTACATATATTGCTAGCATAATTTATGTTTTAACAATGGCTTCAAATAATTTATCGTTTCCTTTTGAAAAGTTGCGTGGCCGAGAGAACTTAGACATTTGGAAACGGCATGCAAAATCGTATTTTAAAGGCTGTTGGCAAATTGTGGAAGCAGTACTTGGTATATCACCTTCAGCAGAAGACTGGTCTCAAACTAGATGATGAGTTGATAGCATCTTTAATGCTTGCTGGACTGCATATATAATTCATTTAGGACCAATTCACAGGTCCAAAACGTGAAATTGGGCGATCACCAAACGTCTCTCTCAATAAATCGATTGTGGCACGAGCTTTGTGACATGTTGCGCCGTCTTGTTGAAACCACATCACCTGGACATCATGGTTATTCAATTCAGGAATGAAAAAGTTAGTAATCATGGCTCTATACCAATCACCATTGACGACTGTGACGTTCTGGCCATCATCATTTTGAAGAAGTACGGACCAATGATGCCACCAGCCCATAAAGTGCACCAAACCGTCAGTTTTTCTGGATGTAACGGTGTTTCGACACACACTTGAGGATTAGGCTCACTCCAAATATGGCAGTTTTGTTTGTTGACGTAGCCATTCAACCAGAAGTGCGCTTCATCGCTACACAAAATTTGCTTATGAACAACGGCAATCTCGATTTGCACTAAAATTGCACTATTTGCAAACGTTGTTCAGGTGTGAGTCTGTTCATGATGAATTAATTGCCAAACCAAACTGAGAATAAATCACTTGAAAGCTGTTAAATCGGTCGCCATATTGACCAGTAATGCCAACTTAAAGTTCTATTCATCGAAAAAAACACCCTTTAGTATGATCATAGCAATAAGTTTCAAAGCAAACTAAAACTAAGTTCACTGAATTAAGACGCCCAAACATCAACGTGTTCTTATTTACGAGAAAACAGATCTTGGTAAGACACAGATCTTGGTAAGGACACAAAAACTGATTTCTAGCACACTTGTCATAATAAAAAACCTTAAGATGTGAAAAGCCACAATTAACATTGCGTATTTATGTCGACCTTAGCAACTATTGAGTTTTTAGTGTCTCCCGGCATCCAAAGGTGCACAATTTCAATTGTCTTTCTTTGAAAAAAAAAAAAAAAAATGTTGTGATGCAACTTTAAGCAATAGAATTGAAGAGTAATATTCGCATATATTCAAAAAAAAAAGAAATGCAGTCGAAGTTCCTTACGTTTTTTTTTTTTTTTTCATCTTTAAATGTAATACAAGGTGAAATCTGTATGTTTTTGAAATTTTAAAATTTTAAATTTAAAAATCTTTAAATTTTTGGAACGTTTTTCAACTAATTAATAAATATTTATTGGTAGGTGTCTACGCTGCTGTCAGCGCAGACACCGCCCATCATCCACAATTGCTTGTCGACAGTACACCAATACATATAAACAGCGCACACGCTTTCGTGACGATTACTACTAATTTCCACTACCAGCAAGCCGCGTTAAGGAACTTCGTTCCAAAGTTACTAATAAATAAATAATAAAACGGATGAAGACACCACATGTGTGTCATCTGACACGTGTGTTCCCGCGTTTCACTAAAAATTGTCCCGATTGGTATATTTCTAAAAATGTTTATCATTTTGATGTTGATTTATTACAATTATGTATGTAATCTGCAGATAAGTTCTGGCCTCCAATTTTATTTCCCTAAAGAGAAACATTTAAATATTTATAACACCTGTATTCTATGCATTTTAATAAATCAAACATGTTCATTAGGGATGTCCGTCGATTTACCGATATCGATTGCGCCATTGTTTTTTTGTTAGCTTTTGGCATGTGGAAAAAACACTATCACTACATATCAAAAAAATAATTTTCAAGGCAAGTGCTTTGCAATTGTTTTCTTGTATTTGGATGGGAGCCCCCCAGGGAAAATGTGGTTATCGATCGTTGCGTTCAAAAAAATTGTTGGGAAGAGCAAATCTTTGTGGGTTGGCCATACAGTTTACACCAATTGCCAATAATTTTTCTTCCCAATATTTTTTTCGAACACATCGAACGCTTACCACGCCTCCATAGTGGAACTTCCATTGAAAACTGCCAAAACTTGACAAATATTTTGTCGGACTTGAGTTTAATTTCTTACTTTCCTGCAGAAATTATTGGAGTACATGTTCCGTTTTAATTACAACCTGCTCCAATATAATGCAAACATGGACCATGATGAATAAAAAAAAAATTATTTGGCAATACTAGTAATACTCGAATACCATGTGGTAATTCAGGGAGTAGTGACATGAAGTAATTTCAAGACTAACCCAAAGTACCTCAAAACCAGGTAATCGCACAAGAACAGCTGACTATTGTTTACAGGCCTGTAGAAATGTTAAAGGTTTGTTTATCAATGTTAAAAAACGGTTTGTTTATGAAAAAAAAAAAACGGTAGTGAAGTGAAAACTGTGCCAAAATTTATAATATTTGATTCAAAAACAATTTAATACAAAAAAAAAAAACAAATTTAAGAAAAAGTTAATAAGTATACAATGTACTTTTAATTATGAACTTAATTATTTATTTGCTTTAAGAGCCAATTGAAATGTTTTAATTCAGGTCCAAAAATGAACCTTTTCAAAAAATGTTTGTTGTATTTTTCAGCTGTCTATATGCCGACGACATTTCGTTGGTGCCAATCAACTCATCAGTAGACTTGAAAAATTCTTAAAAGTTTGTTTGAAACTTAACTACTTATTCCCTAATTCCCATGAACAGAATGAGAATTAGAAATGTTCAAACAAACCTTTAACACAGCAAAAATCGTAGTAACCAATGGTGACTCGTTGTATAGAAGGTTGCAAAGAAAAGTGGAAGTGTTGCAAAACGAAAAAAGAAATGTTTGCTGTGTTAAAGGTTTATTTGAACATTTCTGATTCTCATTCTGTTCATGGGAATTATGGAATAAGTAGTTAAGTTTCAAACAAACTTTTAAGAATTTTTCAAGTCTACTGATGAGTTGATTAGCACCAACGAAATGTCGTCGGCATATAGACAGCTGAAAAATACAACAAACATTTTTTGAAAAGGTTCATTTTTGGACCTGAATTAATACATGTACTTTTAATTTGAAAATTTAACTTATATCCCATAATTTTCTCAGATTTACGAAGATTTAATTGTCCTCTTGCTTATTTGTAGCCTCTCGAGTTTTATGGTGTTTGCCAGACACTAATTGCCACAAATGTTTTCGGCCAGTGGTTGATTCCAGCAATGATTTTATGCAGTTATTGCTCAACCTTGAACATGCATTAAATTCTTTGTTGAGGAACAACAAAAACAAACTTAAATTTTTATTTTTTCTATTAATTTTACACTACAAATTTTAATTTGTGTGCGGCTGTTGATGATCAACTTTATATGTAAATTTCTGAAAATGCATACACACTTTTGCAAAACTAGAACAGCTGACTTTGACAGTTATTAAGGCTTTTCTACCAACAAAATACATTGTTGTTTGTTGGTGTTGTATTTGTTGTAGTTATGCGATTACCTGATATTGAGGTACCTTGGACTAACCCTGTGTTAATAATGAGCGAAGTAGTTACTTGGACTTGTCTTTGGATTACTATGACGTAATGTTTTTTGGATCCCATGTACCTCTCCTAGCACCTTGTAATGTAAAATGGAGCATGTTTTTGCCATATGTTAGGATTACTTTTGGACTAATAGTAGTAGTATCGATTTCTGCAGGGTTTCTCAGAATTGAGAAAAACTTTTTTTAGTGATGAAATTGTAGTGATCTTCAATTTTAAAGAAGGCAAAGGATGCTGATTATCATCGAAGTGAACGTGACACAGCCATGTTATGCCCCCCCAGCCACTAAATCTTCAACTTTGCTTGTCTTCTTTAAAAATATTCAACAATATAATAAATAGTATCACAAAATTTGTTTGCATATCCGAGAAAAACAAAATCTAACTCAAGCCCGATAAAACGATTAACAATTATTGTAAATCATATAATTAAACTCGAACGCCTCGAAAAAAAATTTTTGGAACGAAGTTCCTTAACGCGGCTTGCTGGTAGTGGAAATTAGTAGAAATCGTCACGAAAGCGTGTGAGCTGTTTATATGTATTAGTGTACTGTCGACAAGCAATTGTGGATGATGGGCGGTGTCTGCGCTGACAGCAGCGGAGACACACACCTACCAATAAATATTAATTAGTTGTGAAAACGGCCACTATCAGCTGCTAGATGTCGCTAAAGTAAACTATGTCACAACAAAAAACAATTGGCCAACAGTTGCTTTTCTTCGTTTTGTAGCAGATTGACAAAAAAAAAATACTGCATGTGTCTAAACTAAAAAAATAAAACGTTCCAAAAATTTAAAGAATCATAAAATTTAAAAATTTCAAAAACAGCACAAAATAAAACTTACAGATTTCGCCTTGTATTACATTCGAAGATGAAAAACAAAAAACGTAAGGAACTTCGTTCCTATCGGGGGTCCCCCGACCGCATTTCTTTTTTTTTTATAAATCATAGTAGAATTATTAAATTAATTATTCAAACTTTAAATCTTGGTGTTTTATAAAAAATAATTTAAAACAATTATATTTGTTTATTTTCAATATTTCGCCAACAATTTGTTAACATCTTCAGGAAAAAACTTTATTTTTTTCCTGAAAAAATGTATTTTTCCTGTTGGCGAAATATTGCAAATAAATAAATATATGTGCCCATAATTATGAAAGTGGTCTAAGTCATATATTTCTTGTTTCGAGATATTTAATGAATTTCATTTGAATAAATTAAAAAATATTTTTACATTATGCGACATTTTAATTTTTAATTTTATTAGTCTTAATTAATGGAAATTTATTATGAATATGAAATTTTGTGTGAATTTCATACGATAATATTGTTTTTAAAGTTTGAATTGACTTAGACCATTTTCAAAATTAACTGAATGTCCTATAAATGACTTAAAGCAATAAAGAACTTTGAGTTTTATTTGAAACAATAATTTTATTGAAATAATTCGTGAACATTTCTTAATTATTTTTAAACAGTAATCCATTTTTATCATTATTTCGAGTATTTAACATTCTTAAAATGTTCCTGAAAAACTGGAGGGATATACGGTAGTAAACTCATAATATCTTTATGTTTTTCTTCCGATACTGGTCTAATGCTGGTGTATAATGGAAGTAATTTAATATTTCCGTATATTTTTGGTCTTCCTCTTTTTGGTGAAAGATCCAAAACGTGAAATGTAGAATCATCTAAAGAAGTTTTATAAAACATTTTATAAGGTTCATTTTTCAAGAATCTCATCCATTGAATTTGTAGCCAAGAGACAGATTCGCCCGCGGTATTTTTTACTCTTCTTGTTATTGTATCTTCTAATGATTTCGTTGAAATAAAATCCGGCTGCGACATTCGCTTTATCGAAAATGTATTGCTTCGTCTGCACTTTTCTATCAATTCATAATAATGCTCAGGGTTGTATAAGTAATTTGCTTTTTTTATTTTCATTTCTATCAACCCAAAATCACGATCATTCGGTAGAAAGGAATGACCTGATACCAAAAATTTGTGGTCTACCGTTTCAATATTATTATTTCAATATTATATTATAATTTTTTTAAATTTTTGACTTAGACCACTTTCATAATTAACACTAAATGAATTCCATATAATGTTGAAATTACAACCACTATCTAATGGTTCATTTTTGACAATTTCGTAAAAATTACATTGAATACATTTAGTTTAAACTAATGTGGTATGAAATAGCTGATAAACTAATTTTTTTTAAATTTTGCCTTAGACCACTTTCATAGTTATGGGCACATATTGTTTTAAATTATTTGTTATAAAAAAACAAAGATTTACACCCATATTCATAAAAACTACTGAAGATTTATTACACTTTTATTTGACAAATATTCCGTAGAAATACGTCAAATAATAGCTTAATAAACTTACAATAATTATTATGAATATGGCCTTTAAAGCTAGAATAATTAATTTAATAATCTCAAGATCAAATAATATAAAAATAAATCGTAGTAGAATTTTTTCTCCGAATACCATACAAATCGACGTGGTCTAATGTACATTATTCTTTGATTTCACACAAAAAATATAAATATTGTTTGCATGTATTTTTCATATCTACATAAGTATTTACAAAAACATCAATATTTATCTCCTTTCGAAATAATTTTCCAACCTGATTGTGCCAAACTTGCAGCAAAAATTCTATTTCACAATTTTATCGTAAAAGCGAATGCAAAATATTGAATAGTACAACAATCTTGCCCAACTTATCGCAAAATTAAAATTTGTGTTATGATTCGATACAAGTTTTAACACTCTTGTTTATAATTATTTATTTGCATTGCATTTACTAACGATTAAACATAAGCAGCACCAGCAGCCAGTGAAGTTATAATTTTTGAATTTTTGAAATTAGCAACAATTTTGCCATGAAATTGAAAACACTAATTTCGCACAAAGAGAACAACAAAACCTTTATGTTGCATTATGATTTTTATATTTTTTCTCATATCTACTCACTATACTATTTTACTTTAACGAAAGTACGAAACGAGCATATTGGGAAAATATTTATTCAAAACATGAACATTGTACTGTATGCATACACACACACACACACACACACACACACACATACTGGAGCAAATGAATACATGATGCATTGGAATACTCGTTTAAAAACATAATAATGCACATGTGTAAGCATGTCGGCAGAATTAGTTGTATTCACACAAAATAAAAATAAAAAACATCTTTAGCAAAATATGGAAATTAGATTAAAAATAATATAAAAAAATATATATATAGAAAATTCAATAGAATATATTTTTTGTTGTTGCAAACATGCAAATAGATGTGTTTTCAATACAACATGCTTGATACGTGTATCGCCACCCAGCTGACCAAACAACCAATTGACAGCATAAAAGAAGAAATCTGTAAATAAAATAATTTTTAGTGGCCGTTGAAAAAAAGACAGCTTTAAAATGGTGAACCTTTTTCAGACCAGTATGAAAATTCTTTGATGTGGGAAAGTCCTAAATATGAATTTCATTTTAACTCTATAGTCGAACTACACGCAGAGAGAAAACATTTTAAAGTCTGATTGCGATGGCAACATAAAGCTTAGTTTAGACGATATGTTGAATCAGCATATATATGCTAACAACTGTATGATTAAAAATAACATCAAATGCATATGTCATCACATATCATATGCTAGGTGTTTACACTATATGCTGAAACTACCAAATTTTTTAATTCAACATATTTCAGCAAATGGAATGTCAACATAAGAGTTAGCATACAACTTTTGTGTTTATGTTGATAATTACATGGTGATATGTATGCTGAATCGTATAAACATTTGCTTGTAAAATAAGTTTGATACTACTTTCTATTTATACAACGCGTTATTGCAGAAAATTCGTGTTTTTAATATAAAAAAAATGTCTTCGGAAGAAATATCGCTTGCTATTGCTTGTGCAGTCCTTGTTTTTGATAGTGATGAAAGTGAAGTAAAAGGAAAAAGAAGCCGAGTTTGGAAAAGAAAATGGGTAGAACGGCTGGCAAATGAAAGTTTTTATGCAAAATTATACAAAGAATTATAAGACGTTCGAAGATCTGTGCCAATTAATTTTCATCGTGGCAGCCGATGAAAACAAAAGTGGGGCGGCAGTTGAAATCCGGATGTATGCATGTAATCAACGCCTTGCCGTTGATTCTTGGACTTGAAACACAGGTGATTATTTTGGCTTCTAGCTGTTTGTTCACTTTGAAATATATGTAATGAAATACATGTATTTTTTCATTTTGCAAATTTCCTTGCAACCACCTGGTATGAATTCGCCTTGAGCTATTTATTGTTTTTTAATTTGAGAGCAATTAATTCATTGAATTTCATGTCATTACGTTTGTGCTCGTTTGAAAATTTTGAAGAAGATAGTATACGTATGCATATTTACATAAACGAAAATTGTCGGCGGCTCAACAAAGCCATTCGGCAAATATGCATACAAATTAGATATATGCTGAAAAGCTTAAACAGCATTTTCAACAAATGGCATATCAGCTAGCATACGCAGGAAATTAGTCAAATACTAAAAACATACTGTTCACACGATATGCTAAAATTGCCAACATATATTTGTTGGTGTTGTTAACAAATTGTTTGCAAACGTTGTTAAACAT
Source organism: Sturmia bella (assembly GCA_963662145.1). Lineage (NCBI taxonomy): Eukaryota > Metazoa > Arthropoda > Insecta > Diptera > Tachinidae > Sturmia > Sturmia bella. The sequence continues at coordinate 22,955,448 of OY759172.1, forward strand.
ACGTATGCTGGTAAAGATTTTGCGTTTACACGATATGATGGCACTTAAACAAAATTTTCAGCATAAATATGCTGATTCAACATATCGTCTAAACTAAGCTTAATATCCTCTATAGTTATGACAAACAAGTTATTTTTGCATTTAAAATGTAGTCGGTTTCAATTGCTCCTAAGACCCAGTGTTGTCTGTTAACACATAGAAGAATTGCCTCAGCCGTACTTATGGGTGATATAAACATTGAGAAGTCGGAAGCTCTTAATGTTATTCGTGTGAATACTCACCGCTAGACTGAGCACATTCTTCATGTCGCACAAGAAGCATTTACACTGAAAAAAAACTATACCAGACGGTGTCAGAAGTACAGAAAATTTCCTTAAATCAAGTACGTTGTGCTTCTTTTAAGTACGGATTATTCAAGTTTTAAATACTTAATTTTAGCAATATTCAATCACAATGTTGGATTGGTTTTAGCCATATTTAATGCCTGCTTCGTGCTTAAAAACTCAGACGAGACCAGGGATCTTGTTCCCGCATTACACGTGCATGCTCATCGACTATCGTTTCTAGTCGATTGGCCAGTGAATCGCACAATGTATTACACAAAGAATTCGCTGTTCAGCAGTACGGTTCGTCTGTGGAACAAATTGCCTGCAGCTAGCTACCCCGCTAGCTACAATGTAATCATCATCAAATCAAACGTACACAAACACTACTCCCTCGTTTGTACTCCCCAAAACCTATTTTCCTAGTTCCGGTACAATGCGCCTGCATAAATAGAGGTCTATTTATTCCTCTGATTACTAGTCCAAGTTAAAAAAAATGGTAATGTGTTATCCGAAAATAAACTTAATTATTTTTTCGCTATAACTCTGATTACTAGTCCAAGTTAAAAAATGAAAATAAATAAAGTGTTATCCGAAAATGAACTTAATTATTTTTTCGCTATAACAGCTTGAGTGTACTGATGAGTTGATTAGCATCAACGAAATATCGGCGGCATATAGACGGCTAAAAAAGACATAAAACATTACGATCTATTTTATCTATCTAAAATATTAATGTGTTATCTTTACAAACGTTTAATTAACATAAATATTTTTGGCATTTTTCACTTTTAGTTTAGCCTGTGATACAAAGTACTTTGCTGGAGCCACACGGAACGAAGCCTTTTCCTAAAATATATTTCTTATGCACAAAAAATCAGTAAGAGTTAAACTCTAGCTTAACAAAACTTTTCTGTAAATTAATTGCATTTTAAGCTTGACTGAAGTAAATCAGTGAACCACTTATTATTGATTGTTGTTTTTAGAAATATAAATCTGGCAGTGAATTTCAAAAGCCAAATTTTTTTTTCGTTTAGTGATTTAAGTATACACTAATTCAACGGTTTACCAGCTTAAACGTAAATTTAACCAAACTCCAAGATGAACTTGTACTGATTGTTTGGTCATTAAAGGTAAATAATTGAGTGGACTGTTTTTGTAAGTGTGCCGTTTGAACTTTCTTATAAAATTAAGATACAGAAATTCTGTGGTGGGAATATAAATATATACATATGTATTTATAATTTCTCTTATGCCAACTTATCCTAAGTAGAAGCGAACTAAGCAAAAAGGCGCTAAACTCGCATTGGAAAAGAATTCAGACATTATTGTCTGGTTGTTTTTCGTTACCCCCTCTTCCAAACATCACCGACAGACTTTTGTTAAATTGAAAATTCAATTTCTTACACTTCTTTTGCATACTAATCACTCAGTTTTTGCATCAAATGAATTGATCATGTGGGTGGCGCAATTGTGAGTACGTGTGTGGATTATATCTTCTTATTTATTTGCAAAAATCATATTGTTATTGCAACAAGAACAACAACTTTTACCAAAACACATCCAATAGATGTTTGTATGTATGTGTGAAAAACTGTGAGCTTTTATTCATGCCTTCAGTGAGTCGAGTCGGTTGGTGTATACGGATGTGTTTCAATGGTGTTTGTGTTATAAATTGAACACTAAACATGTGTCTTTAGTTGTTTATATTGTAACAAATTTTTATATATGTATGTATATACATATTGTAAAAAATTTGAGATGAAATAACACTGTTGCCTTTTCAAATAGAAATTGAGAAAATAATCAAAATACATAATAATTATGTATATACATACATATGTATGTAGTTCCTATGATTCTCCCATTGCGCATACGAATGTGACAATTTCATATTCATTTTTCAATGTCAAATACATAAAAACTTTTGTCAACATTACTATAAAGAAAAAGATAGATATTTAATATCAATGGCTAAGTTGATATCCTTCAACGGTGTAGTGTTTGGCTGATGAACGAACGTTCGTCTACAATTTCTACATCAGCTGTGGTTGTTGTCTTCGCTAGTAGAAAATAGTTTCCTACTTGGAGTTTTTTCATTTTTGTATGCCTGCCTGCTGCTGTTACATTAGAAATACAGATTTCATAGGCAAGTTACTTGCATCATATCTTGACTCCTCATTTACACATGCAAGTACAAGTGCAAGTAACTCAATACATTGACATTTGTTTACTAATACCATAACACTTCTGCAAGTTGCGAGCTTACTTGCAAGAGATTTTGATTGCCAGTAAGTTTTTTTTTAGCAAAAAGCAAAAACAGCGTTAACTTATAAAGTTCAAATTTTAATTTTAATATATAACTTTTGATCTTAGATAATAAGACAAAAATATATATAAGACAAAATATAAAAAAAGTTAAAGTAAAATATGGCTCTTATGGATTCTTAGTATAAATTTACTATTTATTTGATAAAAAAAGTTGTTCGTATAATTTGTTTCCCCATAAGAGTGATACTTGACAATCCTTTGGCAGCGATTTTTAAATATAAAAAGTGGAACAGTGGTTTTTGCATTTTCTTTTCGCATAATTATTTTATTCTTATTGCTTTCATTTAATTCTTTAATTTGGTTTTTAATTTTCTTTGACGACATTTTAAAAATGAGCTTGCACTTGCCTGTGTAAACAATCAAGCAAGTAGCAATAGCCTTTATTGTCTCTGTCAGTGTATTGGTTACTAATACATGTACACACAATTTGCAACAAGTTACTTGCATGTGTAAATGGGGGGTGAGCTGATAGAGTAAAACTGGTGAGGAAATAAAAGCTGGTACATACTTGCCTGTGCTTAACAATTCATTTTGTTTTGCTCTAAAACTTGCTCTATTAAACTCTCTCTGTATGAACACGAAAGCAAGTTCAAAAGAAAATTTAATAGGAATTTCTGCCAATAGCTTGTTGTCTTGTGAAAAAGCAGACTAAGAAAACGAAACGTGACACTAATGAATGTTGCAAGGCATTTCAGGGCAAGGCGGACTAATTTATAGAAGTGGCAAAACCGGAAAAAAAAGTTACTGATGGGAAAAATGCAATTGCTTTGTTAAGTTTATGAGTTTTTAGAAATAATATTTTCAAGTTTTACTTTTTTTTTTTTTTTTTATAACAAACACATAACTGCGAAGCTTTTTGCTTGTCTGCAGAAACACCCAGAGCCTTCGGCAGGAATCGAACCTGCGACCTCGAAGACTCTTGGAAGAGCACTCTACCAATTCATCCATCGAGGCGCACTGAAGATGATGCACGAAGTCCCAGCAATGATTTTGAAATAATATCTCCCTGACTTAAACATGAGTTTGTTATCGACTTTCAAATTTTCTTTTTTCTGGGACAGATTGTGATTATGTAGTTACATATTTATATCATGCCATTGCCCCAACGATACACTGTTCCCAAAACAATTAAAAACAGTTTAAAAGTCTATACTTATATAGCGTTGCAGCAATATTTCGAAATTGTTAATAACTATAGCAGGCCTTTGTTCGATTTTGCTTCGTCAAAATTCAGAAAGATTCCTTTTTTGTAGGAAAATTTTAGTGGTATAGATTTTAAATGAGACAAGAAGAGTAAAGTTGAAGATTTCGTGACTGGGTTGCATACCATGGCCAGTGTTGGGCAAAATACATGCTCTGATGTATTTAAAATACAAAATACATTAAAGTTGTGTATTTAAAATACAAAATACAAATACTTTTTTTCCATGTATTTAAAATACGAAATACAAAATACTGCATTGCAAAAGCAAGTATTTGAAATACAAAATACAATAGTGGTTTTCACACCGATCTTGTTAGTTTGCTAATCGTTAATAGTTACTTTTTTCTACGTATTTTGTTTTTTGTATATTTATCGCACTACCGGATTAACATTTAACAAATTAACGACACGGCATCCCTGATAAAATAGTTGTTAGTTGGTAACTCACAATCAGCTGTTGCAGTTTCTAAATGTTAAAAGTCATTTGTGATACATTTGTAAAAAAAAATATTTGTGTTTGGGCAATTTTCGCGTATATGGCAAGTAAGTATGTTTATAAGTATAAATTGTGTCGGAACAATAAATCAGCTGGTTTACTACGAAAGTTACCAAACTAACAAAGTTTGTAAAAGGGGGTCGTTCACAGTTGCGAACTTTAACAAATTAACAAACTACTGAATAACAAATTAACAAGTTTGGTGTGAATCCCGCTAATTATAACAAAAGTTTCTACAAATATGTATTTAATTAATTCAGGTGCAAAAATGAACCTTTTTTGGACCTGAATTAATACATTTCAATTGGCTCTTAAAGCAAATAAATAATTAAGTTCATATTTGAATATGTATTTAAAATACAAAATACTTTTAATCAAAAAGCTTTTATTTTCTTTCATAAACACCAGTTTTTCAAATATGAATTAAGAATTATGAAAAAATTAAGAAAAAAGTGACAATTAAAAAATGTTTCACCAAATGCTATATATGTAATTATATATAGTCTATCCAAGTCAACATTTGATTGATAGTTTTTTTCTCTTGTTCTAGATTAAAATGTCGAACGCTGTTTTTCTTTGTATTTTATTTTTTCATTATTTAACTTTTTGACAGTTTGGTGACTTTCTTAATGTAAGTATGTGCATTCAGTTGCGTTTTCTTTACAGAGGTACTTTGGTAATTAAATTGTGGTATTGCTGTTTTGTTTGGAAATAAAACAGTAGCAAAATTTTCGGATTTTAGTTGATGTCTGAATGGAATAATTTTTAGCGCATATTTTTTAACATAAATTTAAAATGTATTTTGAAAAATGTATTTTGAGAGCATGAGTAGTTGAAATACAAAATACTCAAGCGCTTAGTATTTAAAATACCAAATACAAATGCATTCATGAGACGTATTTAAAATACAAATACAAAATACGTATCCGTATTTTAAATACGTTATGGCTGTTTCACGTTCACCACGACGATCATCAGTGCCCAAAATTATTTATATTTCCTTACGTTGACAGCTGTGCAAATGTGCAATTTGTTATGGAAATACCCATAACTGAAGCCCGGCAGCTTAATGGTTACCGTTAAATTATGTATTGCCTTAATTTAATATACCAACATTAAATCTTTGTTATTGTTTTTCTTCCATTACTTGCCAATTACAGCGAAAAGTAATAATTTTGAAACAGTTTAGGAAATTTGTTTTCTAATATATTCGCAGAAATATATGTAGCTTATCTACGCCTTCATTTGCATGTTTGGTTGTGCAAGTGTATTGATTTGCTTTACACATACAGCAGAACATGTACTTTTACAACAACAAAAAATTGCTTTATAAGGAAAAATCAACAAATCCTGCCACTGCAAAAAAAAAATTAAATTGCAATAATGAAAATATTTGCATATTGTTGTCTATGATTTTATAATTTACAAAAATATAAAATTAATTAACTTTTTATGCATTCGTTTCGATATTCTCGATGAAAACTGTAATAAAAATTGTATTCCATTTCAGCAAAGAACACTTTAATCAGTTATAAAATTTATGTGTAAATAAAAAATAATGAAATTTTAGCTGACTTTGTTTATTTTAAACATGACTTCAATTCACTATAGTGATTATTTCTTTTATAAAATATTTTCAATTTGATTTAGCGGGCGTGATATTTAAAATTGTTTTTCAATTGCAATTAATTATTCAACAATATTTACCAACATTATTAATGCTGCTGATAAGCACTTTTTTATTTATGCAGCAGCAACTTTTTATTGTAAAAGAAAAAATAATAATAATAATAATAAATTAACAAGTATTTACACTTGTTCGAAAATTCATATCAAATGTTTAACAAAAGAAAAAAATAAATAAATTTATGTCAACTTCATGTTCATTACGAATGACACTTTAAGACTGGCATAAAACTAAAATGATATTTGAAGGCAAATAAATTTGAAAATTGTCATTTACAAGATGATAACTTAATTCGAAAAACAATTCCTTTACTGATGGTTATGCTCCATTAGAGAAAATATTTATTCAGATAAATATTATTGCGAAATAATGAACATGCATATGCATGCATGCATGCACGTGTGTGTGTGTGTGTGTGTGTGTACATTGGATAAATGGCCTATATAAATATCTATCTGCATAGGTATGTGTATGCATTTGTAAGTGTTGCTTTCTTTATGCAAATGTTACTTGGAGAGTATGTTTCGAGGGCCGCCGGTCCTGAGACCGACTCACTTGGGTCCTAGAAAAGGTCCCGTTGTGTACTTGGAGAGTAACAGGAATAAGCAAAAAAAAAAATGCCATGTCTTGTAAGATGTAAAATTTTTGCAGTAAAATTAATTGAAAACAATTCATTAAGGGAATTAATTTAAGGAAACATTAAAAATTTTAGGTCTATAAATAGACTTTAATGTTTTGGTGTCTTTTTCAGTCGTCTATATGCCGCCGACATTTTGTTGATGCCAATCAACTCATCAGTAGGCTCGATAAATCTTAAAAGAATGTTGGAAACTCAACTACTTATTCCATTATTTTCATTAACAAAATTTTTTTTTTTTTAATTCACAAAACCATTTGTATGCTTAATTTAAGAGTATTGTTCAATTAAAATACAAAAGAATATGCTGTTGTTGTTTTTACATAAAAATAGAATACACATTATACACTTTTATTTCATCTGTTTTTTTAAAAAATTGCATTCTTACAAAAGAAAAATTATGTAAATTTTAGTTTTGGAGAGAAATTTATTTAATTGATATGAATTTGTTTTTTCAATTCTTATGCCAGGAACACAACTGGAACGAACGACGAATTTTGATCAACACATCAAATACGCCGGTTAAAATTCGCTGTGTAAATTCGTCGTATGAAGCACAATAACGACGAAAAATAAAAACATCTGTTATAATTCATAAAGTTGTTTATCGTTTGTTCAAACATAAAAAAAATTGAATGAATCAAATAATTTCAAATTTTGTAAAAATAATTAAAATAATAAACATCATGTTCATTATGGTAAAAGTCAAGGCTTTTAACATTTTCAATTATAATTTCACTTGTATCCATTTTCTCAGTTTTTTAATTTTATCTTATTATTAAATATATAATATTTATTTGATCTTAATTCAGGTCCAAAAATGAACCTTTTTAAAAAATACAACAAATATTTTTTAAAAAGGTTCATTTTTGGACCTGAATTAATACATTTCAATTGGCTCTTAAAGCAAATAAACAATTTAGTTCATATTTTATTTGATCTTTTCAACAATTATTTGAAAAACTATTTAATACAGCTTCAGATCGTTTTTATATAAAAATTTTTATTAACAATATTATTCAATATTTCGATAACAATTTGTTATCATCTTCAGGATAATATTTCTAATTAAATTGAAATTTCAACATTTTCAATTTAATTACAAATATTATCCTGAAGACGATAACAAATTGTTATCGACGATAACAAATTGTTATGAAATTTCAACATTTTCAATTTAATTACAAATATTATCCTGAAGACGATAACAAATTGTTATCGAAATATTGAATAATATTGTTAATAAAAATTTTTATATAAAAACGATCTGAAGCTGTATTAAATAGTTTATCTTATTATAGTTGAACAGCTGATGGGGTGACCATATTAAAAAAAATTGTTTGCTAAAAAATTTAGTATTACCAAAAACAAAAAATTAAACACTACAAACATGTTTTATAATCTAATATGTTGGCTTTTTATTTTAAATGTAAAAAATTACAAAGCTTAGCACTTAAAATAAAAACTATTAAAGTAAAAATTAACTGTTTTTACTAAAACACTTGAAAACTAAAACCAAAATGGCCACATGGTACTGGTATGTTCATCGTTTGCCGGCATAAGAAATAGAAATAAATCTATTTCAAGTTCGCCGCGTACGACGAACTTCAACCGACGCTGTGACTGTGTGCATTTTCCTATACACCAATGTGTTTTATTTTTGACGGCGAATATTCGCGGCGAAAAATTCGTCCCAGTTGTGTTCCTAGCATTACTCATAAGCGAATTTTTCCTAGTTTTGAAAGAATAATGATATAATTAGGCTTTATACCATTTTTTAAAGAGAAATACATGTTGTTTTGAAGTCCCAAAATTTGTAAATAAATATGTGTTTAAAGTGTTTATTAAGAAAATTATTTATGGAAAATTTAAGTTAATTTACATGTGGTCAGTTTTGACATTAATACTGGAATAAGCTCCTTGTTATGCTTAAGGACTTCTTATTTCACCATTCGCTCTGCAATACTTATCGGCTAAGTATTGAACAAACTGAAAATATGCTTTGTAAATAAGTCAATATTAACTGTAAATAAATTGAATAAAATAATGGCATATTGCAGCTCCCTCCGTATGAGCGTATGAGCAATAAAACAAAATTGAATCATCATACTTTAGTTTTTGTATTAAGCTTTGTCTCCCCTTTTTTTTAACAAATTCAATTTAGAAATAGTTTACGCAACAGAATCTTCCCAAAAAAAAAAAAAAATAAAATAATTGAATTTCAAAAGCGCAATAACTACACATGTTTTAATTCAGCATACAACACTTATCGTTATTATTACAGGCTTTTTACAGAGCACCGACAAAAATGTTAAAATATTAATAATAACAAATAAACAAACCAGTAAGCAAATGCACATTTTCAATTGAATACAGCAATATTTAATAGATATTTTTATTTATTAAACAGGCTCAAGAGTATCAAGAGCAGAAAAACATGTGTAAGTGTGTCAAAGTTGAGTTTTCTTTGTGGTTTAATGTGTGCAGGTATGCGTGCGTGTGTGTGAATTGAAAAAATACCCAAACATTTGCATAAAGCCAGAATAACTGTAACATTAAACACAAACAAACTTATTTGCAGTCAAATTTTCATATAAATCATAAAAACATCATCATATACAGTGGTGGTGCAAAAAACTAACATATAGACGGCTGAAAAGGACAGAAAATATTTGTAAGGTCTATATTTGGACCTGAATTAATACATTTGAATTGGCTCCTAAGACATACAAATAATTAAATTCTTTAAAAAATGTTGATCGTTACACTTTTAGCATACAAAAGTTTTCCTAATACTGCGTAAAATATCCCAGTAAAGTATTTAACAGTAAAAATAACATTGTGCAGCCAGGTGGCTTAAGGGGTGTTTCGAGATCGCTACACCTTTCTTCATGATGATGTTAATTGCGAGCATTATGTACATTATAACCTCAACATTGAATTCTGCAGTTTGTTTTTTTAATATTTCCATGTTACAGTGTTTAAAAAATTAAACCATAGAAAGATACACAACTGGGCAGGGTGTTAAAATTTTTAATTTTTTTTTTTTTACAAAAATGGGCGTCCAAATTAAGATGGTATTCCGAGTAGCATCCTTTTCACCTTCACCTCACTAGATTCGTCAACAAGCGGACTTCCCGCATTGGGTTAAAGCAGAATCCACGAGTTATTGCCGAAAGGCTGATGCGTCTACATAAAAAGAGTGACTATTTGGTGTGGCTTATGGGCCACCCACGTCATTGGGTGAGCTGAAAGACTTCCTGGCACAAAAAAGTTGATGTTATAATAAGAGAGGCTTATTCGAAGGTAAAAGATAAAGAATAGAAACGCAAAATTTAAAATGCACTTATTTAAAGGCAAAAGCTAAAACTTTTGACATCAGTCCATCACCCAGATATAGCGACAATTTAACAAGTTTGGATTCCAAAAAGCAGATGATATTATTTAATTATAATCTTTGGTGCGAGGAAGTTTTCGCAATTATAAAATAAATCTGGTACAGACATAACACAAAAAGTTTTGATATCCACTCCCACATATTGAATCTAAAAGCCAGAAGTGGTTGTTGTGAAAAGTATTTAAGATTCGACCCAGCCGAATATAGCAGTCTTATTTGTTGTTTATTTATGGTCTTAACTGCATATTTACTGGGTGAAATTTGATGGCCGTCAAGGTCTTGTTTTCTTATTTTTCTATCTTATTTTGACTTAAAGTACATCTGATAAATTGTACACAGTAAATGGTTGCAATAAACAATAGATGTCATTAAAGACTCGAAAAACTCTCGAAAAATATTGAAAACCCTCGCAGAAATCAATTCCAATCATTTCGAACGAAAATTTTTGCTCAACACCCACCAAATGACACAAAGCGCATCATAAACAAATCTTTACAGTCATAGGCGAGTATATACCGGAAAATTTGATGCCAGATCGCATACTGAACACCAGACTAGAGACCGATTGCGAAACGTTGATTCCTGACTTCCATTCCGGCTTAATCGACCCTTTGAAACAGATCAACATGGGGATTCATTGTTACACGGATGGACGGTGGGCGAGAGAAAAACTTGATATATATACAGAAAATGCCACGGAACTGTTGTGTCGTCTGTCGGGTTTAGACAATTATGGAGTGTACAAGCTCAATGAGAAGGGAAGGCCAGGACCTGTGAATATATTCACGGACAGCCAAAGAGACACTAGAGCGATCTCAGCTGAGTATAATATATCACAAACAGTTTGGAGTTGCAAAAATTCTATTAACAGCTACCCGATTCATGGTGAACTGCACATCATATGAGTGCCAGGGAATAAAGGAAAGAGCAAACTAGCTTACATCAAGAGCAAGAGAGTTAATCAACATAAGCTTAGTATGAGCCAAACCTTTCGGTGCAGTTAAATCTGCAATAACGAAACCTGTTGAAATCAATGCAAAAATTCCATGATGGGATCCAGAGGAGGAAAGCGCAAGCTGACTGCTAAGCTGCAAGCAAGCCTGAATTGAGTAGAATAATGGCAGCAATGACAGGTCACTCTCAATTACTGGCTCTTTTCAACCGCATAGGAATAGCGGGAGGAGATGAATGTAGAACATGTGGGGAGGAGAGCGAGACATTAGACCACTATCTATAATGTGACACTATCTATAATGTGACACGGAGCTTCTATAGACCTATGATTCTCCGTGGTTGAGTCCACGGAGCGCCCAACAAGCCTATACTGGCTCAAGTGTATGTCGCAAGACATGGGCAAATAATGAACTTAACCTAACTAAATGAAAAAGCAAGGAATATAACTATATGAAAAGGTGGACTCTAATCCAATAACATTACCTGATAACAGTGAATTCTTTCAATACCACTTCCGTCTGTATTGTTTTGCACATCACCTTAAATTTTGAAAAACACACACACACACACACATATTTTCATGTATAATATTACGTTTTCCGTATACATACATAAATAAAAACATCAAGCAAAATGAACAAGGAGGGCGATGGCTAGGAATGGAACAAAATAAATAAATTTTCATTACAATTCCACACATTCAATAACAAAAACAAAACTTGTGAAATCTGTAGTGGCATCATCTGACTATCGATGTGGATGTTGCTGTTGCTGTTGCTGCAGTTGATAGCTTTAATTGAAATCGTGTTAAAACTTTGAAAGCCATTAAACCACAAGGTAAACAGTATAATTGAAAAATGTCCATTCATTTTAAATATGGAAAAAATATTGGTGATTACACACACACACACACATACATACCCACACACACGCGCATAGTATACATATATATGTATAGATATATATGTATGTCGAGGGCTTATATGCAAAAGGTGCTAACTGCACACTCAAAATTTTTCTTAAGCATTTCTCCACTTCAAGTACTCAATAGTTAAGTTTTACTAACATCAGGAGAATTTATAAGTTATTCATCCGTTACCTTAAAATCTGCACTCAAAATATTTTTGCAGTCTGACAGACTGGCTGTGACTAAGGCTTTTGCATAAATTTGTATGTTTGACTGTTGTTGAATTTGGACTGCTTTGCTGTAGTGTTGGGTTGGATGTTCGAATCCCAATAGAGTTTTCGCAGTACAAAAATCAAAATGTAATGAGGAAATAATGTAGACAAACACAATTAAATAAAATGAAATGAAAAATCATCACCGATCGAATGAGGCCGCCGATAATAAGATTACAGTGAACTCGCGGTAATGTGAACTTATAAAAACCAAGGTTGTTCACATTATTGAATTTGTTCACATTTTCGATTGCAATATTTTTTTATCTCTTTACTAGCTTATTTGTTTATTAGAACAACCCACAAAGATTCTTTCTTACCAGGCGTTGGTAAAACAACGCATCTTTGTATCGAAACACATTCAAACAATAAAATTTAAGTGAAATTTGAAATTCCCTTCTGAAAAGTTGGCAAAGGAAATTCTAAGGCGCTTCCCTTGCGTGCCAAAAGTAGACTGCTTTTGCGTTTGTTCTTAATTTGAAATAACATTTAAAACATTTAAATACATATGTATGTTTGTAGAATACAAGTTCTCCAAGAATGCACAATAATCGTGTCTATGACGAAGTGAACGATTTTTCGACCAAAATCATAATGAATAATGGGGCTCATTTCCACCTCGATGGGTACGTGAATAAGCTAAACTATCTCTTCTGGGACACCGAAAATACACTAGTGATGCACGAGAAGCCTCTACACATGCTCAAAGTGACTGCACGGTGCGCTGTTCACGCAGGAAGAGTCATCGAGAAAGCCGCTGGTCAAACAGCAACGCACTACAATAGTTACTATGTTAACCGATTTTTTTTTCTACCGCAATTGAAGGAATTAGGTCTGGAGGACATATGGTTCCAACAGGATGCAGCAACGGCACACACTGTGCGAGTCGCAACAGATAGTCTACAAGCCAAACAACATCGGATGACTTCTTTTGACCCACTTGTTACCATGGCTACTTATTTCACGTGCACCGCTACGCTCATCAGCACCCAAAATGCAGTTTATATTTTATGTAGAAATTTAAATCATTTTGCATTTATTTTTTTTAACTAAAAAATACTAATATTTTATATATTTATTTGAGCTTAAGGTCTTTTTGAAATTTGAGTATTTATTTTTGTCAATATTTCGCTCTCCTTCCGATAGCTTCTTCAGGACAATAATAATGAAAGTTTTTTCTTAACTTTTTCAAATTGTAATATTAAATGTAAAAAAAATTTTATCAAATTCTTTTTATAAATATAAATGTCTAAAAAAGGGGTCAAATAACTAAATATTAAATCTAAAAAATACTAATAAATTTCAATCTAACCAATTTGGAGCTACGTTTAATCGATTAATTAATCGAAATGAAAAATAGTTGATTGCAAAATCCAAAACCGGCTTTTGCTTTCTGAGGCCATTCACTACTTTGTATGTCATACATTGTATGAAATAAAAAACAATATAAAACTAAACAAAAATATTTATAAAATCACACAGAAATAAACAAATGTTTGTTAAGAATAAAAAAAACATATTTTTTGTTCTGTGTAGATAGCACTTTTTCAATATAAGCCCATAATATTCATATATATATATATATAAATACTCTGCATTATACTCGTTTACAGAACAACAAAGAATGGTGGCTCTTTTCGCTGTTTAACTTTTTATTCGACGGTTTCACTTTTTTATGCAAATTTGAGAATTTTTTCAAGCAAATTTGCATAAATGTATGTATGTACGTAGTTTATGCCTTAAGACCGCAGTGTGTTGAAACTGTTGTAAATATTAACCACAAGGAACCTGAAGCCAAAGCATAACAAAAAAGTTGCTGCTCTATCAAGTGATCCTTTATGGTGCGGCATTAAAGTATGTGCCAATAAATCTGTAAATGGGCCGTTTTATTTAAGAGTTGCATCATAGACAAATAAAATTTCGCTTTGCTGCATACCTTGATAATAAAAAAATGTATATATTTATATATGTATATAAAATTAGGCACGGCCGAATATAGCATTCTGACTTGTTTCTGTTAATTTGGACCGATACTCAAGGTACAGAATGTATGAATATTGAAAATAGTGAAATGTTCAGCAAAAGTGTTGGCCGGAAAAAATTAATGGGTATCGGTCTTATTTTATTACGGTTGTATCCATAAAAAAAAAATAATTAACAGCAAATTTGAAACACATTTTAGGGAACTTTTGATAAAACTGTATTCATAAATAAATTTTAAGCTAAAATGTTCACTTTAACGTCTTTTCAAATCAACTGTTTTTAAAATTACTTGCACCCATGTTTAAGGCAATTTTAAAATGACGTTTGTGTTAGTTGTTGTTTGTGTGTTTACATTTTACATATGTATATTGTGAAAAATTTAATCTAATTGAAAAACTTTTTGTAATTAATTATCTTATTCGTACCAGTTTTCGGAACGTTTGCACTTTCCTTGTTTTCCATTTTTAATTATATTTATTTACACTGGTATTCATAAAAAATAAAATGTTGCTCAAATACATTTTAGAAGAAATTTGATATGAAAAATTTGTTCTAAAATGTATTTCAACAATGTTTTATTTTTTATGAATACCGGTGTAATGTTCAAAATTTTACTTTCTTCAAAGTAATTTGGTTTTTTTCGACCCCTTTTTTATATTTTATCATCCATATTCATAAAAACTATTGAAGGTTTATTACACGTTTATTTCACAAATATTCCATTGAAATACATCAAATTAAGTTTAATTTTATATTTTGGTTTTTAGGTTAAGTACTAGTTTAAGTATTAAACACACATGATTACTGTCTTTGTAAACTTTTTTATAATATTTAACTTTGTATTAGAAAAATACTTGCCTATCAGCATGCAGCGTTTTGAAATGTTATTGTACCTTTAAAATAATACAAAACTGTTTTAAGTTTTCCTTATTTTTGTTACCTTTTCATATTTTCATTTTATAATGTAATCAAAAAAAAAAAAAAAAAAAGTCTCAATAAACTCTGAATTGAATTGAATTATTTTCTTGAGCTTAAAAATTTTCCTAAAAATTTTTGTATCAAATTCAGTAGTGATATAAAAATAAATCAAAACAAATAAACTAAAACTCATTATTCGACTAATTTATTTTATCTCACAAAAATTGTTTGAACAATTAATTTACTTCCATATAATAAAAAATTAATTTTATTTTCTTTTTTTTATCCAATCACGAGTTTTAATAAATTATTTAAGTCATTTAATATTTTTCTTAAATGTAACACAAGCATTGTTGCGTATTCGATTATTGTTAAAAAAAAAGTAGTTATTCTATCGCATCATTAACACTACAATAGTTACTATGTTAACCGATTTTTTTTTCTACCTCAATTGAACGAATTAAGTTTGGAGGACATATGGTTCCAACAGGATGCAGCAACGGCACACACACACATTAACACTAAAATGGCAAAAAATGTCTGCTTTTCTTTTTTTTTTTTTTAAGGTCAAATAAATCTAACAAATTTATAACTAAAATGGCAATTAAAAATAATAGTGCTGCCAGATCATACTGGATAAATTCGATAAAATAGTTTTTAGTTAAACAACTGATTATGAATACAGTTTTTGAAAAACTGCTTTAGAAGAGATAAAATCATTTTAACTAAAAAGTTGTTAAAATGCTTATTAAAATTTTATTACGAATACAGCCGTTAATCTCTAGCAGTGAGCCAGGGAGAGTTATGATGCCTTTCATGGATTTTATAGCGAACTTGCCCAATCTAATATTTTATCACATGCCCGCTCAAACCCCAGGAAATAGGAGATTCTAGCGTTTCGAAATCTTGTTTCTGAAAGTCTTCATATATTACCATGTCATATCTAATATTACAGTGCATTGTGCCCACAGTCGTGTTTGTGTACATTTAATTGGAACTTTCCCAAATTTTAGTTTACAGGAAATATGTTCCTGCAGTTTATTCCAAAAACGAAGCGTACGTCTTGAGAAGAAATTCTTTGTGTTCCTGTATATTTCGTTTATGAAAAGTAAAAATATGCCAAACGTTTTTGCTCTTACAAATATGCCGTACCATTTGAAAAAGATTGTGAATACAACTATGCAATACTTTAAACATGTCATGCTAATTGGTATCTAAATTTTAGGGAACTTTTTATGTATTAAGTTTATCAGGCTCAAGTTCTTTCTATATTATCTTTGTGATTGATATGAAAGAAAACATCAAAGACATTTAGCAGGGTGGACAACTAGTTGTTTCGAAGCCGCCACACTTTCTCGTCAGCACCCTTCTTTGATAATATAGAAAGAACTTGAGCCTGATAAACTTAATGCATAAATAATTATATAAGAAAAAGTTCGAATAATAGAAATTAATTAATTGTAGGGAACTTTTGATGTAAATGTTTTGTGTGAAATATAAATGTAAGAGCTTTACATTTATGTGTTATTTTCTTAATTCAAATCGCAAGCACACAAGACGGTTTATATGTATATGCAGATACGGAAGTGACTTAAATCCCTTTTAAATTCCTAAATTGACAACGTGTTTTTCACCATTACAACTGATGGTTTGCTTCAAGTGAGTTAAGGAGGTAAACAATGCTCTTAAGTTCATTTCAAAATCTTTGTGCAAATAATTTCTTCAGCCAAATTAAATATTTGCACTTTGGTTGAAGGGAAATTAGTTTATTGAAATTTAACTGGATTTAATTTCCGCATGTGCTGAAACCATATATATCTACTTCTGAGCGCAGCCAATTTTCCCGAAAAACATATTTGCATACATACATACATACATATGCGTGTGTATGTACTTACATACATTAAGAGAGTGTCGATTTAGCAATCAATATTGTGCCATCGATTTTTCGATAACTTTTAGCATGATGGGAAAGAAGATTCACTGCGATATGCAGGGGTGTTAAGGAATTTTTTTCAAAAAACGTCAAATTTTGGAAAGAAAAACGTCAAAAACGTCAAAAAAAAATTCGTAAGACATCAAAAAAACGTCATTTATAAAAACGCACAAATAAACCCAAAATTAATTAATTTTATTTAATAAAATATTGTATATTGTACAAAAAACAATTCAACATGTTTGAATTCAACAAAATTTGAAAACCGAAATATTTAGAGAAGAAGACTACAAAACGATCTGCATTTGCAGGTTTGTCAATATTGTCGTCCAAAAAGGGGGTAATTTGACAAATACAGCATACCGTAGAACGGCACAGAAAACCCTACGAGAAGCACAACTTGCTTCTACTGTATTCTCTAAAATATTTCTTGTGTACAAAATTTGAAAACCGAAATATTTTCACATGTATATGTAATTGCAGAATTCGAACAACGACTGCTTCCAATGAAAGCCATCTAGTTTGAGCTGGGTAAAGAATTTTTTTTTTTTTTTTGGTTTGATTTTTTAACAACGTTTGTATCTGCAAAAATTGTTCATTGCGTTTTGGACTGTTCCCAACATATGCTTGTTGTAAGTGCTCGTAAGAATGCTATCTATTACTCTCTTTTTTTTTTTGAGTAAATTAAAGTATAAAAATATTTTAAAGTTTTCTTTCAATTACTTTCATGTAGTTGCCATAAATTTAGAAAGAAGCGAAGCTAGTAAAACGTCAAAATACAAGAGCTTCTGTGAAGAAAAACGTCATTTTAATATTTTTTGATCAAAATTACATCAAATAACGTAAAATCGTCACATCTAACACCCCTGGCGACATGTCAAAAAATCATTTTAGAGGCTTGTTATTTTCAATTTTTATTTTGCATGGAAGTCGGTTTATTCGCGAGACATTGGGAGAAAAAATAATTTTTGGTTGGTTACACTCCTTGCAGGTCAGCCGTATTTAGGCGCCCTAAAAATTAAGTTTACCCCGCGAAAGAGACGAGTGAAGAACTACAGATTGTCACAAAGCTGTTGCCACTCTTCTTCCTCTTTGATGCACTGAGCACTGGTATTCCTCTGGCAAGCTCAGGATTTTTTTCCGTTCCAGCTAACCAGAGCCAGCAACTGTTCCATTGTTGATTTTTTAGACTTATGGAAAAATGTTTATGAAAACTGCATACATATGATAATTGTTTAATGTATTTGCTTAATAAAACAAAAATGAAAAATATATAATATGGTTTTTCCAATTTTTTTTTTTTACAAATAAATGTAGAATTTTTTCTATAAAAGCTCCCACTCGATAGCAAAATAGCAAGTGATTGATTTTGACATTTGTGTTCGCAGTGCTGACAACATAATCGAAATAGAGGAATCGGGTTTTGTATGAAAACACTTTCGTCTTTTTGACTTGTCGATCGAGTCATCGTTCGTATAAAAGAACATCATAAGGGGAACCCAAAATAATTTTCTTTCGCTGCGAATGCGAACAATACCACGATTTCGATATTAAGAAACAGGCAGTAAGTATGTTTTTTTTGGAAAAAAAACCCTTCTACTCTTAGAAGTAAGAGTAGAAGGGTTCCCAATAAAAATTAAAAAAATAACGAGTAAGAGTGGTGTATTCAGCTGAGCCAAATCGTAAATATCGTTGGCAAAAGCTCTTGTGTTTTGTACAGTTATTATATTAATATACCAACTTCCTGACAGCAAAAATTTTAATAAAATAAGAATTAAGAACTGAGAAATGGAGTTTGCTTTATCTCGGCTACACATTAACCGATGTGGCAAGTTCTTATTTTTCGGCTTTGAGCAACTATACTTTATTATTGCCTCCATTTTTTGGTACCAGAACTTATTGCCCATACAAATCGACCCAGTCTAATATGTATTCTTATGTGAATAACAACTACTTACATATATGTTTATGTATGAGTACGTGCGAATTTGAATACAAATATACACTCATAAGTATACACATGCTTACATTCATACTCAGAACATGTATGAATGAATATTAATTAAATTTACTTCATGCAAACTAGTGAACATGGCAGTGGCCCTTAGTTTTACTCTTACACAATGGGATACATTTACATAAGATGGTGATTTAAAATTGCAAGAATTTCATTGCATTGTGATGAGACATATTGGATTGTGATTTAAATTATAAGAACTTTATTTTATCAATAAAATTTATTTTAATGATTTTCTTTTAAATAAAATTCAACTAAATTTGATCATTATTTTGTGACTTTAGGCAACTGCGAATTACTTTCGAAATTCTTTTCCATTGTGATTTGCTTGCAAGCATTGCTTTTTGATCCTCTTGCAATAACTATTTGCCACATGTCGTGCTGCAAAATAACCAACTAAATTTACGAGGAATTGCAAATATTTCCAAATGCGTACAAGCCTAAACTCACATTCATATTTCATTGCAGCTGATGGAAATTGGGAAACGTTCATATCGATTTTGATAATTTTACTCTAAAGATAATTTAAAGGGAATTATACCAGCCCAGCCACTAACCAAGCGAAGAGGACTCAACTGGCATCAAGCTATGTGCTTAAGACAATTAATGTGTAACATAAAACCTAAATTTTGTATTTATCTGTCTGACTCGCATTATACACTCAGAATATTTTCACAGTAACTGACCGTAGTTTATTCTAGAAGTAATCAGTGCAGTTATTTTTAAATGACAAAACGTTTAAAAAAGAATGAAATTTTAATTTTAACTGATTTGTATAGTTACTTGAAAAACTAACTACAGATAAATACGGATTTTCGCTGACAGTTAATAATGACAGTAGTCATGTATGTGTAACATACATGAAGGAACCAATCTGTTATTACGTATATATGTACATATCTACCCCCTAATTCATAAAAATTATTACAGGCTTGTAAGACTGTTATTTGACATATTTGTATGGAAAATCTGTCAAATAAGAGCTTTATAGACCTGTTATAATTTTTATGAATTAGACGGTTAGCATATTTGGTTTCTACATACATTTGTAGCATACATACTACTCTTTACTTAAATTAATGGCTGTTGAATTTGTCCTGATTGTTGCGATGGCTGAGTGGGTATGGCAGCTGCTTTCAATTCAAGATGCTGCATGTTCGAATCTCAGCAGAAGCTTTGCAGTTGAAAATTTAAATTAGCGAATTAAAAAGGAGATAATCAGGGTTGTTGTAGAATCTTATTGCTATCAAAATCAGAATTGAAATCGACACAGAATTAATTTTGGTGTCACAGAAACAGATATTTGTCATTTTTGTGTTCGAATCAGAATTGTGTCAGAACTAGGTGTCACAGAATCTGTTTTTATCGTTTCTGTATCAGAAATAATCTGATCAGCTGACAGGTGGCAGATTTGTATGTTTGTTTTAGACTGGTAAATACAATTTGGCTCACAATGAAAGTAAGTTTATTTTTTTATTTATTAAACTAAATAAGCAAAAATTCTGCAAAAAAAAAAATGCAATGGCTCAGCTAGCTCAACAATACTGGAAATGTTTGAAGGAGGCAAATGAACAATGTTCAACAGCATTTGAAAAGCCTCTTTGTTTAAACGGAATTGGCCAATAAATCTGTATATTTATTATAGCTAAAAAACCTTTAGCATTCTTGTACATACTATATGTATATACTATCACCGGTATTCATAAAAAATAAAACATTGTTGAAACACATTTTAGAACAAATTTTTCATATAAAATTTGTTCTAAAATGTACTTCAGCAACGTTTTATTTTTTATGAATACCGGTGTATATATATATATATATTTATTTATTTTATTTAAAATATTTATCAAAATATATGTGAAAATCTACTGTAAAATGTAAACAACAGCACAAGCAAAACAAAACAGCTGTTTCGAATATGGGTTTTACTTATGTTCGAATCAGAGCAAAACCAAGACGATGTCATGACACCAATTCAAATCAGAATTGAAAATCAATTTTCAATTCTGATAATTCACAATTCTGACTTGGATTCTGCAACAACCCTGAATAATTAAATAAAATGACCACCTAAGAAAAATTAAAAAAAGTTTTACAAGTTGATTACGTTTGAATTATTTGACAGTTAGAATAAAAGAAAAATCATTATTTTTACCGGTTGGGTTCATTACATTTTTTAACATTTAAATTCAAATGAAATAATAAGTAAATTCAAATGAAAAATAATTAAAACAGTTTTTAAATGAAGTTACATTTATTTTAAAGAGTGTTTTCAGTTAATTTTACTGACAAAGTTTTCTGAGTGTAGTTTCATTTTAAACATTTGGGAAGATACTGTAGCAGCAACAGCAGAAGTGTATGTGATCACACATGTGTCTAAGGACATAATTAAAGAATTGAATTTTTTACTTAATGCTAGTTAACACATATTAAATTATTTTCGAAAACTGCAGAAAGCAGAGAGGCAAATACTTTTGTTGCCCACGTCCTGTACCGCCCGACCACATCAGCAATCTGTTATGACTTGATACAAGCAATAATGTCGACAGAATGATGTCACGAAAATTTTCATTGAATTTTTTATACTTCCTCAATTTTGAGGAAGTAAAAATCGATTAAATTATTAACAATTATATTTAATCTAATCGAACTAGGTGTTTTGAAGTCGACTCACTTCTCATCAGCTCCCATGTTCATCATAAGCTTATTACTTTGCGTTTATTTTTAATCATATCTTTTGTAAATATTTTATTATTTTAGAGTTTTTTTTTCAGAGCGCTCTACTGTGAAAAACTGGTCAGCACCACTGTATTCATAATACTCGAATTAGGTTTATACCCCGTATCACAAAACTCAATTTCCGCATTTCAACTCATTGCAATTAAAAAAAAAATCCTTTAAGCGTCATTAAGGAATTTGAAGCAGCTCTTCTGTTTATCAAATTATATTTATGTATATTATTTTTTTATTCATTAACAGAATTGTCCTTATTTCAGCAAGTAATGTGAACCCAATTGTCCTTGACAAGCAGTTTGCATGGCTGACCTTGTTTCTTCTAAAAAAGAAACTTTCACCCTTTTAGTTATTTGCATATTGTCGTTTTGTTTGTTTGTTATGGTTTCATTAATTAAAACAAACCTGTATGGATATTTATTTGCTGTGTGTTTAATGTTACAAGTTATTCCTCTGGAGGGGTGAAAATACAAACATTTGTCTGCATAAAACTGTCATAATACTCATTAATAGGGACTATAAAATACCAACAAATGCTTCCCATCTGTGTACTTGTGTGAGGGTGTGTGTGTGTGAGGGTGTGTGTGTGTGTGTGTGATCATGCATGTGAAACAGTTTTACCGGAAAAGGAAATGGCTGCAAATTAAAATTGTTCTTTCCAATTAAAATCAAATAATTAGATTTAATTTTCCCATGTCAAAAACAATAAGTCAGTCTTATGACACGATTATAAAAAGCTTACATTTGTTTATTTGTTGTAGGTATTATTTTATAATTAAAACTAATTATTTGCAGTCACGCTGGGTTTAGATGTTGCTGCTGTTGTTGTTAAAATATGATATGCTGCATTGAGGAGCACATGAAAAAAATAAATAAATACAATTTAATATGGTAATAAAAACAATTGAATTAACATTTTTTAAAACTGTCGTTAACTATTTGTTTAAACGTTATTTGTACTATTTGTTTTTCCCCATTAAATAAAACGAAAATAAGACGAAACAATTTTTTCTTTATTGAAACGAGGTCTGTCGAGAAGGTATTTTCATTCAAATAACAAAAAAAAAACATCAAATGTATGAGTACACATTTTAGTTTTTGTAACACAAATAACATATTGTTGTGAATTGCGGAAGTCCTGGGAATCATTTACGGCTTTCGTTATCACGTGAATCGAATAAAAATAATATAGAACGAAAACAAACTAAGCAACACACATACACAGCATTCGATCACGAATGCCGTAACTTGGCCCCTGGAGCCCATTTAGGGCATTCGGGAACGCTCATTATCATTTAGGTCCACTTTGTTATAGACACGCTCCATGGCTTGTTCACTTGCATTCTATAGCTGCCTAGTTCATAAATGTAAAAAGCGGATTTAAGATTGGCCGCCATGTGCAAAAATAATATCATCTTCCAATAGGGTGATTTCTTTTGGCCCACCTTGTATTACAAGCCTAACAATTCAAAAATGTTTATATGTAAATGTTTAATATTGTTACGTTTTTACACTTTAATAAAAGCGAAAATAATAAAAATAAAAAAAACACACTCAACTATTTCATTTACAGCACCTTCATTCAGTTCAATCTTTATTAATTATTCACTCTGTTAAATCACTTTGCTAGAACACTTTTTTGCACATCACTGCTGTAAAAATCATACTCACTTTATAAGCTTTTTGTTGATTGTAGCAGAGACAAGAAAATACTGCTTTTAAATGTGAATGCATGCCGCCAGTACGGTTACTTGACTTAATTTGCACAAATTGCTAACAATAGACAAATTAATCTCGAAAGTTCTACGACAACAATCTTTGTGCTAAAGCCGAAGATGTGACGTTATATAAATTTTCCTACTCTTGCACAGATGTCGCTTATAGCAATACCAATCAATCACTTGTATTGGATTAATCCTCAACTGGTTAAAATCTACAACACTATATATAGATTGAAAGTTTTTTTTTTGCCATTTGCTAATTTTAGCGACTTTTCGCTGCCATCCTCAAATGCTGCTCTTCTGAATTAATTTAAATTCTTAATACAATTTATCTCTAGTTTCTATACTCTTCTTACATTTTTTCCACACTACAATGCACAATTTAATCACAAATTTTGATCATCAGAAAAGTCAGAAAATCGCTAGGTCGAGCTCAAAAATATGAATAAGGTCGACATCACTTGTGATGCAATAGCAACAAACACAAAAATTAAATAAAAACCAATTGGCTGTTGGTGAGAAAATATTAAAATATATCCAATCAACAGAAAAGCACAGAGATAAAACTGAAAGTTGATCTATAAAATTAAGTATGTACATATACACAATCAGGGGGCAAATCACCGCATTCGAAATCGAGTGCTTTGTCATCGACATGCTGTTAACGTGGATCACAGGACTCGTTATCGAAACGCATCTATTCGATGTTGTACTCGATTGTTACTACACTATCGAAAACAAATAAACTCTAGCTTTTAGCAGCAAAACAAATAAAATAGCAAAGAAGCGACAAAAAATTAAAGAAATAATTTAAAAAATATAAATTGTATTGTTTTTAGGGAAAGTGAATACCAAGAAAAAGATTTTCCACTAAGTAGTGTATTTCACTTGTTACATTTCATTTGTTACATTTTTCACCGCTTTGCATATAGTGCTTTGTGCCAACCCCACTAAAAAATAATTCCCGGCCTTGTGCTGAAAGCTGCCACTGGCCAAAAGGGACAATGTAGTGGCAAGCTGCAATACGGGTGGTACGCTCGTCGACATGTGACCATAGATATTTATTTCCGATAAAACGTATTCAAAAGCTTCCTTAGAGAGCCGAAAACGTCTTTTGAATCTATGTACAAACGATGAAACATTTAGTTCTAATCTTTGCTTTGAACTCTCAACTTACTCAGCTTCTGGCAATGAAAAAGGATTGCTTTTGTCACGAATTTTCCTACTTATAATGGCAATATTGGACTCATCCTCCGATTCCGAACATGAGAAACATAAAAACACATTTGGATTCATTTATCTTTAAGTTTTTCACCAATTTATTTATATTTTGTTTTCCTTTTTCGTTTTATTTCTTTATTATCAAATGCGTACTGCGATGTAAAAAATAGTAGTAGACAATATTAATTGCGATCGAATACTGTGATCCAAAAAATTGCTGCCGTCGAAATATTTGTACACACGAAAGAAGACTCGATTTCGAATGCGGTGATTTGCTCCCAGCTCTGGTAAAAGGATAGCTATGCGCTGCCGCCTAAAACCCCTAGTTTGGAATTCACTCTTCAGATAGAACGGTAAATGATACGCTTGGACTTAAGCCAATGTATTTATGTACATTTATTTCCCGAAGTTTCTTTTTAGCTTTTTTCTTCACTTTTTCAAAATATCTACTCGAATTAAATATCAAATTGCCCATCTTACTGTAAAACGTTTATTGTCAATTGTTATTTGTTTTTTTTTTTTTTTTTGTATGGTCTGCAACTACTCAATTAAATGAATATTTAGAATTAAATAATGTTATTGTGTTTAATTTAATTGGCTAAACAAATTGTTGCATTTAATGTGTGTACATATTTTAGAATGCAAGCAAAACAATAATTTTAATTTGTGGATTCAGAAGTTATATTAATATGTAGAGTTAATTGTCAATTTAATTAAATTTGCATTTGAATTTTAAAAAGTTGAGTTTTAATTTTAATTGTGTTTTAATTTTGCTATTGTTTTAGAGTTGTAAATAAATTTTTATAATGAACTGTTAATTAGATGTGGCAAATAATGTAAATTTTGTGCACTTACACATAAACAAACAAACAAAAAAACACGTAAAGTATTGATCATGTGTTCAGGACGTATTTAATAAATTCAGTCAGGTACAAGACTGGCTCGCACAAAGAGTGTCACATTCACAGCCTATTTAACAGTACAGAAGAAGAACTGTAGAGGTTCTGAGCGTCAAAAATTGCCTCTCTTGCCCACTCGTGGTCATAATTTTGTAGAAAATATATCTCCACAGACCAAGATCCATTCATGTTTAAAATTTTGTTTACATCGATCTAGTCGTAAGGAAGAACGATGGTTCCAGTAACAGTTGGGCCAAAAGAAGTCATCCGAGCCACAACCGATATTCAGCTTTCAGAATATCGGCTGCGGCTCACGCAGTATGTGCCGTTGCTCCGTCCTGTTGGCACCACATGTCCTCCAGACGTAATTCGTTCAATTGCGGCAAAAAAAACCCCCGGTTAACATGGCGCCTTAGACTGTTGTGCTTTTACCGGCGACGTCCTCAAAAAAAAAAAAAAATGGCCCGATGACTCTTTCAGCTTGAACAGCGCACCATACAGCCACTTTGAGCAGACGTAATGGCTCCTCGTGCATCACTCGTGGATTTTTGGTGCCCCAGAAGCGCTAGTTTTGCTTGTTCACGTACCCTTTAAGATGGAAACGAGCCTCATCGCTCATTATGATTTTGCTCGAAAAATCACCCACTTCGTCATAGACACAATTATTACGCGTTCTTGGGGAGTGTATCACTTGTTCACTTACATATATTCCCCAGCTGTCTAGTTTACAGATGTAAAAACAGAGTTGACTTTGGCCGCCATTTGCAAAAATAAGAGCCACTTCCAACGGAGTGATTTCTTTTTTCCCACCTGCTATATATAGAAGCTCCAAGTAGCCTGGATGTCCCGCTGTCTCATTTAGAGATATCAGGCATTCACAAACCAATCTAGACATTGAGTAGAATATACCCCATGAATCCCTGCTTGAAGGCCATTTACAGATTTGTCGAAACTATTCCGTAAAAGTTGTAATTTGACAAATATTGCATACCGTAGAACTGCATAGAAAACCCCCCCGTATGGGCACAACTTCTTTCTACTGTATTTTCTAAAATATTTCTTGTGTACAAAATTTAGAAACGGCCTTACACCCGTACCGAAAAGCTAACAGAAGTTTCTTGGGTTTATTCCCCAGCTCTCACCAATGATCCTCCGACACAAGTATAAAGCAACAGCTGCCTCTTTGGCTCTAGCCTAAGTGTTCCATTGTCATTTAAGCTTGGAATCAAGGTAAATGCCCAGATTTTTCACATTCTCCATCAATTTAAGTTCAATCCCCTTTACAATTAGACTGATTACATGTACAATATACGCAGTCAAGGCCTTACTATTTACTAATTGTAACTCCGAAAAATGGAAAGAATGAGAGGTCATAGGGGAGTTGTCATCATATCATGTTCCAAAGTTTTACATCCTCCAAACCATTCAAAAACACTTCTATTTAACTTAGAAAGATTACACACAGAGCGAAAACTTCCTTATAGATTCAATAAGATTTTCTCTTTGAAACGTTTTTAGGCTGAGGGGTATCCCAGCAGAGAGAAAAGAAGATTTTTCTATGCGTATTTCTTATTATTTCCATGTTGCAAATCTTATTAATTGTCTCAACAAACACATAAAACCAAGACGAAAACTTGTTACTCACGTTTGTTTTTACTCAGTTTCCGATTTGCATGGTACCAAAAAAAAAAATTCTATAGAGAAGAACTTATTGATTCTATTAGGTTTTCTTGTAAATTGTATACAATAAGGATTTCTTATTGATTTTATTAGGTTATCCTATTAATTTTTCCCTATTGGTTTTATTAGTTTCCTATATAAACACATGTACATCATCTTTTTTAATTTCATTAATTGTTGTTTTTTCAATAAGGTTTTCCCATTTAAAATAATAAGGAATCCTTCTTGAAAAAAAAAACCATAGAGATATCTTATTGATTTTGTTCTACTTTATTAGGTACTTTTTTCTCTGTGTATTGTGTGGTATACATTTTTGTAGGATAAAATACATTTTGGATATAGCAAAGCATGTTAAAATTTAATTTCACAAATAAAATAGCATTGCACAAACAAGTTTCAATAGGAATGAATACACAAACATTAAATTTATTACCTTTAATGCAACTAAAAAATACCGCCACCTCTAAACAATATGACCAAAAATAATACAACAGTAATTAAATATATTTATATTGCAAAAATATTTTCTAAAAGTAAACAAAATTTTAAAACAGAAACCCAAAGCCATAGGAGCATTTAATTAAAAATTTGAATTAGTTTTAACCTTTTATGAAAATGAACACACTTATAAACATGTTTAAATGAAATGTGAACAAACCGGCCGCTAATTCAATTCTAAATTCAAACCGTGACCAGTAGTACGGCAAAGCATAAATTTAATTCCCCTTTAATTATTCAACGCATAAAGTACTTATTTTTTCTTTTTGGGGAATGGCGCACAAGCGGCATGCTGTGTCATGTTTTGTTAAGGAATTTCTATTAACATTCTATTTGGGCCGCAACTTAAACACGTTAAATAAAACCAACAGCAAATTAGCGGAAACACCTCACCTGTGACTGACTGTGCAATTTCACTCACTGCTGCAGTTAAACTTTACACATGCCAGAGCAGCCAACATACATAAATAAATTCTTTCATGGAGTTTAATTTAAATAACTAACGAAATTTTCATTTGCATTAAAATTTACTTCACAAAGTGATGATGGTCGAGTTATTTAAATTATATACATATATGTACCAACAACAACAACAAAAGGTTGTAAAAATATTCAACAAACACATAAACACTATTTCATTGTGAAGTAATTTGAAGCGAACTACAATTTACATACTCCTTCGTTTGCAAAGTCTTGTAATTAACGAAAAACTAAGCTGCAGTGCGATAAGCGAAGCTCCTTAAGCCGGGTGGAATTAATAGCACGTTTCCACGATATGCGCTTCGCTCTCTATTTATGCTTAACTCCCTAATCAGGGGCCAAGCAAGGTGATTCGCCATACAAAATTTTGAGAGCGAATGAAGTACATGCGAAGCACGAAAAACTCCTGCCTTCTCTAATTTATATCGCAAGTTTATCTGAACTATCTATCAAAATTATATATTCTGACAAAATGTCACATAAAAATAAGAGTTCAGTTCTGGATTATCTTTAAGGCCCTACCTGGAGACATTTCCATATGAATGTGTTTTTTTTTGCGACAACACTTTCACTTACTTTTTTTTAGACTGGAACCAGTACTCAGGGAATGACCCCTATACCTGCATTGCATTGTACCGAAACTGGGAAAATAGGAAAGAGGGTGGGTGGAAAAACGAAAGTGGGGAGTGTTTGTGGACGTTTGATTAAGAAAAAAAATATATAACATTAAAAGAGAACATTTAATTTTGCAAAGCTGAATAAGTCAAGATTAACTGTTGTTCATGGACTTTTACCTTTTCACCTCTTCAGTATTGGAAAACGTTGACTATATGTATATGAAGAACAAAAAGATTATTAATAACTAACTAAGACCTATTACGAATGTGTACTTTGATGGACTCATTTTTAAAAATATATCATTTTTATGAAGATCTCATTTAGCGAATATCTATACATAATTTACCAAATAAAAGTTTAATAAACATAAAATATTTTTTTATAAAAAAGCCAATCAAAAAAAAAGCACACGTTTGTTTACCCACTACGACTACACATCACAAAAAAACCGTCCGCTCTGATCAAAAGTTAAGTCGAAGCACATAGACGAAACGTGTAAACAGTGTGATTCATAAATATAATTGAGAGAGCTAAGCGGGTGATCCAACTCGTAATAGAAACATAATATAACACCAACTTCTGCTGCTTAAATTCCTTTCATTAAAACGAATTTAATTATTTATTTGCTATGTGAGCCAATTAAAATGTATTATTTTACATTTAAATAGACCTCATGAATTTTTTTCTGCCATTTTCAGCCCTCTATATGCCGCTAACATTTCGTTGATGCTACTCAACTGACAAGGCAAGAAACCATTAATAAGGTATATTGGATCTAAAATAGTACATTTCTTTAAAACGTTTAAAAATGTCCATCTAATGCTGCAAGTTGTTGATTCTCGTTCCATGCTTTTAATTTTCCTGAACATTATTTTAAATGCCTCTGTTTCACAGGTATACTGAATCATCAGGTTCGTGGAATAGAGTAGCCAGATTTGAAATGGAGAAAAATGGTACAACTATATACAAAACAAAAAGCGGAACAAAAAAAAATAAAACCATTACCCCCTAATTCATAAAAATTATAACAGGCTTATAAGACTGCTCTATTTGACATATTTGTATGGAAAATCTGTCAAATAAGAGCTTTATAAACCTGTTATAATTTTTATGAATTAGACGGTTACTCTCCAAAATGAAGTGAGAATGCAGTAAGTCATTCAATTAAAATACCAATTTTTAGAAATAAATCACAAAACATTAAAATATTACAAAACCAAGTTGAAATTTAAAGCAGTACGTACCCATCTTTAACCTAAATTATCAAGATGAGGACGAGAAGGAGAGACTGTGTTACACAACCTATGCTGAACTGGTGGACCTTTGCCAAAAAAATTTATATAGAAGCTTCCAGAAGCTGCGACAACACATTTGGACTCGTTACTTTCCTTTGTTAAAAACAGCGTATGGCTGAGCCCATCGTAGTGAGTGAATCTGCGCTACTCTTCGTTCTTTCTTTCTCTGTTTTGACTATGCCCCATTCTGAAAAAAATTGCTTCTCACTATGCTTTCTTTCTCTCTTTCTATTGCTATCTCTTTCAGGTTAGCAGAAATGGTGTTTTATAAATTTTTTCTCGCTTGCCAACAGATTATTTACTTAACACTAAGCTTAAGTTTTCAGTGGAGCTGTTGAGCGGCTGTTTGTCCTCTAAAACATGCCTGTGAGAATTTTTCGAGATTGTTACCAATTGGTAACAACTAGCAGAACACGCCGCTTAGACTGCCACTGCCACTTGATTGTGGCAATGATCAGAAGCAAATAAAGGCAGGGCTTTTATCACATCGCACTGTGACAGCCGTCAAAAACACTATGATATTTGTATCAGTTTTCGAAATACTAATAGTTTTTGCTTTATATGACCATTAGAACACTCTTCTGTGAAAACAAACCGCAATATAGCCAAATTTTTATTTTTCTACAATTTAAACAAACCACATTGCAGTAAAAATTTTTTTATTGTTTTTTCTACAATTTAAATATTGCAAATAGTAAAACGTATGAAAGGCTTGCACCACTGTACAATTCACGAGCATTTGT
Organism: Sturmia bella; assembly: GCA_963662145.1. Taxonomy (NCBI): domain Eukaryota; kingdom Metazoa; phylum Arthropoda; class Insecta; order Diptera; family Tachinidae; genus Sturmia; species Sturmia bella. The sequence goes on from OY759172.1 coordinate 22,986,401, forward strand.
ATTACATTGCAACAATGTGTTTATAATAAAGTAAGTATTATTCGCTTCCAGCATTTTTATTACTGACTTTTAAATTGTATCCAGACAAAATTAAATATAACAAATATGTGTTTAACTTGTTTTTATTATTTTGTAGAGTAATTGGGTTTTCAACTGTAACAAAAATTGTGTTGCCAAATTTATTTGCCATTAAAAATAATAAAATGAACATCAGAGACCGTAACTTTCTGTTACGACTTTTATTGAAATGTGTTTTTAAATTTTGTTTAACAAAATACTTTTGCCAGATGTGAATTTTTAAAGTCGCCCAAATCAAGTGCCCTGCAAGAAGAGTGATGATCATTTGATTGACATTGATGAAGAAATATCCATCACCGCGTAGAAGAACGTTTCTATCATTTTCTTAAGGCCAATGAGAAAACTGATGGAAACGTTTGTGTACGTGTGATTTTTTATCTTTCTCTATTACATGCATTTTGTCTTCCATACACTAAGAGAATTTTGTTCATAAATCCAATGAATTCCGAAAAATTTTTCGGAAATTATTTTTCAACCAACGTAGGGGTTCATAGACTCAATGAATTCTGATTCATTAAATTTTTATTAATGATCGTTTCATTGGATATGTTAATTATAGTCATTAAGCAAATGAAGTATTTAGTATTGGTTTAATGACAAAAAATCATTAACTAAATGAAACGATTTATTAAATATACGAGTTTATTCATTGATCTAACGGAAACAGAACATAATTTTTATGACATATATTATTAAGGCTACGTCGCATAATCTTATCATTAACAGATATTCTTATTATTAACAGATGATGTCATTGTTACTTGCAGTAAACTTCAAAGCCTTTGCGAAATATTAAAATATGTTACCATATATCCAAATTTCTTTACAAATCAAATAAGAATTGAAACCTCAATGAACCAATACATTGATTTAATAAAATTGTTCATTGATTTGATAACATTTTTACATAAATCCAATGATATTTTTTAACGAAATTATGAAAACTAATGAACACTTTGTTATTAAATTTATTAATTAGATCTATGAAAATTCATTGTTGTAATGAACATTTTCATTGGATTAATGAAAAAATAATAATAAAATAAATTCATTAGAACTATGAACGAAAATTGTTTCAGTGTAGAACATATATCTGAGCTGCTCACTCCAATGTTGTTGGCTAGTCAGCATTGACACAAAATTAGCCATAAATCACTAGTCACCCCTGGTGGACATATTGTCATTGCTGCCTATTTACTTGCCAGTCTTGATCAGGATACAAATGATAAGGTAGCCATTTCCCTACTATAAGAACAACTTCAATAAAAATAGCATGCATTCTATTTATCTACAACTTCTGAAAGCTCTCAAAAAGACTCCACTTCTACATTTACAGAAAAGAAATAAACAGAGCTTACACGGATTTCCTATCTCGTTTTAGCTGTCTTTCATCTCTGTATTCTCTTGATAATTTTAAGTAGCCAGATGATTAACGATTCAGCTGATGAGACAGCTGAAGGCATGATACAACTAAGAAGGTAGCCTTTTCGCTACAATAAGAACAACTTCAATAAAAATAACATGCATTTTGTTTTTGTACAACTTATGCAAACTGTCAAAACGACGCCACTTCTACATTTATAGAAGAGAGATGCACTAAGCTTACGCGGTTTAGCTATCTCGTTTTGGCTGCCTTTCATCTCTGCAATCTCTTGACAACCTAAAGTAGTCAGTTGATTAACGGTTTAGCTGACGAGGCTACCTTGTTAATTGTATCATGGCTGAAGGTAGCCGCTTTATCTTTTTAGAGAATTTGCAGAGGCGGGATGATCAGAGTTTATGCTTATTTGCTATCTCGTTTCGATGGCCTAATGCCTCTGTAAACTTTGTGTTACTAATATAACAGGTGGGCCAAAAAAAGTCATCCGATGTTGTTTGGCTCTCAGAATATCGGTTGTGGCTCACGGCGAGTGTGCCGTCACTCAGCCCTGTTGGAACCTCTTCTGTGAAAACAAACCGCAATACAGCCAAATTTTTTTTTGAACCACATGTCCTCCAAACCTAATTCATTCAATTGCGGCGGAAAAACTCGATCAAGATGGCCCGATAGCGCGTCGTCGTTTTATTTATTTAATTATTTTATCATGCTTGCGCATTCAAATATACATACATACATATAAAGAAAAAAAACTTAATGGCAAGAATAACTGTCTTTAAAATTTAAAAAATAAACTCATACGCCGGTATTCATAAAATTTAAAATGTTGAAATACACACATTTTAGAAGAAATTTTATATGAAAAAATTTTTCTAAAACGTATTTAAACTACATTTTATTTTTTATGAATACCGGTAATAATATTTGCTGCCAGTTTTTGTAAAACACACACACAAATTTTCATTCTTGAATTCATATGCAAAACAATAACAAAATATGAAAATTTGTTTTTGTTTTCAACACAAATACACGAAACAAAATTTATGTAGGTACGTACGTTTTAGAAAAGTGCCGGCTTTTATTCTTTTAGAAATTTGTTATGGCACCCTTTTTCGCGTTATAAATTTTGTTTACTGTTTTGCTAAAATAATCCATTTTAATTTGCATGATTACATATTTTAAAAACAAGCAGTTTATTATTTAAATTAAATGCCATTCAAAATCATGAAATTGTGACGCCTTTCATATGTAAAGCTCCTTTTTTCGGTGCATGTGTGTGCGAGAGTGTATGCGTGGAAATGGAATCTGTGGGTGAATATTTAAATTACGAAGAACATTTTACAAAAAATATACACATACATACATAGACATAAATATTTTAATTGATTTATGTATGTCATCATTAATTTCGTTTATTTCGACTTTTTTGGTCTTAAAGGGCTATAAATTATCAAAAAAAAAAAAAAAAAAAAAATATATATATATATATTGGAATGAAAACATTTCAATAAAACACTTTTTTTCAATTTCATGTGCACAATTTTTCAATTAAATCTAATTTTTTTGTTTGTTTTCTATTTTATGTTGGGTAAAAAAATTTAAACTGTATTTTAGACTAAATGTCATCAATTTTTCTGCATGATTTATTCATTAAATGAAAAAAATTTTATTGTCCTGGCGACTGGAAATTCCAAAAAAGTATGTACCTACATATACATACATATGTATGTAGATGTGTGCTCGATTAGGTGTTCATACTTATATGTATGTAGATATGTTTGTATACCCATGTGTACATATGTAGGTATGTGTGTAAAATTGATATGAAATCTGCATGCTTGTTATGTACAAACATGTTTTTTTGTTGATGGAAAAACTTGATATGATTTCAATTAAATGGATAAATTTAGTTTTCAATACACTAGTTATAAGGACATTTAATAAGTGCATTATATTGTTGAAACGCTTAGATATTTTTATTTATTTAATAGGTGTAAATTTTCATTTTGTGAACGCGGCAGGTGATGGAAACTGACTTCTCTAATGGTCGATCTAATTAGTTTTGGATATTTCACACCAATACAAACAAGCAAAACAAGCAAAAAAAATCGATTAGCTGATATTGAAGCTTGTTAGTTTCTCATTGAAAACATATTTTACTTATAAGCTACATATAGTTTTTAACCCAGTATGTTATGTTATGTTTCGTGGGCTGCCAGTCGTGAGACCGTCCCAATTGGGTCCTGTAAAATCCCGTTGTGCCACCCGAAGGGGCGGTAGGCAAGCTGCCCTACACACCACCTATTGGTTCTACCAGCCAGATGAACGGATCCACCCTGTTATTTTTATATTATATTCGCATTCCGACACATCCCCCAACCTATGCATGTAGTGTCGGTCTGCCCAGTAATTCACTCTCTTGTTAGAAAGAGCTGAACATCGGCGGAGGTTCGGCGAAGTGTTCGACACTCTCCTCTTCTTCTCTGCAGCCTCTGAAGAAGTTTTAATGTGGAATATTTAGTCTTCTCACATGTACTCCCATGTGACAGTTTCCTGTTAAGACAGCCACGAGGGTGTGTAGCCTTTGTCGCGGAAAATCCAACAAAGCTAAGATCTCTTGTAACTGTAGCTCGGCCCGCGGACTCCCGCGGGATCCCAATTTGCACAAAAACTGTTCCCGTACTCAAAGTTCGGGCAAGTGAGAGAGCTTTCGAGACAGTAATATTCTTGTTCTTCTTGCATAAAACAGCCAGCGCTTTTTCTTCGGGCTAGTTTGTGCAATTAGTTAAACAGTCAGCTATTGCAAAAAGTGAACAATAACAAACAAAACGGTTCAATTGAATCAACGAACATAACAATTTTGATGTTTTTCAATCAGTATTTCATATAAAATATCTGCTAAGGACTTTAAAATTTAAATGCGTGCAAAAAACACACTTCACCTTCTCAAAATGTATATTTCAATCTTCAGAGCCAAACGAAATGTATTAATTCAGGTCCAAAAATAGACCTATCAAATGTTTTCTGTCTTTTTCAGCTGTCTATATGCCGCCGACATTTCGTTGGTGCTAATCAACTCATCAATCGAATTGAAAAATTCTTAAATAAATGTCGACGGCATATAGACAGCTGAAAAAGACGGAAAACATTTGTTAGGTCTTGTAGTTTAATGTAATTAAAAATGTTCTCTTCTTTTTAGTTTGGTTTGGAGAGTGCAAATTTGTTTCGAAAAAACTGATTTTTTTTTTAGTTTTTGAGAACTAAAACAAATGTTTTAGTTCTCAATCAATTTCGATTGGCACTAAATAACGGGTATTTTATTTATTTTTTCCCAAAAAACTAAAAGGTAATTACGTATGTGCTCTCTTTAGTCTGCCATAATATAACGGTACATATGCATTTGTTTTTATCATAAAAATAACTGTAAGGAATTTTAAACAAAGCCACCCTTGAGCAACATGTATGCCAATAATAAACTACCACATCATGACTTCCACCACACCTAAATAATTATGGTAACAAAACAAACTACATATGTACAAATAAGTTATAATACTTGCTATAAAGAGCTTAGGAGTTTTTCATAATTATGGCATATTTAAATTGTTGTTAAATCCTTGCAAAATTTCGCCATGGAACACAGCGAATTCTGTTATAATAACTGAAAAGTATATAATTTATGAATTTGCTTAACAATAACGCTATAACTCGGGAAATATGTTATTATGGAAATATAGGCTTTTACGCTTGCATTTAAAGAACAGAGGAATTTGTTTGAATTTGTTTGTGTTGTAGCAATAAAAAGCTTTGTAACGGTGGCATCTTCTTCTTTCTCGCCTCTTAATATCTAAAAATGAATCCCTGTTGCCCCTAGTCACGGCATCACACTTGAATGCCTGGACCAATTTCACCCATTCTTTCTGTATTGCTTTTATTATTGTCTAGAGAAGAATGATATGAAAGAAAAAGTTGAGAAAAATAAACGAAACATAATTAAGTTTAAGAGAACATAAAGGCGATATTCACAGTTATGACAGGACAACGTCTGTCGGGTAAGCTAGTAATGTATAATGGCATCCACTTCTACGTAAAACCCCACATACAGATAGTGTGGATTTACATTTGGAACATTGTAAGACGGACACGTTCTCCGCGAAGACTTTACTCTGGCAGAACTCTTTAACCAATATTTTCATATTTTTCTTAGTAAATTCCGCAATTTCTACATGGAATTATTAACACACTGTAAGCCTCCGGCAGACTTTGACTTAAGTTTTGAGAGGCTTACGATACCCTCTACAACCCTATAGGCTTCATTTCTTTGAAAGCCTGGCTCGTTATTCTGAAGTTTCTCCAAAAAAAAAAAAAACTCCCGCACAAGAAATGGCTGGAAACTAACACATTAACAACTAAATTACTAACACAAGCAAAGCAATTTTATAGCTTTCAGCGTTGCCATTGCAAATTTGCAATGCATTTTATACTTGATCGTGAGCGCAGCTTTTTTTGTGCAACTCTGCACAATCTCTTTCGTTTATCCCTGGTCTTTTCTTACAATATTTTCGTGTTGAAGATTTGAAAATGAATTGCTTTAGTTAACAAATACTTTATTTTATATTTAAAACGACAATTGTTGCTTTTTTTTTGTCAAATTCTTTTATGTGTTTCAAAATTCTAAATAACGCTACTGTAATATGTAACGAATAAGGCACAAACTGTCGAAGTCCATCGACGTCAAGTTGGCACGCAGTCGCCGCCGACATTATTTTTGCGTTACAAGCCGCTGCCCATCTAATTTTGTTTTTGAAAAGACACCGATTTAAATTAAAATGCGATGTATTCTTCTATTATTATCAAATTAAAGCTTAGGCCTGCACTTGTTGAAAAAATTCACATCTAGTGCTTTTCATCACCGCCGCTATTTTTTGTCTACTCCGCGGAAAATTGTTAGTCAGCTTTTTTGCACCCTTCAATTTACTCACGGTTTTTTTTTTAGTGCAAATGAAGCAAAGCGCAAATACATACATTTTGTTGTTGTGTGAAAAAAGCAGAGCAGTTTTGCTCAGATTTTCTTTGTTTGCACAGCCATTGCACATCATTATAAAATCATTTTGAGCAACAAATGCATCTTGTTATTTAAATGTTGACAAAATTATTTATACAAATATGAACTTAATTATTTATTTGCTTTAAGAGCCAATTGAAATGTATTAATTTAGGTCCAAAAATTAACCTTTGGACCTAAATTAAAAAATTATTTATATTTCGTTTCTTTTTCGTATTTTCGCCGGAAAAAACTGACTTTAAAATTATACTTTTCTCTTCGTTTCCTTTCGATAAGATTTTATTAGGAATAGCATATTTTGATTAGAACGTATGTATCGTGATTCATATTCTAGAACGTAATCGAAACACATATTATATTGTACTAAATTATTTTATAATTTATTACATAATACACATTAGTATAAATTCGGAACAGATTTGACAATATAAAACATGCATGCTTACAGAATCAAGTCTTAAATAATTACCATTGAATATGATTACACTTAACCAAAAATCATCCCAGAAATCAAAAACCACCAAATCTCAAAGTCCTTTTATTCCCATCGGAAAAAAATAATTTGCTTTGACAAAAACTCGTCTCAAATGTACAGCTTTAATTGTGTATATTTTTATCACACACCAGCTACTTTGAGCATTTCATCGACTTTAACAATTTTTTCTCTAGGTTTTCCTTTCAACAACCCCCTTTTAGTCTCTTCTTTGTCAATCCTTTCCCAGCCCTGCCAATTAACTATCGCATGAGTTTGTAAAATGTTTTGTAGTCCCAATTTTAAATCATCTGTCTGGATTTCTTTACCTAAAATATCATCACATAAAGTTTTTGCTACACCAAAGGCTCCATTCATGGTGGTTAAAATAACGCCAGTGGGGCCAGTGCCCAACCAACCAGCGACATATAAGCCCTTGTCTGTATTTAAGTCTTTTGCCGATTTTAAAACTCTGCCTTGTGCATTGAAAACTTTTCCGTTTTCGGCATCAAAACATATGCCTTTATCCGCACAAGAAGATTTGTATCCTATACTTCTAAGAACTAACTCGGCGGGTAATGATTCTTTCTGTTCAGTAGGAATGGCGTTATCCTTCTGCATTTTGTTGACTGTAAACATAAGCTGATTGTCTTTGAACATTTGTGGCGACCTCAGGAAAATTGGCAAAAATAGTTTTGTATGTTGCGCTGTTGGAGACTGTTCATTAAGACTTTTAAGCATTAATTCTGTTAAACGTTTACGTGGTCTAGCTAATTGATCAACTACATCGCTTATACCTTCAAAATCGTGTGCTCTCCATCGCGTTGTGACATTTGGTAATTTTAACATTTCTCTGAGCTCTTTGATAGTGAAAGCGACTTGCAAGGGACCTCTACGGCCAACCAAATAAACTTGTTGCACTTGACTGGAAGCCAAAACATCTAACGCATAAGAGGTAATATCAGTTTTCTGAAAATAAATTACAATAACAAAATATGATAAAAATCTGGCAAAATACTAAATATTTTCAATGTACCTTCAAGTCATCTATAGGACTTAGAAGAATTCTTGCCACATCTACAGCAACATTTCCTTGGCCCACTATCGTTACAGTTTTGCCAGTTAAATTTGGTTGTAGATTTTCAGCCTCAGGTAAGCCATTGTACCAAGCAACAAAATTTCTAGCAGATACAACATTCGATTCAGCCTCATTTTCTAAACCAAGTTCACGATCTTGGTCTGCTCCGTAAGTCAAGAGTACGGCATGATAATTGTCTCTAAGCTGTTGCAAGCTCACGTCTTTGCCCAATGCAACATTGCCATAGAACTGAAAGCGGGGATTCTCAGCAGTTTTGGTAAAAGTGTTAATAACATTTTTAACCTCAGGATGATCAGGGGCAACGCCAAATCTGAAAATTTTGTAACAAAATCAACAGAAAAAATAAACTAAAATATATTAAGTCATTAATTGTTATAGTCATTAAGATAAGAAGAGACAACAAAGAAAGTACATATCTAGTACATATTCAAACTAATAGAATTGCATAGATACATATAAATATAAGCAAATTTTTTCTAAATTTTCTAGTTAGTACTTGTTAGTTTAGCAAATAAATATGTTCAAACTACAGTTATATTCGGTGGTTATTCTAACAGTCTTATTAAACTTATTTTTACCCTCCACAAAAGCCTCCTGGAATTTAACGGACATAGGAAGTAATTTCCGTCTTTATGCTTGATGTTTATACAAAATTAATATACATATATCTCTTTTATTCAAGCTTATTTTCGAGACATTTTTCGTTCCATTTTCGATCCTATACTAAATTCTATACTCCCCACAAACTCATCTTCAGCAACTGGTTCTTCCTAACAATACTTACCGCACCAAGCCGAAAGGAACTGGTAACTTTTCTATAACATCCACACTACAATCCTTGAGAGTTTTTAAAATATATTGTGCAGCGTAAAATCCAGCTGGTCCAGCTCCCACAATGCATATCCTTGGGCTGTTTGTACCACTCGTTGACAAGTGCTTATTTAAGTGCAAACTCAGTTGAGACGCAACAGTCTGATTTCTGTTCGTTTTAAAAGTTTGATTAATTAATCTTCGGAACATTTTATATTTTACTTTATTAAAAAATATTTAATTCTTCCAGAATTGCTCATATGAGCCAATGTAAATAAAATAGTGAAATTCCAAATTGTTGTTGCTTTAAAAACAAAATTACAGCTGTTTGAATATTGGAGGACAGAGATGGTAACACTAAAGCCAAGGTTACTTGACACCAGGTAGCCATGATACAACAAAATTTGATACTAAAAAATCTAATAACACAAATGGATAAATTTTTCATGATCTAAAAAGACTAATTCTTATCATTGATACCACAAATCAATATTTTCTTTAAACTATTTAAATTTAATCATAATATACAATTATCTCTTATTAAAATTAATAAATTTAATGGAAATCAACGCAAAAATAAAAGTAAAAATTCTCGTATTAAACCTCCTCTAAATGAATATAAACCCTCAAAAATTTTTCCGTGTTGTCTATAAGAATATAAATATAATGTATAAGCAGCACTAAAAAAAGATAATGTATATATATATATATATATATATATATATATATATATATATATATATATATATATATATATATATATATATATATATATATATATATATATATATATATATATATATATATATATATATATATATATATATATATATATATATATATATATATATATATATATATATATATATATATATATATATATATATATATATATATATATATATATATATATATATATATATATATATATATATATATATATATATATATATATATATATATATATATAGAAATTCAGGATCAACTTACAATTCTATTAATTAAAAAAATTTCTCCTAACAAGCTAGCCTCGTCAGCTGAACCGTTAATCCTCTGATTACTTTAGGTTGTCAAGAGAATGTAGAGATGAAATTCAGCCAGAATGAGATATCAAATGCGCGTAAGCTCAGTGCATCTCTCTTCTGTAAATGTAGAAGTGGCGTCTTTTTGACAGTTTGCGTAAGTTGTACAAAAACAAAATGCATGCTATTTTTATTGAAGTTGTTCTTATTGTAGCAAAAAAGTTACCTTATTAGTTGTATCATGGTTATATCATGCTGACCAAGGTATCTTAATAACTACCTGGTATTAAGATGTACATGTACACAACAATCATAATACCAACAAACGCTTCATGTATTTTGTTGTTAGAAATACTTTATATACTGTCACCCATTTGTTCGAGTTTGTGTTGTATATTTTGACGGATCTTGAAGCTAGAAGCTGTAGTCAACTACTCTTATGAGGCTACTTGGTATAAAGGTATCTTGTGTCTTACTTAAAAAGTCCTCTCAAAACAGCCAGACTTTATACATCAATTCGAAAAGGCAACTCTGATTGTAGAGGAAAAAATATTTTTTGAAAAATTTCAAAGGAATAATAAGAACAATTAAAGGATTAACAAAGATCTGTCAAAAAATTCACATGCGCACACTTGTATTTGTTTACTTTATTCATATAATTAAGTAATGGAAAGGTGCAAAAGTCCAAATTTATATATTACTTACATTTTAGTACAAGCTATAACACTTTTCGAGGACACACATTGTACGATTGTGTAAGATATACATAGTTTCACTGTCTGAAATAGACCTCGATTATAATATATAAGCAAGTGCTGCTTACTAAACATTATTTTGGATGGTTTAACTCCTTCAACGCACTGCCGCACCAAACGGCTCCACACTAAAAATTGGCCGACCTTGATTTCTTTTCGCAACGCCGTTCATTGATTTTGACTTTGATGTCTTGCCAAGTATATTTGTGTGAATAATCTATATTCTCCAAAAAAAAAAAAAAAAGAATACACGATAACTTTACAAGAAAACGGTATTTATATAATTTTTATTGCAATTAAATACGAATACTTTTTGTTTTATTTCGTGAACAAAAAAATAGAGTCAGTAATTGTACCTATATCTTACAATCTCTACCTAAAAACAACTATAATTATTGATTACAATGGACCAGCAATTGCAACCACCACCATCACAACAACAGCCCAGGAGCCACAGTATTAAATCATCAATGGTAACTGAAGATCTTTATGTAAATGCAAACAATATCATTTTATTTTTAATGTTGTTAAAATTTAAGTGTTTCATTGCTTCATATCTTTTGTGCATTCTTCGTAGGCCCCTCTATCGCCCTGTCCCATACCAGACATAAGTGACGATGAGTTGGTTTCGATTTCCGTACGCGACTTAAATCGTACGTTGAAAATGCGTGGTTTGAATCGTGAAGAGATTGTACGCATGAAACAACGTAGACGGACCTTAAAAAATCGAGGCTACGCTGCCAGTTGCCGCATTAAGCGTATCGAACAGAAGGATGTCTTAGAAACGGAAAAATCTCACGAGTGGTCGGAACTTGAGCAAATGCATGAAGACAATGAACAATGTGCTCGAGAGGTCGAAAATTGGAAAAAGAAATACGCAGCGCTTTTACAATTCGCTGTACAAAATGACATTCCTATACCACAGGAGTTGGAAACCTGCTGAGCACTCAAAAATATATTTATACCTATTTCGGTATTCTAATAGTACAATATAACTTTCATTATATTCATATTTTATTTCTCATTAGTAATAAGTTTGTTTTATTTTTTATTTGCCAATATTTGTAAAATATATTTTTTAAGTAATAGTGAAGAAAATATATCCAAATTTATTCACATAGCGTTAAGCGACATGCAAGATGCACCTAATTTTGTACTTTCATTTCATGCAAATCAGACATACATATAAATCGAATTTTCAGGGCAGGAAAAGTGCCGCTTTCCAAAAGTCTTTGCTTTCCCATTATATTTGATGTTTCTTCGGTTTCCACCTAATAGCAGCAATTAATATTGGTGACGTACTAATAAACTCTACCAGCAAAATAAAAATAGTTTGGATACTAGTTCATGTGGGAAATAATCTGGCAGTTCAAACTGCCAAACATGGCTGTTCAGCCCCAATAATCAGAGATCCTTGGAGCTAAAAATACGGCTTACGGAATTTAAACTGTGTATTGGAGTCGAGATACACAGCTCCATTATACCCAACATCACTTCACAAAATATTAAAATTTGCTAAAGGTTGAGAATGGATCACGATATCAACTCATGCACACCTTCTGAATAAATACCTAAACAACATCCTCACATACTAAGATATTCTATCAAATAATGGATCGAACATACTTGCACATCCCACCCTAATATAGTCTCTAATTTTAATTTTGAACTAATAATTCAAATATAGTACGCCTTTTGTACAACTCAGTTTTAGCAGATGGCCTTAGTAGTCAGTACTTTTGCTCTTACACACATATATGTATGTATATCAATGCTATATTTATATAGTACTAATATAATGTAAATAAAAAAACTTTTAAAGAGTTTTATTAACGGAAACTACTCATCTTTTATTGCAGTACTGTCATAGTAGTTTTTTTTTAAGTTCGTTCAGTATTTGTAGATAATTTAAATTTCTTTGCTTTAAATTATAATATCAACTAACTGTAAGTACTTAAGACGAAATTCTACATTATTGTGAACAAAGCTGAGTTTTCATGGTGGAAATATCGGCAAGTAGTTCCTTTGATTCAGCGGATTCTTCATTTGCCTCTTCGATGTTCTTTAACTTAAGCGATCTTAATTTTGCTGTAAAATTCTTGTTGTAGTTTTGAACAGTAAATCTAAAATATATTTAAAAAATTCAAATTTCTTCAACCAATTTTTGCAATTAATCTTAAAATTACCTCATTTCTTGCTCAATTGGTTCCATAATTGAAATACTTTGCTGTATTTCATTAAAGCAATATTCTCTTTCTTTGAGTTTTCTTACGAATCTTTCTTTTTTCTCATTTTGTTCTCTTTTACAGGATTCTGTTTTTATATTCAATTCATTAATGGCTTTTTCAACTTCGTGGTAGGGCTTGAAAATATCAAAATTTGATTAAAAACACAGTGAGCAGATTGTACACAAAATGTAATTGGAAACCTACTTTTAATGTAACTTCATCCTTAGTAATCATTTCGTAAAATCTCTTACGCATGTTTTTCGTTTCTTCTTCGACTTTAGCATTAATTGCTTCATTACATTTGTATAATTGTTCTGACTTAATTTTCAAGTGTCTTACATCTGTTTCGAGCTGTATTTGGACTTTATTCGGAATAACATCTACAGCTAAACATGAGGTGTCTAGAGAATTGTTTAAAATCGTTTCAATATTATTTTTCAATTCTTTATTTGTCTGTTGCTTTAAATTTAAGCCTGATTTAAGCGATTGATTTTTTATGGACTGGAAACAAAAAATGAAAATATTTTATTTATTAGCAGGGAGTTAAATCTGTAGTTATAACTCCTAACAAAATACAGCTATATTTTTTGTACTTGTATTTATTTATTAAATTTCGAATTACTGATACAGCAATTCACAGAATCTTATAATTTAAAATATCAGAATCTGCCAAGCTAAACCAATAATATCTGCTCAGAAAGTTCAAGAAACATAAGTGTAAAATTTGAGAATATATTAATTCAGGTCCAAAAATGAACCTTTTCAAAACCTTTTTTGCACCTGAATAAATACATTTCAATTGGCTCTTAAAGCAAATAAATAATCAAGTTCATATTTGAGTATATAAATATTATGCCTACAAAATCAAGAAATAAAGCATAATTGAATAATATAAAGCATATTTAATTAAAATAATTATTAGCGTTCCTAATAGTTTGCAAGTGTGCAGGAAGTTGGTTGCAGGGACGGATAACGGATATATTAATGTGAAAAATTGTCGCTCAGATGCCAAGTTCCGATGCCGAAATTGCAATATAGCATTTCTTCTTGAAGACTTCGTAAATCTTAAGCATTAATTTTCTAGTTTGTTTTTTATTTTACTTCATATATATGTATGTAACAACACAATTTGTGAAAACGTTATGTTTTGAATGCATTGATGTCAAAATGAGGTTTATAAATCAACTGTTGTTAAGATGTTAATGCATTTTTATTGGAGCAATAAAGGGGACACGTTTTAGTTGACCATGAATAAAAACCGAGTGTAGTGGGATATTTTCTCATACACACATCGGACGTGTACACAAGTGATTGCAAACGGTTGGAAGTTTTTTCATCTGATATTGAACCACAAATTTTTGACAAGTTTGCATTTAAACTTACTAATTTTTCATGGTATTTTTTAAGCCATACTTGAAACTCATCCTTAGTTTGTTGTAAATTATCGCAAGAGCTTAATTTTTCCATTTTTTTTTTTCAAATATACGATATAAAACTGTTTTTTTAACAAGATATTTCCGACTGTTTTATTTTTGATCAAAACAACGGTAAATGGCTTTTACTGTTAGTTATCACACCCTGGTGCTGCAGCAACTGCACCATGTGCTATCAGCCCCAAGTGAATACCTGTCTTATCAGTACTGCTAACTTTGACATAATAAAATACAAATTGTCTTTAGAAATTGTGCCTGTCATTTAGGAGTTTGCAAAATACATTTTGCATTGAATATCTAGGATTTTTTCTTGTTGTTGATATAAATTACGGCAAACGTTTCATATATTGAAAACACTCGTTTATTGAAACTAGCACAATATATAGTATCATTAAAGAAAAATGCCGTCGTCAGAAGTTTTGGTAAACAAAGTAATTGTTCATCCATTAGTACTGTTGTCTGTGGTGGATCATTTCAATCGCATGGGCAAAATAGGTAATCAGAAACGTGTGGTTGGTGTTTTATTGGGTTGCTGGAGATCTAAAGGTGTTTTGGATATATCCAACAGCTTTGCCGGTAAGTATTTTTGTAATAGATTTAAGACAAATTTACTAATATTTTGTTGCTTTAAGTGCCCTTCGATGAAGATGATAAAGATAAATCGGTGTGGTTCTTGGACCATGATTATTTGGAAAACATGTACGGCATGTTTAAAAAAGTAAATGCTAAAGAGCGTGTTGTGGGCTGGTACCACACTGGACCTAAGCTACATCAAAACGACATCGCTATCAACGAGTTGATAAGACGCTACTGCCCCAATTCTGTTTTAGTTATTATAGATGCCAAACCAAAAGATTTGGGCCTACCTACAGAAGCTTATATAGCTGTTGAGGAAGTTCATGACGATGGCTCACCTACTAGTAAAACATTTGAGCATGTGCCTAGTGAAATTGGCGCAGAAGAAGCCGAAGAGGTGGGCGTGGAGCATTTGTTACGTGACATTAAAGACACTACCGTGGGCAGTTTGTCACAAAAAATTACCAACCAATTAATGGGCTTAAGAGGTCTTAAAGCCCAACTGAGTGATATTAAAAGTTATTTACAACGTGTTGGGGAGGGTAAAATGCCCATCAACTACCAAATTGTTTATCAATTACAAGATATTTTCAATCTTCTACCCGATCTTACCAATGATCAGTTTACGGAGACCATGTATGTAAAAACAAATGACCAAATGTTGGTTGTCTATTTGGCGTCCATGGTACGTTCTATTATTGCCCTGCATAATCTTATAAACAACAAGTTGGCCAACCGTGATGCAGAAGAGGGCAAAGAAAAAAAGAGTGACGAAAAAACGAAAGAAAGCAAAGATAAAGAAAATAAGGACACCAAGGATAAAAAAGGTGGCTCTGATGCTGAAAAAACCGATAAGAGCAAGGAGGACACAAACTTGAAGAGCAATAAGAAATAGGAGAGAAGGAAAAAGAAAAAGAAGCCTAGACGTAAAAAGAAACGTGACTGAGTAACTTCATATTTTTTTTCTAACTGTACTTCCAGGCTCCTTATTCGTCAAAATTTATTACAGAAATCTATTTCAAGTGGAAGCAAACAAAAATATATACCTACATATAATGAAACGAAACATAAATTTTAAGCAAACATTGAAATAAAAGTTGAAGAAAGTAGTACTTGCGCGAAATGAATGCTATTTTCTCACCCATAGTCTACAAAGATACACTTCAGAACATATGCCTATTTTAATTTAATGTTAACTTGTATGTTAAAAACAAAAAATTGCTAAAAATTTCCAATTAACGTTGTTTGCCAGCTCTAAAGCTGCCTTATTATTTCGCTTTTATTTAATAAAAATAAGTATGTCTGTAATTCAGTATGTCAATGCAAGGTTTACTTTAGAGAGTCCAAACGTAAGTATGTGAGTCTTCCATTTTCAAAATGAGAAACCAAAACTGTAAAGGTGGAGATCCAAGTCGATTTTTGATCAACCATTTTTCAATCCGAATAGCAATATAGAATTTTTTTTCGAGAATGGAAATTTGCTTTAATGATTCTCCTCAACTGTAATATGAGAAAATTAGCATATCTTAAGGAGCAGCAAAATATAAAATACTAGTAAAAAATATTAAGCACATGCACTGTTACTTTCAAATCAAATAAGCTGCTGGAAACTAGTGCTTGTCCGAATTAGTGCGTTTTTCGATCATTTTTATACAAGATGTTTTTACACACCAATATCTTAAATGTAATAACAATATGTTGTTATATACTACTATTACTTTAGTTAAGAAAAAAAAAAAAAAAAAATATGCACAAAAAAATAAATAAATTATGTTATAAATATGGGACATTACTTGTAAAGCAGACAACCCAAACAAACTTTTTTTGTCGGGTTATGGCTCGATTACCGATAGCAGTCCAACTTAAGTTGCGTAGCATGTTGCTGAAAGGGTATTATAGATAGATAAGGAATAAGGAGCCAGGCTTTGAAAGAAATGAGTTTTATAGGTTTGTAGAGTGCACCTCTCAAAACTGAAGTCAAAGTCTGCAGGAGGGAGGCTTTTAGTTTATTAATAATTCGATGTTGAAATTGCGGAATTTACTAAGAAAAATATGAAAAGTTGGTTTTTTATTCACATTTTCTTGAAGAAGATACACAAAGGAGTATGAAAATATCGAATAATTTTAAAAACAAATAAAAGAATACATATTTATAGCAAATAAAGCGACCTTGAGCTCAATTTAATAAACCAAAGAAAATTAAATAAAAAAAGGTCGAAAAACTAGTATCCAGAACATTAAGGAAATTACAAAATCTAACAGTAAAAATACAGTTAACATTTTATAAAATGCTTTTAACATAATTGAAAAAATGCTATAAAAATTCTTAAACCAATTAGCTCTGTTTCTTTACTCTATTTGGGATCCCAAGGGATTCCAATTTGCACGAAAAGCGTTCCCGTAGTTTAAAATTGGGCAAATGAGAGTATTTGTGAGAGAACATTATGAGTCTTCTTCTTGCACGAAACAGCCCGTACTTTTTCTTCGGGCTAGCTTGGGCAAGTAGTTCAGCTGTCATTTGCTTCAAAGAATAAACAATAACATAGAAGAAATAAATGTTTTGAGGAAACTAAAAGAAAAATTGGAAATTAGTGTGAAAAAATGTTTTAAAGCATTCTCTAAGAAATTGTTGATTGTTATACATATACATATTTATATTTACGAATTCATTTATGTATGTATGTATATGAATTTATGAGTTCTGCTGTGTTCGTAAAAAGTTTTATGCATTTCATTACTTTTAATTGTTTTGAGAAAACTTTTTTTTAGCACAAATTAAGTAAAATGTATAAATATATTTTTTATAAATTTAGCTGTTAGAACCCTGACGTTTTGTTTTGTGGTAAAATATTTGTTTTTATTCGTTCCCGTACTTTTGTGCATTTTTGTCTCTTATGGAGAGAAATTATAGTTTACTCTCATTCTACCGAACTTTGCCCAAGAAGTTAAAATATTGTATTTTTTAGAAAGGTTGATTTTTGGACCTACATAAATTAATAGATTTTTCTTTGTTTTTTTTTTCTTTTTAAAAATCCGTTTATTTTTATTTTTCCAGTTTAAGCAGACACTGGTGTAAACGATATTTTCATGATCATTCGACTTTAACCTGCACATAAATTTCAAAAAGAAAGCAATTTCGAGAAATTCTCAGTTGTCACTGTTTACGATTTATAAGTTTTCGATGTGTAAATTGTCCTGTTCACAAGCTAAATTCCTACACGTTGTATATTTTGTACATAAATATTTTTTGGATAATTTGCAAAAAATAGAAAAGAAAAAAAAAAATAATAAAATAATAATAAAGGCGCCAAAGCCATTAAGAACGTAAATTATGATTTGAATGAATACACGTATTTCTAAATTTTATTCCGCCCACGCTTTCGTCATAAACGTTTTTTTTTTTTTCTTAATAAAATGTTCACAATCGTCAAGCTCATTTTGTCGTAATAAAATTTTTTCCTGAGTGTAGAAACACGTTGCTAAGCGCATTTTTTTAATAATCAACACTATAACAGCCGTTAAATTAAGATTTGAGCAATTATATTCTTTTAATTTGACCCTTCTTGAGTTGACTGACTAGAAAAGCGGTGATGCATGAAAATTAATTACAATTTGATGTCTCATTAAATTAATACGCGAGCGTATTAAAATTGAATATCGAACGTCTTACAACGTTTCCACACTACGTATTTCCTTTTTGTCAAAGCATGATGATAAAAAATATTGAAAATGCTCAAGACAAATATTTGTAAGCCACTTAGATTCACCATATGTTTGTAATAAAATATTGACCTAATTTTAAAATCATATGGCGGAAATTGAAATGTGTGTGCATTTCCTGAACTTTGTTTTTAATAGGGACGATTCATGTCATACATGAATTATCATTTGCGATTTTGTGCTCTAAAAAATTTCACTAAAATAAATAAAACACAAATTTCATAAGAGCAATCCACTCAAAAGGGGTTTAATAAATAAATATACATACATATGTACATGTATGTACTTAAAACCAATTCGTTAAATAATGCCAAAAACAAGAAAAAAGGGCGCACCCGCACAAGAAACAGAAATTTAGCTGTAACTTTTGAAACATAAGAGATAGAGACTTGAAATTTGCCCAGAACACAGAGAAAAAAACACCTAACAAAGTAGAACAAGATCAATAAGATATCTCTATGGATTTTTTTCAAGAAGGATTCCTTATTATTTTAAATGGGAAAACCTTATTGAAAAAACAACAATTAATGAAATTAAAAAGATGATTTACGTGTGTTTATATAGGAAACTAATAAAACCAATAGGGAAAAATTAATAGGATAACCTAATAAAATCAATAAGAAATCCTTATTGTATACAATTTACAAGAAAATCTAATAGAATCAATAAGTTCTTCTCTATAGAATTTTTTTTTTTGGTACCATGCAAATCGGAAACTGAGTAAAAACAAACGTGAGTAACAAGTTTTCTTCTTGGTTTTATGTGTTTTTCTTGTTGAGACAATTAATACGATTTGCAACATGGAAATAATAAGAAATACCCATAGAAAAATCTTCTTTTCTCTCTGCTGGGATACCCCTCAGCCTAAAAACGTTTCAAAGAGAAAATCTTATTGAATCTATTAGGAAGTTTTCGCTCTGTGAATCTGCAGTTGCTTGATATCTAGAATATCAAATACTAAAATTAACATTGAGCTAAAATTTAAATGGTGCTCCACGCAAGTTTGAAAATTAGTTATAACCAGCGCTGTGCAGTATTTCTATTTTACATAGAAAAATCGAATTTGTTGATAGCTTTGTAATATTAGATAGAAATCTTTTGGTAGGCGGGATTTTAGTTTGTGGAGAAGAGATTTTCAAAAAATTTTTATGAAATTGTAAGCACGAACAATTTTCTTCGTTTGCCAAGTGAAGTAACCCCTCATTTACACATGCAAGTAACTTGTTGCAAGTTGTGTGTACATATTAACAACTAATACACCGACAGAGACAATAAAAACTGTTGCTACTTGCTTGATTGTTTGCACAGGCAAGTGCAAGCTCATTTTTAAAATGTCGTCAAAGAAAATGGTCTTAAAAAAATCGCTTTACGTTACAAAATGGTAGAATTAAATGAAAGCAATACTAATAAAACAATTATGCGGAAAAAAACTACAAAATCACTGTTCCATTTTTTTTAATATTTAAAAATCACATATGAACTTAATTATTTAATTAAGTTCATATTTGAATATTCAAAAATGAACTTTTGATACTTTAAAACATACAAATCGTAGTAACCAATGGTGACTCGTTGTATAGAAGGTTGCAAAGAAAAGTAAAAGAGTTGCAAAACGAAAAGAAATGTTTGCTGTGTTAAAGGTTTGTTTGATTCTCATTTTGTTCATGGGAATTATGGAATAAATAGTTAAGTTTCAAACAAATTTTTAAGAATTTTTCAAGTCTACTGATGAGTTGATTAGCATCAACGAAATGTCGTCGGGATATAGACAGCTGAAAAAGATAGAAAACATTTTGTAAAAAGGGTTTATTTTTGGACCTGAATTAATACAATTAAAAATCACTATTTTTTGCCTTCTAAATACATGACTTTTTAAAGACTGGGTTGTCAAAGTATTGTCATACGAACTGTTATGGGAAAGCAAATTATACAAAAAGCTTTTTTTTTTAAATCAAATAAATAGTAAATTTATATTAACCATCCATAAAAGCCATATATTACTTCAACTTGTTTTATATTTTATCTTATTTTTCGGTATGTAAGATGAAAAAAAAAATCATTCTTTGTAAGTTATTTATTAAAATTAAAATATGAACTTTTTTTTTATGCTAATTTTTCGACCTTTGTTGTTTAGTATTTTAATTTTTCGAGCCTTAAGGTCACATGTTTTTTTTATAAGTGTTTATTGAATTCGATATTTCGATATCACAATGGATATCTTCTTCAGGAAAAAAAAAAACAAGTGACCTAAAGCCTCGAAAAATTAAAATATCAAAATATGAACTTTATAAGGTAACACTGTCTTTTCCTTTTGTTATTTTACCGACATGCAAGTAAAAAAAAAATACTGGCAATAAAAATCTCTTGCAAGTGAGCCAACAACTTGCAGAAGTATGATGGTATTTGTAAAAAAATATCAATGTATTGAGTTACTTGCACTTGTACTTGCGTGTGTAAATGAGGGGTAAGTGGGTTAGGCCTATTGCACAGTAATACAGATTAATTAGCTATGCGAGCGAGCCACGTGCTTGGCTGGATTTATTTACTTTATTTTTGTACTGAGAAGTCTTTTGTTTAGATCTGATGGGATTCGAACTGCAACTTCACAGCAATACAAGCAATTTAAGTGGACAAATAATTTTAGATTTTGTTTTCATTTTTTAAAATAAATTTGACATGATTTTTAATAAAAATGATTTCGAGTTAATTTTGAACATACATACATACATACATACATAAATTTTTTTCTACGTATGCATCATGCTACAAATCCCTTTGGATTTGGCATGGGGTATTGAATAGCGTTGCAACTTGCAAAAATGGGTTTTATTTCATCTATGCATTTTGCATATACTCAGTAGGAGGGTGGGTCAAACATTTGCCAATATTGTGCCATGAATCTTTCGATAGTTTTTAGTTTTCGAGGCTTCTGATTTTCAATTAATTTAAGTTTTTTGTATTTTTGTACGGCAGCCCCGGAAGGCGAAGGGGTACGGTATCGGTTGGAAAAAATATTGAAGAGGAACATTTTTAGTTCATTTCATTTCTTGTATGGGAGCCCCCGTAAGGAGGGATGGGTTGGAACAAATTATTGGGTAGTTGACTCCTGCACAGTCATCCTGGGATTGATAAGTTTTAAAGACCCGTTTGCCGCCTCGAAACAGAACATTTCCGCTAAATATATTCCCGTATGTAAAAAATAAAACTGAGAGGGCAACGTTAAGAAGGTGTCGTTGCGGCACTCAGATTGCAAGTTTTGCAGATAGTTCAATTAAAGTGGCAAAAGTGCCACGACAATTGGATCAAAGGCAGGCAAAAGTGTGTAGAATATTTTGAAGAACAATAAAGTGATTTTCGATGCTTAAAATTTGTTTTTCTTCTCAAATCCCAAAATATGTAACCCAGTAGCCCTCGTATTTTGAATAACTATCCATAAAAAAAAAAAATTCAATTGCTTGCAATTTTTAATTTTTAAGGGGGCCAACATCAACACCACACATTTCCTACAGTTTTACCCTGCCTTAATACGATGGCGACTAAAAACATAAATTTGAGAAATATAGATTCTATACAGGCTGGTGAAATCTCTTAAAAATCGATTATATCATTTATTATTTCACACTGATTATTATTATTCTTTTTTCTTAATGATGTTTTCTGTCGAATAAGTTAGTTTTCAGTTCAAAATCAAAGAAATAATTTATCATATTCTGAAATGCTAAAAACAATTACGATTTCCCAGAAATTCTTAAAATATTACACCTTTTTTTGTGTGACACAGATCATTAGTTAAAAATTGTCTTAGGCATTAGTATTTAGATATTTCTTCTTATTATTTTGTAGCAGGTTTTCCCTGCTGCACAAAATGGCTGCTGAAAGAGTGCTGCTCACTCGTACGAGAACGACTGGTTAATTAATTCCAAAATTATTTGACAGTTTGTAAGCTGTCATTCGTAAACACTGTGTGTGATATGATTAAGGACAACAATTTTGTTCATACATTTAGAGAAGAATTTTCGTATTAAGTCTTTAAGAACTTGAATGACATTTTTTGTGTTTTTTTTTTTTTTTTATTATTAAATTCTTTGTTCTTGCACCGTCCGACAAATGTTTTTGTATTCCATCTTCTGCTCCACCAGCAAACTATACAAAAAATGTTTAATGTTATACGAGTAGAGGCCGCATTTATACATTTATAGTTTGTTGTATCTGCGGATGGCTGCTTCATGCCTGGAACTTGTTGTGTCTGCCTTCTTTGCCGACATGCAAATTGCCTTTAATCTTTTGTTTGTTTCTGTTGTTGGTTGCTGTTATAAATATACTCGTCAGAAGTGTGTGCTGAGTCTCGTTGGATTTTAAAAATTTATACTTTCAAAAATATTTATTTTAAATAACAACAGATGTTTAAGATTAATTGAGTTTGTGAAAAAAAGAGCAATGTTTGAACTGAAAACCATGATATTTTTCTTATTGATTTGATTTATTCGTCGTTAAAAGGCAGGAGATGAAGAGAGTGTGAAAACATTAATTGATGATTTTTTATGAACTTTATACAGAAATTATAATCGACTTTTTTTGTTTTTGCGTTAATAAAATTTATTAATTAACGTTCAATAACCAGACTGAATGTAACTTACACACAGAGATATAGATGTACATATGTACATATCGATGCCATGATGTAGGAAGGAAGTTTTTAGATATTTTGTTATTTTATAGGAGGAAAGAACTTGAAAACCTCCAAAACATGTTCCATACTGGAATGAATTGACGCGGCATTAGCTCAAAGTGACCATATCAAGTTTGTTCTATTATATTAATTTTGCTTTATAGCCGAACTTTATGATTCACAATTGCTAAGTCCTAGATCACAAAAGGCAATTTCTCGGTCGATTCTCTTTTCAACTTGCTTTCGTGTCTACACAAGTCAATTTTTGCAGCAATTTTTATGTTTTTTCGTGTTTCCTTTACGTAGCATTTAGACGGTCAAGTAAATGGCTGAAAGTTGCAATACACTTACACCTTTTTAACAAACACGCCCACAAAATTTTCCTATGAGTAATTTTTTGACATTTACTAAAAGTAAAGCATATCTAGATGCCCATGGTAGTAGTATTGGTGAGAGTGACGAAAAAACACTGGAAGAAAACAATTTGCTATTCATTTTATTTATGTCTTTGTGAACACCTTCATAATGCGTTTTTTTAAATTATATTATTTAGTTTTTTTAAATGTCTCATGACAAATAAGACATTGCATGTTATCAAAAGCATTTTGTAACATAAAACACTTTTCGGTTGACACCATTAATATATCGCAATAATAAGACACAGAATTTCTGCAAGTGTAGTTTGTCTCTCCCACTCAACATGGTGATTTCCTATTGGTTGATTGACGATCAAACAAAAGAGCGTAACAATACGTGTGAGTTTAATTTGCTGATATCAGCTACTACTGGGCATCTATGAAGTAAAGTGACAAGGTAGTAAGCGGTAACGGTTGCCTACTCCACCGCACATACAAATTTTCACGATTGCAGTAGAATAAAACTAGTGAATTTTAAATTATTTAGAAAATATTTAAAATATTTTTATAGATTGATAAAAATGTAAATATTGCTAGTCTCAAAAAAGATAAATTAGTAATTAGTTAATAATCGTTTTTAATAGGAGTTTTTTAATAATTATTCAGCAAGATGAAATCTCAAATTTATTAATTCGTAGATGATATCTATATTAACATTCTTCGTATGGCAATTCCTTTTCTGACAAAAGTTTACCTCTATGCAGGGCTGAGCAATATTTGAAATACATGTATTTGAAATACGTATTTGAAATACAAATACGTATTTTGTATTTTAAATACGTCTCATGAATGTATTTGTATTTTAAATACTAAGCGCTTGAGTATTTTGTATTTCAAATACTCGTGCTCTCAAAATACATTTTTTTAAATAAATTTTCAATTTATGTTAAAAAATATTCGCTATAAATTATTCCATTCATACATCAACTAAAATCGAAAATTTTGCTACTGTTTTACTTCCAAAAAAATAGCAATACCACAATTTAATTACCAAAGTACCTGTGTAAAGTAAACGCAACTGAATGCACATACATACATTGAGAAAGTTGCAAAGCTGTCAGAAAGTTAAATAATGAAAAAATAAAATACAAGGAAAACAAGCGTTCGACATTTTAATCCAAAACAAGAGAAAAAAATATCAATCAAATGTTGACTTGGATAGACTATATATAGTTATATAGCATTTGGTGAAACGTTTTTTAATTGCCACTTATTTCTTAATTCCGTTATGTCTTTCAATAAAATACCGTTTTTGTAATAAGAAATTATTGAGATCAAGAGATTTTTTGTCTGATATCACTTTTGAAAAACTGGTGTTTATGAAAAAAAATAATTTTTTTTTGATTAAAAGTGTTTTGCATTTTGCATTTTAAATACATATTTTTGTTATACTGTATTTTGTATTTCAAATACTTGCTGTTGGAGTGCAGTATTTTGTATTTTAAATACATGGAAAGAAAAGTATTTGTATTTTGTATTTTAAATACATCAGAGCATGTATTTTGCCAAACACTGCCTCTATGCTACATTTTGCTGACAAACATGCTCTTATCTAAAAAATATGACACACTTACAAAGGGTATCATGGTCTCTTCTATATATCACACATAAAACTGGTAGAACATGCAATCTGTCGTATACTAGTACTCAGCTTCAAGTGAGGTGGCGATTGTGTCTTTTATTACATCCTTGCTTTACATACAAGTGATATGTGCTTAAAATGTGGTATTCCTGCTCAGCAAAGAACACACAATAACATTAACTGGGAAGTCGTAAGCACCGTTTTTGTTCTCATTGAGTTCATTAAAAGTGTACCACCATCTAAGTGCCTGTGGTAGTCGTTGAAATATGTCATATTCCCATAGGGCACCGCTCTAGTTCAGAAAGGAAAACGGCATTAATGTACAGCATCATCCAAACTGCTTTTTTTTTTCAAGGCAAATTGTATTTTTTTTCACTTTTGATTATTTACTTATAAGATTGCAGAGAAGTGTATTCGTTTTTTGCCATTCCTTCACACCCATTTTTTAAATATTTACATATAAGAAAAATATTCACTCTAAAAATTTTGCATACACCTTAAACATACTCAATGGGTGTGTGTGAGTGTGTATGTATGTACGTGCTAAAAACAAGTGTAAGCTATTTTTGTCCTTGGCACAGCATATGTAGTAGGTACATACATATATAATAAATTTTGACATTGCTAAGAATATGTACATACATATTTGTGTATGCAAGCAAACATACATACATACATACATATCTAAGTAAACATATGCGTGCACATACTTTTATACATACATACATACATATGTAAACAATTTATTTGAAAAGTGTGTCGCAATGCGTTTACCTTAACACCGACCGCCGCGCCGCCCTTTGATCATGTGGCGAAGAATTAAAAAGATGACGAGAACATTAACGGTTTCCCAACGTGTCATTTATTTGACAACAGATTGTAAATCAAAGAGGATTTAAAGCAAATATGTACATGCAAATACATATGTATGTGTGTGTGTATTAATACATGAAACAACTGCACAAGAAGATGTTCACTCTCTTTTCCCACATTTTCATTTAAAATGAACATCAGCTTCTAACAAGTAACGGTAATCGTACTCAATAACGTCGCAAACCGTTATATGTGCGCTAGTATAGTAAATGCAAGAGAGCTTTTCAACGTTTGCTTCACTCTCACTTTTAAATCATATTTAATTTTTTTTTTTTTTGATTTTGTTCAAAAAAATTTCATTTTCATTCAACATCTTGTGCCGCTTGCTGTTTACTGTGTGAGTTTTAGAGGATCTGATTTTTGAAAATATCTTTCAGTTGTTAAAGTGTAGCAACAGCGCATAGCACGCTGATCGGAACCATCAGCCTCATTCATCCGCTTTGTATAAATAGAGCAAAATAAAATAAAAATACAATTAAAAGAGTCTTCTTTATACATCTACGTACATACACATGTACATACATACATACATACATCTGAATAATATAATACAGTGAAGTTATTTTTAAAAACCACTTCTATATAAATATACAATATTTTCCATTTAAAAAAAAAAAAAAAAACAAACGAAAATTTTACCGAAAAATCCAAAACAATGCAGAGTCGTTTATAAAAAGAAAACTAATTGCAAATTGAAAAAAAAAAGTTTTATACACATATTGTTTTGGGGAAAATTTTGTAGAAAACAAAAATAGATGACAAAATCAAACATGAAATCCTTTGCACAATATTTGTGTTTTTATTATTTACTGCTGCTCGCCTGCATCTCTGCTCCAGCGTCTGGCCACGTTCTAGAGAGTCTGCATTTAAATGAATTGTATTTTCCTACCAGCCCTGAGTATCCTGTTTCGTATTTACCTGCCGGTGATAGTGAGTTTTTAGTCTGGCACTTGGACAACCCCTTCAATTTTTACAGCGAAAAATACGATCAATTGTTTGTAAGTACATATTTTTTTTTTTATTAATTTTTTAAAAATATTAAAATCAGGAATATATTTTTTAAAAATAAAAATTGGCGATCCTTGGCATACATGTTGCACACTCACTTCGAAAGTGTCATGATCACTGCTGATAAATTGCAACAGTTCTAAAACAAAATTGGCTATTTTTGATGAGACCAGTTAGTTTTTTTTTGTTTTTGTGTAAAATGGACCGTGAGATAATATGAAATTTATTCCTATAAACAGAAAAGCGCCGTGATTAAATTGAAAGTTAAGATTAAATACAGAAAGTCAGTAATAAAGAGCTAAAGACTGATCGCTGCTGCTTAAAAACAGTGCTCAATTTGTTATGATCTTGGTTCGAAGTAATGTGGATGCTGATGATCGTCGTGGTGGCCATGGAACAGTCAAGGTATGCTCCCCAGCCAATAAGTCTTCAACTTTACTTTTGTTGTCTTTCTCTATTTTTCTCAATCCCGAGTAAATAAAATCGAACTAAAGCCATTCGCCATAAAGTAATTTACAATTGTAAATTCTAACCCCCTAATTCATAAAAATTATTACAGGCTTATAAGACTGTTATTTGACATATTTGTATGGAAAATCTGTCAAATAAGAGCTTTATAAATCTGTTATAATTTTTATGAATTAGACGGTAAAAGTCGACTACAAACTTACTGCCTATTCCTCAATGTTGCTTGCGTTCGCATGGGCTTGCGTTATAAAATTTTTGGAATTTTCTTCCCAAACATATCAGATCGCTAAATTAAAGTTCTGCTTGATTTTTTATTGAATTATTGGCAAAAACTACAAAACCTGTAATACAGAAAACACTTTTTTGTCTTGCAACACTTTTACTTTTCTTGACAACTTTTATACCATCGGTTACCATGATTTGTTCTTCAAAGCAATTAAATAATTAGGTCCATTTTGAATATTCATTTAAATTAAATTTTTACTTCTTAATAGTTTCAAAAATATCTCGTTGTATAGCAAGAAAAGTAAAAGTGTTGCAAAACGAAAAAATATTAAAGGTTTGTTTGAGCATTTCTAGTTCATGAGAATTTTGGAATAAGTAGTTCGGTTTCAAACATTCCTCTATGATTTTCCGAGTCTACTGAAGAGTTGACTAACATCAATGAAATGTCGGCGGCATATAGACGGCTGAAAAAGACAGAAAACATTAATAAGGTCTATTTTCAGACCTAAACTAGTATATTTCGTAAATAAATTATGGACTTAACCACTGACGTACATTTAGTGAAAACCGAAAAAGAGGCTAGTGAAGATATACAGATTGTTGCAAAGCTGTTGCCACTCCTCTTCCATTGAACTGTTTAACGGACTGAACACCGGTATTCCCGTGGTAAACTCAGGAGAACTGATCCATTGTTGATTTTTTAAACTTATGCAAAACTACTGTTTAGGAAATCTATATACATTTATATAATAATTGCTTAATATATACTTCTTGCTAAATACTTCTTGCTAAATCGTACTTAATACCGATCTTATTGCATGGCTGTGAACTATTTGCTAGTTGTGATAGTAAAAGCAAAAGAAAACTTAATGTAGCGTTTAATAATATTATTCGGTATGTGTTTGGTCTAAGAAGATATGCACATATGTATTTCCCCCTATGTAACACTGCTTTACGGCATTAGTCTTAATGATTTTTTAAGAATGCGCATTTTACTGTTTATGCACAAAATTATATATACACATCAGCCCGTACATCTCCATGAACGCCTACACTTCTCTTCCCTTAACAGAGGTAAAAGAATTTTATCAATTGGCCCATCGCACACTAATTTCCAAATATCATTTCTTTATCCACACTATCAGTCTCTGGAATAGAATCCCCTATAGATTACAAACAATTAATAACGCACGTCAATTTAGGAAGAGTATTTTTTCTCATTTTGCAAGTTGACCAGTGTTTAACAACGTTTTTAAGTACGTTTTTAACATTTCAAGCCACATATTTTATGGCGTAAAGCTCACAAAAATTTATGAAACAATATAGTTTCATAAATTTTTGTGAGCTTTGCGCTAGCTCTATAATATCAAATTTTAAATCTTATTCTAAATTGTAATTTTATTAAAATTATCTGCAATTCATGTCTATATTACTTAATCAAATCTTTCAAAATTTTGTTATTGTACCTGATTTATTGTATTTACGTGTTCTCAGTTCCATGCTGCAATATAAGACTTACCCCCAATTTTTGACTTGGATTTTAAATGCCATTTTAATTTAAATTTGATTTAAATACAAAATTGAGTCAAACAAACTTAAATCAAACATAATTTAAATCAAACTTAAGCTCTAAACACATAGACGACAGCAGACTGCAAATGCTGCCAACTTCAAGTGCAGCCAACTTCAAATGCTGCTCTGAAGTCGGCTTCATAATTATTTTGAAGACAGCAACAACATAATAATCAGCTGGTGTGTAAATTAATTTCGAATTTTTATAAATATTACAAATTCAAAGTGTAAAAATATAAAAAATGAGCGAAGAAAATTTAGCGAATTTTATCACAACAATTGTTAAAATAGCTCAGACTACAGCTGAAGTGTATAAAGCCCATAAGACGAATAGTACAAGAAACCGAAGATGGTGGGTTCACCCAGTAAATATAACCCGTGATGAGGAGGGCATTTACAAAACATGTGTACAACAGCTCAAGGAAAAAGATGAACACTTTTTCAAAGCAACCAGGATGAAAATTAAATAAAATATCACAAAAAATTAGCTCAAACGAAAAAAATTTTTTTGATATTGAAAATGAACAGCTGTGTATTTTAGCAATGCTAATTTCAGGGATGCCGTATTTCTTATTTCATAATGAATAAAATTGAAAATATTGATGAAGAATGCAATAATATCACGAAAAAACTATAAAAACATATATGTACATTTATTTATTTATTGTACTTTTGCAATGTTCTTTTGTGTTTAATATTAAAAAAAAAGTTTTTGTTCTAATTTGTCCAATTTATATATATATAATGGCAACACTATATTTGCTTATTTGCTGCCCGTCAAAATAGAAAATAGCCTAAGTTGACAGCAGCAGCAAATGCTGTTGTGCAGTCGTGCTGCCCTGCTGCCGTCAAAATAATCGTTTTCATTTAAACACATGCATTCTATTTTTGACATATTGCTGCTTGCTGTCTGCTGTCGTCTATGTGTTTAAAGCTTTAAACGGCCTGCCGTGCCCATTTAAAATCGATTGAAGTTTTTTGTACTGCCATATGATTTTGACAGTTTGTTTTTGTTCTGCAAATTAAGAAAATTTCACATGTTTGTTTTTTGTTTCATAATTTGATTTTTTTATTATTTCCAGAAGGTAATTAACTTCTGTGGCAGTGAAATTGGGAGTCCTTTTATCACTTTTGCTGCTCATTTTAATAATTTTTACAAAACAATTTATTATTTTCTAAACTTTTCACAATTTCACTTGCTTCCAAATTTGTTTAAACAGCTGTTTTTTACTGAGTTATCGATAATTTTTTGACACTTACATTGTGCTGCCGTACTTTTATTGCAATTAATTACCAAAAATAATTTTAGACTGTAAAACAGAAAGCTATTTTAAATCCAACTTAAATTTTAAGGAAAATTTACTAATTTTGTATTTAAATCCCATGTCAAAAATCGGGGGTTAGTCTTCTGTATGGGACATCGAAAAGAAATAAAATAAAAATAAATAAATAAAAATAAAATATATTTACTAAATTTGAAATACTATTTAGTACAGCTTCAGATCGTTTTTATATACAAATTTTTATTTACAATATTATTCAATATTTCGATAACAATTTGTTATCATCTTCAGGATAATATTTGTAATTAAATTGAAAATGTTGGAAAAATTTTTGATTTAAAAAAAAAAAAAATAAAAATGAAATAAATAAAATAAAAATGAAAAATATGTAGAATTTCCTGTTTTATTTCACAGCTTTTTTTCAAAAAATAATTATAAATTTTTTTTTTCTATAAAAACTCCCCCACTCGATAGCAAAATAGCAAGCGATTCATTTTGACATTTTTGATCGCGGTGCTGACGACATGATCGAAGTAGAAGAATCGGATTTTGTATGACAACACTTGCGTCTTTTCGACATGTTGATCGAGTCATCGTTCGAATAAAAGATCATCATAAGGGAATCCAAAATAATTTTCTTTCGCTTAGTAGGCGAACAATCGCACGACTTGGACATTGAGGTACAGGCAGTTACACAAATTTTATGTTCTATCTCCTTTAAAATGTATGTGCGATATGGAGTTTATGTATAAAATTTAAAATTTGTTGAAATGATGAAATTCTTAATGTAATCCTGTTGTAAAATTTGATACCGTCAATTGTATGCAGGTTGTCATCAGAAGGAACTTTAAATCAATTTAGTTACAGCACTGTGACAATATGCAGGAATGTCTTGAAATATATTTCTCTATTTTTTTTTTACTAAAATAACAGGGAATACATATATTAAATAATACGCAAAAACCTTCAACACAACAAGCGAAAAATGACCCATAAATTCAGTGGTAGTTTCTGTTTGCTAATTTAATTTCCAACAGGTCCTTTACCAGAAAGGTCCTTTATTTACCAGTAAAAGTGAAAATTGCCATTTTGAAAAATCACTATCACTATACTTTCTTGAATCGATAGCATACTTCAATCTTTACCAAAGACCTAGTCAATTTTATTTACATATATATTGAACATTTTGCTAAAATGTTCCCCCTACTTTTTTTTTTATATTACTTTTGCAGTAGGTCAACAAACTAAAATGTAAAAAGTTTATAGTTTCCAGACGCTGATATTATTCAAAACGCCATGTGTTTTTTTAGTCTCATTTGCCAGAAATTATTTTGTGAAATTTCTTTGAAGTATTTTTTCTTCTTTGTTGTAGATTGCAATTTCTAAATCTATATAAATTACATTTCTGAAAAGCCATAATTTATAGGCAAATTGCTTAGAACATTTTCAATGAGACAGTGGGACAGTACATATTTCTAAAATTACTAATGTAGGTGGCCGGCCAACTTGAATATATCATTTTGTAATTTTTAACAATTCGATTACACCTTCAAATTCGAAAGCTAGCAACAATAACCGCCCTTATTTCAATTGTCGTCATCGACATAACATCGAGTTAACTGGGAAAAACTTGAGCTCGTACACTCCTCTTCAATAATAATTGTCTGCATTTTTTGTAGGCATTTGACATCTTCCAGACCAGCCGTTAAGTAGAGATGAAGTCTATTTGTTACCTTCAATTGTTGTTGTTAGGGAGAAAGCAAGTGCCAAATTTTTTATGTCGTTTTGATGGGACGAATATGACGACAATTAGAATATAGGGGAATGTTTTTTTAATTTTTGATCTTCATTTGTTAATTTAAAATAGTTTAGATGTTCAACAATGAATTTAATTATATATCTATATATATAAAATTAAGTGGCAAAACTTCGTGTTCGCATACTCCTCCTAGACGGCTTGCCCGATTTCAATGAAATTTTCAGTGGTGATTGGGGTCTGCCTGGAGGGTGCACATAAGAAATTTAATGTGTGTATCTTTGCGCGTTTTGCGAAAACAAAAAAAAAGAGCTTTTATCGATTTAGGTATATCGGAGCGCACCGGGTAAAAGCTATTCTAGATCAAAACGATTTGTTTTTTAAAAAATGATGTTATTATTGTATTCTTTACTTTTCATTTCATACTTTGTTTAATATCCTAATCGCTTGAAATATCATGCAGCACAACGACTGTTATCACGATTTTGCAACGGAAACAGACTTGCAGTCAAAATTAAATTTGAATGCAGAAAAACGTTTGACGGGTCAGCTAGTTTGCTATAAGAGGCAATTCAAATGTATTACTTTAGGTCTAAAAATATACCTTATTAATAATAATTAATAAGATCTATTTTGAAACTCTTACTGGGGGTCTCCATAAGCCATAAACTTGGTATGCACAAGATGTCGAACATCGCTGTTGGCCATGAAGACCGCTCATGTTTTGGCCATGCTCGGGCTTCGGTGCTAGTCATCAAGTTGGGCATGAGGTGTCATTTTTGCTTGACACTTTAACCCTCCTGAAAAATACTACAGAAAAGAAATAAGAAAAGTTTGAATACCAAAAAAAAAAAATAGTTTACAAATGCAAATATACAAAAACTGCTTTGAAACATCTACAAAATACTGAAATAAAGCAAAACAATGTACAAGAACTTGAGCATGATAATACCGTTGCTCTGTTTATATATTGATTTGCATCTACTTTATTGAATATACTTTGCGCCTCTCCATTCGAACAGAACAAAACTGCTTTATCACTCCAGAGAGTACAAATTTTTTCTGCCTCGAGTCCTTTGTTTTAGAACACCGTTATGATTTGCAATACCACGGAACTGTTATTCTGTCTGCCGGATTATTCTACAGTTTTTCAGGTGGAAGTGCGGACAATTACGGAGTGTATTAGGGGGAAGGCGAGGACCTGCGAATATATTCATGGATAGTCAAATGACTATTAAAGCGATCTCAGATGAACCGATTAAATCACAAACAGTTACTTGACTCATGATGGACTGCGCATCATATGGGTGCCAGGAAGGAAGAAACAGTTGAACTGCTAAGATTTGACAAGCCCGAGCTAAGTAGAAAAACGGAAGCTGTGATAGGTCACTTTCTCAACTACTGGCACTTCTTAACCGCATAGGAATATCGTGCCAAGATGAATGTAGATCATGTGGGGAGGAGAGCGAGATATTAGAGCACTATTTATGCCAACGCCCCGCCTTCTAACAAATATGGTCCTGATATGTTGGGGGAGACACGTTACCAAAAATAACCCAATTAGGGGGATATGCTAAAGGAGATTAAGGGACATATGGGTTAAATTGTTCATGGATGATTAAATTTACGGAGCGCACAACAACCCTGTAAAGGCTTAAGTGTATGTCGTAGGACATGGGCAAACAAACCCCTCCAATGAACCTAACCTAACCTATGATTTACAATACGGTGAAAACGTTACAAAGCTCAAATTGTTTTGTCGACCAAAATCCTGTTCTCTTGATAAATTTAGAGTTTGGGGGGATGTAATCAAGTTTCGAAAAATGACTAAAAGGTCATTGCAAAAGTATATAAAATTCTTTGCACTTTGTAAAACCATGTAAATGCCCAAAATTTTTGAAAAAATGTAATAACGATTTGACTTTCGTATAAAAAAACTCAACTGCCAGCAAATAGTGAATTTTTCAGTATTTTATTGAGCCAAATGCAGCCTGTTGAGTTTTTCTAATTGATCTATTTTGAAATCCCGAGAAGTTATTTTGAAAAGAATCTTTGTATTTACAGGAATTTGTATGTAAACATGTTTCTATATGGGGTGCATTGATAGAGTTTATTTTTTATTTTGTTTATGCGCAATTTTGCTCCACTTTTGACTTCTGATTTCCCACAGCCACCACTAATCTAAATATTTTGTTGTATAAACAATTGTTTTGTATGTCTTTCGCAATAAAATGCAACTAACAAATTGTACGCACAATTGATGGTTTAATGCACTTCAAATAAGAACAA
This sequence comes from Sturmia bella, assembly GCA_963662145.1. NCBI lineage: Eukaryota > Metazoa > Arthropoda > Insecta > Diptera > Tachinidae > Sturmia > Sturmia bella. Next base: position 23,021,178 of record OY759172.1, read on the forward strand.
AAAAAAAGTGTTTTTTTTTTTTTTGGTAAAATACTTACATGCATATGTATTTTTTTTTGTTATGTTGTTCGATTAGGCAAGTATTTTATTAAGAACAAATGAATTTTAACAGCACGTGATTTATTTTTATTTTCCTGCCACAATCTGTTTTGAAAAGAAAAATAAAATGCAAATTCTTTTGATAAAGTAACACATCATTAGAAATGATGATAAGAATATGGTGGCAAACATACAATTTAAATGGCATTCATTGTTTCAAATATTATTAAATAGAATATTTAACAAATTATCAAATTTTAGCTATGTACTAAGCAGAGTTGTAAAAGAATGATACATTTTGAAAGGAGTCTACGAATCATTTCTAATTACAATGAATCGAAAGTTTCTGCATTTATTTTACGGGAACAAAATACGAGTGCATTGATAATAAGCAGGATTAGGGTCTTCATGCTCTTAAAAAAGTTAGTTTAGTTTCCTAAAATGTGCTTTAAAAAGCGTGAAATATGGGCTAAAAATAAATATATGTGGACTTATTTTATGAAAACTGCAATTTTACCACGAAACTACAATTATGACACTTCTCAGTTTTGTTTAAGTAAAATCGAATTAAAATCCCCATAATGTAATGAATAAAAGTATTATTTTAAGTCTAAATCTAGACTTTATTAAGGTTTTCTGTCTTTTTCAGCCGTTTCTAGGCCGCTGACAATTCGTTGATGCTAATCAACTCATCAGTAGACTTGAAAAATTCTTAAACGAATGTCTGAAACTCAACTACTTATTCTAAAATTCCCATGAACTAAATGAGAATTTTGCATTAAATGTTTATTATATTTTCCATATTGTAACGTTTTAATTTTTCAATGTTGTATTTTCAATGTTTTAATTATCTTATAATGCCATCAAATGTAAGCAACTCCATTTCAATTCAAAATTTAAAAATCACTAATTAAATGTTTCAATAAATAGATAAAAACCCTTGAAAAAGTCGACAAAAAATCGACGAAATGTCGGGTACAACAGTAATTAAAACTTGGTTTTAATAATAAAAGATATTAGGCCGTATAAGGTAAACCAGAAATGGAACAAAACACGAGAGTCAGAAAGAAACAAACACAGAAAACATTTATTCGTCTGGCAACACTTTTACTTTTTTTTTTTTACAACTTCTGTACAACGAGTTACCATTGGCTACCACGATCTGTAAATGAACTTAATTACTTATTTCCAATTGAACATTTTTTGTGCAAAACCATTTTGCAAATGTTACACTTACTATAGAAAAGAAAGCAAAAGCAAAAATAACTTTGCTGCGCCAGAAAAGCAAAGTTACAATCTGCATTATCATATTGTGGCCTGCTCTACCCTCTTGTAGTTCGGTTGCCATATAATAGATTTAATATACGTTTAAGAATAAATCTCAAAACTGATCAGATTGAGGCCCAGACAACCTGAAAGATTTTTTTCATCAAGCGAAATAAAATTCAGCACGAGGTTGAAAAAAATTTTTTTTATTATAACTGTTTGGATCCCCATGTTTTTTTTTTTTTTTTGCCCACAATCAACCACATTTTGATTTTAACAAGAAAAATCCATAACCGCTGTCAAGTATTAAAAAAAAAATCATATTTTTGGAAAGCTGCCAAATTTTTATTTAAAACACTTTGTTTTCTTCACGTTCAACTCTTTAATATTCCACAAAAAATGGCGGGTGTGTAAATGTTGTTTCGTTGGCGGCCGACTCTGTACTACAGCAGCAGCAAATTTAGTTTGGGCCACAGATGGAAATCATGGTACAATGCTGCATTTCGTGGTGCTGCTACTATTTTATTGATATAATATTTTTAAGCAATTTTCATGTTTTTCCCAAGGACCGCAACAAGTTATAAGTAATATCAAAAAGTTCCCCCGCAATTAAGTTAAGATTTTAAAAAAGAACTTAATTATTTATTTATTTGCATTAAGAGCCAATTGAAATGTGTTATTTTGGGTGTAAAAATGTTTTCTGTATTAAAAGAGTTTGAATATTGCTGATTTTTATTTGGTTTCATTCTTTTCATTCTTTTCGGTTTAAATCGGCAAAGAGAAAAAATAATTTATAAATTATTATTGTTAAATTAAGAAAGTAGATTGGAATTTTTCAGTTACGAATTTGGTATTAAATGGGCTTCAGAAACATTGAATCAGGTGTATAATCAATCATCACTCTCATAACAAATTCAATCCTTCCGTACTTAAATCAATAGCAATCAGTTGCAAAGTGTAGTAAGTACCAGTGTTCTTAAATCAGCAATGACGATCGTGTTTTTAAGCACCGACTTAAGCTAAATTATATACGTAACCAGGATTCGAAAAATCCTTGAAAATCCTTGTTTTAAGTACACTTGTGTATTGTGTGTCTTTAAATTTTCAAGAACGAGATTTTTCTTTCTATGGAGCATTCATTTAAATTGTCGCAAATATCGCGATAAAATTATTTGTGGAACGAAAAATAATATTTTATTTTTAAAAGTTTTATGCGATCTTCTTATTTGAGTAGGAAAATAAATTTCATTTATGGAATTCATGTAGTTCGTTTAAGATCCAGGATCACTTTCATTTTGGAGTTAAGGTCTTCTCGATAACTGTTATTTATGGTCAACGGTATATTCAATTTTATTAGTGCATTTTTATTTTCTCCCATACAAAATGTTGGAACAAATCGCCCCGATAAGCTCGAACCTCTTTTTCAATTTGCAATACATAGATAAATATTTCGTCTGTATGTTGCCGACTTCCAGTTGAAGCGATTGAGCTCGTCAGTGGACGCAATGTCAGTGAAATAGATGTAGGCATCGGAAAAGTTAGACAGAAAGCAATTTGAAGAATTAAATTTTTTACGCCTGAAACAGTAAATTTCAATTGTCTTTGTTAGTAAATATTAAATTCATTATAGAAAATTTTTATTCACAACATAAACGAAAATTTAAAAAACAAATAAATTCTCTTAGAATGGTTGTTTACATTTGGGCTGATTGCATATTCGCTAATTTTTGTCACCGTTTTGATGTTTTGTGATTCAAACAAAGTCCTGAAAGCCATTTATCATCCCTGTTTTGTTCCATATACCGGTCTCTTTCTCTCATAAAAGTAAAAGAGAGAAACGAGTTGAATTTGTTTATCTAATATTTATGCCTACTGTATCAAAATTTTGTTCATTTTATTAAAGTGTTTTTAAAGATCTGACGCCAAAACACTGCCAACAATAAATCATCTCCAGACAATTTTCTTTTCCTTTTTTTTTTTTAAAGCGGAGTGTCGCAAACCCGTGCAGAGAGATTGGCGGGCACACACTTGATGCTGCTGTTTTTGTTGATGTATTTGTGTTTCTGTTCAGCAAATGTAACTTTTCAGCTTTTAACACATAATGAAAATTAAAAAAAAAAAAAACAGCAATTTTGAAATCAAATAAATTAGCATAATTTTTTTAATGAGTTGGACAAAACAGCGAAATGTGTTGTTTTTTAAATTTATTTTTCGTGTGCATTTAATATTCGATATTAAAAATTACAAAAAAGAAAATGTAGACAAATTTCGAAAGTATTTGTCATGATCAAATAAAACATTTAATTTTATTACTATAAAGTCAGTGGCAAATTAAAAGTTGGCAAATTAAAAGTTTTCTAAAGGTGCTCCAAGAAAATTGAGGACTTTTGGTAATAATTATGGTTACTGAAATTTTCTTTTCTTTCCCCCTAATTCATAAAAGTTATAACAGGCTAATAAGACTGTTATTTGACATATTTGTATGGAAAATCTGTCAACTGAGAGCTTTATAAACCTGTTATAATTTTTATGAATTAGACGGTTTATATCGTCAATAATATAATTGAGCTTGAGTTTGAGCTAACAACTGCCTGAGACACGCTGTCTTTTCATTAACGTTCGCCATTATTTTGATCATCGGAAAGCGATATGTCGAAATTCATTTAAGCTAGTATTTTTATAAACAGTCCACAAAATCATTTTTTGAACTCCATTATTTTGATCATCGGAAAGCGATATGTCGAAATTCATTTAAGCTAGTATTTTTATAAACAGTCCACAAAATCATTTTTTGACCTCCAATAGCGCAAGCAAACCAAGCGACATCGTGAGCCAGACATTAAATGAAATACACAACATTTTCTTTTCTGCCAAATGACATCGAAAAATTTAAAGCACAATATCGATTGCTACATCGACCCACCCTAATATACATAAATACCTATATTTGGAATTATTCCCCTTCTATATTTAAAATAATTGGAAAATCTACTGCGGATATTTTTGTATTTCACTCGAAATGCATGCGAAGTAAAGAAAACCATGCAAACCACACACACCAATGCCACAAAAATTAACAAGAAAAATACATATTTTGAAAAGTTGAGATCTAAATTTAGTATATTCATTAATGCAGCCAATGGAGAAGAGCTACCAGCCAACCAGAGTAACACACACACACACAACATTTTTATTACTGGTGTTGTCGACACAATATCAGTGTTATTCTAAAGAATGCATCTTGAAAACAAACAAACTTGTGTTGGTTTATGCAATGAAGCAATAAACGGGCAACATTTTATTGTTGCAGCAACAGATGAGCAGCAAAAAAAAATGTGCAGAGTGTTTTTCAGAGGATGTGCAAGGCGTAACACAAACACACACGCGCACGCACACCGATTGAGTGCAAACTCATAAATTGTTTGCTGCATGCCACCCGCTCAATGCCTACAGTAGACAGACAGACAGACAGACAAACATTCAAACATAAAAATGCTTCTTATTCATTCATGAAGATGTTTTTTTATTATTATTTTTCTAACAAGAATCTCACTTTCTTTGTTTTGATGTCATATTGATGTTTATCGATGTCTGCAGAAACTGTTTAAGAAAGGAGAAATCATTGCGCACAGTATTACAGATGTTTTAGATGAAGGCATAGTATTCTATGGGTTGGGAAGGATACCTCAAAAGCAAAGCAGATGAAGGCAAAGAGTAAGCATAAGAACTAGAGGCCGGCTTTAGAATTACGAATATTTTTATTCGTTTGCAGCATTATATTAAAAGCAAATGCAAAATATCGAATATTGTTGTTGTTTTTAATTGAAATCCTCTTATTCTGCACTGATTCAGTTGATTTTCATAGCTTTATTTCTAGGGCAATAATAATTACTTATGTACTACGCGCAGAACGTAGTAGTATAAAGTCTGTTAAGGCTTATATGGGTATGAATCGTGGACATAAGGTCAATCAAGACCTCTTATAAGCCAGTGTTTCCGACGAATCTAAAAAATTTTTTTTGCCAAATATTATCGGCAATGCACAACTCCGGAAAGAAACCGGGCAGATCCCAGTTATTAAGATTTAAATAAGAAGGCGGAAGGGGAGATGGATTGGATATTCCTTAGATAGGCTACAGCTTGATATAACCAGAACGGCAATTGACTGAAACTACCAAAGCAGCTGATGAAGGGGGCTTTCAAAACACAATTGGAGTCGCCAACTGGAACTAGAGGCAGCAGGAATTAACAGTCGTGGAATGAACTGAATATACTCGCAGAAAGATACAAATGAATAGTACTAACTTGTTGTAGCCCCATGCCTCTTATAAGACTGAAGCAACACTGTTGGATTTTTTTTTAAATTTTATAAAACGTTTTTTAAACATTTCGAAAAGACATGAAAATTGGGCAGACTTGCCAAAAACGTTTAGTCCATGACACAATACAATATTTTCTGAATACACATGCCTTTTTCGCCAGATCCTATGATTGTCGGGGATAGTGAATTATGGCCGTTGAATAAGTACTTTTTGAAAAAAATTCCCTTCCTTTATTAAATGTTTGTTAAAAGAGAACATATAAACATTTTTCTTTTCGGAAAAGACTACAAAAAAAAAAAAAAAACGATTTAAAAAAAACTAGATATGCATGCAATTTTAAGGAATGTAATTTTAAGAAAGTACTTTTTAAAATACTTTTGAAAAATTACCTTTTTAAAGTACTTTTGAAAAAGTACCTTTCAAGAAATAACCTATTGGTAAAAGTACTCTATAGAAAAGTATACTTTTAAAAAAGTACCTTTTAAAAACTAAATAAAAAATACTTTTAAAAAGGTACTTTTCGAAAAAAGTGCCTTTGAGGAAAGTACGTTTTAAAAAAGTGCCATTTAAAATGTTGTCCTTAGAAAAGAAACCTGTTAGGAGGGAATAATTTCCTTAAAAGCAATTTTTAAAAAAGTACCCTTTAAAGAAATATCTATCGAAACAGTACTTTGTGAAAAAATAAATATTTCTAAAGTACCTATTGAAAAACAAACCGTTTGAAAGAATATTATATGAAAAAGTACCTTTAAAAATAGCACTAAATGAAAAAAGTACATTTTTAAAAATGTACCTGGCGGGAAAAGTACATTGTGAAAAAGTATAATTTAAAATTATATTTTTTTTAGAAAATGTACTTCTTAGAAATTTTTCGAAAAAGAAAGTACCTTTTATGAAGAGACCTTTTAAAAAGCAGAAAAATTATGTTTTTCGAAAAAATAATTATTTGAAAAATTACCTTTTAAGAAAGTATAGTTTTAAAAAAGTACTTTTTTTAAAATGTGCCTTTTAAATATCTACTTTTACAAAAGGTACCTTATAAGGAAATGTTTTTCTAAGTAAACAATTCCTTTTTTAAAATTTATATCTGTACTTTCTCCTTATAAAAATAAATTTTTTGAAAAATGTGCAGAAGAAACTTTTATTGAAAAACTCTTTTAAAATGTTTTCCTTGAGATGTCCTTAGGGAAAGCGTTTTTAAAAAAATTAGTTTTCTTAAAAAATATTTTTTAAAACACACCTTTTTGAAAAATATTATATATTAAAATATATCTTAAAATAGTGTCTCAAGAAAAGTACCCTTAAAAATATTTTTTTTTTTGAAAACTAACCTTTAAATTGCGTTTTAGTATTATCAATAGAATACTTCCCTTCAAACGGGGTTACGTGCATGGGTGAATGCAAAGCCATTAATAAAATCATTATGCGGCATGTTTCTTGTACCGTCTTTTATGTGCACATCTAAAGTGTTTTTGTTTTTGTTCTATGAGAATGGAAACGTATGTTGTAAATTGTTTATGACGTTTTCCGTCACTTTCCAGTTCCAGTTGCTACTAGATTGTTTCTTTTTTATTTCTTCTATATCAAGTGGCCACTTAACGGATTGACTAGAAGAAGTGAAAAAGACAGGACGAATGGGAACAAACGATTATTTTCTCAAGTAGCGTTTTAAATAGAATGCAGACAGACAAATAAACGAATCCTTAATGCTCACTTAAAAACTTGCACATTAACTTATGTATTTATATATGAGTGTGCTTGAGTGTTTGAAACAAAACTACGAGGTTGGTGCTAGAAGGCTTGCAATTTCAAATTGAAAAGGATTTTGTACATATGTAATTAAAAAAGGGCAAGTGACTGGTGTTTGTAAACATGAAGATGTAAGAATGTATGTTGAATGGATATACATGATGGGGTTATAATTTGCACAAGGGGTCCGAATGGTTAATAATTTTTTTTTTAATTGTATAAATTTTATTAAAAAGAAAAAAATATAGTTCGTTTACTATAGGTTGCCTCAGCGCCCAAAAGGCATTGTTGAAGCAAGTTGGCAAAATTTCAGATTTCTTAAAATTTACACATTTTAGTACAATTTCAAATATTAGTAGGATAATAACATATGATTATGAAAAGATATATTTTGATTTTTAGATAACATTATATTAAGAGTTCATTTATGCGCTGAAGAATGTATTGCTTTAAGAGTCTTTTAAATATCGAAATTCTATTTTAATTTTTTAAGTTCTGAGGCAAATTATTGTACTCACAACTACCCATAAATTCAATGCGTTGCTTTGTTACTTCCAGTCTGCAGAATATAATATTGAGTAATACACATACACGCACAATGAGTTTTATGTTGTTTAACCAACATTTGTTCTTATTATTTTCAAAATTATATGCAAGTTCAGTTAACAGAATACCAAAAACGATAGTTCTTTTTTAAAATTGCACTTTTACTCAGATTGTGTTGTTAGGTCTGCCCTGTTAGCCAAAATCCATGTAAAATAAATAAATAAATATCCATTTCAATGGAAGAATACATTATAGGAAAATATACATATCGCCCAATTATCAAAACTTTTATGGAAACATTTTTTTTTCGAGAAAAAAAAAAATTCTCCAGTTATAACTATTGAGGAATCGGAGGCTCTTAATGCTCTTGGTATGAATATTCAATGCGATGTCCGTTGGACTGAGCTTGTTTGTCAAGTCACAAGAGAAGTACTTAAGTGTTTTTATTTTTTGAAACGGTGTAAGATATACATATACCATCTATTTCCGACCAAGAACGCATTACAGCTGTCGTGTTTGAGCCGTTGCCTCAAAACCTATTTTAAGGTACTTGACCATGTGCAGGAGAGAGCGAAGAAGCTTATTAGTGCCAGTAGGGGGTCCAACTTTATTGCTCACTGGAGCAGTATGGTCTTATCGCTATTATTGGCCTCTGCCCCAACGAGCTGAGGTATTTATTCACAGAGGCCCGAAAATTTTGGCATAACACACGTCCAGGGCACACGTCCGTTTGTAGTCAATTGCCCAGTGAATCGCACAACGCATTACAGAGAAAATTTGTTTTTCCCCCGCGCTCCGTATGTGTGTAGAAGAAATTACCTGCTGACGCTATTATCTCCAATTACAATGCAGGAAGATTCATATCCAACGTGCGCAAATGCTACTCCCTCTTCCCCAAAAACCTGTATTCCTAGTCCTCGTAAAATTCAAGTTTGCCAAGTCAACCATAATAGCAGCAATGTCTGCTGAGAAACATTATTAACAGTAACATCGTTGTCATGTGGTCCCACTATACACATTTGGTCATTAGTTTCAAGTTCACTGTTTCATTTTCAATAGATGTTAAATATCAATAACCCAGTACTACTCTTGACCTTGCAATACTGAACTGCTAGAGTTTTATATTGACATTTCCCTCAGGGTGCCTACATGTACACATGTGCACATAAATTAAAGAAATACATATATTTAATTTTACAGTGAACTACATACATATATGATTTGCAATTGATTCACAAAAAAATCTTTCTCAATTTTCAGGAAGTAAAAATTGTACTAGAAAGCCCAACAAAATTGCTGTCTATATGCCGACGACATTTCGTTGGTGCTAATCAACTCATCAGTAGATTCAAAAAATTCCTAAAAAAAAGTTTGAAACTTAACTACTTATTCCATAATTCCCATGAATAAAATGAGAATCAGAAATGTTCCAACAAACCTTTAACACAGTAAACATTTTTTTCGTTATGCAACTTTTTTACTTTTCTTTGCAACCTTCCAAACAACAAGTTACTACGATTTATATTTTTGAAAGTATCAAAAAGTAAAAGTTGTTTCAATATTTAAATATGAACTTAATTATTTATTTGATTTAAGAGAATAGTTAATTATTTATTGATATTAAAATATATTTATGTTAAAAAAGCATATTTTAAACTTTTGTGATTGATGATTTATTTCATTTTCCTTCAATGAAAGTCAAAAGTTTTTGTTTGAATGAAGAAGTCAAAATGGATGAACCACAAAATGGGTTTATAATCATTAAAATATGGTATCTGATTGTAGGCGCAGCAGGGCTTTGAGTTCAGAGCTTCAATGTTTTATTTTTATGGAACTTTGACTTTTAAAGCAGCTCATATAATTTCGATACCGCCCTCGTAGTAGCAGATGTTTATTAAACGTTTGTTTAGATTAAATCTTAATAAGTGTTTGTTCAACTTAAGAAACCACAACGACAACAACAAGAACAGTGTTAAATATTAAAATGAGAATTTATTAGCCCGCTAATTACACTACAGAAGTCAAGTGAGTGTGTGTTTGTATGTGTATGTAAAAATAATTTTCCCACCCCAATTTGTCTTAATGATGCTCTCCCACAAGTGGTCCGTCCCTTTTATCACACTTAATGAAGCGTTTAATATGTACTTACATACTTATTTGATGTGTTCAAAATTGAAAGAAAACCAAATATTCTTTTACTTCCAGATCAATACAAATGGCATATTGACATTTAATGCTGAATTTCCGGACTACATCAATCAACCATTTCCCTTCGAATATCCTTCTATAGCGGGTTTCTATTCCAATGTGGATACCTCGGGCTCTAATGAATCCACCAGCATTTCAATTTTCTCCTCACAAGATCCCGATCAATTGCAAAAGGTCAGCGAACTGGTGCGTTATGCCTACAATGAGCACAAAGATTTTGAAGCCACCGATATTGTGGTGGCCACTTGGAAAAATGTGGGATATTTTCAATCGAAGACCGACAAATTGAATACCTTCCAGGTTTGTTGTATTTGAAGTATTGTTATTAATGAAATCATTTTTGTTTCCTCATTTCAATTTTAGATAATTATTATTAGCGATGATCAGCATACATTTGTGCAATTCCTGTATCCCGAGGGTGGTTTGAATTGGCTGCAAGGTGAAAATGGTCCGCTTGGCTTACCTGATATTAGAGCTCAAGCTGGTTTTGTTTCTGAAGATGGCCGCTATTTTAATTTGGAAGGTTCTGGCACAGAGAATGTAAGTTGAGTTGAATTTTATGGCATTGATTCATCATGTGAAACACTTAATACAAGATGAGTGAGAGTGCTTTATTCGGCTGGATCGAATCTTAAATACCCTTCAGAAAATTTAAGCTCATTTGAGTATATCTGGTATTAAGTCAGTTTGAGCTATATATGTATGTATTGCGAGTTCTAATGACTTTCTTTTATTACCAGCTTTATGCTTTAGCACCAAAAGTTCTCTTAGTTCGCTTACAACACAGAATTTTTCTAACATCGTTTTGCGCTATATTCGTATCCATGTACATATATAAGAACTGACTTCATAAATTTGTATTTTTCTGTATCTGTATTGCCGGTAGTGCGGTTCACTAACTTATTTAACGATAAATTCTGAGTTGAACTATTTAACTATAAAATATCTGGTGTTCTGATTCGTTATAGGCTTTTTACACTTACTCATATCTCACATCACTTTGGCAGGATGTTCTTCCTATACAAATTCTATATGAAGAAAACTTAACATCTTTACAAGATGATCAAATCAGAGGTTTTATAATAATACTTTCCTCTGGAGTAAAATATTTTCTTCGTAATAAATATCCTCTTATAAACTAAATATTGTTTTAGAGATGAATAGTTTGTATGCTGACTAAAACTCTGTAAATTGTGTGATAACTTTAGGTTAAGTGTTGAATTTATTTTAGCAAATAAAAAAAAAATCTCTACAAGATGTTCATTTCTCATTTTGCTGTATTCAACATCTTTCGATTATTTTAATGTCATCACTAAAAAGAAATTAAAAAAAAAAAAATTATCAAAATTCATACCATCACTAGAAAATATACAAGTGTCAAACATTTTTACAATAAATATCCTCTTCCCAAAAATTGCCATTGCGATTCTAAGGTGTAATTTTTTATTAGTTTAAATCTTAATAAATTATTAAAAATTCTTACAAATGTCCACAGGCCTCTTGAACTCGAGACATATTGCGCATAAAGCAAGATTTCATACTCATCGTCGCCGTCGTCTTGCATAATGTCTAATAATTCCGCAAATTAAATTTGTAATTGGTTTTGGTCTTTAAGGGCAATAATTAATCCAAGAATTTCACAATTTTTAAATTCCATTTTGTTTAATGGTTTTTAGTTTGCTCAAACACGTGAAATATGAATATTTGACAGATGAATAATGTTGAAAATGTAATGTAAACAGCTTTTTTCAGTTTTCAACATCTTCAACACATTTCTCAAAGATGTGAGTAAATGTACGTCCGCTATTAGTGATATATGACCACAGTTACTGGTGCTAAGTTAACAACTAGAATTTGATTGAGGTTTATTTTAAACATAAATAAATAAATTATTCTAGTCATATGCCAATTGCAGTGTCTCAACTGTGGGTCAACTAGTTAATTGAAAATTTTTAGTGGTGAATTTGGTTTCTCTTTCTTTTCGGCAAAGATGCCACTTAATTCTTAATTCACAGTTTTGCCGAGTATGATATTTTATGAATCACTGAATTGTTAGTGCAAACACCAAGTGCATATGTTTAGTTTAACGGTTGCGTTATGCTAGAACACAACTGGGACGAACGACGAATTTTTCGCCGCGAATATTCGCGGTCAAAAATAAAACACATTGGTGTATATGAAAATGCACGCAGTCACAGAAATTCGTTGTACGCGGCGAACTTGAAATAGATTTATTTCTATTTCTTACGCCGGCGAACGGCGAACAAATCAGTACCATGTGGCCATTTTGGTTTCAGTTTTCAAGTGTTTTAATAAAAACAGTTAATTTTTACTTTAATAGTTTTTATTTTAAGTGCTAAGCTTTGTCATTTTTTACATTTAAAATAAAAAGCCAACTTATTAGATTATAAAACATGTTTGTAGTGTTTAATTTTTTGTTTTTGGTAATGCTAAATTTTTTAACAACCAATATTTTTAATATGGTCACCCCATCAGCTGTTCAACTGTAATAAGATAAAATTAAAAAACTGAGAAAATGGATACAAGTGATATTATAATGTTTACGTATGTACAAGCTAAAAGGCTTTTACCATAATGAACATGATGTTCATTATTTTAATTATTTTTACAAAATTTGAAATTATTTGATTCATTTAATTTTTTTATCTTTGAGCAAACAGTAAATAACTTTATCAATTATAACAGATGTTTTTATTGTTCGTCATTATTGTGCTTCATACGGTACAGCGAATTTTAACCGGCTTATTCGTCGTGTTGGGCGAAATTCGTCGTTCGTCCCTGTTCTGTTCTTTTAAAAGCTACTGAATTGCATTACAGAGCTAAAAACTGTTAACTTATAGCTGTATATATATTGCTATAAGTGTATACATTGAAAAATATCGGGAGACATGTTTGTTTACTATTAATGCGATTTTTTTTAACCTCCATATGCGCGTTTTGTTTTAGTTCTCTGAAAGCTGATACTTCTGAAAATCCCGGTTTCCGCTATCCATATACATATGTATATGGACCGATATCGGAAAAAAAAATTTACCACGCTAACTAGCCTTCTATATCAGTTCTAGGGTTTTTCTTGCTTACTTCAAGTGACGATTTATATTTTCAGGTAAGGTTTTTGAGTGAAAAATCGAATGTGGGCATACCTGGTGTACATTTGTATCGCGTGGGACCTTTCGATTATGAGCATAATATTATGGCACCCACCAACGAAGACACCCGCACCGAATCACCATTTGCTTCACATTCTTGTACCGATGCCGGGCAACGTGTTTGCAGTCAACACGCCCAATGCGTTGACAAGGCAGAGGGTTTCTGTTGTGTGTGCCAACAGGGATTCTATGGCAACGGTGAAGTGTGTATTAAAGATGATTTCCCGGTGCGCGTAACTGGCTCAATAATGGGTGAATTGAATGGCGAACTAATAGATGAGCGTTCCAAATTGCAGTCGTATGTTGTTACTGCTGATGGCCGCAGTTACACGGCAGTGACGCCAGTCAGCACCGAATTGGGTGCCAATTTGAGGTTGGCTTTGCCCATTGTTACTTCGATTGGCTGGTTGTTTGCCAAACCTTTTAATAATACTTTAAATGGTTATCAGTTGACGGGCGGTGAGTTGCTGCACACCTCCAAACTGAGTTTCGAAACTGGTGAAGTTCTATTGATTAATCAAACATTTGAGGGGCTTAATTACTGGGATCAATTGTCGGTGAAGATCGACTTGCATGGCCAAGTGCCCAAAATTAGCCACAGTTTAAAGCTGCACATGGCTGAGTTCACAGAGGAATATCGTTTTGTGATGCCCAATGAATTGCACTCAATACAGGCTTATGTTTTGGAGATACCCGAACAGAGCAGAGTTTTGAATTTCCAATTGGAGCAGAATATTTATTTCGAACGTTGTCTATCCGATCAACAAGAATTTGTTGTGGGCTCAAATTATTACCAAAAGATTTCCAAAATTATGCTGGATTTCTTTGAGCGGGATCAAGCCTTGCGAACCAGTATTTTGACTGTGGCCGGTGTTAGTGCCACGTCGAATGTCTGTACAGATGGCACTGCTGTTTGTGGCGAGAACATGGTCTGCATACCATACGATGACAACTACAGATGCGATTGCGTGCACGGCTATGCTCCCCAGGTCACAGATACTGGCTTCGAGATTTGTGTGGATATTGATGAATGTGCCACTGGTACCCATGCCTGCAGTGAGAATGCTATATGCTCTAATAACGAAGGTGGCTTCTCTTGTGTGTGTTTGAATGGCTACGAAGGCAATGGCTACAGGTGTCTGATTAATGGCAGTGATGTAGCAGATAATATTGAGTCCTCCACAGCGAGCAATACGGCTGCCACAGTTATAAATATTGATCAATTGCCTGTTTACACAGGCGAGACTTTGGAGCCAATCCAACCTTTGCCAGAAACCTCGCCGCACTATCCCCAACATGCTGATGACTGCTATAGCTGTTCTCCCTATGCCGATTGTTTGGAGGGTAAATGTGACTGCCGTGAAGGATTTTCGGGGGATGGCTTCTATTGTGCAAGCAATTGCGGGCATGATGAAGCCTGGGAGGAGGGCAGATGTGTCAAGGTTATGTACGAAGAGCCAGATATTGAACCCAGATGTAATTTCTTTGGTGATTGTGCCTGTGATGAGGGCTATGAGCTAGCGGAGGAAATACAAATGTGCCGTTATGTGGGAAGCTCGAATTTGGATCATAGACCCGAAGATTTTGGTAAAATGAACTATAATCTCAATGGAAATATTTTTGTTTGACTTTGTTTTAACTTGTAGTGCCCTGTGATGTGGAATTCAACTGTCATGTCAATGCCAGCTGTGAGTGGTTTGAAGTGGAACTGAGACATATTTGTACCTGCAAGACTGGCTTTTATGGCGATGGCTACAGCTGTGCGGTTATTGATGATTCTTGTGCTGTGGTGAGTTTTAGTCAGGCTTAATTATTCACAGACCGCCCTTTATCTGCTTCCATCATTCAAGAAACCCGAAATGTGTAACGTCCAGGCCGAATGCATTTACGACGAAATCATCGGCCACTCTGAATGCAAATGCAAACGTGGTTATGAAGGCGATGGTTATCGCTGCACTTTAGCGCCCGAATGCTTGGAAGACTTGGACTGCGGTCAAAACGCCTACTGCGACCGCGATGTTTGCCAATGTCAGTCAGGTTTTGAGCGCGACATGTCCGACTTATGCGTAGTACCTGGCAGCTGTGGTTCAGTGTTTTGTGGTGCAAATGCTTTGTGTAAATACGATCAACATCAGGATGTTAAATACTGTGACTGTATGGATGGTTATGAAGGTGATGCTTTGGTGGGCTGCAAAAGTAAGCCCATACCTTGCAACGTTGTGTTTAACTGCGGCGTACATGCCAGCTGTGAGCCCACTGAGTAAGTGATTTTGGAAGTTGGTTTTCCATTTGGTGTTTTAAGTTTTAATTTTTTTTCCGTTCCCTTTCTTTTAGGGACCCCGCCAATTACGAGTGCCAGTGTGTTGCCGGCTATAATGGTGATGGTTATGTGTGTGTAGAAGATCAAAATTGTTTGAATACACCTCAATTATGTGACATGAATGCTGCCTGTTTGTCCACCAACAATGGTCTGGTGTGTGTGTGCAATAAGGGTAAGTGATGATGCTGAGAGCATCCACTGAGAAATCTAATTATGGGAAAACTTGGAAAGTTTCATAACCAGAAGCGATATTAAAAAGAACTAGTTAGTTTTAAAAATGGTTGCTAAGGAAAAAATTAAAATTAATAAGGAATAACCCTGATAGAAATTATTTCAGGCTTATAAGGCGGCTCTTATTTGACATATTTGTATGGAAAAAAAGAGTTTAATAAATCTAAAATATTTATTATAACTAAGACCCTAAATATTTTCATCTACTTCCTGGCGAATGAGAGCCACTAAGTGTTCAATTTTACTTTTCTTGTCTTCTTCAAAAATATTGATCACTACAGTTTTACCACATACAAAATCTTCCTCGATACTAAGGTAACACTACCACATCATATTCAAAAACTAGGCAGCTCAAATCTGTTTAACAAGGAGCTATTTAAATTTTTTAATTACACCTGTTCAAACTAAACGCTAAACTGTCATAGAAGTCTTATTTTTATTGAATCTTATATGAGTTCTTCAATATTATAATCTTTAGTTTAACAAAAAATGCTTGCGAATTGCCCATTTTGATTTTTTCAAATAAATGTTCTACCTGGAAAAATACGGCTTTGTCGAAACTATATTTTAAGACTTAGGCTGTTATCGCTTCGGAGCACAGATGTATGTACATATGTATGTATGTATATGAAAAAAAAAATATTTATATTTTTTTTTTTTTTTTTTTATTATAAGATTTCTTAAATTTTGAGTTTCCTGAGGTCCTTATTTGTTGTTTGTATTTTTATTTTCAATATTTGGTTTTCTTTTGGAAAACTTCTTCACAGTCCAACCTAAATTAGCGCTTCAAGCGTATTATTGACATCTAAGCCACCTATTTTGTATGAAAATAATACGCTTGACGCGCTAATTTAGGTTGGCCTGTCAGAAAACAATGTTTTTCAAAATATATTTTTCAAATAAATTAAAATTAAAAAATAAAAATAAAAACAAGCCCGAAATTTAAGAAATCTTATAACTAAAAGGGAAAAAGGTCAAAGCAATTAGAATAAAGAAATTTACTTTTTTATTTATATATATTTTTGTTTCAATACAAATGAGATTGATGGCGAGCATTTTTGTTTGGTTTTCGTGCCTGAAATTAAGTGATAAAAAAAAGTTCGTGCTCCTTCTAAACAAAGAAAAAACAAGAAAGTTGCAGCATTTGCAACAATTAGGGGCGCTCTCATGTTCGGAACAAGTAGACCGGTCTCCTTAACTGCCCCATATCCCAAATTCAAATTTTAATTGTGTGTAGTTTTACCAGCATCCGAACTATCCACTTAGAAATGACAGATTTATTTGCTACTTTTTTTTTCCAAATAATCTAATGATTATTTTTGCACAAATGAAAGGAAAACGCCGTCACCGTGACTTCCCTACGCTACCAAATCATGATAACCGATATGGCCACAATTGGCTAATGTTGACTTCAGTGACCCTTAGCTTTAGCAAGACGGCACCACGAGCCACACAGCTGGCCAAGTAATTCAGTTATTGCATGAGCAATTTTATGGCCACATAATTCTAGAAAGGCAGCTCGATACCTGGTAGTCGCATGAATACAACAAACACTTCACGTATTTTGTTGGTAGAAATCTTGAACTACTGTCACCCATTTGTTTGTGTATGTGTGTTGTGTATTTTGACAATTCAGCTGGGCTTGTAAGGCTACCTGGTATCAAGCTGCCTTGAATTCTCGTTTTGGCGATGTCACTTGGTCACCCCGGTTTTATGACTTAACGCTGGATTGGATTGGTTGCTCTGAGGCCATTTCAAAGACTAGGCCAAGGTGACTCAATACCAGGTAGCCTTAAAAGCTCAGCTGACTCAGGCTTTTAGCTTGAAGGACTGTCAAAACATGATCAAATGAGTGACAGAATTACAGTATTTCTACCAACAAACTACATGAAATATTTGTTGGTGTTGTATTTGTTCTATGTAGTACCCACCTGAACATACCACAAACAATTGACGCTCAAAAGAGTGACATTCGGCGCTACATTCAAGAGATAAGCAAAGTTTTTTTGCAAAGTGTGGTTCAAAAGTTTATAGAAAGAGTGGATGCCGGCCGAAGCGCTACAAGTGGTCATTTGCGCGACATCATATTCTAATATTGTTTTCTATATTTTTCTTATTTTACATTTTATTTTCAATAACATTGAGTTTGTATAAAAGAAAATATTTTCGGAAGCCGACTGGTTTCCTAACCTCAAATTTTCCGGCACTTTATTAAAACAATAACAAGATATGAGCGTAATAAAGTCACGCTTTTTGTTTTGTTTTTAATTTGTAGACATAAATTAAAAACATTTTATGCTTTTTTGTCACAGGTTTCTACGGCAATGGTTCCATTTGCATTGAAAGGCAACAACACGATTCTGGTTTCCTTTTGGTCTCGCAGGGTGTAGTCATTGTGCGCGTACCATTAAATGGCAAAAATGTTCGCCCCATTTCTGTGGCTTCTATGGCTATTGGCCTGGACAAGGATTGTGTTGCCGGACGCATTTACTGGGGTGATATTTCGGCGAAAAAAATTATAAGTTCCAGATATGATGGTACCGATGTTAAGCCTTTTATAACTGAGGGTGAGTTTGCCTTACGTTTTCTGCTTGTCGCTGCCAATTTTTATTTCATAAAATATTCTCTGCCTTACAGATATCGAATCACCTGAAGGCATTGCTATCGATTGCATTTCCAGACGCATATATTGGACGGATTCTGTTAAGGATACCATTGAAGTGGCCAGCTTGGAAGATCCAACACTCAGGGCTGTGGTGATTAATAAAAATCTGGTTAATCCTCGTGGTATTGCCGTCGATCCCTACAGAGAGTAAGTGCTTGGTATTTGATTCAGCATAGAATTCAATAAATTTTAATAAAAACAATTTCTTTTTTAGAAAATTGTATTGGTCTGACTGGAATCGTGAAGCACCCAAAATTGAGGTTTCTGATTTGGATGGTACCGGTCGTGAGTTGCTGCTGGGCAAGGGCAGTGTTACTTTGCCAAATTCTTTGGTGGTCTTAGAACGTTCTGGCGAAATGTGTTACGCTGATGCTGGCACCAAAAGGGTTGAGTGCATTGATGCTTACAGCAAACAGTTACGTACCATATCCAATGAGTTAACTTATCCCTTTGGTTTGGCATTCACTCATGATCAATTCTATTGGACTGACTGGACCACGTAAGTTGCCATTGTGCTTTTAGACTGCAAACATATTGTATTGTATGTTGAACTTATAGCAAAAAACTGGAAAGTGTGGATTCAACGGGCCAACGGCTAAAAAGCACACAAATCCCCTTCTTTGGCAGTCATAAAATGTACGCCATGACTGCTGTTGAGGACAATTGCCCCCAAATGGATAGTCCTTGTCAGATAAATAACGGCGGCTGTACCGACAATCGTCTATGTTTGGTTAATCGTAAAGCACCTTCAGGCAAAAGCTGCAAATGCACCGCTCTTTCGAAATTATGCTCAGCTCCAAATCCTTTCGCTCTTTAAATTAAAAGTACTTAAATGCTGCCTTTCAGCTGTCATTTACACTTCATTTGGAACATTTATTTATAAATTTCTGTTTTTTCTGGGTTTCCTCTTAAAGAAAACCCCCGTTTTTTATTTAAAAAGTATAATTAATTTTGTTAAATAAAGTAATAATTTTTTAGTATTTTATCCTCTTCACAATGTATTTATTAATGTATATGTATGTGTGCTAAAATTATGCTCACCACTGTTAGGCATAAGTTGAAAATGTGCAGCGTTCTTTATAATTTTCCTTTTTTTACTTCAATAAAAATAAATTATTTAAATAAAACATTTAGAAAAAAGGCTAATTCAATAAGTTGAACATATTTTTCAAATGAATACTTTTTGGCAAATTATTGACTACAGCCTGTTTGCATCTACACAAAATCAAATACATATGTATATACGAAATTTCAATTCTGGTAATTTTGAGGAGATTTCTAAAATCTAACTGTTATTTTGTTTATAAAGTACTTGAAAATACTACGCTGCAATGGAAAAGGGCTCTTAAAGCCCGTATGATACTACATTTTTCTTTCATTTCAAACTTGAATGCCGCTGTGTCAGCGATTTATGGACAATTTTTGCGATTTAACTCTTCTTTTTTTGAACATTTTTGTTTCCTTGCGCTTTCTTGAAAATGAAAAGAATACAACACTAAAAAAAAGATGTTAGATTTGGTTCTTTCTAGCAATTGCTGTTTCTTTCTATCAATCCTATACCAATCCAAGTTTTGCTATCAAGTTTTTTTCACATACTGCTTGTCAAAATTCAATAAAATTGATAGCTGTGACGTAGGCTGCACGCAATTTCATAACAATTCGTTTTCAAGATGCCGTCAAGAAGAAAATTAAAAATAGCTGCTTCATTAAAAGTAATATCAGAAATAAAGAAAATAAAAGAAGAAGAAAAAAAACCAGACTGCAGAAAGGAAATACTGGGTGAAGCCCTTATTAGTAAGAAAGTTGGCAAAAAATAAAAAATTATAATGAATGCTCTATAAATCGCAGCACATCATTATATTTGTTGGTTTTGCACGTA
Source organism: Sturmia bella (assembly GCA_963662145.1). Taxonomy (NCBI): domain Eukaryota; kingdom Metazoa; phylum Arthropoda; class Insecta; order Diptera; family Tachinidae; genus Sturmia; species Sturmia bella. The sequence continues at coordinate 23,041,573 of OY759172.1, forward strand.
AACATTTTTATTTCTATTTTTAAGCTTGAACCTGTTTAATTTTTATCACTTTTAATTGCAACTTTCAAACAAAACAAAAAAATTTTTGCAGACAAAACGAAAATAAATTGTTGTCAGCTGTTTTGTTGATTGTGACGTGATGCTCTCTATGGAAAGCAAAAATTGTCATCAAGTTTGCATCAATTTTCAAAATTGTGAGTGTGTATTAGTAAAAAAGTGTGAATGTATTAAAACTTGAAAGGCAAAACTTGATCGTGCAACCCCCAAGTTAATGAAAGAAAAATGAAGTATCATACGGGCTTAAGCATGGTAATCTGTTAGATCTAAATGTAGTATTACCAAAGAAATTTTTACTTTAAAGTGCTTTTACGTACACTACCCATTGGATATGTATGTCTTTTTTCGTATATTTTCTTTACGTTGTACGATCACTGTTACTATTTACATACAAATGTATATTTGTCAAAATTGTTATATACATACATACATTAGGTGGGACTCTCAAAACATTAAGTAATATATATTAGTTGTTAAAATCGATAAGAATTGTCTTCTACACAGCGAGCGTCAAGACAGTAATTAATAGCATGTTTCCACGACATGCGCTTCGCTCTATTTGTGCGCTATTTGTGCTTAACAGCCTAATCAGGAGCGAAGCAACATGCTTCGCCATACAAAATTTTGAGAGCGGATGAAGTAGCTTCATATTGAAGCTACATGCGAAGCACAAAAATTTCCTGTCTTCTCTAGTTTATATGGCACTGCACTATCTGTCAAAATTATATATTGTAAAAAAAAAAAACGTAATTGTCACATAAAAGTAAAAGTTAATTTTTGGATTATCTTTAAGGCCCTGCAATGCCAATTCTGAAGACATTTCCATGTGAATGTGGTTTTTTTGCGACAACACTTCACTTACATCTGTTGTCGATTTACAAAATGTTGGCTTATTAAAAACAAATCGAAGCACATGGACGAGTCGTGTAAACAGTGTGATTCATAAATATTATTGAGAGAACGAAGCGGGTGATTCAACTCGTAATGAGAAACATATGAAAAATATGAAAAAAAAAAACACAATCAAGCAACGCATTAAACTTATTCGGGCTTATTATGAAAATGGGTGCTCAAATCAAATTGAATTTCGTGCACTTCGTGATTTTTTTGTTCAATTTAAATGTCAAACATCGAAAAAATTGTACAAAAAGTTTAGCAAATTGGGTCTGTAGGAGATGTGAAAACACCAGTTTATGCTCGTACGGAGGTCTTTTTTCTTTTAGGGCTGAATTTGTGAACAGTCCCTTATGTAAATTGAAACATTTTGATAGACAAAACATGTGAATCGAAGAGAGTACCACTTACCTTCTTAAGTCCACGAGTGAATTCCTGCACCAAATCATAGAATGAAACGAGAAGAACCAGACATTTTTTTATTCTCTTTATTTTTTCATTAAGTTTTCATTTCATTGTTGAACAACTTATGTTATTTTTTTAGTTACACTTTTAGTTTTCTTAATTTTTTTAATTAATTACATTTCTTCTTTAGTTTCATATTAATTTTTTAACTTTATCGAATTTTTAATTTGTATAACTAAATTTGGTTTCTTTTATAATCTTAGTTTTAGTTCAGGAGTTTTTTTTTTAATATTAATTTCTTGTTTAAATTGTTTAAAGTTTAATTTTGAAGTGAACCGAAAAGAAAAAAACTGAAATATGTCAAAAACTAAAGTATACGATTTTTGGTAAAAAATTTTCTTTAATTTCATTCGATTCCAGTCAGAACTATTTTTGTCTCAAAGCGTATGCGTAACAGAAAAAACTGCCAGTGGAATAGCACAATGGGGTGAATACCCTGCTGGTATGTATTTTAGTTTTATTTATTAATACAAAATAAATTGAGCCAAGTATTAGACTGACTCGCACAACAAGGGCTTCGTACTACCGTCCATGTGGTAGACAAAGGCTACTCCTGGTATAAAGGCACCCTTTAGTTTTTACTTTTCTATTCTTTTAAGTACTTGCTGTTGTAGAGGCCAGACAACTATGTACATGTGCTGTAAAAAATTAAAGCCTGTATCTCGTACAGCTCAAAAGTTATAGCTGATTTTGAACCTAAAGGGTGTTCCCGTATATGAACATGAGTTAAATTTTAGCGTTTTCTATTTTTGGTATTTGAGGCCTGCGAACTACATTTACTGTGAAAATTTAAAGACTCTATCTTTTACAGCTCAAAAACTGAAGTCAATTTTCGAATTAAGGGGTGTCCCCATATGACAACATTTGCATTTTCATTGTATGCTACTTTTAGTATTTGTTGTTGTGCAAGAAATGCAACTGCATATACTGTGCAAATTTTAAATGTCTATCTCTTATGGTTGAAAAGTTAAAGCTAATTTCAGTTTCTTGTACGCGAGCACCCTTTAGTTCTTAATGTTTTTGTTGTTTTTGGTATTTCTTGCTATAGAGTCTATGTAATCACATATCCTGTGAAAATTTCAACTCTCTAGCTCTTAGGGCTCAAAAGTTAAAGCTTATTTCAGTTTCTTGTACGGGAGCACCCTTTAGCTCTTAATGTTTTTGTTGTTTTTGGTACTTCTTGCTATAGAGTCTATGTAATCACATATCCTGTGAAAATTTCAGCTCTCTAGCTCTTAGGGCTCAAAAGTTAAAGCTTATTTCAGTTTCTTGTACGGGAGCACCCTTTAGTTCTTAATGTTTTTGTTGTTTTTGGTACTTCTTGCTATGGAGTCTATGAAATCACATATTCTGTGAAAATTTCAGCTCTCTAGCTCTTATAGCTCAAAAGTTATAGCTAAGGTTAACTAGTTTCCAAAGTTTCTTGTGTGGGGACTCTCTTTAGTTCTTAACTTTTTGTTGTTTTTAGTATTCATTATTGTAGCGGCCGGGTAACCATATGAACAGTGAAAATTTCTGTAGCTCTTAGCGACGGATTTATTTTAAAAATGTTGTGTCTGTAACACAAACAAACACATTTTATATGAAAAACATACAAGTTTTTTAACGCTTTCCGGAGAAGGTTTTCCGCTAAATCGCTTGAAAACTACACTGAGAAAATCAGCTGTGCTGGCTGGCAGTTTCATCTGTTGTGGATTTGCGCCGTTCTTTATAAGAATTTAACACTATTAAATTAATTTTTCAGCAGGGTGGAAATAAAATCGGATTTAATTTTCTTGAGAGAGTTTTTTTTTGCATTATTAGTATATACTTCATGCCAATTTTTATTTGTACAATTGGGGGGGGGTCTTTTTTTTTGGTAAATGTCTTATTCTGTTTTATTATTTTGCTACTCAAAAAACTTTTTTTTTATAATTGCAATTTTCTCTAGCTTAGTGCAAAATAGTTTTTTTTTTCGGAAAAGAATGTAGATTATTTTCTTTAACGCCTTAAATTAATTAAGAGATCTCAAAAATATATTATAAAATCAACAATATACTTAATTCGAAAGGTTGTGTAGCATGGTGTTCTAACCCTCCCTTTTTTATTAAAAAAAAAATAATAATAAAAAATATAAATGTAATCATATTTATTTATGTATGTGTTTTTTGGATGGCTGTTTTCCATCTCATAAGCAAGAAGTTACATTTTCAACTGACGGTCTGTTCAATTATGTAAATTCATGTAATAATTACACAATTTACACATTTCGCTATACCCAGCAATTATTATTTGTATTGATTTTGTTTTAGCGAACTGTATACACTGTTACAAATTCTAGACACAAGTGTATTTGTCGTCAATCAGTAATCACATGGGAGTGGTTGATTAGTACTTAGTAGCCAATAACATCTGTTAATACCTTATGTAAAAAAAATAGTAATAAGCACTGCCAAGTTACACATCGATTGACCTCGAAGGTTCTCGACTTGTCTTAAACTTTGCGACAAATGATGCACAATAGAAGTATCAAGGGTTCTTGTCATAGAACTATCTAGATTAGTTTCTTTACTGGTTGGTGTAAATAATGCTGCTTAAGAGTCGATTGTACCAGCACAAGAGAGCCGAGTAAGAGTCGAGTACTGGCATTAGGTGCAGATGGTTCTCGAATTAGGAATTAGTTAAGTTGGAGCACAGTGTTGCCAGCTTAGGAGGTTTCCCCCTAGATTTAGGGGTTTTTTCTTTTAGGGGTGAATTTGGGGTGTTAAATTCTTTCGGGAAAAATTTAGGGGGAAACAATTTATTTTTGGGATTTTTTTAAGGGGATTTCTATGTTTGGTTGCACGGTAAAATGGCAGGAGTTAGAAGATTACTGATAACTTTGAAGACTTTAACGATTTTTAAAGTAAAATTAAATGAGATATTTTATGTTCATCTGGTAGCTTAAAGTACATAATTTTGCAACTGGTAAATTTAAGTACTTTTTTTTCTTGAGTTGAATGAATTTTTTCCTTATGGGTAATTTCTTTGAATTTTTTCCGTTTCTTACCCGTCATTTAGACGGGAAAGTAAATGCCTGAAAGTTGCAATACACTCACACTTTTTTACTAACACACCCACAGTATTTTAACTTTCAACTCTGCTTTCAGCAAAATTTTCCTGAAAGTAATTTTTTGACATTTACTGAAAGTAAAGTGACAAGGTAGTAAACACGGTTGCCTACTCCACGGCACATACAAATTTTCAGGATTGCAGTAGAATATTAATTCTGAATTTTAAATTATTTTGTACATTAGAAAATATTTAAAACATTTTTACAGCAAACATGAATGAAGAACACAAACGAAGTATATTTATTGTGATAATTATTAAATTAATTAATACAGATTTAGCAATAAAAATTATTTTCGAAGGTTGCCCTATAAATTTATGTTTGTAGTAGTCTTGGCAATTCTATTTCAGTAGTAAACAAAACTATAATACTTGCAACTCTCCGCTTTGACGACATTTTTAAAATGAACTTTCACGTTCCTTTGAAAGTGAGCAAGAAATTTTCATGAAAGTCACAGATTTCATTGAAATTTTTATTCATAGTACGTATATAAAAATTTAATGAAAGCACTTTCCCGTCTAAATGCCGGGTTAAGAATTGGGAAAATTAAAATATCTAAGAACCTTTGCTAAAATTGAAATGCTTTTTACGAAAATGCCAAAAAAAAAAAAAAAAAAAAAATGTAAAGAGCGAAGAAGACTTAGAAACTCTTAATATTTTTGGAGAAACTTAAAGTTTTCTAGATACGCAGATAACAATTTCTAGCTGCCTATAAATATATACTTAGATCTCAAAATATGTGAATATAAATAAATCGAAAATTTATAATAAATATACATACGCCTGTAATCATAAAAATATGTACATATAATCAGTTAATTTTTACTGCTTTTAAATTGGGGAAAGTTTAACAATTTTATGCATTTTCCGCATTGTCAATGCATTAATAATGGTGATTCGCAAACTAAAGCAGAATGTTCACCAAAAGTTTTTAGGGATATTTTGTAGAAAAACATTGAATTTTAGGGGGTTTTTAAATTTTTCTTGGGGGGGAAGAAATATATACATTGACTTGGGAACACTGAGTGGCACCCATTCGACTTTGAGATCAGTATTATTTTAACTGTGGTACCATCAACAACAAGCTTATAAAGTCAGTTTGATTCTTGCAGTCGTGGTGTAGCAGTGTTAAAAGTGGTCAAGCGAAATGATTTTAATAGAGTTGCATAATTAATAAAGTGTTGAATTAAAATATGCTATATATTACAGAGCTCAGTTTGTTTTATTTTCATTTATAATAAAAGAGTCCGCAAAATCGTTTTTATTAAAGTAAAAACGTAACAGTATTATAATAAAAAATAGAAAGTAGTAAATTTCTGATGAGAAGCGTAGCGGCTTCGAAATAGCCAGTTCTTCCACAGCAAAGGATGTTATTTTATTTTTTATTATTATTATTATTTATTATTTACGTCAATTATAGTAATCATTTGATATAAAACTACTCCTAATACGTATAGTTCATTGAAACAAAATCAATACGAAGGAATTTTTAATCAATATGCTTGACAGCTATAGAATACATTTTTCAAGAAGTTAGTGGTATCGATGGAACAAAGCAAAACTTTTAACTAATTTAAGACATTTTCAGTTACTGAATTTTAACAGAAAATGGAAATAAGTACATGTTATAAAGAAGCTTAAAAAATATTTACATATTTTATTTTATAATTGTAAAGCATTTATGGTTTACCAAAGCGTTTAAAATTTCTTATAATTTTTTATAATATTATTTTTATATATAATTTAAGCCTAATAAATTCAAAACTCAAAGTTATTATTTATTTTTTTTTTTTTTTTTGGTAACTAAAAAGCTATTCGAGTTTCTTTCTTTAAGTGTTATTATAATATATATTTATTATGTACAATTTCTAGAAGTTAAATTAAAAAAAGAGAACTGCTCTCGTGATGACAAAATATACTTTCACGCAATCATTATATCTGCAATTTATTATTTTTGGATCAAAAAACTTCTTTCTATTTGGCTTTCGAGCTGTTTGCTTGGCGCCGACATTTCATCGGTGCCAGTCGTCAACTCGTCAGCAGATTCGAAGAGCATTGAAAGAATGTTTTAAGCTTTACTACTTATTCTAAGATTTTTAAGAACAAAGTGCGAGTTCGAAAATAAAATGTTCAAACCAGCCTTCAATACAGAACAACAACAATTCAATTCTCAATACATTTTCAAAATATTAGAACAAGTAGTAAATATGAATTGAATTATTATTCGCTATAAGAGCCAATTGAAATGTTTTATACGATTTCTCAATAGACCTCACTAATTGTAAAGGACAGTTGAGACACAAGTGTTTATACTTTCAAAGTCTAATTACATTTCTTGCGACTGTCAAAAAATCTAATGTAAATTACATTTTATATTCATACTATCACGTTTCAAATAAAATGAACAATAGTGCACGCCAGGGTAAAATCTTCATAGATGGCATATGAGCCATTTTTTTGTAGGCGGAAGTCGTGCCGCCGACTAGAAATCTTACGTTATAATGTAATCATTGTGTTTAAGACATGGCGTGAATGAAATATAGTTCTGCACGCTTGCTAAAATCCAAATTTTGAGGCATTGTATAAGGAAGCATAATACTATCGCCAACGACTCGCCATCGGCGGCAAAACTATCGACTCAGTGAAGCTATTGTGTGTGTGTGTGTGTGCTATTATAAAATGCAACCCTGATCCTGATTTATAATTTGTTATCCTATTATTTTCCATTTATATAATGCATTGCATTCACACTCTCACATTTGATTTTATTACTTGAATTTTTGTCAAGTATTAATACATATTATAATAGTCTGAACTGGCCTTAAGAAAAGTAAAAGTGGTGGAAAAGCGATTAAATTGTTTTCTGTATTAAAGGTTTGTTTGAACATTTGTGATTCTCGTTGTGTTCATGAGAATAATAAAACAAGTAGCAAAGTTTCAAACATTCTTCTAACTTTTTACGAGTCTACTGGAGAGTTGAGTAGCATCAATGATATGCAGGCGGCATATAAACGGCTGAATAAGATGAAAAAAAAAAAATTAAAGAAGCCTATTTAAAACTTGGTTTCAAACAGTATTTCAAAAGTTTTCGAGTCTACTGAGGAGCTGGTTGGCATCAACGAAATATCGGCTGTAAAGCTACACTGAAAAAATTTTTCGTTCATAATTTCAATGAATTTATTTCACCAATTTCATCAAGTTAAATTTTATAAACGACTTGTTCTTCTATGTGCTGCGAAAGAAGTAATACTTTCCTATTAAAAGTAAAAATTAATTGTATAGCAAAAGTGGTTCTAGTTGCCTTATAACTTCCTTAGGAACTGGCACATGCCTAAAGATACGAAAAATTTGCATTTTATACTAAGAAAATTATACAACCGCTTTCGATATCGATTCAATTATCGAATACAAATAAAATTTTATTCGATAATAGTTCAGAGTTCCGGAATTTATAACATTATATATAATAGCAGCGGCTGAATCTATAGCCAAAGGCATTCAGTTAGAGCTGGTGAATTCTACTACTTTTTATTAATCAAGGATACTCCATAGTTTTGAGGTTAATTTTTACAACTTGCCGATAGCTAAGGCAGGATTTCGTTGGCCGCATTTCACAACAATATTTTATAATTGAAAATTTTAAACATGAGCGTGATCCTTGCAGGACCAATACCTTTTGTTTTTAGGAGACTAAAGTTTGAATTAGCATATGCAAAGTTATTGCTACCTTTAACAAACGGCAAGTTGTAAAGACGGACCTAGGGGCTCTGAATATTTAAAAAATAGGTAGTTTTTTTCTCTTACAAGTGCATATCTATCTAAAATATATATTTATGTAGAAGAAAAATTGGCTTTTATTTTAACAAAAGAGAAAAATAATTATATATTACTCTCTTCTTTTAATTAGATATACATTTATCTTTTTCAATAAATAAATTATTACATATTAAGTTCTGTGATAATGTAGATTAAAATCTAACAATTAGAAATAAATTTATTTTTATGTTCAATATTTAGCCAATAATTTGTTGGCCTGGTCAGGAAAACAAATACGAAATTGTTATTGTTATAATTAATTTTTATGAGAAAAGAGCTTAAGCTGGCATAATCTATTAAAATGTTATATATTCTTTATTTATTTTTTACTACCTTTAATGTAGACACCAACAGCTGGTCTTGACAGTATTGCAAAATCGAACAGAGTTGATTTTCAAATATAGTTTTATTTTATTTTTCATTTTCCCAAAAAAAAAACATGGTTAGCAAATGCAACTCTGAAAGTACTTTTGGGTATTTAGTATCCGCAAAAAAAAAAAATTGCAAGTACTCGGTATCCTAATTACTCAATACTTCGTCAGCACCACATTAAGTATAATAAAATTACGAGAGCTCTGCACCTGTTTTTTTAAACAATTGCGGAATTACACCAGCAAAAAAAAAAAAAAAACATATACTCGGCAGCCACTTACAGCCGGTTCATCACTCATGTCTTCTTTTTTACCTAAATAATATGCCAAAATTTTTTCTGTGATCTTGTTAATTGGTCATCAAGTCTTAAAATCAAGCAAATTTTCTCTTTTTAATTTAATTAGTTTTAATTTTAGTATGTATGTATGTTTGTTTACATTTGTATATAATTTCAACTGAATTTTAACTACGATTTTTTGTTCCCAAAACTCACCTTGTATTTGCAGCAATTAACTGATTTGCTTATAATTTAAAAAATGTTACATATTCGTTTTAAAATTGACTACTTTTTTTTTTCTTTTGGCTTAAAACTAAAAGTTGTCGCACTAAGACTACTAAAGCCGAATCCAACTGTTTGTTTCCAACAAAAGTTTTGTATGAACAATAAATATTTTACACAGAGCCAAAACTAACTAATAGTATCAATAAGATTTCCGCTTTGAAACATTTTTGGTCCCCACGGAAAGAAACGAAGATTTTTCATTTTCATGTTGTATATCTTATTAATTTTAGCAATGAGGAAAATACATAAAAGCCAATAGAATACTCTTTATTTACATTTCTTTTACTTAAATTTCCGTTAGTTGTGGTTAAAAAAAAAAAAACAAACAAAACAAATCCAAGACAAAATGTTTCATTGGATTAAATCGATAGTTCTCTTTCAGAAAGCTAATGAGAATTAATTGTTACTATTTTAGTTTCTGATTCAATGAATGAAGGAAAATGAAAAATGTGGCTTTGTTACCCAAAACTTACAAGTAAAATACGCACTTATAAAAATTGATGGTTCAATTGAATTTATACGTGTTTTCACAATGGGTAGTGCAAACTGTGTAAATGAAGCAAATGAGAGCAAAAATGCTCTGCTATTCTTCACACAACAAGAAAATGTATGTACATATTTGCACCCATATTCATAAAAACTATTGAAGGTTTATTACACGTTTATTTGACAAATATTCCGTAGAAATACGTCAACTATGAGCTTAATAAACTTACAATAATTATTATGAATATGGCCTTTGCACTTTGCTTCATTTTACCTCATTTGCACTAAAGAAAATTTTTAGCAAATAACTAGAAGTGTGCAAAAATGCTCAGCTGAAAATAAATAATGTAAGCAACAATAGATGCCGCCAGCAGATGGCAAAGCCGACTAACAAATTTGCGCGGAATAGATAAAAAATAGATACGGTGACAAAAAATTTTAACACAACAAAACACATATCTATGTGAATTAAAGAAAAACATTTTTTTAACAAATGCAAATTTTATTTTAATACCAGCAAAAGAATGCATCGGGTTTTATTTTAGTTTATATGGGTGTCTTTCCAAAAACAATGTAAGTTTGGCAGCGGCCGATAACACAGAAATAAAGTCGGCCAACTTGATGCCGATGGACTTTGCCGTCTGTGACATTTTGTGCCATATTATTTACATATTACATTGCGTTATTTAGAATTTTGAAATACAATATAATAGAATTTAGCCAAACAAGCAACAATTGTGTGCTTAAAAATAAAATAAAGAATTTGTCAACGAAACCAATGAATTTTCCAAACTTCAACAAGTAAATTTTGCAATAAAAAAACACAGGGATAAACCAAACAGATTGTGCAGATTTGCACGGTGCACTCACGATCAACCATAAAATGCACTGCAAATTTGCACAAAACATATTTACACCATCGTGAATACCCTTTATATCACTGCCATGAAGGAGAGTGAAATATAGACAAACATACAAATAAACAGAAGAAAGGACCTTTGGCTCGAATAATGAAAAAAATATTAAGCAAAAAGAAAATAATAAATAGACTTAATAATTAATAAAAAAGAAACATTAACAAGTAATATTTTTGAGAAACAGGTTGGATTTACAGCCACCACAGACATTAATTATTTGTATAAATGGCGCAACATCAAAACTAAAACAAATTAAAAATATCATGAATATTTTTGAAACTGAAAGCTAATAAATATAAAATCATTTTCAATTTTTTAAATGTTAATAAAAAAAAATATGAATTAATTCAGGTCCAAAAATGAACCTTTTGAAAAAGTTTACTGTCTTTTTCAGCTGTCTATATGCCGACGACATTTCGTTGGTGCTGAGTTTGTTTGAAACTTAACTACTTATTGCATAATTTCCATGAACAAATTGAGAATCAGAAATAGACAGCTGAAAAAGATACTAAACTTTTTGAAACCTGAATTAATACATAAAGCAAATAAATAATTAAGTTCATATTTATAAAATATGAAAATAAAATTAAAAATATTGTTTGTATGTCAGCAAAAAAAAAAAGAAGAAAAGCAGTAAACAAAAGCCAAATCGTCGCATTCGATATCGAATGAAATATCAAATAAAAATACTGTAAAACAGAAACAAAATAAACAACAACCACACAGCATAAGCTACGGAATTTGTTCGAACTCGAATGTGACGATTTGGCCCCAGAAAGGTGCAGAAATCTTTCATCCATTAACTTGAAGGAATCATGTAAATGAATTAATTTATTCATAAATGATACAAGCTTGGATTTCTTACTGACCTCATCAGGTCACCTTTTTAATATTTTCAAAAAGGTTTTTCTTATTGATTTTATTAGATTCCTAATGATCAGGTGTAAATCATGTGCTGAATTTTATTAGAATTTCTTTGAGTGTCTTGATGGCTGACTTAGTTGAATGGCCAACTGACAATCTGGCTCGTATTCGGTAAGTACATCTAATAACAATTACAAGTTTTCTTATTGATTTTAAAATAATAAGGATTAAAATAATAAGGATTTGTTTTTGAAAAAAAACCCATGGAGATATTATTAGGCACAGTTTTCTCTGTGTGCATGATGTTTGACGTTTCTCTTTTGGAAAAGGTATACATACCATTGCTTTCTTTTTTTTTTTGTAATTATATATGTATAAACAAATTTTGTATCGATAATTTTTGTTGGAAACAGATGGCTGAATTCAATTTAACTGTTTGATTTACTAAAGATAACAAATTTACATGTAACTTAAAAATTGACGTAGCGAAAGAATTGTGCTTTTAATAACATTGAAATTAAAGGCGTAATCTAATCATAAATACATGTAATAAAGATTTTAAAAGAATTAAGAGACTTTGATTTAAAACCGTAAAAAGTCTTACAGAATTACTTCACTATTGATGTAGTTCTCTATTTAGTAAAAAATATGCTTCATTTATTTCTTTCAGAAATAAATTATATCCAGGTGTTACGAAAGTCAAAGTGTGTTCAATGGAGTTATTGGTATATAATGTGGCGTCATGCAATGTTATATGTACGCATGCGCAATAAGTGTGAAGAAAATATTGTCAGATAAATTTATAACAGCGAAAGAAAAAAATGTTTAACCCCATTCCAGGTGGCGCAGTATCTTTCATAATTTTTCATTATTTTTCCCGCCTTAGTAAAGGCCGCGATTCACTATCCTACTGAATCGCACGATCTGTTAAAAATGACATGCGTGTCCAAAAAGTGTGATAGTCTGGACTCAAAGTGTATGTGTGTGAAAGAGTTTTTGACAAGTCTGTCCGATTTGCTAATCTATTTCTATCAGATTTAGCTAGCAATTTTCAGTGAATGAATCGTACGATTGAGTAGGATAGTGTATCACGGCCTTAAGAGTGGATTAGAGTGAGGTATGTGGAAATCCTCAGTCATGAATTGTGAATACGCTTCAATCTGCTATTTGGTGGGGTTTTGGAAGAAAAAAAAAAGCAAAAGCCAAAAACTTAGAAAGACGCGATTGGGCCAAATGGATTTGTATCGGAAACAGAAAAGTTCTTATGCCTTCAAAATCAGTTAGCGCTAAAACTCTAGCTTAGCAAAACTCTTCTGTAATTTATTTGCAGTTTAAGCTTGAGTCTAGTAACCCAATGTAGCATTTGCTATTGAATTTGAAATCTAAGAATCTAAGCCCGACCGCAGTACATTTGGATCCGCTAGGGTCATCTTGGAGTTAGTTGGAACCATGCATATTTTGTTAGAGATTTTGTATTTCCAAAAAGGAAAAAACATTTAAGAATAAGGCTGCCATTTTCGGTTTTAATGAAGTTTTCAAAATAAAACATTTTTGAATTAATTATTTCTTTTTATTACAATTTTTCCATAATTATTTTGTATAACTCTTATCGGGCTGAAGTTCATTCTATATTATGTTTGTGATTGATATTAAACAGTTAGACGAGAAAAAACCTCAAATACCTTTAGCTGGGGGACAACTAGCTGCTTCAAGGCCACCGTACTTCTCATCAGCAGCCATCTTTGAACTCAGAAGCAACACTTACGCCATTATTGTATATTTTCTGTGTAAATTTTAATTATATTGAAATATTTAATTGTCCCCCAGCTAAAGGTATTTGATGCTTTCTTTGTCTGGTTTAATCAATACCAATCACAACCATGATATAGAGCGAATCTGAGCCCGATAAACGTAACACAAAATAATTAAAAACGAACTTAATTATTTATTCTCTTTGAGAGGCAATTGAAATGTATTATTTTGGGTCTAAAAGTAGACCCTATTAATGTTTTCTGTCTATTTCAGCCGTTTTTATGCCGCCGACATCCTGTTGATGCTAATCAACTCATCAGTAGATGAAAAAATATTTTCTATATTAAAGGTTTGTTTGAACATTTCTAATTCTCATTTTGTTTATGGGAATTTTGGCATAATTATTTGGGTTTCAAGCATTTCTTTTTAAATTTTCAAAGCTACTGATGAGTTGATTAGCAGCAACGAAATGTCGGCGGCATATAGACTGCAGAAAAGGGCAGAAAACATTAATAAGGTCTATTTTTAGACCTAAAATGATAAAAAGAGAATAATTTTTATTGAAAAGAGTTTATATAATTGAAGAACGGTACTGATTGATTTAAGATGTTTAAGATGACCTTGTTTGAAATGAAATTTTATGGCGAATTTCCAACGTTTCACTGCAGTTCAATAAACAAAACTTATTTTGATTTACGCTAATAAATGCTGTGCAATCTTCTCCCTTGGCGATGCAACGATAAATGTCGAAAACACCAGCACCCTTTAACCTAAGAAATGGTTAGTGTTGCCGAGGTGCCGACGGTGCACCTCGTTTGTCGGAGTTTTTGAACTAGCACAGTATAACTAGCAGTATATAAGTATAACAACGGGACCTTTTCTAGGACCCAGGTGAGTCGGTCTCAGGACTGGCGGCCCTCGTAACATATAACATAACAGTATAAGTTTTCTTGCATAGAGAAAAGAGTAAAGTTAAGAAAAAATCTAAAAGTGTAATAGAATTATTTTTAATTGTAGACCAGCAGGGCTTGGTGGGAATATGTAATGCCCTACAGTTTAACGAAGCCCCGATTTTAAATTTCTTAACTCAGGGCTCGAACTACGGCATTCATGGTTGAATGGATTACGCTTTGTTGGCTCTGTATTTGCTGCTTATTTTGTTTTTGTTTAACATTCTTTTTACTCTATAGTTCATTCCATCACGAGTGTCTGGATTGGCCCAACTTTGCATAAAACTAATTCACAGAAAAATGTGACAATCCCTTTCATGTACCAAGTGAAAATGTCTTTGAAATTTTGGGGATAAAAAATGAAATATTTCGGTTTATGCATTTCTATACGCCGCTTAAGGAGTATTTTTAAATATGCAGGCGGCCGTTTGTGGCAAAAGTATAATCATGGCCCCAATTTGGCTCAAGTCTTTATTACAAAAAAGATTACTGTGAAGTGAAGTCAACTTAGAAACTTATAATATATGTATGTATGTAGTGTGTATGTACAATTTTTTCTCTATAACAACTATAAACTGAAAAAAAGTTAAAGGAGCGCAGTACATCTGGAAAAGAAAGATAAAAAAGAAAAATTTTTCATCAACAACTTTTCCAATTTCTTCGATTTGCTGTGTAAATTTTTTACTTAAAATCTAATGAAGAAAAAAAAATGGTTTGAAAAAAAATTTTATAACTAAATTCAAAGAAATCCTTTCAGTTTTGTTTTTCAAATTTACAAATCGTTGATTTTGAACATTTAACTTGTTTGAGTGCTTTCCCCATATGAATAAATCTTTTCAGCGGCGCGCCTACTCCTTCTCTATTAAATCAATCTCCATATTTTTAAATCCATTTATTTTTCTTTGATATCGATGAGCGGAGTCGGCGACCCCACATCAGGTTGTATCATACAATTGTGCCCTGCAAATGCTGGGGCGAGGGCAATTGAGAATTAGAGCCCGTGCTCTGTGACTGATCCTGTGGTATTTGCAGGGGTAGATTTGTATTCGAACTCGGTGTCAAGTCCACATTATTGATGTTGAGCGCAGAATTGCCACCCAAAGTTGAGGGATTTATGCCGCCACCCTGACCAGAAGGCACAACACAGGGTACACCCAGAATTGGTGTCGGCTCTTCGGGTGGTGTCACCTGTAATGAGATGCGATTCTTGGGGAAATTAGGTAAAAGGAAGTGCACATTGAAAAGTTAAGGTTGTAAACGATTATGAGCGCTTAAGAATGTGTATGTGGATGACTAACCTCTAGGCCTATGCTACCATTGAGAGCAATTTTAATGGGGTTTGTATGATTAGTGGCCTGCATTAAGGTGGTAAAGTGACTTATGCCTAATTCCTCCAATGACGATTTTCTCCTACCCGTATTTACACCAACATTTGGCAAGCCCTGCCGCAGGGACGACGAGCGTCGCAGTAATATATCGTTTTCGATCTAAAAGAAAATATGGGAAATTCGGATCCAAACAATGAAATAAAAGATCTTTTTCCAAGCAATTGAATTTGAAAAACAATTTTTACAATTTTTGCTTTTTTTTGTTTTTGTTTTTTTTTTTTGTTGCAAGTTGTTAACACAGCTAGATTACAATATGTATGTGGAAATAAATTATATATGTATGCATAAAAACAGGCTTTAATAAAATTTTGAAAAATTGTTCAATTCACAACATCTGAGGAATTTCGAAGGAAAAGGGAAAGATTTTTGAAAAAGATACGCTTCAAAAAGTACCTAAGGATAAAGTTAAAAAAAACTATAAAAAAACTAATACTATTGAAAAAAAATCTCAAGAAAAAAAGTATATTTTTTTGAATAATTATTAAAAAAAGTACTTTTTGAAATAAAGTTCTTTTTTAAATGTATTAATTTAGGTCCAAAAATGAACCTTTTCAAAAAATTTACTGTCTTTTTCAGCTTTTAATTTCCACCAACGAAATGTCGTCGGCACACAGAGCGAAAACTTCCTAATACATTTTCTCTTTGAAACGTTTTTAGGCTGAGGGGTATCCCAGCAAAGAGAAAAGAAGATTTTTCTATGGGTATTTCTTATTATTTCCATGTTGGAAATCTTATTAATTGTCTCAACAAGAAAAACACATAAAACCAAGAAGAAAACAAACGTAAAAACGTTTGTTTTTACTCAGTTTCCGATTTGCATGGTACCAAAAAAAAAAAATTCTATAGAGAAGAACTTATTGATTCTATTAGGTTTTCTTGTAAATGGTATACAATAAGGATTTCTTAATGATTTTTTTAGGTTATCCTATTAATTTTTCCCATTGGTTCTATTAGTTTCCTATATAAACCCACGTACATCATCTTTTTAATTTCATTAATTGTTGTTTTTTCAATAAGGTTTTCCCATTTAAAATAATAAGGAATAATAAGGAATAATAAGGAATTTCTTGAAAAAAAAACCATAGAGATATCTTATTGATTTTGTTCTACTTTATTAGGTGGTTTTTTCTCTGTGCATATAGACAGCTGAAAAAGACAGTAAATTTTTTGAAAAGGTTCATTTTTGGACCTAAATTAATACATTTCGATTGGCTCTTAAAGCAAATAAATAATTAAGTTCATGTTCTTTTTCATAAATATTCTTTTTATGAAAAAGAAGCCTTTAATAAAAATGCTTTTGAAAAATGTGCTTTCAAATGAAAATCTATTTCAAAAAATCGTATCTTTTAGCTAAAATGTCTTGAAAAGTTGGTTTCATGAAAAATAATCTTTCTCTGAGAGAGTTTTTTGAAAAGCATGCCTTTTAAAAAATGTATCTTCTAAAGTAAAACACAAAAACATTTAAAAAATACTTTTTCCTTTTATCTGTGAAAAAAATACATCTTCAAAAATGTATCTCTTAAAAGTAGTACCATTACAAAAATCACCCTTTTGAAAAAGGAACTCTTAAATTGGTACCTATTAA
Source organism: Sturmia bella (assembly GCA_963662145.1). Taxonomy (NCBI): domain Eukaryota; kingdom Metazoa; phylum Arthropoda; class Insecta; order Diptera; family Tachinidae; genus Sturmia; species Sturmia bella. The sequence goes on from OY759172.1 coordinate 23,058,772, forward strand.
AAAAGTGTTTTTTAAGAAAAAATACACTTTTTTTCTTTTTTTGCTTTGAGGATTATTCAAATAAGAGTTATCTGGCGAATTTGTTGTGAATTGAACAAATAATAATAGTAAACCAAAAAAAAAGAGAGAAAAAAACTGGATGCAAAATATTTTTATGATATGATTTGGTGTGATGTCAATCAACAACAACTGCTCTAAGTCCAAAATGCGGCCGCATTCCAGTATTATGCATTTAAGGGGATGATTGTCATCCTTCTTGGACAGCTTGAATACACATTTAATTGAGATACACTCCACATGGACTGTTACAACAAGTTGGGGTGCTCATTTAGTTATTTTAAGTGATGCTTTTTTTTGTGGTTGGTTGGTGCTGATGATGTTGCTCTTACGAGTGGCTTTTTAAAGTTGGTTGGTTGGTTGGTTGGTTGGTTGATTAAGGGGAAACGTTTTAAAGAACTGAGGGGGCCTTGAGGATAGTTTTTGTTTTTTTATTTAAATTAAAACTTGTTACTTCTTTAAAGGAGTGTTCAACTTAAAGAAACTTTAAAAGGTGCTTCAACAGAGTAGATGGGTAAAAAAAGGTTGCGGTAGAAGGTTGGAAAAGAATTTCAAAGGTTTTTGTTAAAGCCAATTGGAGTAGTGCGTACATTTTTGTGGTTACAATTTCAACATTTAGACACAAACAGGACACTTTTCTAAATATTTTGTGGAAAACATAGAAAACTAAAGTATTCTTTTGCTTTGAAAAAAACCTGGCTGGACCAAAATCAGAAGTAATGTGGTAGATGTATTTAATTCCAAAAATCAAGCCAAGTTATTTTCAATTCTTTTAATGAGAAAGAAATGTGCGTTTTAATGAAAATATTAACAAATTAAATTTTAAAGAGGAAAAGAAAAAAAATCATAAACTTATTTCAATCAAAACTAGCATTTACTGTTTTAAAATGCCTCTTACCCTGCACAAAAATTTGTGGAGTGCATGATCTGTTCTAAGTAAAAAGGAGTAGTTACAACATGGTCCGATGTAATGCAAACATGGACCATGATGAATAAAGAAAAGCTATTTGGCAACACTCGCAACACATGATTACCATGTGGTAAACCCTGGGGAAGTGACTTGAAGTAATTTCAAGACTAAAGACCACAGGGGTCATAATGTGAGGAGTAGTTACTTGGACTAGTTTTGGTGCTACTCTCACATAATGTTTTTCTGGAGAGGACCATGTACTCTCCCAGGACATTGTAATGTAAAATGGAGCATGTTTTTCCCATATGTTGGGATTACTTTTGGACTGGCCCTGGTTTCTTGTGCATTACTCTTGACATGCGTGTAAGGAGTAGTCGAGATTTCTGCAGGGTAAAAGCAGGTAACAAAAAATAAGCGTCAGTGCTGTCAGGTTCACCTGGTTGTGAGTTTGTTGACTACAGCTTTTTGTATAATAATTTAGGTACTCAATGCTGTTTATTATTTTATTTAAGTGTATTAGATAGCACTGGGTAAAGGTACGGTCACACTTAATTTAATATCGGTGCATTTTAGCCTGAGAGGTACCACAACTGCCTCGTGTTACCGTTGTCTTTGGCATATACATACGTCAGGTTTCTGCCTATGGAAATTGCAAGACAGATAAAAGAAGTCTGTTCGGTGGGTGTATAGTACAAGACTGTCTGTACTAGACGTTTGTGGACTTGTTATTTTTTCTTGGCTGTTGCTTTACATCACTTTTCTGATGCCATCATCATTTTAACGGCTGTGTCGAGCTTACATATGTATGTGTGAAAAAAATACATCTTTGCAGCGTCCATACTCCGATATGTAGACAATGGAAAATTTCACGCATTAAGTAGTTACTCGACCGCTACAACAAGTACGAAAAACCGTAAAGAGTTGAAAACTAAAGGATGTCTCCATATAAGAAAATGTAAAAATCAGCTGTAACTTGTGAACCATAACAGATAAAGACTTGAAGTTTGCACAGGATTATATGGAATCTAGAACAACCAAGAGTTGGAATTTAGATGGTGATTACTACTGTGGGGACACCCTTTAGTTTGAAAACAAGCTGTGATTTTTGAGTCGTAGGAGAGCACAACTTGAAATTTGCACAGTATATCTACTTCCCTGGCCTTCGCATTATATATACAATATATAAACTTTTAGTAGTGCTCAATACATGGACTACGCATTATTTTGAAAATTTAAAATTTGCTTGGTATATCTAGTTGTCTGGCCCCTGCAACAAATACTACAGGGTTCGCCATCTAACGTTTTTTTTCTTCAGCTAGTGCTTATTTCGTGAATAGTAACGCTTAGCTCATGCCTGATTTGACAGATAATTAGTTTTAACCTGCCGCTGAACGAATATGGTGGTGTATACGCTTGAACAACGCTGGGAAATATTGCGACATTACTTTGAAAACCATGGTAATGTTGCAGAATGTGTTCGAAAATTGTGTAAGAAGAAGAAGAGAAGCACCGTCAGCTCCGTATGTTCGTTATCTTGTGAAAAAAAGTGAAAGAAACTGGCATTCTCATCGATAAACCAAAGCGTGAAAAGCCAAAAAGCAGTGCGTACATCCGAGAATATTGCTGCTGTTGGCAGAACATCAATTCACCGTCGTTCTCAATAATTGAACAATTCGGAGACATCATTGAGACGAATTTGTTTTAAATTCAAATAAAAAAAAAAAACAAATGTGAAAAAGTATTCAGTGGTTTTTTTTATAGCATTTTCAAAAAAAAAAAAAAACGTTATTTGGCGGACCCTTTAGAACAACAAAAAGCTAAAACCATCGTCTGCTAATTGAAATAGATAAAACCACTTGGGGCTGTTCACATATTACGTAACGCTGAGGGGGGGGGGGGGGGTAGTATAAGTTTTGTTGCGATTTTGTAGAGGGGGGGGTTCGTAAAAATGTTGCGTAACAAAAAAATATTATTTATTGTAAAACAAGAGTGGTACGTGTTGAAGCCCAGAGACAAAATGAACTAATGGCCATCATTTCAGAAGGTTGTGAAGATGTTGCAAAAATTGCGTTACGTAATTTGTGAACAGCCCCTTGCACGGTAGTTTAGATCCCTTGCTGTACGCATCAGTCTCTTTCTTCACTGAATTTCTTTCTTTTCGTTGGTGTTCGTTGTTATATCCATGATTTTTTTTTTATTTGTTTGCATTCATATCCTGGGCCAAAAGAAAGCACAGGAAGACAGTTGTGGTCTTGGTATTTCATGACTATTCTTCACTAGTGTGACCATACCTTAAGAGAGAGGCTTTTAAAACAGTAAGCGGCGTGAAGAAACACAGACTATTTTTAGAATAAAATCATTACATTTTTGAATCAACCAAAAATTACAACACAAGCTAATATATAGATAAACACTGGATATAATAAATCTCAATCAATATTTACACAAATTTTGAAATTTTAACAAGGAAAAACTATTTTTTAAGAAATTTTAATTGCCCAATTCACAAGCTACCTTAATGTCGTATATAGTTTAATGCACACGTTGGAATGTAAACTGTACGTTTTATTTATTTGATGAGTGGTATATTAATTTTATTATTTTATTAATTTCTGCAAACGCAACTAAGCGACTTATTTTACATATATATACTTTATTTTTTGAGTGATTTCTATATGTGAATTGCTTGTGTTGTGGAAACTAAACATAATTCTTTTTAGAGTCCATTGCACATACAATTTTTGAACATGCGGTAAGAAGTGGCAAGCAACAGGACGGGCCTAAAAGCTTGGCAAAAGTCCAAAGTAAATTGAAACTGGCTTATAAAATCTCTTTTGCTATAGTAATCGTTTGAAATTGTAATAAATAATTAAAAGTCTACTTTTGGTTGCTACAAGAGCAGGAAAAGCCTCAAACAAGGCTCTTGTGCTTGTAGAAGCTGTTTAGCTTTTCTTTTTAACTAATCAGGGACGACTATTCTTTCCTTTCTTTCGCACATTTTCATGCAACTGCACTCTGTTGTGCCTCATTAAACTGCTTTACGTGTTTTCTTGGATTATGTTAGAGAGCTCCATGACATGGGGATGCCAAGGCCTATGAATAAGTTCACGGATAGTTAACTGGACATTAGAGGGATTTCAGCTGAGCGGATTAAATCACAAATAGTTTGGAGTTGCAGAAACGTTATTAACAATTGCTCAACACATGGTGAACTGCTCTTCATATGGGGTACCTGGATGCTCTTCATATGGAGAACAACTGGCAAACTCACTTGCTTCAAGAGCAAGAGAGTTAAGCAATATAAGTTAGTAGTTAAATCTGACCTACGCACTGGGTATATAGACTCTATATTATGAATCTATATTATGACTATATAAGACTCTATATTATATAGACTCTATATTATAGAGCCCATGTAACCCTTTGGAATAACGAAATTCAGGGAGTCCTGGTGAGCAAAAAAACGGAGGGACTGCTAGGACTTAGTAAGCCCGAATCAAGTAGAATAATGGGAGTTATGACAGGTCACTCTCAACTGCTAGCACGTCTTAATTGCATAGGAATATCGGTAGCGGCTGTATGTAGATCATGTGGGGAGGAGAGCGTGACATTGGAGCTCTATTTATACCAGTGCCCCACTTTCTCACAAAAACGCTTCCGATATCTTGGAGGAGACCCCTTACCAGAGATAACCCAATTAGGGGGCATAAATTGGAGGAAATTAAGAAACTTTGTCAATGACATGGAGTTCCTATAGACCTATGAGTCAAACTAAATTACGTAGAATATATGCTACGTTCAAAGAAACCGGATCTCGACGCAGTCCAGCGGAACGAGGAAAATGACGGACCCAGACGTGGGTAAATAGAGAAGAGTCCTGAATGACGTAGATCTGGGTCATGCCGAAGTAATGCAGATAGTGGTCCTGGGAGGGACTAGCCCAAAAAAGAGGAGGGAGTGTTTTTAGCGGATACACCACACACCGCAATTGGCGACGGCCACTGTAAGTGCGAAGGCATTTTAAACCCTACTTCACCGTAAAAAAAATTAGTCAAACTGCTTATGGCTAAGTCCACTCAGCGTTCAACAAGCATATAATGGCTTAAGTGTATGTATGTCAAGCCAGCTGGTCAAACATACACTTTCAATCAACCTAACCTAACCTCACTTGTTTAAAAATATTTTAAGTTTAGCTCTGGCCTTTTCAACCATTTCACATATTTTCAAACACTTAATCCAGTTGTGTTCTTTGTAGTTACCTGCACCGGTATTCATAAGAAATAAAACGTTGCTCAAATACATTTTAGAACAAATTTTATATGAAAAATTGAACCACATGATCGGGCAAAAAAAATATTGCATACGAACACCATGTGAATTTCCTCGGATAATTGAACCCGGTTAATTGATTTTCCCGCTTAATTCGTTCAAAATTCATGTCATCAAAAATAAATTTCCTCTTACTTTTACTCGGTTAATTGCATTGAAAAATAATCTGGCATTTTTGCACATACATATTTGACCTCATTTCTGAAAAACACTGGGTGGCATCTCTACTATACACATACATATATGTACATTTTCTGCTGTTACTTGCATTTTTTTTCGTTTAAAGGTAAGTACTCTGATTAAAATGCCACGCGGAAAGTTGTCAAAATGCATGTAAAAAAATTCGCATGAACTTTTCGTGAAAAAATGTTGCAGAAGTAGTACTCTGCTCATTTTGAGAAAAACATATGAAATGTATCTGGCAACATTTTCTTTTTGCTGCGAAATAATTGAAGTGGCAATTCTTCCACGTGAAATTTTTAGCCACAGCTGATTGCTGTTATTTTCATTGCAAAAATTTAAGTAAAATTTTTTGGACAAAAAAAAAAAAAGAAATGCAAAGTAATAAAGAAAACCAAAACATTAAATTCAGTGCGATAGAAATGCGGGAACTGATATCAGCCGTGAAGAAAAAGCAAATTATTTGGGACTTCTTTGTTCATTTTGATGTACATATTTGTATAAAAAATTAACTTTTTATTCTATAATTAAATTTTTCTCATCACAATCCAAATTGCAAAACATATGGGTTTTGTTTACAAACGTAAAACAATGTAGCATACTTTTAATGAAAAACTCGTTAAATTGTGTAAAAACGGCGGTATGGGTAACATTAGATACATGTCAAATTTTCCATACGAAAAAATCAATGTTGCTCAACATTTTTCGCAGTTTCGAACACAGTACTTACCTTAAGGTAAAAAAATTATTTTGAAAAACTTAAAGTGCACATATGCGATTTCTTTTAATTCATTAGTACATAGTTCCAATTATGCGTGATTTCTGTAATTGATCAAACTGTTCAATTAAATAGGGTTCTTGTAATTGAACGAACTGTTCAATTAAACGGGTATCGGCTAATTGGTTCCCCGGTTAATTGAACGAAAAATTGTGCAATTTTTGATGTGCAATTAACCGAAAAATACTGTATAATGTGTTTTAACAATCTTTTATTTTTTATGAATACCGGTGTTAATGTTTTTCATATATAAATTAATTCATATCAAGTTTTGATTATTTTTGTGGTTTCAATTGTTTTAAAATGTTTATGCTATGCAACTTTTTGAAAGCATACGAATTGACATTATATATTTTAACCAATTTTTAGCATTAAACATACAGCCGACACAAAAAGCTTGGGAATTAAGAAATTATAAACAGGAAGGCAAGATGTTGTTTTGCACTCAACGGAAAAAAGAAAATTGAAATCAAAAGAAGAAACTAAATATTTTGAAGTATAGCCAACCCGTAATGAATTGCTCCGACCGCGTTGCGAGCCAACGACTGTAGGACTGTCGGGTAGAGAAAGAGAATTGGATTTAATTTGTTGTATGGGCGGCGTGCTGCGCGGCGAACCATACCCGGCCAAAGTTTGAACACTCTGCATTTGCATGGGATTCAGAGCCAAGCCGGAACCACGTCTTGAGCCAGAGCCGGCATTAGAGCTGACACCTACAGCGCTGACATTGGGACCACAGGCAGCACCCAAATTGATGTTGGAACAAAATGATATGTTGGATTTGCGTCGGGAATTATGGCGTTCAAATGTCTTCTGCGCCGAAAAGGGTGAAGGACGTACTAAGTAGCTAAAATAAAAATAATTCATATGAAAAATGTCTGTATGTATGTATGTAATTTTTTAGTGAAAATATATATAAAGAAACATTTCGTAGCGCATGCTTATATTCGATTTTGCTTTCTACAAATGAAACTAAAAAAATTTTACATATTTCAAAGGAGTATTAAATTGAATTAATAAAAGCTGAAGTTATTTTTTTCTTTGAAGAAATTCAAATTACAGTATTTATCGGATATAAGAAACTTGAAAAATCCACGAAAAAAGTTTCTTATAAGTGCGTCTTTCTTATATACAATTATTTTATATAAGAAACTTATTTCTTATATAAGTAGCTATGGCCATAAGGCATTTGTTTCTTATATGAATATACGAGCTTTTTTACCTTTTTATGTATAAACGTAGATGTATGTATGTAAATAGAAAAATAAAACAAATCAAATTTTATTTTATTAACCCCTTTAGTAAATAGATATAAAAAAAAACTAGACAACTTCAATTTGAAAAAAAAAAAAATTATATGTAGTAAATACATGTACATACATAATTCATTTTGTACTATTTATTTATTTATTTACGAGGCAAGAAACAAAAACTTCTCATGAGCACTAAAAGTAAAAAAAAACGTTGTTGTTGTTGTAAAACTGTCAGAAAACAGAGTTGTCCATGCAAACTACATAAATTCAGTTTCTTATATAAATTCTTTTTCTATACATTTAGTGGTTTTGGTGTTCCAGAAAAATGTTCTTTTATCAGTTTTTTTCTTATAAGCGTTTTTCTTATATGAAACTTTTTTTGTTAGAAAAATCACTAAAAAGATATGGTGTTTTTGCAAATGTTTCTTATAAGCGTTTTGTTCTTATATGAGATGTTCTTATATCCGATAAATACTGTATATCATGCGCACGCGTTACAAAATATGGAATCGCTGACATTCAAAGCGCTTTTTCCCTCTGTGCTGTCTTTAAATTTGACTTCATAAAATAAAAAAAATAAAAAAATTTGACTTGACCAGACAATCTCTAGAGGTGAAATCACATAACATGCTTCAGAGATATCCGTCAAGAAAGTTAAAACAGGGTGACTTCCTTTGGCCCAACCTGTTACCTCATAAGCTGTGGGTCAGTCATCATTTGCTGATGATATTATATATAATATATTTTAACCATATCCTTGACCACCGATAATTTCAAAAGAGTAGAAAATAAATATTTCTTGCAATTAATATGGGAAATTGAATCTGAGGGAAAGCTTTATTGCCCTTGTATGTTTTTTTGTTTAATTTCTTTAGTTTTTATCAAGAATCAGCTTCGCAGGTAGCACAGAATAAACAAACTATTCTATATTATATAATTCAGTTTCTGTAGCGAGTGCCTACGATTATTGTTGATTCATTTCAATGCATTAAACGTTTGAAGTCCATAAAAGATTTTTAGTTTCATTGGCATGAAGCGCACCCGCCACAAAATTTAACTTTCTCTGCCGAACTCATGATATATTGTATATTTTATTGCCACAGAACTCACATCAAATCGCCTTCTTCTAATTTAAGATCACAGCTGGGATTGATTATCACATACGATAAATGGTTGCGCTTCTCGCTGACATCATCATAATCAATGGTGGGTAAATTTAATGACTCCATGCGACTTCTCACCAAATTCGCTATTTCGGCCCTCTCAATTTGCTGAGCATGATTATCACGTGCCTCGTCGGCCAAATTGATTGAATACTGAAAAAATATAGACGACTGCTGTACCATTAATTTCTCTATATCCTTTTAAAAGATTTGGTAGGGGGGATGTTTGTTAATTATTATTTTTTGTTGTTTTTAATAAATTTAAAACTTCTAGCAAGTTTTAAAAACTCTACATATGTATGTACGTTTTTTTTTTTCGTTAATTTTATGGTCTGTTATTTTTTTTTACATCCAAATAAAGTTTTTACGAAAGCATTTTTACAAGAACATATTGTCGGTTTTTGTTTTTTATTTTAGTATACAGTTACGGAACAAGGAACAAGAAGCTTTGCTAATAAAAATGTTGTTATTTTAGTCTATTAGTTGACAGTTGTTTCTTAGCAGTTTCAAGGTATTAATTAATAAGATTCAGTTTTTGGAAAAAAAAGAGATCATGCTTTAACTACGTTTGCTAATATTTCAAAAATGCAAATTCAACATTCTTCAATCATTTTGTCGGTCATAGAAAATGTTTGAGATAAATTGTTTTTGAGATAAAATTTTAAAATTTACCTACCTTTTATTTTTGTTAAAAGAAACCAAGACTTAATTTAAATATTAGTTTAGTAATTTTATACAACAAAAAACATAACCTCAAAAGTGTTTTTCATTCAAGTTAATTTTTTGTTATTTTAAATTCATTGGTATTTAATCTGGATTGTAGGAAGTCTCACTTATATTATTTTCTATTTTTTCAAATAGAAGGCTATCGACAGAGTACCATTTTTTTTTTTTTTTTTTTTGGAATTTTGTAGACGAAAAACTTTAACTAGGTTATCTTTTTTATCGAATTTTCGATTTAAGGCAATGCTTAAAGGGGAAAGTTTGCACTAAGAGAAAAACAGGATGTGTAGTATTTGTTTTCAGCATTAGAACTAAGCTGATCCTGGTTCGCTTAGCAAGCATTATTCTAGAGCAGGGATGCCCACGGCCTATACGCTTGGTACGCTTTTGTTTTTGTAAAAGCGCGAATCATTGGCTGAGCATTCTAATATGTATACACAACTCTTTGTATGAAATACACACATACCCCAAGTTCAAAGCAACAACACTTTCATATGCACAGCAATACAAACGCAGGCTTTGTTGGTACACATTGGTGCCAAGCTTAAATTTTGTTGTTTTTTGTTTTTTTGTTTTCATGATTTTGTTTTTTTTTTAATGATTTCGTGAGTATGAAACACTTGAAGAAATCATTTTTTGTTATGAGTTTATTTCTGTTTTTTTTTGTGTGCGTCAATAAAGTGTAAACGTATTGGTGTTTACGCTTCCATAAGAAGATTTTGGGCACCCCATTCTAGAGTATACCAACCTAGAATTTCGCCCATGACCGGCCCACAGCCATAGTATGATCAACAGGGTACGCCTTATTTTTTCCACACGGGTTGGATCCCTGAAAATGTTCTCGGTAGCATATATGTATGTTGTGGTACATTATAGACGGCAGGCTGCATTAGAAGAAAGCGTAAGGCATTTGCCCACAAAGTACAGGAAATTGTTAGAAAATTCATAAGAGCTGCCATAACTGTCGTTGGATAAAATGTAAGACGGACCGCCTTTATTTTGTATCCCCAAAAACAACCCCATACACTGAAATAATATCTTCCTACATTTTCTCAATAACATTCTGATTAGTGTCCCTGTGCCTCTTCAGATATCTAATGTATGATCAACCATAATTAGTTTTACTTTCTGGACATTTTGTTGAAACAAACCTACTTTCTTGAAACAAAACTCTCCTTAGGAGAGAAGAAAGAAGAGGGACTACTTAAATAGTCCCAGGATGCCGCTGGATAAGTCTTTCGAGACATCTATTCTGAATATTCCAACCCTATATGTCCTTCTTTAGAGTTACGCCCTTGCATAATTAAGATTCTCATAAATGTTCTTCTCATCATCCCAGCTAGCCTCACTGAGTCGCCAGAGCAGTCAAGAGCATGACCAACTCCTATTAATTTTGAAATATTAAAATCTATTGGCTATCAAGTGGATGTTGGTTCGCTCACCAAAAATATAATAATAAAATTTAATAAAAAGACACAGTGATAAAACTGAAAGTTCATCAATAGGCTTAAGTATAGACATTCGGTAATGAAGAGCTCAGTCAATAGAAAGGCTGCTGCGGGGCTGCTGTTTAAAAATAGTAATTGGTCATGACCCGTGCTCGAGGAAACTTATTTTCCTTTTTCAACGTTTTCATGGCGTAAATCTAACTTCACTTGCCGCTGCTTTTGGCAGCTCTCATATAAAACTAGTTTTAGAAATTGCCCTTATCTTCTTAAAAATCAAATGTATATTTGCCTCCCTAATTTTTTTTTTTTTTTTAACACATTAACTCATGATCTCCCACTCGAAAATGTTGCTAAAACTATTCTAACTAATGCCAGGGTGCCTCTGGGAGATTCATATGTTGGATTGAACCCCATTAGTATCTCCTCTTCGACATTTCTGTGCTCAATAAAGCCACCACCTATTGAATTGGCAAGATGAAATTGTTTGACTGGAGAACAGCCAACATCTTTTTGCAAGAAATATGCAGGTATAAACGTTGGCAGATCTTTTTCTTTTGAAATGATGTAAGAAGGGACTTAGGAACGTTTTTGCGAAATGAAACTAATGGTCATACATTAGACTCCTTCAGAAGTATCTAAAGGGGACAGATAGCAACAAAATTTATAGAAATAATCACCCCTCATCATGCATAATTTTTCCCCTAAAATTTTTTCCCATTTCCCAAACTTGCGAACATGAATAAATTTTCCCATAAAATATGTTCCCTTTCGAAATTTCTCCTTGTCGCGCATGGATTTTTCAAAGACATTTTTCCCATTAATTAATTAAAGTTAATTTGTTCATTTTCTTTTCTATGGGGAACTAGAAAAAATGTATGATATTCATGATAGCAAATTTCTCTACCTGGGAAATGAAAATTTTATGGGAATAAAAATTTCACATTTTATTCATGTTAGAGGTGAATACTTTTATATGGAAGACCCTTTAATGATTAGAAATACGAGGTTTGCACAAAAGCTTAAAATTATTAGACTTGAACTTCATCCAACTGGGGCTGACTCCATGGCAGTTGTGGAGCTTTTTGCATTTTTATTCCACTTGTGGGTGGACAAGACACTCCTGCTTCTAATGCAAGCTGACTCTAATACAATTTACAGCGTTTTCCTGAGAAAATTATTGTTTTGTTTGGGGGAACGACAGTGAAATTTCTCATTTTTTTAAAATAAAACACACTGTAATGATCAATCCCAATTTATTTTCTCTCTTTAATATTTTTATTTTTCCTGGACTATAGCAAGGATTGTTATGCACTAGTCCCTGACGGAGCATAATTTAATTGTTCTCCCTGGCATTTTTGTTGAATACATCAACCCCCTGGCGGCCTGTACTTTGTTGCTTTTGCTTAACATCTATTCATCCTGTTAATAAATTTCCCTAAACACCCCCAGAAATTTGTTTAATACGTCATTGATTATTTCTGTTTAGAGCTATTTGCAAAAAAAAAAAGAATTAATATTTTTTTTGTTTATACTTACGCTTGATCCCTTGCGATTCGTACAGCCACCCAAACAGGTAGTCGATTTATGATGTTGATGGGTATGATGCGAATGTGGGCCACCAGATGGCGGTGGTCGATATGTTACACTGTGCAATACTTCCTTACTACCTTTAGACGATTCTGGCGTAGCATTAGTTTCCTCATCATACTTTTGTTTTTAGTGTTATTTTATTAATTTGTTTAGTAGTATTGGCAGAGTTGTATTTTTAGTTACAAAATGTTTTGATTTTAGATATATTTTCGTATTTGGTATATTCATTAGTTACAAGCCGTAATGAGCGTATGAAATTATTACAAATATAAAATGAATGATAGAGAAATTTTATGTTGTTGAGTAAAATATGCATATTTTTTATTTTTTTATTTTTTTAATAAATGTCAAGTTAAAAAATGTTTAATAATGAAAACCAAATAACAACTACTAATCTACTTTATCAAAAAGAAGTATCTCTCAACTTAAAGTCATGCTAAATTTATAACCTCAAAATTATTCTTTTAATGAAAAAAGTTCAACTGTCAAACTAACTAAACCTTTCTACAGCCACTACACTACTTTTTACTGAGAAATATAAGTTTAGTTTAAGGCAAAGGAAAAAATAAAGTCAATTTTTTTTTAGGTTAAAGCAATAATGAAAACACAAAATAAAAATTAAAAAATAGGCAAAATAGTAAATCAAATAAGCAGTTTTAAAAGTAGTATTTGGGTTTGTTTTGGTTAAATTATGGCAGAATTAAAAAAAATCTTAATTAATTAAACACATTGAAAACGGCAGACTACCGACTGCAAGCTCTCAATAACGAAATATATACATTTCGATGGTAACTGTTATTTATACAACAGGGCAGTTACTGTTGGAGGCGGAGCCTAGTTATATTTTTGCTGGCGAGAAAACAGGTAAGTAATGTAGAAGCCATAGGAAATATTAAATAAAGCCATGTTAAGAGTAATAAATAAAATCTATAAAAATATGAAATGCCCCATCAACGATTATTGCTGAATTTGGCTGCCTGTTTTGCCCTTGAAACATTAAAGCAAAGAATATTTGCTAATCTTTTATTAAAGTTTTTACTTATGCTTATTTCTTTCTTTGTATGTTATAGCTTTTTTAAATCTTCTCCAAACATTTTTATGCTGAAAAAGAGCAAACTGCAGATAAAAGAAATTGAAGCCACTGGCAAATGGCCTGAACCGAGCACGTGTTTTTTTTTTTTTTATATGAACTAAACAATTCGACCATAAAAATTCCTACACTAATTGAATTTATGTTGGTCATTTAAAAACACGTAACAAGAAAAACTGTAAAAAATTAAACTGAAATAAATTGTATTAAACTAAATTTTATTTTGACTTTTTTGCCGACTGACCATGGAAAACACATTAAAAAAATAATGCAATAAAATGGCGCAAAAATTTGTAAGTGCCAGCGGCCATAAATGTGTAAGCGAAATGATTTCTATCAAAATTGAAAGGAAATTGTATTAAACATTAAGGCCCTGTAAAACGAAATAATTTTCTTTTTTGCAGAAAACATACAAGTTCTGGCAAAATTTTCTTTTCACAGGAGGCGGAGGAGGAGGAGAAAATTTTCGCCCGTTGGCAAAAAAGTTCATTTTTGCTGCCCAACAAATTTTAGTCGTTACTCAGATTTCAAAAGCCAGAAAGATTTTGCTATTGTCTTTAGTTTTGGAGATATATCGCTCTGACACTATAGTATATTATTGTGTTTTTGTAGAGGATAGTTCAGTGTATTATATAACGTATTAACAAAATGTCAAAAATACAAATAATACGATCAAGTGTACTAGTGTCTACCAGATGTCTAAGGAGTGACTTTCACTACTATCCGCAAAAAAGTAGTAGTATCCATACTTAAATTATATACCCAGGTCGACAATTACACACACACACAATTTTTTTAAGTGTATTTCTCTACTACCAGCATCTGTGAAACTAACCTCGAAATTATTAAAACAAAGACGTTAAATTTACTTCGCGAAAGTAACACCGATCGAAATTTATTTCCGTTCAGTTTTTTGATCCGAGTGGAATCATTACCCATTATGTAGCAGCTTTGGGTTGCTTACAATATGTTTTTATGGCAAGTAGGGAAGTTATACGGCTTTTTCTCACTTTAAACATTGATGTCACTCTATTCAGAGAGTATTAATCATGGATTTAATTTTATTATTGTTTTTCTTTTTTGCCTTACAGCATAAATAAAACATTTTCTTTCTGGCCTACAACTTTAAAAGCCCTGTGGGGAGCGTAAAATATTTACTGAATGCAACAAACAACCAGTTAAGGTGAGTAGTGTTGAGAGACACTGTCTGTGCTCGTTGGTGGGAGTGGGAATGTTTGTGAGTTCCCGTGTGTGTGTGTGTGTGTGTGTGTGTGTGTAAGAGCCTATTGGCAAGGTGAGCAATGCTGAGAGAACGTGTTCGTGTATGTTTGAGTGGAAATGTCTGTTGTAAGTGGCTGTGTGTGTGTGTGGGTGTGTGTGTGGGTGTGTTTGTAAGAGCCTTTTGTTTAGATTCTAAACTTTAGATCGACCATTTCTAAAATTAATTAAAATGAAAATGTACAATAACAAGCGCACACCACTTTACACAATTTGTTTTTGTTTTTCTGCTTTTTTACATTTTAACAACCAACAACAACAAATAACCGCAAATAGCAACAACAACAGAATTAAAATAATTTAAACTCGTTTGTAATATTTTTTCGACAAGAAACAAATAAAGAAAAAAAAAAATAACACAAAAATCTCTTAAAAATAAAGAACAAAAATTAATTTCAAAACAAGAAATTAAAGAAAGTAGAGGCAAAGGACTCACTGCGTGCGTGTGCGTAATTATCAGTTACAGTCCAATATTTACGATGTTCTTTTTTTTTTGCAACTTTTAAATTTATTTACTTGTTTATCTATATAAATATTGAATTTCTTTTGTGTTTTAATTTAAATCAAGTGTTTAAGGTTTATGTTCGAGTATGTGTCAAGTACTGAAAAATGTCACCTTTTTTGGCTTTTCAATTTAAGTATTTGAAAGAGAAAACGAGTGGTTTAAAGCGACACTGGTTGTGTTTCATTAAAATTAGTGGCACTGATAGAGACAGAACGTTAACATGTTGTACTTTAAAAGTGGTTTGTGGCAAATGAAGGTTTCAAGTGTTTCTAATGTGTTATAAAGTGCATTTAAACAAATTTCTGTTTTAAGAATTGTGATTTAATTAAAAAAATGTTAAACAAGAGCGCAAACAAATTCAGTATACATATGTATGTACGTAATAAAATATAAGTTAAGAAAAAAGAAGATAAATACGCAATAAAGAGTTTCTAGTTGGTAGTAAAACAAAGGCAAATTAAATTATAATGCATAGTAAAAAGTTTTAGAAAAAAACAATAGTTTTAAAAAAGTACCATTTACAAGGGATATCTGTTAAACAAAACCGTTTATTATTTGAATAGGCCTATTAAAAAATATTACTTTTCAAGCATGTGAGTCACAGCCAGTCACAACTACCTGAGCTCTTCATTGCTGACTGTCTACATTTAATCTTGTTGATCAGTTTTATTGTAACACTGTGTTTTTCGGTTGACTCGAATGTATTTTATATTCTTTCACCAACTTGATTTCCAATTGATTTCTATGTTTGTTGCTACAAAATCGGTGATAACAAGGGTTTCCGGGAACAGCGATTTTTTTTTTTTTTTTACTTGGACCAGTACTCAGGGGACGACCTCTATTTATGCATGCGTATTGTACCGGAACTGGGAAAATAGGTTTTGCGCAGGAGGAAAGAGGAAGTAGTGTTTGTGTACGTTTAATTTCAACACCTTTACATTGTAGCCGACGGGAAATATGGCTTTAAGCAATTTTACCAACTGTACAGCTGAAAAAAGAATTATCTCTGTAAAGCGTTGTGCAATTCACTGGCTGTACTCCTGACGATATACATATGTGTATTGCATATAAATATGCGGGTTTCGGGAACAAGATTCCCGATCTCGTTTGAACAAAATCAATTACAATAGCGATATAATAGTGCAATACATTCCGCACTGCGACAATGCTCCAGTAAATCACTAGATCTGGATACCCTACTGCCACTGATACGCCTCGTCGCCTTCTCCAGCATATGGTCGAGTAGCCCTAAAATGGACTTTGAGGCCCAATTATGAGAGTTGTATTCCATTTGCGGTCGGATGCAGGAGGCATAAACAGTGAGGGGATTGCATGGAGTGATGAATGTCATGCACCTTTTCAAAAAACCAAAGGCACTTAAATGATTCTTTTGCGACATGAAAAACGTGCTCAGTTCAGCGAACATTGCACTGAATATTCATACCACAAGCTTTCGACTCCTCAATGTTTATACCATCCATACCAGGTGCAGGTGAGATGGCATCCAAGGGCGTTTGTCTATGTGTTTGTAGGTCACACTGACGACCCCATGCGGAAATTATACGTAGATCGTCATTGAACATATCGCTCATAGTCTACCTCTTGGCATTGATCTACAATATACTGGGCCTATAATTAAATGAATGCGAATGCCAAATGCTACTGTTGTCTGCAAAAGAATGGATAAGCTTTGATGTTGGACAGAGAAAATCGTTGAGAAGGATAAGAAACAGCGTGGAAGAAAGAACGAAACCTTATGGTACCTTGTGGTATCAGTTGAATTTCAGGGACGGACAAGCACATGCTAAATAGAAGAATAGAAGAAAGCATTGTATGTGATATAAGACAGAGAGAATCTGTGAGAAAGATAAAATAAGTATTAATACGTTGAGCTTAGTAAGATTTAAGTGTAATTTTAGATGGCAATAAGCATTAGCTTTTAATCACCATTGTTGGCAAAGTTTTGTGATGCACTTTACAAAAACTGGAAGTTATTTTGAACGCTGAGGTGTGTTTTGGTAACTTTAGAAAATTATGCAAAATAAAGCACACAAAACGAAAGTTCTAAGACAACTTATTTGCATGAACGGATTCTGCCAACCAATGAACGGGGGACCAAGTCAATTACATTCATTGCTGGTATACTTGTGGGAACTCTTGCACTTAATTATGATTTGTTTAATCAATTTTCGGCCCACTCTTTATTGTTTTATTATTAAAAACAAATGAATGCTTTCCCTTCTCAATTATGGAATAAGATAATGACTTTAACTGCCAGTTTTTCTAAAACATTCACAAATTTCAATCCATGTGGAAAACAAAAGCAAATTTTCTTATTTTGAACATAAATTTACAGAAAGGAAATTCGTATATCTACGTCTTAGGAAAGCCGGCATGTTATTAAATTAGCATTAAAAAAGCGAATTTTAGAAGATTTATTTTTAATTGGCTACAACTTTGTCCATCTTGTGGAAAAACAACAACTTGGAAGAGAAGAGAGAAGTCTCGCAAACAAACAAATATCGATATTTGTCAGAGACACCACCGATTTGGCAACCCAGAGCGAGACTTCAATGCAAGCGGGAAGATAAAGTTGGTAACTAAAAATTTAAATAATTTATTACAAAGTTTTAGAATTTTAATTAAAACTTAGTAAAAAGATATTTACATTTGTTTTAACGCAGACTGAAATCTACTCCTTAATGTAATATTTTAATTATGATTTTAATTCAAATAAAACGTCCAGCTTAAAATGTATTAAGCAAATATAATATATTGGAAAAAATTGAGCTGTTTTTAAAAATATTAAATATGCAAAGAAAAAAGATTTGAAAGAAACAACACAAGCAAGAAAATATACGAATAAAGAATAAGCAGAGACAAACATTTTAAAATTAAAGCTTAAAAGAAATACATATTAAAAAAAAAGATGTATTGGAAAGCAAACCAAACAAACATTGAACCAATTAGTAACCAAATTATGAAGAAATAAGCACTAATTGAAAACCCCTGTTGTATTGAGCTACTCTAAGCAAATCTAAAGTGAAATGTGAATTTAAGATTTTTTAAGTTGAATTCTAGTTATTATCTCCTGGGAGACCATTCGCAAGTTGCAGTAGTTTAATTTGCAGCACTACTGAAACATAGTGTTAGCAGCGTTATGTTTCTGAGTCCGCAGGCTTTTGCACTATCCTTAGTTTTCTCATTAACAGAGCCTAGAGAATGAATTAAGTTTTGCACAACATGATACCAGAAGTTTCATTTGGACAAATAAAAAAGAGATTACCAAATAATTTTTAAGGCAATCTTACACTGAAAAAATTATTTAATCTTTGAACTAGAATTTAATTATTTAAATTAAATTATTTAAAATTTGTACTTAAATCAAACCCAAGCGGTATCAAATAATCGGTAAGTACGGATTTCTTTAAATCAAGTACGTTGCGCTTGCTTTAAGTACGGAATATGCAAGCGCTAAGTACTTAATTTTAGACATAATCAATTCCAGTTGCGAATTGATTTTAGCCATATTCAATCCTGATTTCAGATTCAATATGGCTAAGTTCTGTACTTAAAAACCAGAACTCCGTACTTAATTTAAGAACATTCGTACTTGCCATACTTTTGACACTGACTGGTATTGATTTAAGTACGGAAGGATTGAATTTGTCCTGAGCATGATGTTTATTTTATGCACTTGCTGCGATATTTTCGAAATCTATTTTAATTCCAAATTCGTTCCTAAAACAATTCGCTACACTATATTAATTCTATAAATAGACCCAACTACTGTTAGTCCAGCCACTCTACCAATTCAGCTATCGCAACAATTAAAAATATGAAACAAAATTCAATACTTATACAAACATACACAAGTGCTGGTTACAATTTCGTACTCATTTTTAGTCATAACCGGATTGATTCTCTTTAATAATCCCTATTCGGCTTGTTTTAAGTACGGCTTGTGCGTTATGGGCTCTTAAATTTTCAAGTACGTTTCGTACCAAAATCAAGTAGAAGAAACTTAAATTTAGAACGAGCTTTTTCTTCTGTGTAAGTACTGCAAACCGGAAGGTTTTTTTGTGGACCCAAAAGTCTGTAGCAGATAATCTGTCTTAGACTGTATTGGAGCTTCATTGTTACGCGGCTGTATAAAGGGCGAGGGGGAAAACGAGACTTGATATTTATATAGAAAATATCGCGGAATTATTGTTTTCCTCGGCCGGACTATTGTACAGTTTTGCAGGCGGAAGTTCGGGTACATACACATTGTATTAGGAGGCTCAAGGCAATGGAAAGGTCAGGACCTGTGAATATATTCACGGATAGTCAAGTGGCCATTAGAGTGACCTCAGATGAGTACATTAAATCTCAAACAAAATGCTATTAACAGTTACTCGACACATGATGAGCATCAGATGGATGCCAGATCATGCGAAAATAACTGGAAATGAGAGAGCAAGCTCACTTGTTTCAAGAGCGAGACAGTTAAGTGTAACATAAGGTTGGTACGGGCGAAGTCTTTCCACTGCGTTAAATTTGAGCTAAAAATTTATTCACATACAGCCCATCTAATTCTCTTTAATAACAAAACCGTGGGCATCGATTCAAGAGTCTAATGAAAGAATTCAGAAAAGAAAAAAACGGGGGACTGCTAAGACTTAGCAAACCCGAATCAAGTAGAATACTTTGAACTACTGGCACATCTTAACCGCATTAATATAACGAAAAGAGATGAATGCAGAGCATGTGGGGAGGAGAGCAAGCAGTGCTGGCCAAAATACATGCTCTGATGTATTTGAAATACAAAATACAAATAATTTTATTCCATGCATTTCTTAACATAATAATTCGAGGTCACTTGTTTGTTTTTTAATGCTTGTTTAATTCAATACCTCAATGGATATCTTATTCAGAAATCTTTTGCGGTTTGATGTTTAAAAAAAAAAAATATACCTCAAGTTCGAATTATTAAGTTAAAATATTAAACAACAATGGTCAAAAAATTAGCATCAAGAATATATAAAATTACTCCATTCGTTGGACTTAACCGGATTGCTACTGCATAATCTCCAATTGAAAGTAGGAAGCACTATTATTATGCTTAGCAATATCAATCAACCTCGTTTGTGTAATGGTACAAGACTCGTTATTAAAAGCACAGACTACACAGATATCCCAAAAGTGACGTTTGAAAAGTGGCCATATCATTTGTTTGGGGCCCAGTCAGAAGTGAGCAGTACAGGAAATCGTAGCAGTGTACACGAAAACAAACAATGAAAAACAAACAATGAAAAAATGTTGTTGTAAAGTGTTTGGAAAAATATTGGTTTTGTTGTAATTTTTCCAAAAAAAAGTAGAAAACATGAAAGAAAAGCTTTGAAAACTAAGTTTTAAATTTATTCGATGTACTGCTAGTGATGCAGTCAATGTCAATAAAATATTAAATACAAATAATTATTATTTGTATGCTTGCAAAGGTGTTTTGTTTGCATCAGATTTGCACTGAATTTTTCTAACCAAAATCAAATGTAAACAAATGCGGAGTCAACCAACAGAGACAGCTATATAAAAATTTTCATGTTTGCTGTCCTTCACTGGATGCTCCAGCACCGCAAGGCTGCCACTTTCATGAAATTTGACAGAAAATTGGTAATTTTTGTAGTCTGGCAGAGCTGGTGACCCTTCTGGTTGTTCTGTGATTAAAAGACTGATGGCTCATGTAATTGAAACTAGTATTTTAACTGGCAAATTCAAAGGACAAGTTGTATTCATTCAACGCATCCCAATGAGTCCATCTGATATGACATTTGAATTTAAACTACTTCAGATTCTTGTTCGCCTTGTGTTTGCGGTTACCATGAATGAGGCGCAAGGCCAGTTCTTAGGAATATGTGGAGTGAATTGAGAGTATCCAGCAGTCCCACATGGAAAGTTGTATGTAACCTGTTCGCTGGTCGCTTTTGTATATTTACACAGAAAATGGAAAATAACAAATGTTGCTTAGCACAGGGCATTACAACAAAAGCAATTTATTACTGACTTAAATGAATTCGAATTGATTCCTTTATTTTCTTTTTTGCTTTACGAAGTGTGTAGGAGGTTCGCTAATAAAAAAAGGGCATACAAAAACTGCGATTGCTTGCAGAGGACGAGTCCACTTGTATTATGGAAACAGCGCCCTAGTTTCTAGCTCTTAATAATTTAAATAATACACACTAGCTAATTTAAATTAGAAACGTCTATTATAATCTAACTGCAGTCCTCTAAAACTCTCAAAATTTTGTTTTTTTTTGTTATTTCGGTAAAATTTGGAAATTTTGATATCTATTCTATATAAAGAAAAATTAATTAAAGATTAAACGGAATGTAAAAGGTATTGTGTTAAAAAAAGGGAATTAGGTGTCATTTTGTTGTAGAAGAGCTGAAGTGTTGAGATAATACAGGGTATTTGGATGTGTGTATGGGTGTGTGTGTATGTAAATATAAGTGTTAACATGGAGCCAGAGAGCGGGTTATAAAAAAAGAGTTTAAAATTCGTAGATTTTAATTGTTCTCTTTTGAAACTATTGCAATTATTTAATTGAATTTAACATTTGTTTAGTAGTTTATTTATTTGGATTGTTGTTGTGTATTTTTATTTGATCTGATTTTTAAACTTGGACTCACCGATGGTCGCAAGCGCACACAGTGCTTTCCAAAAGCTGAAAATGGTCCCCATTTGTCTACAGGTGAATTACTCACATGTGTTGCTTCCGTATTGGAAGTGTCCTGAGTACGATATATGCCAATTGGTATTTCGCAAGTGGTCGAGCATAATTTTTGATACAAACGGCCGTACGTACGTATCCACATATCGTCTTTGGTAATGCGCATCTGGATTGATTGAAGGGAATAAATATTTCAAGCATATATTGCTAGAGGGAGGTATTAGGAAAAAGAAAATTCCTTACCGAAGTTAAAAAGCCACTACCCGGCGCCTGATCGATACCTAACAATAGTCTTACGAAAGTGATGACATAATCTTTGACAAATGCTTGATAAAGTAACGTATCCAACATTGAGGCACTAAATACGGCACCGGCAGCAAACGGCAAACGAAACATGTATGATATATGAGAGCCACGTTCTTTTTCACGCTGAAATTGAAAAAGCAGTTTTAAGGCCAAGAAAAGCTTCTTGCATAATTTTTATTTTTTTTATTTATATTTTTCTTACCTTCTCCATTTTACTTAAGTGTAAAGCGTACTTATCATGAGCTCTAAATTGCATAAAACGCATATTGGAACTCTGTGACAATTCTGTTATACTCTTAATGCTAGGAAAAAATCTATAAAACAGATCATAAACACATAATGATATCTTAATTTTTTGGAAAAAAAAAATTTCAAATAGCTACTTGAACATAGTTTGAACTGCCACTATGGTATTACAATCGGCCAAAGAGTCCTCTTCGGCTGAGTTGGAAAGTTCCTTGTTAACAACCACTACACTCTCGGACAATGTAATGCCTGCTCGCAACAAATCGTCCAGACAATCAATTGAGCCCAGCATCCAATAAACCTGGATGAAAATAAAAAAAATTTCAATTTAAGTGAAGATGAGCAGAATGTAGCAGTCTTTTTATTGGATTTTCATAAACAAACTACCTCTTTTTACTACCACACTGAGAGAAAACACTTCTTTACTCGCTTGGTTTTTATCATTCTGTAGATGAATTTTTTCATTAATAACGATTTGACGAAGCATTTTTATGCTATTAATGCTATAATGTTTCATTGATATGAAATCATTTTCTGACACAAAAAAATAAAAACAAATCAAAACAACAAACATTCTTTTCTTTTCTTTGCTTGCCCTTCTTTAGTTTTTATTTATTTGTTTATTTTGCCACTCAGTTTAATATTATCATTACTATTTTTATTTTCAATTTCGAAATATTAATCTGAGTGCTGAAAATTACCTTTCTACACTGACTTGAGTGGCAGGTACAGAATGAACAATTAAAGCTAATTTTCGAAGCCATGGAAAGGCAAATTTTTTGCTCTCCCAATATTCCAATAAATTAGCAGAAATATCGAAACGCTTTTCTTTGTAATTGTCTATTTCAAAATAAGCTTTGCGGACATAACTATTACCTATGACACGAATTTTGAATTGATTTTTATTATTGATATAAAAATATAAAAATCAAAAATAACTTTTATTTTTCATTTAAAAAATTAAATATCAAAAATAACTCTTATTTTCTATGTAAATATATAAAAATCAAAAATAACTCTTATTTCCTGATTTTTTTTTTGATAAAAGTCATAAGAGTTACGGCCCCTGAATATAATACATTGTAAGAAGTGCGTGATTTACTTGTGAAGCACGATTGTAAGTTTTGAGAAACACATCCCATTATTGTTGTGAATGCAGGTTAGGTATGATCTATTAATTAAATTAATCAAAAAGTAAGCGGAATTTGTCTTCTTTCTAAAAAGTAAGTGGAGCCATTAGTTTTTTCTACCATTGTACAGGCATTTTTTAAATTAGTTTTTGCAAAGAAGTTTTTTTGTAACTTTTTCGTGCAACTCTGTCATCTAATGATTTTTTTGTTTTCTTAAATTGTTTCACTAAGCAATTTCGCAAGTCATATACTCACCAGTGGAAAGTACGACAAAGCATCCAAAAATGCCACATCCGGTCTACGTTCCAATAGCAAAATTATGGGATTCAGCGAAGTTTTCGAACGAAAGTGGGCACGCAGGGGAATGATGAAGTTATAAATACCATTCGAGGCATAATCGGCCGCTAAAATGATCGTTTTATTTTGCCACTGGTATTCTTTGGCATTGCGGTAGCTACAGTGCTCACAGACCTGTTTCAATAAATAATCGAGAAAAACAATTTAGAAATAAAATAAGAAAGAAAAACGCCAGCAACAAGTAAAATAAACAACTAATGGTCATAAAATGTAGTTCTGCTATTTCATTGAAATTTATTTAAAGATATCCTTTCAATAAATATGCACAGATGCGAGCATAAAAATAGCAGTATTACTGATTAAAATTTGTTTGTACATTTAATATTTGGGTTTTTTTATATTTAATATATTTTATATATATATTTTTTATATTTAATTTAATTATTTTCTTGAGCTGAAGGTGCTTTTTATTATAAGAGTATATGCATATGTATGTTTTTTAATGTTTTGTCGACATTTCGCTCTCTTTCGGATAGCTTTTTCATTACAAGATTATTCAAAAATATTTTGATTGGGTTTTTTTCAAAAACAAACATATATGAAAAAAAAATATTTTCCTTCTCTGTCTTTCAGATTTCGAAATTTTAAAAAGAAAGTATTTTTCTTTCCTACATAAATATTAAAAAAAAGCTTATATATCTACATATACTCTTATAATAAAAAAAACCTTCAGCTCAAGAAAATAATTATATTAAATGTGTTTGTACAATAAGAAAACGTTTTATTTGGGAGTTTGGCAAAGGAACATCTCTGAGCAGCTTATGGTAGACCATTTTAGTTCGCTGTAAAATTGGTATTATAAATAATCAATTTGGATACATTTTTCTCTTTAGGCTTTATATAAAAAACTAGAGAGAGAGAGAGAGAGGAAGTAAAAACTACAAATATGGAATTTTCATACAATATAGGTATGCTTATGATTTGAAACATGAGAATAACCAGGCAAGTGAATATTTTGCTGGCAATAGAGTTCATGTTATGATGGATCGTAAATACCATAAAAAATCTTTGCTAAAGTGTAAATACATTGAGCCAAATACAAGACTGACTCGTACAGCAAGGATTTCGTACTACCGTGCATAGCATATACCAGGAGTAGCCTTTGTCTAGACTACTCCTGGTATAAGGTACACTTTAGTTTACAACTTTTCATTACTTTTAGTATTTACTGTAGAAGAGGCCACTCAACTACATGCACCTTGTAAACTTTAGGTCACCATCTCTTACGGTTCAAAAGTTATAGGTGATTTGCAACCTAAAGGCTGTCCCCGTTTATGAACACCAATTAAATTATAATTTTACGCTACTTTTGGTATTTGTTGATGCAGAGGCCTGCGAACTACCTACATATGCTGTGAACATTTTAATTGTAAATTTGTTACGGCTCAAAAACTAAAGTCAACTTACAAATCGACGGGGTGTCCCCGTACAGAGGGGACACCCGTCATTTAAATTTCCACTTTTTACTAGCTTTGGTATTTGTTGTTGTGTGGGCCTGGCAAGTGCATAGTGCACTGTGCAAATTTAAAATCTCCATCTCCTCCATCGTTACACAAGTTACCGCTAATTTCAGTTTTTTGCATGGCAGCAACCTTTAGCTCTTAACATTTTGTTGTAGAGTCTGGACTCACATATCCTGTGAAAGCTTCAGCTTTCTAGCTCTTAAGGTTTAAAAGTCAAAGCTAGTTTTATTTAATTTTCACAGTTTCTTGCTTGGGGACCCCCTTTAGTTCTCAAATTTTGACTAAAACCAGCATCTACTGTCAAAATTTGAGCTCTCTGGCTTTGGAAGAATGGGGCCTGTGACGGTCGGGCGGAGGGGCGTAGAAGTCTCAGTAATAGGGTTCCGTTTACTACTCTATGACTACGGAACCCTAAAGAACTTTACGCGTTAAAAACCATTAAGCAGCGAACGACTTTGGAAAGCTGTTAAAAAAGCTTGAAATGCCATCCCGGTAGTAAGATGTCCTGGTGCTACAAATCTTTATAAAAAAACCGTATATAACCGGCTCTGCTCTTAAGGCAATTAAACAGAAATATTAGTTTATTATTGTATTATTTTAGGTGTAAAAAGAGAGCTTATTAATGTTTCCTGTTTTTTTAGGCGTCTATATGCCAGCGACATTTCGTCGATGTCAATCAACTCATCAGCTGACACCAAAGGAAAACCTTAAAAAAATTTTTGAAACCCAACTTCTTATTCCGAAATTCCCATGAACAGAATGAGAATTAGAAATGTTCAAACAAACCTTTAATACAGAAAGCATTTTCTTTTCTTGCAACATTTTTACTTTTCTTAACAACTTCTATACAACGAGTTACCATTGATTTGTATTTTTAAAAGTATCAAACAGTAGAAAAAAAACTTTGAGTGTTCAAAAAATTAACTTAATTATATATTTACTTGCTTTGAATAATAACTCAGGTTCATGTGCAGGTCTAACATGTTTTCTGCCCTTTTCAGCCGTCTATATGCTGAATTAATACATTTCAATTGGCTCTTAAAACAAATAAATAATTTAATTCATTTTTCTTATAATCTCTACTTTAGTTTGCTGGCGATTTATAGTCAGTGCATAAAAAGTGAACTCGACTTTTCTTGCAGACAAGTTTTTCTTTCAATTACTTTTACAGCATGTGAGTTTGAAAGAAATTTAATGATACTGCTATTTTTCTGAACGCAGCTGCTTGTTGCTTTTGATGTTCACCCCCACTTACCTGTGCCAATTGTAAACAACATAATGGCTTTTTCTCCTTGAGTAAATAACAGAGTGTGGGACTAACACCAATAAACGGTGATACTGGCGGAAATCCTTTAACAATCCTGTTGAAACACGCACATACGAACGCAAGAGGAAGAGAGAAAACAAATGACAATCATAAACATTAATTTTGCTTTTAAAATAATTTTTTTTTTATTTATTTTTTATTGATGCTGCTCTTTCTCATATCATAACAAACAATAAAATCTTTTATGGTTATAAAACTTGTTTACTTTAAATACGGAATTTCTTGTTTGTTTTCATTGCCATATAAAAATCTATAAAATATTTTTATATAAAAAGGAAATTAGGAGTTTAAGCTTTAAAATAATAAAAACCAGCTCCAGGAAACTATCTAATTTACATACCAAATAAATCAAAAACAATAAATAATGAGGAAGAAAAATAGAATTTTATTAATGAGAACAACAAAATGGAAATGAAGGACATAGTAAGGATTTTTGTATATAAATTCAAAAGGATATTTCTATATTGCTAATTTCTATAAAACCATTTATTGGCACACAACATACAATGCTTGGCTTATTTTAAAAAGTTTAACTTGATGGCCAAGTTTAATTTATATATTTCGCTTGCTGCATACATAAATGTAAGTATGATTGAATGCATGTGCCAGTTCTGGTAAAAACTTTAATAAATCAATTTAATGTACAAGTACAAACGAGTTGCAACATCTTTGGTCTTGTGCTCAAAACTCGTACAAAACTATAAAACTTTATGGGGAAAAAAATACTTTTAAATTCAATAAATTTTGCTTGCAGAAACAAGTATTTTTTGATTGGAACACGTCTCAGTAGCATGTCGACCACTTGTGTGCAAAAAAGAGCTATCTGCGAAAATTACAAATTACAATTTTATAAAATTAGCAGCTAAATTTCATTGAATAATCTGGTATATTTATGGAATATTTATTTAATTTTTTTATTATAAATGTATATATGCTTTTTGAATATTTTTGTTTCTGCAGGACAATATAAAGCAGATTAGAGTAGCTCGCTCTCTATACAAGCAAATGTTGTGCCAGTTACCCGCTAGATTTAGGAAATAGTTGAACAAGATTCTAGCACCGGTATTCATAAAAAATAGAACGTTGCTCAAATACATTTTAGAAAACATTTTATATGAAGAATTTGTCGTTAAATGTGCATCAACAATGTTTTATTTTTTATGAATACCGGTGTAAACATTTTTTTTTTTAATATTTTGCTACTTCTCTTGGCCTTGCCCTTTTAGTTTTTTGTGCTTTGTGTTTTTCATTTTCAGGCCGATTTTTTAAATATTGCACTTAAGGGCGTTTCTGTCTTAAATCTGACATCAAATTGAATTTGCAAATTTTCCATCCCTGGTTTTTTTCCACCCAAAATGGCAACAGCTGGCAAGCGTAAGAATATTCGCTGCAATTTGATGAAGCTTTTGCTCTAGAAATATTGATAGTGATTTTAAAAAAAAGTTACAACTCTCAAGAAATCAAAATTCATATACACAATGTAATCGAAAGATCACACCTGGCAACTTTTTACGTTTGATTTCGTTGTCGAATTCGATTTTTATCTGCCATTCAGATAAGCAGTAAATACATTTCGCATCTTGTGATTTTGATGGAGCATGATTGACAACAAAACCAAAAGTTTTACAATATTTTTTATGTAAAAGTCGTTGTCAGAAAAAAAATTTTGCGCATATTGCCAATTATGTGTATCAGTTATCGATGTCAGAAGTACATATGTATGTTAAGGTGGGTCGATTTAGTAAGCAATATTCTACCACCGACTTTTCGATAGCTTTTGGCATGCGGAAGAAAAAATTCAACTAAACACATCAAGAAACTCATTTCTGAGATCTATAAGTTTTTCTTGCCTCTTTTGTCTGGAGGCCCCCTTAAAGGCCGCGATTCACTATCCTACTGAATTGTACGATCTGTTTAAAATGACATGTGTGTCCAAAAAGTGTGATAGTCTGGACTAAAAGTGTATGTGTGTGAAAGACTTTTTGACAAGTCTGTCCGATTTGCTAATCTTGTGAAAATTTTCAAAAACTTTATCTTATTCTATGCGATCAGGGTTGCCTTTTTGAAGTTGTTGACAAAAGTATAATAGTGTGGCCATTTCGATGTGACTTTTTAAAGTAGGACAGAATTCTATCAGATTTAGGTAGCAATTTTCAGTGAATGAATCGTACGATTGAGTAGGATAGTGAATCACGGCTTTAAGAAGCCATGTTATGGGGGTCAGTGTGTTAGAAAAAAATAAAAATATAGACTATTCTACGGGCACTCTGGGACTGATTAGTCCCAGAAGTCAGAAGTTGAGCATCCCATCACACCAACTTGCCCCAGAGTGTCCATAGAAGATTCATACATATTTGTTATTTGGTTTTTTCTGACCCCTTTTTTATTTTATATATTTATTTTCTTGAGCTAAAGGTCTTTAATTAAGATTATTTAATTTTTTTTCAATATTTCGCTCTCCTTTGGATGGCTTCTTCGGGACAATGATACTGAAAAAAGTTTTGATTATTTTTTTTATGATTGTTTTTTAAAGAAAAAAATAATTAAATAATAATTATAATAATTAAATAATTTTAACAAAAAAATTTAGCTCAAGAAAACAAATATATAAAAAATGGAGTCATATATAGTTACAACCAAGCCCCAATAATTTTCTCGAATACACCGACGGGCAGCGTACTTATGCGGTTTCAAAAGAAATAAAATAAATAAAGTGAAAATCTGCTAGAATTTTGTTACTCATGCCAAAATCTATCGAAATATCTATATCACAATAGCGACAAATTTTTGTCCACACAAATGGAATTCCACCTAATGTTTGTATGTATATCGAAAAGTCCAAAAAAACAAATTAAAGTACATGAAAGAACAGAAAATTTCAGATAAGAATAAAACAAGTAAATTTTATAACAAGTTTTGCAGCCATAAGAAAACTTTGAACGAATCGAAAACATTTTCAGTTTTAAAAGCATAGAAGAAAACAAGAACAAAAAGCCAAATGTCAGAGGCTCCCAAGCTGCACTACATTTAAAAGAAAACTGTATTAGAACAAAAGCGAATATAAGCAATTAAACAATTTAATAAAAGTTAAAAACACTTTGGGAACCATTTTGACAATTTTAACGTTTTAAAGATGAAACTGAGAAATAGAAACAAAAATGAATGAAAGGCTGTAAAGTAAAAGTAGACAAATTAAGTGAACTAAATCAATGATTGGTAAAGATATAGAAGATTGCAGAAGGCAAGTGAAATATAAGTAAATGGAAGTTTGCTCCACATGAGCACAATGGGTTTACTACTTTCTTCACAACGTTCTTCGTTACAACTTTCTTTACAAGATGAAGTTATTCAAGAGTATTGTTGTGTATCTACACAATATCTTCAAATTCACACTGTTCTTTATTCATTATTGTTATAATCTACTTTCTTGATAGTTGCCATATTGTTAATTATTTACTAAAGAATATTTTTAGTATTTAGTACAGAACATATGTTAGGTACTTTACATCAATGTCTAACAAGTATTATTATAGATTATAGCCCATGTTGCGTATACGGAGAAGCAAATATGGATGACGCTGAGCACACTTTCTCCGAGTGCTGCAAGTGGAACCATGAAAGAGCTGATACTGAGACGAGCTATGGCCCACTAACGGCACAAAGCGTCGTTGGAATCATGCTCAAAAGTGAGGAGAGCTGGCAACGTATAGCGGTTTTCGTCGGAGGCATTCTCCGTAGAAAAAAGATGGACCTGGACGCACGCGAAAATGTAAACAGTTGAATCTGCAGTAAACTAAGCGGGTCCGACGGATAGAGAGTGGCAGATATAGCCCAAGTGAAGGGAGCCACACTGAAGTAATACTAGGATAGTTCCAGTGTCGATGATTCCCGTAGTAAATGGGGGGCGGTTTTAGTTGGTAGTCTTTCGAGGAGTCCAACATCGTCTGTCATGAAGAGTGACGACCTGGCAGTCATGCGTAAAAGCATTTCCCTTCTCCAACCCGCAAAAAAAATATTATTATTATTAAGTCTAAAATGATAAAATTTCTAGTTATCTATATTTTCAGTGTAGTTATAAATAGTATTTCTATAAGGAAACATTTCTACAGTTACTCTGTTTTATGGAAAAGTAAAGTTATAGACTTTTTCTGTGTACAAAAGTAAAGTTGTGGAGTACTTTTTTTTATAAGAACCCGATATTTTCGAAAAATATATATTTTAAAAGCATTTTGGGCAGAAAAGGGCGGCCCTCGAAATGTGCAGTTATCGATAAATGTGTTTGATTGAAGAATACCTTCTTGGTGGAATTTTCTACAGAAAATGATTCTCAATGATTCTTTTAGGTCTAAGACAAATCTTATTAATTGTTTTCTATCTTTTTCAGCTCTGTATATGCCTTCGAGATTTTTTTTTTTTTTTTGATACTGCTCAACTCGGCAGTAGGCTAGAAAAACTTCAGAAGAAGAAACTTCTCATTGTGTTAATGGGAATATTAAGATAAGTAGTAAAGTTTCAGATAGTCTAGTAAGTTTTTTCGAGTCTACTGACGAGTTGAGCAGCATCAACGAAATGTCGGCGGCGTATAGACGACAAATATTAATAAGGCATATTTTTACACCTAAAATAATACATTTCAATTGGATCTTATGTCAAATGAATAATTACTCAGTAGTTAATTATAAAATTAATTAGATTAAAACTATTCTCATAAATAATTATACTAATAATATAATTTTATACTGAAGTATATGATTTACAGTTGTTAATAATTTTATCAGGCTTTGTAGTTCGATTTTTTACCTCTTTAAAATTAAGGAAGATGTTGTTGTGAAAAAATTAGAGTGATGAACTTCTTTAAAATGAAGACCAGAAATGTATGTATATCATATACTTCACTATAAAATTAAATTAATGCTTAAAAATGGCACTGGGCCTGGGCTAAAATTTTGAAACCGTTATGTTTAATGTTATGTTTTGATGCTGT
The DNA here is from genome assembly GCA_963662145.1 of Sturmia bella. Classification (NCBI taxonomy): domain Eukaryota; kingdom Metazoa; phylum Arthropoda; class Insecta; order Diptera; family Tachinidae; genus Sturmia; species Sturmia bella. The sequence goes on from OY759172.1 coordinate 23,090,599, forward strand.
AATCAATATGGAAACATTAGTTGTGGAAAAATTATATGTTTTTGTGGCTACATTTAGATTTTAAACCTCCTTGCAGATAAAAAAAAATATCAAAACTTTATGTAAAAAAATATCCAAATTGCTGTTGTTGTTGGCTGATTCAGATAAAGTTGTTTGTTTGTCACTGTTTACTTTTTGAAGCAGCTGATTGTTTAACTACAGTTTTCAGGCAAATTAGGGTCCCACAGGCGACCAATGTTGAGGCTTACAGCTTTTATAATGTGCAAATTTTTTTTTTCTACTTAAAACTTTCAAAGTTATCATTACAACTAGTTTTATAGCCATGCGTTGAAAAAGTTACGTTGTTTCTTACCAGAAAAATTGTCATAATGATCATTATCTACCGGCCAGCTTATCGCTCACTTCCACTAAATTTACCTTTGACTAACGATAACCTTGCTGCCGAATTTTTAATAATGACCATTATTGTTTTTATAATTTGCCAGTTATTCAGTTTTTCATTTTTGTTCATATCAATAAGATATGTATTTACCTGAAAAACAATATTGTTTGCTCAGTGTAGACACAAAAGCATACAAATGTGGAAGCATACAAATTTGGCAAAAAGCCTGATTACAGTTTACAGCAAATAACATTGTGGCAAACGTAAAAAATTTGTTGAAAACTAAGATTTGGCATTTACATGGTATGCCAGCCAGCACTTGTAACAATGTTTCTGACATAAACATGCTGATTCGACACATCGTCTAAACGAAGCTTAGCGCCAGCTGTTCTCTTCTCCTAAATAAAATAATTTAAGTCATTCGCTGTTGAAATTTATATCTGCACGTACATATGTACATACGTTAGGCCTAAGTTTTTTTTAACGTATACAACTTTAGATGGAAGTAATTGTCAAAGTAGTTGTCAAACTTATCAAGCGTATGAGATTTTTCTGGTCAATATACTTTGATAAATCACCATGCAAAGACAGTTTATTTCCAAAACTTGTGTTTTATGGGCCAAACTTATGAAGGACTTCGTCTATCTGAGCGGCTAATGCGCAGTATAAATGTCAAAATTTTGGTAATTTCATTGAACGTGCTGTTATTTAATTTTTTTTCAAAAGTTGTACAAAAGACAAACCAAAAACCTTATAACGGGTGGGCCAAAAGAAGTCATCCGATGCAGTTTGGCTTTCAAAATATCGCTTGTGGCTCCATTTTGTTGGAGCCACAACCACATGTCCTCCACACCTAATTCGTTTAATTGCGGTAGAAAACAAATGGCCCTATAGCACGTTGTCGTTTGACCAGCATGGTCCTCGAAAAAAATACCCTGATGTCTACTCCAGCGCGAACAGTACACCATGTAGTCACTGCAGTAATGGCGTCTTGTGCATCACTGGTGGATACTCCGTGCCCCCGAAGCGAAAGTTTTGCTTGTTCATGTACGCGCTGAGGTGAAAATGAGCCTCATCGCTCACTACGATTTTACGTCATAGACACGATTATTCTGCGTTCTTGGGGAACGCACCATGGCTTGATTACTTGTATTCTACAGCTGTCTAGTTTACAAATGTGAAAACAAATTTGACAATGGCCGCCATTTGCAAAAATAAGAGCAACTTCCAACAGGTTGATTTCTTTTGATCCACCCATATTTATTATTAATATTAACATTATTATTATTATTATTATTATTATTATTATTATTATTATTATTATTATTATTATTATTATTATTATTATTATTATTATTATTATTATTATTATTATTATTATTATTATTATAAAATAAATAATAATAATAAAATATTATTAATAATATTATAAGTGTTATTACCATAATAATCGGCAGGTTGGGGGAAAAACAGTTTATTCCTGCTCTCCCCATTGTGCTGCTCTTTAGATGAAAAACCTTAAACCAAAAAAAAAAAAAAACAACGCATAAAGAACACAATGCAGTAGAATAGAATGCCAACTTTTGAGTAAGAAAACGTTATAATTAACTACTGGCTGTAATATTTTGCAAGCAGCAACAAATAAAAATTAATGGAAAAAGAAAATTGAATATATGATTCGATTTAAGAGCGGGCGAACGAACTTCCAGCACGAATGCAATGAACAAGCGGCATTAAAATATTTGAGAGCAAGCAAACCTTTAACTTTAACAATGTGTGAGTTTCTTCAGTTTGAATTGCTGAAAAATTAGTCTTTTTTATGGTCTTGTTAATGATTTATTTTATACACATATGCAACAACAACAACAACAACTGCATTAGCACAGCATTCAAAGAATTCAAAATACGAACAAAGAAAACAATCCTGGGTAAAGCCAGTCCCAAAAAAATGGCCAACAGCAGAATTCGTAGCCAAAAGACAACCGAAGTAATTTTGCTCCGGCACTCTGGGACAAACTTTTGAAGCACAAGAGCAGCCACAAAAAGGCCGGATGTCAACGAAAACATAATACCCGCCTTGTAGCTGGTGTGCTTGAAAAGTTGCCGCCGCTGACTTACCGTAAATAGTCGACGGCCCAAACGGGGCGAGCTGCTTTCGATGACATTGAGCTGCTAGAAGTGGCAGCGTTTATGACATTTGCAGTTGTTGCCGGATGACTTGACATGGTAGTGGTGAATGTTGCAGTGGTGGCGGTAGATCCTGGCGCAATAGTTGATGCCGAACAGCAACATGATGAGCAACAGCCGTCGGTCAACTGTTGCTGTTCACAGCCATTTAAAGGTGTGTAATTGCTAAAATTTCCATTGTGGTTGCTGTTGATGTTACTGAGACGCGTGTGATTTACTTTGCGCACGCAATCACTATCACAACTATAGCTTTTCTTCATTTTTTGAAAACGTCTACTGAAACCGACACCAGGACCTCCGTTTGCACCACTGCTAAATGAGCATTGTGCTGCTCGGTTTATATTCTGATTAATATTTGTATCCTGTTCGATGTTGTTGTTGCTGTTGCTGCTACAGCAGCAACGCAAATTGGAATCTTCGGATGAACTCATAATGAGCGAATACGTACGTGATTGTGGAAAATGACCACCCAAGCAACTGATTTTTTTTTTTATTATTTTGTTATTTACGTTTTAATGGAGATGGAAATAAATGAGCGGGATTAAACCAGCGACATCCAACGAAACACAAAAAAAAAACAGGAAAAAGACATTTGGGTTCAATTTTCGTTTAAAAATTTACTATTCTTTTTTTTCTATTAAGCACATAATAAATTTCTTTATATATTCTTGTACACCCTTTGTTTTATAAAATATTGTTTGCAGAACAAATTAGCATGTATTTTGTAAATGTCTTTGTCATTAAACAAGGAGTGGTACAATTTGTGGAATTCTAAATAAGAAGAATAAAACGCATGGATGTTAGCAAATTTAAATGCACGTTGCATATGTATGTGTGTGTGTGTGGGTGTATATTAAGGATAAGCATTTGGGAAGGGGGCCTTGTTAGAGTATGGTAGCGAGCATTTCTAATAATCAAGAAATTGTAAGCTTTTCCCAATTTTACAAGTCCCTTAAGTAAAGTTGGAGCAATAATAATCTGAGAGAAGTTCATATTTTGAATCTACCTTTAAAACTAATTACGTTTTTTGTTTCCAGAAAATGAATGTTTTCACGAGAAAGGTATTTTTCTTGAGAGAAAATACGAGAGAGTGTCCATAGTTTATCTAATAATAAAAAATTTTTCCCTGGGAATATTTTCTTAAGGGAATTTTATTTGTAATAGCCTCGACGATGGGAGCGTTTATTTGCTTTAGAGGTCTTAGTTCAAATTAACTTTTCCATTATTCGTATCGTAATGTGCATTAAGTTGGATTTAAATAAATGAATTTAATTTATATTAATTTACGCTGAATTTAGTTTTCTCATGGTAACGCCTGCTTTCTCTCTCTCTCTCTCTCTCTCTCTGTTTACTTGCTGGAGCAAACTAACATTTCGAACAATCTATCTATCCATCTTCTATATATATAAAACATGATTCCAAGACAGCTGGGCCGATTTTGATGAAGTTTTTAGGGAATCTTCAGAATATTTAAGGGGATGACACTGTGAAGTATGATTTTTGATTTTCGGTCTGCGGGCGGAGGGGCGTGACAAAATCCTATTCTTATATATAAAAGTGAATGTGTGTTTGTTTGGTCCTTATAGACAGCTAAACGGCTAAAACGATTTACTTGAAATTTCTACAGTATATCTCTATATGTCTCGAAGGAACTATAGACTATATGAATTTTAAAAATTAAAATCGCAAATGGTTAAAAATGGGGAAAAAGGGTAAGATCGGTAACTCAATACCTGCAGACCTAGCAAAGGTAGCATATAAATTTAAAAAGCACATTAAAAATAGTTGGATAGGTGCTTGCTATATATTTTTGAAGTTTTTAATTTTAAGGGGATAAAGTCTGCATTTCGGTACTTTTTCCAATTGTATTTATATAGAAGAGGAATGGGAACGGGAAAAAGTAAAAACTAAATATTACTCTCCCCTCAAAAAAAAATCTCAAATAATTTTTTTTTAATATTACATATAAGAGGTTAAAACCGGTACAATCGGTAACTCAATTAGTCCGGTCTTAGAAAATTTAAAAAAAGCCTAAAAATTTACAACAAATTATTAAACAGGTGTCTGGTATTTTTTTCTTTAATTTTAAATTTTAAGGGGACAAAAAGGGTAAAAACTGCATTTCGGTACTTTCTTGTCGATTGCATTTACTATGTGGAAGAGGATTGGGCACAGGAAAAAAAGTAAAAACTAAATGGTAAGGTTGTCCCCCCCCCAAAAAAAAAATGCTTAAATAAATTTTGTCTTTTTTTTAATTTAAACATATAAGGGGTAAAAACGGGTAAAATCGGTAACTTAATTTCTCTGGATATGGCAAAGGTAGTACAGAAATTTAAAATGGACCTGAAAGCACACTAAACATAAATGGATAGGTGTCTGGTACTCTTTTGAAGATTTAAATTTTAAGGCGATAAAAGGGGTAAAATCTGCGTGTTTGTACTTTTTTTTTTGGTAGCATTTATCCAGAAGAGCAATGAGAACAGGAAAAAAGCGAAAACTAATTATTACTCCCCTCAAAACAAGCTGTCATAATTTTCGTCATTTTTTCAATTTGGACATATAAGGGATAAAAAGGGCAAAATCGGTAATTTTGTATCTCCAGACTTAATACAAGTAGCATAAAAATTCGCAAAGAGCATGGACGTCTACTAAAAATAATTGGACAGGTGTCTGGTACTTTTTTAAAAATTTTAATTTTAAGTGAATGTAACTGGTAAAAACTTTTTGGTACTTTTTTAATTGCACGTGTGTATGAGAAGGATGGGAACAGGAAAAAGTAGTTAGTCTAGGCGGCTGCATCGTTGACATTAATATAGCATTTCTTAAAAGATTTGCAAAATTGCATAAAAAGTGGACGTGACATAATCAGAGTACAAAAGATCAAATTCTCAACACCTTAAAAAAGGAGGTATTCGCAATTAAAATTGGAGCTTTTTGTTTGTGTGCAAACCAACAAAAAACTTTGAAAAATATTTGCAAATTTGTTATTGTTACCCATATAAATTCTGGCGTTGCACTGTGAATTACACAATTCCGCCTTTGGAGCATAATTTTATTTTTTAGCAAGCATTAAAAAACAATTTTCCTAAATTGAAACGCATTTAAAAATTTTATAGAAATAATAGAAGCGAAGTGTATGAATGATGTGAATACACAGGCTTCCGTAGAGCTGGGGGCAGAACAGACAGCCTCTGGCCAAATTGTCGCATTCGATATCAAATGAACTATCGAGTAAAAATAATGTAAAACAAAAGCAAAAAAAAAAGAAAAAGAAAAAAAAAAACACACACAGCATAAGTGACGCAATTCGTTCGATATCGAATGCGACGATTTGGCCCCTGGTGTTTAGTAAATGCAAAAAGTTTAACTTCACTAGTGAGTTTTTAATACAATTACACGACGAATGAGAAGAGAAAAAGTAGTCTCTCTTCTCATTAAGAATTTGTATAACAATTGGGGTGGGAGAGTTACTCAACCAAAAATAGTTTTTGGTCAAGGAAAACTCTTTAGAAAAATTACTTGTAGATATTATTTAGTATATTCGGAAGATTTCAAGCGAAACATACAAACTTGGTCATATAAGTACAGAGATATGGTGAAAAATCACACATATGTATGTATATGATAACTTCAGAGGCGCATAGATCCCAAGTGAGGGGGTAATTTGATAACTAGATTAGAAAGTAGAACTGCTCGAATATGTATGATTTTACTACAGCAATTCGACAGATTTTCTTTTCAAATCAAATTACACAATAACCGCAAAGTTTTTTCTGCCGCAGATTTGGCTTTTCATAATTTCTTTTTTAATTAAGGCTCTGCGGTAGATAGTTTAACGATGACTGAAGATTTTGTTGTGATGTCCAGTTTTCTTGTTTATATATTTTTTTTATTTGTTAAGTCCAGTTTTACAGAAAACTCTTGTTGCATTTTGTTATTTGTGTAATTTGTTCTAGTTTTGCAATTATACCCCTGAAGATGTTTGAATAAAACAAACAAAACGTCGGAAAATTAGTTAAAAAATGTAGTTTTATTTTATCTAGAAATTCAAAAGCGTGAAGGTAAGCGCTTTTTCAAATAATAATTTACTTTTATTTTTTAATTTTCTATGACAGTATGATTTTATTTTCGAGCATTTGTTTCTCAACTTTTTTGTATTTTGTTTTTATTAAGAAGAATCAATCAATCACAGCAGTGATTGTAAAACTTAGCTGAAGTCGTAACTGAGTATGATATAAAGTAGGTGTTAACAATCGTAAAGTAAAGATGTTTAGCTTTCAAGCCCCTTTAAGAAATATTCGAATCCATTTAAATAATTAAAGAGCATATACATACGTTACAAGCTATAATACTTATTTAACTTAAAGGATTTCTAAATTTTTATGGAAAAAGGTGCTAAAAAACGTACAGATCTAAGGAGTATCGAGAAGCTAAAAAAGTCAGCTTAAGAGTTAATAATTATTTTAAAATAATTTTAAAATAGAGTGAAATAAAAAAAGGGGAAAAGTAAAAGTCTCTAACGATATCCAAACACAAATGAAAACTTACGCAATTTTTTCGGAGGGCGAACGCCAGGGTACATCATCATCGATTTCATCTTCGCTTTCATCACCCTCATCACCGTCATCGTTGCCAGATATACTAAATGAAGAGGAAGTAAACATGTCGGGCACGGGTAAAATAGAGGGTCGTCGGCTTCCTGAAATCGAAATCAGAAATAAAATTATCAATGAAATTAGAAATATTCAAATAATAGTTTACTATTTTAAGGCTTGTCTTTAAGTCTCCAACATATCTATATACCAACGGCACACAGTGGGGGATTTTGCAAACAAATTGGAAATAATTCTGCCGTTTCTAAACGGATGGCTCGATTGCAATGAAATTTCAGACAGGCATAAAAGAGATGTATTCAAGCTTAAGTTTTTTTTGGGAATTTCGGGATTCGTATTATTTTTTCTCTACATTTTCGAAAAGTTTTTTATTTCTTTTATAGATTCCTATATTTTTGCAAAATTTTGTAAAAAAAATATAAATAACTGAAAATTTTGTAGGCATTTCAAAAAAATTGTATTTCTCAAAAACTTTAGGTAAAGGACGCTTTTTCTGTATTTTTGCAAAAATTGTTTTAAAAAGCTTTAAATTTCTAAAAAAAATTAATAATATATAAACTAGAGGTAATTATCTAACTAATACAGAAAATACAGTAGAAACAAGTTGTGCATCTCGGGGGGGTTTTCTATGCAGTGATTTGGTATGGCATTTTTGTCAAATTACAACTTATACGGTGAAAGTCTGACAAATCTGCAATTGCAGATCGTTTTGTAGTCCTCTTCTCTAAATATTATCACTTTGAAATTTTGTACACAAGAAATATTTTAGAAAATACAGTGGAAACAAGTTGTGCATCTCGGAGGGTTTTCTATGCATTTTTTTTGGTACGGTCGCGACATTTCGTTGGTAGACTTGAAAAGCAAGAAAACTTTAAAATAAGTAGCTAGACTTTGAAAAGATTGAGTTTCATAAGTTTTTGAGTCGTGGACCTAGCAAAACTGAAGTTAAAGTCTGCCAGGGCTTGTTGTAGTTTATTAATAATTCGATGTTGAAGTTGCGGAATTTACTAAGGAAAATAAAAAAAATGTTGGTAAAACAGTGTTGCCAGAAGAAAATATTTTCACAGAACGTAAAATCGCGAATTTATAAACAGTTTTAAGCATCCAAGAACGTATTTTATAAATTCCAATTCATGAATCTTGTCATAGATATGCAAGATTTGTTCTAGACAACCGGCTAAGGGTTTATCTCCCGACATGCGTACAAAATCTATAAGCATCTGTCAGCACACGCTTGCATTTTATAGCAATTGGCACTAGGGATATGCGCGTGAGTGTTTTTTGGCTCACGTCACGTACGCTCACGATCAGAATAACTTTCCTCATGCATCAAAATTTTTTTTTTGCCTCACGTCATGCCCGCCCCCTTCCCCCCTGGACCGTTCTCCGGGGTTAAAGACAGTTTTAAGGACAGCATTGTACCAACATTGGAAAAGGATAGTTTTGTTGACTACTAAAGAGCCCGAAAGAGCATGTGGGAGTCGAAAAGGTTAATAGATCCTGGCAGGGTGAAGCCCAATCGTATTGTGAAGCTCGGCAGTAAGGATATTAGAGACTATATAAAAGGCTAATGACGAGGCACTCTCAGCTAAATTATCATCACAAAGATTAGAAATTGGTAAGCAGGGATTCCTGCCGACTCTACATGAGGAAAAAACAATGGCGGAACATATGGCGGAATGTTTCGTTGCGTATAGACGCAGAGCTGGGTTGTTAGATTCTAAGGACTTCAGTAGCATCACATCTACGGCCGTAACGAGATTTGCTAATAGTCTAGCTCTCAGTCTATAGGGAGCTATAGGGCTGCACATAAGATCTTTTTGGTCAACTTGCACCATTGGCCCCAAATGATAATAATAAGAACATAGATTGGACTGTAAGAGCAAGTTTACATTTTATAAAAAATATCCAGAAAACGCGTAACCATGACTTTCTTGTTATTGATTTTTATATATTTTTTTTTTTTAGAATGGGACCAGTACTCAGGGGATGATCCCTTTATATGCATTGCATTGTGCTGGAACTGGGAAAATAGGAAAAAGGGATTGGTGGGTGGAAAAGCGAAAATGGGGAGTGTTTGTGAACGTTGGATTGAGCACAAAAATTATAACATAAAAACAGATAATTTATTTTTGCAAATCTAAATAAGTCGGGATTAAATGTTGCTAATTTGTCTGTTTAGTGTCCAGTGTACATATATACCTTCGACACTATCCAGTTAACAACTTTTAACGAAACCTCTTCAGTATTCCAAGACTATAAAAAAAACAACAAAAAAATTTTAAAAAATAACCACGAACATACCTATAACGAATGTTTACTTTGGCGGACTTATTTTTCAAAAATATATGTATCATGTTTGTTAAGATCTTATATGGCAAATATCTATACATAATTTGCCAAATAAATGTTTAGTAAACATGGAATATTTGTATAAATAAGCCATAAAAAAAAGCACGCGTTCACCTATTACAACTTCACATCACAAAAGAGACGTCTGCTCTGATCAAGAGCTTACAAACAAATACTTGGGTACGTTTGGCTTCTAAATTCTTACCTCTTCTTTGGTTTAAAATATCCGGACTTAGTAAATTTGGATTTCCAGTCTGGGGTAATTCCAAATGATTACCGGTTGTCAAAGAACTGGAGCCGCCAACCATTAGACCTCCTCCGCCTCCGCCTCCTCCAACGCCAGGCCCGGCAGTGCCAATGCCCAGAGTATTGGCCATAGTGCCCAGTGTTGAGGTACCACCCACCACATTACTGCCGCCTAAACTCAGTGGTATTGTCGTAGATGTTGTGACAGTGGTTGTTGTCGTTGCTGCTGGCATTTGCGTTGCATTTGTCGATGTTACAGCGGTATCTTTGAGATTCTGTTTCGAATCCGAGATTATCACAGATGTAGGATTATCTGAGGCTTTAAATCAAAACAGAAAAAACGTTTTTTTTAATTGTACAGGAATTACAAAAGAAGCTTCAGTTTTTTTTTTTTAAATTTAAATATTTTAAGACGTTTAGCGTGCAGAAGGTTTAAAAAACATCCAATAAAAAATAAATTCATTCATAACAAACATATTTAAAGCATTAAAACTGTAAGTTCATTGCTTAAAGCATTTGAGTTTTGAAATTAAAAAAGCCATAATTTCTATTAGAAGTCTCCTTTTAAAATAGTCCACTGCGATGCTCGAAATATATACAGCAACTTCAGGCTTCCGGTTAATATGGGCATCTTCGCTGTTCCCCAGTAACGTTGCTCATCCTTCTGCAGTAATGTAGTTTATTTAAACAAATTTTGTGCCAATAGTGTTGACTTTAACGGTTCAAATGTGGCTCAAATTAATTTAGAACTTTTTTTTTAATCTTAAATTTAAATTAACACGTATGTATATGAACACCATGATTTCTGTACACACATACATTTGTGAATTGGCGGATGTGGAAGTGTATTTATCAATGGCCACGAAGTTGCAAAAGAGGTCACAAAGAAAGCGGAAGGAAACATGCCATGTAACGGATATACTTAAAACACGAAAATTGTTAACCATTTGGAAACAAAAGCGATATGGTAATAAAACTACTGCAAGCATGCAACATTGGAATTAAAATGAAAATGGAAACAAACATAAGAATAAAATTAATTTTTTAGTTACGCACAACGGGGACGAAGGGGTTTGAATGGTGGCTGGGTGGGTAAGTGCTAAATGCTGCAGGGTCGTTAGGGAAACAGTGAATTGGCAAAGCGGGCGGGAAAAAAGACTCAACTCGATCTGCTGAAATGAATTCAATGGTGAAGTTTTTTTTTTTTTATTAATAACAAAATATCGTTTTCTCTAAAAAGGAATTTTCGGTTCTACCATATTCTTATGAAAAGTACCATTGAAAAAGTACTTTTTTAAGTACCTGTTATACTGTTAACGCCAAACACCAAAATTAATGAATTTATTTTATAATAAGTCTGGCATCGCCAAATTATAATTTTCTGATTCGCTTTCCAAATAACGAAAGTATTTAAGGTCAGCTCAAGAACATGCGCCTTTTTGCAACCATCTTTTTTCTGTAAGCAGAAATCATACGAGCTGGTTGCGCGTGGTATTTCAAAGCCAAATTGAGTAATTTTGTAACTCAATAAATAAATTTGTAATTTTCTGAATTGTGTTCTGGTGACTTTCACATTAAAAAGTATGTATCACAATTTATTAATTAGTTATTAATAATTATATTCGCTTACATTAATTCAATTTAATGTAGGAATTTTAATATAAATACACATTGCAACTTGGATTGTGTGTTTTATTAAAAATCCCGTGGGAGTCGCTGGGACCTGCAGCTGGTGTGACTTATTTAAATATACTTTTTAAAACAATATTTTGTACAAAAAAAACCCTTACTAAAAAAATACGTATAAAAAATTTTACTTTTAAAAAGATACCTTTTGAATAGAGTTGTGCAAAAATATATTCTCAAAACGTTTTTTTGAAGAATTAGTTTTTGAGGAAATTCAGTTTTAAAAAAGAATGACTTTTTGGAAAAGTACCTGTTCAAACACAATTTTTGGTAGATGTCCTTTTCCTAAAAGCTATTTTTTGAAGAGTATTTTTTTTTTCAAGTGCTTAAGCAAAGCAAATGTAATCTTTCTTATCTCAAAAATTGTTTGGTACTGTTTTTAAAACGCAATTTTTCTACAAGCTTCTTTTTTATATGTACTACTCTTAAAGGGCACACTTTTTTTAAGTACTTTTGACTACTAATACTTTACTGTTGGTACTTTTCTGCAGACACTTTTTTTGGAAGCTGGTTTTTAAAAAATATTTTTTTAAAACGTACTTTTAAAAGGGATATTTTTTTAAAGTGTACTTTTTATTAAAGTTGCTTTTTAAAATTAATATTTGCAGTTACCGTTTCGGTAATAGTTTTTTTTTGTAAAGTTAGTTTTTGAAAAGCTACTTTTGCAAAAGGTAGTTGTTTCAAAATGTACTGTTTAAAAAAGGTACTCACATTAATGAAAATCTATTTTATTTCAAAGGTACTTTTATAACTGATATTTCTTTTTCGTACACTTTCTAAAGTGTACTGTTTTGCGAAGTCATTAAAAAAAAACTTTTATAAAAAAGCTTTTTTGAAAATAAATTTTTCTATAAGATCCCCTTTCAACACTCTTTAAAAGATATCTGCTTTCAGGACATCTTTTTTCAAAATATATTTTTTTTCATCGGTACTTTTTGTAAAAATTACTTTTTTATATGTTTTCTTTCTAGAAGGTTCTATTCTTAACATAATTGCAACAAAAAGTACTTCTTTAAAGTTACTTTTTGTGAATGGTTCTTTTTTTAGGAGGTACTTTTCTTAAGGTGTATTTCCTTATGAAGTTAGTGCTCTCGAAAGGTATAAAGAAAGTACTTTTGTAGAGGCACTTTAAAAAGTCTGTTTTTAAAAAGGACTTTATATTTAGAAGTTTCACTTTTTAACAGATACGTACTTTCTTAAAAAGTACCTCTTTAAAAATTATTTTTTTTTAGTATATTTTTTAAATGGTAACTGTTTTTCAAATAATTTTCCTAAGTGGCGTTTTCTTTCTAAAATACCTTTTTAAATGGTCATACTTTTAAGAGATAATTTAATACTAGTAAAGAGGTACTTTTTAAAAGTACTTTCTGCGCATTTTAAAAAGACAGTTTTCGGAAAAGGTACGTTATTTGGAAGCTACTTTTTTTAAAGAACGTTCTGTCAAAAGGTACTTTTTTAAGAGGCACTTATTTTGTAAGGTGCTGTTCTATAAGGAATTTTTCTTATAAGTGGCTGATTCAGTACCGCCTCCTCGGTTAGCACAACGGAGCTTATTCGGACCGAAGTGTGCTGGTCTCATGACGGGCAGCTCATGAAACACATATAACATTATTTTGTTTCTTGAAACAATTTTTTTCGAATGCTCTTTCTTGTTTTAAAAAGTACTTTTTTTAAATATAGCTATTTTAAAACATAATTTTTAAAGATAAGTTTTCAGATGTATTTTTCTTAACGGCCCTACTTTCTAGCGCTAGTTTTTGGAAACGTACTTTTCTAGAAGATGATTGTTTTGTAAGTATTTGTTTAAGAAATTTTTTTTCTTCTGATAAGGTGTTTTTCTTGGAAATTATATTGCAAGCATTTTATCTTCCTCAAAACGGAACTGGTTTCAACAAGTATTTTTTATGAAAGTCACCGCTCTTAAAAGGTATTTTTAAGAAAGTCCTTTTTTAAAAGTCTACTGAAGTAATACGTTTCATAAAAGAACCTTTAACAAAAGGCATTTTTGTGAGTTAAAAAAATCTATTTTAATTCCTTGGAGGTATTTTTGCCAAAAATAATGTTATTTTGTCAAGGAATTTGGAAAAAAGTTACTTATGCATTTAAAGTACTTTTTCAGAAGGTACTTTTATTATAAAAATTTTTTTTAAAGATGTTTTCGGTCAAATGTATGTATGTAAATATCGGTTTAAAAAAATTTTAATTGTGTGTGAGTTTTTTTTTTTTACCAGAAAACTAAATATATACGTATCAGGGGAATCGGGGGAATAATAAATATAGCTGTTATGCATTTAGGACTGGGGGGGCTTGAAGGGAGGGAGATTTAAAAAACATGTAAACAGCGAATACAATCGGGTTGTGGCAGATGTAAAAAGAGAGAGAAAGAGAGAGAGCAAGAGAGTGAGAAAGAGACAATGTTGGTGTTCACACTCACGCACAAAAAGTGTTGAAAAATCACATTCGGAAGAGGACTTTATATTGAGTTGATGGAGTTGATGAGTTTGAGGCCTTTTCTTAACTGGCGTATTAGCGCCACCTGTATTGCAATTGAAAAAATTATTGTTGGTCCGTGTGTGGGGGACGCGCACACAAACCGACGGTACTGGCACTTGAAACGTTTGCGATGATGATTTTGTTATTGAGGTTGTTGTTAAATAAGTATTTGTTGTTGTTATTGTTGGTAATGATAATTGTGCAGTTGTAGTTGTTGTTGCTGCATTGTTAGTAGTTGTAGTAGTAGTAGTAGTAGTAGTAGTAGTTGTTGTTGTTGTTGTTGATGATGATAACACATTCATATTTCGATTCGCATTTAAATTTAAATTATTGATGGACGTGCACGAAGATGTTGTGATATTGATGATTGTATTATTGATGTTTGTTGTTGTAGTAGTAGTAGTTGTTGTTGTTGTTGTTGCTGACGTATTATTATTATTGTTATTATTGTTATTATTATTATTTCTAACAGTTGCTGCTGTTACGGCAATTGTTGTTGCTGTTCTAACTAAATTATAATGCATATACTAAGAATTAATTATAAAAGCATGTCAGACACACTAAAGCAGTGCACACATCACACACACCAGCGCAGCCATTCAACTGACAGTGAATTACTGACATTTAGTTTGTTTGTTTGTTTGTTTGCTTTTCTACTCTCAAACCAAAACTTAATGAAGAAGATGAGATAAGGGAAAAAAGATGTTGTTTACCCGTAAACAAATTGAGTTGGTAATTTACATATTACAACAGATAATGAAAGAAAATGCAATTGAACAGAGTTCTCTGCATTCAAGGGTGAAAATATTTATATTTAAACTATTAAAAGGAGAAATTAGGGCAATATTAAATATTACGTTTTCAAGAAAACTAAAATCTATTAACATTTGTGTCTGCGGACAGACAGGTTTGTAATAATATAAATGGCACAAAAGAGTCACTCACACTTTTTAGTTTGCTTTTAAACATGAAACGGCGAAGCATTTTTTTTTTTTGCGGAATTAAACAAATCCTTCGCCCGATTGATCCAAAGCATCAATCGGGCGGGCCTGTTGTATATTTGAAAGAGGTTTAAATATACATAATACGCTGCCCTTGGCTCGACAGGAGTAAATATCTAGTGTACTTGGATATTAATTCCTACAGCCATGAGAGCTTCTTAAATATTTTTGCATTCGATCTTAGTTTGGTATTATTATGCGTTAGGAGTGAAACAACAAATGATTTGTTGCCAGCATGCTTTGTTGTTATTTTTAGGGTTTCAAGAACGCTACTTGCAAATGATAAAACGAACATTAATAATATGATTTAAGAATTTGTGTTTAAGTTTACGTTTACTTTAGTACAAATAGCTTAACCTTGTTCTAATAGTTTCAGCAAAATGCAAACCTTTTATGACAACTTACAAGCCGATAAGCACTGAAGCAATTCATAGTACATCCTTTATGATGCGAAAAGGAAGTTTACCATATACCACGAGCGAGTCATGATTTTAAACAACAACTTGCGGGAGAATTGTTGCTATATTGTTTGAAAAGGACATTGATTGGACATTGTTCAGACCTCTAAAAATACATAGTTGCACTTGTCCATTCAGAAATCAGAGTCACAAAATTATATGGCATGGTAGAAAAGACAATTTTGTTTTGAAACTTGAAAGGCCACAAACGTGCGGTTAATAACAGGGATTTTCGTTGTTTCAATGTAAATAAAATTCAATTAATTTGATTACAATGAACATAAAAACTGACACTGAAAAGGTAACACGCGAATGTGTCACACAAAGACAAATTTTAAATGTAGACAGAGAGGCAAACAATAACACACACACACACACAACCATACACACATACACTCCGAGTGCCCAACACACCACCAGCACACACACACGCACAGACACAGCCACAGCCACAGCCAAGCCCACAGACAGCACAAAAAGCATAGAATATTTAATTGAATGTAAAATTGGAAAATGGTTAGTAGTTGTTGTTATTTCTTTTGTAATGCAAGGAGTTGAAGTTTAAACCGCACATTTTTTTCATCAAGTAACAATGAAAACAAAAAAAAAAAAAAAAACAAAACAAAGAAAATAATTTAATTAAGTTTTCATACTCTTTTTTTTAACTTAAAATTTGTCACCATTTAAACAAAAATCAATTTAACTGAACACAACCACACAAAAACATTATCAATAACATTCATATGCATAAAATAATTAATTGTTTTTTTTTCAGATTTCTCTTCACCACTATTTTATGTTTAAATTAAATATTACTTTCATATGATTATGCATATGTACTTCTTATTTCACATATTTTCTTGTTAAGATATTTTCAAACTTACCACCACCACCACCACCACCTGTACCAGCACCAGCACCAGCACCATCTTTACTCGCTGCCGCATCTGCATTTTGATTTTGTTGGTTTTGATTAACGACAAATGCAGAATTTTCCTCTTTTGTTATGCTCATATAATAGCAGGTGTCATCCTTTTTCATTATGTGTCTGGGACCAGGATTGAGTAGTATGGTATCTTCATAAAATTCGGGCAATTGGGCGGGTCGTACACCCACCAAAGCCACACCGTATCTGTAAAGCAAGAAATTAAAGAAATTTGCACATAAATCCAATTAAAAAGAGCAGAAGGAAAATATACTTTCGATGAGAATGAAAACTGGCATAAGTAAAACTTTTGCCTTCGTATTCGCCAAAAAAACGACTGTCGCCCAAAACGATGTGATAGATTTCATTGCCCGAACATTTTCCATACAAACGATGCCATTCTTCGGGTGATTGCTGGCCTTCTCTATAAAGAAAATTAATGCAAGAAAATTGTATTTTCTTTTTTTTCAAAAACAAAAAAAAGTTTCATAAAAGGATCAATACAAAAGTAGCACAGGAAATGTGTTTAACAAGATAAACTGATAACTAGAACTTTTCTTTTTTTTTAAATAATTTTCTTAAAAAGGTTGTTACAAAGCTGGTTTTAATTATCTTTTAAAAAAGAAATTAGTATTATTAAGCATCTCTTTAAAAAGACCAATTTATATGTAAACATACAACCGGGCAAATTCTAGACAAAGGGTAACCCTGTTGTACACTTTAGATTTAATTTTAATTTTTGTTTTTTCTTTTGTTTTCAAATAGTTGTTGTTGTAGAGGTCAGACAACTTCATGCTCCGTGTAAATTTTAGCGGCTGTATTTATAATAAAATCTTAATAAGCGTTTTCATTACTCTTTAGTTAAAATGATTTTACCTCTTAAAAAGGCAGTTTTTCAAAAACTGTATTCATAAGCCGTTGTTTAGCTAAAAATTATCGAATTTATCCAGTATCTTTGGAGAGACACCTTACCAGATATAACCCAATTACGGGGCATATGCTGGAGGAAATTAAGGAACTTTGTAACTGTATCACGGTAAATCCACGGAGCACACAACAAGCCTATACTGGCTTAGGTGTATGTCGCAAGACATGGGCAAACAAACCCCTCCAATCAACCTAACCTAACCTATCGTATCCAGTATGATCAGGAAGCACTATCAGTTTTACTTGTCATTTTAGTATTAACGATGCTACACAATAACAAATTTTTATAACCTTCACAAAAATGTGCAAGGGTATATATAAGTTTGTGATTCCGTGTGTAACGCATTGATATAACCATATAAGACCCCATAAAGTATATACATATATTCTGGATCAGAATCTCTAATTACGATTAAGCGATGTGCGTCTATCCGTCTGTAGTCGTTGAAATACCGTTTCTGAGAAACCGGTTTGAGATAGAAACCTCATTCTTTCGCTTAAATGTGTTAAATTTCGGTAGTGGGTCGCTTTTGAAATTCAGTAAGATCGGTTTACGGTTAGCCGAGATATATCTAAAAACCGGGTTTTTTGGCCATTTTTTTGATTAGATTTTTGAAAAAAAAAAAAAATGGTTTTGCTAAAAAATTAGCCTTATTACTTTTAATGCCCATTAGATCCCAAAAATCGAAGAATTTTTTATATCGGCCCATATATACCCGAGATATAGTGTCTCCCGATATTTCAAGAAATCGGCTTTATAAGCCAAATAAAAGAACTTTTGGCACCAAAAATCAATCAAGATGGTACACATAGGCAAAACTGGAAAATTTCTTGACATCGGCCTATATAAACTCGAGATATAGCGCCTCCTGATATCTCAAGAAGTTGATCCTGGAAGCCAAACGAAACAATTTTTTACACTAAAAATTTGTCAGAATGGTACATATTGGCTGTTAAGAGGTAAAGTTAGAACATTTTTGGACATCGGCCCATGTGCACCCCAAATAACGCTTCTCCCGATTTCTCAAGAAGTCGGCTCTAAAAGCCAAATAAAAATCGATCGTATGAAAAATCGATCAGAATGGTGCATATAGGATGTTTAAAGGCAAAATTCGAGAATTTTTGAAAGCGGTTCATATGTACCGGAGATATAGCGTTTACCGATTTTGCAAGAAATCGGCTCTAAAAGCCAAATAAAACAACTTTTGGCACCAAAAACCAGAATCAGAATAGTACATATATCATTGTGAAGGGTATTTAAGATTCGGCCCAGCCGAATATAGCACTCTTACAAGCAATGATTATGTTACATTTAAGAAAACATATTTCTTAAGTGATTTGAAAAATTTATTGAAACTCGTGACTTAATTACAAAAAACAAATGCGCTTGGGGGACCCCCGTTACGAACGAGGTTCCTTACGTTTTTTCTTCATCTTCGAATGTAATACAAGGTGAAATCTGTATGTTTTACTTTGTGTTGTTTTTGAAATTTTGAAATTTTGAAATTTTATACATATGTATGCTTTTTAAAATTTTTGGAACGTTTTATTTTTTTTACTTTTGACACAAGCAGTATTTTTTTTTTGTCAATCTGCTACAAAACGAAGAAAATTTATCAATATTGCTGTTTTTTGTTGTGACATACTTTTGTTTAGCGACATCTATCAACTGATAGTGTCCGTTTTCAAACTAATTAATATTTATTGGTAGGTGTCTCCGCTGCTGTCAGCAATTGTTTATCGACAGATACACCAATACATATAAACAGCTCACACGCTTTTGTGACGATTTCTACTAATTTGCACTACCAGCAAGCCGGGTTAAGGAACTTCGTTCCAAAAAATAAAACATATTAAAAGTTAAAGGAACGTAAATTGTTCAAACAATTTTTATGAGAAAAAAAAAATTAATCGAATAACGTGTTTTAGTTTATTTGTTTTAATTTGTTTTTACATCACAATTGAATTTGAATTATTTCTATCGAAGATTTAAAAACAACAATAGCAAATTTTACTTAACTGCTTGCACGCAGCAATTTCTACTACTAAAATCAGCATGTAGTTAAACACATACTGACACTCTAAAAAAACTATTTTTTTATGTATATCTAGAACATATTTTTAAATTCTACAAAACGTATCTCCCTACTGAACAAATCTTTCCTTTCATTTCATCTCATCACTGGACTTTTTTGTTTGTTTTTTGCTTTATACGCAAACATATGTATGTATATGTTTGCAAGTTCATTAATTATTTGCTGCAAAACAAATATCCGCATCATTTAGTTTAATACACAAAGTTTATTTACCCATTTGCGAAGAAATTCGAATATGTTTCTTTATTTACATACAAGCATTAAGACAAAGGAATTTCTGTTTGAAATAACGCAGTATTTTATTCTTTTAGTAAAAAATAAAAGGGGTCCTAATGAAACCAGCAGTAAATGGTAAATAATTTTAAATTTGGTGTTGGTTTCTAATCGACGAGAGTGAGTCACGCAGAAGGTCAAACTGAAACATAAATAATATTTCACTTTCTTTGCAAAGCATATTGAAAACACAGGACAACAGGAAAAAAATAATATTTCACTTTCTTCGAAAAGCATATTGACAACAGAAAAAAAAAATAATAAGGGGCGTTAGACACAGATTGTAATTTAGAGACAAGTCCATATGTGGCCAGAATTTTAGCATAGCATGCGGAGTTACATTTCAGTGACAAGAAAAGTCAAGTTGAAGACTTATTCGCTCGCGAACATGCCATGGCTGTTGCCGAAGCGCTTCGGGTGCTGATAGCTATCGTGGTAAAAGAAAAGTAGCTCTGGTATGTTCCCCAGCCCAAAAGTCTTCATCTTTAATTTTATTGTCTTCTTTAAAAACGTGGTGGACATCGATGGAATATAAATGCAACATCAAAACTATGAAGAAAGCTGCTGCCTTGGTATAATAGGGCTTCTAAAATGACAAAAAATGCGATGCGAGCAATATTATCCGTGCAGCTAATCGAAATTCGTATAAAATATCACGCATCTCACACAGAAAAACGATTGAAAGTCATGGGTGGGAGGATCGACCAGGGCAACACCAACAAATCTTTACAGCCACAGGCGAATCTTTATCGAAAAATGTGACCTCATATCGCATGCCGGAGACCAGACTAGAGGAGAATTGCGAAACAGAGATTACTGACTTCCGTTCCTGGTTGACCGATCCTTTGAACCAGATCCCCATGGGGCTTCATTATTACACGGGTGGATTAAGGGCGAGCGAAAAAACAGGACATAGAAAATACCATAGAACATTACGGAGTGTATGAGGCAGCTCAACCAAATGGGTAAGCCAGGACCTGTGAACATATTCACGGGTAGTCAAGTGACCTTTGGAGCGATCTCACTAACGCTATTAAATAGTTATACGACTCATGGTGCACTTCACGTCATTTTGGTGCCAGGACATGCGGGAATAACTGGAAATGAGAGATCAATCTCATTTGCTGCAAGAGCAAGAGAGTTAAGCAACGTTAGCTTGGTTTGCGCAAAGACTTTCGATGCAGAATCTTCTACCCAATGCTTTAGCTCAGATTTAGCTACATTTAACACTCTGGAATAACGAAACTATGGGAATCGATGAAAGAATTCTAAGGGAGGATCCAGACGAGGAAAAAAATGGGGGGACTGCTAAGATTTAGCAAGCGCAAATAGAGTACAACAATGGGAGTTATCACAGGTCACTCTCGGCCACTGGCACATCTTAACCATATAGGAATAGCGGCTGGAGATGAATGTAGAGTACGTGGGAAGGACAGCGAGACATTGGCACACTATTTATGCCAGTGCCCCGTCTTCTCGAAAATACGGTCCCGATATGTTGGGAGAGATACCCTAACATATTTAGCCCAGTTACGGGGCATATGTTGGAGGAAATTAAGAAACTCTGTGAGCGACGCGAAGTTCCTATATATCTATGCGTTAAACTGTTTATGATTAAGTCCAGGGATCGCACAACAAACCTATACTGGCTTAAGTGTATGTCACAAGGCATGGGCAAACAAACCCCTCCACTAAAGCTAACCTAACCATAAAACTGTTCATTGCTATAATTTAGCCACAAGCAAAAAAAAAAATCACTATCAAAAGAAGTAAAAATCGAAGAACAACCGGATGTAGGTTTTACTAATTTGACTGCAAATACAAAAGTGGCATAGAAAACAATCTGCAGCAACATTTTCTGCTGTCGTCACAACATTTATTATCATGTGAGTGTGTGAATTTTATTTTCAACATTTTGTAGCCAGTAGATTGCCGTGACAAATGTACTTAATGATTGACACAAAATAAAATTTTTGATCTTCTTGCACTGAATCTTTTGTTAGAATCCCATCATTGTGGAAAAAGTTGTACAGTGTAGCAAATGCCCAAAAACACGGCACGTTTTTACTCAGAACAAAGAAAACTTAAGCGTGAAAATAAAATATTCCGTTGTCTTGCATATAAACAAGCTTACAACAAACACTCTTCTACTTTACGTTGTTCACACAAAACCTGCTGAAATTAATTCGAAAAATTCATTCACATTAAATCCGGCTGTTTTTTAACTCCCATTTAAATGTCTGTTTTTTATTTCATTGTTATAATACAGTTGAATTGTGGAATTAGTTGCATTAATACAGTTGAAATAATTCTAAATTTCGCCATTACTCTTCAGTGCTGTAAATATTTACTTTAAACACTCTTCAAATATTTGTTTAAGCTCTATTAAGGTTTTCCTAAATTACTACAAAAGTTGCTCGACCCACCACGTATGAGGTAATTAAACTTGAATAAAGTGGTATGTATCTACAAACCACTTTCTTCTCTGCCAAGTTAAATGTTTGTGTTTTTACTTTCTGTGTGCCATGTACACAGTGAGCGAGTAAATAAATGTTTGCAGGAGTTGCTTGGAATTAAAATTGTATTTATATGTACTTACTGGCCCCTTGATGTATGCAATAGAAGAGTGACTAATGTGCTGGCACCAGGACAGGTACAATTGTTGGCCAACAGAGCGTACTTAAATTCATCTTCACACACAACGTGTTCGGCAAACTTAACATGAAGTTTATGTTCTGGTCTAAAAGAGATACACAAATTAAAAAAAAAAAAAAAAAAACAATTATTGAAGGAAAAAAATAAATAGCAGAAATTATCACAAATGGAAATGAGTAGAACACAAGTAAAACTAGTGAATAGTTTTTTTTTAAATTTTCTTTGTTGTAAGCAAGAACATTTTCAAAAAGTACGTTTATAAAAAATATCTATCTCTCTTAAACGAAATATTTGTATTGAAGTACTAATTAAAAATAGAGTATTCTTAAAAAAGCACTGTTTGAAAAAATACCTAAAAAACCCGAATAGGAAAATATTAAAAAAAACAACTTTTAACATAATATTTTTTTTTAAAAATGTAAATTTTTTTAAAGAATAGTTCCTCGTTCAAAAAAGAGTTTTGAAAAAGCAGCTTAGAATTTTTTTTTTCTAAAACGTCATTTTGGAAATTATTTTTAAGTACCTTCTAAAAAAGCCGGAATAAAAAGTACGATTTTTGCAAAAGTACAACATGTTTTTTAGAAAAGTATTTTTTAAAAAAAATATATTATTTTAAAAAATATCTTGTCAAAAAGATACTTTAAAAAAGTACTTTTATTTTTTTTAAAAAATACATATGTATATTTTTAAAAAGTACTTTTTACAATGAGTAGCAAAACTTTAACAAGGGCACATCTTCAAAAAATTAGCTCTTTCAACAAAAAAAAAAAACAAAAAATACCCCTAAAAAAATTTTTACAAAATAAAGGTTTTATATAAAAAATAAAATAAAATTATTTAAATAAATGTATTTAAAAAATATTACAAAATGTTTTTGATAATAAGTAGTTTTAAAAAAGTACCTATTTTTTTTTAAAGATTAATGCACTAATAAATAAGTACTTTTGAAAACAAGACAGCGTTTGTAGGTAGTTCTTCTCATAAGTTTAAATTGGAAAATAGTTTCTTTTAATTGGAAATTATTTTTAAGTACCTTCTAAAAAAGTCTTTATAAAAAGTACGTTTTCGTAATAAAATAACTTTTAAAGAAAATTATCTTCATGACAAAAGTAGTTTTTTGCAAAAGTGCAACATTTTTTTGAGAAAAGTATTTTCTTAAAAATATATTATTTTAAAAAATACCTTGTCCAAAAGATACTTTAAAAAAGTACTCTTTAAAAAAAACCCATATGTATATTTTTAAAAAATACTCTTTATAACGAGTAGCTGCATGAAGGACCTCTTCAAAAAATTAGCTCTTTCAAAAAAAGATTAAACCTAAGGACACTTTTTTTAAAAAATAAAGTTTTTAAATAAAGAATAAAATAAATGTTTTGGAAATAAGTAATTTTAAAAAAGTACTTGTTTTTTTTTTTTAAAGATTAATGTACTAATAAATAAGTACTTTTGAAAACAAGACAGCGTTTGTAGGTAGTTCTTTTCAAAAGTTTAAATTGGAAAGTAGTTGCCTTTAATAAGTTTTTAAAATAGTATATTTTTGATATAAAGTAATGTTTAAAAACAGGTATAATTTTGAGAAAATTTCCTTTTTCAAAATATAAGTAATAAAAAACACTTAGTTTTGCGAAAAAGTACTTTTTAAAAAACCTCAATTTATTATTACAAACCAAATTATTTGCTGGGAATATTATGTTTTTAAATCCCCCATATTTCATTAAAAAATAACCGAATACAAAGTGACATATCGAACAACTGCTTTTTTTCCATTCATTCGAAATTTCATTTATATTTTATTTTCATAACCTGTCCTCACCTGAATATTTGTACATATTGCGGCACACTGGGTGCAAAATCTTTAACGGCCCATGAACGTAGAATCGTGTGCTCATCGGCAGCAGTCTTATCGGCATAATTGCGTGCAGCTAAAATGAAACATGCTTCCGCCTCATTCATGCGAGCTCGTGCTAAATCACCATCCTTTAAACAGGATCCCTGTTAATCATGGTAAAATAAGTATAGATTAAGAATAATAGTTTTGTTGTTACCAGAAATAATGTTAAAAAATCTATGCTGAAATTAAACAAGGATTTACTGGACACTTGTTACGGCACCTCTTCATTTTCAATGTCTTTGGCATTGAGTGTTTTCAATTTGTTAAAGTTACCTGTATGTAAATAACTCTTTGTGCCCAAATGGGCACCTGCAGTATCATACGCATTGTTGTATCCAATTCCATGGGACTCAACAGCACTACGTAGTAGTCCTGCAGCAAAGGATGAGCATAAAATTCATTAAGAAAATCCATGATGGTGTCTGCATGCAAAGTGGTCGAACACACAACAACATGTTTTTCACTCTGGGCACGATGCGATGAATAGCTGCCACCCAACTTCTGACGTTCCATCCACGTAAAGGCCAATTGCTCGAACTGGGGAAGAGAAAAAGCAGGAAAACAACCGCCTTTAATATTATCGGTAACCAAACAAAAGACCGCTAAAGGGATTATTTTAGTATTTAAGGCAATTGAAGATTGTGAAATGTGAGAGATGTTATTTTGCTTTTGATTGATTCAAAATTGATGTGAGAGAGGAGGTAATACATACTCCTTTTATATACAAGAGAGCGTAAAATCTTTTAAATGTAAATATGACACAAACACAAAAAAATACTTTTGTTTCTTTGTTTAAGGCTTTCAATTAAAATTTTAGTCTTTGCAAAAGGATACAAAAGATTGTCTAGTTTTTGTTAAGAACTTAAATGGCTGCTCAAATAAAACTGGAATAAATATAAATAATAAAAATTTGAACTTATGCGTGAAAGCCCCTGCGTGCAAAACTTAAAACCTCTACATAAAAAAACAGATGATTTGCTTAATTAGAAAAAGCTTTTGAAAACATATTTGAAAAGCAGAACTTTTTATATTCACATCTTTGATTTTAGTTTGATATAGAATCAGGTACAATACACAACAAAAATTATTTTAAATGCTGAATCTCAAAAAGCCTCTGAATAAACTTGATCTACTTGTACCAACAGTTTTATTTTTCTATAATTAAATCAAAGGCACTACAATAATTTAAGAAAATCTAGCAGCTTTTCCAATGAACTTGTCAAATAAAAATTGTACAGTTTGTCACATTTGAAACTTTTTCTACAAACAAAACTCACGCATTCACATTTCTAATAAATTTATTTTTTATTTTTGTATAAATAAACATTTATAATAGCACAAAAGAAAGAGTGAAACACATACGGCAGGAGGAAAGAAAGACGAAATAATGCAGTGACAACTCACTCACCTGGGTTGGTAACACAATCAATGCCACACATATCATTATCACCATGTACAACTGTGAAGGCCAGATATCGGGTACAAAGTCACCGTAACCAACTGTTGAAAAGGTGACAACCACATAATAAGTTGATTGAAATAAATTCAAATGGCGATGACCGGCACGTTGAAAATGTTGTATGCCACAAACACTAAAGCGGGAGGGACAAAACGAAAACGATTGTTAAAAATTATAATATGGTAAGAAAATGTTAGTGTAAGAAATTATGCTAAAAGAATCATTTTAAGGAGTTTTAAAATTATTTTTTTTTCCAATTAATTAATCAATTAATTTTTTTTTTTTAGAAAAATTCCTCTTAAGAAGGAATAGTTTTGAAAATTATTTTTTAAATAAGCACTTTTTACAATGAGTATTACTTTTAAAAAGTGTTTCCTCAAAAAGTACCTTTCAAAGAAGTTCCTTTTAAGAAAGTACCTGCTGAAAAATTACCTTTAAGAATTGTACTTTCAAAGAGTACTTTCAAAGAAGTACTTTTTGTAACCACGCCCTTTAAAAAAAAGTGCCTTTTACGCAAGTACCTTTGAAAGAAGAAAAAGTAGCTCTAGAAAAAGTTCCTTTTCAACTTTAAAAAGTAATTTCTCAAAAAAGTACCTCGAAAAATACCTATTAAAAACTATCTATTGTAAAAGTACTTTCTGCGAATATACATATATAAAAAAAGTACATTTTCAAAACCCGTTTTTGAACAGACAAGTTTAAAAAAGTACCTTTTAAAAAGATAACATTCAAAAACTTGCTTTATGAAAGTGTTTTCCAAAAAAAAGCCATGTACGTTTTCAAGCAATAGGTTTAAAAAAAGTAATCTTCAGTGACGTATCTCTCAAAAAAAAGACATTGAAAATCTAGTTCATAAAAAGAGCTTTTCTTTTTTAAAGGAAGAAGTTTCTTTAAAAAAAAGATAAGTTTAACTCTACAAAAAGTACCTTTAAAAATTCTAAAGAATACCTTTTTAAAAGTAACTTTCAAAAAGTACCTTTTAGAATATTACTTTTAAAAAAATCCCTCCTCAAAAAGTGTCTTTGAAACAGGTGCGATTTAGAAAAGGTCCCCACAACAAAAGTGCCTTATATAACATTACCCTTAAAAGAGTAGGTTTTGAAAAAGTACCACTCAAAAACTGGCATTTCAGAAGCATTTTTTACGGCAAGCATGTACCTTTTCAAGAAGTGGGTTTTAAAAAGTAGCAGTTGTAAAAGTAACTTTTAAAAAGGTACGTTTTCAACACAGTACTTTTCGAAAAAAAAAAGAAATTAAAAAAATCCTTAAAAAAGTTGTTTTAACTCAAGAAGCTTTTCAAAATGAAATACGTACCTCATAGAACTTAAAGCTTGAAAAACCCCTATTTAAATATTACCTTTTAAAAAGTAGTTTCTGAAAAAGTGGTTTCTAAAATATTATTAGAAGTGCCTTCTCAAAAAAATCCTGTTACAAAATTATCTAAAAAAGTATCTGTAGAAGAAATGAATTTTAAGAAATTACCTTTTCAAAACGTGCCCTTTCAGCTTCAATAGCTTCAAAAAATTAACAAGCATTTTTAAGAAGATGGTTTTAAAATGGTTTTTATTACAACAGTACCTTTCACAGAAGTTACTTTTGCAATAAGAAATGTATTTAAAAATAGTTTTTTTTAATGTTATATTGAACAAAATTACTTTTTCTAAAGGAAGTACCTGTTAAAAATCAAGAAATACCTTTACGAAAAGTACTTTTTAAAACAGTACGTATTTACAAAGTACTTTTAAATATGTAGTTTTTAAAAAACAAACTTTGGGATTAAAAACCTTTTTACCGATTAAAAAACTGCAAAAAGTGTTTTTTTAAAAGTACCTTTAAAAAAATGCAATACCGTTAAAAAGCACCTCTTCGAAGCAGCTTTTAAAAATTATACCTTTTAAAAATTATCATTAAAAAAACTGTTTAAAAATACTTTAAAAAAAAGTACTTTCTTTCTACAAAACTTATTTTGAAAACTAGCATTTTTAAAGTAGCCTTTAAAAGAGTACTATTTAAAAAGTACATTTTAAAAAAGTACCTCTTAAAATGGCACTAAAAAGTATCTTTTAAAAGTATCCTTCAAACGGAATCTTTAAAATTTATCTTAGAATAAAATGCCTTTTATAATACTAACTCTCAAACAGAACGTTCTAAAGTAGTACCTGGTACTTGCGTTTATAAAGTACCTTTTAGAAAATGTATGTACCTGTTCAAAAAGTACCTGTTACAAAGCAGCTCTGAAAATAATAGTGCCAGGCCCACGATGTCACTACTTAATTTTAAAATTTGTTTTTGCTTCACATGAAACTAAGCTAGCGATCGATGTTGAGTGGCATTGTAGGCCTGGCAGTTATTTTGTTTTAGGGAAAATTACCTTTTAAAAATTGCCTTTTACAAAAAAACCCTTTCCAAAAAGCCCTTTTCAGAAAGTATCTCTTAAAAATACCTTTTAAGGAAGTATCTTTACAGCAACCCTGTATCTCTCACAAAACTATAGTTTAAAAAAGTATTTTTGAAAAAAGTTCTTCAAACAAGTACCTTTTAAAGAAAGTACTTCTTACAAAACTACTCCTTAAAAAATCACCTTTTACGAAATATCCTTTTACAAAAGTAAACTTAAAAAAGTTTTACTTAAAAAACTAACTTCTGGAAAAAGATTTTCTTAAACTAAGAACTTTAAGAAAAAATTACCTTTTCAAAAACAACAAAAAAAAGAGGCTTTAAAAAAGTACCTTTGTATTACTCACCTGGTAAAGACTAAACACAGCAGTGTGGCTGACAATATCGTCAATTGTTGGGACAAGGCGGACTGTGATTTTTGCATGGCACGATGTAAATCGTTCTATAATTAAAGTATCCAATAGTGAACAAAAAGAAAATATTCATTACAAGAACGCTAAACACAAACTGTTATTATTGAAGGAGAAAAAAAAATAATACTTACGAACATGTTCTCGAGAGAACGCTTTGCTAACCAGCAATTTAGGAATATGGGTATAAATAAATTTCTTAAAGGTGGCCATAATATCTGGATGACAAAAATAGAATTATAATTTAGAACTTGAACTTATGTAAACGTTATTATTAATAAAGTAAAGCATATCTTACAGCTAAAGCTAACAATTTAAAAGCATTGCCTACATTTAGGCATTTTTCTGGAAAATTAGTTTTTATTATTATTTTATTTTAAACTGTTGTGTATCTACGACGTTTAATAAGGAAGAAATTAAAAGTTTATTAATGGAAACTTGATTGATTAAAATTTAATAGACAAAGCATTTTTGTTATTAGAAAGTACTTCAATAATGTAGACCTGGCATACTACAAGTGTGAGTAACGAAGTAATTAATATTCAATGAATTTCTTTTTCTTTAATGGAGACATTTTCCTAAATTGTTTTTGATTTGATTTTTTGTTTTCATTAAAGTATATTTTTGCTTCACTTGAACTTACCGTTAATGCAAAAGGTATTGTCGTAATTAATTCTAATATAAAATGAAATGACAAAATCTGTTGCCATATATTTCCCTGCGTACGCCATCCAACATGTCATGATAAAGAAAAACGTGAAAGGAGATAAAAGTAAATTAAAGAAAAATAATTAAAGTCAATAGATGAGAAATAAATTCAATTTTATTGTTTTAATTGCGGTATCATCATGCACATGTTTATTTAGTAAATTGAATTTTATTTCACTTTCAATACGAGCACTAATAAACTGCCAATAACAGTGGAATATCTCTATCAGTATTATAATAATAATAATAACTCACTCACCTTGTAGCCAAGATATGTTAAAAGCAGAGCTTCTGTTAGAGATACTAAAGCTAAAATTAATTGTACAGCCCATAAGACAGTGGGCCGATTTACCCACAATATTGCCTCCCAATTGATGATGGGATTCTCCTGGAACTCCTCTTCAGTCAGTTCGGCCGAAGCTAAGAATTCTGTTTTATTGCTAACATTACAGCCATAACTGTGGTAAAAGATTTACGATTAAAGCAAACGTCTCATTATTTATTCATTATAATTTTTCTCATGTTTGCTCGAGGGTGATGGAGCCCATAATTTTGCTTACCATGTGGCATATGTTGGATTTGTATCCGTTATCACACGTAAAATGTACAAAACACAAGCTAGTAGTTTAAAAAATAAATCAGCAATACGTATTCGTAAACCTGTTGATGGAAAAATAATGCATATTAATGGGGACGAGTACTAAAACTCACATTTAGATAATGGGAAAAAACGATAATGTGTGTTATGAAAACAATTGATCAAGGAGGGATGTAAAAATAATGCTTACGGAATCAATCCAAAATAATGAAACGCTTTTTAAAAGTAAAAATGATATAAAACAAAAATTGTGAGATGTAAAGTTAAACTAGCAAGAGCAACGGCAGACAATATATGTACGTAATGACGTAGTTCTGAACGTAAAGATTGTAAAATAGTGATGAAAAAATACATAGATTAATTTCCGGTTAATATACCCTACACAATGAGTGTTAAGCGTATATATAAGTTTGTCATGCCATTTGTAACTTCCTTCAGTTTTAATTTCTGAACCCAAAGAGTCATTTCGTAGTTTCAAAATTATGATATTGGAGTTGGACATCTGTCAAATTAAGCTGTTAAACCAATTTTTTTGTTCTCAGTTGAAGGTCCGACATTGACACAAATGGATCGCTTTATTATCACACACAACGCATAATGATTATCAAATCAATGCTACAAAAATGGTGATTCTGCCACAGTCACATATCGTGCTTTAAGAGGAGGTTATAGTTTATATAATCGGCCATTTACGCAAGTAATTGACAAAATTCTGAAGAAATTTGAAGACTCTGGAGCGGTTACAAGTATAGTAAGACCCGTGCATTATCGTTTCGCTCGTTCCGCTGAGAATATCGCTGCTGTAAGTGAAAGTGTTGCGGAAGACCCGAATGTGTCGATTCCTCTTCGTTCGTAGGAATTAGGACGGACATAAAGTCCACAACAACTGAAGCCAACTGACCATTCACAGCGTCGTAGATACGTGGAATGGGTGCTTGAACAAAAAGCGGTGCAGGGCGATTTTTCGAACAAAATTTTCTCCAGCAATGAAGCACATTTCTCACTCGGTGGGTATGTTAATAAACAACATTGTCGTATTTGGGGTTCTTAGAACCCCTCATCAAGTAATTGATGAGAGGCCATTACATCCAGAACAAGGTGACTGTTTGGTGCGCTCTCTGGTCCGAAGGTGTAATAGGACCTTACTTCTTCGAAAACGACAATGGAACGACTGCCAGCGTCAATTCGGAGCATTGTGGTCATATGATCACCGACTCTTTTTTTTGCCTGCGATTGGAGAATACGTGGTTTCAACAAGACGGTGCCACATGCCACACAACTCGAGCGAATATGGCTTTATTGCAAGAGAAATTTCGTGGCCTCTTAATTTCTCGTCGTGGCGATATCAACTGGTCACCAAGATCTTGCGATTTGACACCATTGAACTTTTTTTCTGGGGCTACTAGAAAGACCGTATTTATGCAGATATACCTTTAACTCTTGAGCATTTAAAAACCAACATTCGTCAAATTATGGCTGAGATACCGTCCAATATGTGTGAAAAAAGTGGTCGAAAATTACCTCAAAAGAATCATTGCTTGCAACACTTTGCGTGAAGGTCATTCAAATGATGTAGTGTTTCACACATAATGTCAACGTTCAAAGTTTATAATAAAAAAGAAATATCAGGAAAAAAATATTTTGTATGTGTTTTATTTACGTTTACCACGAAATGGATAACCCTTTATGAACGAGAGTTGAGTAAAGGGCATATAAGATTCGCCCCAGCCGAATATGGCGTTCGTTTGTTTTTGTGCAAAATTAGATAATTTAAATAAATTGCTAATGCTGTGTCATCAAAATCATTGAATTTCATTTAGACATTGATTTTCACGCCATTAAACGTAATTTGATTATGAGACTGACATGTTTGTTATTTAATTGAAATTTTATGAGCTTTAGTTGTGGTGCGAGCAAAGGCTGTTTTTTCAATTTGCTAGAAAATTGAAAATTAATTAAATAACCATTAGCGAAATAAAAAGTTTAAATTGAAATTTTAGAGTGTATAAAATTAAAATAAAATTAAAAACTAAAACTTTTTCAAAGCATAAACTTATTTTCATTGCTGTTGTGTCATCGTGACCTGCCAACAACACGCCGCGCCACTTACTTGATCTCTGATTCTTAATGAAGTAAAGTTGCAGTCTTTCTTTGAATGTATTTTCATTAACATAGTATTCCACACGGACTCTGCAAAGGGAAGAAGAAGAAGAAAAGAGTATATGCTTAAAAGTTAATTAAATTATTTTTGAAATAAAACCAAAAAGCACAGAAAATTAAGGTCATTGGATTTTATATATGTATGTATTTTGTACTCGTTTAAGATTAAAAATAATATTTTTTCATTGTTAAGTTAAACACATAACGAATGTTAGCACAAACTAAACCATTTCTTCATCCACTTGCAACTCTTCTCTGTAATGCGATTAATATAAAAATGCTGGGAAAACCAACGTATTAAGGCACATAATTTACTTTTTTTTTTATTACACAAAGCAACAAAGGAAGAGAATATGCGTGAAGGGGATATACACTTCGTGTTACAGATTACGATCATTTGTTAAAATGGTGCTAAAATACAGACATTAAGGCATTGTAATCATTTGCTCATAGTTTCTGTAATGTGGTATACTTTTGGGCGTTTTTAATCATTTTGTTAAGTGAGTGAAACCCGGTGTTAAAATCTCCTCAGTAAAATGTTTAGATAAAATAACTGTAAAGTCACCCTTTATGGAAAAAAAATAACGATTTATCTCAAAAAAAAAAAAAAATAATAATAACATATTGCCTGTATTGATGCTGTAATAAAAATTGAAACATAAACTTAAGGTGGGATCATACCATTGCCGCAATGCACCAATTTTTGTTACATTTTGTATGCCAATCGTGTGATAGAACAATTTATTGACTTTTGCGGCAACCAAAACGGATGTTGTTCCTATGTGTCCCAATCAAATACAACCCTGATGCGACAACCGTGTAAACACTTGACATACAACTAATCACCAAAAAAATGCACCAATATTTATTGTGGTCTCATGCGGCAACCAAAGAAGATAATGCCCGCTAATAATATACATATGTACATACGTACATATACATTTATTTAGTTTCAAAATTGTTTAAACGCGTCTTCCAAGTATGATTTCGGCTTTTCAATCAGCAAAATTCAATTGTTGTTACTATTAGTTTTTTGATTTTTCAGGCCACACCATATTATAATAATAGCCGAAGCAATTTTCTTTCTTTTTAATGAACAAACCATATTTTTAACATTTAATTCGATTTTTTTTTTTTTTTTAGGAAATTAAAGTTTGGCATCAGCTACAACAGCTGTTTCTCAGAGTTGCTGTATAATATAACAATCGTGTGACCATAATGCTGCAATTATTGGTACTAAATTGTTTTGCGACAATTTGCAACAATAAAATTTCAGTAAAATGTGACAATCATGTGTTTCCAGAGAATTTGATGGGCACAAATTTTTTTATTATGCTTCAATTCAGCCCAATTAAAAATTGTGTAAAATTGGTGCATTGCGGCAATCGTGTGATCCCACCTTTAGTAAAGATGATATGAAAAATGAAAAAATGTTGATATATTTCCTCAAATATTGTCTCTGAAAATATCTGCAAAATAATCTTGAAACGTTTGAAAATCTTTTTGAAAGATGGAACCGAAAGTATGGAACGGTGTGGCAATTTATTGTCCACATTCATGCTAAAGGCATAAATGGCCAGAAATTTAAAATCCATATAATTTTAAACGGCAGTTTTTGATGAAAACATTCCATTTATTTAATATTTGTATTCAGATTTTTTTCTTAGCAATTACCCTCTTTTGCCATTAACATAACGTCGGGTATAGATAGATGAACATACACGCGTACCTAAGTGAGAAAAATTTTATACAAAATAGAAAAGCAAAAAAAAAAAAATATATATATAAATAATAAATTAAATAAACCCTGTATGAATGCCTGCCACCTTTTGCTATTTCTTCTTAAGAAATAATTACAAATACATTCATATCTCTGAAAGATACATCAAGCATAATTAAAAACAAATCAGAGTTTTTGCTCAATTTCATTTCGATTACGTTTAAAATATAATAATAATAAAAAAAAATATATACATATACATATGTATATAACTTCCAGCTTCCTGAACAGCAATAAAAATTATAATTTATTTCTTGATCAGATTTGGCTTTTCCAGTGAACTTTTTATCTGTCTTTATGGCTTCATATTTTGCTTACAACATGTTCAACAAACATTTTCTATTGTTTTGTCATTTAAAATGCTCAAAATTAAGGTCGTTTGCATGTGTGAGTGAGCGTATGAATGTTTGCGTGAATACGTGAAAACACTTGGCAATTTCCTTTTCCTCTTCAGACATAAGCTACTCATAGAATTTACCTTTGTTAGCATGTGCTTAAGTTCTATTTGTAGGATAATAAAGCTATCAATGGTGGAAAGTGCCTTGAAGGAAAATTTAAAATAGAGTTGTCACTGTTGACAACATGTGTTATACTGCTCTTGGCATTTATAAGAGGATACAACAATGCATGCATACGCAAACAGAGATAAGCAGACGCACAGGTGCAGAAGTAAGGCGTAAGCCTTTTTCTTTCTCATATGACACATATGAAAGTGCATTTTGGTCTTATGGCGGGCTCTTATCCACTGGGAACTCTGTTTGCCCTGGCATCGTTCTGCCACTAGGTGGAGGTGCTATGACAGTTCAGTTGGTAGGCATATCCATGTGAGATATGCTAACTAGCCACCAATAATTAGTTTATATAAAAGGAATCAGTTGCCCTATTCTGTAGCTCGCTAAAGTTAGAGCTAATAAAAAAATTCCGGAAGCTAAAAATTTTACTTTTTAAATAAAAAATTAAAATTTTAACGGCGGCCCTAAAATTAAATTTCCTGCAACTTAGCTTACACAAGTTCACTCGCCCCTAAAAAAAACACTTGGTTGAGTTTAGGAATTTTTAGTAATACAGTATATATCGGATATAAGAAACTTGAAAAATCTACGAAAAAAGTTTCTTATAAGCGTTTCTTTCTTATATACAATTATTTTATATAAGAAACTTATTTCTCATATAAGTAGCTACGGCCATAAGGCCGTACCTTTTATGTATACATATATGTATATATGTATATGTACGTAGATGTATTTATGTAAATAGAAAAATAAAACAAATCAAATTTTATTTTATTAACCCCTTTAGTAAGTAGATATAAAAAACTAGACAACTTCAATTTGAAAAAAAAAATTATAGGTATGTAGTAAATACATGTACATACATAATTCATTTTGTACTATTTATTTATTTATTTACGAGGCAAGAAACAAAAACTTCTCATGAGCACTAAAAGTAAAAAAAAAAACGTTGTTGTTGTAAACCTGTCAGAAAACAGAGTTGTCCATGCAAACTACATAAATTCAGTGTTACCCTTGAAAGTTTCTTATATAAATTCTTTTTCTATACATTTAGTGGTTTTGGTGTTCAAGAAAAATTTTCTTTTATCAGTTTTTTTTCTTATAAGTTTTTTTCTTATATGAAACTTTTTTTGTTAGAAAAAACACTAAAAAGATATGGTGTTTTTGCAAATGTTTCTTATAAGCGTTTTGTTCTTATATGAGATTTTCTTATATCCGATAAATATTGTAGCTCTAATTTTATCCAGTTACTGAATAGAACCGGAGGACGATTCTATAAATTTCAAAAAAATTTTTTTTTTCTTTGCTAAATATCTCACCGTTTGCAATAAGGTTTGTGTAATTCTGTAATATGATTTTAATATTCTGTTTTTTGTCATTACATTTACATACATATATGTTTAGTTTTGAAATTATCAACTTATTTTCTATAAAGCACATTAGTAAAACAAATTGTGTTTCTATTATTGTTTTGATTTATTTGCTTGTATTTTAAAGGCAAAATACATTTTACCAATTGAACACAATGTAACTTGTGGTAGCACCCTGATTAGCGAGATTGAGTGGATTGTATGGGGAATTTATAGCAGAGAACTACCTTTTTGTTAGTTAATGTGTATGTACTGGCACAGTTTTCTTTAGTAGTATCGGGTGTTTTTTTAAGCTAGATAGAACTTTAAATTGTAAAAAGTAACACAAAAAATTAAATTTTGATGAAACTTTTTTTTTTTATTTGTTTCAGTATACTCTGACAAATCATAATGAATAGACTCACGCTTGAACAAAGCTACGAAATTATCCAAATTTACTTTGAAAATCAGTCGTTGATTCGCGCAACTTATTATCGCAAAACTGTGTTCAGAGATGAGGCGCATTTTTGGCTTAACGGGTTTGTTAATAAGCAAAATTGCCGCATATGGAGTGAGACCAATCCACAACAGACCCTACAGACGCCATTACATCCAGAAAAATGCACCGTATGGTGCAGTTTTCACGCTGGTGGCATCATCGGACCTTATTTCTTCAAAAATGAGGCCGGAGCTCGCGTTACGGTCAATGGAGTTCGTTACCGCACCATAATCAATGATTTTTTGTTTGAAAATATGGATGACATTGATCCGGAGGAGATGTGGTTTCAACAGGATGGCGCTACGTGCCATACGGCGAACGCAACCATCGACTTATTGAAATCAAAATTTGGCGATAAGTTGATTTCGAGAAATGGACCTGTCAATTGGCCTCCAAGGTCGTGCGATTTGACACCTCTCGATTATTCCCTGTGGGACTACGTGAAGTCACTGGTTTATGCTGATAAACAGTAACAATTGACGCCTTGGAGGCCAGCATTGTTCGTGTTATTCGTGACATACGGCCAGCAGTGCTCGAAAAAGTGGCCCGAAATTGGACGTCCAGAATGTACTTCGTCAAGAATAGCCGCGGTGCCCATATGCCCGAAATCATTTTCAAATGCTAATGTCACGCATTGATCTTTCGAATAAAAAAAAATTTTTGATTATAATTTAATTTTTTGTGTTATTTTTTACAAGTTCAAGTTCTATCGGGCTTAAAAAAACGCCCTTTATAAGAAACAAATGCTTCAGCTTATCAAAATCTTTGCAAAGTATAAATCCAAAGCAACAATGCTGGTTGACCGAACGATGTGATAAGCTGGCTAAACAATGTACTTTTGGATGCATATACCATAAAGTTTAATTAATGGTCAAGGTGCTCACACAAAATAAAATTAATAAGAATTTCAAATGTATTTTAATTAAAATCTGTGACACACACACATTTTCGTTGTATAAATAGATTTTTTTCCGTTTAAATAACTTTGTATAAGTCCAAGCAAAGCAAATTGAATATGATGGCTTTTGCAAAACGTATCGGGAGCGGCCAAATTGGTATGCATATTTTCTCTCAATATCAAGCCGTTTCATCACTATCCCTGACAGTTTTTGCTTGTTTAAGTCACCCTTGTTCTTCTCTGTACCCCAGGTTTAATCAACCACAGAGTGGGTAATACATTAACTCTATCCAGTAAAACAATTTATTTTATTCTTAAAAAAAAAAAAACAGTCAACCTTAACATGTTACAAAAGTATTAAAGTTTTCTTTCCGTTTTCTTATATTTCTTCCTTTTTTTTTGGCACGTAAACATTCAAAGCTATTTTCGTTTAAAAATTTTATGAAAGTTTTGTTAAGCAACTAAACTAAAGACAATGTATGACTGTCTTCAAAACAGCCATAAGTGTTAGAATTTTACGTGCTGTTCCCAGCAAGACGGCTGACATGGCTGCAGCAGCAGCGGCAGCGGCAAAGGACCCAAGCTCGCTCACACGTGTCAGTGGTATAAAAAAAATGTGTATGGCAGAGTTTGGAGGATACGAACAAAAACCATGTTTAAAAGCTTAGATTGAAACACTATCTATGGGGAAAATGTAAAGAAGTAGATAGATAGAGTTGTAAAACAGCAACACAAAGCACATTGGCTTAGTAATGTGATCAACATCACAGGAGTTTTGTTGTTCACAAAAGACATTAACATCTTTAAACATTATTTTGGGTGGGGATTTTTGTTTTTAGTTTTTCTTTGCTCTAAACATGGTGTCCGTTTACATTGCGCAACTGAACTTGTTATATTGTTGCTGCAAGAGCTGGAAGGAATTACAACGAGTACCGCAATGACTTTGAAATACCGCAAGTGATTTCAATTGTTAATTATTTTAAAGGGTTTGCAGTTGATTTTACTTCCTCAGAATTGAGAAAAATTTTCATGTGATAAAATTGTAGTGATGCACATTTTTATCACCCTGTTTACACATGCAAGTGCAAGTGCAAGTAACTCAATACATTGACATTTTTTTTACTAATAACATCATACTTCCGCAAGTTGTGAGCTCTTGATTGCCAGTAATTTTTTTTACTTGCATGTCGGTAAAATGACAAAAAGCAAAAGCAGTTTTAACTTAACAAAAGCAGTTTTAACTTCATATTTTTCGATTTTATTAGATAAATTTTAAGGAATGATGAGTAATGAAAAATAACATAAAAAATAATAAAGTTGAAGAAAAATGTGGCTTTTATTTAACCTTAACATAAATTCAGTATTTATTTGATAAAAAAGTTATTCGTATAATTTGCTTCCCCATAACATTTCGCATAACAAGACTTTGGCAACCCAGTCATTAAAAAGTCATGTAGACGGCCAAAAACAGAATAAACAATACACAAAAAAGGCAAAAAATAGTGATTTTTAATTATAAAAAAAATGTAACAATGATTTTATAGTTTTTTCCGCATAATTAGTTGCTTTCATTTAATTCTTTTATTTTGTAAATTAAAGCAATTTTCTTTGAGACTATTTTCTTTGACAACATTTTAAAAATTAGCTTACACTTGCCTGTGTAAACAATCAAGCAAGTATTAACAGATTTTATTGTCTCTGCCAGTATATGTGTAGGTTGTTAATATGTACACACAACTTGCAACAAGTACTTGCATGTGTAAATGTGGGGTTAAGAAAGGCAAGAAAAGTAAAATTGAAGACTGATTGGCTGGGTCACAAGCCATGGCGATTTCACATCAACCATGATGTCATGATTTATTGCGTACTAGTTTTAAGCAGCAGCCTCTTACCGAAGCTCTTCATCACTGACTGTCTATAGATATAATCTTATTGAACAACTTTCGATTTCAATCACTGTGCTTCTCAGTTGATTAGAATATTGGAATATAATACTCTCTCATCAACATCCAATTGATTTTTGTATTTGAAAGAATATAAAATATATTATAATTCACAGGACACCTCAGGGATAATTTTGAAAGTTGATCAATAAGATTTAATACAGACAGTCGGTAAGAAAAAATCACATTAATCAAAGGCGAGAAAATATTATACACATTTTTTTACTCAGTTTTCCTTATGATTGATATAAAGAAAAGGCCGCAGAAAAAAACTTATGGATTCTAAAGGGTGTTTTTTTCTCGATGTGTAGAACTTTTAGTTGACATTACTGTTCAAGATGGCGACCGATTTAACAGCTGTCAAGTGCTTTATTGTCAGTTTGGTTCGGCAATACATCATGAATAGGCTCATTCCTGAACAAAACTTGCAAATAGTGCAATTTTAGTGTAAAACGAGTTTGCCGTTTTTCCCGTGGTTCATTAGCGAATTTTATTTAGCGATGAAGCGCACTTCTGGTTGAATGGCTACGTCAACAAACAAAACTGCCGCATTTGGAATGAAGTTAATCCTCAAGTATATGTCGAAACACTATTACAACCAGAAAAACTGACTGTTTGCTGCACTTTATGGGCTGGAGGCATCATTGGTCCGTACTTCTTCAAAAACCATGATGGCCAGCACATCACAGTCGTCAATGGTGATTGGTATAGAGCCATGA
Organism: Sturmia bella; assembly: GCA_963662145.1. Lineage (NCBI taxonomy): Eukaryota > Metazoa > Arthropoda > Insecta > Diptera > Tachinidae > Sturmia > Sturmia bella. The sequence goes on from OY759172.1 coordinate 23,130,216, forward strand.
TTACTAACTTTTTCATTCCTGAATTAAATAACCATAATGTCCAGGTGATGTGGTTTGAACAAGACGGCGCAACATGTCACACAGCTCGTGCCACAATCGATTTATTGAAAGACACGTTTGGTGACCGCCTAATTTCACGTTTTGGACCTGTAAATTGGCCTTCAAGATTTTGTGATTTAACACCGCTAGACTGCTTTCTGTGCGGCTATGTAAAGTCATTGGTCTATGGGCGGATAAGCCACAAACGATTGACCATTTGGAAAGCAACATTCGCCGTGTTATTGCCAATAAACGGCCACAAATGTTGGAAAAAGTCATCGAAAATTGGACCGCGTCAGCCGTGGCGGTCATATGCCAGAAATCATATTTAAAATGTAATGCCACAAGATTATATTTCAGATCAATAAAATTCATGTCAATCGAATAATCCATCGTTGTTTAATTGCAACTTAAAGTTCTATACATCGAAAAAAAACACCCTTTATTATTGTTATCCTGTTAACTGTATGCAATGTAGAATTTTTTATTGATTGCGTTAGGTTACCTCATGAGGTTTTTCAAAAAATATTCTGTATTGATTTCATTAGGTTCCCACCGATCATGTGCACATCATGTGCTGCATTTGTTTAAGCTTCATTGAGTGTCTTGATGGCTGGCTGAGTTGATTGTGGATCCAGCAAAAAATAGCTTTTTCAAAATCATTAAGCGTATTTAATTTGTTTCTGTATTAAGTTTATCAGGCTCAAGTTCTTTCTACATATTTTATCTTTGTGATTGATGTTAATTAAATTAGACAAAGAAAACATCAAAGACATTTAGCAGAGCGGACAACTAGTTGTTTCGAAGCCGCCACACTTTCTCGTCAGCACCCGCCTTTGAACTTTTATATAATCCCATTTTTATTACACCTCTCACAATGTGGCAATAAGTAATTGAATTTAAATTACGCATGAAGAGAAATATTTTCGATAGCTAAAGATCAGTCTGCTCTCAACATTATTGGTAAATAGTTTTATGTTGTGGAATCATACTTTGTAGCAAAAAGCATTTCGATAAAAAAACCATATAGTATATGTATGTATGTTATAACTATAAAGTTTACAAGCAAAATTACAAATAAAACAAATTGTATACAACATTTTTTCATAAACAAAATTGCATTCTATTTATCGCCTGTTTTTATATACCAAATATCATTACTATCATGCTTAATAAGGTTTTGAATTTATTAAAGCATATATTATGGCATAAAAACAATGATGGAATTCAATTAATTCTTGTAAAGTCTCGATTTCCGTACATTTTTTGGCAAACATTTGTTTTGTATAGTGGCGCGTAGAAAGCGTGCCATTTCACCTGAAGTCAGGAAAGCGTAAAACTCATAGAGCATATGAAAAGCGCGAAAGTGTCGTGTAACTTCAGCTTTGAAAATTATTAAATATTTCGTTGAAATTATTGTACAACGTAGATCTTCAAGTAACATTACTACTCTTGGATTAGGGATGAGCACTTATTTAACAGTGTTTTAACTACCACATGCTTTAATTTTTTTTTTTTTTATGAATTTCACTTGTTTTGACCTTTTGCTTGATAACAGAAAACTTGGTTAAATTTTTTTCTTCTCTTTTCCAATACATATTCCTGATTTATTTTAAATCTTTTGCCATTTATTAATCTTGTTATCAGGTTTGATGAATAAGTTGAAGGTCTTTTTTTGAATAGGTTTTTTTTTAAGTTTGCTTTATTTGATAAATTTTTGTTTTTCTACTACATAAATTTTTATTCACAACTTACATACGTGTCTCAATCAAAGAATACATTTTCAAAGTTTTTGTTAAAAGACGTGTTTTCTTAAGGCTTTTTTCCATTCAGATAAATGCTAAATTTTATGCTTATTGCTACTAAAAATAAGACAACGAGTCAAAAGCTTTTTCAGCTCTAAGGCAAATTTATCTCTTCCAAAATGTGTAAAACATGCATGCAAATGCATGTTCTTTTCCAAGCCAATGAAAGTGTGAACATGTGCAAGAAGTAGTGAAGCTAATGGAACGAAATGCAGGGATGAATATTACTTTTTTTTTATTATTTTCTAGCAATGCAATTCAATAATAGCATGTCTTATATAAACATTTTCTTTCGAGTTTTGATATGCAGAGAGATGTATTCAAAGCTGTGGTGCACTTTGTACAAAAGAAGTTGAATAGCAAGCATAAAAAACTGATATACAAAGCAATCTTTGTGTATTGCTTTTTGCACAAAAAAGTAAAATGCAAAATATCTCTGTGTAATACAACTAAATCGAAACGAATGCACAAATATTACTTAACCATCCCTGTTTATCAGATTTCTATGCATGTAACTGTTTTGTATGCAAAAATTGTTAAACAAATTTATTTCTACAATTTCCATTTGAAAGTTGAAATTGACTGTCATTGCCAGTTTTGCAGATTCCCTGAGATTTGCAAACTACTTTGCAAAATAAAATATTCATTTGTTGACTTAACTTTCGAAAACTAATTTTATGCTCAGCAGGAAAAAGTGTCTCAGGAAATATCGTAAATATTTAATGTCTTTTGACAAAGCAATTTAGTTTAGCTCATTGCACATGACCAAGAAATGAGAACCTATTCAAATATTAAGGTTATGGTCGACCATGCAACGTTGAGTTCATGCCATCCCCTAAGGTAGTGTTGTGTTATATAATAATATGTTTTCCTTAAGCCATCTACTGATTTAATGAGAATTTTTCTTCTTAATTTTTAGCATTTCAAGCAAAGACATCAGTTTCAGTTTTTTCAATAGAAGCTTTTCTCAGAAGTGGTGAGCTCTGGAAACGTTTTAGTCAACAAAACTTTTATGGTAGTTGGTAATACATTTGACTCGTAAAGAATAACAGTGGGCAAGGAATCTTAGAAGCACATCTTGGGAGTTTTAATATAACATCATAAATTGAATTTTAAAACTTAAAACAAGAGAGACTAATTTGTAATAAGAGAGTTTCGCTTTATTGTTTCCGCAAATGTTGTTTTTCACACGAATATTTCTTTATTATATTTGTCATCTTTTCTCCACACACTTTGGGTTGTTATCAAAGACCACAGATATTGTTATTTAAATGGATTTCAGTTCGGTTCTACTTTCTTGAAACTGATAATAATTTCTTTGTTATAAGTTGTAGTGATCAATATTATTTTAGAAAAAAAAATTAAATTAACGCACGTAGCAGGTTGGGGTAAAACTGTGGCTGTTTCCAGTATACTACAACGATCATCAGTAGCCAATAGCTTTAAAACCGAAAGCGTGTATATCAAATATAATTTACAAAATTCGACAAAACAATATCGACTCTACTTAGTTTATGTGACCCTTTTTTAATCAATTATTATTTTATTATTCGAGCCAAATGTCCTTGTTTTTTTTTATTAATTTAGTAGCCGACATTTCCCTGTGCTTTCAATACCTTCTTTAGAGCAATAATAAAATAATTACAACAATATGATTGCCCTGGTTAATGAGAAATAAATTATTATATAGAAGTACCTTTTGCTGGAATAATATAATAATATTAAAAATAAATTTAGTGTTACCTCCCTGCGCCTCTTTATGTATTTGGTAGTTTTTCGTATAAAATATGTTGTGAATAAGTAAATAATTAAATAAATAAATAAATAATAAATAAAAAATAAATAATATTAATAAATAAATAAATAAATAAATAAATAAATAAATAAATAAATAAATAAATAAATAAATAAATAAATAAATAAATAAATAAATAAATAAATAAATAAATAAATAAATAAATAAATAAATAAATAAATAAATAAATAAATAAATAAATAAATAAATAAATAAATAAATAAATAAATAAATAAATAAATAAATAAATAAATAAATAAATAAATAAATAAATAAATAAATAAATAAATAAATAAATAAATAAATAAATAAATAAATAAATAAATAAATAAATAAATAAATAAATAAATAAATAAATAAATAAATAAATAAATAAATAAATAAATAAATAAATAAAAAAAAATAAATAAATAAATAAATAAATAAATAAATAAATAAATAAATAAATAAATAAATAAATAAATAAATAAAACTAGTGTTAAAAAAATATCATTTGTTAATCAGAGGCTCTCCAATTAGAGCCTCATGTGTGGAAATGTTGAAGAGCTGAAATTAAAACAAAGATGACCAACCAACAACGCCAAGACGTGGATCAATAAGGCCATTAAATTGCTCGCAAAAAACCCATTGTATTGCTGGCTGTATAGCAAGTGGTACCAGCAGGATGGTGCCACGATTACAGTGTAATCTCAAAAATAAAACAGCTGCAAAAACCACAGCAAGATGCTAAAGCGCGACAATCTGCGAAAAATTCGCAACTGAAAAAACACACATAAATTTTGCAAAATTCAGAACAAATCTGCAGAAAAAGTTAAGCAGTTGCAAAACAAAAAAAGCCTCAAAAACCAAACATTTGCGGAACACTTACAAAATGTAGGAATAGAAATACAGTAATTTTTAGAAAAGTTAAAAAGATGTAAAAACCACAACTTAGTGCAAAATTTTAGAAAACTACTAAAACCTGTTGTAGTCTTGGTCTGTTTAGCTAATTAAAATTTTGTAAAAATTTTTGTAAGCACTTTTTTTGAGTTAACTATCTATTAAGCGATTTTCGAGCTTTGGAATTTTTTCCCTGACTTTTTCGCTTCTGCAAACTGTTCTACAACTCCTAGTGGTTATTTTTTTCAGTTTCAAAAGGTCTTTTAGATAAAAAAAAAAAATTGTGAATAATTCTTTTCTTCTCGACATAAACAAAATCAATTTGGGACAAAGTCGTCCTAAAAACGTCCTTAACAATATAAATTCATTGTCAATAATAGATAGCTATTGTCAATATTGGCTACGGCAATACCGTGACTGTGCTGCCAACATCAGTTGTGTTATTGCTGAGTGAAGTTCGGGAGTTGTTCAGTTGTTGCTCCATACAGTAGTTCCTAAAGGCAACCACCTTACTAAAATATTAACAATCATTGAAGAATTAAAGATATTTTATTGGGTTTCAATTAGCTTTTATGTATAATCATCATCATCATCATCATCATCAATTTTATGTTCAATTTTTTGTTTTATTGAATTTTGGTTAAAAAATTATTTCTAAGCGCCAGAAAATAAATATTATTTCTTACAACTGTAAACATCTGCAAACAAAAAAAAAATAGCAAGTTTTATTTTCTAATCCGGTACGTTCGTTCGTGTTGTTTGCAGTATTTTTGCTATTCGATGAAGTAATTCTGCTCACAATTAGTTACCATTTCCATTTGCTACACCGCTCTTATTACCTGGGGAGGGGTGAAAGAAAAGACTACAAGACCTTTAAGATGGCAGCTACAAAATGTACGACCTGTAAGAAATGTGAGTTGTGTGGTTGTCATCTTCGATTGCTTTAGCACACAAAAATGTTTATTTATTATGACTGTATTATTTTGTATAATATTTTGTAAATAAGTGCTTTGCAAACATGTATTACAATACCAGCACAATATGAATTCATATTTTAATGTGGTGTAGTGTTGTTTAGGTTTTTGGAAAAAAGTGAAGTAACATTTTTTTTTTACCGGTACAGACAAATATTTTAAATATCCTTTTATCTTATTCATCTTCAGATCTTGCAAGAATATTAAAAATACAAAAGCTTTATTTATTACGCTTGAGAGTACCCTATCAATTATTATAATATTAAATATACACAATACACAAGTAAAACGGAGCAAAACATGCTTCTGCTATGCAAAATGTCACCTGGATTGATATTCTTTTTAATCAGTTTTATTAATCAACTTCAAAGGAGCATCAGGACTCAAATCTTAAAACTTGTCACGTAAAGCAAACCTAAAATGTAACTGAACTTAGACTAAAGTTGTGTATAGCTTGCTTTTAAAATTTTTTTTAACAGTTAAACCTCAGTAAAAAATATGTTTTGAACCTGAGGAAAAAGGACGAAAGAAAAAGATCTAGTTCTAGAAACTCATTGAAGGATGAAGCTGGCCATAAAATGTTGGCTTCTCTCTTCATCTTCAATAAATAGCTAAACTCCAAAAGCATTGCTTTCGTCATGGTGAGCTTCGTGAATAACGAGATGGAAAGTTGCTCATCTTTCAAATCTTTACAATAATTGACATTAATAATAAAAAATAATAGCACACATAAAACTGTTTTAAAGCTGCTGCACTTTTCATCAGTAGCCATTTTGATTTTTTTTTTTAAAACGTTTTCCGTAGATTCTTTAATTGTAGTGAAGTTAAAACACACAATTCTTCAGTTGACAGTACACAACAGTGCAATACTTTATTTACTTAGCACACTGTACTCACAAACACTTTACTAAAAGAAAAACACTTTTTATTACCTAAGACACTTTACACGTTAGTGCACCTAAAAATCGACTGAACTTCTTTAAGCTTTAAGCTGAGCTGCTTTTATACCTCTCAATGATCATTACTCGTACAGTCAAGAAGTTTACAGAAGCTGATCACGTTATCGCACAATAAAACTAAAGCTTTGTATAGACGGTTGTCAGATGTTACAATATTGTAAGACCTAACAATGTGCTGGCAATCTACTAGAAATGCAAAACTTGTAATTTGACAAATATGCCATACCAAAAATCTGCATAGAAAACCCCACCTCCACGAGATGCACAACTTGTATCTACTGTATTTTCTAAAATATTTTTTGTGTACAAAATTTGAAAGTGGAAATATTTAGAGAAGAAGACTTGTCAGCATTAAGAAAATTATCAGTTCAGACAATTGTAAGAAAATCTTACAATTTCATTGCCAGACAATTGCCTATTGACTATAAATTTAGCTACCAACGAAAATTGTCAGCTTACACGGGTGTACGATTTTCTACGTATCAAAAATTGCCAGCCAATTGTCATTATCAAAATACACACACTCACACACACACATGACATTATTCATTCTTTATTTTTCTCGCTCAATAACCACGTTCCTAATTCTTTTTATTCTCTTTTCTGCAACTTTTTACCTCTCATATTCATATTTTTACTATTCTCTTGTTTTTTCTCTTCCTTTCGTCCACACACTTATTTTTGTTTCTTTAATATTCTCTGTCATTGCTCTGACAATGAAGTCATTGTAATGTGGTGAGAATTTATGCATTTTACAATATGCCAATGCCTGGCAATGTACTAGCAATGATGATGCCAAAGTGTTCAGACGATTGGCAGTTAACTGACAATTAATTGTTCGATAGGTGGCCTGCCAATGCTTTTGCTTACAATATTGTCAGAAAGAAATTGTAAGTTCTCACGATTGGTTAAAAATATTCTATACATTTTCTGACAATATTGTAAGATCTTACAATCAATCTAGTCTATACCTAGCTTAATAATGAACAAAAGACAAACACACACACACGCACACACCGACATACATACATGCCTTCGGCAATGAAACTTAAGCATATGCGACGCGCACATACATGCACACACGAATATTGTATCGTTCGGTGGCAGTTTTTAGTCATTTTGCCGTTGCAGCGCTGCCGCTTTGTTTGGCAACAAACCTGTCGGAAACCAAGCTAACTTTAAGCTAACTTATAGCTAACTATTTCACAACAGGTACTGGTTGAGGCCTGGATTACTTCTCAATGCAAGCAACTGACTATTTTAACATGGTGATGTCCTAGGAAGTAGTCAATTGTCCGACGCTGCATTGCTTTTCAACTAACTTAAAGTTAGCTACTTAAAAGTCAATACCCACAGAAGAAAATGAACAAATCAAGGCTGATTTTACACTTTTCGGTGGTTGTATTTTATTTTATTAAATTAAATTTCATCCTACTTCCTTTTCTTTTGTTAGCCTCTGGTGGGATTCGAACCACTAAGCCTCAAGACTGGTGAGCAGCCAACTTAACCCACTCAGCCATCGCAACATTTAAAACGAATGCAACAATAGGCAATTTAATTAAAGAGTTATTTACCGTGTATGTGTGTATGTTATTATTTGAATTTTGGGTGAACTCTGCACTATGTTTCAGCTGGCTTATAGCCAGTACACAAAAAGTGAATTACAAATCAATTGTATTGTAGCTAATTTGAAGCTAGGCCATAAAAGTTAACGTAAAGTTAATTATTTTAGTACTTGACTACTCAATGTCCGACAGGGAAGTTGCTATTTGACGCATGTGTGCATATACCTCTTGTGTTCATTTACAATAAATAACAAGACAGCAAAAGCACATATCAAATAACAACAATTCAGTACGTTCTAGAACAATTACAATTGGACTGTTCACAGCTAAATTCATAACAATATATGTAAATTAGTTCTATTATTCACACAAAATTTTATTAAAAGTTTTATTTAAATTCATAGTATATGTAATTTGTACATTAGTATTTAGATTTCAGAATATAATTAAAATGAGTTAAAGTTTGTAAATGCACATGAACAACTTTTTTACTTCTTCCAAGACTGATCCTTTCAACTGACTTCTTACGACTGACTTCTTGCAACCACTGACTTCTTTTCTTCATATTCCTTCTGACATTTCTCTCATAGATTCTGTTCTTCTGCCTCTTTGACATTTGCGGTATGTTCAGTACTAATTAACCCTTTGATGGCTTTACATATATTCAATCAAATTGGACTAAGTTTATTGAATTAAAAATAAATTATGTAAAAAAAGAAAAAAAAAATGCAAAAATATCATTGCTTTGGTTAATGTTAATTAAGTATACAAACAGAAAGTGAAATTGCGTGAGCTTTGGTGGCCGACTGGTTAAAGCGGCTGTGCCAAAATTGTGACATTTGTCACGTCCAAAGTTCATAGGGTGCTGATGAAGGGTGTTTGCTACCCAGAAACAGCCGGTTGTCCAGCTAGCTACTAAATTTTGCTTTTCTTTACTTAATTGATATTAATTAAAAGTAGTGACAAACCAAGGGTTGAACTTAAGCCTGAAAAAGTAATTTAATATAAATGTATTACAACACAGAAGTTCAATAACAAAAATTAAAATTTACAGTAAAAAGAAATTTTTGTTTTGCAAAAAAGTATATGTCATGAAAATAAGTCCTGGTCTCCGCCCTCGTAGTTCGAAGTTTTTCCATCATAATTATTTTATTCAATAAAAGAGTTAAAATGAAATTTCTTGTCTTCCCTAAGAAGCATAAATTACAGCAATAACTCAAACTAAAGCCCAATTAAGTCTGACCATGCAATGGAAAAGTGCAAGGAATACAATTAAACACAATTTATTCCCATTTCCAAAAAGTGATGTACAGCCAAAAACACAATAATTTATTTTAAACTGCAAAGTAAAGTATGTTTTTAGGGCTCAACTTTTGTACATTGAAATTAATTGTTTATTTGTCAAACTAGTGTTGGGCCAATAATCATATTTGCCAACAACTTTGAGGCATTTTAGTGAAATTCAAATACATAATTTAAGTTCCTCTGCCTACAGAAAATAGATTTGAGAGATTAAAATATTATTAATTATGGCCAAAGTCATTAAATTCCTTAAGCACGGCGTATACAAAGTGTTTTCTAGTTTTGAAGAGTTAAATTAATATGCGATTCGTAATGAGGGTTTTCGGGGAAAGTTTCGAAACGCTAATGAGTTTCTAGCGAGCATTCATACATTTAGAAGAGATTTGTCACTCAGTTGTGAGCTCAATGAGTTGTTAGTAACATTCAATTGTCAGATGAAAGGTATTTAAGCAAACAGTTTGATAATTGCCTGATTTTCTAAAGCAAAAAAAAAAATAATAATAAAACTTCCTAAGAAAAATATTATTTAAATGCTTAACAATTTTTTTTTTTTTGCAAAACAAAAATTAGAGGAGATACGTCGCCCGAACTGAAACGGAAGCTGATTGTAGAGGCAGTAGCATTTTTGTGAATTTTTTCAAGAAATCCTTCACACAATTCCAATTTGAACTCGCTTCTATAAAAAAACAATTTTACATAGTTTCAGCCATGGTATAACTAACTCGCATTAGCTTTGGCTAATCATCTGACTTCGTAACATGTCAAGTGAATATAGAAATAAAAAGCAGCCAAAGCAAGATAGCAACTCAGCGTAGATTCTGTTCATATATTTTCTGTAAACGCTGCACAGTGTTTGATTTTGACACAAAAAATGGAAATATTTCTGCAATTTCTAAAGGAAATATTGTTGAGCTTAAGTTTGGAGTTTGAACTATGAACAGCAAAAGGCGCGGGAGTTCTATGCCCCTAAAGTGGGCCTCCACAGGTATGTGAAAAATTCGAAAGTATGTCAAACTTATGGCTTTAATCCAAATAAAACGAAATTTTGTAGGTAAATTTTGCTGTTAAAGAGCTTTAAAAAATGTGCATTATTGATGGATTTTCATTTGCAGGTTAGAAGATATTCATAGACGAATACTATGAAATTCTTTTAGTTTTTTCCCTTGTCTGGCCCACTGTTTCGTTAATAGCAAAGACAAAACCACTCGGATTGACAAATTTTTTTCTTTCTTGAATTTAAAACAAAATTTTTGATTTTGCAACAAGAAGCAATTAGTTTGAAAAACTTATCTGGTCAAGAGTAATACGCAGTTTAATTTCAAATTCCTAAAAAAACTGGATTTTTTCCGTTTTTTGTGGAAAAATGTACGTTCATTATTATTTCGTAATTATAAAAAAACTTTGCGGGATCAGCTACGCTATATTTATAAATGTTTAAAAGAATATAGCATGTTGCATAGTACGATTGAAAAGAAAATTAAAAAAACTATTTTTTTAAGAGAGTAGAAGAATGTTGCTCAATAATGAAATTTTTATAGCAAGTTCTTGGCTTGTGGCTTTTTTTCTCCAATCGCAAAGCAAGAAACAAATAATTTTTTAGACGATCCTAAGGTGTAGCATGTTTTCAAAAAATTCATCATACTTCCAGCTGCTGCTGGCAAAAAAAACCAAAAAATAGAGCAAAATATTAAAAAATCCTATTTTGGGTAACGTCGACTGATATCCATTTGCGTGGCACGACGTCTGGTCGATGTCGACGGCGCTTCCATGACATTCTCGGCTACAGCAGCAATATTCTCTGCAGAACCGCTACTCCGGGGTCTGCCACGCCTGCCAGCATCTCGGCCAGGAAGTCTGCGACGTAATTCACGTTGTGCCATTGGTCAAATAAATAGTCACCAATATTCCGCGTTCTGCAGCAGTGAGTGTAGCATAACATTGTTTATTAACGTATATTTCGCATGTGTTTACTACACAAATGTCAAAGTAGAACTGACATTAGGGGCCAATCGCAAAATTTATAGCATTTTCTGATAGGAGGATTACTTTTGCGCCACCTGTTATTTTGTAAAATTTAGATTTTGCCAACAAAGATTTCATGCTTAGCGCTGAAAAGATGAAGGTATGACACAAAAGGAAGATACATGTATTTTATGTAACAAACGCTTGTGTCTTCATTTATAAATAGCGTGCACCTGGCAATATGAAAGCAATTAACAAAGATTTATTTTTTCTTGTATTTTATGATCATAGAAAATATTGTTCAATCATGTATTATAATGAATAAGCATGCGGTTTCCATTTCATGGAGGATGCTTGTGTGCGCAAAATATATTTAAGAGAAATTTCCTCAAATTAAGGCATATTTACTTAATTTGATATATAATAAAAAAAGCTAAAAGAATTTTGTTTGCTCATTTCGCTTCTTTAGCAGTGTGGTCTTGGCGTTCTAAGAAACATTTTCTCAAGCTCAATAAAAGGAAACGAATCAGGGAATATTTAGGGAGCAACATAATAGACATTGTTTTGGATATTTCTGGTGTTATACAACTGCTTCATCAATATTAAAATAACTCTAAAAAAAGTCAAAACGAGGGCAATGAACTTCAAAATTGCAACTTGATTTATATTGGAACAACAAAAAGATCACTATCTACAAGAATAAATGAACATATGATGGATATCAGCAAAAAGAAAGAGTCGACTGCACTAGCACAACACATATTAGAAACAGGCCATCTAGTTGATATTAATAAAATCAAAATTTTAGACAAAGAAAGTATAGAAAAGAAGAGGTATACCAAAGAAAGTGTACGCATACAAAAAAAGAGAAACAACACTACGAACTTAAAAGAGGATACCGACAACATAAATGCTAGCTACATTGTTGCTATCAATTAAACTGTGATATAAGTTAAAAGTGTACAAGCCCTGCATTAAAATGTTTATTGTATTTTATATTTTTGTAACGTTTTAATGTTTCAATGTTGTATTTTTCAATGTTTTAATTAATCTCTTATGCCATAAAATGTAAGCAACTCAATTTTATATCAGAATTTAAAAATCACCAATAAAAAGTTTCAATAAATAGATAAAAACACTTGAAAAAATCGACTAAAAATCGACGAAACGTCGGCTACAACAGTAATTAAAACTTTGTTTTAATTACTGATACTGAAAGATATTAGGCCTTATAAGCTAAACCAGAAATGGAACAAAACACGTAGTAAAAGGCAAAATGATTTTTATCCCTTCACAATGTCAGAACTGTCTATTATTCTGCAGAAGCGCATTCATTATCCATTAATTGATTATTGTTCATAAAACTCTTTAAAAGTGAGACAACAATTATGAAACGCTGGTATTCCTACGCCAACAAGTAATAAGAGCTATCAAATGATGGAAACTTCTATCACTGTGCAAGAAAGGTATAGCAGCTAATAAATTAGGAAAAATTTAATTACTTCACAAACTAGAATTGTCAGCTATCAAAAAAAAAAAAAAAACCTAATAGCTATAGGCGTAGGATATTTCCATCACTAGCCTAGCACTGAATTACAAAGAGTGCGACTCTTTGCTGAACATGATTTTCTTCGCATAGTTTATGTAAATGGTTATTGGGAGATTTCCATGACTATGATGAAGAGCTCTCTAATATTTTATATATCCATTAAAAGACTAAATGCAAAAAAAAAAAAAAAACACTTTTCACTATGCGAAGAAGGCCCACAGCATGACGAATATTTTTATCACTTAGTAGCAAGAAAGAAATTAACAGCACCGACTGATATAAGCTAATTTTCATTATCATGAATTTCATAAAATTTGTCACAACAAAAATATTGTATTTCATTTCCGTTGTCATAAGAACTTATTACAAAAGTTGTCTGGGTATAAATTGCAAAATTGCAATATATTAAAATGAAAACTTTTAACGTGTTAAAGCGTGTTAATAATTTACAATGAACTTAATTATTTATTCGCTATAACAGCCAATTGAAATTTATTACTTTAGGTCTAAAAAAAAAATAGACCTTATGCTTTCTGTCTTTTTTCAGCCGTGGTCGGAATCAGTGGTCGGAGCTCCATAATTTTGGAAAAGTTTGCAAATTGTTGTACAGTGTATTAAAGACTAAAAGGCAGGCATTCAATTGGAATAATATTCCCCAGAAGTAAAAGCATGTTACAAATTTCTATATATGTACATATTTCTCTCTTTGTGTTGAGTCATTGCGAAGCAAAAGGGAAAATAACCACCGATTGACAACGGTTGTACTACAAAAATTATTGATTCTTTGTTTTACTACAACAGAAATCCCAAAATAGCACCGACATATTGAATTGGATAAAAATAGTCTCCAAGTTGTTTTTGTAATAAGCAGGTATTTTTTTAATTTTATTTTTTCTTCTAATTATTTCTTTTATGGAACACAAACATTTACACGCTGTAATTTGAATATTTAGTTGTACTGAGATTCTTGCTACCAGCCCTTTTTCCTAACGACAGTTACACGAACCTTGAAAGTTTGAGTCAGGACAAGAAACTTTTTCAGACAGACAGACAGACATAGAAATGTACTTAATAACAAGAAATTAAATTTTAGTAACGAAATTGTGCTTTGTGTGATAAATAAGATTCAATTTACTTCGCTTAACTATTCATTGATTTTTTGTTGCTTTTAAATTTAATATTTGTTGATGAAGGGAAAAAGACGCGGTGAAAATGTTGCCACAAGTGCTAGCGCTGACAGCATGGGTTTTGCTGACATTTTCTTTTAAAATTGTTGTTTCTTTTTTTCTCTCTTTCTTTTCTCTTGTTGCTGGCATTTATTTACTTAAACAATCTCGTAGATAGATATGAAGACAAATTGTTATTGCTAATAACTTGATTTAATGCAAAATTGTGCTGTTTGGCAGCGGCTGCTGTTGTTAATGTTGGCTCAAGTAAATTTAAGGCACATTGTTCACACACACACACACACACACACACACATTCACAACAAACTCTTAAGTACGTTGTGTAGAAAACAAATTGCTTTTTCATTTCATTTTCAAGCAGTTATAAACAAGTTAAACATTCAATTTATTCTTACAAAATTAAGCAGTAACAAAACTTATTGTTTGATATTGCAAGGCAAAGTTTGATGGCGTCAATCGACGAAAAAAAAAAACACCAAGCAGATTTTTAATTAAGAAGATTTTAAAAGCTTAAACCAGTAAAGAAATCTAAAGGCGTTTCACGTTTCATGGTTCGCTAGAAATCCTTTGAAGTTGATAATTCTATTACAGTTTTTTCTTCTTCTTTATGCCAGGTGACTTCCTCGTCTGAAGTCCTGAGGGGAATAGAAATTTAGGCCAAAAAAAATTTTGGTCGGAAAATCGAACATCGACACTTCTAGAAATTATACAAAATGTAATTAGGGAAAACTTTAGAAAAAGGCTGGGCCATGGTATGTAGCCCAGCTCGTGGGTGTTATCTTTTCTGGTTTTGTTGTAAAAAAGAAAAAATTAAAATGAATATGAATTTTAGAAAAATCGGCATAGCTTCTAGGCCCATGGCAATTCCAAGAGCATAGAAAATCATGTTTAATTGTGGTTGCGGGAATCCAAGCAGTAAACATATAATATGGTTCACGAAACCAGAGGCAACCACGCTCTGTGTTTGGTTGTATACAACCTTAATACATTCGACTGCATATTTTCTCTATGAGCATAATACAATTTTTATGCCATGATTAAAATACCCTGATCTAGTTGGGTAAAAAAACATGCCAAGGTTTGCAGTTTTGTTTTATATTAATTGGTCATTTCCCACTTCTCACACGAAAAAATATATTTTTTTATTTAAATTAAATAGATGCTTTTCTTTGACAATAACAAATTATAATTTTATTATTTTATGATTTATTACTTCGAAATAAAATTTAAAAAAAAATTTGAATTTTAAAAGCAGCAATAATTCTGCAGCCCAGGGTTGGGTTTTCGCAACGGTGTAACTTGTGTTCATCAATTTTAATTTTCACTTTTTAGTTCTGTTTCCGCTATAGCCAAAAAGAGTAATCTTAACAACTTGAGTGAACACCGTAGTCAACATATATACGCTGAGAAATGTAGGACAAGTTGTGATTTTTTTTTTATTAGACATTTTAAAATACTTTCAAGATATTGTAAAAAGATATTTTACTGTAAATTTTAATTTCATTGAACTTCTGTAATTTAATATAAATGTAAAAAGATATTGTAAAAACAAGTGTTGGTATTTTCTGAACAAAAATGTTTGCACGACAAGATTTATATACATGATCAGAAAGAATGTTGCAAAGAAAAGTAAAAGAGTCGCAAGACAAAAAGAAATTTTTGCTGTGTTAAAGGTTTGTTTGAACATTTGTAATTCTCATTTTGTTAGTTAAGTTTAAAACATTCTCTTTAGAATTTTTGGAATCTACTGATGAGTTGATTATAGACGGCTGTAAAAACAGAAAACATTTGTAAGGTCTATTTGGGGACCTGAATTAACACATGATCGCAACATTTAAGAGAACAGAACAATATAACCAATTTACTATTGCGACATCGCTTACGCTTGAAAACAGAACATTGACTCTGTGGCTGAATATGACTTTTACTGTTCGTTGGTAAAAAATTGATCATGGCAGAGTCTAGTCCTAGAACTCGACAAATAAATACTTTTCCAAGGAAAAAAAGAAATAGAACATTCGGCCCGCACATTCATATCCACATAAATTGTGGGAAACATCAAGTCATTAGGATAAACTGCTGCACTAATCATTTGATTAGTGTAAATAATACTTGTGAAAATCCAAATTCGCCTTTGACTGCTCTGTTGCTCAAAAGCAAAGTATGCTTTTGCACTATGCCCATTTTCTCACATTATTGAATTTGTTTTAATAAAAAATTTATGAAGAACAAATAAGATCACTTAAAATACAAATGTTTCATAAGTATTTTTCCCAGGCCAAACATTTCAAGCACAAATCTTTCGTTTAAAATTGACAACAGCATTTGAATGAAATAAAAAACTTGATTGCTAATAAAGCTTTTGCTTTGAAAAATAACAAAATGTATAGAATGTTTAACGACATATAAAAATGGTTTTTGTGCCCCTAAAAATAATAAATAAAATCTGTTAACAGCACGCATTTGTCAGCGTTTTCAAGACTCTTTATTAAACAAGCCAACACAATCATTTATAAACATCTTATGTGTATACACAAGGATATTAATAGAATAAAATCATGCATTTACTAGAAAACCGTAAGAAGCCTTGTAAGAAAAATTTTGCAACAAATATTGTGGAATTCAATAAATTTTATTAAGATTTATGTATGTATATTAGACCCAGGGTAGACAAAAAATGTTCAATGTTATGCCATCGAGCTTTCGATCACATGAAAAATTAATGAAAACCAAAAACTGTTTCGAGGCATCTGATTTCCAATTATTATTTTTTTTTTGTATTTCTATATGAGAGCCTCTCTTAAGTGGTCCCGTACAGTGGGTGTGAAAAAATATGGGATAGAAAAATTTAATGAAGCCTGATCATATACTTGAATGGCCTACGGGTACCCTGGCAATTTAGTGTAGATGAGGGACTTTTAATTTTTAAGATGTGTAAGAGAATGCCCATAATGCAGACAAAGAAATGATTGACTTCTAAAAGTAGTGTTTGTAAAATATTTTTTTTTTTCAAGTTCAACGAAGCTGTACCAAAAATCCTTAGAAGGTCCTTACAGAAAAAAAATTAGAAAATCTTATGCTATGAAAGTTATTATTTTTTTCGTCGTAGTGGAAATTTTTCTCCACAAGATAAAAATCATCAACAAATCGTTGACACAATATCTATAGCTAAACCGATGCCCCCCTATACACATACAAAGCTGAAAATAGGGGTCACCTCGGTAAAAAAGGTGACTGATGGCACAAACAAGTTTGCGTTTCTTAAGAACAAAAAAATTCTCTATTATATTGTATTTTTGTTGTCAAAGTCGTTAAAATTTAAAAACTCTTTTGCTAATAGAATAATCAATGAATTAACAACAAATACTATTTAGCACAAATAATAAGGATTTTCTGTTCATAATAAGAATATCTTGTTTATGACCAATTTACAACAAATGCTCAACTACATACTAAAAGTACATGTTCTTTCAGAGCTCGAACACATTTTAATATAAATCTGTAAGCTTTAGTTATGGGATTATATAAAGCATGGAAAAAAGGGAACTGAACTGCTGAAAACAATTAGTTACTCTGAAATATCTTATTTGATGCCACTTGCAATACATTTTTCTCTCTTTCTTTTGCCACTTTTTCTTTCCAGCCTGCTTTGTATGTATTTGCGTTGCTGATTGTATGTGCTAAGCGCAAAATAAATCCCAAGTTGAATGTGCTTTGCGACAATTGTACGATTAAAATTATTGGATGTTGTTGTGACTGGAAGGTCTATTGTTATCAATATATATATAGAAAGAAAATATTTTTGATATTTTATTGACACAATTTGTACGCGCATAACGACAAGTTAATGCATTATTGCTGAAGTTAAGTGCACTTGAAGGTTAAATATCGCATTTCACAATGATAATTGCGCAAAATCATTGCGGCGTATGCTTATTCAATTATAGGAAAATTAATTATGAATTGTAAGAAAAAAGTTAACTGGATGTGTAATAGTAACAAAAATTAATAATACGCAAAAAACGCATTATTTTTTGGCAATTAAACTTTTTGTTATAAGCGAAGTGGATGATCAACAGTTGTTAATTATTTCATCGCGCTTGAGTTCTATTTTATTTATTCAGAATTGAAAAACGTTTCTTTTTTGTGATAAAATTATGGTGACCAGCACATAGAAAAAAGACAGGAAAAGTAAAGTAGAAGACTTGCTGGCTGGGGTACATACCAAAGCTGTTTCACGTCCACCACAAGGCTCAACAGCACTCGGAATGCTTCGAAACCAGGTCATGACTAATTGCGCACTGTTCGGAAACAGCAGCGTGTCCCTAGTTAAATAATGCCTAAAAGAGCCAGATCAATAAATAATTAAGCACATACAAGACAAGTCACAATGCGCTTGAAAACAAAAAGTTTAGCTTGGCGTATGAGTATTGCATGATTTTGAAAAAATTAGTCATACGCAGCCAAGGCATCACTTCAATTGTAGATGTGCGGTTGCCGTGAAAATATCGTATCAGGCGTGATACGTGCGTGAATCACGCTTGATCGTGACTAAATTTTAGAAAACTTATGCGTGAGTGAGATTTAAAAATATAATTTTGTGCATGATCTTGCGTGCTTACCATTTTGAGGCAGTTCATTGAGTTTGACGAAATTTCACGAAAAAATTTATAACACCAAAAAACATTCACACAATTTTCCTTGAACTATTTTCCAATGCAGATTATTTTACTTCGATTTCTACTATACATATTACTTTTACCTGGGTCGATTCGTATGGAAGAAAAACACGTAAAAAATCTTTAAAGGAAATATTTCCAAGAGTAATTTCAATCACACCAGGTATATGTAGTGCAAAACCAAAGAAACAAAACATAACCTACGAATATTGGATTTTCAAAACCCATGTAACTTTTTTGTTTTTAAATACAAACGCGCTGTTTGAGTGCTATGCGACTTATAAAAAATTAATCATACGCAAAAAGTACAAATCACTTTAGCTCTGTATGTCTGTTGGCGTATGAGTAACATGTACTTTATAACATGTACTATATATGTATAATCATAAGCAACATAATACAAATTATTCCAGCATGTTTGCTTTTTTGTTTCTTTTTAATGTCATATCCATAGCAGTTTTAATTCGTTTTTGTTTTTTTTTTTGCTTCTTTTTTCATGAATGTATGTTAATTAATGCAGTGATTAATTTCATTCCCTCTTCTTTTTCAGGGCTTATGACTGCGGTTGAATTTACTTTGAGCATGTGAATTATAAATGAGCAGAAATCAGTTCAACTTTAGATCATTAATGTGCGACACATAATTATGTATTATCAAATTTACTTGAAACAAGTTTTTTAATACCCCCCAATAATGATACTTACCTGGGTATTTTGTCATACGAATCCCACGATGTCAAACAATTATATGACGAGTAACGACTACCACTCGCCATATTACACAATAAATTATCCATTGGATTTTAATTGCTAACGATAATAGAGTTTTTTTCAGAATATTATTTAATTTTTATATAACATGAGTTGTTAACAAAAGCTTTTTCTTTCGAGCCTTTTTACAAAAATTTAACTGCTGCCATGAGGTTTTTCATTGGCTGGATTACTCGACATAATGGAGTACTTTTTCCATTTGTAGCAACAGAAAGCTTAAAAAGTTTATTAAATTCACTTGTTTTAAATCATAGACCATTGTGGTATTTCATGAGTCTTGTTCTCAAATTTTTTTCTGATATGCAAATGGCTTTAACCTCAAGTGTAGTAAAAATATTTTGCTGAAAAACAATTTCATATAGATTGGGTTGATAATAACAAAGCCAATATAAAAGGTTTGTAATGCTAAAATGCATGTGCGTCACTATAAAATTAATGCAGTTTTGTTATAAGCATTTTATCTTAAAAAAATATTAATTACTTTAATATGTGTAAAAACACAATGTTTTTAAATTTCTATCTTTTTTTTTATTTTAAGTGCTTAAAGTTAACAGCAGAGTGCTTTAATTTTCAATTTGTGTGTTTCAATTTAATTAACTTCCTTGAAAAATAATGGATTACTATCATCAGATCAGAACAAAAAAAAAAAAAAAACAAGTAAAATACATTAGCAAAATTATACTGAATAAAAGTAATAAATTATTTCTAATTTTGTAAACTTGAATATGTGATAAAGATCGACATAAGCAAACAGCGAATACAATTTAGGTGGCGGGAGCTTAGTTCAGCAGGAAAAATGTGAAACAAAAACAGATAATACAAAATTTCAGACCAAGCTCAATTTTTAAGACATTTAATTATTTTTCTTTTATATTAATTTTATATAAATTTAAGTTTTACAAAGCATATTATTCTTCACTTTGGCTGCATACCATGAAAAGTACCAAAACATTGTACTTAAAAAAAAATAATTAGAGAAAAATCGTAGGCATCAAATTAATTAAATAAAATAAAAAGAGAAAAACCAGGCAAAGATTCTGCCATGGTATACTGAATAATAAACAACGCTTGAATACCAACACAATTTCTATTTTACGGAGAGCAGTTTCAAGTCCCTGCACACATACATCTATACTCCTAAATGCCTTTAAAATACAAAATTACTTTAATAACCTAAAACGCATTAATATTAAATTGTACATGTTCATACTTGGAAAAAACTACTAATATTTGTACAAGCATATACAAAGACAGCTACATGCGAGGCAAAATATGCATTCACTTGTAGAGGCAGAGCAAGAGCAAAAACATCAACAGCAGCAGCAACAATAAACATAAAAACTATTTTACTCTACTGTTAACAAGTAGTGGTGAAAATAAAGCACTGTGTGAGAAAACCTGTTGTTATTGTTGGGTGGGAGAGCATCAGGTGTTTACAGTTCTTACTCGCCTGATGTTCAGGTGTGTTAAATTCCATACTATTGACAATTTTCAGTACTCAGTAATGTGCTAGAGTAAGAAAATTGCAGTAAAACGAGTTCGTTTTTTTCGCTTTGCCATTTTTAAATTTAAATATTTTTGATTCTTTCGAAATCAAATTAAGAGACATGTTTAAGTGATTAATATAGGATATTGATACATTTCCGTGACTGCGAAAAAAATTGTTTATACAAAAACATGGTTTGAAATTATTCATGTCCTCACTAAAGTACCGGTATTGATATGTTATTCTGCTAGGTAGTTATTTTTCATTAGTTTTGCTTGCTCTCAAATTTTGTAATGAAAATCTAACGGAGCGAACAAGAATATAGGGTAATATACAATTTTGTGCAAAAGTTGTTTTAGCTTACTTTGTTTTTTGTTAGAACTACTTTCGTAATAAAAGAGAAAAACACACAAAAATATGCCTGGAACTGCATGGTCATCTTAGTATTTTAATTGAATTAAAATAAAACTTTTCTAACTAAGCTTACTAAACCATACTTAATTCCTATTTTACTATATGGAAGAGAGTTTTTTTTTTAGTTGTGGTTTTATAAGTTAAAAAAAAGTTAAAAAAACTGCCGAATCGATTCCCGGTAGAAGAGAAAGCGTTGCAGGGTATATTCTTAGTTGCATGAGAAATATCGGATTGGATAGCAGTGATCGTAGACTGCTCAGAATGTCAAAATGTGATGTTATATCTACAAACATTAACATTTCAATAAATAAATAAATAAGAACTTAATTATTTATTTGCTTTAAGAGCCAATTGAAATGTATTAATTCAGGTCCAAAAATGAACCTTTTTGGAAATATTAAGAATTTTTCATGTCTACTGCCTGCACCAACGAAATGTCGTCGGCATATAGACAGCTGAAAAATACAGCAAATATCTTGAAAAGGTTAATTTTTGGACCTGAATTAATACATTTCAATAAATATATAATTTATGATTAAAAGTTTTTTAATAATTTAAAAGCACAAATAATAAAAAAGCTCTACAAGAATTCAATATTTGAAGCTATGTGAATTAAAAACACTCAGTTTTCGAAAAAAGCCTGACTCTTTGAACATTTCAAGCTTAGAAAACGCAATAGATCTCATTCTACAAACATGCGATTACCAGAAAGTTATTATTTTGTGTTCAAAAGTCACTGCTAAGAGCAGTTTGGCCTTTGATAATTAAAAAAAATTACCTCACTTTTAGTTTTGGTTGTGATCCATTATGTTTATGTAGACTATAGAAATGAATTTTTTTAATACCTGAATACAATTTGCAGCAATATTTTTAGCTGAGTCATGATGACTATTTTACCACGCTAACAAGCCAAATAAGAGAACACTAAACAATCACTTTTGGTTCCCAAAATGAGTTTTTTAAAAGGAACCATAATTTTGTAAATTGTTTCACACTAAAACTCTTGCATTAGCAGTTTAGTGTTTATTTTACATTTTTGGCTTTCAAATGTTTCCAGAAAAGCAGCCATAAATCAATAATACTGTCCTTCAATATGTGAGAGTTCAATATAATTTATCATCAACGATGTTATTTTAATGGTCTCGTTTTATGAATTTATGATTTAAAACCACACGCTTTTACATACATACATGCTTGAACATTTTTGCAAGTAATTTCTTTCCTCTGTAAGCACTGCAATCACATTTAAAATTCGACAATAACACTTGACAATAATAGCATTTAGCTGTTAAATTTTTAATGATTATGTACTTGTGTTGGATGTGTTCTAAATATCTATCTCGTTTCTGCATGTGTAGTAGTGACCTATTTTTCTTTTCGCAATTTAAATGGCATCTTTCATTTAAATAATTCATTTGAAAAGATATTGTTTATGTAATGTAAAGCGAAAGCGGCCGTAACGAATCTCATATACCCTCTGCCAAGGTGTGTAGCAAAACGAAATTGTTGGGCTATTCGTTATTATTATTCTTACCCCAGCATTAATTTTAATGTTATAGTCGAACTATATGCTACACAATTGTTAATAATATTATCGGGCTTTCTAAATCGATTTTTACTTCCTTAAAATTGAGAAAGAGTTTTTTTTTGTAATAAAATTGAAGTGATCAAGATTTTTAAAGAGGACAAGAAAAGTAAAGTAAAGTAACGTAAAGTAACGTAAAGTAACGTAAAGTAAAGTAAAGTAAAGTAACGTAAAGTAACGTAAAGTAACGTAAAGTAAAGTAAAGTAAAGTAAAGTAAAGTAAAGTAAAGTAAAGTAACGTAAAGTAACGTAAAGTAACGTAAAGTAAAGTAAAGTAAAGTAAAGTAAAGTAAAGTAAAGTAAAGTAAAGTAAAGTAAAGTAAAGTAAAGTAAAGTAAAGTAAAGTAAAGTAAAGTAAAGTAAAGTAAAGTAAAGTAAAGTAAAGTAAAGTAAAGTAAAGTAAAGTAAAGTAAAGTAAAGTAAAGTAAAGTAAAGTAAAGTAAAGTAAAGTAAAGTAAAGTAAAGTAAAGTAAAGTAAAGTAAAGTAAAGTAAAGTAAAGTAAAGTAAAGTAAAGTAAAGTAAAGTAAAGTAAAGTAAAGTAAAGTAAAGTAAAGTAAAGTAAAGTAAAGTAAAGTAAAGTAAAGTAAAGTAAAGTAAAGTAAAGTAAAGTAAAGTAAAGTAAAGTAAAGTAAAGTAAAGTAAAGTAAAGTAAAGTAAAGTAAAGTAAAGTAAAGTAAAGTAAAGTAAAGTAAAGTAAAGTAAAGTAAAGTAAAGTAAAGTAAAGTAAAGTAAAGTAAAGTAAAGTAAAGTAAAGTAAAGTAAAGTAAAGTAAAGTAAAGTAAAGTAAAGTAAAGTAAAGTAAAGTAAAGTAAAGTAAAGTAAAGTAAAGTAAAGTAAAGTAAAGTAAAGTAAAGTAAAGTAAAGTAAAGTAAAGTAAAGTAAAGTAAAGTAAAGTAAAGTAAAGTAAAGTAAAGTAAAGTAAAGTAAAGTAAAGTAAAGTAAAGTAAAGTAAAGTAAAGTAAAGTAAAGTAAAGTAAAGTAAAGTAAAGTAAAGTAAAGTAAAGTAAAGTAAAGTAAAGTAAAGTAAAGTAAAGTAAAGTAAAGTAAAGTAAAGTAAAGTAAAGTAAAGTAAAGTAAAGTAAAGTAAAGTAAAGTAAAGTAAAGTAAAGTAAAGTAAAGTAAAGTAAAGTAAAGTAAAGTAAAGTAAAGTAAAGTAAAGTAAAGTAAAGTAAAGTAAAGTAAAGTAAAGTAAAGTAAAGTAAAGTAAAGTAAAGTAAAGTAAAGTAAAGTAAAGTAAAGTAAAGTAAAGTAAAGTAAAGTAAAGTAAAGTAAAGTAAAGTAAAGTAAAGTAAAGTAAAGTAAAGTAAAGTAAAGTAAAGTAAAGTAAAGTAAAGTAAAGTAAAGTAAAACGAAGACTTACTGGCATCAGCACTAAAATTTGCTTCAAACTCTGGCCATGACTAATTGCATACTGTTTTTAAGCAGCACCGCAGGTCCATCCAACCACCTGAGCTCTTCATAACCGATATAATGGAGAGTTGATCAATATCGTACACGGGCATACTGCATTACTTTTTTTTACTGCATTACATGTTTCCGTAATCAGTAAAAAGTACTGATTACTGGAAAAAATCAGTATTCAGTAAATTTTACTGATTATGGAAAGAAATCAGTATTCCGTAAAAAGTACTGATAGCTGAAAATAACATCAGAGTTCAGTAAATTTTATTGAGTTGTGTAAAAAAATGCAGTAATCTGTAAATTACTGATAGTAAATACTGCGTGTTTTGAAAATTAGTGTATAGCTCACATACAAAGTGTATAGCTTATACATGAATAGTCGCATAACTGAAAAAACTGAAAAATTCCGAGAAAAATTCCGGCTTTAAAAATTTAGCGTGTCTTTATTTTTTTAAATTATCTAGAAATGGAATGTGGTATTGGGTAAATTAAACCTGACATGTACACATTGGGTAAATAAAAAATGATATGTACACATTGCCCACTTACATGACTAGTGGCACAACTGAAAAAACCAAATATATAAATATGCGTTAATTTTACGAAATTGAGGACTGTGTATAAATTGTAAATCAATACCCTGTGCTGTAAATTACGATATTGATTGAAAAAAAATTTAAACTAATAAAAACATAAATATAAGTTAAAAGTCCGAACGATATTTGAAATTTTTGTAAAATTTGATTTGTTGTGAAAAATATATTAAAAAAATGAGCGATATTTCCGATTTTGATGGTGATGACACGGTTAGAGATCCGGATTTTTGTATGAAGAAAATCTTCCAAGATCTTCAAAGTTTTTATTTTCAGCAATCAGTACTTTTCACTGAATACTGATTTTTTTTTTCAATAATCAGTAAAATTTACTGAATACTGATTTCTCTTTTCAGTAACCAGTAAAATTTACTGAATACTGATTTTTTTTTCAGTAATCAGTGAAAAAAGAAAATACTGAAAAAGTACTGGTACTGAAAAATGCCCATCTATGACCAATATGACTAAATATAGACAGTCAGTAATAAAGAGCTCAGGTGGTAGGGTGGCTATGCGGTGTTGCTTAAAAGCAGTCCTGGGTTCGAAGCAAATTTGGGTGTTGATGAGCCAAGTGGTGGTCGTGGAACAACCAGGGTATGTACCCCAGTCAGTAGGTCTTTAATTTTACTTTTCATGTCTCCTTTAAAAGTGTCCATCACTCCAATTTTATGAATAAAAAAATTATTCTTATTTTATAACTGGGAAATCATGTTTCTCAATGAAAATTACGAAAATTTCGGTTATGGGAGTTTTGGAATAGGTAGTTGGGTTTCAAAAATGACAAAAAAGTTAAATATTTAGACTAAAATAATACATTTTAATTGGCTCTTAAAGCAAATAAATAATTAAGTACAGTTATTGATTAACTTTCAAATTAATCACATTGTGTTTCTGTAGATTGAAATATGTTTTATATTCTCTTATCAACACTTAGTTATTTTCCAACCAATTTTAGGATTTGTTGCTATTGCAGCAAGTGTTTCCAATGCTTTTAGAGCTTGCGCTGGGCGCAGCGATTTTTAAACATAAATTTAACTTAAAATAAAAAAAAGTAACAAAACATTTTTGTAATTCCATTGCAGTTTAAGCTTGACTGTCGATAACCAGTGAACCATTTTTTATTGATTGTTTTTAGAAATAGAAATTTGGCAACCTTACAAAATATGTCAAAGAACAGATGTTTAGTACCTTTTGATGCTTGAAGCTTAAATATAAAATTTTGCTTGTATTTATTCATTTCTAAAAATGAACCTTTTCAAAAAATTTAATTAATACATTTCAATTGACGCTTAAAGCAAATAAATAATTAAGTTCATATTTGAATATTCCTTGTTTAAAACTCTAAGATGAACTTCGATTAAGCCTAAGAACGGCTTACTGGTTTTTTCTGAATTGAATGATGATGTACCCCAGCCAAAAAGTTTTGAAATTTGCTTTTTTTTTTTTAATTTTTGTTCTTTGAATAATTTAATTAGTACAACTTTGCCAACAAAAAATCATCCTCGATTGTGAGAAACTAAGTACCAAACTAAAGCCCGATAAACAGCCAGTTATTGTGAATTGTTAACATTCGACTGAAAAGTAAAGTTAATGCATGAAAACTAATGCATATAGAATAACTGTGCTATCATTTGTTTTTTCCTGTTGCCATTATTTATATGATAAAAAAAATGTTGCAATATGATTGATGGCGTTTTCCAACCGGATTTCAGTAATTTTTTTAGGGCAATTCCCACATTCCTGATTGAAATGCACTTTACTTCAGCCAAAGAAAACAATTCGTGTTAACACTTTTTGAACTTTCACTTTAAAATTAATTTGATTAAATTTATGTAAAAATTCTGCATGCAACGTCTGCTTCAAACACATATCACATTAAATTTTGCAAAATTCTTATGTTAAAAAATTAACAAATAAATATGTAAAATAAGCATAAATATTTATTTATACACGTTTTCGTGTATACATATGTATGTGAGTATTTGTGTGTCAGTCAGTTTGATTGTTTGTTTGCATATCCAATATTTGCATGTCAAAATCCATTCGTTTGTATAGTCCCTGGGTGGGTGAGAGCGAGCGAGAGAGAGAGAGAGAGAGTGAGAAAAGAGTTCATAAATTTTTAACATTTCAAACCAAAATAGAAGGAAACTCAATTTCAAAAAGGACAGGAAAATAAATTAAAAAAACATTTCCTTTTTTTTTGGGGGAATAAAAAAGAAAAAAATTTCTTGAGCATATTTCAATGATGAAATTGACGTGCAAATATGACTGAAGGGTGGTTGAACGACCAAAAGAATCTCTACATACATTTTTAAAATAAGCAAATAACAAGTTTTTTTCAACTGCTGTGAGTTTGAGAGAATAATTCAATGCTTAAATGTTTTCTTATGCTCTTTAATATTTTATTTACACTTTCTAGCTCGTCAGTCAGTATTCAGTTATTGAAATCATTGGATTTCGTTCTTAATATTTCAATTGATGTGATTACTTTTTGGAAGGGTTAAAGTGGGTGTGTGTGTTTTTTTTTTTTTTGGTAAATTGCCTAAAACTGAAGACAAATTGATTGTAAATAAAAGCAATTTAGCATTAAATAAATGTTTTCCTAGCAATGTTTAAAGTTGTTTCTATGTAGGAAATAAAAAGGCTGATAAATCTGAGTTGAAGGAGTTATATTAAATATATGTATATCGCTTCATTTTTACCCTTTAATAAATAAAAGTTTGAAATATTTAATTGCAAATGAAAGTAAAACACAATCAGCTCTATTAGTTATAGCACTCAACAGTTCACTGCTTTATTAACTATTTAACTCTGTTAAAACTGCTTTACTTGAAGAATTTTAACACTGTTAATACCACGGCTTTAAGATACAGACTGCCGATAAGTTTGTTCTTGACGGTAGAACAATTTAAAGCACTATATGTATTTAAACTCAAACTTAGCTTACAGAAATTTGTTAGTCGGGCACCATCTCCATCTGTTAAATCGTATCGTTCAATCCGGTATTATCAACTTTTGCACTAAAGAATCTTCTGTATTGGTCCAAATCCTGCTATTTTTGTTACTTAACAATATTGCAATTTCATTGATTTCTATTGTGTGGCAATGCGGGGGTTGCCTCGTTTGTTTTTGACTTACGAGCGCTATTTGTGTTAATTACAGATACTAAAGTGAAATTAATTTGTGAAGATTTTAGTGCGATTATTGGAACGAAGTTCCTTAACGCGGCTTGCTGGTAGTGGAAATTAGTAGAAATCGTCACGAAAGCGTGTGAGCTGTTTATATGTATTGGTATACTGTCGAAAAGCAAATGTGTATGATTGGCGGTGTCTCCACTGACAGCAGCGGAGACACATACCAATAAATATTAATTAGTTGGAAAACGTTCCAAAAATTTTAAGAATCATAAAATTTCAAAAACAACACAAAATAAAACATACAGATTTCACCTTGTATTACATTCAAAGATAAAAAAAAAGTAAAGAACTTCGTTCCTAACGGGGGTCCCCCGACCGCATTTCTTTTTCTTTTTTTTTCTTTCAACTTTTGACATGGATTAACTCAGCAACAATGCACAGATTTAATTCAATAAATGGTGATGAAGCTCAATTAAGGAGCGGTGTTTATCGATAGTATGGGGTACGAAAGCGTAGGAGTACGGCATTGGTTGAAAAAAGATATTGAAGAGGAAATGTTATTGGATGTTGGCCATACAGTTGTCTTCTGCTCAGACACCCGGGGGCTGATAAGTATTAAAAGCCCGTCTTCCGCCATGAAACAGAAAATTTCCGCCAAATATATAAACAAACTCTGATAATTTTTTCGCTGCAATAATTTTATTTTCAAATACATCACGCCTCCTTAGGGGGCTTGCATATAAAAGTACAAATATTATTTGAACTTTTACATAAAATTATACTGAAAAGTCTTCATTTCTTTCAGCTGGGATACTCCTCAGCCTAAAAACGTTTCATACATAAAGTCTTATTGATTCTAAAAGGTCGCTTCTGTGTATTATAGTGCTCGATTAATCGCTGTAATCGTAGCAATGTCTGGAGAACGCTTTGTAGCCAAAAATTTTGTAAATATCAATTAAATAGTTGTCTACACATTTTGAATAACTACGAGGGATTTGGCAACCTCAGTACTGCAATCTGAACATGACAGCTCTACTGTAAAGTTGGACATTTTTAAGGTTGTACGTACTCAAAAGGTTTTGACCTATTAGCGCTATTTGTGTTGTTGGAAGTTATTCTTACTTTTCCTATTTTCCAGGAGCAAAATTAAAATCAATGTGTTTTAATTTTGAATATTTTATTACGACTGACAAACATTTAGAAACTACTATGATATAAAGAAATAGAAAATTAAAAATGAAGTACTGTATAAAATATGAGTGTTGGAAAAATCAAACCTTCAACACCCAAAAATCCAAATAAATCGTGAATATGTTCGTGTGATTATTTTTTACAACCTCCGAGTTGATTAACTCAGCAACTCAGGGCATGAATGAACTTATTTCAATGTTTATCGATCGTATGGTGATTTCAATTGTGGTTGTAAATCTCTCCGAGGTGAATTTCATACAGGTCGTCCAAACTCAGTTGTACTCGAGCCGATACTGCAAGATCGTCATGCGACGAATCGTAAGATTGAAAAATACCTAGGCATTAGTGGGACTAACATATATTCAATACTGCGCAAGCATTTGACTGTCAAAGAAATTTGTTCACATTGTATCCCACACAATTTGTCCATCGCTCAGAAAAACGCTCTTGCCAAAAAAAATTTTTTCTCTGACATCGTGACTTATCGTGGATTTACGCGTGTCAGCCCGACAGTAAACAGCAGTTGACAATATGGGCGTTTCAAGATGAGCAAAATCCAACAAAAGTTGTTCGTGCACGAAGCATTTTCAAGCAAATGGTCGCCTGGTTTTTCAGAGAAACTGGATATGTCGCAGCCGTACCACAGGATTTTCATAATAAAGTGGTTGAGGCAAGTTTATTTTAAAAGCAGAGTTTTTGGGCAAAACTCTGTCATTAATAAATCTAATAGCAATATTAATTTCGCAAATCGTTTTTAATTTAATAGTGTGGTTGGATATATTAATACAGTAGTGCTATCACTGGTAACAACTATTTGTTACAACGATGGCACTGCCTCTCCACTCTTTAGTAGCAGTCAAGGAGATTTAAAAATAAAGTACAGCGTCAGTCGGTAAGATAACACGAAACAGATAATAATACTATGCTAGATAATTAATACTATGCTAGAATTAAATCATAGTATAGTTAATGCAAATACTTTTTTTTAATAAATTTTAGATTGACAAGATAATGGGCTACTGGCGACATTAGAATGGTGCACGAAAGTAAAGTTCTTAGCAACATGTGTGTTGTTGTCTAAAGTTTTTAACTTTTTTAACAACAATATATTTCTTGTTAATTTTTTTTTTAAATTAGTTATATTTAGAATTAAGTCATGTTTACAATTTTTTTATTAAAAGCAAACCCGTAATTAACAATTTGAAATTATAAAATTTTGGCCAAAGAGTAAAAACCAATGTTTAAGTTGAAAGGCCTCGAACAGCATTATGTAGTGCCCCCACTATATAATACAACAATAGTTTGTTCCTCTTGCAATATGGTCAACCCAACCATATTTTTTACGCCCAGTCAGGCATGTTCCTTTTTCCACTTCATTTCAACTTAAGCTTTCTTTTTATTCAAGATGGATAATACTTTAAGCACCCCAACAAAAACACATGTTGAATTCCTTTTGCTTTGCTTTCCTTCCCTTCAATTATTCTCCTCAAAGCAGTTTTTCGTTTTGTTTAAAATATTGCCCCATAACTGATGTCTTATAGATTTGTGTAATTAAACAGCTTTAGTCCACAGGGGCCTTGTGGTTTAATCTTAAAGCTTTTGTTTGAGATACTTTTAAAGCCTTGGAGCCGCCAACAATAAAAAGGTACGGCCACTTGTTTTACAATCAGTTGAGGGCAAAACTGTTCACAGTACAATGTTTTTTCTTTATTACTGTCAAGGAATTTACTTCCTTTTTCAGAATTTTTCAACTCAAAAATTAATTGTACCTTGAGCTGTTTATTTTAGTACAAGAAACTGTAAAATAAAATTTATTTTACTTATTTAAACTTTAAGACAGTCTGCAATAACTGATAGCTGAGTCTTAGTGGAACGAGGATGTTTGAGCCCAGCAAAGTTGCTGACATTTATAAATGATTATGACCATAAATAAAAAGACCAAAGTGGAATTAAAATAAATAAAAAGTAAGCTGGTGTATAAAGTACTGTTACAGCAAACAATAAACAAATTGTGAGCCACGAGAACACATGTACCATAAAATAAATACAAACTGTAAAGTTTAGACAGTTGTTGGCCGAATGGCAGGATATAAAACACACAAACTTCTCTACACGAGGTTTGTGAAGCAACACGTTCGTGGCTTAAGACCTGTAATGCTCTGTAAGGACGAAAGCTTAAAATAGCCTGTATGATGTTTAATTAAATCGTAAAAGTTTGCGTTCAAATTTACACTACTACCCAGAGTAAAGAGAATAAATTTTCAGCATTAAAACGATAAGAAATCTATTCCAAGGCAGCGAATAAAAAGTAGGGATTCTAAAATAGATCTGAAGGGCAAGTATTTTAATTTTTTGTTACAGAACAAAACATTAAAAGAGGAGAGGAAACGGTAGCAACAACAAACAACTTGCAACATGTGTTGTATAAAAAGGCCACACTTTACATACGATTCAAACTGTTTTATGCCTATCACAACACGATCTTGAGGCAGGACATTCAGAAAGTAAAAATATATTTTTAGTTGTCAAATATGAACTTAATTATTTATTAGCTTTAAGAGGCAATTGAAATGTAGTAATTCAGGTGCAAAAATATAGAGCTTTTTCAAATGTTTTCTGTCTTTTTCAGCTGTCTATATGGCGACAACATTTCGTTGGTGCTAATCAACTCACCAGTAGACTTGGAAAATTCTTAAAAGTTTGTTTTTGTTTGTTTGTTTGTTTGTTTGTTTGTTTGTTAACTACTTATTCCATAATTCGCATGAACAAAATGAGAAAATCAGAAATGTTCAAACAAACCTTTAACACAGTAAACATTTCTTTTCGTTTTGCAACTCTTTTACTTTTCTTTGCCAAACGAAAAGCAATGTTTACTGTGTTAAGGGTTTGTTTGAAAGTTTCTGATTCTCATTTTGTTCATGCGAATTATGGAATAATTCTCAATTTTCACAAGACTATGACTTTCAGTTTATAACTTAATGATGTTGAGTTTAAGAAAACTTCCAAATACAGCTTACGGGAATTTTAATTCTTTAGCTTAAAAATTTTTTTTTTTTTTTTTGAAAACTTCAAAAACTTTCGGCTCAACCTCAATTCGTTACCACTGCCCTCGTACATAAAAACATATACAATAAAATATCACTTCACTGGACTTTGAACGAGCAAGTGAATTGTACCAGCTGTAGCTTCCAGGGTATGTACTGAAGTGTCTAAATATTTTAATTTTTTCATGTTTTGGAATTCATGTTAAAATTCTTTTTTGTATGCTTCAGTGCCTTCTCTTGTTAGCATTTGGAAAAAGGTAGCTTTTCGTGTGTTACAAAAATGTTCATGCAGATTTGATATGGATGATTGGAAAAAAGGTGTGTCCTTTTTTCCAATCAGTTATAAAAGAAGTTATAAAAAGAAGTTATAAAAATAACAAACTTATGGCAATAAAAAATTAAAAAAAAAAAGAAATATAAGACTACATACAAAGTCATGATAAATTGGAAATTTGTTTAGAACTACTTTCTGTTTGTTTTTCTTACAATGACTTTTAGAAAACCAAAAAAAAAGTCATGAATTGTTTTCAGCTTTTATCCAATGTTTTCCGTATTTATTTTTTGCCAGCAGCCACCACATGAGTTGATAACTGAATTTATATCTGTACGATGCAGAATCCAGAGCAAATATTTTGCAAATAGAAAAAAATAAGTAAATAGACTCAATAAAACTGTGCATTTTTGAAAGCAAAAGCGCTAAACCGAATCAAATTGGCACAAATTCACTGAGTTCTTTTTGCTGGTATGTGCAAACACAATATTGTTGTTGAATTTCTGAATATCCCAAGGTAGTTTAAGCCAGGAAATGGATTTTTGTTTTGTTTTTTGCGTTTTAAAACGACAAAATTTTAATGAAGAGAAAACTTAAAGCCTGCCTGTGTGTTGTAAGAAACTTAAATAAATTGTCAAGGGCAAGTGCTGACCAGAAGTGTGGCGGATTTGAAACAGCTGGTTACCCACCTACCTAAGTGTCCTTAATGTTTTCTTTATCTTGTTTAATTAATATCATAAGCGTAATATAAAAAGAAAAGAAAAAACTATAATATAAAAAATTGTTCAGATAATAGGAATTAAATAAATAGTTTGGTCGGGGGTACATGTAATTTTTTTATAATTCTAAGATGTTTGAAAAACGATACTTGTCAAAATCGCGAATAGGTGAAAGTTATAAAACGATACGTCCAGTTGTTTGGCTGTGCTAAATTTTAGAACATTACATTAATTTTAGGTAAAAAGAATATGCACGATCTAAGATCTACTACAGTAAACTTTTTACCCGTTAACACTAAAAGCAAAATTCAAAGATAGACGCATCGTCCATTATTTATTCCACAGCAATGCCGCCAGAGTCAACGGATTTTATTGTGCTGACTGCTGACTGCTGCTGTGTTAAAATGTTAAATCAAATTTTTATTTAAACGTTTCTTTTTACACAAAACGAAAATAAATTGTTTAAAAAAAAAGAAGTTTTTTGAATTTGTTATAAGAAACCACAACTCATCACACAGTTTTCAGTGAAAATATTCATTCATTCATTTACAATTAAAATTAAAAAAAAAGGAATACGGTCGGGGGAACCCCGTTAGGAACGAAGTTCCTTACGTTTTTTCTTCATCTTCGAATGTAATAAATGCAAGGTGAAATCTGTATGTTTTATTTTGTGTTGTTTCTGAAATTCTTAAAATTTTATGTGCTTTTTAAAATTTTTGGAACGTTTTATTTTTTTACTTTTGACACATGCGGTATTTTTTTTTTGTCAATCTGCTGCAAAACGAAGAAAATTTTTCAATATTGCTGTTTTTTGTTGTGACATACTTTTGTTTAGCGACATCTATCAACTGATAGTGTCCGTTTTCACAACTAATTAATATTTATTGGTATGTGTCTCCGCTGACGTCAAATAGTTTCGCTACTGGCCGCCCGTCATACACGATTGTTTGTCGAAAGATACACCAATACCAATATAAACAGCTCACACGCATTTGTGACGATTTCTACTAATTTTTTTTTTTTTTAACAAACACAAAACTGCGAAGCCTTTTGCTTGTCTGCAGAAACACCCAGAGCCTTCGGCAGGAATCGAACCTGCGACCTCGGAGACTCTTGGCAGAGCACTCTACCAATTCATCCATCGAGGCGCTCAATGAATGGAATGGAGGTTATAGAATGGAAGATTTGCACTATCAGCAAGCCGCGTTAAGGAACTTCGCTCCAAAAGCAAGGAAAATATATTGGCTGAGGAGTTTTAGTGAATAAAACTGTCAAAATAATTCATTTCATGCACTTCGTCAATATTGCAAAACCGTGATTATACAATACAGGAGGAAAAGGCGACACAGTAACCACAATAGGAGATGTTAGGAATGTATACTTTGAAGGACATTTTAATCTTGAGCATGTGTTCTCATGTTCTTCATTTATAAAGTAGAGTTAGATTTTGTAATGCAATAATATTTATATTTAACGAAAAAAAAAATAAATGTTTACTGTTTTAAAAAAGGTTTGTTTTGACATTTCTACTTCTCGCTTTCTTCATGGGTAAGATAAGATAAGTAGTTAAGCTTCAAACATTCCTTTCAGAATTTTTCGAGTCTACTGATGAGTTGTTTGGCACCGACGAAATGTTGGCGGCATATAGACGGTTGGAAAAGATAGAAAACATTCGAAAGGTAATTTTTATGAAATCCCCCATTGTGGCTTACGTGATTCAGTTTTCGTTTTTGTTCAGATGCCAAAGGCCATGGTCATTTCTTTGTCTTGGGCGATAATAACTTGGGCGATTATTCGTACAGCAAATATTTATATGTCTTAGCTTCATATCAGAAAAGTTTGAAGACACGCAAATAAATAGTGAAAATTTTTTAATAAAATAATCTCTTCATTATTAGCCCATGTACTGCAATTCGGTAGTTTTTGGAAGTTTGAAGCTTTTGTTCTAAATACGGTGAAAAAAGTTTGTGTAAAGTTGTTTTTAGAAGCTTTTCATTTGATTGAGCATGCCTGCAGGCATATAAGATTTGTTTGCATGGTCTTGTTAACCCTAATACTTGTGATTTCTTTGGCGGCATTAAGATCGTGTCCAATCCTCGATTTACAAATAAGTCTCAAACAGCACTTTCAAAATATTGTAGCTTAGT
Organism: Sturmia bella; assembly: GCA_963662145.1. Lineage (NCBI taxonomy): Eukaryota > Metazoa > Arthropoda > Insecta > Diptera > Tachinidae > Sturmia > Sturmia bella. The sequence goes on from OY759172.1 coordinate 23,165,670, forward strand.
AAAAATTTCAAGTCATGTCCTTGAACATGGTTTTTTCAATTTATGTAAATGTAATATCATTCAAATGTTACTTTAGCCAAATGAATGAATACCTGTCTAGAAACTTTATTTCTCAAATTTAATTATACATAAAAATACACATATGTATCTGTTAAGCTGTCACGACCTGGTACAACAATGCTACAAATCTGTCTACAAAAAATATATTTTAGGCATTTTTATTGTGCTCAAGCCTTTAGGTATGTATATAAAATTTACCTTCAACTGTTTTGTTTGCATTCTCATTTTATTTAATAAACTCTTAATTCTATCCACACATCAAAATCTTTTTATACCCTACTCAACAAGTGTTGAAGTTATATGTGAGTTTGTGATTTCGTTTGCAATTTCTACTTCATTTCCTCCCCATACAGTAAATACATTCTATCTCAATAATGATTGATAGAAATGGGGATTAAGCAATGTCCGTCCATGTGTTTGTCCGTCTGTATGCTGTATAGAATAATGTTTCTAAGAAAACAAATTGCCTCAGAAACATTTTTGCAATACCAAATTGTTAATATATTGTGTCATGAATAAATATTCTTTTTTAGTGCAGATATTAAGTAAGACAGCATAGACCATGCAGGATACAACGAGCTCATAATTTTGCTCTTTCATTGTAAACTTTTTTAATGTACATATGTATGAGTACATACATAAGTGAATTTAACTGGAATACCTAGTATTTTATTTCAACAAGCAGCCTTATGTATATAGTTAAGGCATCAATTTTGCTAGCGCCTTGATATATGTATGTATGTATGTACATCGACTGGTTGTCAATCAGCAGTGACAGTGACAGTCTGTCAGGATCAGTGTTGGGTCAACGGTGACTAGTAAACAACATTAGAGGAAACAATTCAGATATATGTATGTTTTGTGGACGGCATAACGCATCTACACAGAAAGAATAAGCTTGTTCTAAACTTAGGTTTTTTCTCCTGGATTTTAGTACAAGGAACTTATACTTTTTTATTCACCTTTTCCTAATAAAAAACTTATTAATTACCTATTTTAGATAATATGGAAATGTAATAAATAATACCTCTCACGTTATGTTGTGCTAAATTTATCATTTTTCTTGCACGCAAAATCATTTTATATCCGAGCATAAAAAAATTAGGCGTCCGATTTGGTTGACTACTTTTTCTAAACTAAAACATCTTATGTACACTTATACGCACAAAATTCTGTTTTTAATTCGGGGAAAAACCTTTTAACTACACTTACAGACACTAAAAATAGCACACTGAACACACGAAATACACATAGAAAACACAACGTTAAGAAATGTCCCTTCCATTACATACTAAGTCAACTTAGTTTTCAACTCAAATTAAAATTGTTCAAGCAAAAGTATTCTAAGTGTACTTACTATATTTTAGAATGGAAAATTTTTACGACTATGTGTGTAGCCTAAGTATATTTATGCCTATAACTTTGGAACGGATCGGCCCATCTTAACCAAATGTTGACAGTATTTAAATTAGAGAAAATTCAAGAACATTAAAAACGTTCTAAGTACACTTAGAACGTTATAGAATGGAAGCGTCGATATGTTCTATGGATGCCTTATCTACACAGAAAGAATAAGCTTGTTCTAAACTTAAGTGTTATACGTGCTTTTAAAAGTATTGAATTTTGTCTTTATTTCTTAATTGCTACAATGGCTCAATTGGTAGAGTGGCTGGAGTGGCAACAGTTGGGTTCCAGGTTCAAATCGACAAAGAGACAAAATAGTTTATAGATTATTATTAAAAATTAAAGAAGTAGAGCGAAATATTTCATGTACGCATTAGGGATTAAATAGGCTTCAGAAACTTCAAATCAAGTGCACAATCAATGGTCACACTCAAAAGAAATTCAATCCTTCCGTACTTAAATCAATCTCAAACGGTGTCAAAAGTATGATAAGAACCAATGTTTTGAAGTACGCATTTGAGCTGTATTCAATCCGAAACTGGTATTGAATATGACTAAAATTAAGCATTTGGCTCTTGAAAAATCTGTACTTAAAACAAGGACAATGTGTTTGATTTACTTACTGTACTTCTGATACTGCTTGGGCTTGATATAAATACAAATAGATTGAACTTTTTTTTTTAGTGTATTAGGGGGGAATGCACAATCACATGTACACTAAAGTTTCCATCAGTTTTCACCCATTGACTTTAAGAAAATAATGTTGACTTTGTTCTACGCGATGGTGGGTATTTCTTCATCAATTCACGATCATATGATCGGTCACTGTTCTTGTAGGGAAACAGCACAAAAATATTTGTTCGCAGAGATGGACCAACAGTGCCTAGTATACACCAGTTTATTACTAAATTTCATTCAACTGGTTTCATTCGTGATACAACTAATAAGGTAGCGCGCGCCATTAGCTGAACCGTCAGCTGATCTAACTTTGTAATATTCTAAGAGAATCGAAGACGATCACAAAAAAGAGACAGCAAATCAGCTAAAACTTTGTTGATGTCGCTTCCGAAAATGCTTCACTGCTTTGTAGCAGTGGTGCATTGTAATTTTCTTGAAGATGTTCTCATTTGAATGAAGAAGTTACATTATTAGTTGTATCATGATTTCCAAGGTAGTCTTACAAGTCCAGCTGACTACTGCTTTAAACCTGAAGAATTGTCAAAATACACAACACAAATACACAAACGTGAACAAATGGGTGACAAAATTTAAAGTATTTCTACTAACAAAATACATGTTTGTTGGTGTTGTGTTTGCTGTAGTTATGTGGCCTGTGACTTGGTATCGAGGTACCTGGATAGATTCATATAACTGATAGTAGAAAGCACATGCTTGAACATATCGAACTGAGAGTGTGCATGAGAGTCCATCGAGATCAAACCGTCATCCTTTCCAGAAATTGAACATTTCACTCACCATTTTACGTCGAGTATAAAGAAGAGATCTCGGTCGATGCTCAGTTTAAGAATTAGAGGCATACACGCAGAGAAAAAACATTGTAAAACAACATAATATAACAATATATAAAACTGTGGCAAACAAGTTATTATCATTTAAAATGCAGAAATTATGTATTTTATTACTACAAACACATTTTTTGTTAAACTTTGATCAGGGTTTTGTTACTGTTTATAAAATGGAATAAAAATATGTATACATATATCTACTACACACAATATATAATCAACATTTGAACCTAATTTGTTTACGACAAACACAATATTTTTGATTTGTTAAATGGTAACCAAAGTTGGTTGATGAAATAAACAAATTGTAGTGGACTTTAACAAAAAATTCGTTGTTGCTGTTGACATTTAATTTATTTCCCAGTTTTGTGTTGTGTTTGGCATTTTGTGTGTGCTCGTCGTATGAAAACTATTCTTACATAAAGAAAGTAAATTTATTGAAGAATTAAACGCCGTAGAATTGGGTAATAGATATAGAACAAAGGAAGATCTGTTAATATTGTGTGTGTGTGAGTGTGTGTGTGTATGTGTGTGTGTGTAAGCAAGAACATTTATTCTCATATAGATATGCACATATGTACGTATAAACATTTGTTGGCATTTTGTTGCTTGAAAATACTATGGTTGAATGTTATAATTTTGTTTCTACATACGTTGTCGCCTGCTGTGGTAAGAACCCCGGCCAAAACACTCTCTTGTCCTGTCTCTTATGGGAAATATACTCCCCCAAGGTACTGGTCAGCATTATTTTGAGCCGATTCCCAATGTAGAAATGAGCAAGACTTAATTTAAAAATTGTAAGGTTGGTGCCAACAATAGTATCGTTGGGCATGAAGAAACAAAAATATGGTTCCCGTTCGTATTACATTTAACAATCAATATTGTTGGTCGGTAACCACATAGTTCAACATGTTATGCTGTATTATAATATTCATTATAAATTCAACGATTCGAAGGTTGCTAGAATTTAGGCGTTAGCGAACCGTTGGCCTCAGTGCAGATCTATACTACCTGATGCAAAACGCAACAACCCAAAAGTTGCTAAAATCTATAGACAGTTATTGGATTGTTTTTGTCCTAAAACCAGTTAGTTCTTAACCGATCAAGATCAATAGTAGGAAGAATTACTAATTTATGCGAAATAATTATTTACGCGGTAACCGGCTGCGCCATTAATGTTATGCTGTATTTTTATTAATTAATATTTTATTCAGAATTATCCTGGAGGGTCCCTTAGGAATCGCAGGATAATCTTTATTTTTTGTTATACTGCCTGGAGGGCTCCGTGGAGATCGCAAGCAGTTTCTTATTTGGTTATTAATTTATTTATTATGTGAGCCGTTCAGGGACCCTGAGTTTGGTGTATGGCGGGCTCTTACTTATATTATAGTATGAGGAAAAGACTGACGGTTTTTGTTTATGACTTAACGTCTTTATTAATGCCAATCAAGTCCTGTATTATTCTAAAACTTAACTCTATTTATACTAATTAATTGTGCTGGGTCTCTGCCCGTGTTGCTGTGTCGTCGCTGCTATTTGCTGTTGCTGTTGCTGCTACTGCTGTCTGCTGTTATTGTTTTTCCCATTGTTAATAACCACACCGTCAGCACAAACCACTGCTGTGACAATTAGTTCTAATTATTGCATGGGCTGCTATATCAGTTTGTTGCACTGTTGCCCTGTTTTCAGCTTGACTCTGTATTTTGTGTATTAGCCAATTGTGCTGCTGGTCAACTTCCGCTTGTTGTTGTTATTGTCATTATTGACTCACAACAAACAATAACATGTTTCTTTTCGAATATAGTTAGCTTAACCATATTTTTTCTTTACGTGCATGAGTACAATAATATTCTATCTCCGAGTTAAACAATTACACCCATATGCATAAAAACTATTGAATGTTTATTACACGTTTATTTGACAAATATTCCGTAGAAATACGTCAAATAAGAGCTTAATAAACTTTTAATAATTATTATGAATATGGCCTTTATACTTTGAAGTTGGCGCTTTAAATTATAAATAAATTTGCCTAAACCTAAAACTGTTTTTGTTTTCTAACGTTTTTAAATAACATTTGAATTCCACCTTTATGAAGGGTATTTAAGATTCGGCCCAGTTGATTTCAGCACCCTTATTTGTGTTAAAGAAATTTTAGTTTATTTTAAAGCTATTCTTATTTTTTTCCATTTCCATAAGATTGTTTGATTTTATTCTGCTTGAAGTGTTGCCGCAGACAAAAACCTCTCCAATCAAATAAGTCAGGTAGACTAAGGATTTGAATTCTTAAAATATCCCCATCGTGAATACAAATTTAAAACAACATTTTTCAATTCCGAAAAAGGGATACATATTTTATTCATGTTACCAGAAAAAAAAACAATCACAAAATCAACAAACAAAAGGCAAAATATACAAACTAAGGTACAAAAAAAAAATCGATAAGAAAAAAGAAAATATAGTGTTGTACCAAAAATAAATAAATAAGTAAGTATGTACATATCCAACTCTACATACATATTTTGTTCCTTTGAAAGAGCAAACAATAAAATGTTTCATAAGAAAGAAAAAAGTCCACAACAATGACCAGCCGTCATGTGGAAAAAGGAGCAACAGGAAAATTAATTTCCAATATTTTATGACAAACACCCCAAGAAACAAAGTGTATTTTGCTGATACAATATTTCCTGCCTTTTATTAATGATTTTCTAAAAATCAGCAGTTTTTCTATTTTGTGCACTCTAATCAATCATGTAAGGTCAATTAACCAAAATGAACAACACGGCGCCCTAAAGTAAGACACCAGATTGTTTCAGACGAAATTCTTTAGAACCGAAGGTTTTTGCTTAACAAAAAAAAAAAAAAGAACTTTAAGATCCGCACTAATTCATATGTACATATTATGAGAAGCATTGTTATATATACTTCCGAGCAGACTAGTCGTAGATACAGCTTTTGATTGATGGTTTCAAGTAATAGTAATTCGCTACGAGAAAACATTCTCTCTCAACATTAATATTGAATTGTTATGTATTTAAAAATAATACAAACCAGACCACAGGAATTTATTTCGATCAAAATTGATGGCAATTCCGAAAAGGTTTCCGCAGAAAGCGTAAATTAATCGGAATGAAATCACTTTTTGCTGTTAATCACCTTATCGGGCCTAAGTTCGGTTTTTACTTATTTAGAATCGAGAAAGATTGTTTTGTGTTAATGAACATTTTTTAAACACAAGCAGAAACATAAAGTGAAAGACTTATTGGCTGGAGCAAGCCAATTTATACATGGTAAACTTGTTAGCACCGCACAGTGGCTGAAAATCGTTTTTCGTTGGCCAAAAGTAAAATTTTTTTTTGTCACCGATTTTTGAAATTTTTACACCATTTGAGAGCTAATATATTCATATTAAGGTAGCCAAAAAATTAAGTTAAACTATTGATAATTGTGGGCGTGGCAGGCTGTCAAACTCTTTGCTTTTTAATAATATCAAAAAAAGGTGTTTTTATGCGTTTTTCGTCAAAAATAAATAATTACTACTCGCAAGCTATCATCGATAATGGCCTGCGGTCTTTTTTATAATGTTAGTAGGACTATAATCTTTAGTTATTGTAAGCAAATATTGCTCTAGCTTTTAATATTAGGTGCGTAATGAAATATCTATGAAACTAATATATTTTTCTAAAATTTTAACTTTAGTGGAATAGAACTTCTAGGGAACAAAAGGCAACAAGAAATGCATATGTCCCGAAGAACTCCAAAAGTTAAAAAAAAATCAAACGTTCAACTTGGACCTAGAAATCCTTAAAAAGCCTTTGATTAATTTTAATATAATTAAAACTGAGTCAAGCCGAACTAAATATCTATTCACTAAAAAAAAATATTATTTAAATATTTTGATCGGTTCAAAAGTTACAGAATTTTGGCCATCGAAAAACGATTTTCAGCCACTGTGCACCGGTGCCAATTTTTTGCTTCTGGTAAAGCACAAACATAACTTTTAAAATTTTTGGCATATATTCAGACTTCGATAACTGAAATAAAATGCATGGCTTAGTTTATGTGTGTTTTACGGAAAATTCTAGTATATACATATGCACATAGGATTGGTAATAAATTGCCTTTGGGCTAGGGCAAAGCAAATTCAAACCAGGTACGTTCATTAGAATTCACCTCTCAACAGAAATAAACTGACACATGCTTTTACTAGTGTTAACTGATTTTTCTTGTCAGGTTCCAAATATTTGTTCAATACTTTAAAAGTTTTTTTAAAATATTACGAGTCTACTGATGGAATTTGATGGCATCAAATTTGGTTCCTAACACAGTACAACATTTTTCAGGTGATTGATAGGGGACTCAATTTTAATAATAGTTAATGAAAGTAGCCCCAAAAAGAAGAACTTCTGCATCATTTGTTTGGTCTGAGTACCTCAAATAATAATTAAAAAATTAATTTGAAGTTGGTAAGTATCGTGTAGGGGAGTTTGTCACGTTTTAGGCTCTGTTGTTTGTCATAACTCGAGAACCAATAGTCCGAATAAGCTGAAAAAAATTTTGAAAAATTAAGAACTACAATTCCTTTAATCTGTTTATACCACATTTCGCTACCTAAGCAAAAGTTTCGTAGTTATAAATAAATGTATGAAGAAATTTAAAACGGTAAAAAAGTGTGAAGTGCTATTACTTCGTATGTGCTTCCTCAACGGAATAGAATTTTTGAAAATCAGCTTGGCGTTGTCGGTATGATGTTGCCGCCACAAAAGTTCAAACCAAGGGAGGTTTTTTGTCAAGCAAAAATGGAGACGTGCAAATAAAATGGGTTAACCAAAAATATCAAAAGCTTGTGATTTTGCTTTAAAGAGCACCAACCACACGCACACAATCAAACTGTGGCACATCCCTGGGCCACTTCATAACGTAAGAAAAATATAAAGCAGTGCAACTCAATACCAAATCGAACGAGTATATACATTTTCCTGCGTCATTGCGGATCAGGCAGTAACGTTTTTAGGAATGAATTAAATCGACTAAACTCTGCAGCAGAGCTAACAATATCAGTCGCATAGAAAATTTGCAGTCAGACTTTCGTTTTCGTTACAAAATGTTTGCGGGGATGTCGCTGACACTTGTTTGTTTAAAACGAACTGGCAGGAAGGAATGCTAAGAAAATTTTGTTTGAGCTTGTGTTTTTTATGTGTTGCTGATTGTTTGGAAAATGTTACAGCAACAGTTATGCTTAGCAATGAAATTTTTTCTCAAAGGTTTGCTACGTTCGGTGCGCTATTATTGTGGGTTTGTTATGGTTGTCACGACTTCTTTTCTTTTTTTTTTCTTTCCAGTGTCAAAGGAAGTTGTATGTTGTTTAAAAAAAAATAGTGTTGTTTTAGGTATTTATTCTCTAATCATTTTGTATATACTGAACACTTGTTGCTGGTGATTGTAGGATTTCATTTTGGCTCAATGACAAGAATAAAAAAAGGCAAATTTATGGAAAAAAGTTTTCTGTTGTTTGTCTTTTCTTTCAGTGCCACAACACATTTTAAAGTGTTGAACTTTTGTGAGCGTAAAATATACAATAAATCCCTGATGTGGTATTCGGTACAGTCACACAGGGCTTGCGCGAAAAGAAAAGGTAAACTAATGCCTTTAGATTGATATAAAATACTATTAAATTGTTTTATGAGCTCTAACAAGATTCGAAGGATATTTATATAAAAGTTTAAATATCATTGTAAAAAGCAGTAGACAAAATGATTTTCTCTATAAAGGCTTACCAGTGCTGGCATCAGATATCATGTCAGTAATAAAGAAAGACAATTGCTTTGTGATTTAAGCGGATTTCTTTATAAGTAAGTTCGTTGGAAAAAAGAAAGTTTTACTATGAACAGAAACTTTTCCCGCACAGAATTGTACACAAAAACACAGGCTTTGAGTTAAGAAAGTAAATATGCTTAGAAAATGCGATACAAAACAAATTAACACCATAAGAATTTAGTTAAGACAATGATTATGGGATTTTGGGATTAAAGAAACAAATCCATTTATTCCCAAAACAATTTCCCTTTCCTAAGGTAGCAATAGCTGCGAGGTTAGATGTCGAAATATGATAGACAGCATCAAAAGTCTAAAAGAAAATTCTAGTAGATAATGTACCGACAAACTTAATAGACGCAAAAACTCCACAAATTCTCCTGAAGAAGGATACCAAAGGTATCCGAAATATCGAGAAAATAAAAAAACAAATAATTTCAAATCTCAAATAAAACGAGTTTTATTCATTGTTTGAGAAAAGCCGAGACCTAGAGCCTGATTAAAAAACAGAAAAATTGCATTACACTCTAGAAGGTCGAAGAAATAAAATAAAATATTTTTAAAAGAGAATTGTTTATGCCAATACCTTGCCAGCTGACTAATACGGTCCCTATATCTTGGCAGTGACACCTTACTAGACACAACCCAATTATGGAAAATATGCCTGGAGGAAATTAAGAAACTTGGTGAATGACACCGGTTCTTATGGACCTATGAGTCAAAATGTCTACAACAGAATGTACACAACAGGCGTGTACTGGCTTGAGTGTATGTCGCACGATATGGGCGAAAACACCCCTCCAATCAACCTGACCAAAGCCACGATGAGCAGAGTTCGAAACCAATTTGGTTGCTGACGAGTGAATGCGACAATGGTGAGTTTAATAAGTGTGCACTATTTTTTCTTCCTGTGGTTTTCTCTAAACATTGCCATTTGCTACAAACAGTTTCCCAGATTTGAAGGTAAATCTTATTTAAGACAAAGCAGCATAGATCAATTGGATTTAAACTCTATATATGTATACAGTAATTTACTTTTTTTTAGAAATTAATTTATATAACTTATTAATTCAGGTCCAAAAATTAACCTTTTCAAAAAACGTTTGTTGTATTTTTCAGCTGTCTATATGCCGACGACATTTCGTTGGTGCTAATTAACTCATCAGTAGACTTGAAAAATCCTTAAAAGTTTGTTTGAAACTTAACTACTTATTCCGTAATTCCCATGAACAGAAGGAGAATCAGAAATGTTCAAACACACCTTTAACACAGCAAACATTTCTTTTTTCGTTTTGCAACACTTCTCCTTTTCTTTGCAATACATTTCAATTGGCTCTTAAAGCAAATAAATAATTAAAATTAATAAAACTTATGTCAACATGAGCTAATTTAGTATTACACGATAGTTCTTCACCTCTAATGCAACAGCTAATTTTGTTCCATGATCAGGTACTTTTAATTTGATTTTTAATTACTGTATTAGTAGGTTATTCAATATTTATATTATTTTTTAATGAATATGTAAATCGATACCTATTACATGGACAAACTATTAAAATTATTTGAACTATTTTACCAGCAATTATTTTATTATTTATTGCCTTTCCTTCTTTACGATTATTATATTTACTAGATGAAATTAATGAACCTTCTATTACATTCAAAACAATTGGACATCACTGATATTGAAGTTATGAATACTTTGATTTTAATAATATTGAATTTGATTCATATATGTATAACTCCTACCAATGAATTAATAAATAATAGTAGTATATTTTAGTTTAGCATATTTTTTATTTTCTAATTACTCACTCTGCTGGAGGCTTTATTTACATCTCTCGAATGAGAAAAAAAAATCTTGGGCTCAAAACACAATATTTCAGATCAAATGCTCATTACACGAAAAATACATCAAATGGCGTCTTATTTGCTACAAAAAGATAGAATTTCGGGCCTCTTCGTAAATGCATAACAACTCTGCATGTTATGCGCACAACGTTCGAAAATGCAAATGTTGGCAACACTGACGTAGATTAGGCGCAAATAAAAACAAAAAACTAATCATAAAAAAAGGCTGATGCAATGAATGAGTGAGTATCAAAATTTTTTGCTTTTTAATATGTATTTCTTATTTAACATTTTTCTTTTATTTTCAGACTCGAAGGTGATGAAAAGTTTTGCCAACTACTAGTCTAATTCACAGATGGAAGTAATTATTAATTTCTCCATTTTTACAATTTATTACAAGAAAAAAGTTATACAATTCTCCGTTCATAAATTCAAAAATAAAATGTGAAAACAATAATTCAGCAACAGCTGATCAGCAGTGGCATCGCAAAATAATCATATTGTGCAGAGTTGTGATGCATTTACGAACAGGCCCTATGTTTACTTTGATTGCTCTGTAAGGGGAAATCTTTGCTTGTTTCGGTTGCCAAATTTTGGGTGGTATTACCATTTCACTCGATTACAGTATACTTTTTGATTTCTAATAACACAACTGCAATTTCGTTATCTTTCAAAATCGAACGCCTCGATGGTTGAATTGGTAGAGTGCCCTACTAAGAGTCCCCGAGGTTCGATTCCTGCCGAAGGCTTTGGGTATTTCTGCAGACAAGCCAAGAGCTTCGCAGTTTTGTGTTTGTTAAAAAAAAAAAAAAAACAACAAAACCTTAAACTATTTTTATTTCTGAAACGTTAACTTGTTATTTCTCAACTATTAACATTTTGAATTAACCACTTATTTATAAATAATCTATAAATCACTTGAGCTCCCTTAAAGGTTGCATAAAATACAAGCATAGTTTTTAGATTATTTAACCTCTTGCAAGTATCTATTACATTAATTTTATATGTATTAAATGTAATAAGTTTAAGCTTGAACGTCCATTTAAATAATTCATTAATAGTTTGATTGCTGAGCACAAGCTATTAAGGGGATAAACACAAATACAACGATGGCTAAACTAAATATTTATTTATATAATTTATATTAGCAATGTTGTGAACAATTAAAATAATCACTTAATTAATATAAACTTCAATTCTCAAAACCACAAAAGTGTATTTGCTTTTTGTTTTTGTTCAAGAAATTAATTTTGTCTAAGTAAATATTTCTTCTTGTGGAGACAAATAGAAAACAATTTATTTACTTTGTTTTTTTTTTGCCCAGGGATAAATGATTCGGCCCAACTGAAGTGGGGCCAAACTAATATTTATTTAGAATAAAATTTCTTTTGGCAAGTAGATGGATAAATGCTATTATCAAGCAAGGGTCAGTAAACTGCAAATAAATTTACTAAAAACATTTGTTTAAGAATTTCGAGTGGTTTTTGGTGGGCAACGTTAAGCTTTATTGCAGTAAAGGGTAAATTACTAAAGAAAATGTTGTTGGTTAACTAACAAAATATAATAACAGTAAACAAACTAAATGTTAGAAAAATAAGTGACTTACTTTGCCTGCCAAAAACAAAGGGAGGCTCTGAAATGAGTTAATGGTACATGTGTATGCATTTCATTATCATCAGCGAAGAGCGTATTAAAGGGACAAAACGATAAGCTGATAAAACATATGTTAAGAAATTAGTTAATATTGCTTATGTTTTGCATTATCATCAGCGAAGAACGGATAAAAGGGATATGCCGATAAAAATAAATACCGATGTTAATTTCGTTTAAAACGGTGTTGCAGGAAAATTGTAAGAAATTCCAGAATTTAGTTAAAATCTTGAAATTCCCCTTTCGCAGAAATTGTTATTTTGACTCATTTCTAAGATTCAAGTGGGCTTTTTTCAAAAAACCAAAAAACTATTTATAAAAGTAGGTTATGAAAAATTTCTCTTTGGGAAATTTTTGGGACATTTTTAGTTTTTGCTTTAGTTAGAGATATTAACATTAAAAATGTACCCAGCAACAACTTAATGCCTAAAAAAGATATTAAAATGGGTTTTAACAAATTTCCTTTTTGGGATATTTTTGGAATATTTTTAATTTTGGCTTAATTTGCCAAATTAAAGTTTTAGTTATGTCTGGCCACTAACTAATGCCTAAAGAAAGTATTTAAAAAACAAGTTATAAATAATTTCCCTTTTGGAATATTTTTGGGCAATTTTTTTATTTCTATCCAATTGTATCCAGTAAATTAAGGTGCTAGTACACAAATCTTGCTACAAATAGCTAAAAAAAAATTATTTAACAAAAGGTAGCTGCAAATGAATTTAAAAAGGTTGACGTAAAAAAAAATAATTTTATATTATAAAATTTTTTAGCAGAGAAAGCTATTGATACGATTAATCTGGATCTTACAAATTTAAAACAATAACTAACTTGATTGATTACAAAATGTAAAAAAGCAGCATGTTTTACACTGGCAATAACGGAATTAGAAGCACATATATTTTTGAATTTCTTAGTTGAGCTTTGCATTACTCGTGTTTTTTTTTTAATTTTTTTTCTTTCTGCAGAAAATACACAATGGATTATCGAAATGTTGAAATAAAACCAAATTCAAAAAAAAAAGCACGAGTGACCCTTAATTTATAAAATGTAAAATATTATTTAAAAAATATAAAACAACAAAGGTCGAAAAGCTAGCAACTAGAATATAATAGAATGATATATGTATGCTAGTCCGGGTTGATTTGTATGGACAATGAATTGTCAATATTGAGCCATGGATTTTTTGTATATCCAATTTTTTTTATTTTCTTTTTATTTTGGTATAGAAGCCCCCTAAGAAGACAGGGCACGAGGTCGGTAACCTAAAAGAAGTTTTAGAGAGAAAACATTGACTCCTATTGGCACCCTAGAACCTGTTAATGTGACGCCTCAAAATTTCTTTTTCGAGTCGCTAATACTTTTTTCGAACACTCCGACACCGTACCCCAGCTCCTTAGGGGCCAACTATACCAAAAAGGTTTTTTTTTAATGTCCTAGTGAAACTTTTTTTCTACATTTTAAAAGCTATCGAAATATCGACAACATCAATAAATGTTGAACCATACAAATCAGCCCAGCCTAATATACATATATACATATAGAAAACAGGAAAAAAATATTTTTGCACATTAAGATGGGCGGATCGGCAAAAAAATTTCCGATTTTGAGGTATTTGGGGGGAACATTTCTCTCAATCGAACTACACAAATCCAGGCTACCCGTAGATTAATCAAATGTATGACCAACCCCAATAATTTTTTCTCCCAATATTTTTTTTTTTTTCGAACACGTCGTCCCCACACCACGACTCCTTAGAAGCCCGAAAGACGGCTCGAAACTGGTTGTTGCACTTTGAAATGATTGGTTGGAAAAATTGACGGTACAACATCGAATTGATTTAGCATTCGATGCTATATATTAATATTAAAGTAAATATATTTATCTACGTGCGTAATGGTAACCTTTATTTAACGCGAGAGCTAATGAAAATATGTTTCCAGTAACCACCACGTTTGTCCAAAGATTTCGAAAAATGCCAATTTCCGGCAGAATGTTTCTTTTTTGTTCAGGTTAATATTTAATTTTTTTGTGGTTTGCGTAAAGAGGAAGGTTGCTCACATCGATGTGTGTTTACCTCCACACATATGCATATTCTTCATGGCTGTCATTTTCTTTCTCATACTTAGTTTTTAACTTTCTTTTTATACTTAAGCAAATGAGTTTTTGTCTTCTTCTTCTTCACGGTAGAAGTCAATTTAATTCATATTCAAATATCAAAGCTAATTTTTGTTTTCCAATATGTTTACATGAGGGAGGATACTTTGTTGGTGTAACCTCATTCCCCCAGAGACTTCAAAAGAATTTAAAAATGTAATATGTTATCTTCTAAAAGTTTAAAACAGACAAAAGCAGCAACAAAATATGAAATAATAAAATATTAAGCATTAAATTCATATGATTTACAATTGTTAATAATTTTATCGGGCTTGAGTTCCATTTTACTTTTTCAAGAGTAAGAAAGATTTTTTTTGTGATAGAGTTGTAGTAATCAACATTTTTAAAAAAGGTTGAAGTCATATTATCTGGGGTATATATAATGGCTGCTTGGTGAACGTTAGTACCCCAGCCTGTATAGCTATTCAAGTGATCTCAGCTGAGCGGATTAAATCACAAACAGTTTGGACTGGCAAAAACACTATTAACACTAACTCGACTCACGGTGAACTACGCATCATATGGGAAACAAGTGTAACTGTGACAGCCACACACACTTGCTTGAAGAACAATAGATTTGAGCAACAAAGTGTTTGTGAGTACAGTGTGTTATGTAAATAAAGTATTGGACTATTGAGTACTGTGAACTGAAGAATTGAGTGTTTTAACTTCATTACAATTAAAGAATCTACGGAAAATGTTTTTAAAAGGTAAAAACGTAACAATATTTTTGGTCGGAACATCTGGCTTTTTTAAGTGCATAACAACAGCTGGGCCAAAATAAATCACCCTATTGGAAGGTGATCTTATTTTTGCAAATGGCGGCCAATGTCAAATCTATTTTTTTTCATTTGTGAACTAGACAGCTCTAAAATACAAGTGTACAAGCCTTAGAGCGATGCACTTCCCAAGAATGCAGAATAATCGTGTCTATGACCAAGTGGACGAAATTTTCGATCAAAATCATAATCAGCGATCAGGTTCATTTAAATTAATACATTTCAATTGGCTCTTAAAGCAAATAAATAATTAAGTTCATATTTGGGTAAACGAAAAACTTAAAATAGTTTTCAAAACTCGTTAAAACGGAATTGCAGAAAAATTGCTAAAATTTACTGAAAATAGTTTCTTGAGAGTGTAAAAAGTTGGAAAGGGTTTAACAGGGTGAAGGTACGAAAATGTGCAAAAAATTTACAAATCAAAAAACTTTTGCTTACAACAGATATTAGAATATTATTTTTGCAAATTTTTCACAAAGGTTTGCACTTTAGTATCCTGTCAATGTCGCAGTTACTAAAAAGTTCCTGTTTCATCGGTAACGCTGATTGCGTATATTCAGTGATTTATCTCCCACTCTCTTTTGTGGTGATGAAGTATATTCAATGGAATAATTCAGTTTCACTTAAATAATTTCATTTTTGTATGGTATATTGAGTTCAATTAAGACCTCAATTGCCACTGTCCGGACTAAGTGTAAATCTGTTAAGAAGCTTTCAAAGAAATTTTCATTAACTAATAAAAAATAAAGAGTATATTTCACGAATTCTTGCTGCTTAAAATTATTGAATTTTTTATACATACATATAATATAGTTTTAGAGTTTATAGAGATTAAGTTTCTAAACCTGTTCAAACAATTTTAGAGAATACTTCAAGGGACATTTTTTTTTAAATATCAGATTTTTTGAGACTCCAAACGAATGCTGCTTCTAACACATATTATAAATGTATATTCTTTCGTGGTTACAATGGCTTTAAATACATCTTTGTTATAATATTTTTAATTGTTGAAAACATATTCTTGAAGCGTATCTCGAGGAAAGTTTTTTTTCTTTTTACAAAAATTATGTTCTCTTTTCCAATAAACTTTAGGTAAAATTTAAAAGTATGATGTGTGGGTTGTTCAGGGTAGGAATTTTTCTCCTGAAAATTAGCATTGCAAGTTTTGAGATCTTAAATTTATGCTTGTGCAGACTTCTTCAAAGTAATTTATGTATATTTTTTTCTAATGCAAATTAGCATGGAAATGAGATTTTTGAATTCTGCAAACTTATTTAGTCGAATTTATATACACGAAGTACGATTATGAATTTCTTTCATATTATTTAATTTAAGTTACTTGTGAGAATTCAAATAAAAATTATATTGTATGTATTAGAAGTTTTTGGAAAGAAGATTTTGTATAAAAAGTTTGAATTAATTTACATTTAAAATTGGCTGTCCTTTTTATGAACCTACTAACTTTTAGTATGAATAATTGATGGTCCGTCGAGCACGAAGTTTTCATAGCGTCAGGCACACGTACACGTAGTGACCACAAGTATTTTGATGGTGTTCCAAGTTTTTGGTTTATTTGTAAGTATACTTACAAGTCGTCATAATAACACTATAATCATTTGTAAGTAAATACGCTATTGTATAGTGTTATATTGCGTACTAATGACCACACTTGCTTCTTCTTATTAAAAAAAATACGTTTTGTCCAAAAACGCATAAATGTCTTAATAACCTGGACATACACACTTCTAATCGCATAATAATTATCAAAATTATAGTGCGGACCTAAACAGGCACAAACATGTTAGGTCTTGTATAATCATGTTTTGTTAGATGTGTGGAAAGCATTAAGAGCCGCAATAATTGCAAAGACTTTGCCGACCACAGGAGCTACAAAAAAAAACTCATTAAGATAAAATCTGTAATTATGAGTGAAACTTCCCATCAATAATAAATATGTTTAATTAAACGCTGTTTGATTGTTGCAGGACAAAAAGGAAACAGCTTTAAGAAATGAATTTCTCTATTTGCCTAAAGTACATAATCGAGTTTCTTTTCTTGCAAAAACTTTGCAGCTTGCACAGAAAAATTACAATTTATTTTGAAATAATTTTTAATTCAAATTTTCTTAACAAACATTTGAAGTAGTTGTTGTAATAATTTTTAATTATTTTATAACTCAATTTTCCAATTAATTGCTATAAAAATTAATATGCAAACCGAACGAGTTCGACTTCATTCATGTGGAAAAAGTCGCCGCCATGCCATGAAATATGTGGATTCGTAGTGAAAGAGACAAATTGAAAATTAATTTTTTTTTAATTGTCCTCAATAAAAGAAGTCAAGGTGAAAAAGCATAAGATAAGTGAATCTTGTAATAGCAAGATGGAAAATTGTGAACAGTAAAATTGAAAATTGGAGAAAAATTGAAATTTGAGAAAAAGGCAGTGTTTATTTCGTTTTATTAAAAACTAGCTGACCTGCTCGCGCGTGACACGCTGTGTCTCCCATAACTGCGTAACGCGTCCGAAACTGCGGAAAAAGTTGAACAAAATTAATGATTTCGTACGGAAAGTTTGACTTGAACAGAAATTTTATTTGAATTTATTATTTTTTAAATTTTATTATTTTGTGTTACGTTTATCGTTCTATGTTATTTTTGTGATTGATATTAATTAAACAAGACAAATAAAAAAACCAAAAACCTTTAGCTAGATGGATACCTAGCTGTTTCACAGCCGCTACACTTCAGCGTCATCACTCGTCCCTCAATATTAAACGAACAGGTGCCTGGCAATTTTTTATTTTTTTTTTCGAATTTTAAGGGAATAAAACGGGCGAACGAAAAGTGTGGCTCCCTTTTTCAAGAAAAATAAAACATAATAAACATACGCAGCCCTGACTGCACAGCTAATTTTCCATACGAAAATATCAATGCTGCCCAACTACACGCGCAGCTTTGATCAACGTCTTAAAAGCCACAGCGATGCGTAGATGAATCAGCTGAGAGTGAACAAACTTTTGTGATTTACAATTGTTTAGTTGGAGTTTACTTCCCCAGAACTGAAAAAGATTTTTTTATGGTGAAATTGTAGTGCTAAATGTTTTTAAAGAAAATCAGAAAAGTAAAGTTGCAAGAAAAAAAAGTTGATGAAATCATCACAACGGGAACTCCTAGGACCCAGTGGGCTGTTTTCACGACTGGCAGCCTGTGAAACATGGAGACATTCAACCCTTTTTGTCCTATTTTACGCCTTCTAGCGATATAAAATAGATCATACAAACTTTTCTCAGGTCCGATAAATATCCACACACAGCATTTCATGCGAAGCGAATGTCACAACGTAACGTAAACATAACGATGACTTCGTAAAATCACAAAGCAAAAAACTATGGTTTTATGGCTGGGGTACAATTAACTGTTTTGCAGCCGGAACGTTTTCATCAGAGCCAATTTTGTTCATAAACTATTAAATATAATCAAACGACCATATTATTTTAAATTTATTAAGAAAACTTTATTTGGTTTAATAAATGAGCTCAAGGTCACTGTTGTTGTTCAATAAATATATTTTCTCTTTATTGATAAATTATTCGATATTTCGATACTACTTTGTGTATCTTCTTCAGGAGTATCGAAATATCGAATAATTTATCAATAAATAGAAAATATATTTATTGAACAACAACAGTGACCTTGAGCTCATTTATTAAACCAAATAAAGTTAAATAAAAAAAAGGTCGAATAACGAGTATCTAGAACATTTATTAAGAAAATTGTTGCTGATGAGAAGCGTGGTGGCAACGAAACTCTTAGCTGTACCCCATCAACGTCAGAGTTTTGTTTTGTATCTTTTGTTCAATATTTGTCATGGCAACTATTTAAACTAAATGAACAGGGAATGTTTTTTGTAAATGAGACCCTTTGAGTATAAAGACATACAGTAAATTCGTTATGAATCTTGTCCTGGTTTTTATGTTTTTCATTTCTGTTTTCTGTCTGATATACTCGAGACCTTGAAATATTGAAGAGTTTGTGAAAACTGCGATCTACTCGACACTGGCTAGTAAGAAGCAAATCAATAGCAGTTAACTCTGATTCATATACTTCAACTTTCAAAATTAAATAAATGTTTTATTGTTTTAGGTCTAAAAATAGACCTTATTAATATTTTCCGTCCTCTTCAGCCGTATATATGCCGTCGACATTTCGTTGAAACGAATCAACTCATTGGCTCATCAGTAGACTCGATACTTTTAAAAATGCAAATCATAGTAATCGATGCTAACTCGTTTTATCAAAAAGTTATTTTGAAGTTGTTATTAAGAAAAGTAAAGTAAGTTGCAAGACGAAAATATGTTTTCTGTATTAGAGATTTGTTTAAACATTTCATGGGAAGCTTGGAATAAGTAGTTGGGTTTCGAACATTTTTTAAAGAAATTTTCGAGTCTCCTCATGAGTTGATTAGCATCAACGAAATGTTGGCAGCATATAGATTGAGAAAGACAGAAAACATTAGTAAGGTATAGTTTTAGACCTAAAATAATACATTTCAATACAATGGCTCTTAAAGCAAATAAGTAATTAAGTTCATAAAAGTTTTATTGTTAATAATTTAATCGGGCATGAATTCCATTTTTTTTACTTCATCAAAATTGAGCAAGATATTTTTTGTGATAAAATTGGAGTGATCAATATTTTTCAGGAAGACAAGAAAAGTAAAGTTGAAGGTGCATACCATGGCTGTTCCACGACCACCATGTCACTCATCAGCACCCAAATTGGCTTCGAACCCAGGTCATCACCAATTGTATGTACTTTTTGTATTTGCATCAGATCTAAGCCGCCCAACTAACTGCGCTCTTCACCCTCTATTTAATCTTATCTATATTTAATATTTAAATTTTAATCTTATCTATATTGATATTTAATATTATCTATATTTAATATTATTGATCAACTTTCCATTGATGTTTTATCTTTTCGTTATTTTTGTTTTAACCAAACGTCGACAAACACTTCTTCTCTTTTACTTTCTACCTTACTTTTCGTAGGGCTCATTCCCCGGGTACTGGTCGAAGTTGAGAAAAAAAAATCATCTAGAATAAACAATGGAAAGTAATAATACAATTTTGGAAACAAAAAATTGAGTCAATATTGAAAAGCTTTAGAATAAGGAGCCAGGCTTTGTAAGAAATTAGTGTTACACTACTGTCTAGATGCCTTGGTTTATAGTCGATTGTTTATCGATTGCCTTTTTTTTATGTGTGTTATCGTTTATCTGTTTGTGGTGAATATTCTCTGTAAAAGTATATTATATTTCCACGCGGTTTGAAATTGTATTAAAATCCTATATAAAAAGGCTTTACCGCTTAAAAAGTTTTTAAGTCGCTTGATTGACCAATTGAAGTTCGCTCTTAGTCTCCAGACGATAAGTTTGTATTTTAATATTTTATGTATCTAACCTTTATCAATGTATTAATGGCATTCGTAGGAGTTTTAACTTATGTTCAAGAATAAATTAATTTGCTTCGCAATAAAATTCTTGCGCTTTGTTTAAAATTTTGATTGGATTCAGAGGGCTTGGGAGGCTTTACCCAACAATTAGTTTTATAGGTCCACGACACCCTCTACATACTTTTAGTTTCTTCATAGTTCGATGTTGAAGGTAAATTGATTTACTAAAAATATAAAAATATGAAAATGTGGGTAAACAAATGCTGCCAGCGAAAAATTCTGAGCGTAGAACGTAAAACCGCGAATTCATAAACAGTTTTGACGCCTTCAAAATCCTATTTTTCTAATTTCATTTCAGAATTTTTTTCCTAGGTATACAAAACTTGTTCTTGACCATTGCCCCTCAGCCGGGCTAATTGATTTTCGCCTTTATGGTATAACCAGCACCGGCTCAGCGTACAAAATCTGTAAGCGTCCAGCAGCATACTTTTTCATTTTATGGTAATTGGTACCATTTTACTAAAGCCGACCCAACTTTTTAAACCTAAATGTCGTTTTTTATCAATAACTTTCAATGTCGAGAATGCAATCGCATTTCTAAGGTCGGTCTGTAACCCACTTAAGGTCATCTTAAAAGTTTGTTATTACTGTTATACTGTGTAAATGATTCGGCGATAAAATAGTTTTGCCTGCATGTATCAATTTATCCTTGGGGAATGTTTTTCTTTAAGAAAAATTAAATTACTTTAAAGTACACTTGTGCTTAAAGTGCTTTTTGTCTGCCTTATTCTTGTGTTTTTAAAACGATATTTTCTTTAAATTATGGCTTCCTTAAAAACCTCATTAATCTTACATTAAACGAAACTCGTCTTTCGTTTTATGTTTTTTCTAATTTTCGTTACTCCGTTTTTTTTGTTCTGCAGCCGCAATGGAATTTTGCATAATCTTATGAATTTAAAATAAAATTTATTTATGTTTGTGTTTTCATTTAATTTTGTTGTTAACATCAAGGAAATTTGTTTCTTTTTTTTAATATCTTGTGTTTAAGTACACATTTATGACAATAAAAACAAAAACTCATTATTTGTTTCTTTAATTTGCATTTAATGTTAATAAGTTGACATATACTCTCTCTCACACACACTCACACACACACAACAAGATGATGTCTTAATTTAGCATTTTTTTAATGTTTACATTAATAATGAAATGTGTTTTCATTTCTCTTCGTTAGATGTGTGTCAGAAGTAAAGGGAAAAGCGCGAATAAATTAATGCTTGCCACAGACTTGTGAATGCAGACAGTGCGGCTTAGAAAAACATATTTTTGTGAAACTTGAAATGTTTTTAGTTCGAGAGAAGACAAAACAAGAAATTTCCATAAATATTTTCAATGAAAAAAAAACAGCTCTTAAATAATGCCAATCCACAATGAAAGAAAAGTTCAACGTAAAGGACGAAATTTAATGACCGTAACACACTTGATTAAATATCAAAATATGCCAATCAGCATTTAACTTCGAGCACACTTGAGGCAGCCAAAAAACCACTTAAATAATTATTAATCTCAAAAAAAAACAAACACACAAAGCGAAGTGACTTTAATAGAATACACGTAGTGGAATTCAAAGTCAAGAACTGGTTTTATTCACACACTGCAACACACCATTTTATTTGATTTTTCTTTTTGTAAATTTCGAATATAATTTTATAAATTCTTACAATATAATTTCCATAATTATTTCACTTTAATTAAATTCTGATGTGAACGAATTAGACATAAATTTTTTTAAATTGCAGAAACCGTTACATTTTTCTTAATTTTTTTGTTTGTTTTCGTTTCTTTCATAAAACTCAATTTTTTATTTGAATTTAATTTTGAAAACGCCAGCCGTATGTGTTTAGAGACGAGTTTACGCTTTGAATACTTCGGCATTTGTTTCAAGACTGCAGCTTTAAGAATGTTTATTATTTATGTTCTATTTCCTGTTAAAGCTTCCAAAAAACGCAAACTGTTATACTATACTTGATATAAAATAAATATAAAATTCAATTTCAAATTTAACCCCAAGAAAACGTGAAACAAATTTGCCGGCTTAGCAAATTTGGTTAAAAAGCTTTAAGAAAATATTACAGCTTAAGAGTATCAAAAGCTACAGCAGCTTTTGCTCTCTCTCTCTCCCTCTCTCTCTCTCTCTCTCTCTCTTAAGTGTTCAAAGCTTTATTGGAAACTATTAGTCAACATAACCGAAATAACAGAAAGCTTGTTGGCTTCAATTAAAACCAGAAACACAAAAGCTTTAATATTTTCGGTAAATAAAAGCTTTACCACAATAAATGTAAGCTAAAACTGTTGAAACGAAGTTATATATTTCAAAATTTTTTACAAAAAAAGCAGTTTTGGTTTTTATTTCAAGTGCATAGGACAAATGTGAATTTGGGAAAATTTAATAATGTAATCAAAACCGATAATTTTAATTAAGAACTTTATGCAGTTTTAAATATTTTATACTTAAAGTTATTTTATTTTTTTCGCGCTTTGGTTCTCTTATATTTATTACTTTTAAATTTTACTTGCCGATATTTCGCTCTACTTCCAATAGCTTCTACAGGGAAATAATATAACGAAATCAGTTGATTTTTTTTTAAACAAATTTAACCACAAAGAGTTTTTTGCAAAGAATAATATTTTCTTCTTCTGTTATTAAAATTTTTATTATAAAAATAAATTTTTATATATTCAACCTCAAAAATATTTCTCCTTCATACACATACATTATCAGCTTTTTTGAAAGCAAAAATAATAATTTTCCAATATTTGACTAGAAATATTTTTCTTATTTTTCTTTTGCATGTATCTCAGCGATCTATCGATGTCGAGTGACATCGTCGACCTGGCGGTTAATATTTGGTTTTGCACTATATAGAATTTATTGGGCTAAGATACTCTACATTGCAAGAAAAATGTGTGTGAACGTATTCTAGTATGTAGTCCAAAGAAATTAGTATTTAACATTTTCGTGCAATTTTCTAAATCGCCTTTAAATAATAATCTCGCACAAAACTTTAATTTTAAATTTAATCACCATTACGCTGGCACCACAAGTGACGCGACATTTTCACGACAACCGCACATCTCTATTTCTGCCATCTCTGCGCCGGCATCTTCCTCTTCGAAAAACTCTAAATTTATTATGCGCATTTGATGTGCTCTTTGCCTTTAGTTTGGGTGTTCTTATATTTTAGATGACCAAACATTTGACAGCTCATTATGTTGAAGGTGAGTGATAATTAACTGGACTTTTGACAAGTTACTGAAAGTTAAAAGAAGCCAAAACTCAGAGAAAACAA
Organism: Sturmia bella; assembly: GCA_963662145.1. Lineage (NCBI taxonomy): Eukaryota > Metazoa > Arthropoda > Insecta > Diptera > Tachinidae > Sturmia > Sturmia bella. The sequence continues at coordinate 23,189,713 of OY759172.1, forward strand.
AAACGTGCAGAATATTTTATCACGTTAATAATTAAAATTGAAAGACCACACAAATTGTTCGATATGAAAAATAAACAGCTTGGACGAAAAAGCATGAAATTAATCAAATGTTTTTTTTTTTTTTTTTTTTTTTTTAATTTAGCTATCACGTAAACGAGAACTCGGCATAAAACTAGTGCAGTATACTTTTTTTAATGTCAATTTCTTTTCTACAGGGAGTCTGGCGGCCAATTTATGTTTTTAAATATGATTATTTCGAAAAGAGATAAGCGATGCTGGGACAACGGGGTGGCAACGTTAGAATTATCAATTGTGCCGTCGTTCCAGTCACGACATCACAGTGGTCGAGAGAGTATCGCTTGTTTGCTGTGGAGGCATTTTTTAAACTCAGTAAGACCGGTTAACGGATAGCCGAGATACATTAAAAAACCGGGCTTTGAGGGGTATTTTTGGCCATTTTTTGGTCAGATGTTTGAAAAAAGATTTTCTCCTAAAAAGTTAGCCATATAATTTTTAATGCCCATTAGATCCCTAAAATCTAGCGTCTCCCGATTTTTCAAGAAATCGGCTTTATAAGCCAAATAAAACAACTTTTGGCACCAAAAATCAATCAGAATGGTACATATATCATTGTGAAGGGTATTTAGTATTCGGCCCAGCCGAATGTAGCACTCTTACTTGTTATATATAAAGTTTCTTTGAAATCCTGACATTTTAAGAGTAATGATTCTTACGGAATTGGTCGTCGAATATTTTGTCCGAAGTTCGTTATTCGACAAATGGTATTGAAGCGAGCATGAATTTAATTCGTTCGTGTGTGCAATGATTCCGCGTTAACTGGTTCGGCTGTTAATCCCCCATGGCCAGGGCATAGTCGATCTTGAAGCACTTCACTTATCATAACCAACAATAACAACAACCATTCAGACTTAAAACTTCCACAAAATGACCTCAAAATTTGAGTTTAATTAGTAATTACCAAATTTGCGCCATAAAAACCAACTGCAGATTCGTCGATATTGAACCTGTTCATTTCTTTGCATGAAAAAAGTTTGCAACAAAAACAAATCTCATAATTTAGTTTTTGCTATAAATGCATTTAAGTGAATGAATCGATATCACATACATACATATAATATGTCATAAATTTTTAATAATTTTTTAAAAGAACAAAAACAAATTTATATAACTTAAAATCTTGTTGTTCTGCCTCAAATTAACAATTCAATATTCCTTTAATACTCATTTGTACCGGTTGTTGCACCATCCCCATCACCATCACCAGGCACTTTGAATCTTTTTGGTTTTTTTTTCCAAGCACGTTTAACAACCAATTTGTACCATTTACTTTGCTGCAACAGACACGTGCTGAAAGTGTAACTGGGATTTAAATGATGAGATGACAACAAGCAAAGCATTTTAAATAGTATTTTGTATTTTATTTTTCCTGTCTGGTTTGTTGGTCTATTTGTTGCAGGTTGGAGTTTGGTTTTACCAGCATCCTTCAATAACATAAAAGAACACATTTTGTCACTAAGACACTGCAGCTTGAGCACAAAGTTAATAAGGCGAAAATACACTAATGTATTGGCTTGTGCTCCAAATGGAGTCAACTGCAAGAGCCAATTGAAGTGATATTTTTGTTTTTCATACATTTCTTTAATGGCTTACAAAAACACCAAGACCTGTTTTTGCTGTTAATTCAAATCGGAAAAGCAATGAAACTGTGATTTTATTTTTTTTACAGTGAGCTGTTTGCATTTTCTCTAATTGAATAATATTATATATTTACTTAAACAATTAATATCAATTACCACAAGTCATGTTGGGAATGAAAAACTGATTGAAAAAGTTCCATTTCAAAGCAAAAACTGCAGAAGAAAACAAACAGAAAAACAAGAAAATGAGTAGATAAAATCTCTTTTTGTACAAATAAAATCAATTAATGTTGCAAGTTTTTGAATTTTTTAATTCTCTAAAATGTACACAAGGGCGGGTGAGGAGATTTAAATATTTTCTAGAGCTAAGAGACAACAAACAATATAAATAAAAAAGAAATTAAAATGCAAAGCTGGAATATAAAAAGATTATCTGTGAAGATTTATTTGATTGTTGCAGTTTTGTTTTAATAATTGTTAAACGAAAACTTGTCGTGGTTAAAGCCAGTTCCATATTTGATAGCCACATCAAAAAATATAAACACTAAGAAGCACTAAAACTAGTGGACGGAATATTATTCTCACCACCCTCTTACATACAGCTTCACAAAAATACATTAACAGAAGTACTTAGTACTTATACTTAGGGTCTTAATCATAATAAATATTTTAGGTTTATTAAACTCTTACTTGACAAATTTTCAATAAAAACATGTCAAATAAGAGCCTTATAAGCCTGAAATAGTTTTTGTGAATAAGGGTGTTATAGTTTAAAGAAAAAAGCCCTTGCTTCTTAATAATTATTATTAGGAATAGTTTCAGGGTTGAAATTGAGTCTATGGCGAATAAAAAAAAGATAGCGTTGAAGCATTTCACTAATTTTGCGGCACTAGGCCAATAGCAATATATAAAAAAAAAACACAGACTCTATAGATTCCGGGGATTATTGCAGACAAAATTTGTGCCTTATAAGAATGCAATCGAAGCGTTTCCAATTAAAGCATGCTTTACAAAATTGCTACCTGATAAGCAGTAATATTTGCTGGGATTTCACCAAAACTGAGAAAATCCGAAGCATAATATATAAATATTAAAAATTCTGTTGATTAAAAAGGTCTTGTCTATGCAAAATCAGAATGAAAAATCAAACAAGCAATCTAAGGCCGAATAAATTGAACTAATGAAAACCGGTTTTAAATGTTCATTGAATGATAAAGGCCAAATCTAAAAACATTCACACTGTTCGAAAATGAGCACCAAGAATAAATCCTGGGGCCAAATCGTCGCATTCGATATCGAACGAATTCCGTCATTTATGCTGTGTGTTTGTTGTTTATTTTGTTCATTCAATTTTTTGTTCATTCGATATCGAATGCGACGATTTGGCGCCAGTTCGGTTCGCAGCCGAATCAAACCAGCAAAAAAAACTACATAAACTTTTAAAAAATGAGTACCAAGAAGAATATCTGTACCAAATAAAAAACCGGTTTATAGCTGGAAAAAAAAAGAAACTTTCCAAAAACCGGTTTAAGCTTTCGCTTGGGCAATGGCAGCCGGAAACTACTAAAGCATTGGTTGCGCATACAACTCGAATCAAAAGCTATTTTTTCTTTTCAGATAAGTTTATTTATTTACAGTATTTAACATTTCATTACATACTATAATAAACATTAGTATCTATAAAAATTACTTTAATACAAAGTCCCAGAAACGAGCTCTCTAGTATTTTAAATTATAATTAAAAAAAAAATCTTTTGGATAGTAGTATTTTATTATGTATTCCATAAGAACGGAATTTTTAAAAAGCTACTTTATAAACCAATCCAAAAATTAGTTCCACGAATAAAAACCGCATCGAATAAAAAACCGGTTCCAAATCGAATAAAATATACTGCCAAAATCTAGCTTAAGTTGTTTCGGAACAGTTAAAAGCAAGTCAAAAACTAGTTACATTGCTGGAACACGGAACCTTAAACTACTCAAACCGTTCGAAAAAAAAGAGTTACAAAAACAAACAAAAAGTACTGAATAAAGGTGGGATCACACGATTGCCGCAATGCACCAAAATTACACAATTTTTATTGGGCTGAATTGGAGCATAATAGAAAATTTTTCCCAATCAAATTCTCTGCAATCACATGATTGTGACATTTTACTGAAATTTTATTGTCGCAAATTGCCGCAAAACAATTTAGTACAAATAATTGCCGCATTATAGTCACACGATTTTTATATTATACGGCAATTGTGAGAAACAGCTGTTGTAGCTGATGACAAACTTTGTTTTCCGCAAAAAAAAATAAATTAATTAAATGTTAAAAATATGGTTTGTTCATTAAAAAGAAAGAAAATTGCTTCGGGTATTATTATAATGTTGTGCGGGCTGAAAAAAGCAAAAAATGAATAGTAACAACAGTTGCATTTTACTGATTGAAAAGCAGAAATCATGCTTGGAAGACGCGTTTAAACAGTTTTGAAACTAAATACATGTATACATATGCATATTATTGGCGCGTATTGTCTTCTTTGGTTGCCGCATGAGAACACAATAAATATTGGTGCATTTTTAGAATTTTTATTGGTGATTAGTTGTATGTCAAGTGTTCACACGGTTGTCGCATCAGGGTTGTATTTCATTGGGACAAATGGGAACAACATTCGTTTTGGTTGCCGCATGAGCCAATAAATTGTGCTATCACACGATTGGCACACAAAATGTAAGAAATATTGGTGCATTGCGGCAATCGTATGATCCCACCTTAAAACACTCAATTTAAAATCGTACAAAAAACATTAAAAACCGGTTTTTGCATCGGCTTAATAACCAAAAACGTATGTATATAAAACTATTCTAACTGTTCCGGAAATTAGGTCCAAGAACAAAAACGAGCCTAACTCTACCCATAAGTCAACATTATGGAATATCCAATCTGGTGCAATCCATAATTTTTATTTCACATGAAAATTGTCTATTTTTATGTCATTCAACATACTTTGCAATCATGGCTGATTGAATCAATGTTAGCAGCTGTTCTTCAAAAAAAATGGATCCTTTATAACCCTTATAAAACCTTAAAGTATGATAAACTTGGCTGCAGGACATCCAACTCCGCTTTTTTCTTGTTTGTTGGTTTGCCATTGGAGACATATTATTTTTACAGAATATTTTTATTATGTGTTTTATTTTCATTCTTCATTCTTAGAACTTCTCCTTCATCAATACATAACAATTGGTTTCAAAATTCTAAATACAGTTCGTCCACAATATCTTCTTTTTAGTATTTTGTTTCAATGTTGACTCCTTTTCTCCCTTCATTCACTCTTGTACTACCAACATTCGTAGAATGTCTTAATTATTTTCATGTATATTGATTTCATTACTGAAAATAAATACGGATTCGAAAACAATAACTATACATAAATCATTGAAATTCTATTGAGAAATGTTAAGAAGGCTGCCTACCGTTTGTTACGAAAATACAGTTTTAATGTGAACGCTCTGGCAGAAGTTGTTATGAAATAATAAATTATTGCTTATTAATATTAAATTAAAACACTGATTTGATTGCCATGCAGCACGAGTAGCAAGGCTGATAATTTTATGAGATACATTTATAACTAAGATTAGAAGAGACAATTGGAAGTAGATACATACATATGTGGTAGTAATTTCAACTAATACTCTCTAAGAAGTAAGCAGGACGTGTGTGTGTGTGTGTGTGTGTGTGTGTGTGTGTGTATGTGTAATAACAAAAGACAGGGTCAATATTAGAACGGCATATCATTCGTCCTTTGCAAAAAAGAGCCATTCAACAAGATATTATTATTATTATTATTATTATTTATGCTAGGTTGGTCCAGGATGGCCCTTTGCACTGCTACCAATAATGATCTATTGTGCAACCCCTTTCCCTCACGAGTTTAATACATCAAGAAACAGTACTAGCTCCTTCAGTGGAAGCCCTTGCAAGTCCTGTGAACCCAATGTATAGGCCTGCAACAGCCTGTATCTTCTGTGGCCAAGTGCCACACATTCAGTAATCAAGTGTTCCATTGACTCCTCTTCTTCTCCGCAAAATCTGCAGGTTGCCGTGCTGGATAGTCCCATTCTGTGTAGATGTTTCCTGCAGGTATAGTGTCCTGTTAGCAACAACAAGATAAGATACTGCCATATGTATACGGGCCTGTTCTGAAAAGCATGTGATTTAGGATCACATGTGATTTCAAATCACATATACTTTAAAACCATACATGTGATTTTGTGGTATTCTATAATTCACACCCATTCTTCGGTTCTCGTTGTCATTTTTATAAATCACAGGTGATTTCAAATCAGATGTGTTTTAAAACCACACTTGCCATTTTGTAGTGTTCTGTAAATCACACCCTTTTACGTTTTTTGTTGTCATTTTTAGCTGCCGAAAGTGCAAGCGATTTTCGCTGTTTTCTTTGTGTTGAAGATATAAACCACTAGACAAAATGCGAAAGCAAAAAACAAAAAATTTTTAATGACCGAACTTCTTCGGTTTTATAAGTTTTTCTTAGAAAATTGGCAAATTTATTACAAAAATTTAAGAAAAAACACATTAACTTATTATTATTATTATTTAAATTGCTTAAGCTATTTGTGATGCCTAGAGCAACGAAACGAAGAACAAATTTGAAACTGATTTCCAAGCGCCAGCCATTTAGCTGACTGGTTTCAAATCACACAAACTAGTGTGCAGAACACTTTTTTGTGTTTCCAATTAACACACACGAAAAAGAAAAGGCCTGCTAAGTGAAGGCTTAATTAACAATTTGAAAGTGCTGACGCTCAGAAAATTCATTGGCAAGCGCAGTGATTTCATACCTGGTGGTATGAAATCACTCGATTTCAGAGCAGAGCTGAATATTATTTTCTTTTAATATAAGAGAACCTTTGCTTACTTTGCTTAAGCTATTTTTTATACCAGAAAATAAATTCAGTTTTTCTTTTCGGTCGGTCTCAAAATCAACCGAAAAATTGTTTTTCTATCCAAGCCAAGCACATGAGCACCTGAAGCGCCTAAAGCAATAAGTATGCAGCAGATAAATCGGATTGGCCAAAAATATTTTTTTCAAGCTAATTTTTGTTTATTATCATTCCTTCCACAGCACAAAGTTAATCAGACAATAACACAGTTTTTGATATTGTTAACTAAAACAAATACTATAGTTTATTTATTTTTTTTTTTTTTGGTAATCGTTATTTATTTGCTACAGTATAAAAAATAAAAATTGTAGCAAGAAAATCTCTTAATATTTATTGTACATACCAGAGAATGTAGAGACAATTATATTTACGACAAATTATGGTTAAAACAATTACCTGTAACGAAATGAAAGAAATGAAGTAACGGTTAAATGTATGCAGCAGATAAAAAGAAAATCAATCAAAATAAATACGAGGGTTATAAATCCTTAAATAAAATATTAAAAAGGTATTAGAGTACAAGCAGAAGAATTGATGATGTAGCAATTTCTTCTCATTTTGCCAGCTACGAATTTCATACCATTTCAATTCATTGCTACTTTTGTAACTAATAGTTTTATGTAACTGAGTCAATTGTACTTATGGAGCTCTAGTTAAATGTTTACTCAAAGAATGTTTCTTAAAGAAGTGAAATGTCAGTGCTGATATTTGATTTTCTTACGTGTTTTCATTTCAGCGATAATATAGAAAATATTGCTTTTCTTGTTCTGAACAATTGATAAATTTCGAAGCAGCGAAACCCACTATTATACCTTGTTCATACATGCATTTCAAATTGAGATAATATTCAGTTTAGTGACATTAGATTTTTTGCGTTCATACATACAAATATTGCGCTAACTCAATTGGTATTTGACAGCTGGAAAAAAGTTGTTGTTTTTGTTTTGGTAGTGAGCAAGAAAAAGTGATAAATATTTTCAAATAATTTATTTTGTTTTGTTTGCTTTTGTTGACATTTATCTCGTCATTCATCTCGCATTGTATACTTTTGCTTATTAAACACATCTTTTACAGTGTTGTGTTTCATCGTTTTCTTCTCAATATTCAAAGCAATTTTGAGTTTATTAAGCAATAACTTTATTGACTTTTTGTATGGAATATTGAGCGATTATCCCAATAAAGGCGCATGTATGAACATGGTATTAGACTGCAGCTGGGAGACAACTCATTTTTTTTTTACCGCTGTACACATATTCCAAGAACTTCGCTAAAAGCTTTGCTAAATACCATAAGTAGTATACATTTCGGTCATTTAGTTTTTTCTCTAGCGATGCGGTTCTGCTAGTCACGTATTATCCTGTCCAGTGATTTCAGAAATCAAAAATAGTTTTGTAATTGTTAATTTCTATTTATTGGGATGTACTTCAGCGTTACTCATAATTGACTTTTAGAACACGAAAAAAAAACATTTCAATGCATTTGTACTTAATGGTATGTTTCCATTACAAGTTGAGTCAAATGCTTCGCCCTCTCAATTATATTTATAAATCACACTGTTTACACGAACCATCTATGTGCTTCGATTTGAGTTTCCTATTTTTATAAGGTAACATAAATTTTCCATCATTGTCATGAAGTAAAATTTTCTAGATGGATATGAAAATTGAAAGTGTTGTGGCAAAAGACCACATTCATATGGAAATGTCTTCGGACTCGTTATTGCAGGCCAGAACTTAACTTACATTTTTATGTGACAATTACATATTTGCTGTTGGTTTTCAATATATGATCTGGACTGATAAAGACGATAATGGCCAGCACGTTACAGTCAATGGTGATCGGTATAGAGCAATGATTACTAACTTTTTCATTCCTGAATTGAATAACCACGATGTCCAGGAGATGTGGTTTCAACAAGACTGCGCAACATGCCACACAGCTCGTGCCACAATCGATTTATTGAAAGACACGTTTGGTGACCGGCTAATTTCACGTTTTAGACCTGTATATTGGTCTACAAGATCTTGTGATTTAACACCGCTAGACTACTTTCGGTGGGGCCATGCAATGTCATTGGTCTATGCGGATAAGCCACAAATGCTTGACCGATATACGGCCACAAGTGTTTTAAAATGTAATCGAAAATTGGACGTCCAGATTGGACTATATCCGCGCCTGCAGTGGCGGTCATATGCCAGAAATCATATTTAAAATGTAATGCCACAAGATTATCTTGTGGATAAATAAAATTCATGTCCATCGAATAATTCATCGTTGTTTTATTGCAACTTAAAGTTCTAGACATCGAAAAAAAGAACACCCTTTATGTATGTGTATGTAGCTGTTAGTTTTGGATTGGTTTAACGTAATTTGAAATGCCAAAGAACATTAGCTCTGAAATGCATCAGGGGTTTTGGGCAAAAACAGAAATTTTGAGGTTTTTCATATTTTACTTTTGAATGAATACACATTATGAAATTACCTGCAATTTTGGAACGTGTGTTTGTGAAATATTTATTTAAACATAATTTATACATTTGGTCAACCTCATTGTAAATATGTGTATACATATGTACATACATGTTTCATATTCAGTTTGTTTATATAATTATTTTCGTAGTCATGTTGTTGAAGAAATATTTTTCATGTCAATTGAATTTTATTGGATTTGTGATTAAAATTGTAAATATTTTTTTTAAATTGAAAATAAAAAAAATGCACCAGATTTGGGTATTTTTAACGGGTCTAATTTGTGGTTTTCTTCTGTACGATGTGCTTTTAAGCCTGTACTGCTCATAAAGAAAAATTATAGATTCATATGGAGGGTCCTTATAACGGTCCTTAAATATTTAAAATTTTTTTTGATCTTATTATTAAAGCGCTTTAAAATTTTGCTTAAAATAGTTCGCAAAACCATAATTATATTAAAAAAAAAAAATAATAATAATAATAACGAAATTACCCCCTGTGGGCACTTGTAATTTTTGATACATAAAATTTCGGTAATAGATTATTTACACATGCAGTTTCATGTTTCACATAACCCAAGGGTGAGTAATAGTTGGTATTGAGCCAATTGAAACCGACTTGATCGTTTAAAATATTTTTGAATTACTGCGTTGTCTAAATTATGCAAAGAGTCAACAAAACGTTTCATTAAATCAAGCCCATACGAGGCTAAGGGCTTAACTCTCGCTAAATTATATATGTATGTATATACTCATTACAATATTTCTTATGAACCCACTCAAAGTGCTTGTTAACACAGAGTCTAAGAATTTTTCGATGAAAAATTTCAAATTCCTTCATAACAGCCGGCGAAATTGAAAATCATATCGAAAACGCATACATAAGCACCGGTCTTGTACTTAATTTATAAATTAACAATTTCGTCTTTTCTGGTAAACCTTATTTTTTATATTGAGGTTTTATTCAAAATGCTTTCTTCCAAAAATTTATTAATTATGTATGTATATATTTTTACATTATTTTTATTTACTAAATTCAAAGGTAAAAAGTTATTTTTATATTTTTTTAAAAACAAGTAGTATTGTAACAAGGTACTCCGCTACATATACTCCCCCACTAGAGAGTTTAATATTAAACTCTCGGAAAGCTTATTCTCTTGGGGATTTTTGATCTACTTCGCAAATTTCTTGAGCTGGAGTTTGAAGTTAAATTTGAAGTTCTATGAAGAATTGTAACTATCTTCGGGTCTTCGATTATCTCATCATTAAACATGTGTGCTGGTTTCACTCGGTCTATAGAGACAGTTGCCTTTCGACCCTTAATATCCAAAGTAAAAAGTTTTTCTGTTCTTTCCAAAACATGATCGGGACCATCATAGGGTTGTTGAAGGGGTTTTTTAACCGCATCATTTCGAAGCAACACGTGAGAGCATCTGTCTAAATTTTTATGAAGAAATACTGATCTATTAGATTTATGACGTATTTCGGATGGTTTCAGTACGTTCATATGGTAAGCGAATTGAAGAACCATAAACTAATTCCGCGGGAGTTGACGCAATATCTTCTCGCAATATGCTGTTGTTAAATTTTTTAACATACAAGCATTACTCTTTAATAATTTTACAAAGTACATTTTAATTTGTCCAGCTTTGCTTAGAGAAATTCTTGTGTGACGGTTAAATTTAAAGAGGTTATTAAAATAAATTCCTATATATTTCAGATTGTTGCCAAAAGAAATATCGTGACCATCAAGTGATAATTTAAGGTTCTTACTCTCAGGTACCACAAAATATTTACATTTTCCGGAAGCGTTTCTTAAACAAATGGCTTTGCTTTTTGATGCATTTATTTTTATGCCCTACAATTTATAAAAATTATTAACCTCATTCAAATATGTCGTAATAAAACATAGCGTACTATTTGGAGAAATTCCATGCACGTATAGTAATGAGTCATCAGCGTAAAGGATGCCAGTATAATTACGAAATTGATGCGGAAAATCATGAGTAAAAATATTATACAAATGCGGAGCCAAAATAGAACCCTGAGGAACACCGCAGAAAACATTGCCAAATCCAGAACGCTCGTCTCCCAATTGAACGCAAAACTTTCTATTTTTTAAAAAACTTTGCATCAGCTTAATAATATGAGGTCTAAAGCCAATATTAATCATTTTAACAATTATGCCATCATGGTAGGCTTGATCAAAATTGTATGACAAATAAAAAAAAAATGTTAATTCCGAAATAATTTTTATTACGTTTATCGGGCCCGTACGTTCAAGCTTATTCTATACTATAGTTGCGTTTGATGACAATGTAACAAAACAGAGGAAACGTAAAATATCATTAGCTGGGGGACAAATAACTGTTTCGAAGCCGCAACTATTCGCTTGTATTTCTCAAGCCATTTAAGTTTTTTTGTATGTATTTTCATTAAATTTTAATTTTTAAACCAATTTTAAATTATAATTTATGTACATATTTATCCCCTAATTCATAAAAATTATTTCAGGCTTATAAGACGCTTATTTGACATATTTGTATGGAAAATCTGTCAAATAAGAGTTTAATAAACCTAAAATATTTATTATGAATAACTCCCTTATTTATTAATTAGCTTAGTCTTAGGAATAAATTCTACGATTGAGAGAGCTGTTCTGAGCACTAGCTGCATATACATATAAATACGTATATGGCTCACCATATACATACATATTTATAAATTTAAGTATGGGCAGAATTTGAGATTCACAAAAGCCAGTGTTTAATCCATTATTACTTTCCCCTGTATCAGTTTCTGCAGGGACTGCCTCAGTAAACTTTAGAAAATTTTTGAAAACATTTATAACATTAATATCCAGCATATCCTGGGTACACAAGCAACTGTGCAAAAAGTGATGATTGAGCTTCGTTTCAAAAACATGAGCCTCTAAATTCAAACATTAGTGCTGACCAAAAAAGAGTAGTTGCCACGAAACACTCAGCCCTCTCCCAGCAGTAAAGACCTTTAATATTTTCTTTCTCTTGAGTAACCAATATCAACCATAACAATAATATGACGTAATACAATAATAGAAAATGTTTTCTATTTGACGTACATACATACATATAAAATCACATATTAAAAAAAGTTTGTAAATTTTTGGTTTTATTTCCACTTTTTCAGAACAGTTTTCTTTGATGGAACAAATCATATCAACTTTTATCTTGCTTTTGGGCTTGACCTGCATTTTACATCCCCGCTACACCAGGGCCTGTGCCGCCAGACTGAGAAGATATTTGCAAAGACTTTGTAGTTGTCAAAAAGTTGATAAGAAAAAGGAGACGGAAAAGGGATTCAAAATAAGAACAAAAATATGGTTTCAGCGAGTGCCCAGAAAAACAGATTCAAATAAATTTGATTAAAGTTTTTATTTAATGAAAAATTAATGTACATATGTAAGTTTATTTTAGCCATTATAAAGGCCGAGTACAGAAAGCTAAAACGATTGAAGGACATTTTTGTAACCTTAATTTTAATGACTAAGCAGACAAAATGAAAATCCATATTTGAAGCTATTAAGGGATTCGAGAATTTTGTCTTCAGTTGTTACAACGGCACAGACAAATTTTTAGTTGCCAGAAGGTCAGTAGAGCCAACTCCCTGCAATTGCTTTCATGGCGGCCATTACTATTTTGTTCAATGAAATTTCCAAAAAAAATTAATTCAAATCGGCTGCCAAATAAATTCATGATCGAATGCTGTGTACTGGTTGCTTGTTTTACTTCTGTTATACATTATTTTTAAACGACAGTTCGTTCGATCACGAATACTGCTCCCAGTTATGGAAAATCAATTGATGACATTACCACAATTGACGTATAGATGTTTTGACCAAAAAGTGATGCTCTCTAGACAAATGATGCTGTGAATTTAAAGATCGAACACAATCTTGAACATCTTCTACAAAAGTGCCATAAGATTTCAATCGGTGTTGAATTTGCATTAACAATGAATTTATGAAAATAATTTGCATAAACAACGAAAACTGAGCAACACAATAAAGGGCATGATTGCAGCCGTAAATAAAGTAACTGGTGTTGCTAGTTCATAAAATGTAATTGCTTTATTTGGAAAAGACTCGAGCAAGGGAAAACTTACGCGGGTTGGTCACACATTTGACTTTTCCGGAGGTATCCTGGGGTCAGTTAACATGAAGAGGAAACATTCAGCCCCATCTATTTTCCCATTCCTCTTATTATGTTGATAAATTCCTTAGGAAATTTTTTTTAACCTTCCCTGTTTTAGCCACATCGAAAAAATAGGTATTTTAAAAACATATGTTTTGATTTCGATATTACCAACTTTTCTTTTTTTGTTTCTCAGGTCATTTATGATTGGAGGAATTTTTTCTCGAGAAACGTATTTTCCTTAGGAATAAAATTCCTTGAGAATATTCATGATTGGGCTGATTATTTATGTACGAAAGCCATTCTAAGAAGAGGAAATGGAAATGGATCGAGTGTTTGAGAGGAAAGTATCGCGAAAGAAATGCTCAGCAAGATTGATCAGACAAATGATAGGCACAGTGGGGCTGGTGCCTGCACTATGAAAGATATTTATAAAAGTATTATTTTTAAATCGTAATTCCCTAATGAATAGAGAGAGAGATACGAGGTCGGTACCGTTGAAAGAAATGTTGGGGACTAAAAATTAATGGGAGTCGGCCTCACATGTTAAACCACTAGAGTTGATTGCAAGACAATTATGGTATTTTTATATATTTGTCTTCAACTTGCGGGTGGATGCGACACAACCTCTTTCTAAATTTTTCCACAATATGATATTTTTTTTTTTGCTATGGCGAATATTTCTACATAAGGGATCCGCCACCTAACGGCTTTTTTTTTCAACTAGTGCTTATTTCGTGAATGGTAACACTTAGCTCATGTCTGATTTGATTGATAATTAGTTTTATCCTTCCGCTGAACGAATATGGTTGTAATGGTTGCGATCGACTTGCAGAAGATGGCGATTTTGCACACAAAAAAAATTATCTTTTCAGATGAAACTCATTTTCATCTTGGCGGGTTTGTAAACAAGCAAAATTGTCGCATTTGGGGTACAGAAACCGCGCACGCATACATTGAAAAGCCGACGCACCCAAAACGAGTCACTGTTTGATGCAGATTTTGGTCCAGCGGCATAATTGGGTGATTTTTCTTCGAAAAAGAGCAACGAGTGGCCGTTACAGTCAATGGCGATCGTTATCGGTCCATGTTGAAGGAATTTTTGTTTACAAAAATTGAAGAGAAGGATATTGCCAACATTTGGTTTCAACAGGATGGCACTACGTGCCACACAGCCCAAGCTACATCCAATGTTTTGCGCCGTTAAAAAAGAAACGTTATTTGGCGGACCCTTTTGTACGCACTCTCTATTGTATAAATGATCACTGTTTCACTGCTAGATTCCAGTATTTTTCTTTCTTTTTTTTTTTTTTTGTTTGTTAATAAAACCTAGATATGAAAAAAAATCAATTTCGACGCATTTCTTCTATAGACATTCACTGTTTTGGCATGTGCTCTGTGAAGCCATTTGTTGAATGATTGACTAAAAACGGCCATACTTTTTTTCTAGAAGTTTGGTGCCTCTTCTTTTATCAAAAAACACGAACAGCAAAACAAAAACGTGTTTATTTTTTCACAGCCAGGCAAGTAAGCAAACGGCACAATATATGATTTTGAAATAATTCCCATTCCAATGGAACTTGGCACGAAGTGAACATTAACTTGAACAAATTTTAAATTTGTTTCAAGGCATTTTTGCCTGCCCAACCAATCGCTAAAGTAAACAAATAAGAAAGCGCCGATAATAGGATTTTATTTCATAAGAATTTGAATACAATATTGCAGATTTTTTCCACAGATTTTAGCAGGCTTATTTTCAATATTCTAAACAAAAGTGGTTAAGTAGAATGATTGAATGAAATAAACTGCTTATTAAAGGCAAGTGTTTCATTAAATTTTGACAAACCAAATGATGTGTGGCAGTAAAATTAGAAGAAGAAAATTGTTTGTCGTTATTGACGCTCAAAGTGTTGATTTTTATCTATAACCAATAAAAAAAACTTTAAAGAAATTTAGCCTGCTGCGAAGGTTGTTAGTTAGGATGTCTACCACCTTAAGTCATAAGATTAAGGTTCAGGTTTTTAATTTCCATGCCCCCTTCCATGCTACTCACCTGGGTATTTGTAAAGCAATTTCATCTAAACTGTCTGATGGGCTCATGGGTGTCTTTTCGAAGAGGCGCGATGGTGCCAAAGTCAAGTGTCCCGTTGAATCGCTGACGCAACGAAACACTTTGGCACCGCGCCGCTGACGCTGCTGTTGGCGATGACGTTCTGCGCGTTTTTTACGTTTATTCTCCTCAGCACGCTGCAGATTATGCAAACGAAAGAAGTACATTGACATTCTTTTTTATGTGTAATAACAAAAGGAAATTTTTTATTTTGAAGTGTAAAAAAGTGAAAGTTTTACGTTTGGTTTGAGTTAAGCGATAATTTGCAGCATGAATAATAAAGTTGTTTGGTTTTTAGTTCAGATGGATTTTATGTATTTATAGCAGCATTATAATTTAATGTTAGTTGTTGTTGAAGTGCGTTTGAAAAAATTTTACATGAATTATAGTTTTTGCATTTTGTTTGATAAGTTTATTAAAAACCAATTTGTAGCAAATTTTTTTTAAAGCATTTTATTTAATAAAATTATGCGAAAAAAGAGAAGCATTTTAAATTTGTTAATATTTTCATGATTTTTGTTTTGTTTATTTCTGTTTTTTTTTTTTTTGTAGATTCACAAATACTGGGAGTTTTTGTTTTAAATTAAATTTAGTTGGTAATGAAGTGGACTGTGTAGGGAAATAGATTTCAAGTAAAAGTCTGTATGAGTTTGTGCAAGACATGCAAACGAAAATATTGCAACTGTAAACAAATGTATTAAATCAGAAAAATAATCAGTAACTAAACAAAACATTTTACAGAAAATTTTGTTTTATTTTTTTTTCACACATATTTAATTTATTTATGGCTAAGCGAAGCTAGAAAAAACGATTTCTGAGTCAATTAAGGATGAAAACACTAGTACACATGTGGTTTGGTCTACGTCAGAACCTGTCTGAAGTGGCTTAAGTTAAGACGGTGGAGCAAATCTATGAGGCGCAAAGTACCACTCGTTATACAATCTCCTGTTGAGAGGTTTTAACGGTCTGCGGTTATAGACAGAAGTCCAGAAGGCATGACAGGGACCGAATTAAGGCTTTCGTGATCAGTTCATTCGATCACGTAAGCGAGTAAAACGAATGTAAAACAAAAGCAAAAAATCCAAGAAACCACACGGTACCTGATCATTAATGACATAATTCTTAGGTCTGTAAGCAGCCGCATTGACTGCCGCACAGTATTGCGAACCCGGAATTTTTTGGAAATCATATTGCCTAAACTGTAATTTTAATTGTATCGATGAGAAACTTCTACAGATTGGTCAGAATGAAATCTCAAACAGAATGAGTGAAAAAAAAATTTTGACCGAAAAAAATTGTTGGGTCAAATTTTCAACAAAATCAAAAATAAAAAAAATTGTTCGAAAAATTAAAAAAAAAAATTATTTTAATTCTTCTTTTATTTTTGATAAATACCCTATGATTAGTTTTTAAAATAAATTATAGGGTGGTCCGAATAAGAATTATAGACGTCAAATTTTCATGATTTTTCGATATTTGTTGAATAACTCTGAAATTTTACATGAAAATAATATCTATTTCATTTCTTATTTGAAAGGTGGAAATAAAAGCTTTAATTTGATACCGGTTTGTCAATAGCTTCAGTTTTAAGAGATTTATGCTCTTTTTTTGAAGATACTATTTTATAACACAGGCAATACTGGGAGTGATATACTAAAATCGTTATAACTCCCAGGTGGGCAGGTATGGGCAGCTGATTTTGTCGCAGTTCGTTGAAAACAAATTATGTAATATTTCTGTAGTGGTTTGAAACTGGGACTCTCTGGGACATTTTAGATATTGCTTACCTAACCCAAATTTTAAGGAAAAATGGACCTTCAGTCGGGGTTTAAAAAAGGTGCATATGAAAATGTCTCAAACAACATTCCTTTTTTTACAGAAGATATTTGTCTGAAGGCAGATTTTTTTTTCCGAATCAAAATATCTGTCACCAAAATCAAATGAGATCATTTTGAATACAGCCCTGAAATCCCCTCTTTTCGTGAAAATTTTGTATATTTGATTTCTAAAATCAATTAAAAATCAACGGGCCAACACAAAAATAAGTTTTATGTGTTGTTTGTTTACTTGGAATGTCTGTGACAAAATTGCATCAATAAAAACACTGAAAAAAATAATCGGAAAAAAGTTAATTTTCCACTAGCCGCAAATACAGTTCCTTGTAACATAGTTTCCATAGCATAGCATTAACGCCACGACGTTTACTTCAATGCAAGCACATAATGTGTAAAACCAGGTTTTTCGTACAAAATTTCCTTTTAGTAGACACTTCAATTAGACGTTTTTTTTTTTCATAATAGCAGTAGTGCTTATAATTACCTCTTTCATATATCAAAAAAAAAAAAAATTTTTTATAGAGAAGAACTTATTGATTCTATTAGATTTTCTTGTAAATTGTATACAATAAAGATTTCTAATTGATTTCATTAGGCTATCTTATTAATTTTTCCCTACTGATTTTATTAGTTTCCTGTATAAACACACGTAAATCATCTTTCTAATTTCATTAATGAGAATATATTTTTGATTACATTAGCTTTCTTGTAAGCGCGCGCACTTATATTCCTTAAGCACCTTAAGTTAAAAAGAAACAGCTTTTTTGATTAAAGAATATTGCTCTTTTCATCATTTTAGATGGCAGCACTAATAAATGTGAACAGCAAAGAACTGTCATAAAAAAAGTAAATTGAAGACGCTCGTGAAAACAAAGAAAAGTTTAAAAAAAATATGCATAGTAAAAATAGATTTATTATTTGGTTTTTTTTCCGACCCCTTTTTGATATTTTATCACCGGTATTCATAAAAAATAAAACGTTGCTCAAATACATTTTAGAAAAAATTTTATATGAAAAATTTTTTGTAAAATGTGTTTCAACAATGTTTTATTTTTTATGAATACCGGTGTTAGTATTTATTTTCTTGAGCTCAAGGTCTTTTATTAAAATTATTTAATTATTATTGTCGATATATCGCCCATTTTTCATTTAAACTCTTTTTTTTTTAATGCTTAAAGCATCTTGTTTAGATTTTTTACTTTTATTTACATTTTTATGCATTTTATATGTATGTATGTATGTATGTATGTATGTATATTAATTTTCTTGAGCCAAAGTTCTTTTATTAAAATTATTTAATTATTTTTTCGATATTTCGCTCTTTTTCGGATATAATAATGAAAGTAGTTTTTAGTGTTTTTTTTTCCAAAATCAATGGAAAAAAACCAATAACAACCGAAACCAATAGCTGAAACCCAAATAGGAAAGAAGTTAAATAAATTCCTAAAAAAAGCCAAAAAAAGGAGCTAGCAGTTAAATCTGATTTTGGAAGCTAAACACCAAAAACGAAAGCTAACTCTAGCTCCCAAACAGCTAAAATGGTCACAGTGCACGGTATGTGTAACGTCTTACAGGTCAACCTTCGTGAGCGTTTCAAGCGTATTTTTGCTCTCTACATCACTCATTTCCATACAAAACATGTAGTTTAGATGGCTGTATTACGCTTGAGGCACTAGTTAGTTAAGTTGGTTCTGTTAACAATAATGCCAAAAGTTTCTATAGTTATTGCCTTACTTCGTTCCTAGCAGACATTTTTATTTGCCAGCTGAAAACTCCAACAGATTACTGAACATATTACGCATACAGACTTTCATTTGATAAAAAAACAAAAAAAAACAATTACGTATCTTTCTTTTTTTCAACTAAAATTTTTATTACAAATTAAAAAAACCGGCAAAGACTAAACCACAATTGTTTTGACCTTTAAAGTGCGACGTTCTGATGGCAGCATTTTTTAAGCGTCATCATGAACATTAAAATTTAATGTCAAAAGAAAATATAATGAATTTTATTTTCATTATTTTGTTCGGTCAATTAAGTTTCTAAAATTTTTCTGATTTCAGATTTGCTTCAAAAAAAAAAAGTAATAAAATACAAAGTATGAAATTGGGCGATGCAGCACCGTGGCGAGAGACAAGAAAGAAACATACAGCCTGCTAAGCACTTTTTACGAAATTTTAGTTAGCTTCAATGCAGGTGAAGAGATTTATTTCTTTTTAAGGGTTCCGTACTCACCAGAGCGAAACGGAACCCTATTACCGAGACAACTACGTAAGTCCGTCCGTCCGTCCGTCCGTCACAGCGTCCATGCTCCGAAACGGTAAGAGCTAAAGAGCTGAAATTTTCACAGGATCTTGTTGTACCGTGCCGCTACAACAACAAATTCTAAAAACAACAACAACAAAGCGAAAACTACCAGGTGTCCCCATACAAGCAAAAGTTACAATTAGCTATAACTCTCGGACCGTAAAAGACAGAAAGCTGAAATTCGCACAGTGTATATATTTATATATATGTTCTACAACAATAAATTCTAAAGACAACAACACCTGGTAAAACTACCAGGTGTCTCTATACAACCTAAAGTAACAATTAGCCGTAGCTGCTAAACTATAAAAGACAGAGAGCCAAAATTCGCACAATATACGTATTTTCGTATGCCCTACAACAACAAATGCTAAAAACAACAACATGTCGAAAACTACCAGGTGTCCCTATACAACGTAAAGTAAAAATTAGCCGTAACTCCCAAACTTTAAGAGACAGAGGAATGAAATTTGCACAATATATGTATTCACATATGCTCCACATTAATAAATGCTGAAAACAACAACGACTGTAAAACTACCAGGTGTCCCTTTGCAACGTAGAGTAACAACTATAACTCTTGAACTCTCGTAAGAGATAGAGCGCCGAAATTCGCACAGTGTCTCTATTCCCAGATGCCTTACAACATCAAATGACAACAACAACAAGTCGAAAACTACTAGGTGTCCCCATGCAACATAAAGTAGCAATTAAACGCAACTCTCAAACTGTAAGGGACAGAGAGATGAAATTTATACAATATATGTATTCACATATGCCATTCCATCCGTACACTACACATATTTACGGAACCCTAAGTGTGCGAGCCGGCCTCGTACTTGACTGAATTTTTTTTTAACATACAGTAGAAAAGAAATTTGTTTTGCTTCTTTCCATTATTATAAACTTTTGAACAAGACAGCTTTGTTCCAGGTAAATGTCTGGTTCTGCTTGTTAAAGTTTTGTTTACAAACTGCATAATTACACAATACTTACACACAAAAACTCATAAATGGGAGACAGGATATAGAGTAATTCTACCAACACAATACAGGAAGTGTTTTTTGGTGTTGTATATGTTGCAGAAGTGCGGCTACTTGGCTACTTACAGTAGTGCCTTGCACGGTACTGCTGCGAGTGGAGGGTTTTTTTCTTGAGGGCAAACAAAACTGAATTGTTTTGTTAGGGAATGAGAGGCATTTATTTTAGTTTTCCGGTAATTGGTATTTACATAAGCCAGTTGGGTAAAGAAGATAAAGATTTGTGCACAAAAACTTGATATGAAGTATATTTTTCCAGTCAGTCTCCACAATTATTCACCACAATTCTAGACGACAATTCTAGACGACACTAACGTAAGAGTTTTCCATTTTTCCCATTCCTTGTAGTAGTATAAATAAAATTTTCCCTGCGAAAAAAATGCAGGGGAAATGCTTTTAGCTTTA
The DNA here is from genome assembly GCA_963662145.1 of Sturmia bella. NCBI lineage: Eukaryota > Metazoa > Arthropoda > Insecta > Diptera > Tachinidae > Sturmia > Sturmia bella. Next base: position 23,210,662 of record OY759172.1, read on the forward strand.
TTCTTAAGTCTTCCGGAAAATAAATTCACTGGTAGTTCAGTTGGCCCAAAAATATAATCTTTCTATTCTCAACAATTTGGGAGAACAGTAATATGGAAGAGTAAATTGTAACCCTTCGAAGTCAGCTGTTTTCTCTGGACTGAAAAATTTTAAATTAAACTTGAACAAAAAATTAAAAAAAGACAAGCGTGCAAAACGAGTAGCAAATAATTTTCTGTAATATAATATTAAAAGTGAACATTTGCCTAATAATGTGCAGCGTAGCCATTGTATTGTTGCTGTAGTGCACTCGAATTTGCACTCAGTTTTTGAGTACTATTATAAATATTTTATTACTGTAAATATATTTGTTGCATCATCTCTAAGCTGTATTTAACAAAAATACTAAAAATAAAAATATTTCTGTATTAAGTTTATCAGACTCAAGTTCTTTCTATATTATCCTTGTGATTGATAGTAATTAAATTAGACAAGTAAGACATCAAAGACATTTAGCAGGGTGGACAACTAGTTGTTTCGAAGCCGTCACACTTTCTCCTCAGCACCCGTCTTTGAACCCAAAGACGGGTGCTGTAACCTGAAATACAACTTACTAACCTTTGTGGTGAGAAACTCTCACCCGGTAAATATGCAATGATACATGTATATAGAAAAATAAAATAGAAATGGTGTGTTTCGTATAACTAAAAATTTAGACAGAAAATATACAACAACTTGAGTGGCTGAGTGGCATGGTTGTCGCTTTAGAAACATGAGCCCCTGAGTTCAAAGACGGGTGCTGACGAGAAAGTGTGGCGGCTTCGAAACAACTAGTTGTCCACCCTGCTAAATGTCTTTGATGTCTTCTTTGTCTAATTTAATTAATCACAAGGATAATATACAAAGAACTTGAGCCTGATAAACTTAATACAGAAATAATTATATAAGCAAAAGTTCGAATAATAGAAATTAATTCAAAATAAAAATATTGCTATAAAAAAAACTTCTGTACTGAATTCATCAGTTCTGAACTAAGCACAAGAATATTCTTGAAATAAACTAAAATATTTGGCATCCTACAAACTCAGAAGTGAGAACGAGATATTTTTTTTTTACAAACTCAAGACAGTTAAAAGATTTTGAAATGGAAAGTAAGAATCCAAAGATCGCGGATATTTGTTTTGTTAGTCCTTTGTGGAACATAAAAAAATACAAGTAAAATTGAAAGAGAGCTGCGTGGTAAAAAAAAAGAAAAAAACTAAAGATTGCAAAGGGGAACCAAAGCTGAGATTTAAAATATTTGTGGTGAACATTTTTCAACAGCACGTTTACGATTATGGCTACAAGAGCTGGGTGTGCCATCAAAGGGAACGAAAAGTACACTAATACCAAGGCTACATATGAGTTTTCGACAGAAGAAAGGAGTGAATATCCGCCTATGCAATTCACGGAGGAAGAGGGTGAACCTTTTGTACAGAAAATAATTTTATCGTTTCCTTTTACTGACGAGCTGAGCAACTTCGACGTAACCTCAGCGACATATAGACGGCTGAAAAAAAGACAGAAAACAATTAACAAGGTCTATTTTTAGACTTAAAATAACTCACTTCTATTTAGTAAGCGCTTGCTTGCACGGCGGGCACAACAATCCTATAATGACTTAAGTGTGTGCGTGTCAAATCAACAACTCTCAACATTAAGTCATATACAGTCCAAGTATTAATGTTCTCGGGGAATTTCTCTCCATTGCTCCACTTTATTAAAAGCAATAAATTGTGCCAAGTACGCGACTGACTCGCTCTTAGGAACCGCACTTCTTGTAAGGGGACCTTTTTACATTTCTAATTTTGTTGTTGTTGTTGTTGGTTTTAGTATTATGTTGTTGGAAAGGCCGGCCAACTACATATACATAAATGTATACTGCAAAAAATTTCAAAATTCTATCTCTTACGGTACAAAAGTTACAGCTTTTGTTCAGTTTCTAGCATGAGAGCACCCTTTAGCTATAATTGTTGTTGTTGTTGTTTTAGATACTTGTTGTTATAGAGATTATGTGATTGCAATCCTGTCCTGTGACAATTTTAGATTTCTAATTCCTATGCTTCATAAATTATAACTAATTTTCTCCAAATTTTACAGTTTCTAATTTTTTGTTGTTGTTTTTAGTATTTGTTGTTATAGCGGCCACCACATGTACTGTGAAAATTTCAGCTCTCTAGCTCTTACCATTTGGTAGAATGGGGCGGACGTAGAAGTGTTAGTAACCGGGTTCCCTTTTTTTAACTCTATGAGTACGGAAGCCTAATAAAAAGGGAGTATTCTAATTTAAATGACTTTTGGTTTTGTTTTATGATTCTGCAGTGATTTGTTACAATATTGGCCGCTGTTTCTGACTTTCGAGCAGGGCCAACATTCTGCCATTCGTGATCGCTTGCTTAGTGTTTGTTGCTTATTTTTTTCCTTCTTTACATGGTTTTTACTATAGAGTATATTCGATCACTAGTGTTGGAATTCGGACCTACACCCGATTGGAGCGCAAGTAAAATTATGCAAATTTAATTTGCAGAACAGCAAGAACAAAAGTTTCTTCTTAAAACGAGCAATATACTCGGATTCGTTTCATACCATAGACATAGAGCTTTTTTGCCTGGCAACGACTTAAATATGTTACACTTAAATGTGAACATTCAATAAAGTGTTTTTCTAACAAAATATAAAATTATTTGCTGTTAAGGCTATAAAAAACAAAATAAATTAACTTTATGCTTGAGCACGATGCTTAAATTTGCTGCATTTGAAAATAATTAAACAAAAGCCGATTAAATAAATCCTGCAACAAGGTAATAGATGTTTTTAAAACAAACAAGCCCTACAGGCGCAACACGCACACTTTAACATAATGCTTAGCGATGATATTGACAAGAAAAGTAAAAAAAAAAAAAAAAACAATCATACATTAAACAACCCATAGTGCTGCTCATACGTCATCTTGCACATTAACAACAGCATTACGAGCGTTACAAATGTTAGGCTTCCTACGGCTTTATATTTTTCTTACTGAAATAATTGTTACTTAAAATCATTTAAATAAAGAGCCTAATTCTTGGCATCTACACAACTGTGCCATACCATAAGCTTGTGTTTTATTCGTTCCTTCGTTCGTTCGTTTGTCTTCTGCTCCAGAGTGCCTGTCGCTGTTTTGTTTTTTTTGTGTGTTAAATTTCTTGGAAAATAATAAAACACGCACAAGTTCAGCTGTTTTCTCTACCAAAGCAGAGACAAATGAACTGACCTCTTTTCCCTTTTCACTTCTTGTGAAATTATTAAAAAATTTGTGCTTTGTTGGGCGTTTTGTTGGTGGCTGGGGGAAGGTGCTGTCTTTTGTTGCTCTTTTTCAGCTTGATATTTTCCGGCACGAATTTTGTTGCTTATTTAAAAAATCTTTACTTAAATTAAAAGCTTTTCCTTTAATTACATTTTAAGAGTTTCGCATTAAAATGAAAAGAAGGAAACACCCGCCCAAAAACGCTAAATATCAAGAGCAGCATTTTATATTTATTGGAAGATGTTTTGTAAAATACATCATTTGAGCATTTTTTGTGTTACAATTTCAAAAAAATGACAGCAAAACATGTTTTAAATATATAAAAGTTGTCATAAAATATTTTTGCACCGTAAAAAGAGGCAGAGGTTTAACTTATTGAAGTGTATAAATTAATATCAGTTTCCCAACAGGATTAGTTTTCACTTCCATTCAAATAGTTATTGCATAAAATTGCCTTTTTGGGATTAATGAAAGCGAAAACATATTTAAGTGCTTTATGTTTGTTTTCAGTAAAACAAAATATAAATATTGTTTTTATTTTTGATTTTGGTTTTAAATTGATGAACTGTTTGAGGGAAAATTACAAATTACAATACAAGTTTTCACATCGGTGAAGACCACACATTTATGGAAACATTTCTAGAATTTAATTTTAGATTTTGTTTTTGGAAAACAAATATATTTTTAAGCAGCTACTGTTGCATTAAATTCTAATGATATGAGTATGTATGTGCGTGTGTGTGTGTTTTGCAATCTTAGAAAAGTTGCCATCAGAAATGTGGTGATATTTTGCTTGTCCACAAAATATTTGCTGCAGAGCGTATCTCATAAAATTTTGTAATTATTACAGATCCAATTACTAAAATACATTTAGTTAGTAATGGCTGTTAAAAGCAAGTGATTACATGTAATTTGTAATTGAGGTGTTATTAGGAATTTCATGTAATTAGTAAATTATTAATGCTTGGCAATTACTAAATGCAGCAGTTGATCGCAAATCGTGCAATTATAAAACGTAATTGAAATTTAGTTACCACTAATAAGATATTGGTAATTTGTAATTAAATAATTAAGAAGTAATTGTTATCTCCCATATCTGATTTGGTTTAGGCTAGTAGTTGCATTGCACCAAAACTAAGAAAATAGGAAAGAAGGATTGGAGGGTGGAAAAGCGGACGTTTGATTAAGCAAAAAAATTATAACATATATTATATATTATAACATATATAACAGAACATTTATTTCTGCAAAGCTAAATAACTCAGAATATCACTGTTGCTACTTTGTCTGTTTAGTGTCCAGTGTATTCATCTTCGACACTATCCAGCTAACAGCATTTAACGCAATCTCTTCATATGGCAAAATGTTGACTATACAATACCAAAATACGACACAATAACCACGATAAATTTTATTACGAATGTATACTTTGACGAACTCATTTTTAAAAATATATCATGTTTATTAAGATCTCATTTGGCAAATATCTATGCATAAATTGCCAAATAAACGTTTAATAAGAATGCAATAGTATTTTAAGGTAAGCCAATAGAAAAAAAAGCACGCATTCACCTATTACACAATTATACGTCACAAAAAACCCGTTTGGTCTGATTAAAAGTTCACAAACAACAACCGAAATGCGACGAGATGAGATGTGACGGTTTTGAAGTAGCTGGTTGTGCCCTAGCCTAAGACCACAGCCTTATGTTACTTAACTCACTTGCTCTTGAAGCAAGTGAGTTTGCTCTTTCATTTCCAGTTATTCCTGCATGCCCTGGCACCCATATGATGCGAAGTTCAGCATGAGACGAGTAACTGTTAATAGCGTTTTTGCAGTCTCAAACTGTCTGTGATTTAATCCGCTCAGCTGCGATCGCTCTAATGGCCATTTGACTATCCGTCAATATATTCACAGATTCTGGCCTTCCCATTTCAATGAGCTCCCTAATACACAACGTAATTGCCCGAATTTCGGCCTGAAAAACCGTGCAAAAGTACGGCAGACAAAATAACAATATTTAGTACAAAAAAAAAAAAAAAACAACAACAACATAATGAGCAATTTGAAAATTCCTAATTGAAAACATTGCAACATTTTGTCACCTCATAACAAAACTTAACAACAACCCAGATCTTTTTACACATGACCGAATGAAAAAAGTGCTTTTTTAGTGCGAAAATAATTTTTTAAAACTCTTGCCAACAACAGACCATGAGCCATTACCCTGCCAGCAAATTGGTAGTCGACTACTTAAATAATTCACTTTACGTTAACTTTTATGGACTAGCTTCAAATTAGCTACAATACAATCGAAACGTAGTGCAGAGTTCACCCAAAATTCAAATACTAACATACACACATACACGGTAAATAACTCTTGAATTAAATTGCCTATTGTCGCATTCGTTTTAAATGCTGCGATGGCTGAATGGGTTAAGGTGGCTGCTCACCAGTCTTGAGGCTTAGTGGTTCGAATCCCACCAGAGGCTAACAAAAAAAAAAAAAAAAGTAGGATGAAATTTAATTTAATAAAATAAAATATTACCACCGAGAAATGTAAAATCAGCCTTGATTTGTACATTTTTTTCTGTGGCTACTGACCTTGAAGTAGCTAACTTTAAGTTAGTTGAAAAGTAATGCAGCGTCGGACAATTGACTATCTCCTAGGACATCGTAATGTTAAAATAGTCAGTCATCTCCATTGAAAATAATCTAAGTGTCAACCACCACCAGTTGTAAAAAAAGTTAGCTTATAATTCATTACTAGTTAACTGAGTTGCCGGCAGGGTAGGTTCATTCTCAAACACATACATACGTATAAGCAAAAGAACACATGCCAATAGAAGAGAAGAGCTGCTTGCTGTGCCAGAAAGCATCAAACATGTTTCATCCAAAACGAAGTTTGAACGTAAAAAACTTAGAGAATCATTTTCCAGAACATAAATGCAACACAACTGAAAATGTGTCCATTTTATTTACATGGCTGAGATAGTGTATGTCCTTGTGAAATCAATTAGTCAGTGAACCCCGTTTTGTAATGTATGTATTGCAGACTTACAAGGAAAAGAAACAGTACCTCATTGAGTTTAAAATTAAGAAGAGGAGCTTAAAAGTTCACGAAGCGCTTTAAAACTGAATCTGACTATTTTTGGGCTTTTAAAAAATTTTCACTTTTCTAAGAATGTGGCGAAACTAGCTAATAGAAAACGATACTACATTTGACATCTTCAGAGGCAAGTTCTTGAACTTCAATTAGAAAACTTTTTTTTGTTAATTCCTTTGTTAGGTTTCAGTTCGATTTTCACTTCCTTAGAATTGTGGAAAATTGCTCTTTTGTGATACAATTGCATTAGTCAATATTTTCGAAGCAAATGAGAAAAGTAAAGTTGATCTTGGCTGTTTCGTGTGCACCACGACTATCATTAGAAGACAAATTGCTCGCAAGCCTGGTCATAACTATTTAATATTGTTTTTAAGCAGCCCTTTTTTTACTTGAAAGGTAAATTTAAGTTTCATAAAATCTACTTGCAAATATCAGCTTTTTTATATCTGAAATTCATAATCTGATTTGGTCAATCAGTTAAACAAATATTATATGTATTTCTTTTTTTTTCATTATTATGTTTTCTTGACCATAAATTGACCACATTTTTCCCTTACGATAACATCTTTTTTTTTTGATGCGGTTGTTTGTTTGCCCGATTTGGTTTCGTAAGGAGGAGTTATTATTATTTTTTTTTTTTTTTGCAAATTTAATATGAGTATTTGAACGGTTGAGTGGATGGCTTTGTTTACTCTTTTTTTGTTGTAGGGGTTAAACACATACATATGCTTTTATTTTCTATTTTATATTTTGTTGAATTGAACGCAAGTGAGACAGCAGACAGCCCACAAATTTCTAACATCAACTCAATGACGTCATTAGACAGTGGAATGAATGGTGGTGCTACTTTCACGCAAAAAAAAATATTCACCTCACGATAGGGAGTAAAATGTGAAATTTTTATTCCCATAAAATTTTCATTTTCCAAGTAGGGAAATTTGCTATCATGAATATTATGGGAACGTTTGGGAAGAAGGAAATGTAACTACAAAGGAAATTTATTGAAAATTTGTGGCTAAGTGATGTAAAAAGTAATTAAATTTATAATTTATAACTAATAAACAGAAATTTGTAGTTTAAATCGGCGTTTTCATGTCTGTTGAATATTTTGACAGATTCTCTGCCGCAAACAAAAAAAATCATTTGCTATTCCGACGTTCGTAAAACTAAGCGCATGCTTACATATTTTTGCAGAGGGTGGATACCAAAAAAGTGTTGGAAGAGATTACGAAGTAGGAATGGCGCAATCCACTTTAGAAAAGTCGCAGAATGGATAAAATTCCATTCATGATCTTTTTTTATTAGGAGCGCCAACTCTTTTTAGTTCTTCTGTTAGTGAGTAAAAAAAATTTGGCTACCACATCTTTAGAAACCTTCACAAAACCACATGCAATGGGCCGGTTATTTTGCACCCTATTGAGAAGCAGGTCATGTTGCACATTATCCATTGATTAAGACTTACAAATTTTTTTTCAGCTAATTTATATATCCATTAAAATGCAGCAACTACTTGCTTTTTTTCTAGTTCCCCAATGAAAATTAAATGAACAAATTAAGCCCAAGCATGAATGATAATTCCGTGAGAGTTTTTTCTCTTTTCCCATTCCTCTTATTATGTTGATAATAAGAGGCCTTGCTAATGATTTCTTACATTCGCCCCACTGTTCGATGTAAGTGTCTTTGCGAATATACCTGAAAGATGGCTACTTAGTAGATTTATTAGGCTCGCAAATAGAACACATTTTCTAACACAAGTTTTCCTTCTTCCTTCATCCCACTGTGCTTGATTTAATTCGTCTCTTGCAATTCCTTTAAACTGCCAAAATAAACAAAGAATTTTTTTTTTTTCATTTCAACCTTTAGGGATGCATGTTGACATGTCTATTAGACATACCCAAAAACTTTTTAGATCCTTATTTCATTTTGTTGTTGCTCTTCTTATCCTATTGTTGGTTTTTCTCTTAAGGTTTTTATTTGTTTTTAGCCGCCTAATAAATTTTCTATTATTTTATTTTTTTACACGCCTTGGGATACGGACTTCTTTGTGTGGTTTAATTTGTTTGCTCAACAGAAAATCAATTTACAACTCAGCGGCTGGAGGTAGAGGTGTTTAGTTTCGCAAAAAAAATTTCATGTCAGGAATTTGTTTTCCTTTTCTTGTTGTTGTTGTTGTTTATTGGCCCACAGATACTTTCATGGTCGATATCTAATAATAAGTTTTTGTTGCAAAGCAATAAAATGAAGCAACAAAAAAAGTGAAACATCATCGTTAATACACCAGCAAACATATCGATTAGTATGTAAGATGTTATAGATATGTTTTTTTTTTTTTTGGGAGAAGGGGAGAATTTATTAAAGACTTACATATGTAGAAATGAATTGTTTCGAATATTACAGAAGAATGTTTCTTTTATGACCTAATGTGTTTGCAAAAGCAAAAGACAGCCCGAAGCAAAAGCAAGAACGTGTGATGGCTGTTTCAAAAAAAAAAAAGTGGTTAAAGTTGGTCTTCTAGAAAACTTACGAAATTATTTCTTATGGTTTCAGAAGTTTTCAAATGAAAACCATTCGCAACAAGTTGCAACATGTGTCAAAAGATGTTATCAATCAGCAGAGCTAAGCCTGTCAAAATATATTGCTTTGGGAATTACGCCTGCTCCTCTTCCTCGTCGAGGGATTTTAAAAATAATTCAGAAAAGTTAAAAAGAATAAGGAATTTTTGGCGTCATTTTTTTTTTATTAATTTGTAAAAAAAGTTGTTTACTCATTCTAAAAGGTGGGCTAATTTGAGGTTAGAAGTAAATTAGCTTAACACCAGACTCAAATTAAAGCCAAGTTTTATCTTTCAGAGCTTGAGTTGTCTGTGGGTTACTCACGTAAGCCCATTCTTGCAAAAGCACCCAAAGAAAATGATCCAGCAACGGCAAAACCTAAGCAGGTGGCATTTAACGGATATCACTAATTGAAAAAATTGTGGTACCGAAAAAAGTATCAGGCAATAATTGAGTTGCTAGCCAACTGTTTGACACGTGACAACAGCTGACAAAAACTAAAAGTTACTGATGCCATCAATAGCCAATTGTTGCCATCAAGTATTTGAGCTCATGCTTGGATAGCACTCATTTGCCTGCCTCATTTCCCCCATTTCGGGACTTCATAACATTAATTCTTTAATTCGATTTTTTAGCCCACTTTTGAATTTTACAATTATTAATTTTTAGCATAAATGGATTTTTAGCTCAAAATTTAATATGGACTTTTCAACTAGTTGGAGTGATTGATATTTATTAACTCCAATTTTTAAGTTTAATTAATTGGGGGACAACTTGGTGTTTTGTATGCACCTGCTTGCTCTCCAGCTTCCGAAATGACTTTGCCCTTTTTTTATTTTTTGTAGCCAAGACTAGACGGCTCAACCAACTGTCTTTACTTGCTGTCTGCATTTATTTCGTTAATCACTTCCCACCATTAAAAGTGTTTCTTGAGACAATCTTCTTTGTCATTTAGATGGAATTTTCTCCCTCATATGAACCAGGCAAATAAAAAGCCTCTAACCAAATCAGACCTGTGTCTATTTACTCAAAGCCACAAATGTTTATTCATACCATGTTATCATTATTATTTGTGCAAATACTTTACGCTCAACTTAATAAAATAAATTGCCAAATGTCAAAATAAAAATAAAAAAATAAAAAACATTTTTTTTAGATTTAAATTGCTAAATTATTGTAAGAGTTTATTAAAAATGAAAAAATGTTGCTTTCGAAACAGAATATTAAACAAAGTGCCTCTGATTAGTTGAAAGTCTGCAGTGATTTGAATACGATGAAATAAATCAACTTTGCCAAATTGAAACAAATCGATTTTTTTCGGAAAAAAAATAAAATGAATAATAATTTTATTCCTTTTGTTTAGTTTCAAAATTTAAGTTCTTCATTGAAGTAGTATTAAAAATAGCTTGATGTAAAAAAGACAAAACGAATATACAAATATGAAACGTTGATGCTTTGGAGTCTACTAAAAATATTCAAAAAGTTGTATTTGCCCATTGACAGTCATTGTATCATGAAAGCGGCTCTAGTGTTGTAATACTTTATAGCGCCTCGATGGATGAATTGGTAGAGTGTCCTACTAAGAGTCTCCGAGGTCGCAGGTTCGATTCCTGCCGAAGGCTTTGGGTGTTTCTGCAGACAAGCCAAAAGCTTCGCAGTTTTGTCTTTGTTAAAAATAAAAAAATAAATAAAAAAATGTTTGCATTGGAAATTTTGTTAACAAATACATAAAATTCAGCTTCAACAATTGCAATAAATTGAACTGTGTCCTTAAAATAAATTGCCACAACTTTCAATTTGTTACGTGTGCGGGAAATATGCAGTCAGAAAAAAACCCAACTATTTCTTAATTTTACTACAAAATATATGAATAAAGAGATCATTTTAAGACAAGAGTTAAATATATTGCGAAATATTGGACCCCTAGTACGATTTGCAATAAGCGCAGATGTAGTTTCTTCTCCTACTCAGTAAGTATGTATAAATAACACTATAAAAGTCTGTTTGTGTATATCCTTTCTCTTACTTTAAAATTATTTTTTTTTATTTTTTTTCCTAATAACTCTAAAACTATTAATGACAGCACAAAATGGTTTTTGCAAAACTTAGAGCTGGCATAATTTATAATTTTTTACCGTACAACATGATAAAATCGGGCACGCCGTTTTTAAGTTATGACTAGAGGTCTGGATCAACCATTACGAAAATCTCATATTTTAGAAAAAAATAAGAACTGATCCATAGAATTTGAAATTTTTATGATCTTTGATAGGCATAACACATCCAAAAAATATGGTGGTGGTCCATAGTTTTTTTTTTGGATAGTTTTTTTTTGTGTAGATTAATTGAAAATATCACAATTATAATAAAAATTAAATGTACTTGAAAATAACCCATTGTGGTACATAGTGGATACCAGACTAATAAAACTAAACGCTAGAACATTAATCTCACATTAAAAAAAACTTGTTAAATAATTTAGTAATATCGAGAACTTTTTTTTAACAAGTATCGAAGTGATTTTATTACAGCACTGTTATGCCATTAACATCAGCCACATTTTTAAAATTTTTTTCTCTAAAGCGCACCCAAAAGAATTAAATTTCTAGCAATGCTATAAATCAGATATGCCCAAATGGCATATGCACATTATAAAAGATAAAATAAATGCCAGTTCGTCCTTAATACGAATAGTAAAGAAAAAGTTTTCTTTTCTAATTGCTTTTTGTATACTGCAAACAAAAATGCCACTTGTAATAGCAAAAAGTTTTGGTCAAACTATATTTTTTTTGTTAATGCAAATAAACAGATTTTTGAGATAAGAAAAAAAAACTACTAAAATTTATTTTATAAAATGAAATTTCTTCTTCTTTATGTCTGTTCTTATCTCTGAGCATTTATTTTAAATTAGAACTGTTCACTTGCAAAGAATTTCATCTGTCAATTTAATATTTCTACAATACTATTCATTTATTTAGCAATAAATTCAAAAATAAAATAAGCATATACCCAGCTGTGATTTTTAGTAACTAAGAAAAAATAACAAAAACCAATTTTTTTTTTTGCAGAATGATGTTGTACCAAGGGAACACTAGAATTGAAGCCAAGGAATAAATAGATTGAACAAAAAAACATTTTAAGACCAATTAAGACTTAAAAAATTTTTTTTCAAAAGTATAGCGATCAAAAATTTCTAATCGAAGCTTACAACAGCAAGAAGTATACGTTCTATTGTTAACTCAATATAAAAATGTTGCAATTCGATTCAGTTTAAGGTAAAATTTTTTGTGTGCATATGTGCGTATTCAACACAATAGATTGAGATATTGAGTTTATATTTTCTTTCGATCAGCCTTTCGTTCATAAAAAAAGAAAACATCAGCTTTGTTGCGGATGGCAAACAAGCCGCTTCTGAGATGCCAACTACTGATAATGATAAAGCAGTCACCTATAATGATAACATGGTGATGGTCGACAGATAACACAGTTTGCTTTACCACCACAACAGAAGAAAAATTTACACCTTAACACACAAACAACATTGAAAAACAATAAAGCAAGAGGAAAAAATGTTGCTACTAAATAAAATCAGTAACTGCCAGAATTGTAATAAAATATTTTATAAAAAATTAACCCAGTGAATTTGTACAAAAAAGTGCATGCAAGAAAAAAATTTTAAGCATTAAAATTTTTTAGCAAAAATACATAAATTGAGCAAGAATTTAAAAGAACGGAATTGAGAGAAAGAAGCCACAGGAACTTACGATTAACCATGTAGAAAAACGATTGTACGAGTATTTATGCAAGAGGCCAGATGTTGAGGATGACAGTGAAGCATTTGGCGATGAACGTGTACAAGTTTTGGTGGCATTCAATGGTTTCTTGGTCGGTGTTGAAGTCGGCAAGTTGATGTACACATCAGAGGCAGAGCTGGCCAGCCTTAAGGGCATTTTGTATAATTTATTTATGGCAGACTTGCACAAGGAGGATAAAAAATTAAAAGATAAATGGAACATAGAGATGTGGCGGTAACGGGGTAATATTAAATAAAATAATTATGCAGTTGAAAATATTCAAATTAAAAGTTACATTTAAAACATAAATTGTTCCATACAAAATAATAAAAGTGCTGAGGAGCTTATTACAATAATTATTTTTCAACAATTAAAGCTGTTTTTGAGGTGAACGTTTTCTCTTAGTTGAGATTTCTTTAGAAGTCAGTAGTTAAATATCAATTTACATGTTGTTTGAGTTGTTGTTTTATATTTCTAGTACTTTGTTTAAGAGTGTTGTTTCAGTTTTGAAGTTTCTGTTACGTACTCCCAGTATATTAATGTTTAATTATTTAAATTCCATTCAAATAAGTCATATTTTATAAACTTTTACCTGAAGCTTATTGTTTTATAATTCTTAGCAAATTATTTTATGTTTAATTGTAATATTATTATGTACAGCCAGTTTGTTTTTATTATAACTGTGTATTTTAATTTTACTTTTTTTTAACTTTCAAGAGTTTACTAAATATTTATGCTATTTTGTTTGTTCTTCATTAACTGTTAGTAATTGACTTTAGTGTTTAACTGAAAAATATTGGAAGAGATTTATTTAGTATTTTTTGTTTGTTTTTTTGCTTAAACGTTTGTGTGTATATATAATAAAAAGTTTATCAACGAAAACAAAAACAAACAAAATTTTTCGGTATGACCTTTTTGACTGATTTTTATGTTACACAGCTTTTCTACTCTGATTACGTTTGTTTAGCTTTTCCTCACAAATTTTATGTTTTGCTTTTTGATTGTTCTTAATTTTTTCCAAATAGCCCTGGCTCTTAGTTATTTTCCCAGTTGATTTTCAAATTGATATAAAGAGGAGAAAAGGGAATTCCCTTTTCATCTTCAATTCTTCTTTTCCCTAAAATTTTCTTTTATTCCTTTTACCTTTATTGCCTTATTATTGATATTAACTAATTAAAATTTTGTGCTTTCTTTTTTCTTTTTTTCTCTTAATTCTCTTTTAATCTATGGTCCACTCATTTATTTTCTGTCTTCCTTCTCTTTTCATCTATGGCCCACTCTTTTATTTTCTCTGTTTTTTCTGTTTTTCTCTTATCTTATCTTCTCTTTTCTTCTCATCTCATCTCTTCTCTTCTTTTTTATTCTCTTCTTCTCTCTTCTCCACACTTCTCTTCTTTTCTTTTCTCTTCTCTTCTTTTCTCTTCTCTTCTATTCTCTTGTCTTTTGTTCTCTTCTCTTCTCTTTTATTTTTTTCTATTTTCTTCTCTACGCTTCCCTTTGGTTTCTTTTTTCGGTTTTTTCAGTTACTTCTTTTCTGCTTATTTCTCTTCTATTTTATGCCTTACCTTTTTGTTTGTCTTTAGATCTGCTTTCTATTAATTTCTCGTCGTCTCCTTATTTTTCTTATATTTTTAAAATTTTATTATTTCTTTGTCTCGGTTTTTTCTCCTATTGTTTCTTCTTCTTTTCTTGGCAGTTTTCTTTACCCTTTTTTTCAACTGTTGCCTTTTATTTCCTTCTCTTCTTTTCTCTTAATTTTTTTGTTCTTTAATTCTTTTATTTCTTTATTTTATGATTTTTCGATCTTTATTTGATTTTCCACCCGTTTTCTCTTTTTTTCTAGCCTCTTCTCGCCTCTTCTCCTATTTTCTTTTATTTTTCTGCTAGTCCTTATTTTCTTTCCTCTTCTTTTTTGTTTTTTTCTGTTCTGTTCTTTTCATTTTATTGTCATTTATTTTTTTTGTCACATATATTCCTTTCCTGCCTTCTCTTCTCCCCTTTTCACTTTTCCTTTCGTCTCTTCATTTTTAGAAAGAGGTGAGAAGGCATATATCTCTCTTCTCGTCTATTTTGTTATGCTCTCTTCTCTTTTTTTCATGTCTCCTCTCTTTTCTCCTTGGTATTTTTTTTTTCTATTATTCTTCAAATTTCTTATTTATTCGCTCCTTTTTCTCTTTTCTTTACTTCTCTTCCTTTTTCTTATTTTATATTCTACAAACTTTCGCCTTTCGCCATTCTTTCTTTCTTTTTCTCATTTCTCTTTTTTGTTCTCTTACATTTTTCTATCCCTTTAATTCCCTCAATCACTTGCTTCCTTTCTGTTCTAAGCAAATTTTTTATCTTGAATTATCGTTCTTTACTTTCGTCGTTTGATATTTTATCAAACTATGCAGTTCTTTGCTTCTCTTTTAATAATCTTTTTATCTGGTCTATTTTTATCCTGATTATTCATTATAATTCTGATTCCCTTGTAATTAATTTAATATGTATATTCCATTCGTATATATTTATTGCCCTAGTTTTTTGTTTTCATCTATTGCCTTACTACTTCTTTTCTTTGTTTTGCTTTTTGTCACTTTCGCTTCCTTGTGATTATCACTTTTCTTTTCCAGAAATTTTATCTTCAAACTCTTTCTCTATTGTTCTTCTGGATTGTTGTTTACTCCATGATACAATTAAAAAGTTAGCCTCGTCAGCTCTTCTGTAAATGTAGAAGTGGCGTCTTTTTGACAGTTTGCATAAGTTGTACAAAAACAAAATGCATGTTATTTTTATTGAAGTTGTTCTTATTGTAGCGAAAAGGCTACCTTGTTAATTGTATCATGGTTTACTCTATTGAACTCAATTTAAAACGGTTTTTTCTTTTCGATGCCTTCGGTTCTTTGTTTTTCTTTATGTTTTGCTCATTTAAATTGACTGTTTTTCGTTTTTTTACTTTGTTTGCGTTTCTATCATTTTATCCCATCAATTAATATTTTTCCATTGCTGTTCTTACTCTTTTCTCCCTCGCTCTTTTTCATTTTATTAGCTTTCTTTTGGGGGTTTTCTACACCTATTCCCTAACTATATAAATAGCTCATTCGTAACATTTTTTCCATTGTTTGTATTCTGATTTATTTCAGGTAATAATATATATTGAATTTATTTAACAAATACTACTCTAAATAATTTATTCGTAGGAATGCGAAATACCTACATATACTGGCAAAAAAATATGGAAAAATACGAACAAAAAAACAACCCCTGGTATTTTTTTTTTAATTTCCTTGCTTTTTCATTTCGTTCATACAATTTCGGTTTTTGATCGACTGTCTGTCATTCTTTAACGTTTTTCAATCGTTTCATGTATTATCCTCATTTACACTTCTTATTTCTTATCATGTATCTCTCCCTTCCATTTACCGTTTGTTTTTAATTATTTTTTTTTTAGATGCTATCAACAATTTGATGCTTCGTTTTTTACACCCATTTTGTTAATAGATTTTTTTATACTTTAGCGTTTACCTCTAATATTCAATGAATATGTTGTTATTATTTTCAGTTTGTCGATTAAACTGTCAGTTTCTTTTTTTTTTTTTTTTTATTTATATTTATTTATTGTTTTAAAATCTAAATGTTACTAAACTATTTTTAAATTATTATTGGATTTTTTCTAGCACATTATAACAATGATTTAGATTGGTCACTTAGTTGTCTATTGATTAAAGCCTGTTTACCAAAATGCACCGAAATCCGCCAGTGGAATTTCAATGACTTTTCCAAAAAAAATTATTTACATTTTATTGTTTGTAAAAATTAAACAAAATTTATTTCACTACTGTTAAAAAGTTTATTTAAAAATTTAATAATTATATTTTACAGTTTAGCACTTTAAGTTGAAGATGGTCCATTTGGAGGAATTTCTATAGTATTTTATACTTAGTACATTTTTTTTTTTTTTTTTTTTTTTTGTAAAAAATCAGTTCTGTAGCTAAAGATTTATTGAGTGTTGATTAAATTTATTTTTTAGTGTCATTTAATATTATTGGATTATATTTAAGTTTTAATTATATTATATTTGGTTTAGGTGAAAAAAGAGAAAAAAATTTGTCTTCATTTTTGGTCCTTCGGTTTGTTGGTTTTTTTTCTTGTTAACAAGTAGTATTTTTTACGCGTGATCCTTAATGCTGCTGCTTACGACTCTTAGTCGCTTAGTTTTTGGTTAAAATTAAAGCTGTTGTGTTTGGTCCTGCAAGAGATTTTATTACATGTATGTTATCAGGATTTTGTTTTTATTTATGTGGATAATCAACCTCTGGCTCAAGCAATAATCAAACTTGCATACAATAATTTCCGAGAGATTTTCGAGGGATATACTTGCACATTTGTATATTTCTATTCAATGCACTTTTGTAAACAACATAAATACGGATATATTTTAAAGTAGCACTTAAAAAAAGTTGTTTTCGAATATTTTAAAAGTTCCTTTTGGAGAAAACTTTTGTTAGCAGGATTTTTTAGGTTCCTTTTTATGTTCTGATACTAGAAAAAAATGTTAAGCGTATGTATAATTCCACATTTGTACATTCCACATTTTCAATATCATACTTTTTTAAAACTAAAAACAACTTAAACATAAATACACGCTGCTGTTGTGAAGCGTATTCAAGCTTTGAGCCTGTCTAGTACAGAACTCTGTTTTCATTAGAGTCATCTTTTTGGAAACCACTTGTCTTAATTTTGCAGTTTAGCTGAAACAATTGTTGTTTACTTAGCGTTTTCAATTAGCTGCAAATTAGCCTTTTAAAATGGGATATAAAATGTTTGTCAATTAAAAAGCAGTTTAGTCCCCCCCCCCCCTTTTTTTACGGCATCATCATCATCATTGCCAAAAATTACAGGCTGGCCAGACGCTTTAATAGACTTTTTATTATTTCTTTAAATGGCAAAAACAAAAGTTTAGTTAAACAAACGTTTGTTTGCTAATTAAGGATTGCTTTTAAATTAGAGAAAGTAAAGCAGAGAGATTATTTAGGAATTTTTAAGAAAAATTATCTGAAGACTCTAAAAGAAATTACCAAACTAAAATAAATGCAAGTTGCTAAATCATTTAAGGTTTAAGGAAAATCAGCAGAAAAAAACTCAAATCTGACTGTTGAACTTTAATAAAATTAACATAGAAGAAAAAAAATAAAAACATTAACAAATAAAACTAGTAGGTGTGTAATATTCGGCTGCACCGACTCTTACACACCCTTCGCAAAGGTGATGTTCTTATATTAATGTTTATAAAATGCTTTGCCAGATTGGAACACATAAATCAGAAATTTAAGTTTTCTGCTGCTTAAAATGTTTTCATAATAATTTTCATCCTCTGAAATTTTCCGCATTCGTTTACGGAGCAAATTCTTTGGAAAATAGGTTCACACCAAAACTTGACTATATGTATATGAACTTTTTTCTTTGCATTTAGCTAAACTTTTTCTTTCTTTCAAACTGAAACCAGAATAAAACATGAAGCGGCTCTCACAGCGGAACAATTAAAAATGATGGGTGAGTAGAGATCGATCAGGGATACGAAGCGCATCATCAACAAATCTTTACAGCCATCAGCGAGTCTATACCGGAAAAGGTGACGTCACCTACCGGAGAGTAGAGTAGATTCCAAATTGCGAAGCATTGATTCCCGATGGAACAAGGGCGAAGGCAAAATAGGACTTGGTAATTATATAGACAATAGCATGTAACTGCACAGTCTTGCAGGCAAAAGTTCGGGCAATTAGACGACTATCAGTCTTGTTCTGCAAATCGCTCTGCTTGAAATCAGGTGATTTAAAAAAAAAAATTAATTACATAAAAAATCTGACTTTAAACAAATATTCTATAATTTTTCTAATATTAAGTAGCTTGTAATGTTATTTCAGACTTAATTTCATATACATAAAAATTTTTGTTGTTGCGATTATTACTCGTTTTGAGTTCAGAAATCGCGTGATTTAAAGACACGCATATAAGAAAATGTATATAAGATTTGGGGCTGCCAAATGGAAATTTTTTTTGGCCATGTTTATAGATTTTTGTTCTCAATTAAACCTTGAAACCTGCAATTTTCGTATTCTTGTGAACTATTTAGAATCATCCCTAAAATATAGAAAACTAATATTAAATTAAATTGCTTGAGAATATTTATAACAAATGCATTTGTAGTTATTTGGCTTATGCAAAGATATGTTGACTAAACCATATAATTTTTTTCTTTTTTTTTGGAACGAAGTTCCTTATCGCGGCTTGCTGGTAGTGCAAATTAACAGAAATCGTCACGAAAGCGTGTGAGCTGTTTATATGTATTGGCGTATCTGTCGACAAACAATTGTGTAGGTGTCTCCACTGCTTTCAGCGGAGACACCTACCAATAAATATTAATTAGTTGTGAAAACGGACACTATCACTTGATAGATGTCGCTAAAGTAAAGTATGTCACAACAATAAACAGCAATATTGAAAAATTTTCTTCGTTTTGTAGCATATTGACAAAAAAAAAATACTGCATGTGTCAAAAGTAAAAAATAAAACGTTCCAAAAATTTTAAGAAGCATATAAAATTTAGGAATTTCAAAAATAACACAAAATAAAACATACAGATTGCACTTTGTATTACATTCGACGATGAAGAAAAAACGTAAGGAACTTCGTTCCTAACCGGGGTCCCCCGACCGCATTCCTTTTTTTGTTCTCCATACGCACGTCATCATTTTTTGTGTTCATGAAACTCTTGAAAATGGTCGTCAAAAGTTTGACTACAAAACGGCGTTACCATGTTGGCACTAGACTCTTATATGGCATATAAATGTTTGCTATTACTATGCTTATTTTATAATTTTCAGCCCCTCTGAAATTAAAATTTAACAAAGAAATTAAACTCTATCAAAAAAAAACAATGCTTCAGTTGTGTTTTTCTAAACATAAATTGTTTTTTGATAAAACAAAAATTTTTCTACTAAACATTCTGGCTCTACTGTGTGGTATATTATTTAGGTATAATCTGATTGGGGTGATTAGCATTTTAGTTTCTTGCTTTAGTTGCAAACGCGTGTTAGTTGGCAAATGTGTTTTATGGTAAATATTTTTAAGGCAGTTGTTTATCTGCAAAGAAATCAAGTGATTTCTCGGAAAACACAAACACTTAAAGGCTGCAAGGTATTTCCCGCCTACGTACGATGCTGATAAAATTACCGTCAATAACTAAAAGCAAATTAGAAAATAAAAAAAATTCAAATTAATCTCATCACCTACGGAAACACCAAAAGCAACTTTTTTGTTTTAAATGGCATCTGAAAATATTTCATTCAAGGAATGTTATTCGTTTTTGCGATAACATCAATAATGTACTCCAGTCAACTGTTTGTTATTAGAGCGCTAAGCAATTCCAAGACCAGGATGTCTGTTCGAGCAACAACACCTTTCACCCACTGACAGCTTACAGTTCATTAAACATTAAATAAAATCACTTCCATGTGACTGTTAAGAAAATATAAATTCAAATTAAAGGAAGCAACAACGTGATAGTCGGTCTCATGTGGAGTCACACTGTTTTCAATTTTGGGTCTTTGCATATGGCAATGTAAGATCATTCATGACATTAATCAAAATACGCAAAAAGGCTCGATATTAAAAAAAAATTCGACTAAAGGCATTCTTACATGACACCAACAATATACTCTCTAATATACAATCGCAAGCAAACTGTTGAAAAGCACAGTGCAATTAGTTATGACCTGGGTACGAAGCCGTTTAAAGTAGTAAACTTTAAAAAATACATACTTATATTTAAATTATCACTTGGGAGTAGCAGCATTAAAAAACGGACTTTTTAAAGATGTATGTTTAGAAAGAGAGATTTAAGAAGGAAGTACAAAGAGATGAATATTGGAGACCTTTAAAAAAATTAGAAAAAAATTTTAAGCGAGTCTCATTTATAAAAAGGACCTTCTTAGATAAGCAGCTGTTCAGAAAAGAATTCTTAAAACAGTGAAAATTACAATAGTGCCTCAATACGTTCACTTTAAAAATAAATACCAAGTACCTAGTACTGGAAAAATAGCTCAAGAATTCTTTATAAAATTTTTTTTTCTAAATTCGAACTTTAAGAAAAATGTCCTTAACAAAGTACTATTTAAAAGCAAACTACAATATAATAACAAAGTATCAATTAAAGGGTACCTTTCAGAGAGAGCAACCTTTGAAAATGAACCCTTTTTTCAGACTACTTTGAAAAAATGCATTTTACCTATTTGAAACAGTAACTCCAAAGTACCATTAAAAAGTGTCTTTTGCAAACAACATTTAAAAAAGTAGTTTTGAAAAAAGTAATTTAAAATAAGTACTTTTTCAAAAATGAGTTTTTATTCAAAAAAAAACCTTTTAAAAGTAATTCTTAAAAAAAAGTTAAAAAAAAGTACATTCTCAAAAAATACAGCTTAAAAAAATTGAAGCAAAAAAAAACTTCGAAATAAGTACTTTTGAAAAAAGTACTTTTTAAAACAATAGATTTTTAGAAAATACTTTTTCAAAAAGTATCTTTTTTTCAAAAATTATTTTAAAAATTAAATGGTTTTTGAAAAAAAAAAATTTGTAGAAAAGTACAGGTTAAAAAATTACCTCTTAAGCAAGTGCTTTTTGGAAATGTACCCGTTCAAAATGTGCTTTGAAAAAAGTGAAAACCCAAAGTTTTTCTTAAAAGATGTTTTTCTAAACAGAGAACCTTTTCAAAAATTGCTGCTCCAAAAAATTGAAGTAAAAAAAAAATTCCCAAAAAGTACCTATTGAAAAGTAGCTTTCAGAAAAATACTTTTTTAAGAAGTGCCTTTCAGTCAAATACTTTTTGAAAAAGTAGGTTTTCAGAGAGTACGTTTTGGAAAAACAGTTTTTAGAAAATTACCTGTTAGAAAGTACCTCTTAAGCAAGTGCTCTTTTGAAAAAGAAACCTCTTCAAAATGTTAACTAAAACTTTTATAAAAGTGCTGTTAAAAAAGTACCTTAAAACCATTAACGCAAAGAAGTACCTTTAAAAAAGGTACTTTTGAAATAAAAACCTTTAGTAAAATTACTTTATAAAAGGGACTTTTAGAACAAGTACATTACACAAAAATACTTTTTTAGAAGCAAAGTACCTTCAAAAAGTATTGTTTAAAAGGTACGTGGTAAAGTTTGTTTTAAGAACTTGATTAAAAATACGGATTTGTCATCTAAAAAATTTTAAAGTAAAGATTTTCGAAAGGAGTATCCCTCAAGCAAATAACTTTTGAAAAAATTTTGTATGTGGAAAAAATATTTGTGAAAACAGAAGTACCTTATAGAAATAGTACTTTTGAAAGCAGTGTTTTCAAGAAAATAAGCTTATACAGGCCAATTGCGAAATATTAATTGCGAACATTCATTTCTGGTTGTCCCACTCCTCGCATCTGACCCTCTTGCGGCTACTGTGCCACACGGATTAGTCAATGGCTAGGGGAAAAACGGGACTCAGTATTTATCTAGAAAATAATAACACAGAACTGATATTCCGTTTGACAGATTATTACACAATTTCGCAGGCGGACGTTTGGACAATAATGGAATGTATTGAGGAGAGAATGCCAGGTCCTGTGAATAGTTTTACGGACAGTCAGATGACCATTCAAGCGATATCAGCTGTGGAAATTCTATTACAGACAGTTTGGGGTTATAAAAATCCTATTAACAGGTACTCAACATATGGTGAACTGTGCATCTTATGGATGCCAGGACTAGCGGTATTAACTGAAAATGAGAAACCAAACTCACCTGCTTTGAGAGCAGGAGATTTAATTAACATAAGCTCGGAATGAGCGAAACCCTTCAAAGCAGTTGAATCTTAGCTAAAAGATTGAGCACACAGAGCCCACTCAAATATCCGGAATGGGACTCAATATAAGATTCCTAAGGGAAGATCCAGAAGAGGAAAAAAATGAAACTGATACTAAGACTCAGCAAGCCCGAATTGAGTAGGACAATGGGGGTGATAACAGGTCAATCACAGCTGCTGGCACATCTAGGCCGTATAGATAGCGAAATTAGATGAATGTAAAACAAGTGGGAAGGATAGTGAGAAAGTTAGACAATATTTATGTCAATGCCTAACCTTCTAACAAATACATTCCCGCCATCTACGGAGCGACACTTTATCAGTCATAGGGCTCCAGCATAGGGGTATATGCTGGAGGAACCTTAGGAACTTTGCATATTGATTTGGTTAAATCCACAAAGCTCACAACAAGCCTTCTCTGGCTTAAGCGTATTTGGAAAAACATGGGCTACAATACCACTTCTATCAATAAACTAACATAACTTATAGAAAAAGTACTTGAAGGAAAGTTTAATTTTTTTTTTTAAATGTTAAAAAAAAGTCGACAAAAAATCGACGAAACGTCGGGTACAACAGTAATTAAAACTTTGTTTGAATTATGAAAGATATCAGGCCTTATAAGCTAAACCAGAAATGGAACAAAACACGTAAAAAAAATATTTTCTTAAAAGCATGAAAAAAGTACTTTCTCAAAAAACAATATTTTTCTCAAAATAAATTATTGTCAACATATCACTTTTGGCAATGTACCTTTGAAAAATACCTTTCAGATTTATTGTTAAAAAAAAAAATTCATAACAAAGATTGTTTGACAAATTTGCTTTTGACTAAAGCATTTTTAAGGGAAATGTTTTAAATAAACATTTGTGTATTCATGAACCCTTACAAATTTTATTGACAACGCTGATTTCCTGCACGTAAACTGAATTCCGCCTTTTTAAGTTAAAATGCCACCAGTAACATGGAAACAGGATATCCTTATTTATTTTCCAAAACAATAGCAGCGAATTAGATTACAATATCAATAAAGAAAACTTGTTGCACAAAAGCAAAACAAAAAAAAAATTATAATTTGTCAAGGAAAACAAGAAGCCAAAAAAGGCAAAAAATTAACAATTAATAAAAACTAAAAGGCACCACATGCGATGAAAATTCCACATTGCCCAGCAGGAAAAAGTAATCAATTGGAATCGGAAAGGTAATACAAATATTTCAAAAAACTCAGCACTAAACAGCATTACTCTTAAGAGGTATTCTTTAATAGAATTGTAATAAATTATTTTAGTGCGTCTTCGGAGCGTAGTCGCTGTGGCTTAAAAAGAGTATGCAATTAGCTACGAGCTGGGTTCGAAGCCCTTTGGGTGGTAGTCGTGAAACAAGCATATTCTCTAGCCAATAAGTAGTCATCTCTTCTTTTCTTGTCTTCTTTAGAAATGTTGATCACTGCAATTTTACCCTAAAAAAGCAGCATAGAGAAATCAATAATATTAAATTACTAGGGTTGAACTTGAGCCTGAAAAAGTAATTTAATATAAATGTATTACAGCACAGAAGTTCAATAACAAAATTAAAATTTACAGTGAAATCAATAATAGTAAATCATACAGCTCGATTATAAAGTTGAAAATTAATTATTTCAGGTCTAAAAATAGACCTTAATGTACATATGCCGCCGATGTTTCGTTGATGCTAATCAACTCATCAATAGACTCGAAAAATCTAAAAAGCATGTTTGAAACCCAACTACTTATTCAACAATTCTCTTGAATAAAATGAGAATCAGAAATGTTCAAACAAAGTTTTTATACAGAAGACCATTTTCTAACACAACTTACTGAAAGTATCAAAAACTAAAAATTTTTAGACTTAAAATAATACATTTCAATTGGCTCTCATAGCGAAGAAGTAATTAAGTTAAATTTTTAAAAATTCAAAAAAAACTTTTACTTTTTGATACCTTCAAGAATACAAGTAGTCGTGGTAGCCAATGGTCACCCGTTGTATGGAGGTGCTAAAAAAAAGTAAAGGTGTTGCAAGCCGTAAACTGTTTTCGGTATTCGAAGATATAATAAGAAGATAACTCCAGAATATAAGCGGTAACCGTAAGAAAATCTTACACATTGCGTCAGATCCAGTGCGTCAGATCTATTGCAGTGACTGCATTACGCTCCTATCGAAAATCATACATTATTTTATTTTATTTTATTTTATTTTATTAGGAGTTTTTGTACTCAATTTCTTGTTTTCCCGCTGGGTGAATTTCAAATCGTACTAGTGCTTTTGATAGCAGGCTTTTTGCCAGCAAGAAAAATTGCTCACATTCCTACTGATTTCCCCCCCCCCCCCACGCGCTTATTTGATTACAGGATGGCGTGTGTGCGATGTTCGTGTTCATAAATAATTATTTTCGCCCGTTTATTTCCTGTCTTTTGTTAGGCCTTAATTTAACCAACAAAGTTGCTTTAACAAATTTTTCCTCAAAAGGATATGAGCTTTGAAAGTTTTCCTACACAACCACAACCCTTGAGTAGAAAGAAACAGAATCGCAATAATTTGGTGATTATTAAAAAAAGCTAATATTTCATTAACAACATTTTTGTCGATTTTGCGGATTATTCAAATATGAACTTAATTATTTATTTGCTTTAAGAGCCAAGTGAAATGTATTAATTCAGGCCAAAAAAATATACCTATCAAATGTTTTCTGTCTTTTACAGATGGGTTGATTAGCACCAACGAAATGTCGTCGCCATATAGACAGCTGAAAAAGGCAGAAAACATTTGATAAAACTATTTTTGGACCTGAATTAATGCATTTCATTAGATTATTGAAAACATATTCAGGAAATAAGTTCATTAGAATAATTCTTGCAGTGGTGTACATCATTTGGTTGTTCTGAGAACTTCGATTATGCATCCAGAAACGAAAGTTACAAAACAGGCTACTTTTCGGCCAACGAAAAAAAATGTATTATGTTTCTCCCAACCATAAAAACAAACAAAATTTATATTTCCTGTTCCTTTTGCCTGTTAACTGCAACTCATGCTGAAATATGGTATAATTTAATATCTTTAACTTGTGACCCGCCACCACCTGATATTTTATCTTATAATACACCCAGATTTTGCAAGTTTTCTCAAGTTCACATGGCAAAACAAAAAAAAAAAAAACAAAAAAACTTCCTTGGCATTCTGATAATTGTTTGGTAATTATTTCCATAATCTCAAGCTTAAGAAGAAGAAAAAAGTATAAATTTTTAATGAGCTGGTGGTAAACGATACAAATTAATGACTTGATTATAAAACTAAACCATTACAGCTGGAGTTCTGTTACAACGCTGGTGCTTTTGTGTGTGTGTGTGTGTGTGTGTGTTTGTAATAAAAAACTTTATTTGCCTTGAGCAAAACAAAAGTCATCAAATGGCCAATGAAAGTTAAAGAAAGCACATAAATTATGATAATGAGTTTCAACCGCCTGCCTTAAGAGAAAATTACTGTTATTGCTTCAGTCATAAGTACATATTTCCTTCATTTAATAGTGACCATATTACTTAAAATATATTCAATGTTTGTTTATTCTACTTCCACTATATCACACAACATGACAAGACTTTAAGAAAAATAAATTATACGCTTAAAGAGGAGCCCATTCTCGACTAATAAAGCATTTAATTTTTTTTTTTTTTTTTTTGCAAGAAGATATATTAGAGTGCATAACAAACTCAGTATGTTTAAAGCTTTAAGACAATAACAATATAAGAGACTGAAGTATTAAAGATATTTTATTGCAGTAATATTGTGGTTATCAACATTTTGAAAAAAAGTTAATTTGGAGATTTATTGGCTGGAGAGTATATACCACCACTGTTATGAAATAGAATGGTTATAAAATAGAAAGTTTTTATTTATCTATTTCATTTATGTTATTATTTAATTGTAGTTATAGCCTTTCAAGGACCCGTCTTGTTTAAGGCGGGTGTATGGCGGGCTTGTTCCTACGCCTATGCAGGATATATTTTGATTAAAAAGGAAAGACAGACACTTTTTATTCACTTCAACTTTTTATTTATATTTTTAGCAAGAACTATACTATACTATACATTATACTGAATGCAGAACACTGGAACTGATTTGATTCTGATCTGATTCTGGTGACTGATTACTAACGATTGATATCTTCTTTTTGACTGCTTCTGGCTTTTATAGGTTGCCGACTGCCTGCCTCTGCTACTGCGATCGTGGGAATTCCAACCGACTGTTGTTCCCATACAGCTGCTGACTGTGCCCGATTTTCACCACTCTAATATTTTGCAATGTCAGTGGTTCCCATGATTTGGGCTGGTAATTGACACTGGCCTAATTGTTAGATGGTTTTAGTGTTTGCTGTTGTTACTATTGTTGCTTTTGTCCACAATGTAATAGTTGTATTTGTTGGGGGGGAAATGTCTCATAACACCACAGCGACGATCATTCCCATTCTATCGTTCAACTATTCCAATAAAACTTTGTATCAATTATTCAGGTATTTATTTAATTTTAAAAATATAAATCTGCTACCAGACAGCATAAATATGGGTGTTTCCATGGTTACGCACGTGACATTTGTACACGTTTAATTGCTTTGAATATTATAAATATATAAATGGGTTGGAATTTTTGAATGGAATTTTGCCATTGTTACATTTAATGTGATGAGTTCCTTCCAAAAATTATATATATTGGAAAATTGTGCACTAGGTACCTAAGTTCCATGCGATCAAAGTTGACTTACGCACGTGACAAAAAACCTAAGTGCCTTTTAAAGCAGCATCATGAAATATTGCAAAAGTAGGCGAATTGTAGAAGATTTTTATTTCGGAAAAAATGTTTTTATAAAGGTTATTAATGGACCCTTATAATCACGGTTTGTTCAAAAATAAGTGTGCATGGGTTGGCTAAAAAAAAAAAATTTTTTGATTACGTGCGTTACATTACGCACGTGACACTTTTTACCTTCATACATATTTTTGTAATTTAACATATATTTTCAGAAGTTTTTACCATCATTTAAAATTATTATAAGTTAAAATTTTTTTTACACAATAAAATGTCAATAGTTTTTTTTCTTTCAATTTTCTGTGCTTAAAAAAATTGTGCGAGCGTTTTGAGTTTTTAATTAACGGTGGACCATTTCATGGAAATACCCATATACAAATTATAATTTTTACTGTTCCAGCCGGCTTTGATTACAGCAGTGCATTCCCTTCCTTTGATTAAGTCAAGTGCTGAACATGTTGCAATTTTATAACAGAAATGTAATTCAAGGAATGAGAATAATATTTAGAAAAGAAAAGTGGTTCTACACAGACTGAACCCTCTAGAGTAGACTGCCACCGCTTCTACCACTCGAAGCATTGCAGAGTATGAAAAATAAAAGTTTTAAGTTTGGACAAAAAATGTTTTGCATCAAAACAGCCATTTATGTATTTAAAAATGATTTTTTATAACATATCAAAGTTTGCTCTTACATTTTTAATATAGGCTCATGAAAAACCAACTAAACTGAATGAGAAAACTGCTGACGTTTGTGTTGGTCAACCTCAAACATGCAGCACAAGCAGCAAAACTCAAAATCGATATTCACTTTTAAATGTGCATACTGAAAATATTCAAATATTTATGTATGTGAGTGAGTATGTGGGCATGAAATACACTTACAAATGTCACAAAAACTATTTTGGTATTTTAGCAGAGAAATAAAATCGACAAAAAATGCAAATGCCAATCGAATCATAGTTTCAAAGTTATTCGTAAAGAAAATTAATAATAAGAACTTTAAAATTTTGTCAATCACTTAAGTTGTGTACAACAAATCGCCACTGCAATTTAAAATTTAAAAGGATTATTTTTGCAACTATTTGAATTGAAAAAATGCCAGAAGCAAGAATTGCCAGGATATAAAGTATCGGACATAAAAATCTTTTAAAAATTTTACTTTCTTACGATTTTTCCCAGAAATCATTATTTTTCATATAAAAATGTTTACCTACACAAGCAATAAGGGATAAGTAAAGCACAGGCGCATATAATATTGCAAAAACCAATCCTTTTGCAGAAACTCGTTTAAACTACACTGCATAACAGAGCATTGTTACTTTGTTTAAGTAACAATGCTCTGACGCCAGTTTTTTTTTTGTAGAGAATACTTTGAAAATTATTTATTTTACGGCCTCAAAGTGCCCAGTTTTGTAGTACGAAAAAAGAAACAAAAATTTATATGATACTTAGTTTTATGATACGTAAGAATCCTATTATAGAGAAAAATTTCTCATCGCTCTAATTCTATAAAAAAGTCTGGAAATAAACTTACTACCCAAATTGTAGAACTAAAATACTTCACATTCAAGTTTTTTTTTTTTTTTTTTTTTTTTGATGAAAAGAGGAATCATTTTGAATGTGATGAATTGATTTAATATGCAAAATATTTTTGGGAAATAATAGCTCTGTTCCTTTACTTTTTGGACAAAGTTCGGTAAAATTAGAGTAAACTATAATTTCTCTCAATAAGAGACAAAAATGCACAAAAGTTTGGGAACGAATAAAAACAAATATTTTAATACAAAAGAAAACGTCAGAGTTCTGACAGCTCAATTTATAAAAAAAAATATTTATGTACATATTTTGTTTAATTTGTGTAAGAAAAAGTTTTCTCCAAAAAATTAAAAGGAATGAAATGCATAAAACTTTTTACGACCACAACTAACAAATTCATATAACTACATATGTATGTAAATGAATTTGTAAGTATTAATATATATGTATGTACATATATTTACAGAACGCTTTAAAATATTTGTTCACATCACATCAATTTCCCATTTTTCTTTTAGTTTCCGAAAAACATTTACATATTTTTCTCATGTAATTGTTTATTTTTTGAAACAGATGACAGCTGACCTACTTGCCTAAGCCATCCCAAAGAAAAAGTACGGGCAGTTTCGTGCAAGAAGAAGAAGCATAATGTTCTCTCACAAATACTCTCATTTGCCCAATTTTAAAGGATGGTAACGGTTTTCGTGCAAATTGGGATCTCACGGTATCCCAAAATATAGTAAAGAAACAGAGCTAATAAATATTTGAAAAACATTTCAATCCTTCTTTCATAATTAAATTTACCAAGTTTTATATTTAACAAAATAATTTCTAACAATAATGGGTGGTTAACTTTTGGGGCCAATGTTGAATGTGAGCCCCACCTAGACGTCAAGTTTTGTTCTGCATTTCATTTGATATTTCTAAACTTTAGAAAATTAAATTTGGACCATGGAAAAAAATCGAACAAAGCGTTAAAATTATTCAGGCTTATTATGAAAATAAGCCAAAAAATCAACATGCATATCGGACACTTCGTGACTTTTTGGATGAACTTCGTCGCCCAAATGCGCATACAATAGGAAAAATGGTGGAAAATATTTAGCAATCTGGCTGTGTACGGCTCGTATTGTAGAAAATGTTGCTGCTGTTCACGTTAGTCTGGCTGAACCAGCTCAATCCAACTCAACTCGTCGTCGTGCCCAAAACTTGCACCTCTCACGCTCGCCGTTGATATTGTTTTAAAAAATCTTGCATTTACACACTCATAAGGGGCAATTATTCAACGACTGAAGCCTGTTGACCATTCCAGGCTTCGTCAATGCTCAGAATGTTGGCAAAAAATGGCAACAATTTTCGACGAAGAAAATCATCTTTGACACATTTTCACCTCAGTGGACTCGCCAATAAGCGGAATTGCCGCATTTCGCCAAATAATAATTGTCGAAAAACCAACGAACCCAAAAAAAGAGTGAATGTTGGGTGTGTCTTGTGGACTGGGCCGTTCTTTTTTTCAAAATGAGGCCGGTCAGGCTGTTACTGGAAATAGTGTTCACTATCGTGAGATGAGAACACACTTTTTATGGTCCGAAACGGAACATATGAAAGTGGACTACATACATATATAAGATTTCAACCACTTGCTACAAAGCTAACGAAACCAGGGCTCTTTTGATTGACAAATTCAATGATTGTGTTGTCTCAGGTGGTGGCGACGTCAAGTGGCCGCCCAGATCCTGTGATTGGACACTGTTCGACTTTTTTCTTTGGCATTGCTTAAAAGACAAGATGTATGTATGTACGTCGATAACACTGCAGTTACACGACCAAGTTTTGCTATCAAGTTTTTTTCACATACTGCTTGTCAAAATTCAATAAAATTGATAGCTGTGACGTAGACTGCACACAATTTCATAGCCATTCGTTTTCAAGATGCCCTCAAGAAGCAAATTAAAAGTAGCTGCTTCATTAAAAGTACTATCAGAAATAAAGAAAATAAAAGAAAAAAAAAAATTAGAATGCAGAAAGGATATACTGACGATATGACGCCACATTCATATTCCACAGAACTTCGTGGCAGCTCATATACAATTTTATATCTATTTTTAAGCTTGAATCTGTTTCATTTTTATCACTTTCAATTGCAACTTTCAAACAAAACAAAAAAATATTTGTAGACAGAACGAAAACACAATAGTTAACAGCTGTTTTCTTGATTGTAACTTAATGCTAGCTATGGCAAGCAAAAATTGTCATCAAGTTTGCATCAATTTTCAAAATTGAGAGTGTATAAGTAAAAAAAATTGTGAAGGTATTAAAACTTGAAAGGCAAAACTTGATCGTGTAACCCCCTAGTAAGCCAGCAACAGTTTCAAGTAACAAACAAATATCGGCTAGCACGAGTAGATTGTTCGTAAAAAGATACAATAATTTTAAAGAGTCACTACTAAGGCACATGTGGTTTTTGTGCAAACATCAAAAGCAATTACATATGTATTTGCTGATGCAGCTGTTGAACTTATTGACATGAATTTGCACTTCAATTAAGCCAAATTGAAAATGTGTTTCTGTTTTGTTTGCCTTAATATTTAACTTTGACTTTTGTAGCGAGTTCAGTGTATTTGACCCAGTTTTCACATCAGGTTTATTAAACAAATTGCATAAAATAACTGAAAACCTTTCAAAAAAGAAGAAAACGAACGATGCTTGTAATTGACATTTAATGGATGTGCAGGTAAGTAATTCACTTATTGTGTTTTTACCTCTGTTCATTATTAAAAGTGACATTTCAAATAACGACAACATCGAGCGGTTTGTGTTGCATTTACACACTTTCTTACACACAATTTTTATATATGCTTAATAAAACAGGCTGAGAAAATGATGAAGAAGAACTGATTTTGCATGCCCAGCCTATATCGTTATGTTAAGGGCTTCAACGCGGTGTAACATTAAAGTAATATTTATTTTCTTGCAAGCTTTAAATAATTTAATAAGACAAATCCTTAATTTTAAGAAAATGAATTGTTTGAAATATTCTTTTATTAGTGTAACACTGTGTATTTATGTATGTGGCAATATGTTTGAATTCAAGCCACTTCAACACAATTATGTGCTCTTACACACTTTACAGACAATTTAACAAAAAATTATGAGATATTTTCTTAAATACAAACACTTCTACTTTGTTCGCTTTTTAATGAACCATTGATGTATGTATATGTTCCTGCAACTCATGTCTGGGTGGTGGGCAAAAAAAAACATATTTTAACGATTCTTAAGTAAAAATTATGCTTGTTTAGAAAAACGTTTTTGTATACTTTTTTTTTTATTACTTGAGCAAACCATTTAACATGTATTCGCAACAAATTATAATTAATGAAAATACCAAATGAACATAAATTATTTTAAAAGCGAATTTACTTTGGGGAAAAAAGTATATAAACTCAAACATAAATCAATTGTCTTTAATGCAATAATAATAATAAAAAAAGAGTCATTAATTAAGCAGAAACAAATTAATATATTACATGCAGTTGAAAGTTGCCAGTCGTTGCTACAACATGATTTCATTAGTGCTTGAATACTTTTGTATGAAATATATGGCAACTCTGAGCTGGGTTTATTTGTCTAACTGCAAGCCATCATCGCTTTGGCAATTATAAAGCTCTAAACACATAGACGACAGCAGACTGCAAATGCTGCCAACTTCAAGTGCAGCCAACTTCAAATGCTACTCTGAAGTCGGCTTCATAATTATTTTGAAGACAGCAACAACATAATAATCAGCTGGTGTGTAAATCAATTTCGAATTTTTATAAATATTACAAATTCAAAGTTTAAAAATATAAAAAATGAGCGAAGAAAATTTAGCGAATTTTATCACAACAATTGTTAAAATAGCTCAGACTACAGCTGAAGTGTATAAAGCCCATAAGACGAATAGTACAAGAAACCGAAGATGGTGGGTTCGCCCAGTAAATATAACCCATGATGAGGAGGGCATTTACAAAACATGTGTACAACAGCTCAAGGAAAAAGATGAAGAACACTTTTTCAAAGCAACCAGGATGAAAATTAAATAAAATATCACAAAAAATTAGCTCAAACGAAAAAAATTGTTTTGATATTGAAAACGAACAGCTGTGTATTTTAGCAATGCTACTTTCAGGGATGCCGTATTTCTTATTTCATAATGAATAAAATTGAAAATATTGATGAAAAATGTAATAATATCACGAAAAAACTATAAAAACACATACATTTATTTATTTATTGTATTTTTGCAATGTTCTTTTGTGTTTAATATTAAAAAAAAAGTTTTTGTTCTAATTTGTCCAATTTATATATAAAATGGCAACACTATATTTGCTTATTTGCTGCCCGTCAAAATAGAAAATAGCCTAAGTTGGCAGCAGCAGCAAATGCTGTTGTGCAGTCGTGCTGCCCTGCTGCCGTCAAAATAATCGTTTTCATTTAAACACATGCATTTTATTTTTGACATATTGCTGCTTGCTGTCTGCTGTCGTCTATGTGTTTAGAGCTTAAGTCATTCCCCTGAGACAACTTTTCCACCACTCGACCGTATGAGTGCTTATAAATGTGTGCAGTGCAACACTCATACGTCGCGGCATGAGAGATAATTTATTGCCTGGAGAGCGCTCTACTTTCACTTTGTTTTGCTATTGCAAATAGCTAATTTATGGTTGGCGTTTTTAAAATTGTACTATTAAATATCGACTGTTGGAAATTTAAAACTTTTCATAAATAAAATTAATAACCTTAAAAAATCAGGTGCAAACAAAATTATATTTCAGTGATAAGCCTGAAAATTAAAAAAACCAATAGATATATAAAAAAAATCATTTTAGCACTGAAACAGTTAAATTTTTAGAGCACTATGTGAATGATAACATACGATTTACTTTTTCAAGAGTCTGCGGTACTTCTATTGTAATGATTTTAATAAGTTATTTATATTAATCCGCGTATTAGGGAGCGCAATGATGAGTGAATGGTTCGATCAGGGACACGCATCATCAACAAATGTTTACAGCCGTAGGAGAGCCTATACCAGATAATGCGACGTAATGTGACAAGAAAGTAAACTCACTTGCAATAGACCAAGAGAGTTAAGCTTGATATGAGCCAAACCTTTTGATGCAGTTAAATCTGGGCTAAAAAAACTGGGTACATAGAGCCCATTAAACTCTCTGGAATAACGAAATTGCAGAAATTAATGCAAGAATTCTATGGGGGGATCCAGACGAGGAATACTAAGATTGAATACCGGAGACCAAACTAGAGGGCAACTGAGAAACATTGTTTGCTGTCTTCCATTCTTGGCTGACTGACCCCTTAAGTAAGATCCCCATATGGATGCATTGTTACACGAACGGATCAAGGGCAAGAGGAAAAACAGGGCTTGCTGTTTATACAGAAAATAACTGTTATATTGGCTGGTGGAATATTGTACAGTTTTTTAGGCAAAACTTCAGTCAATTACGGAATATATTAGAGAGCTCAATGAAATAGAAAGACCAGGACCTGTGAACACATTTACGAATAGTCAAATGGCCATTAGAGCGATCTCAGGTAAGCGAGTTAAATCACAAACAGTATGGAATTGCAAAAACACTATTAAAAATTGGTCGACATACAGTGAACTGCGCATCATATGGATGCCAGCACATGTGGGAATAACTGGAAATGAGAGAGCAAACTCACTTGCAATAGAACAAGAGAGTTAAGTGATGTAAGCTTGGTATGAGCCAAACCTTTTGATGCAGTTAAATCTGAGCTAAAAAACTGGGTACATAGAGCCCATTAAACTCTCTGGAATACCAAAATTGAGGAAATTAATGCAAGAATTCTATGGGTTCCCAGTCGAGGAATGCTAAGACTTATCAAGTTCGAATTAAGTAAAATAACGGGGAGCTACGGCAGGTCACTCTCATCTACTAGCACATCTTCACCGCACAGGAATAAAGAAGGGGAGATGTGTGTGGAGCATTTGGGGAGGAGAGCGAGACATTAAAGTATTATTTATGCCTTCGCACAATTTCGGTTTAGATAACTTATCTTACAACACATAACCCAATTACGAAGCCTATGCTGGAGGAAATTAGGGAGCCTGGCGAGTGACAAAGACCTTCCACATAGACCTTTGAGTCAAACTGTTTATGGTTAATTCAAGGAAGCGCACAACAAGCCTATACTGGCTGACTGGTATGTCACACGACTTGAGCAGACATACCCCTCCAAACAACCTAACCAAACTTATGTTAATCCTAGCTGTTTGTGCGTAAACCGGGGGCGGATTCTGGCATTCCTGATCGAATATACCCGATAATAAAAACAATGTAGAGCAAAAACGAAATGAGCAACAAACACACAGCATTCTATAACGAAATCGTTCAATCACGAGTGCCAGAATTTGGTCCCTGTTGTTATTTTGATTGTGCAAAATAGTGTAGTTAACCAATAGTTAAGGATATCTTGACTATTGGTCAGCTCTGCACTCATATATATTTTTTCTGTATCATTGTTTTATTTGGCAGCCGTGAAATTCCAAAGCTCCGCAAAAACGCTTTTCAAACAATGTGTCGCAATCAAATAAATTTTGCAACTTTGATAAAGGTATCGATTTAAGATTTTTTTTATTCATTACAGAGCCCCGTACTAAACTCTACCTTTTGCACTTAAAATGGTACCTTGCAAACATCGCAACCACAAAATAAAAATTCTCAGCGATAGATACATATGAGCACCACTTGGCCTCCTTCATGGCAGTACAGGCCAGGCATTTAGTTTTTTACAGCAATTTGTTATATACCCTTAAATGTTTCTGCATTTGTGTGCCTTACTGAGAACTCGTTTAACATTTTTATATTTTGACAAGGGTTTTGCTTAAAATATAGCCATTTTAGTCTAGTTTGAAGGTACAACAAAAAAAAAATGGCTGCAAAAAAATAAAGTGATAATTGAAATCATTTAGCATTTTAAGAAATATAACCTCAATTATGCTAATTCATTTGGAAATGTGATGTCTATTAAGGTTTAATACACTGACAGAAATCTTATGCATTCGAGTAAGGCGAGAGCGTTATTAAATATTCTTTACTATACGCATCAACCTGGAAGAAATCATATGTGGAATGAATTGTTTCTTCTCGGGTTCTCTTTCATGTTGTTGCGTTCGTTATATTCAGCAAAAAGTTAATGTTGTCATAATATCAACTAAAGTTGAGACTAATCTAAAACTTAATTACCAAAGTATAAACTATTTACTGCACCTAAATAAATAAATACCAGAGTTGTTTTAAACTAATGATCAGAGCGGATGCATTTTTTGTGATGTGTAGTCGTAATAGGTGAAGGCGTGCTTATTTATTTTGCATTAAATAAAAAATATTCCATGTTTACTTAATGCTTACTTGGTAAATTATGTAAAGATACATATTTGTCCAATGAGACTTTAATTATTTTTTTTTCAAAATTTATTTTTCAAAATTAGTATACATTCATAATAGGTCTTATCGTGGTTATTCTGCTGTCTTTTTGTTCTGTATGGTCAACGTTTTGCAATACTGAAGATATTTCTTTAAATGTTCTTAGCTGGATAATGTCGAACGTATATACACTGGACACTAAACGGACAATTTATCTTACTCGGCTTTGCAAAAATAAATGAATAAAAAATGACCATGGGTTGAATTGGAGCCTGAAAAAGTTATGTAATATTAATGTATTATATACTATTACAGTACAATGTAATTAAAATTTCAGTAAGATCTTCTGTTTTTATGCTATAATTCTTTTGCTTTCAAACGTTTTCGTTTTTTTTCCTCCACCAGACTCTCTTTCCTATTTTTCTAATTCCAGTATAATGCAATACATATATAGGGGTCATCCCCTAAGTACTGGCCCCAGTCTAAAAAAATATCACTAACATACATTATAAAAGCCTGAGCTTTCCTTTGTGTGTTTATAGCATACGGTTAATTGACTGCCAGGTCCACGATTTTACTCGGTATCGTTCGCTCGGTCATGCAAAACAATAACAAATTCTTAAATTTTTTTTTAAATATTGACATCATGGGTCTGGCTCTAAATCACAAAATTTAATTCATAAAAGTATGCTAGAAAACTTATGTTTCCTTTATAAGGAATATTTCACTAAAACCTTTCATAAAAACTTACATTAAAAAAATAATTTTTTATGAAAATTTTTTTCATAAAAAAAAGTTTAATTTTTGTTTTTAAATAAGAAAGCCAGCAATTATTATGAAAAACGTATGCAAATCTCCTCAATATTCTATACATTCAAAGCATGCAAGTTAAAAGTTTTATGATTTCAGTTATGTGTGTGAATTTCTTATGAAATGACTTCAGTTTTAACAAAAAAAAAAAACAGAAAAACTATAGTTAAGAGCACTTTTCAAACACCATTTGTGTCATTTGTTATGCGTACGAGCATCAATATCAGATTTATGATATGGGAAATCAAATTCGTTTTGCTGCTAAAATGACATAATTTATTTTGCGATACGAGGGCTGATTAAATACAACTCTGAAAGTCATGTTTATTAGAAAAAAAAAAACTTAAAATGTTTGTTCGAAAAGTTTGGCTTTCATACAACGGAAGGTTTATGTTTGGGGAATATACGAAAAAGCCAGGGCGGAGATAAACGATAAAAAGTTCTCTAAAAATATAACCAATACGTTCTTTTCCTGTCTTCAGACATTAAATACTCTGTTAAGGCAATTGCTGAAATTATCTTTATTTCGAAACATAAAAGCAATACCGATTTTCGAGTGCTTGGTTGTTATTTTCAATAGGATCTAACTATTGGAAAAAATTATTGGGGATTAATCACATCGAATAAGTGACGATTTTTAATTCCCCAAAACTGAGAAAAAAAATTTTTTTAAGGAAATAGAAATCGATTTCAGTATCAAAAAAATATTATATTGTTACGTTTTTAACTCTTAAAAACGTTTTCGTAGATTTTTTAATTGTAATGAAGTTAAAACACTCAATTCCTTAGTTGACAGCACTCAACAGCTCAATACTTTATTTACTTAACACACTGTACTCACAAACACTTTACTACACTTTACTAAAATAAGAAGAACACGTTTACTTATTCACTTTTTATTACTTAAGATACTTTACATGTTAGCGCAGTTAATAATCGACTGACTTATTCAGCGTTAAGCTGAGCTGCTTTTATACCTCTCAATGATCATTACTCGAACAGTCGAGAAGTTTACAGAAGCTGATCACGTCATCGCGCAATAAAACTAATAATGAACACAAGATATACACATACACCGACACACATACAATCGACAATGAAACTTAAGCATATAAGCCGCGCACATACATGCACACACGAATATTATATCGTGGGGTGGTGGTTTCGTTTATTTCACTATCCTGCCTATTTATCTACACATGTGTGTCAGTATGTGCACACACGCTGTGCTGCCGCTTTGTTTGTCAACACGTTTATATGTATGCATGTGTGTATATACCTTCTGTGTTCATTTAAAAGACAATATAAGCACATACATACATATAAAATAACAACGATTCAGTACTTTCTAGAACAATTACAATTGGACTGTTCACGACTAAATTCGTAACAATATAATATATAATGTATTACTCAACACTTACGCCGATTTTTC
The DNA here is from genome assembly GCA_963662145.1 of Sturmia bella. Lineage (NCBI taxonomy): Eukaryota > Metazoa > Arthropoda > Insecta > Diptera > Tachinidae > Sturmia > Sturmia bella. The sequence goes on from OY759172.1 coordinate 23,249,328, forward strand.
CAAAAACATGCATAAATTGTGTTTCGTGTATTTGTGTTGAAAACGAAAACAAATTTTAATATTTTTTTATTGTTTTGCATATAAATGTAAAGAAGAAAATGTTTGTGCATTTTAAAAACATCGGCAGCTAATCAGCTGCACAACTCTTTTTTATTTATTGTGGCCTTCAAATAAATTTAATTAATTATTTAGTATTCATCACAGAGACATGTTTGATTGGAGGTCGCATTGTTGAAGCAATGACTAAGTACCACGTAGTCTTAATTCCCAGTACCGGAACATTTTTAATTTTTAAGTTTAATTTTCTAAACATTACTTCAATTCCCCTCGTATAAATTGCATTTGTTTTTCCAACTGGCTTTTTTTTTTTTTTTGTCCACTGACGTCCTTAAAAATGAACTGAAGAAGACAAACAGAGCACATAACAGAAATGTCAAGTTCTATTTGCTATGGGATAATATGCTTTCAAATGTTGAATTATTTATGAGTATAAAAAAAATATTTTTTATGGCAAAATATAATTTAGGAGACATACATACATACATATGTTAGAAAAATTAGATGAATTGAGGTGAAGAAATTGTGAGTGAAAAAATACCAACAAAATCAGTTTATGTGATGGGGTCTTAAAACTAGGAAAAATATTCGATGAATTTTCTCGGCAATTTTATTGAAAATCAAGCATGTTAGTTTATGCAAACTGCTATAGTTATAAAAATAGTTTTTTTTTTAATTGCTGTCAGTCTGCTAAAAAATGTTTATTGAAAACTAGAATGTCGGCTGCTCTCATTCAAGCCAAGCATTTGCTTTGAAAAAACAAATTTCATTATAAATACAAATTTAAACTTTCAATACAAGTTTCATTTTAAATACAAGTTTGAACAAACGGATATACTATGGTTTTTATTCATCGTTAAAAGTTGAACTAGTGTTCTATTTAGTTTCCCTTTGTTTAACATTTTTACCAACTTTTGTTTCCTGTCTGTCACGAGTGAAGCAGCTAAAACATGTGGCAGAGTTGTTTTCTCCAGTGCGCTATCAAGTCAATGATTAATTATCGAAAAAGAAAGAGGTACAGTTAATTTAGTTTTCTTAATTTATGACTCATTGTTACAATATGCTGACAACTAAAGGTAGACATTTCCTGGTCACCTTTTAATTTTTTAATAAATGAAACCTTTTGGTTTTAGGAATCTATAATTTTAAGCCAAAAACCTATTGCGTGCTGAGCCTCACAATCAGCAGGTTGTAATAACGTGGCTTAATGTTTTATTATGTTGTACATTTGACAAATATTTAATTATTATTTATTTACTTATTATTACCCTCAATTACATTGGCTGTTTCTGTCTATCGCATTTTATATTTGAGCCATCACTATTAAAAGCGATAGAACACTTATCAAACACATCAATAAAATTTACTAGTTGGAGAAGCAAATATTTGTCTGTTATATTTTCTTTATATGATGAAGACTTTGTTCTATCACAAGACAGAACTAAGTCTATGGACGGTTTATGCCATGGATAAATGAAAGAGAAACGAGTTTTCTCTATATTGCCTTATATGATCCAAGAACCTGCTGTTAAATTATTAAGTAGCATAAATTTTGCAAAAAAAAAAAAATTTAATTCTGCGACTAGAAACGATGTTAAATTATGTGATTTTCAACCCTTAACGATTTGAAATCATGTGAATTTCAAACCAGATATGATTCGGCTTTATGCGATTTTCAAACAGCATATGATTTGTAATCACGTGATTTTCAAAGCGCATATGATATGATATTATGGGATTATAAATCATGATATTTTCAAACCACTTACGATTTCACCCCATAAACTATTTGAAATCATTTGATTTTCAACTATTATATAATTTAAAATAATGTAATTGTTAAGCCGCATACTATCCGAAATTATGTGATTGATAATCCGTATTTTATTCACAGACAAGTGATTTTCCAGTCGCCTATAGTTTGAAATCATGATATTTTCAACCTGTATACGTTTCAACATCAGATGAATCTTAAAGCACATATGCTTTGAACACATGTAATTTTCAAACCGCATACGATTTGAAGCAATTTGATTATTGCAGCCCATATTATTTAAAATCATGTGACTATTTACCCTTATAATATTTAAAACAATATTATTTTCAAATTGCAAATTGCTAAAAAATCATGTGATTTGTAGACCGCATACAATTTGTAGCCATGTGATCTTCAAATCAAATACGATTGCAAGTCACCTAATTTTCCACTTTTATACGATTTAAATTATGTTTTTTTTTTAAGTTTAATGAGATTTTGAATCATGTGGTTTTCAAATCGCATCGATTGAAAATCATGCGATTGACATATCACATACAATTCGAAATTATCTATATTCCAAACCTTTATAAGTGATTTATGTGATTTTAAATCTTGCGAATTTCAAACTGCCTACAATTTCACATCCAGTGTTTTTCCATCCACACACGATTTATCACATAGATCCTCATTTGACGTTACGTCATGTGATTTTCAAACTACGTATGATTCGGAATCGCATACATTTTGAAACCATGTGATTTTTGAACTGCATACGAATTGAAATTATGTGATTTTTTAAACAAATATATTTACAATAAACTTTTTTAAACAAATATATTTACACTCCCTGCCCATTTTGAATTGAGCTCTGAGTTGTATGGAACAGACATAAATATTCAGTTGTTTGGGTTTAACGTCTGGAGATGTTCTGTAAGTATTTCACTATAGTTGTCGATTTGTGTGACCCAGGCTAAGCAACCACTTATTTTTCATTACGCACACTTTATTTAAAAATCATAATTTCAATTTTATGTTATGAAATACATGCTGTTACACAATGTTACGTTTTAAATTAACTAAAGTGCTCTTCACTCAACGTGTGTGGGTCGCTGCAGAACGTTGACATGTTTGTATCCTGTTTATGAATTTCGATGTTTTTATTATTTACTCAAACTTTAGAGTTTAAATTTAAACTGCCTTGTCAGAAACTTTGAGTGACATGTATGTGCCATTAGCACATTTAACTTTAACAACCTCACATGCAACTGAACGTACGAAGTGTGTGTCAGTGCGTGTGTGTGTGCTTGAAATTTTTGTTATATTTTAATATTCACAGGCAGCAGCTTCAAGTTCCTGCTTATTTTACTGTCACTCTTGCCTGTTTTTTTTTGTTTTGTAATTTTTATGTTACTTTTACTTTTAAAATTTTTATTAATGTAAAAATTTAAATGATGATATGCAAGAGTTTGCACATACCATGCAAAGGAGGGTGTTTTATTTTTTTTTTTATTTTTTGGTTTAGTATTTTAAGGAATACATAGAAAGTGTTAAAAGATATGAGGTCATAGAATATTGGATGCCATAAAAATGACCACAAAATTTTTTGAGCGTAAACCTTTTGAAAATCTGGCAGCAATTATCCTAGAATTTGTTTTTTGAATATATGAATTACAATGTACATATGTATCTATATCACAGATGCCCAGTAGTGGCTGATATCAGCAAATTAAAATCACACGTTTTATTACGCTCTCTTGTTTGATCGTCAATCAACCAATAGCAAGTCACCACGTTGAGTGGGAGAGACAAACTATACTGGCAGAAATTCTGTGTCTTATTTTACATTTTATTCATCTTCGAGACTGCTGTCAGTGAACACATAAATTCAAATTATTGCGATCATTAATATGATGTCAGCCGAAAAGTATTTTATGTTACAAAATACTTTTGATGACATGCAATGTCTTATTTGTCATAAGACATTTAAAAAAACTAAGAAATATAATTAAAAAAAAAACATTTTGAAGATGTTCGCAAAGACATGAATAAAATGAATAGCAAATTGTTTTCTTCCAGTCTATCTACCCATATAATATTTACAACAATATTATTTTCAAATTGCATATTGCAAAAAAAATCATGTGATTTTCAGACCGCATAGCCCTGTAATCTTCAAGTCGATTACGACATTGCAGGACATCTGATTTTCCACTTTTATGCAATTTAAATTATGTATTTTTTAAGTTTTATGAGATTTTGAATCATGTGGTTTTCAAATCGCATACGACAGAAAATCATGCGATTGACAAATCACATACGATTCGAAATTATCTATATATATGTGATTTATGTGATTTTAAATCTTGCGAATTTCAAACTGCTTACGATTTCAAATCTAGTGGTTTTCCTTCCATACACGATTTACCACATAGATCCTCATTTGACGTTACGTCATGTGATTTCGAAACTACATATGATTCGGAATCGCATAAATTTTGAAACCATGTGATTTTTGAACTGCATACGAATTGAAGTTATGTGATTATTCGAGAATCTATGATCTATATACATATATGATCTATATACAGGGTGGACCACTGCAAAGTTGTAACTTTAAAATACAATAACACAAAACCCCCTTAAAATATCCCGATTTCGTTGTTTTTTTTTGCGAATTACAATTGTTCCGGTTAGCGATAAAATATTATTTAATTCACATAATTGACGAGTTTGGCCTCCCGATCGGAAAAGCAGTGTATGCGGTCGTACCTCGGTAATAATTTATTGTTTGTTCTTAGAATTGTATAATTATTTTCCTGAAGATGCTTAAAAATTGTTTTGGCGAAATGTTGAAAATAAGTAAATAACATTGTTTCCAATTATTTTTTTTTTTTTTTCTAAAAAGATCTTGATTAATTTTTTTTTTATTTGGCGAAGCCAATTCTGTTGTTCTCCATTTCCATTTAATTAATTATTTCTGTGCTTTCTAGCTTTGGTATTAATATGTTAACACCTGGCAAACAAAAACTGTAACCACTCAATAAAATTGCTTAATATAATGAAATTGAAATTTGAGTAACAATGTTCTGAAGGCTTATTATTTTAATAATAACTTAAAAGCTTTATCAGAAGTGGAATGAATTTTGCTAAACTACAAATCAAAGAAGAAGTTGTACTTGGTTGGAAAATCCATTTTATATTGTTTTAAGCAAAAAAAAAAAAACAATGAATGACAAGAAACATTTAGAGCGCTGATGATGGGATTGTTTCCTAGTCAATTTGTTGAACAGCTTAAAAATATTAAATAAAACTATTGGTTTATATGACTTTCAGAAATTATTTGAGTCAGCAAAAATATGGCTGATAAAATAAGCTTTTACCTTTATTAAAAATGTTTCCAGGGGATTTTTTTGTTTTATGTTTTTTTTTGCAAATGACAATAAGAGACACAGGGCTTACAACGCTTAACAGTTCACTGCTCCTTTTTTTTTTTTTTTGCCAATCACTACTGTTCAACCAGACACATTTTTCTGACTTGGCTCTTTGTTCAGCTCAATGCAGTTTAAATAAGACGGTTATGTTTACCCAAGAAGCAAGTGCAAAACTTATAGCGTACAATTATCTGATCTCATCGAAACTTTGCAAGAACTAATGCAAATTGCCTTTGAATGTTGTATTTGCTCTTTAAGCGAACAGATCTTTAACATATGATTTTGTATAATTTGATGTATTTGCTTTTTTCCCCCGACTTTTTTTCTTTTCTTGTTACATCCGTGTGATTGTGTATGCATTTTTTATATGTTTTTGTGGTTGTATTAGACTAAGGTAAAGATCCAAACAAAAATAGTGGTTACGTTTTATTTGGCAAAAATCTACAATTATTGGTGGGTGTGTGATTGTGGTTTGAGTTATTTATGGCTGCCATGAAACTTAATGAAATCTTACAAGTTAAAAATATATTGAAATGTTAAATTTACATTTTTAATATGATTTTTATAGATTTAGAACTCTTTAGAGTCTTATCTGCTGAAGGTTGGCTTAAGTTATACAACCTGCCAGTTGTCGAGTAATATGTCGGGCATTTATCCACCATTCCAACCTAAAAAATGCCATAGTCAAGACGTAGTTTACCTTGTGCTGTTCTCCAAAACTGCAATTTACACAAAAAATTACTGTCTTGAGACTTCCATAATGTGGTTTGAGTATTATGCTCCTTAAAGTGAAATTTTTCACATAATTAACCAACAAAAAAACTACAAATTTGCTGCACGAAACAAAGCACCCACGTGAACAAAAGAAAAGCCCTCCAGTCTTAATGGGCCCACAATTTTTTCACACTCACACACACACACACTCACAGTGAAAAACTGCGAAACTAAAAATTACAGCCGCTATTTTGTCATGTGTTGAAATGAAGTTAACAAGAGGTTGTATTAAAACTCATGAGCAACTAAACATATCATGTCACTGAATTCCAAAGGCATACAAGTATTCGCTTTTCACGTTGCAATTATTTTAAGTTGTTTCCCTCACTGCAGTGAACTTCAGGTCTGCATCAAAATCACACACACACACACACACACACACACACCCGCACCAACGACAAAAAACTAGTACTTCATTCAAAAATCTCTTGACACTTTGTGTTTATGTGTTAGAAAAAAAAAAAACGGGGCTCATGTTGTCATTCTTTAAGCAATCCATCATTAAACCATAAACATTAGGGTGGGTCGATTTAGAAATTAAGATTTTGCCATTGTTGTTTCTAATAGCTTTCCACATGAGGAAAAAAGTTCCACTATGACTTATCAAAAAAAAAAAAATTATTATCGAGGCATCCGAATTTAAATTTTTTGAATTTTTATATGGGAGTCCTACTAAAGAGAAATGCAGTGGTCATACATTTGACTCCTCCAGGGATAAATTGGAACCGATTAGTATTAGAGGTCCTAACTTGTATATTTTACAATCTTGATTTTCCCCCAATCGCATGCAAGAGTCCCAGCGTGCCCGTAGAGGAGTTAAATATAAGACCAAGACTCAGTAATTTTTTCTCTCTTCTACTATGGTCGTGTACATCGGCCCTATACCACGCCTTATTAGAAACTCTCATATAAAAATACCAAAACAAAAATTAAAATCGTACGCTTGGAAAATAATTTTTAAAAATGTCATATTAGAACCATTTTTCCTCATGCCAAAATCTCAGGAAAAATCAGTTTCACAATTTTGTCCTTACAAATCGAGCAACTCTAGTAAACATGCAGCTTCTATTTTTATTCATGCTCAGTGTTGATGTGAGTCTGAGAGGGAGAGAGAGAGAGGGAGAGGTAGAGAATAAAATAAAGTATGTGTGTGTGTGTGATGGTTGGCATGTTGATTTTAGCACAAACAGCAGACCAAATTAACCGTACAGTCAACGTAAGGAACAGCATACAAGGGCATATTACACACGCACACACAACTAAATCTAATGTGCAACATTGTTAAATCACGCATTAAAAACACGCAAATGCAAGCACGTACACATTCATACACACACACACACACACACACGCAGTTACTTTACCATCGAGCGAAGGGAAATGAGGACAGCAAGAAGGCCTTGTGGAAGCCCATATTATGCAGATAGAGGGCCTTTACTATTTACTATTTACTATTTCATTTCATACTCACATATATTTTACATGCGATGTCCTAGGACTCAAGGCCTTGCTATACAAGGCCTCCTAGAAGATTAGTTTAAGAAGGTTTGTAGTACTAGTGAGCAGGGTTTGTTGTTGTCATCTATAAAAGAAAAATCAAAGAATTTCGCGACTTGCGTCCACTGCGCTAAAAATATTTCATACAACAGAGCTCGATGTTAAAGCTAATTCCTTTTTGATAGTTTCAAAACGTCCTAGAAGGTATGAAGGTGTATGTTATTTTATGTCACGTTTCATAGGCTGCCAGTCGTGAGACCGACTCACTTGGTTCCTGCAAAGCTCCGTCATGCTCTAAACATGTAAAACAGCCTTCCTTTTGAAAGGCCTAGAAAAAAGCACTGCTGGGCAACAACATAATGCACAGCAATTAACTTTCCCAGTAACTAAATGGCAACTAAACCTTATGGTTGCTGTTTACTAAAGAAAATTTTAATATGATACTACACAAAAGCGCTGGAGTGTTCACATTGAATGAACACTGGAAATGCACTCTGGGCTTATTCCAGAAAAAGCTTCACAATACTTTAAAGACCATATTCATAATAATTATGGTAATTTTATTAAGCTCTTATTTGCAGTATTTTTACGGAATATTTGTCAAATAAACGTGTAATAAACCTTCAATAGTGTTTATGAATATGGGTGTAAATTTATATTAAAATAAATAAAAAATTTTATGGTTCCATACTCAAAGAGTAAAAACGAAACCGCATTACTGAGATTTCTACGTCCGTTCGTCCGTCCGTCGCAAGTCGCATTCTGCCACACGCCAAGAGCTAGAGAGCTGAAATTTTCACAGTACAATAGCAAAGAGTTAATAACTAAGGGGGGTCCCCATACAAGAAACTGTGAGAATTAGAAAATATAGCTTTAACTTTTGAATCGCAAAAGATAGGGGTTTAAAATTTTGCATGGGATACGTGGTTACATAGATTCTACAGAAACAAATACCAAAACCAACAAAAAGCTAAGAACTAAAGGGTGCTCCCATACAAGAAACTAAAATTAGCTGTAACTTCTGAACCATAAGAGATAGAGACTTGAAATTTGCACAGCATATATGTAAGTAGCACCAGGCGCACACAAGAACAAGTACCAAAAATACTAAAACGTAATAATTCAAATGTTGCCCTATAGATAGGGACACCCTTTAATTGAAAAAATTAGCTATAACTGTTAAGCCGTAAGAGATAGAGACTTGAAATTTACACAATATATGCAGTCAACAGGCCTACACAACAACAAATACCAAAGATAGCGAAACGTGAAAATTAAAAGTCGCCCTTTATACGGGGACACCCTTTAATTTATAACTTGACTTTCGTTTTTGAATCGCAAAACATAGACACTACAAATTTTCACAGTATATGTAGTTCACAGGTCTCTACAACAACAAATACCAAAAGCTGAAAAAAGTTAAAATGTAATTGATAATCATGCATGGGGGACACCTTATAATTTGATTATCAGCTATAACGTTTCAGCCGTATGAGATAGATGCTTTAAATTTACACGGTTCATGTAGTTGTTTGAACTCTACAATAAAAACTATTAAAAATAATTAAAAGTTTAAAACAGGCCTACTCTTTGTCTAGAACTTGCACGCTATTACGAAACCCTTGCTGTGCGACACACTCTCATACTGGGTTCAATTTATTTTCTGTTTTGTAAAGAAATTTTATTAATAACAAACAAATAGAAAACCAATCAAATTTTGCATCTCTATAATATTAATATAGACATGTTATATCAATTAGAGAGTTTACAAGCTCCCTTTGTATTGCATATGGCACATTAAAATATGCACAAATTTGAGCTAGAAGTTGCGAACAGGAATTCAATTCATCGAAAATATATAGCAGGTGGGCCAAAAACTTACTTGATATAGTGAAAAATTGCATGTCAACAAAGTGCCATGACTAACTACATTATCGGGCTTTCGTTTGAATTTATTTGCTCAAAATCGGGAAAGTTTTTGGTCTCTTGCCACAGATAAAAAAAAGTAGAGTTGCTTACTTAGAGGCTGGGAAATATGCCAGTGCTGTTTCACACCTGCTACGATGATCATCAGCATCCAAATGGTTTGAGAACCCGATCATAACTGATTACATACTGCCATTAGGCAGGAGAAACTTCATCAATAGATGGACTACTTTATCAGCTTTAATTTCAAATTATATTTCCGCTGTCACATTGTAGTATCTAACTTTCAGCTGCTCAGCTTCAGCTTAACGAAGAAGAAAAACATATTTTGCAAGTTATCGCCCCCCACTGTGCCTCGTGCAGCTTTTTGAAATATTCATTGAGAAAAATATAATTTTCAGTTCCTTTTTAGTCTTTAACAATTTTGCTTTGCCAGAAACTGTACACAAAGTTTTACTTTTTTTTGAGCTCGTTCAGTTAATGATTTCGTTGAAGTTTTTTTTTTATTATTTTATCATTAAATGAAATGGACAGTATTTATTCGATTTAGTTTTTTTGTTCTTCGTAATAACCAGTTTAGTTGGCGATATATAGTTAAGTTGAGATAATAAGAAATGATAAACTTTGCAATTGTTGGAAAGAAAGTCATTCAAGAAAGTTGTTCTTTTCTGTGCTTAATTCAATTCAATTAATTAATATAATAAAAGTATTGTGACAAAATGCGACAAAACTTTAATGGGAAATCGCACAGAAGAAGGATAATTATTTTTGAAACTATATAATTGGTTTCGAAGCAGCTTGCTAAGAAATTTAACTTTTATTTATTTTTTTTTTTTTTAATTAATAACAATCCCAAGAAACCGTTTTGGTGGGTGAACTTGTGCCCGCTTAAGAACTATATAAAGTGTTATTATTTTTGTCAATGTAAACAATGTGCTTTATATCTGCTCATAATAAATTTTCTTTATTTCGATACCACATAAGACACGCTTAACTTTCTGTCAATCAATTTTCGTTACTTTCTCGCCGTGAATATTATTTGATATAAAAATAGAAGACAATAATCAAATTTGCCCTTCATGTCATTTTCATAAACTGCGTGCCAGGTTTTCCTATTGTTATCATCATTTATTTTTCTTTTATTATTATTATAATTTTTTTTTTTTTTTTTTGATTATATTTTAAACATTATCTTTTCTTTTTATTAAATTTGGTTAAAAAAAAAACAGCAACCCGCATTATTGAATAGTAGAGCTGAGCAGCACGAAAGGTTGCTGTAGTTGTCTTCGAGACTAAATTAAATACATAATACTTGTAAAGAAAGTTTTATTATTACATTTTAAAGGGAAAGAAAGAGTTTAGAATTTATTAACAAGTTATCTTTTGAATACAAATAAGCTGAAACTTTATCGATTTACCGCCGATTTTTGACTTGGGATTTAAATACAATATTAATAAATTTTCCTTAAAATTTAAGTTTGATTTAAAATAGTTTTCTGTTTTAAAGTCTAAAATAATTTTTTGGTAATTAATTGTAATAAAAGTACATCAGCTTAATGTAGATATCAAAAAATTATCGATAACTCAATAAAAAAAACAGCTGTTTAAACAAATTTGGAAGCAAATGAAATTGTGAAAAGTTTAGAAAATTTCACTGCCACAGAAGTTGATTACGTTCTGAAAATAATAAAAAATCAAATTATGAAACAAAAAAAACCTGTGCAATTTTCTGCATTTGCAGAACAAAACCAAACTGTCAAAATCATATGGCAGTAGGAAAAACTCAAATCGATTTTAAATGGGCGCGGCAGGCCGTTTAAGTTTGATTTAAATAGCAACTGTTTGACTCAATTTTGTATTTAATTGAAATTTAAATTGAAATGGCATTTAAAATCCGAGACAAAAATTGGGGTTTAGTTTTTAAACGCTTAAGAGAGGACTTGCAGAAAGTCCAAATTGTAAAGGGAAGTTTGACTTTAAAAAAGCAAAAAATAATGTTGAAAAAATGCTGGGCCTAAAGCAAGCTTTGAAAGCGCTGTCAACACTTGCTACAATAACAAACAACAAACTCAAAAATCAGTTGGAAAAACCATTCAGTGTTGGTGAGAGAACATAAAATATATTCCAATCAGCAGAAGTTGAAATATGATCAATTGGTGAACTTAATTATTTATTGCCTTAAGTTTTTTCAAGTCTACTAATAAGTTGATTAGCATCAGCGAAAGGTTGGCGGCATTAAGATGGTTGAAAAAGTCAGAAAACATTAATCAAAATAATTATTTCTGTATTAAGTTTATCAGGCTCAACTTCTTTCTATCTATTATCTTAGTGATTGATATTAATTAAATTAGACAAAGAAAACATCAAAGACATTTAGCAGGGTGGACAACTAGTTGTTTCGAAGCCGCCACACTTTCTCGTCAGCAAATCAAAATATATATGAAAAATAGAGCAGTTGATCATTTAGATTAAATGTAGTAAGTCGGTAATGAATTGCTTAGGCAGTAGAATGGCTTACTGCTCCTGCTTGGAGAACAGTTACATATGTACGTACAAGAAACAAAACGCCTTCGAGCCTCTTCCAAAACAATTTTCGAGTGCGTGTGTGCATTTCATATTTACACTCAAATACTAGTATTTTATTTAAAACAACCGCAATCGGTTTATGCAAGTACTACGAATGTGTGCTTGTTTCAGTACATACATATGTACCTCCATCATCCACAAATGCCGTCGCCTTCTGTAGATTATTTCACTTTGGGAAAACTAAAATATGTTGTGGTTTCGTTGCCAGGAAAAAGGGAAAATGATGGAAAGCAATTCAATTTACAAATAGAAAAATTTAATAAATAATAAAAATATGGAATTAAATATACATATGTATATAAAAAACATGAACGTTAAAAAAACACAGAGGCAAACATTTTAGATAACAAAATAAAAACTATGTATGTGTATGAACCAGCGGCACAGAGTATACAGAGGTGAATCACAAAATCTTGAAGGCCAATTCACAGGTCCAAAACGTGAAATTAGGCGGTCACCAAACGTGTCTTTCACTAAATCGATTGTGGCACGAGCTGTGTGACATGTTGCGCCGTCTTGTTGAAACCACATCTCCTGGACATCATGGTTATTCAATTCAGGAATGAAAAAGTTAATAATCACGGCTCTATACCGATCACCATTGACTGTAACTTACTGGCCATCATCGTTTTTGAAGAAGTACGGACCAATGATTCCACCAGCCCATAAAGCTCACCAAACAGTCAGTTTTTGTGGATGTAACGGTGTATCGACATGCACTTGAGGATTAGCTGCACTCCAAATGCGACAGCTTTGTTTGTTGACGTTGCCATGCAACGAGAAGTGCGCTTCATCGCTAAGCAAAATTCGCTTATGAACAACGGAAACAACTGCAATATTGTTTTGGGGCCATTCGCAAGCGTTGTTCAGGCATGAGTCTATTCATGATGAATTGCCAAACCAAACTGAGAATAAATCACTTGACAGCTGTTAAATCGGTCGCCATCTTGAACAGTAATCCCAACATTCTATACATCGGAAAAAAACACCCTTTATAAATCAGCATATTTTTTTTTACAGCAACTTGACCCTCTTAGTAACGGTTAACTAGTTCCAACGCTACATATCGGTTCGCCGGCAACTGTCTGAGTTCCCTTTGGGAATGTTGTATTAAACAAGTTCTGTGCTTAAGGCTGTTGCCACGGATGACTTCTTTTACTGTTTTTACTTTTAGATCTCCGTGTATGTACTCATCTCTAATGTACCATTCAGCATCGACAATGGTACGCAATATTTTGGACTGGTTTCGTTGGATAACTTTCAAGTTCGTAGTGCTAGCAGTGCCCCAAATTTCGACGCTGTGTTATGACCGCTTTTTATATGAGCAGTTTGTTTTGAGTTGACAGCTTTGGATCTCTACCCAGCAGCCTGAATCGTTGTCTAAATTTGTTGTGATTTGTGATGTGATCTTTCCATATGAGCTTAGGGTCAATTGTCATTCCCAGATATTTCGCCTTTGTAGCCAAAAGCATTGGTGAGTTATTTATTTGCATCGGTTAAATATTTGGTATTTTTCTATTAAAGTAGATTGCTTGAACTTTTTTATCAGTGTTTTTTTTTTCTTGTATTTAGCAAGTACAAAACCACTCCAACGTGCTATTGAGCATTTGTTGTAAATGGTGCGGAGCACATTTAATGTTTTCGTGAGATGATAGCAGCACAGTGTCATCAGCAAATGTAGCTATCATATTATTTTTTAGTGTAGGAGTTAGAACATCAAATGTAAACAGAAGGTAAGGTATTGGGCCAAGGACACTGCCTTGGGGTACCCCAGCTCTTATAGGAAGTATTTATCAAGACTCGTCTTTATATTTGACATAGAAAAATCGATTTGGTATAAAGCTCTATATCTATAATATAATATATTTTTTTATTTTGCGTAGAAGAACTCTGTGCCATACACTTTCATTGTGAATAACATCATTGTGAATACCTTCACAAAAAAAAAGGAAACAGTCTAATAGAATAAAATTTGTTGGATTCCCAGGAAATTAATGACATTTGCCGGCCGTAGTGGGCAGGGGAAAAGTCATAGAACCAACAAACTTTAGTGGGGAACTGAACACAGCAAACAAAAGTCGTGGTGGTTGCCAGTCAATGGTGAAAAAAAAAATTTTGATTGTTTTTGGAACGAAGTTCCTTAACGCGGCTTGCTGGTAGGGCAAATTAGTAGAAATCGTCACGAAAGCGTGTGAGCTGTTTATATGTACTGGTGTATCTTTCGACAAACAATCGTGTTTGACGGGCGGCAAGTAGCGAAACTACTTGGCGTCAGCGGAGACACAAACCAATAAATAGTAATTAGTTGCGAAAACTGCCACTACCAGTTGCTAGATGTCGCTAAAGTAAAGTATGTCACAACAAAAAACAGCAATATTGAAAAATTGACCAACAGTTGCTTTTCTTCGGTTTGTAGCAGATTGATAAAAAAAAATTACTGCAGGTGTCAAAAGTAAAAAAAAAAATATAAAAAAAAAATTAAAGAAGTATATAAAATTTCAAAAAGAACGCAAAATATAACATACAGATTTCACCTTGTTTTAGATTCGAAGATGAAGAAAAAACGTAAGGAACTTCGTTCCTAATGGGGGTTCCCCGACCGCATTTCTTCTTTATTTTTAATAACTTGTTTAATACATGCACTGCTAAATGTGTCCGCCCCTGAGGAAAAAGCAATCAAGGATATAAGTTTTGTGGCCACACTTAAGCAGGAGCTGCTAGTTTTTCGTGTGCAATACATTGTTTTAGATAATAAATTAAAATTTAGCCTGAAACATTCGCAGTTAAAGTGAATTTTAGTCTGCAATGCTTTTGAATATCAACCACAATTAAATACCCGTGCAGTTGACCCCCTTTGAATAAACTACTAAGGTTTTCTCTTTATCTTTGCACACTTACTGCATACGAGTAATTTCGTACTGCTAAAGTCACACAGCCATTTCATATATATATAATTAATTTTCATCTGATTTTATATGCTGCAATCTAAAGAAAGGAAACTACAATTTTCCCAAAAATTTCTGAAATTTTAATTTTATGATAAACATTCAAAACTCATGTTCATTAGCAAGTCTGTCCTGGGGGCAACTCGTGTTTTCTGTGTTTTCTTGTTCACAAACAAATTGTTTTGAGAATCGTGATATTTTGTTGTTTGTAAAGGGTTAAAAGTGTTTTTTGTTTTATCATTATTATTATTACTACATCTGTTTTAATATTTTATTAAAACAACATTTACATCAGTGTCAAAAAAAAAACAGAATAAAAAGAGAACAAGGGCATAAAAAAAGAGTCAGGTCATATGAATTTAAAATATAAAAAATATTAAAAAGGGGCGCTGAAAAATTAACTCAATTCATTTGTACTCAATTCAATCCCCAGCCGTGACAGAAGTATGGTAAGTACAGATTTCGTTAAATTACGTTGTTTTTTTTTAGTACCTTGCCGCTACAACAACAAATACTAAAACCAACAACAAGTCGAAAACTACCAGGTGTCCCCATACAACGAAAAGTTACAATTAGCCATAACTATCGAACCGTAAAAGATAGAGAGCTGAAATTTGCATAGTGTATGTATTTATAGATGTTCTGCAACAACAAACACTAAAACCAACAACAAGTCAAAAACTACCAGGTGTCCCCATACAACGAAAAGTTATAATTAGGTATTACTCTCGAACTGTAAAAGATAGAGAGCTGAAATTTGCACAGTGTATGTATTTATAGATGTTACACAACAACATATACTAAAAGCTACAACAATCCGAAAACTACCAGGTGTCCCCATACAACCAAAAGTTTCTATTAGCCATAACTCTTGAACCGTAAAAGATAGAAAGCTGAAATTTGCATAGTGTATGTATTTATAGATGCTTATCAACAACAAATGCTAAAAACAACAACATGTCGAAAACTACCAGGTGTCCCTATGCAACGTAAAAAACATTAGCCGTAACTTTCAAACTGTAAGAGATAAAGAGATGAAATGTGCACAATATATTTACTCGCATATGGCTTACAATAACAAATGCTAAAAACAACAACAAGTCGAAAACTACCAGGTGTCCCTATACAACGTAAAGTAACAATTAGCCGTTACTCTCGAACTGTGAGCGACAGAGGGATGAAATTTGCACAATATGTGTATTCACATATGCTCCACAACAACACTTGCTAAAAACAACAACAACTGTAAAATTACCAGGTGTCCCTTTACAACGCAGAGTAATAGCTATAACTCTCGAACCGTAAGAGATAGAGAGTCGAAATTCGCACAGTGTATGTATTCCCAGATGCCTTATAACAACAAATTACAACAACAACAACAACAAGTGGAAAATTACTAGGTGTCCTCGTACAACATAAAGTAGCTCTAAAAACAGAGAGATGAAATTTATAAAATATACATGTGTATTCACATACGCCATTCCATACATACATTACACATACATACGTACGGAACCCTCAGAGTACGAGCCAGCCTCGTACTTGACTCAATTTATTTTCTTAATATTGAATAACTAAAACCTTTGCTTTTATTAAATTTTGTTCGCCATAGTTTTTACGCCTTTTCTACCCTTAATTATAATTACCACCTTGATTTAATATTTATGGCAACTAAACCTCCAGATAATCATATTTAAACGCTCATTTTATTAAGGAAAAATCTTCAGCTGGATTATTAACACTTGTGTCGTTAGCAGCAAGCGGTGAAGAACGCAAAACCACCCCCCCACTGCCCATCACCATGCACTACACAGGCATAAATTGTCGTTGTTATATTAAACATTAAACATTATTAACATTTGTAATTATTGCCAGGAAAATCAAAATCCATATAAAAAAAAAATTATAAATAAGCTCTACAAGAACTTAAGTAACAAAACAGCAGGTCTTCTCCAGCTCAATAAAATGTTCAAGCACATTTTTCAACTTCTTAATCCGTTTTGAAAACGCCAGAAAACAACTCTGGAAAATGCTTATGGGCTTAAAATGTTAAGCATGTTAATATTTGAAATGCTGGGCATAAAGTTACAATGTACTTTGAGAGATTAATGAGTTTTCCAACAAGTTGGGGGAGCTGTTTGCAAATGATTTCACAATCATGATTATTCTATAACACCGACAATTATGAATTAACAGATTTTGACAGCGTTATATTGTTTACTTTATAATTTTGTCGAAGAAGGTTGGCTTCGTTACTTTGTTATGAATTAGTAAAATTTGATTAACAGAGTGGTCCACAATGAACGGCCTTTTTTCATTATAAATTAAAACAAAAAGTTTTCATAGCACTATGGCAAAAATTTTTTATGATAATAGATCGGTCAACGATATGATCGTAGTGGTCTACATTTTCAACATAATTGCAGTTCAATGTTGTTGATAAACCAAATTACCTTTTTCTTTAGTTCTATATTTGCTCTTGTCTCGCTAAAGTTCATTTTTTTGAAATATTTTCAAGCCTAAAAACCAGCAATGTGAATCTACACGATCTTGGCGGCCAATTAACAGCGTCACGACAGACAGGCATCTAACTCTCGCCTAACTCGTACAGCGAGAGCTCTGCCCTACCCTGCCATATCACTTACCCCCCAGTTTATTTATTTATTTATTTAATTTTGTGTTCTGTAGGTTGTGAGGTCACTTGCTAGAGATTTTGATTGCCAGTTATTTTTTTGTTTTTTTTACTTGCAAGTCGGTAAAATGACAAACAGCAAAAACAGTGTTACCATATAAAGATTATATTTCAATGTTAATAGATCACTTACAAGGAATGATTTTTAGTACATTACACAGTACAACATTTTTCAGGTGATCGATTCGGTACTCAATTCCGTTAATTGTTTATGAAAGAAGCCCTAAAAAGAAGAACTTTCGCATAATTCGTTTGGTAGTAAGTAATGAATTTTTTTCCAAATTCATACCTTTACTTAATTGTGAATAAAATCGAAACGCGTCCATTGATTTTTATGATTTATGTCTCATTTTGTTTATAGGTTATGCGACTTTACGAAAAAGTAATAAAACTTGACACTTTTTTACCGTTTTGAATTTTTTATGAATTAAAAATTTAAAAATTAAAAACTTTTTAGGCAAAAAATATTTTTTTTTTTTCATATATTTATTTATAACTACGAAACTTTTGCTTATGTAGCAATACGTTGTATGAACAGATTAAAGGAATTGTAGTTCGTAATTTTTTTAAAATTATTTCAGCTTAGTCGGACAAATGGTTCTCGAGTTATGACAAATAACAGAGCCTAAAACGTGACAAACTCCCCTACACGATACTTACCAACTTCAAACTAATTTTTTAATTATTATTTGAGGTACCCAGACCAAACAAATGATGCAGAAGTTCTTCTTTTTAGGGCTACTTTCATAAACAATTATCAGTATGGAGTCCCGAAATCATGTGTTGTACAGTGTTATTATTTGGTCTTACAGACCGAAAAAAAATATATAAAAAAGTTGAAGCAAATACGGCTTTTGTCGCTTTGTAATACATACTATATAATAAAGGGTGTTTTTTTTTTCGATGTATAAAAATTTACGGTTCAAGATGGCGACCGATTTACCAGCTGTCAAGTGATTTATTCTCAGCTTGGTTTGGCAATTCATCATGAACAGACTCAAGCCTGAACAACGCTTGCGAATAGGCAGAAAACGAGATTGCCGTTGTTCCCGTTGTTCATAAGCGAATTTTGTTTAGCGATGAAGCGCACTTCTCGTTGCATGGCTACGTCAACAAACAAAGCTGTCGCATTTGGAGTGCAGCTAATCCTCAAGTGTATGTCGAAACACTGTTACATCCAGAAAAACTGACTGTTTGCTGCGCTTTATGGGCTGGTAGAATCATTGGTCCGTACTTCTTTAAAAACGATGGTGCCACAACGTTACAGTCCATGGTGATCGGTATAGAGCCGTGATTATTAACTTTTTCATTCCTGAATTGAATAACCATGATGTCCAGGCGATGTGGTTTCAACAAGACGGCGCAACATGTCACACAGATCGTGCCACCATAGATTTATTGAAAGACACGTTTGGTGACCGTCTAATTTCACGTTTTGTACTCCAGGATCTTGTGATTCAACACTGCTAGACTACTTTCTGTGGGGCCATGTAAAGTCATTGGTCTATGCGGATAAGCCACCATTTGGAAGAAAACTTGCGCCGTGCTATGGCCGATATACGGCCACAAGTGTTGGAAAAAGTCATCGAAAATTGGACGTGCAGATTGGACTACACCCGCGCCAGCCGTGGCGGTCATATGCCAGAAATCATATTTAAAATGTAGTGCCACAGGATTATCTTTCGGATGAATAAAATTCATGTCAATCGAATAATCAATCGTTGTTTTATTGCAACTTAAAGTTTTATACATCGAAAAAAACATCCTTTACTATTTATTTTATACGAGAAGAGCACGTCCGATTGTAGTCGTTTGGCCACGGAATCTCACAACATTTTCCAGAGAGAATTCGTTTTTCAACCGTACAGTTCGCCTGTAGAACAAACTGCCTGCAGACATATTACCTGCCAGCTACAATATAAATCTGTTCAAAGCCAATGTACACAAACACCACTCCCTCTTTCCTTCTTCCCAAAACCAGTATGATGCGCATGCATAAATAGGGGTCATCCCTTGAGTTCTGGTGCAAGTAAAAGCAATAATATCTTTCAGATTCTATCGTTTGTTATTTCTTGCATTTCACTTGTTGCGATGGCTGAGTGGAAATGGTGATAACAGTCTTGAGGCTGCAGTTCTTATGCCATCAGAGACAGTCCTAATGACCTGCCAAACAAAAACAAAACACAAGAAGTGGAAAAAAATTTTCATTTAAAAAAGTAAGCAAAAAAACCAACAAAAATATCTATTTTCATTTTCATTTCCATTCTTATCTTCATTTCCATGCTGAACCAACATGAATTAAAATTAAAATTACTTTTCTTTACTTAATTGATATTAATTAAAAGTAGTGACAAACCAAGGGTTGAACTTAAGCCTGAAAAAGTAATTTAATAAAATTGTTTTAATTGACTCTTACGGAATAGCTCTTGAATGAAAAAAGGCGAAGAATGTGCCTGAGAGGTGAATCGTACTTTTAGTGTTCACTGATAACCAAAAATTCATCGTTGGGGAATCCAGGACCAGGCTTTCTACGTTTTAAGCTTGTTCTCCATTTTTAATGTTCATTAGTCTTCTTTTGGCTGGTGCTTTGTCTGTCAAACCATCTGAATACCTGTCTGTAATATTTCACAAATTATCCTGCATATATATTTTTGTTTCTTTGAGATATTGAAATTATTGTTTGTGCCTGCTTGCCTGTCTTTGCTGTAATATTTTTTTATGAATTTCGTAATGTAGGTCATTCTGTTAATAATGTAAAGATTTTGGTGGCAAAGTAATGGTTGCCTTCTCCTTTAGCTGTCAGTTTGTTAATTATGTGGGAATTTATTTTTTTATTTATCAATACATACTTTCGTTTACTTTGGAAGAATAAAGGTAATAAATCATTTTGATTGGCATCAGAAAAATAAAAAACAGTTGCTCAATAAATTTTACAAAAACGTCAAGATAATGTCGTGTTTAATAACGTTTACTCTTCCAGTTAATTTTATTAGAAAAACTTTAGTAACTTTCTAATTATTTGCAGGAACGAATTGTTTATCTCTGTGGATGGCAGGTAAAGCTTTAACAAGTCACATTTTTTTCGAACTCCATTTCTTTAAGAAATAAAACTTATAATCAGCCCAATGAAATCTAAATTTTAGTTCATATACAAAATATTTGTGATATCGCAGGTAGATAAACATGCTATATGTCCTTTACTTAGAAATATTTTCATATGCGTAGTTTTTAGCCTAAAAATATAATATTCAAATTTAGCACAATTTGCCAAATATTTATCTTAGCTCGCACATAAAATATTTAAGATCTTGCAGGCAGGACGAGTGAACATGTCATATATCCTTTTTTAGGAACATTTTAGTACACCACATTTTTGGGGTAAAAAAATTAAGTTTATCATTAACACAACTCGCAATGCATGAATCCTAGCCCGTAGATACAATTATTTTTTATATTGCAGGCGAGACAAGCGAACATCTCATATATCCTTTTTTGCATTATATTTGCAAAAGCCAAATTTTTGACTTCACAATATATTTTTTTTAATATAATTCTTAAAATGCAACCCTTAGTTCACACACAAAATGTTTGTCATATTGCGGGCAGGACAAATGAATCCGCCATATATCCTTTTTTTAGGAATATTTTCATACGTCAAATTTTCGGAACAAAACAATGAAATTCTTTATTAAAACAATTCTCATTAATTATTTTCGATATTTTTGGGAAGACAAATGATCCTCTCATATATCCTTTTTTAGGAATATTATCTATGACAGGTTTAAGGTGCTAAAAATTATATACATAATTAACATAATTTGCAAAAAATTACTCTTAGCCCATACACAAAATGTTTTTGACATTGCGGGTGGTGAAATGAAAATGCCATATATCATTTTCTTAGGAATATTGTCAGGCAGAATATTTGTGACCGAAAAATATAAAAACCAAATTCAGCACAACTTGCTAGATATAAATTTAAGTTCATACACAAAATATTTATGATATTGTGGGCAGGACAATCGAACATTCCATATATCCTTTTTCTTAATATTATCACAAGATAAATTTATATCGTAAAAAAATATATTAAAATCTAACACAATTTGCGAAACAGACTTCTAAGTTCACATAAAAAATATACGGGCATGACAAAGGATTACGTCAGGTATCCTTTTCTTGCAAATATTATCATACTTTAAATTTACGGCGAAAAAAATATATTAAAATTTAACACAAATTGCAAAATACGCTTCTTAAGTCACATAAAAATTTTTTTTGATATCGCGGTTAGGACAAGGCCATGTGTGAGATATCCTTTTTATTTAGAAATATTATCATGCGCTAAATTTATGGCATAAAAAATTATATTAAAACTTAACACAATTCGCAAAACACGCTTCCTAGTTCACATAAAAAAAATTTTTGATATCACAGGCAGGACAAATCAGCACGTCATATATCCTTTTTTTCTGAAACATTATCATAAGCTACACTTATGCCGTAAAGAATTATATTCCAGCTTATCACAATTTGCAAAACACAATTTCTGACCCATATAAAAAATATGTTTGATATCGCGGTCAGGACAAGGGATTATGTCATATATCCTTTTTTTTGGAAGATTATCATACAGCAAATTTTTTGCGTAAAAACTAAAATTCTACATTAACACAATATATTTAATGCGTAGCTCTTTCTGCGTAGACAAAAATTGCTTTGATATCATGGACAGGATAAATATATCCTTTTCTTATACATAAAAAACAAAATTCATAACCAACACAACTTGTAAAATGTAGCCTTGAGTCAAGGAATAAAACTATTTTTAGTATCGCCAACAGGATAACTTAGCTTGCCATATATCCTTTTTTGAGAAATTATTTATCACATGCTTAAAATGTGCTTAAAACTTAACTATAAGCGTAAAACAGGTTTGCATTGAAACCAACAAAAAAAAACAAATAAGCTTTTACTGCAACTGTTTTTGCCATCGAATTTATATGTATGTCTGTTTTAGTATATTTTGCAGTATCTCCTATCTCTCCTAAAAAAAAAAAGAACCCGAAAAATGTCGAAACTTTAAAGACTCCAATTCGTTTTTTTTTTTTTCAATATGCTCATATCTGCTGCTTAAATATAAGCTACGGCCATTATGAATGTATTTTTGTATCAAAATTCATTTCGCAGCTGCAGTTAAAGCCTTTAAAAGTTGTAAAGTTAAATTCGCCATTAAAATTCTACGTTTTTGAGACGTGCCTTCGCCAATAATGGCTGAAAATTTATATTTCTTTCCTTTAAATTTCTAGAGATTTATTTCTTTCACATAAAATACTTTTTATTACACACATACGTTTTATAATTACTCGCTTCAGTCGTTGCTTTCGTATTAATGTTTGTTGAAGGTTTTATAGATACTCATTTCAAAGCTTTTAGTTTCCTTTCTGCTCAACTGATAGATAATCCTTGTAGCTGATATTAGGTTTTGGTTTTTAAGGCAGGAAGTAGTAGTTACATTTTCTAATCACAAACGGAAATTGAATGAGAGTTTGAAACCAGGAGGAAAAAGAGGAGGATTTACAAGCCTTATTGTTATGAGTTTTTGCAGGAAGAAAGAAGAGTTGACTACAAAGACAAAAGGAACTGATGAAATTGGCAGGGAAATATGGCAAAAAAAAAATTCGCAAGCGGTTACATATTCAGCAAACAGCTTGCAGAAAGAAAATGATTTTTTTTTTTTTTTTTTTTTTTGTCAAAGACTAAAGCAGCAATCAATTGAGAAAATACGTACATTAAACGCATAAATAAGAGAAGAAGAGGAGAAAAGAAAAGAGTTCAGGCAAAACTAACTTTTGATTAATGAATTATGTTTAGGTCAGCCAGAACAGGTGTCAGTGCTTAAAATTTATATAAAAAAAAAAAATAAAATAAAAAAATTCTGTAGTGTAATTTTTGACAAGAAAATGTCTCTCTAAAGTCATTGAAGACTCATTACTCTGTCATGACATCTCGAATTGAAACTCATCGAGACTCACGTAACACAAAACATTAATACTATGCGTAAAGGTTTTGTTAAAGGGCACTTCAGACAAGTATAAATTATACAAGTATAAATACTTTTATCCAGTTTTAAGAGATGAACGTATAATTAGATTTCTTGCGACTGTCTAAAGCTGTAACGTAAATTACATTTTACATTCACACCATCACACTTCAAATAAAATACAAAATTTGAGTGGTAAAAAAAAACAGCTGTTGCATATGTATGTACATACGTTAATCATACATATCTACGTTTAATCACAGAATAAACGTGCCAACATAAAACTTTACACGGCGGCAGAAGAGCAATTTCATGTTGGCGGTGGACGTGCCGGCGCTAAAAAATATTCAGCAGCTAAAATAATAGTTATGTTAAACAGGACCAAATTGAATAACACAAAAATATTTTATCTTCTAAATACATTTGTATACGGTAACCAAATTCCAAATTTCGAACCCTTGTATAACGAAACCAAATACCATCAGTGACGGCACGCCATCGGCTGTGAAATAACTGGCTAGTAAATGTTTCAACAGCTGCTTGTGTTAAGAAAAAACAACCCTGATCGAATGAAATGTATTATTGTTTAGAAAATTTTCAAAAAACGGTGAAGTCTTATGGGATGTCAATTTTTTATCGTATTATTTCTCGTTTTCATAACACATTGCATTCACACCATCACACTTGCACGTATTATTTGAATTTTTGGCAGGTATTAATACACAGTGTAATAGTCTGAATTGCCCTTAAGTAACATTCAGAGAACGTAATCCTGCCTTATATACTTTCTTCTACAAATGCCCAGTAACAATTAAGAAATATTTGAAATACATCAAGTAGGCCAAGTGAACCTGATTTATATCCTTTTTAAGAAGAAATTATCTAGAAATTGTTGCAGTAAAAGCAAAATTTATTGTACAACAATTTGCTAGAAGTATCTCTTAATCTACACACAAAATATCTTTGATACAGCAGTCAGTAGAAATGAACATGCCAGATTCTTTTGGAATACTTTCATACGGCATATATAAAGCATGAAAAAATCGTATTCATATTTAACAAAATTGGCAAAACATAACTTTTAAGCCTTACACAAAATACTATTGACATTGCTAGCAAGAGGAGTGATCATGTCATATATCCTTTTTTTAGGAATATTATTATTATTATTAAAAATTTGGCGCTTTATAAGTTTTGTTAAGATTAAAGCTTAACACAAATTTTTGTCAAGAATCAAGCTTAACACATTTATTAAAATATAATTTTCAATCCATACACAAAATATTATTGATATTTCAGGCAAGAGAAATGAATATGCCATATATCCTTATTACTGGAAGTATCATATTTCTAATTTTTGGCAGAGGAAAATAAATTCAAACTTAATAACGCTGACAGGAGACACTAGAATGTAATATCACTTGCTTTTGAAAAAATAAAATATGGCACACACGATTTTTTTTTTTTTTGATTTTATAGTCAGGATAAACTACCATGTTATAAATCGTTTTTTATAAAAAACGATTCGATTGTAAATGGATTTTTTTTTTTTTTTTTGATTTTGCAGTCAGGACAAACTACCATGTTATAAATCGTTATTTAAGGAATGTTATCATACATAAAATTGTTGGGTGTAGAAAAGTAAAATTTAAAATAAAATAAAATATATAGCCCTTAGCTCATAGGCAAAGTTATTTTGGGATCACAGACAAGACAAATGAACAACTCACATATTTTTTTCAAAATGTGCAAAATAAAATTCTTGATGACCACAACTCGTAAAATACAGCTTTGATTACGTAAAAAAAATATTTCTGATATCGTAGTCAATACAACTCAGCGTGCCATATATCCTTTTTTAGGAATTTATATAGTACGCACCGAACTTGCCAGGCAAAGCAATATGAAGTTTTAGACGGCTGAAAGACATACTTAAAGAAAATTTGCTTTCACAGAAATACTCAAACGCTCATTTTCTGCAAATATATTTTCCTTCAAAGACTTTATATTGAAATAAAATTAATATTGACGATAAAATAAAAAGGCAATTAGCTGTTTAATATCTGATTGATTTTCTTTACATCGTTTTCAATTATATTAAAACTAGCTATAATTGAAAAATATATTATACATATTCATTTAAGCTTTTTTCTTCGTTGCAAAAATATTTACATTTTTGTTAACAAAAATATGAAAAAAAAAATCGTTTTGATTCTGTGTTCAGGTGTTTGTGTCAAACAAGTGAAACAAGTTTTCTTTTACTTTTCTTCCAACAAGAAATAAGCGGAGGTGAATACTTTTATGCTTCGATTTTTTCCTGAGCTTTTAGAAGTTTACTTTTATAATAAAGTTGGTTATAATTTATACTTTCTTTCACATTCTTCTTACATCCTCAGACTCATGAAGACTAATCAAAGTTCATATAAAAAAGAGAACACAGAGAAAACAAACAGGCTTTATAACAGTTGGACCAAAGAAGTCATTCGATGTTGTTCGGTTTTCAGCAAATCGGTTGTGGCTAGCGCAGTGCGTACCATTACTACTCCATCTTGTTAGAACCAAATGTCTTCCTAATTTGTTCTATTGAGGCAGCAAAAAAATAAAACTCAGTTAACATGGGCCTATACAGTGTTTTCCTCGAAAGAAAATGAGCTGCTGACTCCTTCAGCGTGAACAGCGGGCCTTGCAGTCACTTTGACCGGTTGTAATGCCTGCTCGTGGATTTTCGGTGCCACAGAAGCCATACTTTTGCTTGTTCACGTACACGCCTCATCGCTCATTATGATTTTGATCGACAAATTGCCCATAGCTAGTATTCCACAGCTGTCTAGTTCACAAATGTGAAAACCGATTTGATATTGGTCGCCATTAGCAAAAATGATAGCAACTTTTGAAAGGGTGGTTTCTTTTGGCCCCCATGGTAGTAAGAAATAAGTTTTATGTGGTTCATTGGCGATTTTGTTCTATAGGTCCTTCGTTTTTATTCAACTTGTTTCTTATTAAGCTGAGAGAAACTGTCAGTTTTGATGTCTGTAGATTTAATGTCTGTTTTTTTTTACCCATTTTTATTACACCTGTCAGCAAAGTAACAATAAGTAATTAGATGTACTTAGGTGGGGTGTTAATTATCTTAAATCAATACTTAAGATAATTTATATCGTATGTTAATAAAAATTAAGTTAAGTTTAAGCGATCGATATCGAACGACATCTTAGAACTGGCTTTGTAAATTTTTTAACTTTCCTAATTGTATTCCTTTCGTTTGACTTCGACGGGATTCGAACCATAGCCCCACGACTGTAACTCAGACATCTTATCCGTTCAGCCATCGCAGCAATTGTCACGAATGCATTAACAGGCAGCTTAAGTGAAGAGTAAACCTAAATTTTAATCAATATTTTGTGGTGTTAATTCTACATAGCAGTGTTTTTCTGTGTGCCAGTAGCCGAAAGAAATGCTTATAAAATACAAACAAACGAAACGATTAAACGAAATTGTGGACTCTGAACTCTGGACTTTCTCAAAGCAATTTTGTACACAAAAAAAAATTCTAGAATTCAAAATATATCCAATCAATAGTAGATAGATCCTTCATTCTTGCATTGTATTTCAAAAGTATTTTAAAAATACTTATTTATCTTTGCAGCAACATAAGAATATATAAAAAAAAAGAAAATATTTCAAATGTCTGTGAACCAAAAGCCATAAAGTACCAAATAATGAAGAGCATATCTCACAAGGAAAACAAATGTTCAGTGCAAATTGAGAACATAATAAAAGACATAAACTACAATTTAAGTAAACCATATATAACCAGAGAACATGATTTAGCATGCTGCAACATGTTGCAACAGTATTGTTAAGCTTACAAGGAAATGAACAAAGGCAAGAAAAGAATAAACTGTTTATACTTTAAGTAAAGAAAACTTTCACATGAACAGGGGTTTACGGAACAAATAAGAAGTATACTAATGGTAAACTTGAGTTTAAATGAAAACAAAAGAGGAGAGATTTGCTGCAAATTTCTATAAAAAAAATTTAATCAATTCTCTAGCATTTACATTTGTGAACGAGTAACCTTTGCCAAGTTTCATCAATTAATTTCTTCATTTTGACTTTTGAATTTTGTTCATCACTTCAAATCCTTGCTGTTGATTCAATTTCAAGATTTACACATCCTTTACACATTAATCATTTACTTTTTTTCCGAGTTTTTTACGCTGTTAACACTTCAATTGCAAGGCGCTACTCAAGCATGATATTCTACTTGACTGCCACATGATTTATTCGGTTATCTTAATTAAGAAGGAACATTTCAATGTTACAAGGTTTATTGGCAAAAACTTAACATGAATATGTACACACAGCATCAGGCGCACACACATCGCGGGCAAATCTTTTAATTAAATAACAAGGGTAATACAATCAACTTTACTTAACTTTTTTTTACTCTTTCGGTTTTTTTTTTTTTTTTTTGGTGCAATGCAGTAAACGGCGCCGCACTAACAGAACAAATTCCATGAAAGTAGAAATATTTCAGAAGATAATATCTGCTGCTTGCAGCGCAGGATATTTATTTTATGGCAGACACGGAAAAGTCAAGAGCATTAAAAACTGTCTTAATAGAAAAATAATGAAAGCAGTGCTGAGATTCAGGGAACATCAAAGCTGACTTCAGCTTTCAAACTTGTTTGAAGAAATAGAAAACGAAGATAAATGAAAAGCAAGTGATATGATAATAAAAAAGCGTTTTAAAAAGAGTTTTCAACAAACTCAAAAATTTGTCGACTGCTTACATGCTCCATACAAAATTAATAGGAATGAAAAGGATACTCGAAAATTTGCTGCAAAATTTTTTAATAATCGCACACTTGTGTGATGATTACCGAGCCTGAACTAAAGATTAAAATAAAGAAAGGAAAAGTAAACAATTCATTTAAATAAAATTCCATTAAATAAGTCTTCGACCATAACAAAAAAGACAATTTTCAAAAATATTTTACATAAAACATAAACAAAATCTTTCTGTAAACAATTTCTCAAAAGAATTTTTTTTTTACCTTAATCTCGTTGATCAACACTTTTTATGTGGGTAAAAAAAGGTAGAAAAAATAAATAATTCATAAAAATAAATCTCTTGTAAACAAGTCTGCCATAAAAAGAAGAAAAAAACCTTCTTCAAAATAAAATCTATCTGTAAATAATTTTTCAATGCCAGAATTTTTCTGCTAAAATATTTTCATTGGTGGATTTTTTCACAAGGAATTTTCCGCTATCAGAACTTTTTGTCGATTGAAAAATATTTCTTTCATTGAAAACTCTTGATATATAAAAAATTTGCGCTAAAATCTTTAAAGGTCATAATTGCTATATTAAGCTCTTATTTGACGTATTTCTACGGAATATTTGTTTGCTCAACGAGTACATGCAAAATATACCGTTAGCAATCATTTGCTTATATTTTAAGGTTATGTTTGCTCCATGAGCATATGCAAAATATTCACAATCAGCCATCATTTGCTCGCTGAGCAAACATAACCTTAAAATATACTCTTGCGAAAAGAGAATATTTTTCATCCAAAACAGCACAAAAATATTCTAATGAAATCCTTGTAATTAAAAAAGATATCGAATACATGGGCTTACGGATATTTACTCGTCATAAACGTGTAATAAACCTTCAATAGTTTTAATGAATATTGGTGTTATTAGCACAAATTTTTTGAACAGAAGTTCTTTCGGTATTCAGTAGAAAATATTTTGAAATATGTAGTTTCAGAAGTTTGTCATTTTCACGACTAGTGAATCCTTGCATGAAACGATTTCGTTCAAAACTACGTTTTTTTATTAGAAAATACGGCGATTACCTTTTATACTTCGGCACTTGGCAACCCTAGTGCTGCAATCCAGCCACTGACAGCTCAATCATAAAATTTAACATTTTTGAGGTTATGACAGACGAGAGCTCGTTTTGTGTGGTTTACAGTAACTTAAAAGCTTCATTTGCGCCCATAAATGGAATTAAGTGTTTTTGTTTTTAACAAACACAAAATTCGACTATTTTTTACAATTTTCGACCCGCATTAACTCAGCAAGAGTGCCTGGATGAACTAAATTAAATTTTTGGCAATGAAACTTCGTCCAGGACCAGTGTTTATCGGCCCAGGTATGATAAACTCAAATGAGGTCGTAGTTCACATTGAGGTGACTTTCACGAAGGTCGTCCAAAATCAGTTGTTGTTTCGAAAACCATTGATGCTATTGTCGAGCTGGTCTTGCAAGATCGATTGTCATGTGACCTCGTCCACCGCCTGTTGTTCAAGCAGCCACTCCACGTATCAGCTACGTTGTGAACGGTCAGCTGGCTTCAGTTGTTGTGTGAGCTGGATGTTTTGTGGATGCAGGTGCGGATTTAAATGTAAAATACGCCATAACAAGCCGTAAGACAGTCCGTCCTAATTCCTGACAACGACAAGGAATCGACATATTCGGGTCTTCGGCAACACTTTCACTTACAGCAGCGATATTCTCAGTGGAACGAGGGAAACGATGATGCACAGGCCTTACAACATTTGTAACCGCTCCAGAGTCTTCAAATTTCTTCAGAATTTTGTCAATTACTTGCGTAAATGGACGATTATGTAAACCATAATCTCCTCTTAAAGCGACGATATATGGCTGTGGCAGAATCACAATTTTTGTAGCATTGATTTGATAATCATTATGCGTTGTGTGTGATTAATAAAGTCATCCATTTTCGTCAATGTCAGACCTTCAACTGAGAAGAAAAAAAAATTGGTTTAACAACTTAGTTTGACAGATATCGAATTCCACTGCTATAACTTTGAAACCACGAAGTGGATAACCCCTTATTCAATTAATTTTAGGCTGCGCCATAAGTACAGTGATATTTATGACAAAATATGTTTTATAAAAACAAATTTATATACAAAGGTTGAGCCCGCTAATCTCTATATATAATCCAGATTGCCTTGTAAATTTCTGACATCGGTTAACGCACCTGGTATGGTTCTCCCTACTCGGGCACACTAAAAATCCAGCGAGCAAACTAGCCAAGGCTGAGCCAGCAAATATTGAGACACTCGCAAGACTCTCAGTCACATTTTCCGCAGACATCGTTACGTTTGCAAAATGTTTCTATTGTCTTGCTGTAGATATTTTTAGTTTTGTTTGTCAGCTTTTTATATTGACAAAAAGTCATCTGTTTTAATCAACTAGCGTATAATAAGAACATAATATAAAACGGAGAGAAGAAAAGCAACTCTGTAATTGATTTATTCTATTGTGTGACCATTAAAGCAGATTCTGTTCTTTTTGTAGCAAGAAAATATTAAATGCATTGCAATGGCAAGGAATATATAAAACAAAATAAAAATTTCAATTAGACAAGTTAAACAGCACAAAGTTTTGAAGAGTGAATGGAAATGTTATGTGATACATGAAATTCAATTCTTTAACGAATATTAAATGATTTCCAAGTGCAAGTTGTTAAGAGAAAGAAGAATCTTAAGTTTTTATTTTCCGCTCAGTTTGATCCATAGACTCAGATCACAAAATAAAACAATAAGCGTGTTTCATGTTTCTAAACAGAATTTATATTAAATTTCAATGCACTCAAAGAAAATTGCAGAAGCTTAAAAACCATTTACTTGTGCAGTCCAAGTCCAGGTGTTCAAGTTCGCTTCATACTAAAATCAAGTAGAATTACCTTTTTCTTTCTGTGGATAGCGCGGATGAACAAGATCAAGATCTGGTATCCGCCTTTAGCAGGAGGTGTTCCCTTTAATAGTTGCAAGCAGCTAGTACAACGACAGCTGCTAAGAACTGCGCAGGAGAGGTGGTCGAACGAGACCACCTGTTGACTATCGGGGCTCACATGGCCCAGGTATGAGTATAGGAATACTGTGGCCTTGTTGGACTTTCCGAGGCATAGGCTCCATACCCTTGTGGCGGTTCTAAGGGGACATTATCACATGGGAGTACATGCAAGAAGACTAAATCTGCCATATAATGATTTCTGCAGAAACGCATGAAAAATGATTTTTTTTCAATAAGATTTTTCCAATGAATTGACCATTTCGGTTTGATATAACAAAGACTTAACCAGATAGGGTAAATGCGAATACTAAACCTCCCATTAATTTACCAGTTGGATTCTTATTAACGCCTACTTTTAATTAAAGGGAAGTTGTAATAATGAAGATGATGAGGAAGAGGAGAAAAGTGTCGAACACTTTCTCTGTCCATGCCCAGCTCTCTCTCACAAGAGAGCAAATTACTTGGGCACGAGACACTAAATGGATTACCGGAAGTGTCGGAATGCGGATTGGTCTTCATCGGCCTGGTTCAGGGTGCAACCGGTAGGCATGTGTAGGGACATCTCCCTACAGCCTATTTCGGGTGTTACAACGGGACCCCTCTAGGACCCAAGTGAGCCGGTCTCATGACCGACGGCCCGCGTAGCATAACATAACATTCTGTGTACATGTAAATTTGTAATTGCGACTGTCTCCTTAGTTATCAGTTTCGATGCCATACAGCATATATAAACTGGATCAAACTCAGTTAAAAAGTCGACTAAGGGTCATTACTACAAATTGGCGTTAGTCAAAAGTAGGATATTTCATTATTACAACTTCCCTTTAACTAAAAGTAGGCGTTAATAAGAATCCAACTGGTAAATTAATGTGAGGTTTAGCTTTCGCGTTCTGGTTAACTATTTGCCATATCAAACTGAAATGGTTAATTCATTGGAAAAATCTTATTGAAAAAAATTAATTTTTTCATGCTTTCAATTTTCCCCCACACATGAACTTTTCAAAACTATTGCCAATAATTTAAAAAGAAAAACATTTTGTGGAACCAACAAGCAGTACAGGAGTTAAAAAGAGATAATTTGAAGATCTAAAACTCTAGTCAATATTGCTCTAATTAAATCCGAAATATAACGCAATCTGATTAAGGAAAAAGTTTGCTTGAAGCCAACTACAATATTTTTGCGAGACAAAAAGTGCTGCTTATGTTTTCTAAAAAAAAAAGTTTGCACTTTAAGCGAAATATTTTACAATTATTAATGCTACTTTTTCGACCTTTGTTGGTATATATTCTTAAGTTTATAAATTGAGTTTAATAGCCTTTTTACATTGACTTATAACTTACATCGTTCATAAATTTTCAAAGATGTACAGGACGAAAATTTTACATCTTTCTACATCAGCCGAATATGATGCTTTCTCATTTAGTTCCAACTTACATCTATCGATTTTTTTAGTGCCATCACTAAAAAAAATCTTGCATTAAAATTGATTGCTTTTGTACCATCACTAGCAAAATAACATTTCAGAAAATAAACAAAACAAATTTATCATCAAAAAATAAGCGGAACATGTATGTACATATTTTGTTATAATTTTTAATTAATTATAAATAAATTCATTTTGATTGCAGTGCAAAAGAAAGCTGGTGTTCGCATCGTCTGGTCAATCGATATGGAGAACATGTTGCTTGAAATTTGTGTGGTTTGTTCTCAAAATTTCAAGCTTCGACTCGAAAGTTTTCTTTAAAAAATTAAACATCATTATTTACGACATCTTTTTGCCAAAATGTTCCATTGAGATTCTAAAAATATATCTATTTATTTATTTATTTATTTATTATTCTATTAGCCTTATATTTAAAATAAAAGCTAACTTTTTTAGGCAATGGCAGCTTAGGCCTTCAGCAACTAAAAATATATTTTATATTTCTTATATAAGAAAATAAACATAATTTATTATGTTTTTATTTACATCTCAGCATCCAAACCTTTTGAGGAAGGGCCATACTTATGTCCACCAAAAATTCTTCTTCGTCATTATCTTCCATGATGGTCTCCAATATTTCAATGCACTGCATTAAAATTTGGGTTTGTTCTTGTAAATTAAGAGCTAATCCAATGATTCATACCTCTTCAAAGTCCATTTGAAATTTTTTTTTATTTTTCAAAATAATTTTGCATCTTTTTTTTGACAGCTAAATAAATGAAAGATGAAAGATGTTGTCAATGTATGCGACTGTTTCACATTTTCAACATCTTTCATGCGTTTCATGTGGATGTTAGTCAGTGTAAAAAGGCTGTAAGGTCACTCGTGTTTTTTTTTTAGATGTTGGTTTAGTTCGATACTCTATTGTGGAACTTCTTCAGAAAATTTTTCTATCCCAAGTTTTACGAACCTTCGAAAATTTCAAAAACCAAAACACTTTTGTACTGACAAAATACATGAAGCTCAACTACACTTGTACAAAATATTTTGATGCAAATAATGGCTGTAAGCTCAATATATAAATTAAAAAGAAATGCGGTCGGGGGACCCCCGTTAGGAACGAAGTTCCTTACGTTTCTTCTTCATCTTCGAATGTAATACAAGGTGAAATCTGTATGTTTTATTTTGTGTTGTTTTTTAAATTTTATATGCTTCTTAAAATTTTTGGAACGTTTTATTTTTTTACTTTTGACACATGCAGTATTTTTGTGTCAATGCGCTACAAAACGAAGAAAATTTTTCAATATTGCTGTTTACTTTAGCGACATCTAGCAACTGATAGTGTCCGTTTTCACAACTAATCAATATTAATTGGTAGGTGTCTCCGCTGCTGTTAGCGGAGACACCTACCATACATACACAGTTGTTTGTCGACAGATACGCCAATACATATAAACAGCTCACACGCTTTCGTGACGTTAAGGAACTTCGTTCCAAAAATATTATTAAAATTGTTAACCACCTTCAAAGGCTTTAGTTTCATTTTACTTTCACAGGCCTAAGAAAGATTTTTTTTGTGATTAAATTGTAGTGATCAACTCTTTTTAAAGACGAAAATTATATTAAGAGGCAGAAAATGCATGTGTGTGAAATCGGCCCACACATATTCCACGCCGTCAAAATACAATATTTACACATGTATGTATATGTGAAAGCGACTTTTGTGAAGGATATTTAATAATCGTCATGGCTGAATATGGCACTCATATTTCTGCTGCTCAATTTGTATCTACTGAACATTTTAAAGCTGCAATTATGTATGCAGTTTCTCTTGGCCATCATTAAATTCTTATAATTTCACCAACCTGCAATCATCAAAAGAATTTCCACAATAATTTTCTTTTACCTTTTGTTGCTGTAATCATAGCTCTCATATTTTATTCCCCCACTTACATTCAACTATGACAAGCTTTTGCAAATGTCACATGCAGCATGATTTACATATTTTTAATTTTATTTTCCAGATAAAATGCACAAAAAACGGAAGACAAAATCGAACTCGTTTTAAAACGAGTAACAATAACCGCAAAACAGTTGGTTCGTCAGTGCAGTACACAACTGCAGCAGCTATTTTTTTTTTTTTTTATTGTAAAAAAAACCAAACAATTTCAAATATGAACTCCATCTAATTTTAATTGAAATTCATGCTTCAGTTGAGATCGCCAGAAAACAATGAATGAACTGATTTTATAGATTTACAGGTCTCTGGCAGGTCACATTTGAAGTAAAAGTAAATCGAAACATGAAACGCAAATAAAAACGTTTTAAATTGATTAAATAACTTGCACAAGCGGCGAATAAATTAATTGGAATTTAGTTGGAATAGTTGTGGAGATATTGATATTATTAAATGAACAATCCATCAAGCAATGATTTAAATATTTTGATATTTAAAGAACCTGCTGTTACGCTGACACCAACAACGGCAATGGAAGCAATATTATCCGTCGAGCGAATCGAAATTCGTATAAAATGTGTAGAAGCTCCTACAGTAAAACTTCAAAAGGACATAAAATCGAGCAGGAACACGTAGCGCAACATCAACATCAATCTTTACCGCCATGGGCAGGTCTATACCGCAAAATATGACGTCAGATCATGTATCGAGCAGCAGACTAGAGGCCAATAGTAAAACATTGATGCCAAACTTTCAGTCCTGGTTGACCAAGCCTTTCAACCAGATCCTTCATTCTTACATGGCTGGATAAAGGCCAAAAGGAAATTAGGACATGGTATCAGGGTTGCCACTCCAATTTTTTTTCCTATCAAATTTAATTTCAAAAACTGCCAAATGACCTGTTTACCTACCAAAAAATAAAATAAGCAGTTATAAAAAAAAAAAAAAATTTCTTAAAAAAAAAAACAAGTTTATACATAACAATGTTAATATGTATCGTTATAAAAATAAATAACAATTCATTTGTAAAAGAAACTAAATTTTAAGTAAAAAATAAATAAGACTTCATTTGTAAAAGTAAAAATCTTAAGGGTTTATTTGGAAAAAGGTTTATTTTTTTAAATTATCTTTTTGCTGACCATATATAAAACGAATCAGTCTTATTTATCATTTCTTTGCACATCATAATATTATTTAAGGAACATAGTTCGAGTCTATTTCTAAGTTTGGTTTTTACACTACGCAAGTGTTGAAAATTTTCTTTCTACAGCTGCTACTATGTGGTAAAGACAATAAATTGAAAACAAAATTAACTAGATCGCTAAACATATTTTCATTAAGCCCATTTTTAATTTTGCCAACCTTTTCCCAAAAAACAGTAATCTCCATTTCATCATTCAAGTTGTGGTCACTAACTCTTAAGCTTTGTCTAGACGATCGTCAGATCTTACAATATTGTAAGACCTAACAATGTGCTGGCAATCTACTAGAAATACAAAATTGTCATCATTAAGAAAATTATCAGTTCAGACAATTGGAAGAAAATCTTACAATTTCATTGCCAAACAATTGCCAGACAATAAATTTAGCTACCAACGAAAATTGTCAGCTTACACGAATGTAAGATTTTCTACGTTTCAAAAACCGTCAGCCGATTGTCATTATCAAAATGCACACACACACACATAGACATGCCATTATTCTTTCTTTATTTTTCTCGCTCAATAACGATGTTTTTAATTTGTTTATTCTCTTTTCTGCAACTTTTTATCTCTCGTACTCACATTTATACTATTCTCTTGTTTTTTCTCTCCCTTTCGTACACACACATTTTTCTTTAATATTCTTTGTCATTACTCTGACAATGACGCCATTGTAAGGTGTTGAGAATTTAGGCATCTTACAATATGCCAATGCCTGACAATGTACTAGCAATGATGATGCCAAAGTGTTCAGACGATTGACAGTTAACTGACAATTAATTGTTAGGATGGTGGCCTGCCAATGCTTTTGCTTACGATATTGTCAGGAAGAAATTGTAAGTTCTCACGATTGGTTAAAAATATTCTACACATTTGCTGACAATATTGTAAGATCTTACAACCGTCTAGACAAAGCTTTAGTAAATTCCACTGCGATACAATTTTATCGGTATCACAATCTAATAATTTATCGAACTCTGGTAACAAAGGCAGAATTGAGCTGATTAGCGTGAAAAGAAATTAAAACTGAAATTGAAAAAAACTGCCAAATTCACGACACAACCCACCAACCTACCAACTCATTTCAAAACTACCAAATTTGGTAGGAAACTACCAAACACGGCAACTCTGCATGGTATTTACACAGAAAATACCAAGAAACTGCTATTCAATCTGCCGGAATATTGTTTTGGTTTTTCAGGCAGAAATTCGAACAATTACGGAGTATATTATTGAGCTCAATGCAATGGGAGGGCTAGAACCAGTAAATAAATTCACGGGTAGCCAAATGAACTCTAGAACGATATCAGATGAGTAGATTAAGTCACAAACAGTTTGGGATTTCAAAAACGTTACTAACAGTTACTCGACTCATTGTAAACTAACACCCATATTCATAAAAACTATTGAAGGTTTATTACACGTTTATTTGACAAATATTCCGTAGAAATACGCCAAATAAGAGCTTAATAAACTTACAATAATTATTATGAATATGGCCTTAAGCATTTAATAACTTGTTCATACATGCATTTCTAATTGAGATAATATTCAGTTTATTGACATAATATTTTGACAGCTGGAAAAAAGTTGTTGTTTTTGTTTTGGTAGTGAGAAAGAAAAAGTGAAAAATATTTTCAAATGAGAAAAATGGAAGAAAAACTGCCTTTTATTAAAAAAGATTTTAGTGTTGTACAATAAAAATATGAAACTTGTACAAGTAGTGCGTTCATGTTATCACTCCAAAGCGGCAATAATAAAAAGAAAGAGAAATAAAAATTTGGAAATGCTGCAATGTTCAAAAATTTTTATGTTTTTATTTTTTTATTTTTATTTTTTATCATTTTGTTTTGTTTGCTTTTGTTGACATTTATCTCGTCATTCATCTCGCATTGTATACTTGAAATGAGAGAGCAAACTCACTTGCTTCAAGAGCAAGAGAGTTAAGCTTGGTATGCGCGAAACCTTTCGATGCAGTTAAATTTGATGTAAAGGTTTGGGCAAATAGAGCATATTTGGCTCTCTGGAAGCAATGCAAGAATTCTATGGGGGGATCCAGATGAGGAAAAACAGGGCGACTGGTAAAACTTAGCAAGCCCAAGTTAAGAGAATAATGAGAGTTATGATGCATCACTCTCAACTACGGGCTCATTTTAACAGCATAGTTATACTAAGAGATGTAAAGGGTGAGGAGAAAGGAGAGCCAGACATTAGAGCAGTGACTCGTCTTCTCACAAATACGGTTGCGATATTTTATGATATTTTTTTAAGGCATATGCTGCAGGAAATTAAGGAATTTTGTGAATGACACGCAGTTATTATAGACCTATGCGTCTAACTTTTTGTGGTTAAATACCGAGAGCTCACAGCAAGCCTATACTGAACTGAGATCATGTCGCAGGACATGGACGAACATAACCCTCCCATCAACCTAACCTAACCTTGTCTTACAACAATAACGGCAAACGAACTTAAGTCCAATGAAAGTAATAAAGTGCATATTTAAATTTTGATTTATTTTTGTACTGTATTGAATAATTTATTCCCGACAAAAAAAAAAATAAATGTGCTATTTAAAATTTCGCCTCTTCCACGCAATTTCCTAAATATCCTCAAATAATTTAGAAGTGTCTAGAACTTGTTGTAAGAAAATTCAAAGAAATTAAAAGAAA
Source organism: Sturmia bella (assembly GCA_963662145.1). NCBI lineage: Eukaryota > Metazoa > Arthropoda > Insecta > Diptera > Tachinidae > Sturmia > Sturmia bella. The sequence goes on from OY759172.1 coordinate 23,288,132, forward strand.
ATTTATTCATGCATTAAATTTTTAAATTGGTACAATTTATATGTGTAGATCTGGTAACAAATTCTTAGATACATGCCTTCGTTACGAAACATGATAGTTTAGTAAATTTCAAACATCAACATAAATTGAAGCAGCACTTTGCATTCGTTTACACCATTTATCGCAATACGTTCCATTTTCTTCTCATTTTACTGTGAATAATAATGACGTTGTATACTTAACCCCAATTTGAACAGTAATTTTTCTGTTTAAACAACATTTTTCCAAGAATGTTTGACGAGAGGGAGAGAATGTTAAGCGACATTATGCAAATAGACAGCAATATTATTAAACGTTGCCATTTTCCTGTTGTTCTTATCGTAGGGAAAATGTTACCTCACTTTGTTGTATCATGTACAGCAATCTCTGTTGGAGTCTGATGTGTCAACGATACTGTAGACAATGTCTACAGCGAAATGCTAGTAACACAGTCGTCACTAAGTGGCCCACTAAAGCCACTTCGTTACCAATTGCCCAGTTCCGGTAAGATGCACAGCATAAATAGGGCTCGTCGCCTGAGTATGGGTGCATTTAAAAAAAGCTTTTCTTTTTACTTGAACCAGTACTCCTCTTGGGACGACAACTATTTATGCATGCGCATCGTATTGTAACGAGGAAAATAGGTCTTGGTCAGGAGGAAAGAGAGAGTAGTGTTTGTGTAGGTTTGATTTGATTTGATTTACATTGGAGCTGGTGTCTGCAGGCAATTTGTTCTACAGACGAACTGTACGGCTGAAAATAGAATCCTCTCTGTAATGCATTGCGCGCTTCGCTGGCCCCTCGACTACATACGGATGTGCTTTCGGGTTTCGAGAGCAAGGTTCCTGATCTCGTCTGAGCAAAATCCGTTATAATAGCGATAGAACAGTGTACCCCACACTGTGACGATGCTACAAGCAATCAATATAGTTCGATACCCTCTGCCACTGATGAGCTTCTTCGACCTCTCCTATACACACGGTCGAGTAGCCCCAAAATAGACTTTGAGGCGCTGACCCAAACCGAAGAGATTTATTCCATTTTCGGCCAGATATAGGTGGCATAAATAGCGAGGAGATTAGATAGCTTGAAGTATGAATTGCACCGTTTCAAAAAACCAAGATACTTAAATGCTTCTTTTGAGACATGAAAAATATGCTCAGTCCAGCGAACATTGCACTGCATATCCATACCAAGAACATTAAGAGGTTCGGACTCCTCGGTGCTTATACCATCCATTCATAAGTATAGATGAGGCAGCATCCATGGGCGTTCGTCTATGTGCGTTCGTCTATAGGCAGAACATTAAGAGCTTCGGACTCCTCAGTGCTTATACCATCCATTCATAAGTGTAGATGAGGCAGCATCCATGGGCATTCGTCTATGTGTTAATAAGCAAGACTGGGCCTTACGAGCATTGAAATCGAGCGTATTTTTACGATCCCGTTCGGAAACTATACGCAGATCATCATTGAGCTTATCACTCATGGTCTGCCTGTTGGCATTGATCTGCGATATACTAGTTCTATGACAAAATGATTGCGAAGGACAAATGCTGCTGTCGTCTGCTAAAGAATGGATGGGAATGGAAGTTCAACAGAGAAGTTCGTTGAGAAAGATAAGAAATTGCGTGGAAGAAAGAACGGATGATACCTTGTGGTATCAGTTGAATTTCAGGGACAGGCACATGCTAAATAGAAGAATAGAAGAGAGCATTGTATGCGATATAATAGGTCTGCACTGCTGGTTTCCATATCAGTAGTCAATCACTGCAGCTTATCTACTGATATTTCCTGCAGGGAACTGGTAGCTTAAAAAATGCTGGCTGCCTGAACATCAGCTCAGCAAATTACATATTTTGGCTCAGCTCGCAGCCGCCGCCAAATTTATTTTAGTATTTCCAGCCTCTGCGGATTTAATTTTTTCTTTTTTTTATAAAAAGTGGTTTTTCTCTTTAAAACAATATAGTCACTTGGATGGGTCGATTTAGCAATCGATATTGTGCCCACGATTTTTCGTTAGCTTTCAGCATAAGGAAAAAAGTTCCACCATGACATGTAATTTTGTCTGCAGGGTCAAGAAACAAATTCACACATTCTCGTTTAGGCATGTGAGTGCTTGTGGTATAAATTTTGTAGATCATTTAACACATTTACATAAATATGTTTACACGAAATTCGATTATCAAATAAAAACAAATGTTTGCTTAGTTTTTCGATACAGGTCTAAGCATTGGGAAAGTGTCAAGTATAATAAATAATTTAACAATTTCTTAGGACAATTCTCAAGTGACACAAAATCAAGTCTTATTAAAACTCAAAAGCGAAAATCATTTGACATAAAGAAATAAAAAAAATAATATTTGTTTTTACTTTTTAGTTTTTCCGGCTTCTGCTGCAAAAGCATTTCGATTGGTGCACACACATCCCTGAATAAACAAACATCGTTCATATGTATGCATTTCTTCAAAAACTAATGCATCAAGAGGAAGGTGCATGTATTACGATACTTTGTGACGAGTGCAGATATTTGTATGTGTGTTTGGCACCAACTTTTGCTTAGAACACTCAAGTATTCAACTTTATGCAAGTTAACAACAACACCCGTGTCAACAATCGATTCTTTGGCATCAATTATTCTCATGCATATTCCTGAACCTGAAGATCCAGCCACTTGCAAACACACATGTACAAAGCATCAAAGTCCTCCATGTATTGTCCTCAACTTGAACAGGACAAGGACACTATAACAAAATGTTCCCAAAAGAAGAAAGTACAGAAACTCACTTTGCATATTCTTCTACTTCAAGTAAAAGGTCAGGGGTTCAATAACAACAATGGCTTACAACTGCTGTTATTTATTTGGGAAAACGAACCTTCTGCTTTTTAATTTGATTTAATAATTGCATTTAAATATGTGAATAAGACTAAAAAAAAACAAAAATTACATAAACTGAAATAAAACAAGTTGGGAATATTATGGCAGCAAAAAGCCGTCTGTGACGAATCTTATAGAGCCTTTACCAAACCATATAGCAAAACAAAATTGTTGGCACTGCCGTCCTTATTATTGTTATTTTATAATTGGAAAATTATAATTCTCAATCAAAATTACATCGTAATGACACAGGGCATATATTTATGTACACTTTAACCAAAAATTCTCAAATGGGAGGGAGCACTGCACTTGAGTATACATATTGGAAAAAGGAAAACATTTTCAATACACGTTGTGTTCAAAATGCTAAAAACAATTTCCATTTCAAAATTTTAAAACAACAAAATGCTCTCAAAACGCTGGCAACGCTGACGACAATAAATGAAACTTCTCTTAGAGTATTATTTTCGATCTAAAAATAGACCTCATAAACCTTTTCTGTCATTTTCAGCCGTCTATCTGCCGCCAACATTTCGCGGAAGCTAATCAACTCATCAGTAGAATCGAATAATCGTAAAAGAATATTTGAAGCCCAACTATTTATTCCAAAATTCTCATGAACAAAATGAAAGTCAATTTTCAAATTAAAGGGTATCCCCGTCCGTGCAAGGGGTGACATTTGAATTTTCACTTTTTGCTATCTTCGGTGACTGCATACACTGTGAAAAATTTCAAGTCTCTATCTCTTACAAACCAAAAGTAACAGCTAATTTCTAGTTCTTGTATGGTAGCACCCTTTATTTCCCAGTTTTGTTTTGCTATTTTTGGTACTTATTGTTGTAGAACCTGTGCAACCACATATCCCAAGCAAATATCAAGCCTCTATCTGTTGTGATAGAAAAGCAACAGCTTTATTTGCTAATTTTCATAGTTTCTTGTATGGGGACCCCCTTTAACTTTTCAACTTTTTGTGGGTTTTATTGTTTAGTTTTTGTAGCAGTGGGGTAAACACATGTTCTGTGTAAATTCACAGCTCACTAGCTCCTATAAACTGGAAGCTTAGACGTACAGAAGGCTGGACAGGAATTCTCATAAAAGAGTTCCATTTTCCACTCTATGACTAGGGAACGCTACCAGGGTCACAGTTTCTTGTATGGGCACTTCCTTACATTTCTAAATTTTTTGTTTGTTTTTAGTATTTAATGTTGGAGAGGCCTGCCAACTATATATTTATGTATGCTGTAAAAATTCATAGATAGATAGAGACCTCTTAGGGATCACAAGTTACTGCTTATTTCAATTTCTTGTATGGGAGCACCCTTTAGTTCTTAACTTTTTATTTTTATTTTTGGCATTTGTGGTGAGTAGCGACATATCCTATGACATATCAGCTTGCTAGCTCCTATGGTTCAAAAGTTACAGCTAATCTTACCTAGCTTTCACAGTTTCTTGTATGGAGACAGCCTTTAGTTTCTAACTTTTTGTTGTTTTTAGTATTTGTTAAATAAATAAATAACTAAGGGCTACTCTAACACTTACCGTTTGGGAGAATGGGGCCTTTGACGGACGCACGGACGGACGTACGGACGGACGAACATAGAAGTCTCAGTGATGGTATTCCGTTTTTTACTTTATGAGTACGGACATTTTGAAAGAGCTTCTTCTTTCTGTGCATATACTCCTAAATTGACACCGATCTATTTTCGAGTTGATGCCGACTTCCACAAAATTTGATTGTGCTTAAAAATTTACGACGATGCCGACAACGAGCTCGAAACTAAGGAGAAATGAGTTTGATTTTTGTTTTCCGAGGAACTAGCAATTGGTTTAAGACAAATACCGAACAATATATAAGAATTTAAAATATGTTTTTTTTAATTAATTTATATTATTCGAAATTTTTCTTATATATCTATAGTTATTTCTGTATTTAGTTTATCAGGCTCAAGTTCTTTCTATATTATCTTTGTGATTGATATTAATTAAATTAGACAAAAAAAAACATCAAAGACATTTAGCAGGGTGGACAACCAGTTGTTTCGAAGCCACCACACTTTCTCGTCAGCACCCGTCTTTGAACTCAGGGGCTCATGTTTCTAAAGCGACAACCATGCCACTCAGCCGCCCAAGTTGTTGTATATTTTCTGTCTAAATTTTTAATTATATCAAACACACCATTAATTTCTATTTGTCGATATTTATCATTGCATATTTACCGGGTGCGAGTTTCTCACCACAACTCGAAACAACTAGTTGTCCACCCTGCTAAATGTCTTTGATGTTTTCTTTGTCTAATTTAATTAATATCAATCTTTGTGATATATAATATAGAAAAAATAATAATAATATATAGAAAAAACTTGAGCCTGATAAACTTAATAGAGAAATTTTAACGTATAGTTTATTTGATCTTTTTTTATCTTAATACAGAAATATTTTTTTTTTCTAGTAACAAAAAACATAAATTAGGCAGCCTTTTTCTTCGATTACAATCAAACCAACTACAATAAAATAAAACGAGCTCATACAACTTGACAATTTAAATAAATGTTCATTTTAAAATGTTGTAGTTGTTGCTGCAATTTGTTTAAATGAGATGGTTGTTCAACGTATTTGTGTGTGTGTGTGTGTGTGTGTGTGTGTGTACGAGTGCTGCAATAGAGCTGTGATGAGACGAGATTTTCTCCAGCAATCAAAGTGAATGTGTAGTCTTTACAACAAGACGACACTTGAGAGACTCTAAGTGGCAAATATTGTATAAGAAATCAGATTATGCATCAGTAATAGAATTACAAAACACTCGTCTGGAAAACAAAGGCCAACACGAAGGTGGCAGGCAGGAGGTATGAGAATTGCGTTTGAAATTTTGAGATTTATTTTAAAATTTCTGCATTTGGCTTAAATTAGCTGCAAACAACTTTAATGTTAGGAAATTAGAGAAGCTCGTTAAGGCTAAAACAGCTTTCTTAACAAAACCATACGGGTTTTTGATTGATTTAGAGTTTTTGTTTTTTATGGACCTACATACAAAAAACCGAATTTTTTTTAGCTGACAATACATACACTTGCTCTTAAAACAATTCTAAAACAAACAAAATCATTTTGCCGCTCAGTTTTGTGACCCATAATATTTGTGGCTGTATCTCGTTTGCCTTTAATTGAGCCAGCATTTTATTACACATTCTGCTGGTGTTTTGTGCTAAAAATAACTAAAGTGCTCAAATAGAGAAAAATGTCAAAGAAATAAAAAACGAAACAAAAAGAACACTAAACTACTTAAATTTACTGCAGACACAGGAATAAAAGTTTATGTCTCCCAGGATGATTTTGTTTCATGTAACAGCATTTAAATATGTTCCAGTTTTGTGTTTTCCAGCATTCGCTGCTTGCTGTTCATGCTGCTGCATGCAGGAAGGTGCGCGGCAAAAAAGAGCTTGTGTTTAATAAATTAAATCTATTTTTAAAAAGTATTTTGCATTCTGCACAAGTTGGCTGCATTTTATTTTATTTTATTTTCTTCTTTTTTTTTTGTCATTTAAGCTAAATAGATTTGTGTGCCATTTAAAGAAAATGAGATTTAAATGTTTCTTTTCTTTGTGTTTCAAAACAAGTTGAGAATTTGTATATTTTTTTATTTTTTTGTATACATATGTATAACTGAAAGGTAGACAGGGGACTGCAGCGATGATTGGTCTGTTGGCAGAATAATGTTTATCTTATTTTCTTTTCCCTTTTTTAAGGAGAATTTCATATTTTCTGTGCCATTTTTGCAGTTGTCTGTTATTATCAGCGTTTTTGTTTTGTCTTCCAGCTCCAGTAGTCGCTGTGGAAAATTTTTATTTGCATAAAAGTGACCCAGAAGTTGCGCCAGGAATTGTGTGCCTGTTGTGGACAAGTACGATTTCATTTTCTTATTTGTTTAGTTGAGCTGGATTAAATTGACTTTCATTTCATTTTTCAGCACTTCTGTTTCCTTTATACCTGCCTGGGTTTAACATTTTTTTTTGTTTGCACTTTGAAAGCAACAACTTTTCCAATATATGATAAAATGTTACTAAATATTAAAGAGCAGTAAAAATTTTTCAACAAATGTTTAAATCGTTTGTATATGAGGATTTCCATGAATAACTTTAAAAACTAACTTTCTTACCCCCGATTTTTGACCTCGGATTTAAATACAAAATTAGTAAATTTTCCTCAAAATTTAAGTTGGACTTAAAATAGTTTTCTGTTTTACAGTCTAAAATTATTTTTTGGTAATTAATTGTAATAAAAGTACGGCAGCTTAATGTAAGTGTCAAAAAATTATCGATAACTCAATAAAAAACAGCTAAACAAATTTGGAAGCAAATGAAATTGTGAAAAGTTTAGAAAATAATAAATTGTTTTGTAAAAATTATTAAAATGAGTAGCAAAAGTGATAAAAGGACTCCCAATTTCACTGCCACAGAAGTTGATTACCTTCTGGAAATAATAAAAAATCAAATTATGAAACAAAACAAAAAACATGTGCAATTTTCTTAATTTGCACAACAAATCCAAACTGTCAAAATCATATGGCAGTAGGAAAAACTTAAATCGATTTTAAATGGGCACGGCAGGCCGTTTAAGTTTGATTTAAATAGCAACTGTTTGACTCAATTTTGTATTTAATTGAAATTTAAATTGAAATGACATTTAAAATCCAAGTCAAAAATTGGGAGTTAGTTATTGGCTTTAAGAGCCAACTGAAATATATATTATTTTGGGTTTGGAAATAGACCGCATTTCGTTGATGCTAATCAATTCATCAGTAGGCAGGAGAAATTTCAAAAAAATGTATGAAACCCACATTGTTATTTCAAAACTCCCACAACGTTCATGGGAATTTAGGAATAAGTAAATGGATTTGAAACATTAGCGGTATTCACACCGAACTTGTTAATTTGTTACTCGCTAGTTTGTTAATTTGTTTAAGTTCGCAACTGTGAATGACCCCCTTTTACACACTTTATTAGTCTGGTAACTTTCGTAGTAAACCGGCTTTATTATTCTGAAAAAATTAAACATGCCACGAGAAAGTGTAAAAAAAAACAATTGTAAACCATTTAATTACTCATGCTTTGACATATAAGATAAGATTTATCGAAGTTTAATAGTTTAATTACCAACAATTTATTAATGCAGAAATTTTCCACGTTGATGAAGATGAAATTGAAAATTTACTGGATGAGCTGTATGAAGATTTGCATGATGTCATGAAGTGTCGCAGAGGAGTTGTGTATGAAGTTCCAAAATGAATTCATTGGCGCGAAGATGTTTTGTCTTCAATGAATGAAAAACGTTTCTGCCAGATGTTACGCGTGCATCGCGAGCAATTTGCTCATCTACTATCACTCATATGTAGCGACAAAGCTTTTACCAAATGTATCGGCAAGCAGTTCCCAATAGACCCACAACTCGCTATAGTTTTTTTTAGATTGGGATTCTCTGGCGAAAGCGCATCAATCGCTAAAATTGCTAAAATTTTTGGAATCGGCAACGGCGGCACACTTCCAATACAAATTCCAACAGCAATTTATGCTCCACTTCACTGCACTTTTTTTGAATTTTTGTTCGAATGCGCTTTTTCTTTTGGTTATTTACTATTAGAACAGTTTATTTTTTTTTTTTTAAATAAAATAAAAAATCCTTTAATTGACATACTTATTCGCAATATACACGAAAATTACCAAAACACAAATATTGTTTTAGAAATGTATCACAAATGGCTTTTATTATTTAGAAACTGCAACAGCTGATTGTGAATTACCAACCAACAACTGTTTTATCAGGGATGCCGTGTCGTTAATTTGTTAGTGCAATAAATATACAAAAACAAAATACGTGTAAAAAAGTAACTATTAACGATTAACAAACTAACAAGATGTTAAGATTTTTCGGGTCTACTGATGAGTGGATTGGCATAACCGACTTATTTCAATTAAAATTTTTCGCTGTAATATAAAACTTTACAAAAGTTCATATACATACATATGTAAATTGAAATTAATTTGCTTCCAGGGTATACATACATATATAATTTTGGAAATTAATTCTCATCGTGTTAATTTCCTTAATTTAACCTTAAATTGTATTCTGCACTTAAATCACAGCTCTTAAATATTCTTTTACGGCAGGTTTTAAATTGATTACTACAGAAATGAAATGAAAAGTATTGATAAAAAATGAAACAAAATGGAGGGGAAAAAAACACTCGTTGTGGCATAAATTTTTAATTTCACCTATTGTTGTTTTCATACATGATGTTTGATAAAAAAAAAAAAAAAAATATATAAGGATTTCGTTTTTATTGCAAGAAAATCTGCAAATATTTTTTAGCAACAATTTATAAAATTTTTAACATGAACAAAAGAAGGCAGCTACAAAAGTTACACAAATTTTTTTAAGGCTTAAAAATATCCAGTTTTGCAGGTACTAACTAATGAGAGATGTTGTTTTCCTTTGAAATTGTTACAGTAAGATGGAATATATTTTATTAGGATAGTGTTTTTGCAATGCTGAAAAATACGAATTTATTAAGACTGCCATAACTTTAACTAACTATAAACATTCTTTAAACAAGAAGGTTAAACTGGAGTACAGTAATTTTTTCAATGAAAAAAAAAAATTAGTAAAAAATTTAACAAAAACTATTTCATACAGAAAGCATTTTACGTTTTGCAACACTTTTACATTTTATAGCATTGGCTCTTACAGCGAATAAATAATTAAGTTCATTTTGAAAAATTATTTCATTCATGGGAATGTTTGCATACTTCATGACTCAAACGTTTTTTTGTTGGAAATATTTGTTTTCTACAAAAAATTTCAAAACTAAGGGTGGTTACCAATGGTAGCAAATGTGCAATTGCAAATTTGCAATGCATTTTATGATTGATCGTGAGCGCACCGTGTTTTTTTTTTTACAAATCTGCTATATTTGCAAAAACTCAATCTGGTAACAGAGAGCTTAGCCGATAGGCGTCAAATTGGTACACAGGCGCCATCGACTTCTTTGTGGTGTTTCAAGCCACTGCCCACCTTATTTTGTTTTTGGCAAATATAAAACCCATATAAATTAAAATTAGAACTTGGGGTTCATATTAAATTAAAGTCTATTCACATGAATATGTTTTTTAATGTCATAAAATTTGTTGTAAATGCCGCTATTGTTTGTCTACTTCTCGGAAAATTGTTAGTCAGCTTAGGCATATACTGGCGCCACCTTGTGTTGCTTACATTATTTATTTACAACGGAGCATTTTTGCACGCATTTTTGCTCAAGGATTTTTTAGTGCAAATGAGGAAAAGTGAAGCCTATTGCAAAAAAAAAGCAGAGCATGTGTGCTCACATTTGCTGCGTTTGCACTGTTTGCACTACCCATCGTGAAAACCCTTACTATTGCACCGCACAATTGTATTTATCGATAACATTGAAAGCGGACTCCTCTCAGCAGCTATAAAGCAGACAAGCCGATTTCATTACTAGGTGGACTTGGCAGCACAGGTAATTATTATTTAAAACTTACTCGATTTCAGCACTTGGATGTTAGCACCAACAATCCATGACGGTGTATTTACACCAACAAAAAATCTGCATTAAGGTGGGATCACACGATTGCCGCAATGCACCGATTTTACGCAATTTTGATTGGGTTGAATTGGAGCACAATAAAAAATGTGTCCCAATTAAATTCTCTGCAATCACATGATTGTCGCATTATACTGAAATTTAATTTGTCGCAAATTGGCGCAAAACAATATAGTACCAATAATTGCCGCATTATAGTCACTCGATTGTTATACTATACGGCAACTCTGAGAAACAGCTGTTGTAGCTGATGTAGATGATGTAGATGATGATGAAGCCAGTGGCTTGGCTCCTGATTAGGGTGTTAAGCACAAACAGAGAGCGCATGATACAACTAACAAGGTAGCCTTTTCGCTACAATAAGAACAACTTCAATAAAAATAACATGCACTTTGTTTTTGTACAACTTATGCAAACTGTCAAAAAGACGCCACTTCTACATTTACAGAAGAGAGATGCACTGAGCTTACGCGGATTAGCTATCTCGTTTCGGCTGCCTTTCATCTCTGCAATCTCTTGACAACCTAAAGTAGTCAGTTGATTAACGGTTTAGCTGACGAGGCTACCTTGTTAATTGTATCATGCAGAGAGCGAAGCTCATGTCGTCGAAACACGCTGTTAAGCTGAATTTTGTTAGAGGCGCAACCAACGCGTACAAAATTAGAATATATACATACATATCTACTCTCGATGTTGTACTCGTTCTATATTTTATTTGCTGTTATTTGCCACGTGCAACTACACTGATTCTACTTTTTTTTTTTGACAGCCGCACGAAACGCATCGCAGGTCTGGAAACTTCAGCTTCAAAGAGCCAGGGGAAAAAAGAAATGAGGCCTGTAACTATTTGCCTCTGGTTTAAGACGCAGTCCGAATCCATTATTAAAGCTGAAGTTGCATACTATGTGACTGCAGCTGAAATTGTACACAAAGTAGCCACATTCGCTAAATTATAGGTAATTCTGGTTAAAGTCTGAGTACATTTTCGTTTCATAAAACACGTGCTTATAAATTCCCTTTCATGACCCACAATATATGGTAATATTCCTTACATGTACACCTGGAATTAACAGCAACTTTTGTGCATAAAAACGTATTAATAAATATTTTATGTATGAATGCAAACATAAACACACAAATACACTCACTCATACATGCATGAATATTTGCATTTGCATATAAAATAATTTGGAAAACACACGGAGTCAGCCAAGGGAATAAACAGCTAGAAAAAATAAAGCAACAAAAAGACGAAATGAATTTGTTTCACTTATTATTCCTTTCAAAACGAGTTCGTGCAAATATTTGTTAAGAAAAGCAAATACAAACGTGTGCACACGCATGGTTTTACATAAGTGTATGCATGCAATTGGGTGGTAGCAAGTGTCAGGCATGAAGTCATTGATGAATTTCACCTCAATAAAAGTTTCAAGATGCATTCAGAATTTAAAGTTTTAAGGGCTGCTAATTACACTGTGCTGGTTGAAAAGCCGTAAAACAGATGGGACATGCAGTGCTTAAACCTAATTCGGGTGCGATGAGTTCAATGCTGCTATTCGTATTTTTTTTTTTTTTTTTTTATACCCTTCACATAAATGTGTAAGGGTATATATAAGTTTGTGATTCCGTTTGTAACGCATTGAAATATCCATCTAAGACCCCATAAAGTATATATATTCTGGATCAGCATCAATAGCGATTACGATTGAGCGATGTCCGTCTGTCCGTCTGTCCGTCGGTCCGTCTGTCCGTCTGTAGTCGTTGAAATACCGTTTCTGAGAAAACGGTTTGAGATAGAAACCTCATTCTTTCGCTAAAACGTGTGAAACCCCGGTAGTGGGTCTGCTATTGAAATTCAGTAAGATAGGTCCACGGATAGCCGAGATATATTCAAAAAACCGGGTTTTGAGGGGTATTTTGTGCAATTTTTGTATTCAGATTTTTGAAAAAAAATTTTGTCTTAAAAACTAAACCATATCATTTTTAGTGCCCATTAAATCCTAGAAAAAAAGGAATTTTTGAAATCGGCCCATATATATCCGAAATATAGCGTCTCCCGATTTTTCAAGAAATCGGCTTTATAAGCCAAATAAGACAACTTTTGGCACCGAAGATCAATCAAAATGGTATATATAGGCTATATAGAGGCAAAAGTGGAAAATTTTTCCACATCGGCCCATATACACTCGAGATATAGCGCCTCCCGTTTTCTCAAGAAGTCGGCTCTAAAAGCCAAATAAAACAACTTTTGGTATCAAAAATCGATTAGAATGGAACATATAAGGTGTATAAAAGCAAAATTGGAAAATTTTTGAAATCGGTCCATATATATCTGAGATATAGCGACTCCTGATTTTTCAAGAAATCCGCTCTTTAAGCCAAATAAAGCAATTTTTGGCACTAAAAATCAATCAGAATGGTACATATAGACTATTTAGAGGCAAACGTGGAAAATTTTGGACATCGGCCCATATACACTCGAGATATAGCGCCTCAAGTTTTCTCAAGAAGTCGGCTCTAAAAGCCAAATAAAACAACTTTTGGTACCAAAAATCGATCAGAATGGTACATATAAGGTGTTTAAAAGCAAAATTTGAAAATGTCTGCAATCGGTCTATATATACGTGAGATATAGCGTTTCCCGATTTTTCAAGAAATCGGCTCTATAAGCTAAATAAAACAACTTTTGGCACCAAAAATCAATCAGAATGATACATATAGGTTAGTCAGAAGCAAAACTGGAAATCGTTTTGTCATCGGCCCATATATGTTCGAGATATAGCGCCTCCCGATATCTCAAGAAGTCGGGCCTGGAAGCTAAACGAAACAGTTTTTTTGCACTAAATATTTGTCGGAATGGTACATACAGGCTGTTTAGGGGCAAAATTAGAAAATTTTTGGACATCGGCCCATATGCACCCAACTTTTGGTACCAAAAATCAATCATAATGGTACATACATATGTATATAATATTATATACATATGTATATAATATTTGCGATCATGTATGAATGTATGTATGTATGTATGTATGTATGTATGTATGTATGTATGTATGTATGTATGTATGTATGTATGTATGTATGTATGTATGTATGTATGTATGTATGTATGTATGTATGTATGTATGTATGTATGTATGTATGTATGTATGTATGTAGATACGTTTGTATGTATGTAGGTATGTATGTATCTACATATGTATGTATGCATGCAAGTATGTTAGCATAAACAATTTTTTTGCTTTGTTGTAAAAATGTGTATGTATGTACATACATATGTATGTATACACGAGCTTGAAAATGAAAGTGATATAAAGAATTGTTGAAAAAAGGGTACGCAATGAAATTCTTTTAAACAATTGCGTCTTCAAATTCATTCACACAAAAAATCATTTTGGGTTTCCCTACGTACTTACATATGTACATACACACACACATGTGTATGATGATACGCAATAGATCATCAACAACGTGCACAAGAAAAAAATAATTTTGTAAAAGCAAGCAATGTAAATATGTATGTATGTATATATGTATGTATATAATCATTGTTTTATGGAACACACTGAAAATATTCAATAATAAAGAATTTATTTTAGAGTTTTCTATTATAGATACATACATACATACATACGTATGCATGTACCCACATACGTAAGTAAATTGAAAAGAAAATCACACTTAATGGCAATGTTTAGCATTATAATTTAAAAATAATGCAATTATATGCAATTTTTTGTTAAATAAATTTTACTATAAAGTTAACTGATAAATAATTAAGAAATACATTTTGCTTTTCTTTATTTCATTGATATTAAAAAGAATTGGTGTCACCCAGTGGTTGAACTTGAGCATATTAGGAATTATTTAAATAAAAGTTTTGCAGCCTGTGTTAAATCCCGGTAGTGGATCTGATATTGAAATTCAGAAAAAATCGGCCCATTTAAAAGCCAAATAAAACAACTTTTCGCACCAAAAATCAATCGGAATGTATGTACCATTGTGAAGGGTATTTAAGATTCGGCCCAGCCGAATATAGCACTCTTACTTGTTTTTTGTTAACTCTTGTTTTTGAGATATACCGTTATTTTAAAAATGGAAGAGGTAGTACAACATATATTCCCTTAACTCAAAAACTATTTAATATATATATAAAAAAAAACAAAAACCGAAATTTGGCAACTAAATTGCCTGACAACAGCATTTAAAACTATTTTTATTGGTTTAGTAGTTTAGAAGATACAATTTTTTTCGATGAAAATTAAATTAAATTTTTGCAAAATTTCGAAATTTTTTTTCCTTTAAAACAGCATAAAAAATCTAAAAATAAACTTATGCTGATGAATTTTTATTCGTTCATAACAAAGAAAGTTTCAAACAAAACAAGCCATAAATAACTGAAATCGCTGCACAACTTTGGAATTTATTCACAAAAAATCAAAAATTCCAGTTTCAACTGGTCACCAGACTCAAAAATTGAAATAAATTTTTTTTATTAATAAATGAAAGTAGTACGTTACGCGGGCTGCCGGTCATGAGACGGGCTCCCTTGGATCCTAGAAAAGGAAGTAGTATGCAAGAAAGATTTTGTTTGCTTTCCAAAATAAAGCAATTTCAGCTGAGGGAAGTAAAAAACAACTGAATAAACTAATTTATAACGCTTCAGATCGTTTTTAATATACAAATTGATTAACAATATTATTCAATAATTTGCAAACAGTTTGTTAGCATCTTCAGTTTATTCAATAATTAAAAAGGACCAAATAAAAATTATATACTTATTAAAAAGAAAAAAAAACTTACATAGCGTTACCCAAAAGGCAAAATTCCATAACTAACAAATTATTCAGCATTGAGTTTTCTATAGCAGAATTAGTAAAAGCAGAATTAGTAAAAAAAAAAGATATACAAGTACGTTTTTTATAGTTTTTTAAAAATTGCGTTTTGCAATATATTTTAATTTATTATCGGGTAGACCGGTCATTTGAAGTGTAAGTGTTTGTTTGGAAAGTTATTATTCTTCCTGCTGCAGATTCCATTACATATCTCTCTTCAGACTGTGACCTGGACTATTGGCAAATCTGGTTACGGCTGAAGGTTTGATTTTACCAAGGTCCCTGAGATCCCACGATTCAGTGCCCAGGTATGTATGTCGGCCTTTGTACTTAGCGGCACATTCACAAAGAATATGTTCCATAGTTTGCTTCTGCTCATCTAAGCAGAGTCTACAGGAATCACTGCTTAGAAGTTTCATTTTAGTTTTTTGTTTTTGAGATGCTAATTTAGTAATTGAAAATTTGTCTGGCACATGTTTATTTTATTACAAAGAAACAAAAAATCACCGCTATTAAAGCCGAAATAAAACAATTGCGCAATACAAATTATGGAACATACGAAGAGCTGGTTTTATTGTGTGTGAAGGTAAGAGCTTTGAATGGTATTTAGATGTGTTTGCAGGTTAAAATTATTTATTGACATTCTGTAAATATTCCATTCTATGGCCAGTAACCATTTTATTGTTGTGTTCAGCCATAATATTGTCATGTCTGTTAAAATTATTGACAACTGGATTTATAAAACGATGGGCAACAGAGTTTGCTGTACATAGCAATGGTACGACCCATTCTGGAATATGCTTCAGGAAATATGGAATCCAATTTATCAATGTCACTCTGATGCAATTGAATCCGTGCAAATACAATTTCTTTTGTTCTGTCTTAGAAGTTTACATTTTGATCCTCTTAATATGCCCCCTTATTCAAATAGACTTGCACTTATCAAGCTGCCTACTCTCAACAGCCGCAGAGTTATGCTAATTGTATCATTTATTCTAAATATTATTAATGGCGTGGTTTGCTCTGGATTTTTGATCAACAAAATCTTATTTAATGTTCCTCAGCGCACATCACGTAGTTTTATTTCTTATTAAAAAAATTATGCTGATGCATAATGTATAACACATTCTCCTCTCAGGAGAATTTTATAGATTTCTTGACTTTTCTTTAAATCCCGCTGTAGTAAAAAATTCAGTAATTAATTTTTTAAATTCATGTTTACTATTTTTCTTTTGAAAATCTGCTGTCTTTAAATGAAATAAAATTGTTACTTTAGGTCTATTTTTTTTTTAAAGCTAAAGTAATAAATTTCAATTGGCTCTTATAGCGAATAAATAATTAAGTTCATGGTTGAAATAAAATTGTGTATAATTTTTGTAAATTGTCTGTAGGGAATTAATTTCCATAGACTAAATTAATAATAAATAAATAAACTAATAACAAATAAATATTATTGTTGCCAATTAACCGAATAATTAAAAAAAAGTTTTAGACCAGCCATATTGCAGTTAAATTCAATAATAATATTATTGTGAGGAACCATGTGTTTGCTAAATTCAGCTAATATTGTCATGTGCAACTAGCAGTATGATAATAAAACAGCTGGAATTGACAACAGTATGGTTAGAAATTACAAGATTATGGTTAGAATTCACAATAGTGCGGCAGGAAATGACAATAGTATTGTTAAATGCAACAAAAGTATGATTGAAAAAGAAAAATAGTATGGTCGAACATGACAAGATTAAGAGGGAATGTACCAATAACATGTTAAAGTAAATCCAATAACAATGTGCATGATTTATGTAACAATTGATATTGTTATCATGTAACCATGTATTTCAACAACAGTATCTTGGAATATGGCTTCGTCAACCATATTTTTTCTTTACGTGTATAATAAACAAAAGACTCGCTTTTACTTGTAATGACTTAAAATTGTTTCAAGTTTACATTTTCCAGGTCACTAGGTATGGCCCAATATGTGCTTAAACTGTTTTAATTAAAATAAATTTTATAAAAAAGTTATTTTGATGGCATAAAACTCCTTCTAAAAATCAAAATACTTATTTAACATAATGCAAGGCATGGGCAAACAAGCCCCTCCAATCAACCTAACCTCATCTATTTAACACAAAAGAACTATTGGAAAAATACATCTTTAGTAAAAATTATTTTTGTTCACATAAAACAAAAACTTTCCTTCCTCCAAAAAAAAAGAATAAAAAAAAAAATTGTTCCACTTTTACAACAAGATTTACACGGCTGCTTTCAGCTCATTAATAATGTGCACTATATTTAATTTCGCTCTTAATCTGTCGAGTAGAGAAGCTGCAAAATTTTTACTATTATTATTTTTAACACGTTCAAATCAGCTGCCAACAAGCATCATAATCCTTGCAACACGTTTTCATATGTTGATAAAATTGTACAACAAAAAGTGTCTTTGGATCTGGAAATTTTGAAAGAAAAACATGATTTTGCCAGCTTTAATTTGCATTACATTCAATAGCAAAGCTTAAAAATTGTTTTTTTTTTTTTTTAAATTCGCATGTCAGAATATTTGACTTCCTATAAACTGGCAGTCATGTGAAAATCCTGTGATTAAAAAGCAACCATTGAAATTTTTATTATTTCAAAGTTTAATATTCATTTTAAATTACACAAAATTTTTAATGAAGTGTTAGAAAACTAAAAGCATACCAAAAATAAAAGAGCATTTTATGATTACTTTTTTTGGAATTTGTACATGTATTTGTAGGTGTGATTAACACAGCTTCAATACTAGAGAGCTGCAACGAGAGAGAACTGGATACGAGTGGCGATACATATGGCACTGTGTCAGCATGCTGATACCATCAGCAAAATATCAAACTCTGTTTGCCATCATTTCAAACAAGTGAGCAATTAAACAGAATGCTCACAATTATGCTGGCACCATCAGGTGAAAGCGCCTTTTACTTTTTTAAAAAGTTCTGTCCTTTACAGCCCTCTTTATGCCGCCAGTATTTCGTTGAAGTTACTCAACTCGTCAGTAGAATCGAAAAATCTCAAAAAAAATTTTTATTCCAAAATTTAAATCATGGAAATTTTGAGAAACCTTCAAGAGTTTTCGAGTCTACTAATAAGTTGATTAGCATTAGCGAGAAGTCGGCAGCATATGGACAGCTAAAAGATATAAAAAACATTAACAAAGTCTATTTTTAAATCTAAAATAAAATGTGTTTTCTTTTTTTGCAAAATGACTGGATATACATATAATGATATTTAATGTAATGCACCAATAGGATTGGAATTGTTCACCAAATAATGAAACAGAACTGAGTTTCTCTGTAATCAAAGATTTTTATTACATTACAATTACAATATAATTCTTAACAGCTATAATATTTAATTTATTCACCTGTAATCAAAGAAACGACATTTGAAGTTTATAATTCAATGCCAATTCCATACGCTTTACAATATTATTCATGTAAATGAATCTAGTTTCGCTTTAAATTCTTCAATTCTTTTTCACATTCAATTTCTTTTTTAAACTATTGTTTTAACATCTGTTTTTTTACACCAGACGCTCCATATAATGCATTCTTATAATGTAAGCCAGTAGTTCAAATGGAGGAGTTCATGAATCAATTTCCTTACATCTCCCCCCTCAGATAGAAAATAAGTTTTATTATTTATTTTCTATTTATTACCTAATTTTAAGTGTTTTTCTTTTCATTTTCAAAAAATGGTGAAGGAGTTAACTTTGTAACG
The DNA here is from genome assembly GCA_963662145.1 of Sturmia bella. Classification (NCBI taxonomy): domain Eukaryota; kingdom Metazoa; phylum Arthropoda; class Insecta; order Diptera; family Tachinidae; genus Sturmia; species Sturmia bella. The sequence continues at coordinate 23,307,236 of OY759172.1, forward strand.
TGAAAGTAGTTTAACTCGGACTCTTTATGTCCCGTGTTTATTTTGTAGATTGAGTTTGAAATTTTTTCCAATATTTTAAATGGACCAATTCGTAATTGATTCATCTTTTTTCTGTTTAATTTGTTTCCGTTTTCAACATATACCAAGTCTCCTTTTTTAAAGTCAACATAGTTCCTATTTTTATCAAATAATTTTTTATTGTAATTGTGTGATTTTATCGTATTTTGTAGAGCTTTTTCTCTGTCTTTCATCCAGTTTTCATACTTCGAGTTTTGTTTTAATTCCACCGGTAAAAGCGCACTATTTGTGCCTTCCAAAATATATTTCGGCGAAAATCCTGTTACGGTATGTTCAGTTTCATTATATGCTCTTACACACTCCTTAGCTATTGTTGTCCATGCACGTTTATTGCTGTTTTCATTGAGCCTACATCTTATTTTATTCACAAGAGTTTGGTTTAGTCTTTCGTTTAGACCATTTGAAAATGGTGTATCCACTGCAGTAAAAATGATAGGTATAGATTTTTCTTTTAGATAGTTTTTGAACTCTTTTGAATTGATTCCAGGATACTGATCAGATAATACACTCCCAATGTTCTGATCTATTATTTCTTCAATGAGTTTAATGAAATCCTTTGCTGTTTGTGTTTTTGATGTGTGGATATACGCATATCTTGTGAAGTGATCAATCAGAAGATGCAAATATTTCTTTGTAGATCTCGAACCTCCAAAGCCACCAATAGTATCTATTGAAACTATTTCAAAAGGTCTTTTAGCTGGGCCCAAGTGTGACAGGAAACCAATTTTTCCTCTCCTCGACTTATTTTTAATACATGTTTCGCAGCTTTTGCAAATTTTTGTTATATTTTGCGTTAAGTTTTCCGCTGAGTAAACAGGACTTATCTTATTTTGTGTTTGCTTGATTCCTATATGACAAAATTGTTTGTGAACCTTTTCAATTAACTCTATGCTAAATTTTTCTGAAAGCTGGATTTTTTCTTTTTTTCCGGACTTTTTGTAGTAAACATTATCTTTTAAAATGAAGCTGTTCTTATTTTCCATCAATTTTTTATTTTTCTGCTGGTCTATTAAAATTTCTTCAAGTGTGATAAAATTCACCACTTGAAGCTGTTCATCTTCATTTTCATGAGGCTCCAATACTGGGTTTCTACTCAAACAATCAGCTTCCAAATTTTGTTTTCCTGGTGCATATTTCACAACAAAATCGTATTGAGATAAATAATAAGTTAGATCACCCAATTCTTCATCGGTCCTAGCCTTAATGTTCATATTTTCAAGCGGCTTGTGATCACAAAAGACTGTAAATTTTGTACCCAAAAGTCTATATTGCCAGTACTTAATAGCTTCTTTTATAGCTAAACATTCCAAGTAAACAGCTTTTTTTTTTTTTTGATTAGGATTTAATTTTTTTGAAAAATATGCAACAGGTTTTATTTCACCATTTTCTTGTGGTTGCTTTAAAATTGCACCGACACCTTCAATGCTTGCATCAGTGTAAATGTATATCGGCAAGTTTTTGTCAAATATTGTTAAAATTGGTTTTGAGCAAAGCAATTTCTTTATATACTCAAACGAGTCATTACATTCTTTAGACCAGGTAAATTTTGTCCCTTTTCTTAATAAATTGTGTAGCGGATCTAAAAGCATTGAGCTCTTCTCTATGTATTTATTATAAAAATTAATTTTCCCTAAAAATTGCCGGACCTGTTTAGGAGTGTTTGGAACAGGAAAATTTTTTATTGAAATCAAGTTATCCTTTAGTGGGCGTATTGAGTTATTTTCTATAATATGACCCAAATACTTTACGGAATTTGCAGCAAATTTGCATTTTGATAACTTTAATCTGAAGCCTTCTTCCATTATAGAGTTTAAAAGTTTCTCCAAGTGAATGATATGTTCTTCAAAAGTATTTGAAAAAATTAAAATGTCATCTATATAATTGACTGCAAAATCTGAAAGTTTGTGTCTTCTTATAATATTGCTTAATATGCGTTGAAAAATTGCTGGCGATGTTTTCAAACCAAAAGGTAGGCATGTCCATTGAAAGTGGCCTTCCTGGGTTACAAACCCTGTTTTTTGTTTATCTTCAATTCGTAGTGGAATCGCCCAAAATGCTGAGTTTATGTCAAGCGTTGAGAAAAATTTACAATTTCTCGCTTTATCCAAGAGGTCCTCAATTAGGGGAAAAGGTTGTGACTGAGGAACCACAATCTTGTTCAATTCTCTGAAGTCTATGCAAAGTCTTGTTTTTTTACCATCTTCTTTCTTATAAGCTAAAGTAACTGGGGCAGCAAACGGGCTGTACGACTCCTCAATCAGATTTTTATTCAATAGCTCTGAAACTTGTTTTTCTATTTCCGTTCTGTCCTCTATCGAACATCTATAGGGTCTCTTCATGCAATATCTATCTACCTTCAGGTCAATACGTGCCTCAAACTGCCTCACTGTGCCTGTATCATATTTATCCTTCGCAAATATGCTTTTAAAATTATTGATAAGTTTGCATATCTTTGACTGGCACTCCGGGCTTAAATGGTTTATATCCATTTTAAAGTTTTCTACATTAATATGTTCATTAAAATTTATTTTATATATTTTATTTTTATATTTATTTTTCTCATTATTTTTTTCTGCAGCTATTAGTTTTTCATTTATAAAATTTTTTTTTTCATCTCTATCAAGTTTTTGCGTAATTTTTAGATTTTCATCTTGATGTAATTTGAACTTCTTTATCATATTCAGTCCAATCAAAATGTCGTATTTAAAATTTTTTTCTTCAATGACAAATAAATCCACATCTTCCTCTAATTCGAATATTTTTATTCTTAATTTTATTGTTCCTTTTGTTCTTTTTCCACCATTAATAGTTTGGAGAACCATGCTATGTGCATTCAGTTTTTCATCTTTTAGTTTTAAAAGTTTTGAATTTATCAAAGAAACATTGGAACCGGAATCATATATTCCAACTGCCTCTATTTTATTTTTCAGTAACAATTTGATTTTTATTAATGGTGGTATATCTAGTTTTTTGGACTCATGTTATTGAGTTCAGCCTCTATCTCCGAATTATGAACATATCTTATTTCATTCCTCTTTTCTGGTTGATTCCTTTCATTTTCTCTGAACCAGCAAGACTTCTCAGAATGATAGCGAAATCGCTTTCCTATTTTTTCACATATTTTGCATGGTGTTTTTTCTTGGGACTTCTCTTTAGAACTTACGTTCGTATTTTTTTTTCTTTCTGGGCAACTTCTGCTCATTAAATTCTCCAGACTTCTTAAGTCCTTAAAAAGATCGTTTGTTGTTTTCAAACTTTCCCTATTTATTCTGTCTGTTACCAAGTCTGGCAAACCCGTTGCAATTAGGTCAATAAGTGTTTTTGTATCAATCGATTTATTCAATTCCAATAAAATTCTTTCTTTTTTGAGAGCATACTCCAACAGAGATCCGCTATAATACTTAAAAGATAATGCATACTTCACTGCCACCCAACCTTTGTCTGCATACGTTTCGCAAAAACTACTTCTCCACTCAATCCACTCTGAACTTAGCGTTTGTTTTATGAGCATAGCGCTATACCAATCTAAACAAGATCCCTCCAAAAAAAATCTTAATACTTCTATCTTTTCTTCATCTTTCTCTATTTTCAACCGGACACATTCATTTTCAAAGGATTCTGTCCACTGTATAACATTCGAACTTTTGTCTGTGAATTTTCCTAAAATAAATTTTTCGGATAATGCTTTCATACTACTTTTAGTATCATTGCTTTGCAAATTTTCTCTCTGTGTATCCACGCTACGTAGTATATTTTTTAAAGTCTCTTGTGAAATACCATCTGTATTAAACATTTTCTCCTCTAGTTGTTGCTCTTCAAGATAAAAATCTCTGAATTGAACGTTTTCTTCCTCATCTACGTAAATCGCTGAAAGTTTGTCATCCATTTTCACCCAGACTCTTCTTGTCTGATGCCTCTGCTTAATAGAGTTTTTTACCTTTTTAAGCGCAGTAGTGTTCGATAACTCTGTGTGATATGTTACATCTTGATATTGTTCCGGCATAATAAAAGTTTTACCTTCAGTTGTTGAAATTGAGGTTAGGGCCAAAAAATTTGATTTACCATCTGATGCTGCTTTAAGTACAAACTCAAATTTAAGCTTATCCATTTCTCCGTAAACAAAAATGTCGTTTTATAATGATATTTAATGTAATGCACCAATAGGATTGGAATTGTTCACCAAATAATGAAACAGAACTGAGTTTCTCTGTAATCAAAGATTTTTATTACATTACAATTACAATATAATTCTTAACAGCTATAATATTTAATTTATTCACCTGTAATCAAAGAAACGACATTTGAAGTTTATAATTCAATGCCAATTCCATACGCTTTACAATATTATTCATGTAAATGAATCTAGTTTCGCTTTAAATTCTTCAATTCTTTTTCACATTCAATTTCTTTTTTAAACTATTGTTTTAACATCTGTTTTTTTACACCAGACGCTCCATATAATGCATTCTTATAATGTAAGCCAGTAGTTCAAATGGAGGAGTTCATGAATCAATTTCCTTACATACATTTATAGGTGAGAAGTTTTGCAAATAAAAGACAAAAGAAAAAGCCATCAAAATCGTTTAAGGGACCTTAAATGTAACAATGAGTAGTTAAACAGCCAATGCATACATATGTGGTTGCTTTGTTCTCTGGTAATTCATGCAGTTCTCTGGTAATTGCTTTAAAGTTTGATAACTTTAATGTTTTAAAACCTGTTGCCAACAAGTACATTTTTGCCAGCAAATAATATTTACTCGAAGTTAAAGCAGAGTTGTTTTAAGTATGCCCGATATTGTTCTCTCAAATTATAGAGCAAAAACTAATTTCGTAACTCAAACTCTTTGCAGTTTTCATGTTTTCATTCAAACTTAAGAATTTAATTATTTTCGGAGAATGGTAAAGTAAACTTTAAGCACATTTATAAAGATATCTAAAAAATAAAGTGGCATGGAAACTGATCAATAATAATGATGAAGCAATTGTTAAAAAAAAAACAAAAGAAATAAAGAGTATGAAGTTTGTAATTATTTTGAAATATTTAAGGTTTTTATTTTATTTGTGTGACTGAGTTTTGGGGTCAAGGTTGCAATATGTATCAAAATGTATTTATAACATCAACACACATATGAAGTATCATATAATATTTTTAAGTAAGTAACATTTAAACTTGAAAGGGTATCGTTTTTTAGAGCTCTCGCTCTGTCACACACATTCTGTTTGTATTTATTTTTAGAGCCTACAAACTTCTAGTATTGAAAATTCTTGTACTGTATGAATTAAATTTAAAAAAAAAAACATTAAACTTTTAAGTGTTCACAGGGAAATTAACAATATTGTATACTGTTATTTTTTTTTTTGGCAAACTGTTGTGGCTTGTTTAGATGTTTAAAGTTAAAAGTTAGCGGGATAGAAATGAATTATTTGTAGCCTTACTGGTTGGTTGTGCTGCATGAACATACAAAAAGTCTGACCTTAAAAATATTTATAAGAAACAAAAAAACCTAAAGTTCACAATTGCAGAGCTGTTTTTGGCTCGAGGCTTCAAAAAAAAAATAAAAAATACGTATCATAAATAAATTCAAGTAAGTGTACTTTAGTTGGTTTAAGTTTGGAAAGCTTTAAGAAAAAGTTGATTCCAATGACATTGTTATTAAGGGTGAAAATATTTTCGAAAACACAACGTTTTATTATTGACTCTATTACCCATTACGTCTTTTAGTGTATTTGTAAACAAGCTTTTCAATGAAAAATTGGGTAAAACTAATTGCACGTGGTATAACGAGAAAAAATTTATATAAACAGAGATATTTCAACATTTCCCAATAGATATTAAAAAAACAATTTTCTAGACATTCTGGTAATGCAAACGTCTAATAAAATGGCATTACTTTTAATTTTCTTTTTCATTTTTCTATCCCAACGCCAAGTAAGTTTGTCATTCGTTACTTTGTTTTTAGATTTCACTGTTCATACAAATGGTTTGATTTGATTTTTATAAAATGGTACCTTTTTAAAGCAAAAGAAAGAGAAATAAATTTCTACAGGATAATAATTGTCCTGAAGAGGATAAGGAGAGCAAAATATCGACAAAAATAATTAAATAATTTTAATAAATATTTAATAATTGTAATAATTGTCCTGAAGAAGCTATCAGCTAAAGGGCTAAGAAGATTGGCAGAGTGAAAAAGGATGTTGTTGTACCTTGCCGCTACAACAACAAATACTAAAAACAACAACAAGTTGAAAACTAACAGGTGTCCCCATGCAACCTAAAGTAACATTTAGCTGTATCTACTAAACTGTAAAAGACAGAGTGCTGAAATTCGCAGCTCAAAAAAAAAAATAAATATGTAAAAAATTAATTAATTGAAACAAAATTTTCTTCCATTCACACTGACTTGCCCTAGAATTACCGTAGAGGAGTCATATACATATATGTATATCACCAACACCCTGCCATTTTTTTTTTCCTTTTCAGGGAGCTGTCCGGAAAGTCCTAAAAGTATTTATCATACGTTATATATTATGTTGTATAAAGAGCTCAGCAGACTGGTGAGAGTTTAAACCATTTACAGGGCATAAAAAGCAAACACAATTTTCCCATCATTTCTTTCCAATTTGCTTGGCGAACGCTTTAGAAGACAATGTCACTTTTAAAGATTTGCCACAAATCCGTCGTAAGTTATATTGACTCACAGCCATGCCTTGATGACTACGAACATAAGCTTTGTCTGTCAGAAGGCTTGACATTGATATTGGTTTTACACTGCCGTCAGGGTTTTTGGCATTAATGTTCAATTCAATAAAGAAGTGCATGAGATCATATAAAATCATACTTAAATTTCATAAGCTTCATGTGCTGGAGGGTTTTTATTTAAAAACCAATAAATTTTCACGCTTGAATATGAAAATGTGTACAAATGACACTCTAGTCCCACAGGACTTAACTGTATGCATCCAAACAAACAATATTAGGGTGACAATTTCTTTTTATTTTCCACTAAATGCCATAAAAGTTGTAACACAATTATTATTTTTTTTTTATATGTAAATATGTCCAACATATGGTGTTGAAACATGTTAAAAATTCCAAAATATATATGTATTTACTAAACATAGCAGCAGGTGGATTTCTGTGATATTCACTATGGGCTGAATTTTTCAAAATTTAGTGTTCTTGTGGTTGATGAGGTTTGGAATGCTTTTTAATACAAAAACAAACAAAAATTTATTTTTAAGGCACCCAAACTTATATTTTTTTGTACTTTTGTATGAGACTCCCACTAGAGTTGTGCTCATCAGCTCCTTTACGTGAGAGCTCTTTTTAGTTTAGCTCTTTTCATTGAACAAAGGAACTCATTTAGCTCGTTAGTTGGCCATAGTTCCTTGATACAAAATAAATTAGTATAGACGAGCCTGATAGTTCAAATATCGTTCGAGGACTATACTTGCGTACAGAGGGCTCAGTTGTAGGTGTGTGCTAATTAAAAATTCAGGCGAGGGTGGCTCGCATTCTTATGCTAGGAATACAACTGGGACGAATGACGAATTTTGCCCAACACGACAAATACGCCGGCCAAAATTCGCCGTATGAAGCACAATAACGACGAAAAACAAAAACATCTGCTATAATTGATAAAGTTGTTTATTGTTTGTTCAAAGATAAAAAAAAAAAAAAAATTAAATGAATCAAAGAATTTCAAATTTTGTAAAAATAATGAAAATAATGAACATTATGTTCATTATGATAAAAGACTTGAAGCTTAACATTTTCAATTATAATTTCACTTGTATCCATTTTCTCAGTTTTTTAATTTTATCTTATTATAGCTGAACAGCTGATGGGGTGACCATATTAAAAAAATTGGTTGCTAACAAATTTACCAAAAACAAAAAATTAAACACTACAAACATGTTTTATAATCTAATATGTTGGCTTTTTATTTTAAATGTAAAAAATGACAAAGCTTAGCACTTAAAATAAAAACTATTAAAGTAAGAATTAACTGTTTTTACTAAAACACTTGAAAACTAAAACCAAAATGGCCACATGCTACTGATTTGTTCATCGCGTCGTTCGCCGGTGTAAGAAATAGAAATAAATCTATTTCAAGTTCGCCGCGTACAACCGAATTTCAACCGACGCTGTGACTGTGTGCATTTTCATATACACCAATGTGTTTTATTTTTGACGGCGAATATTCGCGGCGAAAAATTCGTCGTTCGTCACAGTTGTGTTCCTAGCATTAGGGTTCCGTACGTATGGAATGGTACATATATGTGAAAAAATATATTGCATAAATTTTATCTCTCTGTCTGTTACAGCTTGAGAGTTACGTTTAATTATTACTTTACGTTGTATGGTGACACCTAGTAGTTTTCAACTTGTTGTTGTGGTAGTCAATTGTTGTTGTAAGGCAACTGGGAATACATACGCTAAGCGAATTTCGGCTGTCTATCTCTCACGGTTCGAGAGTTATACCTAACTGTTACTTTACGTTGTATGGGAACACCTGGTAGTTTTCGACTTGTTGTTGTTTTTAGCATTTGTTGTTGTGGAGCATATGTGAATACATATTTTATGCAAATTTCATCCCTCTTTCTCAAAGTTCGAGAGTAACCGCTAATTGTTACTTTACGTTGCATACGGACACCTGGTAGTTTTCGACTTGTTGTTGTTTTTAGCATTTGTTGATGTAGGGCATATGTGAGTACATATATTGTGTACATTTCATCTCTCTGTCTTTTACAGTTTGGGAGTTACGGCTAATTTTTATTTTACGTTGTTAGGGGACACCTGATAGTATTCAAGCATTTTTTGTTGTAGAGCATCTGTATATACATACACTGCGTGAATTTCAGCTCCCTATCTCTTACGGTTCGAGAGTTATAGCTAATTGTTACTTTTCATTGTATGGGGACACCTGGTAGTTTTCGATTTGTTGTTGTTTTTAGTCTTTTCTGGTGTAGCGGCAAGGTACAACAGCATCCTGTTAAAATTTCGACTCTGTAGCTTTTACCGTTTCGGAGAATGGACGCTGTGATGGACGGTCGGACGGTCGGAGAATACGGACGTAGTAGTCTCGGTAATAGGGTTCCGTATCACTAGTTATTAAAACTATAATTATTATTATAAAGTTAAACTAATGTTTTAAATCATTAAAAAAATTTTAGCTAAACAAAAAGTTTAAGCAGCCATTTTTATTGTGCATAAAAATTTTCAATGAAATTTGGGTCATTTTCGGGTTTTTTACTTTCATAATGTAGGTACAACACTCTGTGGAAAATATTGAAATGCAAAAGGAAAAGACAAAGTATATTTAATATTTGTAGATTAAAAAAAAAGAAATAACTTATACAAACATGGAACCAAAAGAGCTCACTGTTATAAGCGGCTGCTTTAGGTCAGTTACGTAAGTAGTTCGAACGAGCTAGTTCGTTCGTGAACTACACATCTCTAATTACCGCTAACAAGGCTTAGTACAGGGTCGGTATTTGCTATAAAAAATATTAGAAAAAAAAATTAATGGGGGCTAGAAGAAGTATGACAAAATGTTTGTTCAATTAAAAGTTTATGGAAATCGGGGGAAAGAAGTTCCTTTTTTTTTTGGTAAAAGTTATATGTGTGACTATAAGAATGCATTAAATTGTTTCTTTATATTTATTAAGTTTATATCTTAGTTCAATAGCAATTTAATTAAAAAACTTGGTCGATTTTCAACCTACTTTTTACTACTAATATTAATGACTTTGAGAATTTATTATTTGCACCAGCCCATAGTGTCGCGTTAAAGGTAAAAATAGAATGATGGCTTCATAGTTTAGTTAATCATGGAAAAAAAAAATAGTCTGTCATTAAATGTGCGTAAAGGTATGTGTGGCTGTATCGAATTGTGGTCTTGGTCATTGTTGTCTTTGGTAAGTAAAATTAAACTTGTATGTACATTAACATCTGCCAACACGGAACATTTGCAGCAGTAAGGGCTGGTGTTGGCCTCTTTGTGGTCAGTGGGTTTAGGTATAAACGTACAAATGTAGTAACTTTCATTTACTCAAACTCGTGTCTCATTTTCCACTCGTTTCTGTTTGTATGCTTTTAGCAGGGAAATATTCTATTATCATTAAATTACACATACACTTAATGTTAAAACTTATTAAATTAAATAAAATAACAATAAATAACCTTCAAATTGGAAAAGAAACAAAAAGTAAACAAATTTAGAGCGCATTCAGAAAGTAATGGAATGATTTAAGTGGAATTGTTACTAAAGGAGAAGTTATATTATTTTTTGTTTAAAAATAGACCATATCAATGTCTTCTGTCCAGTTCAGAAGTCCATATGCCGCTGACATGTTGCTGAAGGAAGAGTTATAACAAGTGGGCCAAAAGAAGTCAACCGATGCTTTTTGGCTTTCAGAATATCAGTTATGGCTCGTGCAGTATGTGCAGTTGCTCCATCCTGTTGCAACCACTTATCCCCTAAAACTCGTTTATCATGTCCCGATAGCGCGTTGTGGTTTGACCAGCGGCGTTCTCGAAAATAAATGGCTCGATGAGTCCTCCAATATGAACAGCGCACCATGCGGTTGCTTTGAGCGGGTATAACGGCATCACTTGGACGCTTTCAATGCCCCAGAAGTCATAGTTTTGCTCTTTCACGTACCCGCTGAGGTGAAAATGAGTCTCATCGCTTTTTATGGTTTTGGTCGAAAAACCATCCATAGATACGATTATTCTGCGTTCATGGTGAGTGTATCGCTCCACTTGTGTTCTACAGCTGTCTACTTCACAAATGTAAAAATAAATTTAACATTGGCCGCCATTTGCCAAAATAAAAGCAACTTCCAAGAGGTTTATTTTTTTTTTGGGCCACCTTGTAGATTTATTTAAAAAAAATGCCTTTCAAAATTTTCCTAGGCAACCTATTGAAATCCTATAAACCATAACAAACTTCCGATCTAAGCTGCAAGTCTTTTTTTTCAATTTTCTACAATTTTCAATTTTCTAAAATAGCGGTTATAAGCTTTCAACGCAAATTTTTCTTTCTAAGAAAATTTCACGGCAAAAATTACACAATTTTTATAACTCATAATTAAGCACCCTGTAGAAGTTTTGTCTGCAATTACCAATTCATTAACTTAATTGTTGTTTGGTGGCAAAGTGATGTTTATGGCTGTTGCTGTTGGGAATATTGATTTTCCATAATTATTGATTTAGAACCATTTAACTGTTTGCGGTTGTTGGGTTTTGCTTTGAATGGATTTCAATATTTAAATAAACACGTGGCATTTACGCCACAAAATTATCACAAAATATTTGTGAAAGATACAAAACATCAGTGTGGCTTTTAATCAATTCCTTAATTGCTGGCATAATTATCGCTATTTGATATGTTGTTAGAGGTAGAAATATTCAAATTAAATGATGTATTATTGAAATAATGAATATCAATCACAAACTGTTTAATGCAAAGCAATGCCGAATTTGGCATTCAAGCTGTTTGTTTTGAAATTAATGAAATTATTATGGAATGAGCAGCATTTAAAAGCAACTAAGAGGAATTGCTTGAAAAAATAAGCTTTAAATTTCGCTGCATTTCTACCTTTTCTTTGCAGAGCTTGTTAAGCAAATTGAAAAAAAAAAAACAATGATTGAAATTTGATTACAACGAAAATGGAAAAACTAGTTTGTTATTTAGCAGTGAAAAAAACTGGATTTGATTAACTATTCTGTATAAAGTTTAGTGGGCTTCAGTTCATTTATATTATTGTTTTGATGGGTTTTTAATTAAACTCTTGTTTGTATTTTAATTAAACTCTTGTTTAATTAAAATCAATCAAAACAATAACATAAATGAACTTAGGCCCAATAAACAATAAACAAAATAATCAAATCCAGTTTGTTTTCCTGCTAAATAAAAAATTATTTTTTCACTACTAAAACATTTGTTTTAGAACTTCCATTTCACATTCTCATTTCAAAAGTGAGAAAACAGGGACAACTTGTTGAATATTAATGTATCTATATATCTACATATGTGTATGTGCCTTTTTAGCTACTGAATTAACAAATAAAAATATTTGCTGTGAAGAAAACAATTTTAGCACCGTGTTTTTAGGCAAAAATGGACCAACCAAAGCTTAGATGTGACCCTATCTTAAGAGTCACTTATATCAGTTTTGTTATATTCCAAGAAATAAAACTTCAAAAGCGGCAACACTTTTCCACTCCAAAAGCCGACAAATAAATTCCAAATAATATATTTACTAGAATTACAGTTATTGCAAATATTAAATTATTTCGAAAAAAGAAATTTTTTATGCTGCCTACTTCAAGAAAGCAAAAGTTTTGTTATTGTAACTTGTTGAATGAAACCAGAGAAGAAGCCTCCTGGCGTATGATTAATGTTAGACAATATAACCTTTAAATATCAATGACACGTCACTACATCTGCTCATAACAAAAGTAAATGTGGTATTGGGCAATAAATATGTTTCATTTGAGTGAATCGTTCGTAAATTAATATGAATTAATTCTTTCTTTTAATTCATCATTCATTCAGTTAGAAAGAACACATAATTCGGAATGTATTAAAGGGAAAATGTTTCATTCACGCCAGGGTTTTGCTTCCTAAATTAAACAAGTGCTGTATTATAACACTCTTATTCATAAAAATTATAACAGGTTTATAATGCTGTTATTTGACAAATTTGTATGGAACACTTGTCAAATGAGAGTTTTATAAGACAAAAATATTTATTATCAATAAGGCCATAAGTATATACACTATAAAATCTAATTATTTTTTTTATATTAATAAGAATAATAATACATAGAAATACTTTTGAGAAACATGGTCCAGCTTCATTCACGCAACCACAGGCATCAAGTGTTTGTATAGCTAAACTAAAACATTAACCCCCTAATTCATAAAAATTATTACAGGCTTATAAGACTGCTATTTGACATATTTGTATGGAAAATCTGTCAAATAAGAGCTTTATAAACCTGTTATATTTTTTATGAATTAGACGGTAAAAATATAATATGCATATATTTCCAAAAGTGAGAATTAATAAACAAGAAATTATTTTTATTAAATAAAATTAAGATTAAATTATAAAGATTAAATTCGAAATATTGCTGTTTGATGTCAGTAGAAAGCAAGTAAATAGAAAAATGAATTATATAGAAAAACAAAACCGAAGTAATTCATTTATTCAGTTTATTGAATCAATCGGTTGAGTTACTTCATTCTGTAGCATAATATGAATTAATTTTTATAAAAAAGATCTTAAGCCTTAAAAATTTAATTTATTATCAAAAGAAAAGATCAAATAAACTATACGTTAAAATGAATTAATTTCCTTAAACAACATCAACATGAAAGATTTCCCCCGGAAGAGGTGTTTTAAAACTATTCCAATATGTTTGCCGGCCTGTGCTGATATTTTAGTGACACTTGATATTCTTTTGGTTATTTTGTTAATGCCTTTAAAACGATTAATTCTTTCAGGTTGATGTTGTTTAAAGGAATTAATTCATATTATGCTACAATTCATGAATGACACAAGCCTTTTTACACTCGCTAACATCCACGTTAAACGCATGGACCATGTTGAAAATCTGAAACAGTCGCTTACATTGACAACATCTTTCAGCTTTCATTTATTTAGCTGTCAAAAAAAAAGACGCAAAATTATTGTGAAAAATAAAAACAATTTTAAAATGGACTTGGAGGAGGTATTAAATTAGCTCTTAATTTACAAGAACAAACCCAAATTTTAATGCAGTGCAACCGGCTGTTGTTGTATAGCAAACACCCTACCTCAGCACCCTATGAACTTTGCACGTGTTTAATTTCACCATTTTAACACTGCTGCTTTAACCACTCGACATCGAAAGCTGCTCAGGCAGTTTTGCTTTCTATTTGTGAACTTAACTAGCATTGACCAAAGCAGTGGTCTATTTGTAGTCTATTTTATGGGTAATTTTTTTTGTCATTAGTGGAAAAGAAGATGGCTAATTGCTCTTTTTCTGAGAGCTTTTTCCGGCTCAAGTTCAAGTCTTGGTTGGTCAATTGTTCGCCTCTAAATTTCAAGGATGCAAACTAGAACATGTATTGGAGAGGGATTTAGAGGCCAACAATTGCCCCAATGAAGTCTTGATCTTAAGTCAGTTAAAAAGTCATTGAATATAAATGTATAACTTCTATTCTGTTATCTGTATATGAACATAATAACTGGGCTACAAAACATATGCTTAAAAAAATAAAAAAGTCGTTTTTGAAACTTTACTCCTTCGCCTTTTCATGATTCGAATGGAAAGTGACCTTTACTTGATTCTTTGCCATTTTCGATACAAATACACACAAATTTAGCTAAACTTGCTGTCTTTAGTGTTTATCAGTACAAACATTAAAAGCTAAAAAATATTTAGCTGGAACTCAAAAATTATTAAGAGCGTCACAGGGACTCGAAATCTTTTTAAGGTTTCTTCTTCTTTCAATGAAAAGAAATTTATAATGCACTTGGAGAAAGAAGTTCGTTTCTATTGTTATCAGCAGTTTAACTTTATCTTAAAATATAATTTTCTAGAAAACTATTGATCAGTATAATTTTAAAACAATTTTGGGGAAGTAAAATCTTTACTTCCCCACTTAACATTAAATATAAAATTAAACAATTTACATTAAATATAAAAAAAACATTAAATATAAAATTCGTATGTAAAAAAACCATCGAAAATCGCTTGAAGTGGTATGCTGATTCTGACGATATTTTTTAAGCCTTTGTCAGATCTATTGCTTGTGATTTCTTACAAACATTTTAATAAATCAGAAATAAACAACAAATGCCAACAGAAAGCTTAACCTGTAATTAAACGTTATTACCAACAAACGTTTACTATTTTAACATAGACATATAATAATCAAAAGCAACTATTTCAATAATAATTATTGCATGACTGGTATTTTGCAATGCATTCATTATATAGTTCTAGTAAGAGACACCTGCTGGTCGGTAATCGATACAGTCCCAGGCCTCTTGCCTTTACCCAATACTCTTGCCATCTCCAGCCATGTCACACAAGACCTCTGCCACGAATACTTTGTTTGGACTTTTTGTGTTTCGTTGTAAAACGAAAGCAGAAAGAATTCTTTTTATTTTATGGTTTGGCAGAAGAAACGATTCTCTTGTTTTAGAACCACAAATCAGAGCAGAATAAACTCACAATAAAATTCAGTTGATTGTAAAATTATTGTCATATAAAGTTTTTTTTTTTTTTTAAAGCTAAAAACAGAAGATGGAGTGCAATAAATTGGTATTTTATTATTTGAATTTTATGACAGATTATTTGAGTGGTTGAAGATGTTTCTAACGACTATGAGAAAATAAATAATTGATTGCTTCGAGGAAAGAGAAAGGGTAGTTGTGCATAAAATGAATACCGCATTAAAGTGAACTGCTAGAATTCTATAGAATCCAGCTTTAGAAAAAAAGTCAAATTTTTTTAAATAGGTAATTTTTTTTAAAATAATTTCGAATTGACATTGTTATAAACAAAAATCCTTTAAAATTTTTTTTAGAAAAACGCATTTCTTTTCAAACTCTTAAAAAGGTCTTAAAATAGATTGATTATCCCAAAAAAAAAAAAAAAAAAAAAAAAACACTTTGCTAACAAAATACTTTGTCATAAAGGCACTGCAAACATTTTTTCACTAAACCTACTTTATGAAGAGAGCTTTTCAACAAAGTACTTTTTGAAAACAGAGAATTTTAGAGAAAAATATTTATGTATTTTATTTAATTGTTGGTTTAAAAAAGTTTTCTCCAAACAAATAAAAGTAATGAAATGCATAAAAGTTTTTACGAACACAACACAACTCATAAATTCATATACATGAATTCGTAAATATATTTAAATAATAAACAACAATTTTTTAGAGCATGTTTTAAAATATTTTTTCACACTAATTTTGAATATTTCTTTTAGTTTCCGCAAAATATTTATTTCTTCTATGTTATTGTTTATTCTTCGAAACAAATGATAGCTCAACTACTAGCGCAAACTAGCCCAAGAAGAAGAAGAATCATAATGTTAAAGTATGGGAACGCTTTTCGTGTAAATTGGGATCACACGGGATCCCAAAGCAGACTAAGAAAACAGAGCTAATAGTTCATATTTTTCAAATACTTTTCGTCACTTTTCTTTCTAAAAATCAGTTTTATGTTAATAATAATTTTATAGACCTACATAAACATATTTCCTAAGTCTGTTATTTTCTGTGCAGTGCTTTTCCTGTTTTTGTTTTCTCTAAAGGTCGCCCCTATGCAAGACTTCATACATACGTAAGTATGTGTGTGTATTTATTTCAGGCCCGAAGAGACCAGCATAAATAAGCTGCCCACAACTGCTGCTTGCGAAATGTTTTTAATGGAATCCTTTATTATCCTTTACATTCCGTAACGCTTTTATTCACTCTGCATGAAATCGCTTTAATATTTATAAAAACACTTTTTTTAATTTTTTGCAGAGTTCGTTTTTGCCTTTAAAGGATTTATAATGAACTATACAAAATCGTTAATACTTGAGCCAAAGGTGAAGTTGTTTTATAAGAAATATTTGAGAGTTAAGGAGAGAAACTTACCTAAATGTAATTTCCTTTATTTGTTGGTCTGTCGAGAACGAAAAAAAGTTGCTGAAGATGTTGAAACATGAATACAAAAAAAAGGACGGATTTCCCTTTGCTCTTCTGCGGGAGTTAGAGGGTCTCTAATATGGTTGATAAGTGGCTGGTGGCACGGAGAGTTAGTTGTTGATGGTTTAGTTTTATTCTTCAGAATTGAAATGTATGCAACAAATGAGGTTTTGGCATGTTGTTTTTCTGAGAAATGTATTTCTATTTCTTTTTTTTTTTTTTGCTTCAAGTGGCTTTGAATTAACGAAGTAAACAATTATCGGATATAAAAGGACATTCTTGTTGCCTTTCTCTCTTATTTCTCGTCTTATTTCTATACAATTTATTTCATGGTTTCTTTTATTTATCCTGCAGCATGTAAGCACATTTAGGATTTCTTATCAGAGACAGTGGTGGTCAGAACACAAGCACAAGTGCTATAGGAAAAGATACTCAAAATGCACATAAATTTTCTTTCATATAAATGCATGAAAGCAAAAAAACCAATTCTTATATTTTGTTATGGTTTCAAAGAAAAATTCAAGTATCAAAAGTTGTGTTTGCCTTGGAAACATCAGGAATTTTTGAGTTTTTCAAAATATCTTATACATTTTCTAAAGCAATCTGGCTAGTGCAGTTTTGATCACCACTGTGCAATAAATTATGCTGCTACCGGAAACAGCTGCCCCAAGCAAAGGCAAGAAGTGTGTAGGAAAATTATACAAGGATTTCAAGAAAGTAACACTGAGAAGCTTCACTGGTTTTGTTTTATTTTATCTTTT
The DNA here is from genome assembly GCA_963662145.1 of Sturmia bella. NCBI lineage: Eukaryota > Metazoa > Arthropoda > Insecta > Diptera > Tachinidae > Sturmia > Sturmia bella. Next base: position 23,324,781 of record OY759172.1, read on the forward strand.
TGTTTAAATATTTCAATGATGAGCTGGCGTTTTGTTAAAAAGCACTTTTATTGGCTGCCTGTTATTTATTTATCACTTTAATTTATTTGGGATTTTTCTTGTTTTCTTTTATTTATTTCAGCTGTAAACAGTTCTATTTATGTTATTCACAATCCACTTAGATTCACAAGTTTCAATAGAAACAACACTTCCTAGAAAATAAACTAAATCCTCTAAATGAAATAAAAAACAACATATTTTATTATAAAATATTTAAAAACCCCAATCCTAAAGCGCCAGATAAATCCTAGAAAAATATTTTTTCTTTCGAAAGCTGCATTTGCTCTTATTTAAATTTCTAAGAAAATAAATTTTTTCTTAGATTTTTTGTCTTGTAAAAATGTCTATTTTTAAAAGGAGTTGGTTGTTTAAAAACAAGCACCATCATTTTAAAAGGTGATTTTCTAAAAGCTGTTAATTTCAAAAATGGCACTTCTTAAGGTACGGTACGGTCACATTTAAACTTCTGTTTGGCAAATATTTCACACAAAAAACGGGACTTTAATTTCTTGTTTGTCGCCATTTATATGTAAATACGTACATATAAATAAATAATAATGCAAATATATGTAAATAAGTACATATAAATAAATAATAATGCAAATAACAGACGGACCAAAGGAAGTTGTTTTCCTTTCAGGACATCGGCTGTGGCTCACGCACATGTCCTCCAGACTAATTCATTCAATTGCGGCAGAAAAAACTTGGTTAACTTGGCCCTATAGCATTGTCGGTTGATCTCGAAAAAATTGCCTGATGACTCCTCCAGCATGAACAGCTCTCTATACAGTCACTTTGAGCGAGTGCAGTGGCTTCTCGTGCATCACTCGTGGGTTTCCGGTGCCCCAGAAGCGATAATTTTGCTTAAGATAGAAATGAGTCGCGTTGCTTATTTTGATTTTGGTTGAAATATAGTCCACTTTATCATAGATACAATTATTCCCCGTTCTTTGGCAGTGTCCTCTCATGAAAAGGTAGTTTTTTGAAAAGGAACTTTTTACAAAAGCTCCCTTTTTCGAACGTGGTAATTTTAAAAGAAATTTTTTTTTTTTTACAAACAAAGTATTGGGACACTATTTATTAAAAGTGCATTTTTAAGGGTAGTTTTTCTAGAAAATAATTTTGTCAATAGATACTTTTTGAGGAGTATTTTATCTAGGTATACTTATTTTTAAAAGGAAGTTTTTCATTTATCGATTTGTTAAGAACACTTTTTTCCAGAAAAGGTTCTACTTAAAAGTATACATCGTGGAAAAGTTCGGACTTTCAAGAATTCATTTTTAAAGACTTTTTTTGTAAATAGGTACTTTTCAGCAAAAAAAAACTTTGTTAGAGAGAATAGAGAAAGTTATTGAAAAAAAATCAACACAGCTAATTTTTTACAAATATACATTTTTAAAAAACAGTACCTTTTCAAAACTAGTATATTTTTTAAAATAAATATAAGGTAACTATTTTATATGTTATTTTAAAATGTAATTTTTTACAAATATACATTTTGAAAAACGTTACTTTCTTAAAACAAATATTTTTTTTAAAACAAACATAAGGTAACTTTTTTAAATGGTAGGTTTTTAAATAAGTTCCTTTTTTTTGAAAGGTACTTATCTAGAAAGCAATTTTTTTGCCAGATATTTTCTTAAAAGGTACCTTTTTCAAAATGATCGCCTAGTAAAAGAGTGTTTTTTAAAAGTCTTAAGCAAATTACTTCCCAAAAAAAAATTTATATTTTTATAAGTATTTTTAGACAGAAATTTCTTAAAAACATTACAATACATTTATATTATATTAAATTAAGTTAAATTAAATTAAATTAAATTAAATTAAATTAAATTAAATTAAATTAAATTAAATTAAATTAAATTAAATTAAATTAAATTAAATTAAATTAAATTAAATTAAATTAAGTTAAATTAAATTAAATTAAATTAAATTAAATCAAATTAATTTAAATTAAATTAAATTATATTAAATTAAATTAAATTAAATTAAATTAAATTAAATTAAATTAAGTTAAATTAAATTAAATTAAATTAAATTAAATTAAATTAAATCAAATCAAATTAAATTAAATTAAATTAAATTATATTAAATTAAATCAAATTAAATTAAATTAAATAATTTTCAGTAAAAATGTTAAAAACATTACTTTACATTTAAAGTTGTTTACTCAAAAGGTACTTTCTTAAAAGAAATTTATATAAAACGTAGGTTTATTTCAGAGAGAACTTTTTTGAAAGTTTTTTTTCGATAAAATTATCAAAGAACTTTTTTAGAAGGATGACTAATTTTTTAAAATAATAGTTTTTTTATTTAGGTACATTTTTCAGAAGCTATTTTTTGGAAAATCGCATTTAAAAAAAATTTTTTATTGGTGTTGGTGCTTAAGAAAAGATTTTTTTTTACAGTTATCGTCATGAAGGTACGTTTCAGTGGCCAATAACTCTTTTATGAGATACTTTTTCGGGAGGTATTTTTTCGAAAGGTACACATTTTTCAAGGTATTTTTCCAAAGAGATTTTTTTTAAAGTTACTTTCTCAGTAAATGTACTTTTATAAATCTGCTGTCTCAAAATAGAACTACCATTTTTAAAAGGTGCTTCTTAAAAAGTACTTCTGTTTGCTTGACCTTTAGAATTTTACACAAGATTTTATTATTATCATTTGGATCCAATTGTGCTCCTCGACCAAAAAGAAGTTTTGTTCAGATACGTTTTTGAGTACTACAATTGTAAAATATTTTTTAGCGTTTACAGGTGCTTTCTTTATAGTTACTTTATATAAATGGGACTTTTCTCTAGGATACTATAGGAAAAAGGTACTTTAAAAAAAAAAAAAAAAAACTTTTGTTAAAGGGTACTTCTTTTCTTCGAGGTAGTTTTATTTTACTTTTAAATAATTACTTTTAAAGGTGTTGATTAAGTAGTTTCTAAAAAGATAATTTTTTAAAAAGGTACTTTTTGAAAAGTTACTTTTTGTAAAGGTACTTTTAAAAAAATATTTTTTAAAAAGTTAATTTTTAAAAAAAAAATTTTTAATAGATTCTGTTTTAAAAAGGTTCTGTTTTGAAAAGGTACTTTTTGAAAAGGCACTTCTTGAAAAGGTACTTTTTGCAAAATTTTTTTAAAAAATATATTTTTTTAAAGGTAATTTCTAAAAAGGTACATTTAAAAACGAATATTTTTTTAAAATTATGCTTTTTAAACGGATAATTTCTTACAAAGGTACTTTTTTAATTGATAACTTCATAAAACACTTTTAAGCGGTACTCTTTAAAAAACATCTTGTTGTTGGGTGCTTTTTTCTAAGACACAGATTTCCTAATTTTATAATTTACTTAAAAAAGCAACATTTTTTACGATACTTTATTGAGGGGTTCTTTTTTTCAATGTACTTTTAAAAAAAGTAACTTTTTACAAAGATACTTTTTTGTAAATGTACTTTTTTAAACATTTCTTTAAGGCTTGCTCATCTTAACCGACTAGGAATAGCGGGAGGAGATAACTTTGTAGCATAAGGGGAGGAAAGCGGGAGATTAGAGCACTTTTTATGTTAGTGCCCGCCTTCGCGCAAATACGGTCTTAATATCTTAAGATAGATACTTTACCAGACATAATCTAAGTACGGGACGTCTACTGGAGGAAATTAAGAAACTTTGTGATTGACACAGAGTTGCTACAGACCTATGGCTCAAACTATATACTAATAAGTCCATGAAGCGCCCAATAAGCCTATACTGGCCTAAGTGCATGTCGCAAGACATGGGCAAAAGCAAACCCCTCCAATTAACCTAACGTACTTTTTTGCAATGGGTACTTTTCTTAAACGGTAACATTCTTTTTTCAGTGTACTTTTTTAAAAGGCATTTTTTGAGATGAAATGTATTTTAAAAGATAAAAAATATTTTTTGTAAATGTCTTTTATTTAAGTGATTTTTCTGAAGTTCATTTTTTTCGATGTACTTTTTTAAAGAGTTTTTTGTGTGTGGGCCTTTTTTAAATGTTTTTCCTTCTATTGGTACTTTTCTTTAAGGACCTTATTATACAAAGATATTATAAATAGAGGCATTTAGCTGAAAAGCCGTGTCCTTTAAAAGCTCCTTGCCTGAATAAATGTTTTTTTAGTCGGTGCTTTTAAGAAAAAAAAAAAAATTATTTGTCTACAGACTTTTTCTCTGTGATATTTCAAAATTTAAGAGAGGTTTTTCTCTAGTTTTCTTTTTGTGATAACTTTAGCTTTGCACTTTTTCACAGCTGGCAACATTTTTTATCTGTTGTCATTGGAGGAGACAAATAAATCTGTCAATGATTCAACTATGTGTACATATGCGCAGACTTGGAAATATATCACTGTACGTGTGAGCAATTGTTTTTTTTTCTAGCAGAACTTAACACACAAACACACACGTTTATGCAGCGACCCATACACTTGTAGTTATTCGTAGCATTAAATAAACAACAACGAGAAATTTAATTGATCTCCTTTTGCTTTGTTGTTTTAATTTAATTTATACTTTAATGCTGACCTGTCTGCCAATACTTTTAATATCATGTTTCTTGTTTTACTTTTTTTGTTATTTTTCTACAGGACACTGAAGAATTGCTGGAACAAGCAATTCCTTTATAATCACAGAGTTGAAAAAAAGTGTGTTAAATAAATTACATGGGCTGTTATTCTTTACATTTTTCTTTTTTCTTTTGCATTTGTATTTTTAAATTTCTTTGTTATTTTACTGAATTAAATAATAAACTTTTACATGGTACCTTAAAGTAATGTGGTTGAATGACATTTTTGCGTTATTTGTTTGTTAAGGCGAATTTGTTTTAATGAAAAAATTTTTAATTTTATATGCAGGCAAACACTGTGCCAGATGGGAAAAATTCAAGCGTAGACTGGCTTGGGGAATAGTAGGAGACACCTTAAGGGATTTTCATGGCAACCACAATGTGACCAGATCACGCAGTTTAATTTAATTTTAAAACTTGTGCACAAAGTAAAAAAAACAAAACCCATTACATTTATTTATCGCACAAATGATTGCATATTTTAGAATTTTTCCTATCAGCTGTTAAAAGTATTAAATTGCATTTTTAATTATTTAACAGCCACAATTACTAAAGCAGGCTGGAATTGCATACAAAATTGCCATTTGCTTTAACTACAACTAAATGGTCTTCTAAGGCTTGAAGATTTTTTGATCTGAGGCCCCTTTTTTTTTTTTTTTTGTTTCTGAGTTTGTCAATAAGTTTTCTTAAATTTTTGTGTTTTACAAAATTAAAAAACAATTTCAAACTTTACTATATGAAGCCTCAGCAATCATAAATATTTGGAACAATAGCTGAATACAAATAAAGGCCTAGTCAGGTATACATGTTTTCAAAAAAAAAGCATTTTTAATTACATGTATTGTTGGCGGTTGTGAAACCAACAACAAAAGTTTTTCGTTTTCTTTGTTGCTCCCACACAATAAAACAAACTTGACTCTGACAAGCAACAAATATTTTGCTTTAAGGTTAATGAATTCGTTGACAGCTACAATCATTTAATTTGTAAGTGGGGGAAAAGTCTGTAGAAAGTGCTCTTTTAGACAAGCGAACTTTTCACTAGATAAATGGAATTTTTTTTTTATTGCTTCTGTAATTCAAATACAATTAAAGGAAAGACATTTCCAAAATAATTTTTAGTTTTAATTCAAATTATATAAAGTTTTGATTAAAAAAAAACAACTTCACAACAGAACTATTTTTCTCAGTTAACAATTATTCCCGTTAAATAAACGTACAACCTATTGATTTGTAAAAGTCCAGACAATAACAAAAACTTATTTTGAAAATATTTCAAACAATCATACCGGTATTCATAGAAAATAAAATGTAGTTTAAATACGTTTTAGAAAAAATTTTTTCATATAAAATTTTTTCTAAAATGTATTTCAACAACATTTTGAATTTTATGAATGCCGGCATTAGAATAAACAATTGAGGTTGAAATATAATATTTTTGTTACTACAATAATCAAACAGGGAATAATTAAATTACTTCTTTAACCCTTGAAAGCACATTGTCCACAATTGGACTCATACTTGCTTTTAGCTTTGAATTACTACTCATTTAATATTAAAGTAAATATATTATTAATATATTTGAAGGAAACCACTGGAGATGAGAGGTCAAACACACTTGCTTCAACAGCAGGAGAACTTATTAACATAAGCTTTGGATGCGTGCGACCTTTCGATGCAGGTAAATCGAAGCAAAAGAATTTTTGCCAGAATTATATGGTGGAGGGGGGATCATGGCAATTAATAAACGAGGGGGGACTGCTAAGACTTGGCAATCCCGAATTAAGTAGATTACACGGAGTTGTGATAGGTCACTCTCAACTACTGACACACCTCCACCGCATAAGAATAGCCGGAGGAGATGAATGTAAAGCAGGTGGGGAGAAACGCGAGACACTCGAGCACTATTTATACCAGCAGCCAGGCTTTTCTTAAATTTGATCCCCACATTTTGGATGAGACACCCTACCATATATAAACAAATTACAGGTCATACACTGGAGGAAATTAAGGAACTTTGCTAATTACAAGGCCTTGGCTTAAAAGCAAATAGTTCACTAAAAAAACAGAGAATTTTATCAGAAAATACTTATCGAAAATATCTTTTAATAACAAGTTTATTTCTCTAAAAAGCAACCAATGAGAGTATACTTAAAATCTACTCACAAAAGTACTTTCCTTCAGAAAGAAGTTCTACAAAAATTTATGTGTTTTTAGGAACTGCACTTGATTAAAAACTAATTAAACAAAAAAGTCACTTTCTATCAAAATGTACTTTTGCTTAAAAAATACTTCCCATCAAATTACATTAGAACATACATTAGAACAAAAATACTGTTTGTTAAGAAAATATCTTCATTAAAAAGTACGTTTTCATAAGAAGTATTTTTATTATCAAAAATGACTCTAAATGTAAATTTTTGGCAAAAAGTAATTTGTTGAGAAAAGTATTCTTCAATTTGTATAAATTATTTTTTTTCAAAACCAGTTTTTTTTCTCAAGAAATGCCTTTTATCAAAAAGTACGTTTCTGCTTTTTATCATAAAAAATACGATTTTGTCGAAAAGTGTCGTTCTATCGAAAAGCACCTTATCATATAGTAGATTTTTATTAAAAAGTACCTTTACACAACAAAGTACGTGTTAATCGAAAATGAAACTTTCTATTAAAAAGTACCCTTTTATCAAAAAGTATCATCTTATCAACGACTGCATTTTTATCAAAAAAAAAAACACTTTTTTATCAAAAAGTACCGCTTAACAATAAGTATCTTTTTTTTATCAGAAATCTACCTTTAAAAAAAAGTTCCTTTTTACCTAGAAAGAACCTCCCTATCAAAAATATTTGCTATCAAACAGTATCTTTTTAGTACCTCTCTATAAAAAGTACATCTTGATCGTAAAGAGGCTTTTCTATCAAAAATTTTCCCTTTATCAAAAAGTACCATTTTATCAAAGAGTACCCTTTGATAAAGAAGTACCATATAACAAAAGGTAGCTATATACCTCTCTACAATAAAGGAGCTTTTAATATAAAAAGGAACCTTTCTATCAAAAAGTACATCTCTATCAAAAAGTACCCTTCTATCAAAAAATACCAGTTTATTAAAAAAAGTACCTTAATACCTAAAAAGAACCTTTTTATCAAAAAGTATTTTGCATCCAGAAGTTAGTTTATCAAAGTTTACCTTTTTTACAAAAAAGTACCTTTCTATAAAAAAGTACCTTTTAATCGAAAAAGTACATCTTTAGCAAAAAGTACCCTTTCATCAAAAAATACCCTCTTATCAAAAATGTACCTTAATGCCTAAAAAGAACCTTTTTATCGAAAAGTATTTTGCATCCACAAGTTATTTTATTAAAAAGTACCTTTTTACAAAAAAGTACCTGTCTATAAAAAAAGTACCTTTTAAAAGGTTTTAAAAAGAACTTTTTTATCAAAAAGAATTTTGCATCCAGAAGTTAGTTTATCAAAATATACCTTTTTACGAAAAAGTACCTTTCTATAAAAAAGTACCTTTCTATAAAAAAGTACCTTTCTATAAAAAAGTACCTTTCTATAAAAAAGTACCTTTCAATCGAAAAAGTACATCTTTATCAAAAAGTACCCTTTCACAAAAAAATACCCTTTTATTAAAAATGTACCTTAATACCTAAAAAGAACTTTTTATCAAAAAGTGTTTTGCATCCAGAAGTTATTTTATTAAAAAGTACCTTTTTATAAAAAAGTACCTTTTTACAAAAAAGTACCTTTCTATAAAAAAAAGTACCTTTTAATCGAAAAGGAACCTTTTTACCAAGAAGTATGTTTTTATCAAAAAAATACATTTTTATCAAGTACTTATGGATCAAAAAGTACCTTTATGTCAAGAACTACCTTTTTATTAAAAAAGTACCTTTTTATTAAAAAAAAAGTACTTTTTATCAAAAAATAATTTTTATCGAAAAATACTTTTTATCAAAAAGTTTTTTTTATTAAAAAAAAAGTATTTTTTAACTAAAAAGTATACATTTATTAGCAAGTACGTTTAAAAAACGTAATAAAAAAGTGATTTTTCCAAAAAAAAAAAGAAGTAAAAAGTATCTTCCTTTTAGCAAGTACTTTTAACAGCAGCAGTACGTTTCATTAAAAAACAGATATTAGCAACAAGCACCTTTTATAAAAAAAATACATTTTAACAATTCAGTTTTATTATGATTTTTTTTAGCTATAAGATTCATGCAATGCAGCTCTTGAACGAACTTTACGTCGAATAATACATATAGAATGAATCATCTGGTGCAAAAGGTTTAATAAAAATCTCAAAATCTTAGCGACATAAATCATTTTGTTAAATATTTCATTATCTATTGGCTTGGGAGACTTGATGGGAAAACTGAAACACAAAAAAAAAATCACACAAAAATTGTATCATTCAAAATGACAAAATTTGCTGCAATTACCGCAAAGGAAGTCGTAAACATGAAAATACAGCAACCAGTTAAACATTTATACACATTCGTTTGGAACACTATTTTTAAGATCTTATTATTATTATTATTATTAGTTTTACAACTACACTTTTTTTTTGTTTTAGTTCTTAACAATCAATCTAAGTAGCACATATTTTAGTTTTTATATATTTTTTAGAGACACAATTTTATACAGTTTTGAAACGACAAAGCGCCGGCGCCTTAATTTAAAATTGTTTGCTAGTTAATTTTTACAACATAAAACTTTTTACATTTTTACAATTAAATGTCTATGATTAGAAAACTAACTTTATAAAAAAAATACTATTTTTTTTTTTAATTTTTATACATGTGTATATAAATATAAATATTTTTCTCTTTATCTTTTTGGCATATAAAGATTTTCTTTCATGTCTTTTAACAACACTTCTATATTATTTCTTATTTAAACCGTATTTCATGTGAGTGTGTTGTTTTGTCCGTAACGTATAAAAATAAACTAAAGTTGAAAGCTCTAATTTAGTTAAACATTACTTGTCAAAAGTAATAATAGATACTGTACAGAAGAAAAAAAAACAAAGAAGCTTTTTACTAATGTTATTCTACAGAGTAATGTTATATATCCTTTTAAATTTTGAAATACCGATTGAGCGCAGTATTTGTACAACAGCAGTTGCTTGTGGCAACATGCAAACTAGAATTGTATCACAGTTGTACTCTCTTGGAGAGCTGCTTCTCTTTCTGTGCGCTCAAGTTCTCTTTTCATTAATACTTAGGAACATAAAAGCTTGAAATAACCGTTAGATTTTAAGCCAGCAATCTGTTAATATGAAAAGTATTATAAGCAAAAGTAAAGTGCTTTTAAAAGTATAAAAATATATATGCATATGGGTATCTGCACAATACACATGGCTGTTGAAAAAGTCCGCAAGTATTTTTGCAATCTGATTGAAATCTAAACGTGCAATCTTTTTCGTTTAATGGTGGCTTAATTGTTCACTGTGTTACGGCATTGCTAGTGCACATTTAAAGGCATACCGTCTAATTCATAACAGGTTTATAAAGCTCTTATTTGACAGATTTTCCATACAAATATGTCAAATAGCAGTCTTATAAGCCTGTTATAATTTTTATGAATTAGGGGGATATTATCTACCTGATGTTTAGGGCAAACATAACCTAAAAATATGCTCTTATGAAAATCAATGCCTTTATACCGTATTCCAATAGACTTATTTATTGCTACTATCGCAATAAGCGTCAGTGTTGACTTTAATAAGGCATCCAAAAAAAAAAAAAATAAGTGTTCAATTATTACAAAATAATTGGAAATATTGAAAGAAATTAAAATCCATCACTGCAAAAAAAAAGAGCTGTTACATACTTTAACATGTTTTAAACAAATCAGAGCACAAATTTACTACGCTGGCGACTGAAGCTTTTAAAATACTCAAGTGCTTTTCGTTTTCATTTGTTATGTGAAGGCTCTAAAATTTTAAGAACAGCACCGTTTTTCATTTAAGATGAGAAAATTTTTAAGGAAATTGAGAATTTAAATTTGAAATTGAGAAAATTTTAAATGAAATTGAGCATAACTTGGCTGGTTTTCAATTGCAGGCTATAGGTGTTCCTTATTTTTAAAATTAATAAATTTCGATCTACAAGAAGTTATTATTTATTTTCCGATATTTCAAATACCTTTGGTATTCTTCTTCCGGAATCGTTATCACGTCTGCTTCCCTTGCTTATTAATTAGTTACACTAAACGAGTAATAAGCCAGGGGAGGAAAGGTATTAAAAATATCGAAAACTAAATAACAACTCCTTATAAAACGAGTTTTCTTAATTAAAAAATAAAATAAGAAATAAAGACCTTAAGGCTCTCTAGGTCTATATAAATAAAACAAGCTAGGTAGAATTTAGAAGGTTGGAGAAAATGATATTACAAATAATGAAATTGAGAGTTTTAAATACCATGGGAAACTTAAAATTGCGAAAATGTCAAATGAAATTAGGAAATTTCAATTTTAAGTTTGCAAAATTTTAAATTTAGAAATTGATCCCGTTGGAGCCACATGTCCCTCAGAACTAATTCCTTCAATTTCGGCAGCAAAAACTCGGTTAACAAAGCCCTATAGCGCGTTGTCGTTTCACCAGCGGCGTCCTCAAAAAAAAAAAAAAAAAAAATGGTCTGATGACACCTTCAGCGCGAACAGCGCACCATATAGTCACTTTGAGCGGGTGTGATGGAAACTCGTGCATCACTCGTGGATTTTCTGTGCTCCAGAAGCAATAGTTTTCCCTGAGCTGGAAGTGAGCCTCATCGCTCATTATGATTTTGGCTCAAAAATGGTCCACTTTGTCATAAACACGATTATTCTTCGCTCTTACTGAGTGTATCGCTGCATGGGGTGCCTTGACTTTTCAGTGTATGCGTGTGGGTTTTCTGTGCCCCAAATGCTACAATCTTCCTTGCATACCTGCCAAGATCAAAATGAGCTTCACCTGAAAAGATGATTTTTTTTTTTTTTTTTTTTTTTTGCAAAATCGGCCACTTAGTGATGCGTATACAAAACCATATTCGTTCAGCGGAAGGATTAAACTAATTATTTGTCAAATCAGACATGAGCTAAGCGTTACCAATTACGAAATAAGCACTAGTTGAAATAAAACGTCGTTTTTCCAGCTTTTTAAAACGGCTGACCCTGTATATTTTATTAGTTTTGCAAACCTGCAGTTGTTCGACTGATTTCTTAACCAAAATTTAAATTTTAGCTTGAAATGCTTGAAATCTATTGCTGTCAAAATTATTTGGTTTAACTAGAAAACTCAAGCAAGCTAAATACATTTCGCTATGGTTTCATTTGTCTCCTCAAATCTATAGTTTATGGAATAAAGACCTCTTTTGCAACCATCAAATGTGTCTAGAAGTCTGTCTATCAAAATCAGGTTAATCACGCATACCAAGTGGGGGATAAAACAAACAATGATAACAACATTACAGCGTAACAAAATTGAAGTCAATATACAACCAATAACTGACAATTCACTTTTACTCCAGCAGACAGATGCAGACACAGACATTCAACTACATGAAACATGTATGATTTTGCATTAATTTTCTGCAAGAAAAAAATCTATGCCAAAAACACACACACACACATCGTTCTTGTGTCAAGGCAGTAAATAAACATACCACATACACAAACACAAACACATAATTGGCTAAAGAGTCCATTGGAATTGTCGTTCATTCATTCATAAAGCAAAAAAAAAAAAAATTAAGAAAATAAGACTAACGTCATCGCAATTACCATTAGAACTATAAGCAAAAAAGCGATAATCATGCTAGAAATAAAGCTGAAACTTCAAACAACCTTAACATTTATCAAAACTACTGCTGCTTTTCCTTTGGAATTGAGAACATAAGTGAGTGCTTGAGTGTGTGTGTGTGTGTGTAAGCATGAGAGTGTGCAAATTGAAGTCATCAACACTAAAATTGAGAAATTGACAATAATATCCCATTACCGCCATCATCATTACCATTATCATTGTCTTGCCAAATGAATGCTTATGGATGCTACAGGCACACACACACACACACACACACACACACACGTGTAACATTTAATTAAGAAGGGGATCTTAAAGTAACCAGAATTTGTGGAAAAAAGTAAAGACTTAATTCTTAAAGAATATCAAATGCGCATTTGCTAGGAAGAAAACTGAATGCCATAATTTTGTACAGTGAAACTCCGCTATAACGAATTTCAAAGGCATTAGAAAATACCCTGCCGGCAACTCAGTTAACTAGTAATGAATTATAAGCCAACTTTTTTACAGCTGGTGGTGGTTGACACTTAGATTATTTTTAATGGAGATGACTGACTATTTTAACATTACGATGTCCTAGGAGGTAGTCAATTCTCCGACTGTGCATTACTTTTCAACTAACTTAAAGTTAGCTACTTAAAAGTCAGTACCCATAGAAAAAAATGTACAAATCAAGGCTGATTTTATATTTTTCGGTGGTAATATTATATTTTATTAAATTAAATTTCATCCTACTTTTTTTTTTTTTTGTTATCCTCTGGTGGGAATCGAACCACTAAGCCTCAAGACTGGTGAGCAGCCAACTTAACCCACTCAGCCATCGCAACATTTAAAACGAATGCGACAATAGGCAATTTAATTAAAGAGTTATTTAACGTGTATGTGTGTATGTTATTCTTTGAATTTCGGATTAACTCTACACTACGTTTCAGCTAGCTTATAGCCAGTACACAAAAAGTGAATTACAAATCGATTGTATTGTAACTAATTTGAAGCTAGTCCATAAAAGTTAACGTAAAGTTAATTATTTTAGTAGTCGACTTAATTTTCAGATGTCATCATACATAAATGATAATAAGTTGTTGTTCGATAAACAGTCCGGTTTTCGGACAAATCATAGCTGTGTTTCCGCACTACTGGATGTGTCTGAAAATATACGACGCGATTTAGATGAAGACAAATTAAACTTCTTGGTCCTTCTTGATCATTCAAAAGCCTTTGATACGGTTGATCACGGCATGTTGTCCATGAAGTTGAGACACTTTTTTAATTTTTCTGAAACGTCAACACGGCTTTTGTCATCATACCTTTCAAATCGCTCGCAATTCGTTTATTGGAAAAATGCCCAATCTTCCTCGCTAGGTTTATCTAGAGGTGTGCCTCAAGGGTCAATTCTTGGACCACTGCTTTTCGCAATTTACGTAAATGATCTGCCAAAACAACTCATGCACTGCAATATTCATATGTACGCAGATGATGTGCAGTTATATCTGAGTAGTCCAGTACAATCTGTCGCCGAAAAAATTGGGAGACTCAATAATGAACTAGATAACGTTTATCGCTGGGCCACCGCAAATGGTCTTTGCCTAAACCCTAATAAATCGAAATGCATAATAATTCGTAGGAGAAAACTTGACTGCAATATTGGTCTTGACATTTTAATAAATGGGGTAAAGCTAAATATTGTGGATGCTGCCAAAAACCTTGGGCTAATTTTCAATAATAGCTTCAATTGGACAAATCATGTCAACACTCTGGTAGGTCAAACTTATAGGAAGCTAAGTTGTCTTTGGTCAACACAATATTATACACCTCTCAATATTAGACAGATGATTGCAAAATCTTATCTTCTTCCAGGCTTAATGTACGGTTGTGAACTGTTTGCAAATTGCGATTCCATCAGTAAGAGAAAGCTGAATGTTTTATATAATAACATTGTAAGATATGTGTTTGGCTTACGAAGAAATGACCATGTGTCCAATTTTTCCTCAAAGCTATACGGTGTATCATTTGATGATCTTTTGAATATTCGCGCACTCTTACTTTTACATAAGATTATATATTCGGAAGCTCCACAATATCTTAGCAATAATATTAGGTTTGCCAGGTCACTTAGAGGTAAAAAGATCATAATTCCCCTCCATCGCTTTCTTGTATCTGAAAGGCATTTTTTCATATATGCAGCACGCCTTTGGAATTGTCTTCCTCAAGCTCAACAACTTAATAGCAACGCAAATAGTTTTAAGCAATTTTTGTTTGATTATTTTGCGCCGCAGTAGAATATAATTGTTTAGTATAATAAATTGTAATCTTATTTATTTACTTTTGTCTATTCAAATGTGTGATCTTTTTTGCAACTTGTGAATATTGCTTTCCTGTACTTTAAATATAAGATTGAATCTTGTTGTACAGGATATAAACAAATAAATAAATAAATTATCGTAATTATCGTAAATGACTACTCAATGTCCGAAAGGGATGAACTATAAGTCGATTTTATTTGTAGTCGACTACCAATTTGCTGGCAGGGTACTTCGTTGCAATTACACTTGTTTAGATTCGTATCGGGCTTGACTTCGATTTTACTTCCTCAAACTTAAGAAATGTTTTTTTTTTTTTTTTGTGATAAAATTGCAGTAATCATTAGTTTTGAGGCAAGAAAGAAAACTAAATTTCAAGCCTTATTGGATGAAGCAGATGCCATGGCAATATTTCACTCTTTAACTACAAAACACTTTGCAATAAATTAACTTCAAACTTCGAGAGGAACTGCCGTTGCACGTTTATAATTTGCACGTTTTTCTTACTGAAATGTTTTAGTTACCCTCGTTTACATACAAGAGCCAGCATCATAACATTGTCGTAAGGAATTTTTTTCTTTTACTATAGAGATATTTATGAGAATTGACAACAGGCTAATGGTTTGAGTGGAGGGAGTATATTGAGTGTGTTCAAAACGCCAAGTAACAAGGATCATGTGCTCAAGGCATGTGAAGAACACTTTATGACACTTTTTATGCGGCATGACTGTCAAAAGACTTTTATAATGGTGTCTTGGTTTTGTGGAAAAGGTCTTGTGAGCAGACATAATGGACATCAAAAATTGTGACTGTACTCAGTGGATGAAAATATAGTATTCGTTCCATTTGTGGCTGTCCAATTACTTTGATATGAAGCAAAAGTTTAGCACAAACAAAATAAATGTACTCTTTAAACTGTTGTAGTAATTTAGTGTTCTTTAAGGGCTCCCTACCGTTAGAGCGAAAATAGACAGCAGTAACCAGTATTTCACTGTCCTTCCCCTCGTCCATTCTTTCACCTGCCAGAGCCCCTCTTCTCCGAAATGGTTAGAGCTAGAAATCAACACTTTTCGCAGGACATGAAGTTGCCCTGCCTCGACAACCAGAACTACCAAACACAACAAACCTATTTTCCTAGGACCTGTAACAATGCGCATGCTTAAATAGGGGTTGTATCTGTGTACTGGTCCAAGTTAAAAAAACAAACACTAAAACCTAAAAGTGAAAGATGTTCTCAAACAACAAACCTAGAAAATTACCCATAATTTTCGAACTTTAAGAGATAGGGACTTGAAATTTGCACTAATTATGCAGTCATCTCGCTGCTCTAACAATAACTGCCACAGCTAATAAAAACTTACAAAGTAAAGGGTGTCCTCCAACCCCGAACTATGAAACTTAGCTGTAAGTATGGCACTGTAAAAGATAGAGCTTAGAAATTTGCGCAAGCCACAAAGTTACCGAACCATTACAATATGAAGTACCAAAAGCAACAAAAATTGACAAACTAAAGGGTGTCTCCGTACAAGAAATCAATAAAAACTAGCTATAACTTTTGCTTCGTAAGAACTGGACACACAAAACTTGCACTGTTTATCCAGTTGTTTGATCATCTCAACAACAATTAATAAAAACGGAAAGAACCTGAAAACTAAAGGGTGTCGTCATACAAAAAACTGTAAAAATTAGCTGTAGCTTATATGCCACAAAATACTAGGATTTGAACAAGATATGAAGTTACCGCTGCAACATTAAACACCGAAAACAACAAAGAGTTGAAAACTAAAGGGTGTTGAGGTTCTTTTTTATAGTGTTTTATTATTTGGTCCTGGAGGGTCCCGTAGGAATCCTAAGGGACCCTCCAGGATAACTCTCAATAAAAGAATATATTATAAATTCAAATAAAAAAAAGCATAACAAGGGCATCACCATACAAGAAACTACGAAAATTTGCTGCAACTTTTGAACTGTAAGAGCTGGAGGCTTAAAACTTGGACAATGGGAGATTAAAAAGTAAAGGCTGTCCCCACACAACAGTCTGGGAAATCGTTTCCGCTCTGGTACAGTTGCTTTGCGTGAGATTCGTCGCTATCAAAATTGCCATTCCAGCGTTTGGTTCGTGAAATTTCAAAACTGATTTACGTTTCCAGAGTTCAGCCGTTATGGCTCTTCAAGAAGCCAGTGAAGCATCATGCCAAAAGACATTTAATTGGCCCGACGTCTGTTATTGACGTCTGTTTATTAATGACATCACCACAGCAACAAAAAAATTGTGCCGACTGTTGATAGGCCGGCTGCGACTTCCCTCCCTCTAAAATACAATCAGGGTTTCTGGGTCGCTAATAATTTGTAGAAACCCTCCCAGAGCGTCTCGATGGATGAATTGGTAGAGAGGCCTACTAAGAGTCTCCGAGGTTGCAGGTTTGATTCCTGCCGAAGGCTTTGGGTGTTTCTGCAGACAAGCCAAAAGCTTCGCAGTTTTGTGTTTCTTTTTTATAAAAAAAACAATGAACTGTAACATTTGAGCTGTAGGAGATAGACATCTAAAATTTGCACTGGATATGCAGTGGCCTGGCTACTGCAAGAACAACTACTAAACAGAACAAAAACTTGAAAACTAAAGGGTGTCCCCAAACAACAAACTCTGAAAATCAGCTGCAATTTTCGATCTGTAAGATATAGGCACTTGAACCTTGCACAGGCTACATGGCTACAGAAGCTTCACAACAGTAAATACCAAAGACAGCGAAAAGTTAAAATCTAAAGGTTGTTCCCATACAAAAAACTGAAAATGAGCTGTTACTTTTGACCTATAAGAGACAGAGTCTTGCAACTTCCATATTATAAATACAAAGGGATTTTCAAAGCCACTACCGATTACTGAAAGAGCTTGTGAGTAAACCGTTTTATTTATTTTTAAATATAAATCTATTAGTTATGAGAGCTACAACAATGCGTGATCCTAAAATTTCGCAATGGACTTCAAGACCAAGCCGCCATCTTTTGGATGTGCATAGAAACTCAACATTATTCCAGTGCAGAAACACACTTTTGCAGAAAAAAGGCAGAATGTTTAAGAAAATAATTGCGTGAGCTAAAAAAGCTTTTCGTTGCCTGCAAAACGCTTCGAAGGCAGAAAAGGGAAAACAGAAACTGCAAACAGCATACGAAAGCAGGTGAAAGATGAGAAGAAGAAGCAAAATAATCAGTAAACATTTGTGCAGAAGAGAAACTGAACTCTAACTCAAACTTTAATGATGGCAATCGCTCTTCGCTCACATGTGCATTCATTCTCGCAACAAGGAATGGTGTTAAAACTGAAAGAAAAAATTTACTCTAATTCCACAAACAGCACGTGGTACAAATGTGGCAAACACACACACGCACTTTCAGCATACACACAAGAGCTTAGAAATATCATCGCTGTTTGTGTTAAACAAACACAAGCTAAAGAGAGTGTATTAAATACTTAATGTTGTTGCCAAAAGGTGTGTGAGGAGAGAGTGACCATTGAGAGACAACAATAACAACAAACCCAAAAGCAAAAACAATCAAAATACTAACATACAAAGTAATTCTGACTAATGAACTTTTATGCTGCCTCATCACGACATCACAAACAAACAAACAGGACAATGACAAACAAAAGAAATTGTTATTGTTCAACCTTGTAACACCTTTTCTTCCGTTGTTTTGTTAAACTTTCACTTTCCTGCGTAACAAATTTCATCAGGAGAGCAAACAAAGGATAATAGTAAATATTATGAGGGCACTTTTTTAAAGAGTTTATTATGCATAACACTGTTGCCTGATGGGTAATTATATTTTACACAAGACAAATGAAAACATTTGCAAGGAATTCAAATCCTTTGTTTTTTGAAACAGCAGAAACACAACAAGACTCCTCAATCAGTCGTGTCTGGGTTTCCCAAAATGCAAAATTTCTATGGAATATTAAAAAAAAACCATCATAGAAAATCATACATTTTCAAAAATGAATCTAATTATTTATTTGCCACTCGTCCATCCTGTTGGAAAAACGTATCCTCCAGACCTAATTCATTCAATGGCCGCGGCACAAACCCGGTTAACATGGCCCTCTAGTGCGCACCGTCTACTGTTTTTGTTTGACCAGCAGCATCCACGAAAATCTGTGGCTCGATGACTGCTCTAGCGCACCCAGAAGCGATAGTTTTGCTTGTTCACGTAACCGCTGAAGTGAAATGAGCCTCAACGCTCATTATGATTTTGGTCAAATAAACGTCCACTTCGTCCTTGAGATTAAGGACGGCTTGGGCGTTGGACAGGTAGCGGCTGTTGTGCAGACCGCACCTTGTACAGCAACATGCGCAGGTTTTTGAACAATATTTGTCTTACGGACGACCGGGTGATGGCTAATTGCGCGGCACGGCCTCTGGCCGATGCTTCTGGCTTCGATTTCCTCGGCGATATTCTCCTCGGATCGAAAGCTGTAGGGCCGAGCGCTCTTGGTAGTGTCTCGTGTGGTCTCGTACTCTTTAAGATTGGTAAACGATGCTTTTGGCAACAACTCGACTTCCTCGGCGATATTCTTCTCAGAACAGGAGCTGTGGGGCCAGCCGCTCTTGGCAGCGTGTCGTGTGGTCTCGTACTCTTCAAGATTAGTGGCTAAACGGCGCAGTGTTTGTGCAGTCGATGCTGGACAACCATGAAATTGGCGACGAAATTCACGCTGCGCCAACACCACAGACAAATTGTGCTGCATTCTTGGGGAGTTTATTGCTCCGCGGCTTGTTCCCTTCTATTCTGCAGCTATCTAGTTTACAAATGTAAAAACAGATTTGACATTAGCAGCCATGTGCAAAAATAAGAGCAACTTCCAATAGCAACTTGCATTAGCACTGCACTCTGAAACTTGAGCAATGCAAGAAAAACCTTGTGTCATAGAGCCTTCAGAAAATAATCCCGAAAACGTTGTTGTCTCAAATTTTTTTTTATTTTTAAAAACAGAAATAAAGTAGAAAAAAATGATAATGACATGAAGATGCAGCAGCAAAATGTTTAAAATTTCGAGCATATTTAACACTAAAATCTGTACATGTCTGCCTCAATTTTTCAGCAGAGCTGAAATGCATAATTCCGCAAGCATTTATCAATTTTCAATGCTTGCTAATCAAAAACAAAGCGAATACTTCGTTCTTGAGACGAATGGTATGTGGGGAATTCGTGCTTCAATTTTGTTCTAAGCTTATTTTTTTTTGCAGTTTACTAAATTAATTCCAGTGTACAAAGTTTCGTCTGCCTACAATATAGATTGTGATTTCAAGGATTCTCTATATGGGTATAGAACACTGTGCACCCGCCGCCAGCCCATGAACCGCACCAAACAGTCACTTCTTGTGGATGCACCGGCTTTTCAAAAATCTCCCATAAATTCTCATTTGGCCAACTGCAGCGATGCTGCTTCCTGACGAATGCATTGAAGTAAAAAAGTGTTGAGCAAAGCGACTCACGGCGTACACGCAAAGTACTTTGATTTGAATGCCCACTTTTTAAAAGGCTTCACTAATCTTAAATTAATAAAATACTTTACATCAAAAATTAAACCATTTTCTATTAAATTTCATTACACTGTTTAAATAATTTGGATTTGCTGTGAAAATCCAATCTAATTATGATTATTGGTCATGTCATATTGCAAACTAAACTCCCCTCCTGTAAGTTTTTATTCACAAAATAATGTTTTACTAGAATAAAATGATTTTAACCTCCGTTTATTGTTTAGTGTCCAGTGTCATTGTCCTTTTAAAGCAAATTTTTATGAAGACAAAAAAAAATTATTTACATCCTCAGCGGAAATTAATTCATAGAAACTATAAACTTTATTACCCAGGGAACAGCAGCATTATAATTGAGACTCAAATTAAATTTGATTATAAGTCTGCTAAATGGCTGTTATCAAAAGGCAATAATAAACAAACATCTTGTTTTTGTCATAAATTATTTTTCCTTAATTTATATTTGATAGCATTAGAGTTTTTTTTTTTTCTTTTTTGATTTATCCAAAAGGTACTTACGCAGCAGAAGGTTTTATGTAGAAATTCACTCACCTGCAAAGAAATAAACAATGTACAGCGTTAAAAGTGGAGCATGACAAATTTTGTGATGTTTTGTTGTTGTTGTTGTTTTAATGGTAAAGCTTTAATCGTATTAAATCAAAAATACATATAGCAAAAATTTATTTAATTTCTACATTTAAGTAATAAAGTGTTTTTTCTCCGCTACAAATTATTCAGAACTCAATAAACTATCGCATTAAAAAGAATTTTTTTTTTTTGGGAATGAAATGATTTGTTGCGAGTCACACTCGCAAAGGTATTTATAAGCAATTATGGAGCAACCCTCGTATATGGTTTAAGCTATTTCTTAGAGTCAACAATACTGAGAATTTTCTACACAGTTAGCAATATTGTCGAGTGAACAATTCTCACAGAGTCAGCAAAAAGGCTGACTGCATTCGTTCTTCACATTCGGCAATGTTGTTACCTGTGTATACACAAGTGCATACACACACACACTCAGCATGTTTAGCTAATTAAGAGTTAGTATAAATAGAGTTAAGTTTTTAGAATAAGGAGGGATTTGATTGACATTAATAAAACGTTAAAGTATTAACAAATTCCCGTCTTCAATCATTTTCCTCACATAATAAAGAGCCCGCCATACACCAAACACCTGCGATCTCCACGGAGCCGTCCAGGCAGTATAACAAAAATAAAGAGTATCCTGCGATTCCTAAGGGACCCTCCAGGATAATTCTGAATAAAATATAAATTAACAAAATTAACCATAACAGATTTTTAACTTCTCAAACAAAAGAAGCGTTTTTAGTATATAACAAAAAAAAAATAGTATTCACAAACGTACAATAGCGAATTAATAAAATATAATCATTTTCTCTTCTGTTCTAAGAATAACTTTTTTTGATGCTAATTTTTCGACCTTTGTTGTTTAGTATTTTAATTGTTCGAGCCTTAAGGTCACTTGTTTTTTTATACGTGTTTTTATTAAATTCGATATTTCGATATCACAATAGATATCTTCTTCAGGAATGTTTTGATGAACTTGAAGTATAAATCGACTCAAATTATTTGTACAAAATTTTTTTAATACACACTGCAAACATTTTGTAATACGCTCATAAATATATTATTTTAGGTATGAAACATCTTCTTTAGTTATTTTGTGTTCGTTGATGCCGCTCAGCTGCTCATCAGATTCAAAAAATTTACGCATTTGACTTTCCTTAACAACATCAATATTCGCATAACTACAACAATGTAGTTATGCGAATGTATTTTGTTGTTCTGTATTTTGTTGGCGGAAATCTTTAAGTTCTGTCACCCATTTCTTTGTGTTTGACAGTTTTTGAGGCTAAAAGCAGTAATCAGCTGGTCTTGTAAAGCTGCCTGGTATCGATGTACATTAATTCAATACAATATACAATTTTCAATACAAAGCATAATTTGCATGTGTGCAAAATATGGCATAACAGGGAGACAGAAGTCATTTCAAACAATTCCAAGAGTTTCACTTTTTCTTTGAGATAATTAGAACAGTCCGCAAAGCGTTTTGAAGAGCATCGAATAACAATATCTGCACATGCATGACTGAATTCCGGCCTATAAGCCTTAAGTAATTTATTATATGGGGGTTTTTTTAACTTTATATAATACTACTCTCAGCCAAAATGCTTAAAAATGTTGCAGACTCAACAAATTACCCACCTCTCCCTGCTCCTCCCTTAGAATCAATTGGTTCCTGTTCAGTGCCTTTGCATGCTTCGTAACCCTTCGTTTTCCTGTTGCATACCGCAAGAAAATTATTCATTTTGTAACCGTTTTGTTTTATTTCTGTCAAAAAAAAAAACTTTTTCCGATACGGAAGTTGTAATTTTATTTTAAACATCAAACGGAACTTTTATAAAATAATATCGCGTGCTAAACATGTTATCGGAGATCTCAGTGCGCGAAACAAGAAAGTATGTACTTCCAAAAAGGAAATTCTAGCAACAGGTAGAACAAAAAAAAAGTAGCAGGCAACAAGTTTTAGAAAAAAAATTAAGTCAGAGTGCGGTAGTGGGGTGAGTCGAATCTAAAATACCCTTCACAAATATGCTGTACAAACAAACCTTTGTATGTAGAAAGCCAGCTGCACACCCACGAATTAAGACAGCACTTTTAGTTTTTCAATTCAATTTTATTTCGTAGTATTTCTTTAAACTATTTAAAATTAGTAGATAAGTATAATTTCATTTAAATATGTAGTTAAGGTTGGGTTAAGTTGATTGGAGGGATTTGTTTGCCCATGTATCCAAGTATCTTTATTAATTTTACTTCACAACTTCTTTTAATTGTTGATCGTTGTCAACCGTTTAGCGTCTTCTTCATTACTCTCCTGTCTACGCTCTAAAACTCAACTCATGACAGGCTTCTTGAGAAGCTATTTGAGAATATATTGGAGAG
Source organism: Sturmia bella (assembly GCA_963662145.1). NCBI lineage: Eukaryota > Metazoa > Arthropoda > Insecta > Diptera > Tachinidae > Sturmia > Sturmia bella. The sequence continues at coordinate 23,347,970 of OY759172.1, forward strand.
AACAAATTATTAAAAGTTGGTCATACATTTTACACCTTTGACGATCAACCTGGTACTGATTCATGTGCCTTCCCCCCCATCACACTGACCAATGTCATATTTGTGCCTGCGAAAAATCGATGGCAGGTTACCAATCGCAAATGTATAAATGTAGGGGATCTACCAAGGCGAATCCACTACAGGTGCCCTTATTCAAATACGCTTCAACATTTTGCCACGATTTTATCTTCTGAGTTGTCAAAGCTGATAGCAAACGACAACAAAACCTATTACAACTCTAGAGAAAATGTTGAAGCGTATTTGCATAAGGGCACCTGTAGTGGATTCGCCTTGGTAGATCCCCTACATTTATACATTTGCGATTGGTAACCTGCCTGAGCTCAGGTGGTAGAATCGCTGTGAGCTGCAGCTTAAAAAACAGTATGTAATTAGTCATGATTTGCGCTCGATGCACATGATATGCTGATGAGCGTCGTAGCAGACACGAAACAGTCACCGCAGCCTGTAAGTCTTTAAATTTACTTTTACATTTACAATGAATATTGTATTTTACATTTTTCAATTTTACAAACTTTAATACAAGGTGGCGCCAAAGTAATCCTCCTATCAGAAAATGCTATAAATTTTGCGGTTGGCCCCAAATGTCAGTTCTGTTTTGACATTTGTGTAGTAAACACATGCGAAATACACGTTAATAAACAATGTTACGCTACACTGCTCCAGAACTCGGAATATTGGTGACTATTTATTTGCACCAATAATCGGTCGGTGACTTTGGCATAACGTGATTTCGTAGCAGATTTGCTGGCCGTCCAACGCCTACTTGTGTAACACTGCGACGTTTAGCCGCTCGCCTCGACGAGACTGGCACAACACAATGATCAACGAGTTCTTTGACTTGATGAATTGGAATTGGACAACATGTGGTTCCAACAGGACGGTGCTACGGCACACACTGCACGTGTCACAACCGATATGCTGAAGGATGCATATCCCGGGCGCCTCATCTCCCATTTTGGCGATTTGCACTGGCCAGCAAGATCGCCTGTCTTGACCGCTGCAGACTTCTTTTTGTGGGGCTTTTTGAAGTGGCGGGTTTATGTCAACAAGCCTCAGACTCTTGCAGCTCTTAAAGACAATATCGGTCAAGAATGTGAAGACCTTATCGCCGGAAGTTTTGGCCAATGTGATGGAAAATGCTATAAAAAGGGCTCAAATAACAATCAACTATGACATCATATTCTCGACTTGATGTAAAAATATTAAAGACTAAATAAAAATAATCCACAAGAAAAATCAAAATTTTTAATTTTTTTTTTTTTTTTAATTACAGCCAAAAAACATCGGAAGGTTATTTTTACATACTTGTTGTGAAGTGAAGATTCTAAAAATACACACGCCTTCCATCATTAATTGTGAACGAATGAACATGTGAATGCAAAGTAATACCATCAACTTCAAATCAACCATTATTTCGACAAAGTAGAAATCATCAAACAAATTTCGACCAATTTATTTTTCAATTTGTAAACCCCCCCCCCATTAAGAGTCAGGTGTTGTTGATACAGGGCTAAAACGAAATACTTTTTTCAATTTTGAGCTCATTTCTCTTGTACACTTCAAATACCTGGCATAAGCCAATGCCACTTAAACAGGCTTTAGCCAACACCAGCTCTTAAAATAAGTATGTAAATTGTGTAATTGATATGCACTCAGCAAATCCACATTATTGGCGTTTATTGTTCTAAACACTTCTTAATGGCAGAAGTATGTACGATTTGTTTATTCTGAATTTCAAAAGAAGAACCAACGACACCTGCATGTTTTTATCATTCACCCACAAATATTGACAAGACTTTGTTTGTGCTCACAATATTCTAAACACACACTCACGCAAATATGCAAATGATGTGACCTGAATTAATTCCGCATGACAAGAATCAATTCAAGTTCTATTTCATATCCCCCAGTGTCCTTGTTCACGTGCGTTTGTTCTAGCACAAGAGAATATTTATACAGTGTTGTATGTGATATATGCATATTTTTATTTTATTTTATTTTATTTTTATAGCAACAAACCTGCGAAAAGTATGTGTCGTGATAGTAAACTGGTTTTATATGAAGACTTAATAACTTTATGATGGCGAACTGAAGCTGTTTTATTGCCACAAGTGTGCAGATTATTATTTCCTTAGTGAGATTTGAAGTGGAAGGTATTAAAGCTCATTGAACAAAAATAAGTAATGAAATTAAAGCCTTTTATTTATAGTGCTTAATTAAAGCACTAAGTAGCACATAATTTCCCTTTTTCCAATCGAAATTGTAGGCATTTTTAACCAAGACAGCTGTTAGCGTCTCTTTGGGCGCCTGTAAATGGTTCTGATGAGACGCGTAGCCACGTCGAAACAGCCAGTTGTAGGCCCATCTCTTTATTTCAGTGAATATTAATTATAAGGGATTGTCTAGGAGGTTAAACTTGAGCCTGATTAAAAATTATATAAACAAGTAATATTGATCCCATAGCGAAGAATTATTCGAGCAATCGAGTACCAATCCAATGCAAAATATTCAAAAATTTATGTTGAAATAATTCTAATCAGTTGTGTTAAAGAAACCAAAACAAATGGATAGAGAAATTAATCGCTTAAAACCTTAATAATATAAAGCCAGATCAATAGAAGGTTAAATTCATATAATCAATTATTGTTGTACCAGTACAACAACTACCTACAAATAAACTCCTTCTCTGGACTCTTGGCACATCAGCCTACCGATTCATCCATCAAGTGTAATTAGTGCATACCTCAAAAAAAATTACCTCCATTTTATTTCTTAAAAAGCTTGAAAATAAAATAATTACATATTATTAACTATCAAGCCCAATATATTTAAAAAAAACTGCAATGAGAAACAGTTGTAATTCAGAAGGGAATGAAAATGTTAAAGAGATTTTTTTGTTATAATTGCAAAAATACGCATACAGTTAATCGAATAATTCAAGTAAATTTTGTATTGATGAAATGTGTTTGTAAAGCATTGCATTTGAAAACTCTATTTCAATGTAAAACAAATTATGTGAATGTGCAAAAAAAAATTTTTAGTACGAATAACCGAATAAGAAATATTCGAATAACAAGTAAGAGTGCTATATTCGGCTGGGCCGAATCTTAAATACCCTTCACAATGGTACATACATTCTGATTGGTTTTTGGTGCGATAAGTTGTTTTATTTGGCTTTTAAATGGACCGATTTTTTCTGAATTTCAATATCAGATCCACTACCGGGATTTAACACAGGCTGCAAAACTTTTATTAAAATAATTCTTAATATGCTCAAGTTCAACCACTAGGTGACACCAATTCTTTTTAATATCAATGAAATAAAGAAAAGCAAAATGTATTTCTTAATTATTTATCAGTTAACTTTATAGTAAAATTTATTTAACAAAAAATTGCATATAATTGCATTATTTTTGAATTATAATGTTAAACATTGCCATTAAGTGTGATTTGCTTTTCAATTTACTTACGTATGTGGGTACATGCATACGTATGTATGTATGTATCTATAATAGAAAACTCTAAAATAAATTTTTTGTTATTGAATATTTTCAGTGTGTTCCATAAAACAATGATTATATACATACATATATACATACATACATATTTACATTGCTTGCTTTTACAAAATTATTTTTTTCTTGTGCACGTTGTTGATGATCTATTGCGTATCATCATACACATGTGTGTGTGTATGTACATATGTAAGTACGTAGGGAAACCCAAAATGATTTTTTGTGTGAATGAATTTGAAGACGCAATTGTTCAAAAGAATTTCATTGCGTACCCTTTTTTCAACAATTCTTTATATCACTTTCATTTTCAAGCTCGTGTATACATATGTATGTACATACATACACATTTTTACACCAAAGCAAAAAAATTGTTTATGCTAACATACTTGCATGCATACATACATATGTAGATACATACATACCTACATACATACAAACGTATCTACATACATACATACATACATACATACATACATACATACATACATACATACATACATACATACATACATACATACATACATACATACATACATACATACATTCATATATTCATACATACATACATACATACATACATACATACATACATACATACATACATACATACATACATACATACATACATACATACATACATACATACATACATACATACATACATACATACATACATACATACATACATACATACATACATACATACATACATACATACATACATACATACATACATACATACATACATACATACATTCATACATGATCGCAAATATTATATACATATGTATATAATATTATATACATATGTATGTACCATTATGATTGATTTTTGGTACCAAGAGTTGGGTGCATATGGGCCGATGTCCAAAAATTTTCTAATTTTGCCCCTAAACAGCCTGTATGTACCATTCCGACAAATTTTTAGTGCAAAAAACTGTTTCGTTTAGCTTCCAGGCCCGACTTCTTGAGATATCGGGAGGCGCTATATCTCGAACATATATGGGCCGATGACAAAAAGATTTCCAGTTTTGCTTCTGACTAACCTATATGTATCATTCTGATTGATTTTTGGTGCCAAAAGTTGTTTTATTTAGCTTATAGAGCCGATTTCTTGAAAAATCGGGAGACGCTATATCTCAGGTATATATAGACCGATTGCAGACATTTTCAAATTTTGCTTTTAAACACCTTATATGTACCATTCTGATCGATTTTTGGTACCAAAAGTTGTTTTATTTGGCTTTTAGAGCCGACTTCTTGAGAAAACTTGAGGCGCTATATCTCGAGTGTATATGGGCCGATGTCCAAAATTTTCCACGTTTGCCTCTAAATAGTCTATATGTACCATTCTGATTGATTTTTAGTGCCAAAAATTGCTTTATTTGGCTTAAAGAGCGGATTTCTTGAAAAATCTGGAGTCGCTATATCTCAGATATATATGGACCGATTTCAAAAATTTTCCAATTTTGTTTTTAAACACCTTATATGTTCCATTCTAATCGATTTTTGATACCAAAAGTTGTTTTATTTGGCTTTTAGAGCCAACTTCTTGAGAAAACGGGAGGCGCTATATCTCGAGTGTATATGGGCCGATGTGGAAAAATTTTCCACTTTTGCCTCTAAATAGCCTATATATACCATCTTGATTGATCTTCGGTGCCAAAAGTTGTCTTATTTGGCTAATAAAGCCGATTTCTTTAAAAATCGGGAGACGCTATATCTCGGATATATATGGGCCGATTTCAAAAATTCCTTCATTTCTAGGATTTAATGAGCACAAAAAATGATATGGTTTAGTTTTTAAGAAAAAATTTTTTTCAAAAATCTGAATACAAAAATTACACAAAATATCCCTCAAAACCCGGTTTTTTGAATATATCTCGGCTATACGTGGACCTATCTTACTGAATTTCAATAGCAGACCCACTACCGGGGTTTCACACGTTTTAGCGAAAGAATGAGGTTTCTATCTCAAACCGTTTTCTCAGAAACGGTATTTCAACGACTACAGACGGACAGACGGACAGACGGACAGACGGACAGACGGACCGACGGACAGACGGACAGACGGACAGACGGACAGACGGACAGACGGACATCGCTCAATCGTAATCGCTATTGATGCTGATCCAGAATATATATACTTTATGGGGTCTTAGATGGATATTTCAATGCGTTACAAACGGAATCACAAACTTATATATACCCTTACACATTTATGTGAAGGGTATAAAAATGAAAGTAAAATTTGCCCAATGGAATGAACAAAAAAATATAGTTCCAAACAGTTACATTTAAATTTTTTTTAAATACAAACTTAAAGAAAAATTTAAATGAAATATTGAAAAATACTAACGAATAATATTTAGTCGAATAAATCGGAAAAAAATTTTATGCCCGCGAAATGTGTTTTTGGAATTTATTATTTGAAAAATCTGAGCAGATAGTAAACATATAATGCAAAATTTTTTTCTAATTCAGGTAACCGAATAAAAAATATTCGAATAATAAAATAAGATATATTCGTACAATGGAATAAGCAGTAGTCAAGCAATATATTAAGAAATGTTTTAATAATTATGCAATTGAATCAGAATAATAAAAAAATAAAAACAAGAATTAAAATAAAAATTTAAACAGAATGGGCACAAGTTATGAATACCATTCAAACGATGAAGAGAATATAACACCAAACAATGAAATGCCATCATCATCAACAACTAATTATGCATCAATGTCCGATGTTCCATTATTATCAGAAAAATTATCAAAAATATGTAAATGTTTTACTCCAAATGTTCAACTTGCAATGAAACCATCACTAAAAGCTAATAATAAAAATTTTTTTTAAAAATCTAAAATCACCAATTGCAATTGGACAAAATTATTAAATATTGTAATATTTCTAATAAGACAATTGTATTTAGATCCTGAAGATGAACCGAGAGGTTCCAAATATATAGATCAAAGAAAGAAGACGAAGAGGCAATACAAAAACAAAAGATAATAAACTACAATTGATGGCAGTACAAAAGGCGAATTATAAAGACAATGAAAACTTTATATAAATAGTTTTAATACGAATAATTGAAAAGAAATTGGTATCCACAAGATGAGTTTGTGAATTCCAATATTTTAAAAAAATACGATTATATTTATATTAAATATATTATTCGATTAAATCATTTAAGCCAACGAATATCCGAATAAGAATATAATCGAATCGTTTAATAATCGTATAGGAAATATATATTCATCTAATCGAATTTAATCGGCAAAGTACAACAACGTTCTGTGAAAATTTCAGCTCTTTAGCTCTTACCGTTTCGGAGAATGGACGCTGTGACGGACGGACGGACGGACGTACTACTCTCGGTAATAGGGTTCCGTTTCACTCTGGTGAGTACGGAACCCTAAAAACTGAGAATGATGTGTTTTTGTTCTTCGTCGTTATTATGCTTCATACGACGAATTTACACCGCGAATTTTAATCGGCGTATGCGTCGTGTTGGGCGAAATTCGTCGTTCGCCTCTCAGTTGTGTTTCTAACTATAACTTTAACTTTTAAGGGAAAAAAGTCACTTGCAAAATTTTATGACTGATACGGGGAATGAGAGAAGAGAGTATAAATTTTCAAGGTTATTTACAATTGGACTAAATATTTCTACCAGCAACCAACTTAAGTATTTGATATTTTCGCATTCATTTAAAAATTGTCTGTTGCCCACATACAAACAAAACAAATAACAATCGCATTTGTTTATATACTATAATAAAGAGTCATGAGGAACACCAGCCTCCCTACAAAGGGATCCCCGCAGCAAATTTTTCTAAACCTTGTTTAGCTTTTTTTCCTACAATGTGAATTGAGAATTTATTAAATTTTGCTTTGCGAAAATCGTTTATTCATTTTCACCGAGTGTGAAACTTGGCAGCTGAAATTATGGCAAACATTTTACCACCATAAATCAATGTAACATTTAGCAATGACATTTAATGGATAATTAATTTCCAAGCAGTGGTATTACAGCAAAACTGTTTACGATCGAATTGAAAAGTTTCACAATTTTTTATTACTTTCTAAGGCCGTTAAAAATTAATTATTTCACACTCAAACTCATAAAGTAAATCGAATAATTTCATAAATACAATTGCTACAAGAACTCATAAAAAAGTAAAATCATTGCGAAACATATATTATTCGACTGTTAATGTTTTAATTATGTACTTAACATTTAACACGATTTCTTTTTTAACGGATTTATTGTTGTGCTTTTTAATACCCAGCGTGGCTCATGAGCTGTAGAGCGATTTATTGTCAGTGTCTCATGTTCAATGGGACACGTTTTGAAATGGCACTAGAATGCCAAAGGGAAGATTGCACTTATTGAGGATTAGTTTGTTTCAGGATAATGTTAAATGAAAATGAAATGCTTGTTGTACTTTCATTTGCACTTAAGAAATTTATAAAAAAAAAAACAGCTTTAAATGGATCATAGATATATGTAATATAACGGGTTATTCATTTCATGGTTTGGAATTCGACATCTGTCAAACTAAGTTGTTAAAACAATTTTTTTCTTCTCAATTGAAAGACGAAAATGGATGGCTTTATTTATCACACACAACGCATAAAAATTATCAAATCAATGCTACAACAAGTAAGAGTGCTATATTCGGCTGGGCCGAATCTTAAATACCCTTCGCATTGATATATGTACCATTCTGATCGATTTTTGGTACCAAAAGTTGTTTTACTTGGCTTTTAGAACCGATTTCTTCAAAAATCGGGAGACGCAATATGTCGTGTATATAAGGGCCGATTTCAAAAATTCTTGGATTTTTGGGATCTAATAGTCATTAATTAATGCTACGGCTAACTTTTTAGGAAAAAAAATTTTTTCAAAAATCTGACTGAATGTAAAGACAAAAGTTTTTTTTTTTTTTTAAGAATAAACTAAACTTTATTCCTTGACAATCACAAGAAAAGTGACAATTTTTACAAAGCGAATCTTGAAAGCATTTATGTATGTATATAAAACAAAAGTGCTCCGTTATTAAGAGCAGCAAAAAATATAACATTAATAATTAAGTTTCAGAATTACGCAGTTTTTGAAATAATATAAATGCAAAAATTGAATACAAAATTATGTATGTATGTATGCTTGAGCATGCACTGACACGCTCAAGTACAACAACAACATTGATGAATTTTAAAGCAATAAAGGGATTAACAATAGTGACGGCACTTTAATTAGAGATAGGATGGTGAGCGATATGATCTCCTCCAACACTGTCCAAAAAAATGGCCAAAAATACCCCTCAAAACCTGGTTTTTAGATATATCTCGGCTATCCGTGGACCGATCTTACTGAATTTCAATAGCAGACCCACTACGGAGATTTAATACAATTTAGCGAAAGAATGAGGTTTCTTTCTCAAACCCTTTTCTCAGAAACGGTATTTCAACGACTACAGACGGACAGACGGACAGACGGGCACAGCTTAGTCGTAATCTCTATTGATTCTGATCCAGAATATATACTTTATGGGGTCTTAGATGGTTATTTCAATGCGTTATACACGGAATCACAAACTTATTTATACCCTTACACATTTTTTGAACGGTATAAAAATTGTGATTCTGCCACAGCCACATATCGTCGCTTTAAGAGCAGATTATGGTTTATATAATCCTCCAACTACGCAAGTAATTGCCGAAATTGTGAAGAAGTTTGAAGAGACTGAAGCGGTTACAAATATTGGAAGGCTTGTGCATCATCAGCAGCGATCGTTCCGCTGAAAATATCACTGCTGTAAGTGAAAGTGTTGCCGAAGACCCGAATGTGTTGATTCCTCGTCGTTCTCAGGAATTAGGACGGCACATTATGGCTTATTTTGAATTTAAAACTACACCTACAGCCACATAAAGTCCAGCTCACACAACAACTGAAGCCAGCTGACCATTCACAACATTGTACATAAGTGGAATGGGTGCTTGAACAACAGGCGGTGGAAACAACAGCGATGAAGCACATTTCTCACTCGGTGGGTGAGTTAATAAACAAAACTGTCCCATTTGGGGTTCCTCAAGTAATTGAAGAAAGGCCATTACCTCCACAAAAAGTCACTGTATTTATTCAAGAGCTAAAAAAGGATGGAAGAAGTCAGCACATTAATGGCATAGAAGCTCCATTATGACAACAGGCGGTGGAAACAACAGCGATGAAGCACATTTCTCACTCGGTGGGTGAGTTAATAAACAAAACTGTCCTATTTGGGGTTCCTCAAGTAATTGAAGAAAGGCCATTACATCCACAAAAAGTCACTGTATTTATTCAAGAGCTAAAAAAGGATGGAAGAAGTCAGCACATTAATGGCATAGAAGATCCATTATGACAACAGGCGGTGGACGGCGATTTTTCGAACAAAATTTTCTTCAGCGATGAAGCACATTTCTCGCTCGGTGGTTGCGTTAATAAACAAAATTGTCGTATTTGAGGTTCTGAGAACCCTCAAGTAACTGTAGAGAGAGGCTATTACATCCAGAACAAAGTCACTGTATTTATTCAAGAGCTAAAAAAGGATGAGATAATTCAGCGCATAGAAGCTCCATTACGACTCAGCGTCAGGGGAAATTGGGACTGTGAGATGGCGGCGGCCATTTGGCCGATATTTCGTTTCATACATAACTAAACTATACCGATATTATGAAAATAAAAGGAAATGACCGAATTTCCTAAATAATTTGTGTTTCATTCAAAATCACTATTGGCTCTTAAAACTTAACCACACTTTACATCAGTAATTTCTAAATAAATGCAATAGATTTTGCATAGAACAAACAGCCAATGGCGGTTTTCTTAATTTAATAATAATTTATTTTTTTTAAGATGCTCTATAGACAAGAGAAATTTCCCTGGAATAATAAATCATCAGCCCCAAGCTTTTGCCATCAGTTTTACTTTGAGTTTATTGTATAAGTTACCTTTCATCCCATTTGGTGCTGGTGTAGCTGATGTTACTCCAGACTGACATTGAACGTGGCCGTGGCAATTGCAGCAATTTCGAGGCACGTCTGATTGAAGAAGAATTCGTCGGCTGAACGAATGTATCGATGTCATCACTAAAATTTACCATGCGATCTAAGCGGCAGGATGACGAGGAGGGTGAATTTTGTGAATTTTCAAACATTTTATTACTATTTAAGTGTTTTCTCGTTTTTTTAAAGTTTAACAAAAAAAATTATCTTTGATGGCAAGGCGTTTTCTCATCAAGAACTAGTTTTAAGAATTCCAAACATATTTTTTTAATTTATTAGATAATTTTTTAAGGCAACGACCTTTCCAATAATGAATATACGTGAGTATACAGGTTCAATATTTCACTTGTGTTTTTCTTTCCAGTTCTCTGAGCTGTTGCTCGGTAGCACGATCTTATGTGACTGTCTATAAATTCTAAGTAAAACTTGTCTGTCTGTTTTTTTTTTTTTTTTATTTAATTGTTTTTCCAATAGTTTTTGTTTTTCCATACGATGCTAAAATATACCTCAATATAACAAATACGAAGATGAAATAATAGAGATATAAAATGTGTTAAAAATGCAATTGAGTTTTTTCAGTAGCTCTATTCACAATCTCGTGCAAATGTTATTGCAACATTGCACTTGCAAAATGTTTTTATTACTCTTAATAGCAAAGCTCGGCAAAAACTGTTGAAAATATCATCTTGCCCGGGGATGAAAAATTTCATTCCCCAAAAGCCTGGGTTTAAGCATACCTGCAAACCTGCCATCAGATCCAGACAGGAAGCGTTCAGTATCTGGCGTGCAAATAAAAACGTAGGTAGGTAATAAGCTGCAAAAAAAAGGGCAAGCTCTGCAAAAAGCCTCAAAGCCTCCACTTGTTGTTTTAGTCATAAATCAGCTACGAATATTCAGCTCCAAGCAGAGCAGTGAGTGGCCATAATTTTATGCAAGCATTTTTTAAAGACAAAACCGTAAGTACATTTAAAGCGGAATGAGTGAAATCACATTCTGTTCAAGTAGAAAGTATCGTCAAACCTTATGCAAAAGTTAGTGACTTGGTAGTGTCACAATCGAAATGTATCAGCTGCTAATTATTCGGCGCACAGGTTTCTTTTTAGGGTTTCGTACTCGTGAAAGCGGAACTCTATTACTTAGACTTCGCTGTCCGTTCATCGATCGCAGGCTCCTTTATCCAAAACGGTAAGAAGCAGAGAGCTGAAATCTTCACAGAACATGGTGATACCCGGCCGCTACAACAACAAATTTGCTACAAACAAAAAGTTGCAAGCTAAAGGCGCTCCCCATACAGGAATGAGTGAAAACTATATAAAATTAGGTGTAGCCTTATAATTATTAAAGATAGAAACTTAATATGTTAATAAAAAAAATAAAGGCTGCCTCACTCAAGGCAGCCGTTGCTGTGTGAGTCAGTCTCTTAAGTACGAGACTGACTTACACTTTATTTACCGTCTAATTCACAAAAATTATAACAGCTTTATAGAGCTCTTATTTGACAGATTTTCTATATAAATATGTCAAATAACAGGCTTATAAGCCTGTAAGGTTTTTTGGAAATAGGGGTTTAGTCTTCTTCTGTTTCATTTTTGTAGCGAAAAATTAGTTTTATGGAGCTTTTCTAACCAGCCACAACTTTTGTTTATGCAACAAATTTAATCAGCTGACACACAACTCTACCGTACGATTGCACGAACTCTACCATTACAATCACTTGAGTTTGCAATGTCATAAGCACCAGATTATGAATTGACTCAATTTTATTTGCTCTTCTGTTCGCCAAAAAAAAAAAAAAAAAGTTAATTGAAAAAAGTGTCTTGTCATGTGCACATTGACCAGCAGAATTGCTAAATAATTTTGTATTTATTTTGCCTAAGCAAAAAAAAAAAAATGCATACAGTGAAGAAGAGAATCAATAACAAACAATTCATTATTTTGCTATTTAGAAAAATTCAAACTAAAACAAAATAAAAATAAGAAAAGACAAGTCACAATGTGGTGTTATGCAATTATTTTGTCACTGTCTGCTCGTATTGCCCCTGCTGAGATGAAAAGTGTAAGGTGTCTGAAAGTTGTAAATTATAGTTTCAATTAATGTTCAAGACTAAACGTATTGATAAAATAAAATAAGAAATCATTTGATCTTAATTAAATTGTTTGATTTGATGACATTCATTCGAAGTGTCATGTGAGCTGAAAATAATAATATTTATGGGCTCCAGAACTCAACATATTCAACGCGTATTTAAAGATCAATTTATTTTTAAAGTTTGGGTTATTTTTTCCAAGGTTTTTGAGATTGATTTTGTGTTTCGAGATCCGTAGCAATTTTTTCGGCTGTGAAAGTTAGATTTCATTGCTAGAATTTGGATCGTCTTTTCCGGCCATTTCTAAATCCTTTTTATTCAGAATTTAGGGGTGATTTTACCTCGTCTTTTCAGCTTTGATGTTAATAGGTTAATTCCCTTCCAGGGTACGGATGGTTCTTGTGTTTTCTTTGTTTGTATTTTTTTTGGTTTGGGGCCCAACGCCAGGATCTCCGGTTTTTTTTGCTTTTCCCTGGTCTTCCTTCAGCAGGGCAGCCCAGCGTTGTTCTGCTTCCTCAATTTCTGTTTTTAGCTCCTCCCATGGCTTCTCCATTTGTGGGGCCTTTTCGCCAAGCGGACCGCCAGGATATCAAAATTTAAAAAAAAAATTTGTTTTTGTTCTGCCAAAATGGCAGCGACTTAACTGACCAGCATTGTGCGTTCAAGGTTTTTGTGACACTTGATGCTTTTAATTATGTGCTGGCAGACATTAAAAATAATGCAAACATAAAAATAAAGGAATTATACTACACTTCCTTCCTACCCTCTTGCCTTCCTTCTTTCCTTCTCATCTACCTTCTTTTCTACCTTCTTTCTTTCCTTCCGTCCTTCCTTCCTTCCTTCCTTCCTTCCTTCTTTCCTTCCTTCCTTCCGTTCTTCCTTCCGTCCTTCCTTCCTTTCTTCCTTCCTTACTTCCTTCTTTCCTTCCTTCCCACCTTCCCTTCTTTCTTTCCTTCCTTCCTTCCTTTCTTCCTTTTTTCCTTTCTTCCTTTTTTCCTTTCTTCCTTTTTTCCTTACTTCCTTCCTTCTGATCTTCCTTCTTTTTTACGTTCTTTTTTTCCTTCCTTCCCTCCTTAATTCCTTTCCATCCTTCCTTCCTTTCTTTCTTCCTTACTTCCTTCTTTCCTTCCTTCCTTTTCACCTTCCTTCCCTTCTTTTCTTTCCATCCTTCCCTCCTTCCTCACTTCCTTCCTTTCTTCCATCCTTCCTACTTTCTTTCCTTCCTTCCTTTCTTTCTTCCTTCCTTTCCTTCTTCCTTCCTTTCCTCTTTTCTTCCGTACATCCTTCGTTTTTAATGATTTTCATTCCATATTTTTGGCATTGATTTCGATGTTCAAACTATTGAATAGATTTTCTTCTTTTTCCGAGAATGGTTGCTCGTGCTTTTCAATTTCTAAGACATGGTGATAAATTTTCCAAGATTTGGAAACTAATTTTCGTTCCTTTAATTTGAAGACAATTTTTGCCTATTTCAAAAGATTGATTTCTATTGCCACAATTCAGGATAATATTCAAAAGTGAAGCAAATTGAAATGCTTTATTTTAGGTATAAAAATATACCTTATGAATAGTTAAATTAATTATTCAAGCTCTTGATATTTGGTTTTTTATAAAAAATAATTTTAAATATTTATTTATTTACTTTCAATATTTATCAATAGTGTACTGTCTTTTCTGGCGTCTATGTGCCGCCAATTCTTCCTTGGTGCTGCTCAACTCATCAGTAAGCTCAAAAAAACTTAAATTGTCAAACAATATTTGAAGCCTACTGACGAGTTGAGTAGCAGCAGCGAACTTGTGGGCAAAATAAACACAGCCGAAAGAGACAAAAAACAGATATATTACGTTAAGTAATACATTCCTGGTTTTTTGGTTCAACTTTCTGTTTTAAAATTGGAATAATTTTCCCTGACTTCGACATTAATTTTGGTTTACAAAATTTAAGGCTATTTTTGGGCCTTTGGGCTTTTTGTTCAGTTTTGAAATTTGCGTTAATTTTGAATTCTGATTTTTCTGGCCATTAACAGGATTGAATGGCATTTCTAAAAATTGTATTAGTATTTTGTTTTTTTTTTTTTAGATTGGCTTTGCCCCTTATGTAGATTGGTTTTTAGTCTAACAAAATGAGGAAGTTTTCCTTAGTTTGGAAGATTCCAACATACTCGAAATTTTGCAGAGCTCCGGTAACTGATTGTCCGTTTCTTGAAATTAATGTTTATTTAATAAATTAGATTCTATTTTTCCCGGAGTTTTGTTAATGAATTTCATTACTCAAACTTCATTTAATTTTCCTCTATTTCTAGACTTCATTTTTATTTCTAAAATTTCAAAAAAAAAAAAAATTCAATGCTCTCGAGGTTAATTGTGACTTCAAAAGTTTTGGGTATTTTTGCCTGGTATTTGGGAATATGTTTAATAAAAGAACCTTCAGAGATTTTTTCTTCTTCTTTTGGGATGAGAACTTATTCTTGTTTAAGCAATTTTCGTTAGTTTTTCTTGCTTTTTTTCTATTAGTTTTGATTTTAAAAATTTAAGATAATTTTCTTGATCTATGGAACTGGTTTTTATTTCTAAAATTTACGCTACAAATTAATTTCGGTTTTTTAAAGTCATTTTGGTTTGTGAAAGCTGGGAGCATTTGTTGAGTAATTTCAGTGAGGATTTTTAATATTCAGATTTGCGGAAATTTTTCTGCTTTTCGAGATTGATGATTTATCTCATATATGAGATACATTTTTTTCACTTCAAGGATTGATTTTTACTTTTAAAACTAATTTGGGACTGACTTCATCAGATTCGGGACGAGTTTTAACAACTTTCGGAATCGATTTTTTCTTAAAGAACTCTAAGATCCCCCGCATCTTCAGGTGTTTATTTTTATTTTCAAAATTAAAAGTTAATTTGTTTTAATTTTTTGGGCCTGTTTTTATTTTCAAGAATAAGAGCATGCCTTTCTCGCTTTTGCAAATTCGGAGTAAGCTTTACCTGCTTTTGCGATTGATTCATATCTTAAAATTCGGGAAATTTTCTGCAGCTTTCAGTATGGATTACCAATTCTAAAATTTTTAGGTAATTTAATCTGGATTGAAAATCCAAGCCTTTGGGGTGATTTTCCCAAATTTGTGGGATTATTTGTATTTCTAAGCATATCGCTTATTTAATTATGTTTTGGGACACATTTTTTAGTTTTAATATTTCGAACTTCATGCAATTTCCAGTTTTTGGGCCTAATTTGCATTTATTAACATTGAGGTAATTGGCCCAGTGTTGCCAGGGTTGATTTGCCTTGCTGAAATTTGTGAAAATTTTTTCCATTTTTTTGGGTTTGGTTTTAATTTCGAATATTTTGGGTTGCTGTGCTTATTTAGTATTAGTTCCAATTTCCCAGTTTTTAAGTATAATTTTCTTTCCTGACATTTAGATTATTTCTTCTAGTTTATAGGAAATCGTTTAACAAAAAGACCTGGGACCAAATTCTGGCACTCGTGATTGAACGATTTCGTTATAGAATGCTGTGTGTTTGTTGCTCATTTTGTTTTTGCTCTACATTGTTTTTATTATCGAGTTTATTCGATCACGAATGCCAGAATCCGGCCCCTGAAGTTTTTCTCAGAGACAATATAATATCGTTTAACAAATCGATTGAGTGACTGTGTGATTGATTAATTATTTAATTAATCAATCAATAAATTGTTCGTTTGAGTCAGTTGTAGGCCTTGCCTGGATATGTGTGACAAAACAAAACAATAGCGGCGGTAGGTTATTTTTTTTTACTCTCTAAAACGATTTAAACCCAAGTTAATTATTATCTTTACCCTCTTTGTTGTTATTATAGTTGCCAACTATACTTTGTGGTCTTGTTAGTTAAGCCCTATGGGGCTTAAATTAATTAAAAATTTGTAAACTATTTGCGAAAACCTTTTATTATTGATTATGTTTTTTTATTTTAAATAATTTGTGGCTTTCAAATCACTTTGTTTAATTCCCAACGTCCTTCTCTCTCGCTGTTTTAAAGCACCAGCAGCATAAATATTTTATAAATGCAGTGTTTGCATAGATAATAAATATTTTAACGCGAAGCTTAATATTTTGATTACATTTACGCAGCCATAAAAATGCTTTCAATGTTTCTAAATCAAATTTTTGTTTATAATTTTTGTTTCATTCCTTCGGATGTCATTGAATTTTTACGCGTGTAATCAAATTTTTCTTTAAAAATTTAATACAAATTTGAATGTGACCAAATAATAATTTTTTTATAGAAGAGCTTAAATAACAGAGTTTTGCACTTAAGCTACCAAAAGCACACAGGGGGAAGTTTTATCAAGAACATATTTAAATAAACAGATTGAGATTGTTGGCAGCTTAATAATAAAATATGTTCATCTCTTCTGGGATTAAGATGATTGTTTTGCTGGAAAACTTTTTATGAAGTTCACGTTTTTCCAGAATTAACATAATCTGCAAGCAAACGGACAGTCAGGTGGTGGGATGGCTAAATGCTGCTGCTTAAAAAAGAGTTTTCAATTTAGCTATGAACTGAGTTCGAAGCGATACGGGTGCTGATACTCTCAAACTGTGTCTGTAAGACTTTTGCGAAAAAAAAATCTCGCAGTTTGCCAACCAAAAACACACAGCTAATTGTATTAAAAAGGCGATGGCATGAGAATTATGATATGAAGCAACGAGATGAAAATTACAATAACAAAGGGAAAATCCACAAAAATGTATTGTACAGATAGTCGTGTACTACACTCTTTACAGCACCACCCCGATACCCACAAACTTCGTCTGTCTGTCTGTCTGTCTGTCTTTTAATGTACTACCAAACTGCCGAAATAATTACGTTGTTACGTTATAAGTGTCAGATAATATAAACATCTACTGAAGTGTAAAATTGTAAGCGTTAAAGCGCCAGCCAAAAGTTTTTTTTTACTAAAATGCTGATATTTTAAACAACGACGCAAACTACCAAACCTTTGACTGTACCAAATAATGTACAGTATGACTCTAACCTTAATGCAACTCCAACATAAGCTCGTATATGCTCGCTTGTGTCGGAACATGTCTCCGCAAATACAACAATAAGCGATACAATTGGTATGGTGAATTCAGCCAATGTGCATATGTATGTATATATAGATTTTTATCTACACCACTGCTGGCATATTTTATGCCCTTTTTTATTTATCTCTACAAATGAAAATATTTAATATTAAAATGCAATTTAAACGATTTTATATGTTCACTTTCTTCTTCTTTAGCACAACGTTACACATCTTTAAAAAAAAAATGCCTTCTTGTTGTTGTTAATATTGAAATTGTATTTGATTTTATCTTGCTTTAGCATGCTTGGTTCTGTTCTGTTTTGTTGTGCTTGGTTCTGCTCCATTGTCTTGAGCTTCCTTTTATCATCTTTGTTTCTTGTGGTATTTTGTTTGCAATTTATTCCTTTTACACTACAAATTAGATTCTCTACACATTTGTTGTTTAGCAAACATGCACACATATGCACAAGCTGACATACACACATACATACATGCACATGTGCATATGTATGTGTGTAGCTACAATTCTTGATTACAATTTGTATTGTTTGTGTGCATGCAATTTGCTTCGGAATGTGTGTAAAAATTTGAGATAAAATAAAGTAATTCAGGTGAAAGTATCAGTGTTTAGATATGTGAAAAATCAACTTTGGGCATGAATAAAATATGCCGGAAGTGGGCAGAATCAATAATAAATTGGGAATGTCTGTGAATGCCTCACAGCCATCAGTCGATGCTTGCCAAAAACTACAGAGTAGTTGGGGTGAAATAAAGAAATGTTTTGTAGTCTCATACAGAAAGGTTTCAAAAAGAAAGGTCAAATAAAATCAAAGATTAGGCTTTTATTTGCTGTAACTTTTAATCGCTTACTCAAAAAAAAAATTTTTAATTTTAATATTAATATTAATATTGAAGATTATTTATAACTTTCACACTTTAGTTCGATTATCGAAATGTATTTTATTCGAAATATTTTTCATTCGAAAATTTTGGTTTATTTTTATAATATTTATTCAAGTATTAAAGTATTTCTCATTCGAGTGTAGCCCCATTTAGAATGCAAATGGCACTTCAATCTTCATAATAGAAAATCCCCCAATGATTTGTATAAAAGGAGTTTTTTTTAGCACCATTTACATATGTATGAAAGTCCCAATGGTTTTTTGGTTGACATACTTGTTTTTATATAAAACATAAAAATACGTTCAGAACGGAACAAACAAAGAAATTTTTGGAAACAAACAACAACATATGCTGCACATTAATATGACACTGTTTGTTTAAGACAAAAGACAAATACATAAACTTTTCCTACTTACAGCTGTAAGTTGTCAAGCCGATAAGCTTATATTCATTTAGTACAGAAACTAAATGAACCATAAACTACGAGTATCAAGAAGTAAACAATGTTGTTTGTTCTGAAAAGAAAAACGTTTGCAAATATATTCCATATATTAAAACTTGAGCTCTAACACTCCTCTAAAGGTCAAAATACTCGTACAAGCGCACACCAAATGCAAAGCAATAGTAATAAATCATACAAAGAGAACAAGAACCTTGGCAGTGCCATTTAAATTTAAGCCCAAGAAATTTGTGGGAGAAGTTAAAACATGACTAAAATTAAATCTGCAAGAAACTGGTGGAAAGAAAAAACGCAAAAAAGGAAAAACTAAAGGATAATTGATTGAATTTTGCCTAAATAGAAGAGGACACTTGAAGTGAAACGATGCATTAAAATATGCTTCGTTAACATAAAAATGTTCAACGGAAAATAAAGAAATCGAGAAAATTTCAATAGAAATTCAATTATAGCGAAAGATTTTCAATGGATACAGTATAAAATACCGAAAGTTTTTTTGGAACGAAGTTCCTTAACGCGGCTTGCTGGTAGTGGAAATTAGTAGAAATCGTCACGAAAGCGTGTGAGCTGTTTATATGTATTGGTGTACTGTCAAAAAGCAATTGTGTATGATTGGCAGTGTCTCCACTGACAGCAGCGGAGACACATACAAATAAATATTAATAAGTTGGAAAACGTTCCAAAAATTTAAGGAATCATAAAATTTCAAAATGTTAGAAACAACACAAAATAAAACATACAGACTTCACCTTGTATTACATTCAAAGATGAAAAAAACGTAAGGAACTTCGTTCCTAACGGGGGTCCCCCGACCGCATTTCTTTTTTTTTAAAGAAAATAAAATAGTTGGTATTTTAAAGTCTTAGTCAGGCTTAATATGATTTTATAGCATATTAATTAAAGATGTTAATCTGATTTTAGCCTTAAGTATGATTTTACTAAACTAGTGCTAAAAATTTAATACCAACCAAAGAAGAAGAAAAAGTAAAATTTTGGCTAAGGCACAGCTAGCTAATTGAAAACGCTTCTCATCAAGCACATACCTTCAAAATAATTGTAACATGATTTAAACACAATAATTTTTGTTATTATTATATTTGCTCGAAATTGTGTGTGCAAATACATCGTTAAGCTTACTATCATGTGATTTCAAAAACACATGTGCTTTCAAAAATACTCTTGTGATTTTGTGGTGTTCTGTAAATTGCATCCTCTTTGTATTTTTCAGTATGACAGACAAAAAAGCAAACAGTTGAAGCCCCTAAAATCAGAAAACGCTTCCCAAAAGCAAGCAACAACAATCTTGATAAAAGAACATTTTTCAAAGTTTCATAAATTTGTCTTAAAAAACTGTCAGTTTTACTGTAAAAATCTATCAAAAAAAAAACACATTAACTTATTATTTTAAGCAATTTATCATGCCTCGAGAAAAGAAAAACCAGCGAAAAAATCATAAAAATGATTACAAGCCACCAGGCACTTAGCTGATTGGTTTCAAATCACACACTTTTTTGTGTTTTTGTGTTTTCAAATCACATACACAAAAACTGATTGTCAGCACAGGCCTGTAAATCGCAGGCAAAATCATCAAACAAATTGTTGTTTAAACTTTAAGCGCCTAAAATTCTGCAATATTTTATGTTTCCCTTATCTTTTACGAAACGAATATTGCAGCTTCGTGCAAAAACTTTGAAGACACATACAAATATTGAGCATATGCAATTCACATTGTAATAATTTGCTTTAAATTTATGACTCTCTATATTTACTAAACAAAAAAATAATAAAATTACTTCAGCTGCACACAAACCCGAAAATAAAATGTCAAAAATTAAAGCCCCAACGGAAAGGAAGAAACATATTTTTACGCATTTTTATACCTGAAGCAGCAGCAGCAGCACCGCCAGCATTATTATTTGTCATAAATTTTTCAAGGCAAAAAAAATTGTTTTTTATTTCGTTTTCGTTTTATTTAAATCCTTTTGTAACTGTTATATTACAAACAGTCTCCAGCACCAGCGCCTGCACCAGCACCAGCATGTATAAACATGTGTATGTATGTATGTATGTACTTTCTTCTCTTGTACTGTTTCGTACAATTCAAGGATAATCATGATTGCACACCCACACACACACTGAAGGCCACATAAAAGTAAACATAACGTATCATGAAAATCAACCACCTCCTTATCTGTACAACATTTTAAATAAGCGAAACAAATTAAAATTTAGACTCACAACCGCAGCAGTGCAGACCTCAATAGAATACACGTCAAGGTTTTCGAAAACAACTCTGAGTGAACTTTAAGCGAGCATTCGCCTTAATGCCTGGTCGAACAAATCCACTACATTTAAACACTCTACAATTTAAATACTAAGAGCATTGTTCATAAAAAATAAAACAATGTTGAAATACATTTTAGAAAAACTGTTTCATTTAAAAAAAAAATTGTTCTGAAAGGCATTTGAATAACGATCTATTTTTTATTCACAAACGAACTTATTTATTTGTTTAGTCGTTTCGCTGTGGAAGCCGCTTCATATTTCATACGAATTTCGATTAACGCGTCGGATAATATGGCTGCCATCACTCCTTGCGGTGTCGTTGCATGTCTTTTAGACTTTCTGTTTAGTTTTGATGTTGCATTTATATTCCACCGGCATCCATCACACTATAGAAGCGTAGCTCATGTGTGTCATCTTTGGCTTCAGCTCCCAATGGCTCGTTTAGAGATTAAGCCACATACATGAAACTTATTGACTCCGCCATCTATCTACAGCATCAAATGCCAAAAAATAATAAGAAGTTAAAAATTAAATAGTAATCTAATCATGGGGACACCCTTTGGTTTGAAAGTTATGGTATTTGTTGTTGTAGGGGGCAATGCCACTACATATTCTGTGTGAATTTCAAGACTCTATCGCACTCGCCTCAAAAGCTCGGGCACAATTCAAGCAACCTTTAGTGATCACGATTACCACCAACAGCGAAGATCGAAGGTTCTCGTCTTCGGAAGTTCTTAAAGTTGCTTGGATCACCAATACAACAATACTTGTAATGATATTTTTATTTCTGTTATAAAAATTTTAAAATTTGAAATTTTTTTCCTCTAAATACTATCATCAGTTATACTTCTTTTATCTTCATTAAAATAATTCAGACTACGATTGCTCAATTCGCAAGGAAAATCTCAGAATTTGCGACATTTTGTACTCAAAATTAAAAGAAAACGCTCAACTTTAACTAAAAACAAATTTAGTATTGTTGCTAGGTTCTTAACTTTATGGCAAAACAAGTAAGCGTGTTATATTCGGCTGGGCCGAATCTTAAATACCCTTCACAATGTACCATTCTGATTGATCTTTGGTGCCAAAAGTTGTATTATTTGGCTTATAGATCCGATTTCTTTAAAAATCGGGAGACGCTATATATCGGGTATATATGGGCCGATTTCAAATATTCTTCGATATTTGGAATCTAATGGGCATTAAAAATGATATGGCTAACTTTTTAGGAATACAATTTTTTTAAAAATTTGACAAAAAAAAAATGGTCAAAAATACCCCCCAAAATCCGGTTTTTTGAATATATCTCCGCTATCCGTGGCCCGATCTTACTGGATTTGAGCAGCAGACCCATTACCAGGGTTTAACACATTTTTGTGAAAGAATGAGGTTTCTATCTCAAACCGTTTTCTCAGAAACGGTATTTCCACGACTACAGACAGACAGACGGACATCGCTAAATCGTAATCTCTATTGATTCTGATCCAGAATATATATATTTTATGGTGTCTTAGATGGTTGTTTCAATGCGTTACAAACGGAATCACAAACGTATATATACCCTTATACCTTGTTCATACATTTATTTCTAATTGAGATAATATTCAGTTTATTGACATAATATTTTTTGCGTTCATATATACAAATATTGCGCTAACTCAATTAGTATTTGACAGCTTGAAAAGAAAGTTGTTGTTTTTATTTTGGTAGTGAGCAAGAAAAAGTGAAAAATATTTTCAAATGAGAAAAATGGAAGAAAAACTGCCTTTTATTAAAAAGATAGTTGTGTGTTGTACAATAAAAATATGGAACTTGTACAAGTAGTGCGTTCATGTTATGACTCCAAAGCGGCAATAATAAAAAGAAAGAGAAATAAAAATTTGGAAATGCTGCAATGTTTTTATTTTTATTGTATTTATTTTTATTTTTTATTATTTTGTTTTGTTTGCTTTTGTTGACATTTATCTCGTCGTTCATCTTGCATTGTATACTTTTGCTTATTAAACACATCTTTTGCAGTGTTGCGTTTCATCTTTTTCTCAATATTCAAAGCAATTTTGAGTTTATTAAGCAATAACTTTATTGACTTTTTGTATGATATATTGAGCTCAATAATGGACTTTATTGCGATTATCTTAATAAAGGCTCATGTATGAACATGGTATTATACATTTTTAAAGAAGAGAGCGAGATGGATAGTGAGCATGTTTGCCATGAGCGAGCGAGACAGATAGTGATGCCACTTTTACCAAAGTCAACAAAACTAAGTAAGTAAAATTAATAAAATAATAAAAAAATCTTGACCTAATTTAGATCAGATTTATTGCAATAAAACTCAGATAGGGAAATAAGATTACAATAAGTCTGCGAATTGTTTACCATCAGCCATACGTCTTCTGAAAAAATTCGTAAAAATATTTGTATGATTTTTTTTTAAATTAAATTGCAATTTGTATAATCAAAGTATAATCAAAGTAAAACTCTGTTGATAACAACATTTATTTATTTATTTTTATTTGTCTTCATAAATATTCTATCACAGGCACCACAAAAACTCCATAAAATGTGCAATTCTCTTAAGACACAAATCCAATTTTCGCACCATTTAATGTGGCAAATGGCAGCAATATTTATTTATTTTTTACATTTGTTTGTGGCTGGCTTGCTGTCATGAGTTTCAGTCTAGTCTAAATAATGACTGGCCCAGTTGTCTCTTTCCCTCCCACCGCTGCCATGATTTAAATTTAAACAAATATTCATTTGTATTTAAGAAGTGAATTTCTTTCTCTGTGGCCTTGAATTGAACAAGAAACTCTTAGAGTTTAAGGCAGTCAGCAAACAAATTACGAATTAAATAAATTTTTATTTAATTGCTGCAAGTAAAACGGGGCTTAAACGCTTAACTTAAACGATGTTCTGGCCTTCAGCAGTCAGGAAGAAGAGAGAGAGAGAGAGAGAGAAACTCAACAAAGTGACATAAGATTTGCATTAAGAAAACCACAAAATTGCGGCAAAAGTTGTACAATAAAATTTGGACTTTGAGAGTTAATTTACATAAAAGCAGCTAATTATGTGTTTAATAAAATTGTTTAAGCTGCTGCTGACCTTAAAAAGCCGCAAAGGGACAACGTGATTAAATTATTTTAATTTAAGCCAATAGAAATAAATTCAATCATGAAGTTACACATTTTGTGTTTTCCTTTTGACTTCATTCTTTTCAAAGGATGTATCTATTTTGTTTTGTTTCCATAATAAAATAACTTTAGATGAGTTTCAATAGAGAATGTGAAGGGACTTTAACTTTTTAACCTTTTTCCACCATTTGCCCTTCACCTCAAAACACTTTCCGATTATTTTTTTTATTTTATATTACTTCAGCTTCATTAGCTGTGCGCAGCATACAAACTAGAACAATTTTTCATTCCTTATTCACAATATGTTGGATGATTTTTAAGCCACAAAGTTTAAATATTTTCATTTTCATTTAAGCACACCATTTACAGCATCATGGTCAAGATTAAGTGGTCGTCTCTTTTGTGTGAACAAAATGGACCTTCGTTTGTATGGAGGATATTTTTTTGTTTCAATGCAATGCGGTCCTATTTTTTGTTAAAGTTCTAGAGATCTGAGTGAAAAGTGAAGAAAAAATGTATTTCATAAAATGTAAAAAATAGAAAAAAGCTAAAATTAATTGTATTCCTGAAGATGCCAACAAATTGTTGGCGAAATATTGAAAATAAATAAATAATTGTTTAAAAATATTTTTTTATGAAAAACCAAAGATCAAGAGCTTGAATAATTAATTTAACAAAAATCTAAAACTTTTAACAAGCAAAAATGAAAAATTAAATACTATGCGCCACAGAATACATATGTAATAACATAAACAAATTTTTCTAAATAACACCAAATCTGCTCTAGAGCCTTCTTGTGGGACACTATTGGCATTGAGATCTTTAAAGTGTTAAATATTTTTTGTGGTTTCGTACAAGAAACAAAAACGCCCAACCAATACAAAAACGCACCTTTGCTTAAGCAAATTAATAAAATCGCTCATACTCCAGAGACAAACCTTGGCAAAATCAAATAAAGTGAACACAAAAACGATAAGGAGTGCCATAGGCGGCTGGGTCGAAGCTCAAACACCCTTCACCATAAACAAAGTCCTAACAAATTAGTCGCGTTTCATATAAAAGGCATAATAAGAACTGATTAAAACAAAACCATTTTGAAATCTCTGTAATTTGTTATTAATTAAATTTTTTTATAACTTGGTTGTACCTTAGCCCCAATTTTTAACTTGGATTTTAAATGCCATTTCAATTTAAATTTCAATTAAATACAAAATGGAGTCAAACAGTTGCTATTTAAATCAAACTTAAACGGCCTGTCGGGCCCATTTAAAATCGTTTAAAATTTTTCGTACTGCCATATGTTTTTGACAGTTTGGTTTTGTTCTGCAAATTAAGAAAATTGCACATGTTTTTTTTTTTTTTGTTTCATAATTTGATTTTTTATTATTTCCAGAAGGTAATCAACTTCGGTGGCAGTGAAATTGGGAGTCCTTTTATCACTTTTGCTACTCATTTTAATCATTTTTACAAAACAATTTATTATTTTCTAAACTTTTAACAATTTCAATTGCTTCCAAATTTATTTAAACAGCTGTTTTTTTTTGTGAGTTATCGATAATTTTTTGACACTTACATTAAGCTGCCGTACTTTTATTACAATTAATTACCAAAAAAATAATTTTAGACTGTAAAACAGAAAACTATTTTAAGTCCAACTTAAATTTTAAGGAAAATTTTTTAATTTTGTATTTAAATCCCAAGTCGAAAATCGGGGGTTAGACTATGTCCAAATTACATTGGACAACTTATTTTTTTTTCAATTATTTTTATATATATATATATACATATATATGAACGTATTTATGCATTTTTTATATTTGATTAAATTTTGGCTAAACATTGCATTCTTTTATCTACCGGTTTTGAATTGATTTAAATATAACTTTTGTGCAACTTTTGTTGCTAAAGTTGACAAATGGAAAATTCCATATGAAAAGCGCGGGTTTCCCAAGAGTTATAACTTTCCTCATTATAGATTAAAGAACTTCAGTTCACTTCCTGATCAATCACCGCCAGCTCAATTTTGATTTAAGCCTTAAATTTTATAATTTAATAATAAACTAAAATAAATAAACCTTCAATTATTTAAATCAACTTTCAAATTTCAAGTCTAATTTCATGTCAACAAACCAAACTAAGGACAGGTAAAGTTGTCCGCTCAAACCCTAAGTTAAAGGAGAAATTAACTAACTAAAAATTGTAATTTTTCCTTTCCCTAATTCAAATATGATTTACTCCTTGTAAATTATATTTAATAAATTGGCGACGAGTAATCACTCACTCATAGTCAATTTATTTTAGCACAAAATTCAGAACCATTTTTGTTCAGACTATTCAAAAAGAATTAAAGCAAATCAAATGAAAAAGTAATGAATTTACCCTAGAGGACTACTTCCGATTATTCTAAATTATTTATAAATACTTTCTATATTCTTTGATCAAGAGTAAATAAAGTAATTCTTTTGTGTAGAAAATGAAATTCGTGGCCATTACCAGCGGCAATACAAACTTACATATGTATATGTGCATATATATTTCAAGCACCAGCTGTAAGGGGTATAAAAATAAATTCTATTAAACAGGACACGCAATCTGCAAACCACCATCAAGTTCCAACAACAACAAAAACATAGAGAAATTCACACACATTTGTATGCAGTAAGCGTAACACGAACTGTGCCAGCAAAACAAAAATAAAATAAATGTTAATAAACAAAACTTATCTGCAAACAAATAAAAAAGTTATTTAAATAACACTATTACTATTAAATTCAATGATAACAAACGTAAAAGAGAACATTTACTACACAAAAGTTTAACCATTTATAAATATTTTATGGTATCTTTTGTGCTAAAGTTCTACTGTGCCACATTTTTATTTTTTTTTCTTTTTTTTTTTTGTTTGAGCCAACAACAAAGTTGAAGACCAACTGGCTTCGAACCGAGATCAGGAATAATTTCATATTGTTTTTAAGCAGCAGCGCTTAGCCACTTTACTATCTGAGCTCTTCATTAATTTTAACTTTATAGTTGAATTATATGATTTCCAAATGATAATAATTTTATCGGGCTTTCAAGTTCGGTTTTTACTTCCTCAAAATTGAGTAACATTTGTTTTTATTACTTTATGTCTAAAAAAAAATAGACCTTAATTATTTCTGTCTTTTTTCAGCCGTCTATATGCCGCCGACATTTCGTTGCCGCTAAACAACTCATCAGTAGACTTGAAAAATCTAAAAAGTATGTTTGAAGCCCAACTACTTATTCCAAAATTCTCATGAACAAAATGAGAATCAGAAATGCTCAAACAAACTTTTTATAGAGAAAGCATTTTACGTCTTGCAACAACCTTTACTTTTTATAGCACTTCCTTACAACAGGTGACCGGTGACCGGTGACAACTCATCAGTAGACTTGAAAAACCTAAAAAGATTTTAGCAGTAACGAAATGTCGGCGGCATATAGACGGCTGAAAAAAGACAGAAAGCATTAAGCTCTTTTTTTTAGACCAAAAGTAATAAATTTGAATTGGCTCTTATAGCGAATAAATAATTAAGTTCATTTTTTTTATTGCGATAAAACTGGAGAGTGTTCCACTAAGTTGAAATCTTCTGGGCTGGGGTACATACCAAAGCTGTTTCATTACCACCACGTCGCTCATCAGTACCTACAGTTGCTTTGCACCCAAGCCGTGAATAAGTGTATACTGTTTTTAAGCAGCAGCGCCATCTGAGCTCTCCATTACTGACTGTCTATATTCCAATCTTACTGATCAAGTTGCTATTTTATCAGTGGGGTTTTCTGTTAAATATATTTTATATTCTATCATCAACATTCCATTGATTTTCAATTGAACTTTGTATTTGCTTCTGTCGTATCAAATGACATGGGTGCTGATGAACTCTGTGGTGGTTATGAAACAGCCATGACACCTCAACTTTGTTATTTATTATCATTTGGGGCTCATTGTGCACCTCTACCAAAAAGATCTCTTGTGCAGTTCTTGTTTCCTATAGACCAAGAGGTAGATTATCAGCTGTAGTCTTGATGCTACCGAGCTCCCTTGCCACCAACAAGCCAGCGCCGCGGTATAAGATTCTGCTTCTGTATGCAGCGGAACATTTGCGAAGCATGTGTTCCATTGCTTCTTTCTACTCATTGCAAAGCTCGCAGGAACCACAGGTTGCCAATTTCAACTTTTGTGCAGACGGTAAACCAGCCCAAAGTGCCGCGTCATTAGCCCTCTACACGATTAACCCTGTATGTGATACATTTCCTGCTGAGATTATCAATACCGTCGAGGTTCACCAAACCAGAATTCACCAGCCTTTTTGCCTGCCACAAGGCTCAGGACTCTTTGCAAAAAGAGAACATGTAGAAAAAAGCTTTCATATAAACAGAGAGCAAAAAATAACAGTCTTCTGAGATGATAAAATATCGTCCAAGACTGTAAAAATATCATTGCTTTGGTTAATGTTACTTAAGTTTACAAACAGAAAGTAAAATTACGTGAGCTTTGGTTGCCGAATGGTTAAAGCGACTGTGCCAAAATTGTGAAATTTGACACGTCCAAAGTTCGTGGGGTGCTGATGTTTGCTGGGTGTTTGCGACCCAGAAACAGTCGGTTGTCCACCTAGCTATTAAATTTTACTTTTCTTTACTTAATTAATATTAATGAAAATAGTGAAAAACCAAGAATTGAACTTAAGCCTGAAAAGGAATTTAATATAAATGTTTTTTTTTTTTTTTTTTTATTTAATTGAGCAAAGTACTTCACCGATTTAACGCCGCAGTTCACTATTTACAAATGTCATAAGATTCTATAAATTTCATTATTAAAAATGATTGAGTCGACAAATTTTTTTTTTTATTTAATTTGCTTATTTTATGAGTGCTGCTGAAAGTTTTTATCCAAAATTCTTGGGTTTCAAAGAAAAACTTCGTAGAAACGCTTTGTTCTCACATTTTTTTTTCAAAGTCTTTCAATTTCAGAAATCACTTACAGAAAATTTTACGATTTCTAAAATATTTGCACCGGTATTCATAAAAAATAAAACATTGTTGAAACACATTTTACAACAAATTTTTCATATAAAATATTTTCTAAAATGTATTTGAGCAACATTTTTTTTTATGCACACCGGTGTTAGATTTCAAAAACTTTGCTTAATAAAAAGTCTGAGTTCAGATTTTCGTATTATTTTATACGAAAATCTATTTTAAAAGCCTTGTAAATCAAGTTTTTCGACCTTTTGAACTTTTGTCAAAAAGTTTTCATTGTCAGAAGAGTTTGTATGAAATCTCCTAAAAAAATGTTTCTAAACAAATGTTTTTGTTAAGAAAAAAAAATGTCAATTCTATTGAAAAAAGTTGATTTTGCAAGAATTTTATTTTATAAAAATTTCAGCTGCAAAATTGAATTTTCATAGGAAGCGTATTTCTACGCTTGTTGCAGTTACAAATTTCATAAAAATCGGATTGAATATGCTGCTTATTATATGGACGTATATTGGCTCAAGTCTGTGCAATAAGTCACATTTTGGGTAAAATTTTATTTATATTCAAATCCCATTGGAGATGCCACTTATTATATCTTGTAATGAAAATTTCTTTAAATTTTTTTTCATTTCATTCATTTTCATTTTCTTCTTACCTTTCGTCCAATTTCATGCTGCTATGGCTGATGTTGCTCCAAACTGACATTGAACGTGGCCGTTGAAATTGAAAAAGTTTCGAACTGCGTCTGGCTGGTGTTTGAAGTTTTGGCGGTGGCTGCGGCGGGTAAACCGACAAATCATTTTGTTCATCATTAAAGTTGACATTGCGAGCAGCACGGCTAGACGAGGCCACCGAGGGCAACGAATAGCTGGTATGATTATCGTCAGACATTCCAAGAGCGGTGTAACTGACTTGAAAATTATGACTCATGTCGTATTTGAACAGAGAAGATGAATTTCAAGATGCACGATTATATATATTTTTATGATATTTCTAACTACATTTCACTTAAGATTTTATTTTAAGTTATTTAATCGATTAGTTAAAGAATATTTTGTGCTATGGGTAGTAAACATTATTCGAAGCATACTTTTGGGTGGGTTTAAATTTAGTTTATAAATTAATACAGTTGTTTGCAGATTTGATTACATGGTTTTTTGATTTTGATTTTTAAAATATTTATTGAGTTCTCTGCTTTTGAACTTTTGTTATAATATTAACTAAAGTACAAGCGCATTTTACACAAGTTTTTTAGCATAGTCTTGTTAACTTTAAGCCCGTTCTTGTGCTGGTTATGGGCAGGAATTATATATATAAAATTTATTATTTGTGTAAATAGAACCAAGAGGATTATGGCATCCATTAACAGTACAAAAGAATTTAAAATAATTGATTCTCAATGCCTTTACTTTGACAATTTACAACTGTTTTTGCATAAAAATATATGCAAATTTATCTTATGTCGCTTCGCTCACAAGCTTATGCCTATCACTTTGTTAATAACAATAAAAATAGCACTAACACGAAAAAACACAAGGCCAACCAGAAACAGCAATTTGCCTTGAGCTGTATATTTTATACAAATAGGGCAGTATCTTATAAATATTTGCCTAAACTGAGATTTCATTAAATTCCTTTGCAAGCCAGCTGCGAATTTTTTTGTGATTCACGGAATTTTTAAGTTCAAAATTGAAGATGATATTTTGCCAGACGCCCACTCCTGCTTTAAAACTCAAAGCGAGCTATCAAAGCCTTTCGATTGAACTTTCAACGAAATTTAAAAAAGTGCTTCATTTTGACTCTAAGATATGTGAAAAAAAAATTAGATGCAGAAAAATAATGTCTGCTTTAAAACTTCTAAGAAGAAAATCGATTTTCACGGCAATGCACCAAAAGCTAAAAAATACAAAGAACACATTTTATTAACACTAGACAAACGAGCACAGTTGAACTGGTACAAGAAAATGAATGATTCATGACGGAGAAAACACAAAGCAACTAAAATGTTATGCGGCATACACTTATAGCCTTTTTACACCGACTGACATCCACGTGACACGCATGGAAGGTGTGGAAAATGTGAAACAGTTGTTTACATTGACAACATCTTTCATCTTTCACTGAAAAAACTGAATATTATTATATCAATTAGAAATGCATGTATGAACAAGGTTTAAGGTATTAAAGATTTCTTTGAAACTGCTTTTGCCCCAGCAAAAATCATAATCATTGCTTTACCTTTATCAAGAGTCATCAGTTTTCGCAATCAATACAAATACACTAAAGCTTCTGGCAACAACTATCGGCACCTGTAATTTCAGATTGCGTGAAAAAAGGGGAATCCCCCTTTCTTTTTCATATAAGCGGTGCTAAGAGCAGCTGTCTGGTTATGGTAACAATTTAGTGTGTGATTCACCAGAATATGCCTTAAGGACGTAAAACATGAGTCAAACTAAATAGTATACATACATATGTATATATGTAAATGAGTTTAATTTTTATGTTTTTTTCTTCTTAATTTATGGTTTTGTTATTTCTTTATAATATATATGTATATATAAACATTTGTTGATGTAAATTAAATAAATAAAAACGTACTCATACTAGTATTTTTTATCAAAACTACAACATTTGTTGCTTTGTTTTAAATATTTTCCCCAACAAATTAAATTTCCGTGCATTTATATAGAAAAAAGTGATTCGATTTGCGTCGCGTTTCTCCGGTGCCCATTAACGACGCAAGTCGGGGCTCAAGTGTAGTGTACTAAGGGACACTTGGAGTAAAACATCAAAACCAAATCGTATTTCTGGCCCTACAATAAGGTCCCTGTCCTAGGATTTTTTGCGAGGAAGTTGTTGTTTTATCCTTAAACCTCTAATAACCAAACCTTAACATTATGCCTTGCATTTTTGGCGCTAGTTTATAAAAAATTTCCATACAAAATTTTTATTATGCTGTAATTAAATTTTTTAGCACACAAGCATAAATATATAAATTTAGACTTGAACCAGAAGTTCAGGTTTCATTTTTTTTTTCTTTGCTTTTTTTTGGATTTTTAATAGTTTAGCTTTTTTTATTGTTTAGTTGTAAATTTTTCTCGATATCCGCTACGTGCGGTTGTTGTAGTGTTAAATTTACAATTTAGTTGTTTCTTGAGATATTTGTATTTTGTTGTACTTTAATGCTGGAAATATGCGTAGTCATGGGATGATTTTACTGAATACAAAACAACAATGCAGTTGTTTAATTTATCTTCAAAATTTTATTTATCTATATTTTTAAAACAACTACTTTCCGCTTATTTTAATTTCACTACATAAGTATTTTTTCAAATGAAATTTTTTACAAAATGTTTTGATTTCAATTTTTTTCGCACTTAAATAATTTTATTTAAACATTTTTTATATCCTTTCAATCATTTAAAATGGATTTTACATTCCTTTGAATTTTTTTTGTTAAGCATCAGAAATATTTGCTAAACAACTTTCAAACAGCTTCAAGGACATGAAATCATGACATTTTTATCGCACGCACAAATCAAGCAGAAAAACTCTTTTTTTTTCACTAAATTTTGCTGCTTCACGCAAAGAAAACACTTTTAATTAACAAATTTTGTTTTCTCACATTCTGATTGTAATTTTAGTAAAATATTTTTCTACAAATTTTTCAAAATTGATTTTCAAATATTTCTTAAAATTGTATTTTTTACAACTTGTTTTTGCTCTGCTTTCTCTAAAAACTGCCTCGCGCGTTTGCCATTCACCACTTAACTGAAACGGGAGCATGAACAAATATTCATGTGCATTCATCGGGCATCCAACGATGGGGTATGTCGTTTACAATGACGGTAGTTGGTGGGGAGGGAAAAGATTTGTTACAATTTCAATGGATTTTGAGTGCCTGCTTTTCGAATGTAACATTTGTTTTGGAATTTTGTTGCTCTAGTGGAGTTCATTTAAAAAGCAATGTTTTGTAAGATTCTAACAACAACAGAAACACATACAAACAGCCTTCATGTATTGGGAAAAACTCTCTTATAGGCTCTCAGTAAATAGAACAAAGCAGACAGGAAAAACACACACACACATGTGCATTCCTGTTAGATTTTTAATGTTCATCAATGGAGTGCGTACAAATTTACAACTGAGAGAATTTTAATAATTCTTCTTAACAGGATACAACAGAGAGAAAAATTTCAATGCTGCCAGATTGAACAAGATAAAATAAGTGTTTTTATTATTTTATTTTTTTAGCCATTAAGGTGTGAGACGTGTAAGCTTAATTCAAGAATATATACTGGTAATTTGTCAATATTGAAACTGTTCTATCAGTAGAGTCATAAAAGAACCTAATAAATATAATTTATAAATTGCAAGTGTTATATATTAAATTAAATTTTAAAGCTGTAAGTGTTAAATATTATTAGAATAATTATTTTTTCATTGTTTCTAAATTTTTTGTAATATTCTAAAAAAGGGAGATGTTGCATATGTTAAATTATATTTCACTGTAAATAATATATATATGCTATTAGTATAATAATTTATAAATAAAGTGTCTAGACTTTTGATAAAAAGTCATTCATGAACTAATCAAACACGCACAAACAACGAAATTGGCAAGACGATGGTCTAAAAAAAAGCCATACAAAGCCTTAGTAAGAAAATTACAATAAAAAAATTTTCGAAAAGAACACACTCTACAGCAAAATACCAAACTTTGTCTGTCTGGTTGCCTTTCAATGTTCTACGTATGAACAAGAACTAATAAGTGCACTGCTTAACAAAACCCTACAAGGCAGCTGAATACTAATACAATACCAACAAAGAAACATATATTTTGGTGCTATAAAAATTATTGTCAAAGACAGCTGTACTAGGTTTGCAAAAGTATATACGTGTTCAAATTAGCAAAACGATTTTTTCCTAAGAAAAATCATATTTTATATTTACAATTTGGAATATTATTAAAATTATATTTAATTCGAACTGAAATTTATATTTGAATTCAAACCGATAGTTTTAAGTTACAACTGTGTTACCAACAGAAAGTGTAACATTATTGTAAACATGTAAGAAAAATTAACATTCGAATTCTTTACAGACACTTTTGTCAAATCTAAGCACCAAAATCATTGTAAAAAACTGAACGAAAAGAGCCTTCGTGGTAACTATAAAATGAAATTTCTGGCACTTCTCGTATCACACTTAAGCTAAAAGGTGAGCATCCTATGCTTCACAAAATAAAGCAACTTATTTCTAACACCTAAAAATAATATCTTTTTTTCTGTCTCAACGCATGTGTGTGTGCATAAATAATATCATATCACGGAGATATATATTATTACTTATAAATTGAGACGAACATAGCAGCATTGAGGCTTCAGCCAATCTCTCCACTTGTGCGACACAATTTTGCTATCGAAGTTTGGCCAAACATTCGAGTAGAAAATTGTACAATACGTTTTATTGAAAATCTATAAAGATCGTTGTCGGTAGCCGTTGACAAATGAAAAATTTTATAACAAAATTAATGAGCAAAATAGTTTCAGAAAATTTTTATTTAATTTTTTTACATAATTTTTATATTTTAATAATAGTTTTGTTATTGTTATGGTTTTCCTTCTCTTTCATTATTTTAAATTTACAAAATTAATAATTGTTTTGAAAATTTGCACTATCTTATAAATTTTATTTACCATATTTTTTTTATTAATAAAATTTATGACACTATTTTAATTTTATTAAGCCAATAACTCACGTTTCTGTACTTTAATTATGAGACGTAGTCTTGTTGTATAGGAAATCACAACCATTAAATAAATAAATAAAAATTTTAGTTTGGTGGTGTTTTTTCTCAACAAATAATTTCATGTAAGTTTAAAGTTAATCCAAAATTACCTAAAATCAGTGCTGGAATTAATTTTCAATGTTGTAGCATGCGCCGCAAGCATTTGTGGCAATTAGTGTACAAACACCATAAAACTCCATGAGAAAGAGCAAAATGGTAACTAGAATGTATTTTAGCACTGTATATGACTTAAAAAATTATTAATTTTTATAATCTTCAACAGAGTTTTTACTTCACTAACTATTTTTATTTTTTTTTTATTTTAATTTTTTCAATTAAAATAAGTCATGTTTTTGTAACGCGTATAAACAAACATATGACATTTATTCAAGCTTGTAAACAATAGCCACCTGTTTTTATGCGATTACTTGCTGTTAAGGTACTTTGCATCTTCTCACATCAAGTCATGTTAGGACATACGTATACGTACTGCAATTTCAGTTCATATATTGAATTATTACTCATACGCACCACTGGTACAACTTTCATTATAATGAACTGAATATTATTCAAGTCACGACCCCACAGCTGAATGACATACATACTTATACGTACTGCATTTGTAGTTCATGTAGTGAATTATTATTACTCATACGCCCCTCTGGTACAACTTTTATTATATTCAAGATACGACCTCACAGCTGAATGCAATTGCTGTTCATATATTGAATTATTACTCATACGCACCACTGGTGCAACTTTCATTATATTCAAGTTACGAACGCACAGCTGAATGAGACGAAAAGCACTATTCTCATGTACCTAAGGAAGCAGGACAGACTTTTAAGAATTTTTCAAGTCTACTGATGAGTTGATTGGCACCAACGAAATGTCGTCGGCATATAGACAGCTGAAAAATACAGCAAATATTTTTTGAAAAGGTTCGTTTTCTTCTAAAGCGCACTGAAAAATTATACGAAAAGTTTATGTATTTTTCAATCCCCTCTATTATACTACATTGGCTTCTAAATTGCACTGACTGTTAAACACTGTGTCATGCATAATATTCCCTATGTTGTGCTCTCTGCACACTCCTGTTAATGAGAACACAACTACTTTCGCAAAACATCAAAACACGTGGTTATATAACGGCGCATACAGAAGTTCACTCTTTAACGGTCACTCTGGCATACAAACACGCACACACACACACGCACACTTTTAACGGCAAGCAGCAGAGCACCCTTGAATTACACAAACACAAACATGCATTGAAACTGAAGAACAAAATAAACCAGCAGAATGAAAATCTCGAGAGACCCAGTAACCTAATTTTTCTTTTAAACAGACAAGAAAATTGGCGGGAAATTCGTAAAAATCTCTTGCTAAGAGAGAAACTAATGAGAGCATATTAGCGAAAACAGCTGTTTTTATTTTGTTTTTGTCTGTTTAATAAATAAAAGCTTTATTATTTTTATAGGTAAAGGTCACGCACAGCCAAGTGATGTCATTGATTTCCAATGCTTAATTTATGACGTTTTTCGAAGTGGCTTTTTCTTTTTACATTTTCCAAGTACAAATTATGAGAGAATACAAGTAACAAGTTGTTTGATGTGGAAAAAAACAAACAGCGCCATCTTAAGGGCACTTTCGCAAAGAAGTTATTTCAATGTTCGGTTTAATTAGATAAGCTTAAGGTTACTTGTAGTTTGTAATAAAGGCAGTTATTGCAATTACAACAGAGTCGATGCAAATTGTTTGACACAGGAACATAAATCTACATACAAGATAAAGCTTTAGTTGCTCTGCATGTAATGTTGGCCATTAAAATAGGTTTCTATCCTGTGATATATATATATATATATATATATATATATATATATATATATATATATATATATATATATATATATATATATATATATATATATATATATATATATATATATATATATATATATATATATATATATATATATGGAGTGCAATTATGTTGTGAGCATTTATATTGCTTTTTCTTGTAGATATTGTCAAACAACAAGAAGTAGATAATATGGTGGCTTCCTAAAAGCATTTGCTCATAAACACAATTCTGAAGCTGTATCTTAAAAAAATTATATCGTTTCAGTGCATTTAGGTTCTTGCAGGTTCTTGGAAACTGCCACTTATTAATACAGAGGATCTAAAAAGGCAGTAAAAAAGGCCCTATAGAAGCACACCACAGGCCATAATCTTTTTCATTACTTACTGTCTCTACTTGGTCTATAGATTAGCCTTTAACTTTCCAACTTTCTCTAAATTGTTTGCAAACACTTGATGAACTGTGTTTTTTGTGCTCCTTTAGTTAAGTTGTGGATCCGTAATAGGTGCACGAAAATTATGGTTCACTGAAAAACTGTTTTTAAAAAAAATTGATTTTTTTTTTTGACACACAATGTTATTTGTCAAGTTTGATCTTGAGACTAACTTTTCTTTTATTTGTAAAAGGCAATTCAGACTATTATACTGTGTATTAATACCTGCCAAAAATTCAAATAATATGTGAAGTGTGATGGTGTGAATGCAATGTGTTATGAAAACGAGAAATAATACGATAAAAAATTGACATCCCATAAGAC
The DNA here is from genome assembly GCA_963662145.1 of Sturmia bella. Lineage (NCBI taxonomy): Eukaryota > Metazoa > Arthropoda > Insecta > Diptera > Tachinidae > Sturmia > Sturmia bella. The sequence goes on from OY759172.1 coordinate 23,385,912, forward strand.
TTCACCGTTTTTTGAAAATTTTCTAAACAATAATACATTTCATTCGATCAGGGTTGTTTTTTTTAACACCAGCAGCTGTTGAAACATTTACTAGCCAGTTGTTTCACAGCCGATAGCGTGCCGCCACTGATGGTATTTGATTTCGTTATACAAAGGTTCGAAATTTGGAATTTGGTTACCGTATACAAATGTATTTTGCTCTAGTTGTATTTAGAAGATAAAATATTTTTGTGTTCTTCAATTTGGTTCTGTTGTACATAACTATTATTTTAGCTGCTGAATATTTTTTAGCGCCGGCACGTCCACCGCCAACATGAAATTGCTCTTCTGCCGCCGTGTAAAGTTTTATGTTGGCACGTTTATTCTGTGATTAAACGTAGATATGTATGATTAACGTATGTACATACATATGCAACAGCTGTTTTTTTTACCACTCAAATTTTTTATTTTATTTGAAGTGTGATGGTGTGAATGTAAAATGTAATTTACGTTACACTTTTTGACAGTCGCAAGAAATCTAATTATACTTTCATCTCATAAAACTGGATAAAATTATTTATACTTGTATAATAGTCTGAATTGCCCTTAAGAAACATTTACATATATCTTATTATAATTTAGTTTCTTAAATGTGAAGTCATTGGCCTAAAAGTCGATGACTGAAAAGTGTTTTTTTTTTAAGAAAAATATATGTATAAATATATTTTTGATGCTAATTCTTCGACCTTTGTTGTTTATTATTTTAATTGTTTGAGCCTTAAGGTCACTTGTTTTTGGAACGAAGTTCCTTAACGCGGCTTGCTGGTAGTGGAAATTAGTAGATATCGTCACGAAAGCGTATGAGCTGTTTATATGTATTGGTGTACTGTCGAAAAGCAATTGTATATGATGGGCGGTGTCTCCACTGACAGCAGCGGAGACACATACAAATAAATATTAATTAGTTGGAAAACGTTCCAAAAATTTAAGGAATCATAAAATTTCAAAATTTTAAAAACAACACAAAATAAAACATACAGATTTCACCTTGTATTACATTCAAAGATGAAAAAAAAAACGTAAGGAATTTCGTTCCTGACGGGGATCCCCCGACCGCATTTCTTTTTTTTATAAGTGTTTGTCGAATTCAATATTTCGATATCACAATGGATATCTTCTTCAGGAATGTTTCGATGTTTTATCCATTGTGATATCGAAATATTGAATTCAACAAACACTTATAAAAAAACAAGTGACCTTAAGGCTCAAACAATTAAAATAATAAAAAATATATAAAAGTATTAATTGGTTCAGAGGCTTTTATATTTTAACAAAATTGCAAAAAAAAAATTAAATCAATGAAAAATGTCATTGGCAAGTCATCGCAATAAAAGTCGATGACTTCAAAGGGTCTTACAAAAAAACAAAAATAAAAAAACATGATTTAGGTAATTTATCGGAGGTTTCAAATTTCAACAAAATTTTATTAAAAAAAAGTCGATGAGGTCAACAGGTTTTACAAAAGAAAATATAAAAATGTTCGACTTCAAATTGTTTTACAAAAACTATACATTTATAAATATGAATGTAAAATGTTATTGTAGCGGTTGTCAGCCTTTTTGTTACAGACAACAACATTCACTAATGTTTCTATTTGTAAGTGTAGTTGACTTTTCCTTCGTACCTCCTCATTATTTCTTCAATATCTGAAACTGTAGCGGAGGTTCGAGGATTGGGATTGAGGGCTTGCGGAAGTACATAAGTAACTCGCGTGTTTGTTTACTGGCTTATTTAGGTATAACAAATCTAAGAGATCAAAAATACTATGTTTGTCACAACTAGAGCTTCCTCAAATGTTCAGTATAAAATGGTTGTAGATTTTGCCTTTTTCAAATAAATATAAACATGTTTTCATTTTCATGGATAGTGACAACTAAATGATCCACCTGCAACAGAAACTGTACGGTGACAAAAAGTTATTTATGGCATTTTAAATAAAAATATATTGTTTGCCACAATTTTATGGCATCTTTGTAAACAACATAATATTTTTGTTGCAATCGTATTGTAAAATATTTATTCTTTGTTTGCAAAGCACATTTATGTTCGTTTCAAAGGCTGAAAAGTACGAGACTTTTTCGCACAGCAAGAATTACGTTCTCTAGCTCTGGCCGCTTGGGAGGACGGGGCCTGTGACGGACGGACGGACGGATGGACGGACAACGAAGTCTCAGTAGGAGTATTCCATTTTCACTCTATGAGTACGAAACGCTAAAAGCAGGCATTTTTTCAAATTATTCGAAACCCGCTTTTCCCTGAAAGTTGCTTTTTGAAATGCTCTAAAACTACATAATCATTGATATTAAGTAGCGCTTTTTTAAGTCTGCTTTTACTTTTTTTTATAGCACTCAAACTTAAACTGTCAATAACTTCAGCCATTCGAAAAATTCTCAATTTCATTTGAATCGTAAATAAACATAAAAATTAATTAAAAATTATACAAAAGCACAACACATGAATGACTAATTTAATCATCAAGAATAATCGCATAAAAAGTTTTCATTTGAAAAAATATCCAGACAAATGTAACATTATTGGCTGCTCCTATCGCTGCATAAGTATTTTTATAGCAACATTTTTGCTGCTCCAGAATGTGTCCTTTGTTGTCAGCTTTTGTGTGAAAAGGAAAATATCCTGTAATATTCATAATAATGGTTTTTATAGTTTGATCATACAATTTGGTGAGTTTTTATTTGTTTGCATCCTGTACGATAATCCTGCTTTTCGTCATGATATTAAAGATAATTTTTTTTTTTTTGCTCATGAAAAAAAAATAACGCAGGAGACGATTATTGGTCTTTAGCCGGCTTATTGACTGCGCTGTTGAGCCTGGCGAGCAATACGTGGTTGCTGGTGGCTGCCTTGCGGGTAAATGGTTTCTTTTTTTTTTTGTAATAAATTATTGAAGGGATTATTGATTTTATGTTTTATTATTTTTATTTTTTTTTTCCCCTCTCTTCCTTCACCCTTTTTTTTCAATTAATTTTTGTTGTGACTTTGCTGTGGCTTGCAGTACATTAAGCGCTGGATATTGTTGTGGTATGTGGGCGGTCTCTTGCAATTCTTGTACTTAATAAGTTTTCAAACTTTTTGTTTATCGACAAAGTCGTGTAATAATAATTGTGAAATGAATCGCGAGGAGCGAACTTTCTATCCTTGGGCGTTTGGTTGGTGTTTATTTTTAACTTTATGTAAGTTTTTCTGTACTTTGTATTGAGTTCATTAAACTTTTATTTGTAGTTTATTGTGAAAGAAAACCCTGAAAAGTACTTTCTGTTCGTTCAACTTAAATGAGGCAATAGTTTTGGAGGTTTATGAGTGAATAAAATTATACACCATGGAATAAATGACCGATCTAGCAAGATACAAGTCATAACTCCTAAGCTATGGATATGACTTAGGTCTACGGCTTATAAGAAGCAATTGTAGTAGATATAGCAGATTTCCAAAAGGTTGTAGACCCCCTGTTTTATACCAGCGTGCACATAAATGCCAGGAAAGTGAAGCACAGTGTTTGACAGATATCATCGATACTCTTAGAATTTTTTCTAATTATTACCTGCCCCACCAGGCATTACTATATCTCTTATTAAAATTTAATACTCTGCTTAAAAACTGCGCAAGCAGTTAAGCAGCATTAATGTTTTCATACGGATAATTTCGACTTGTAGTTGCCAAAGGACATGTATTCTGAATGACAGTTTCATGCAAAATTGATAAAAATCAGTCACAGAAAGAAACTTTTCAGTTTTATTAATATTTTGCAAAAGCTTTAATAGGTTGCAAAGAAAAGTAAAAGAGCTGCAAAGCGAGAAAAATGTTTACTGTCTTAAAAATTTGTTGGAACATTTCTGATTCTCATTGATTGTTCATGGGAATAATGGAATAAGTAGTTAAGTTTCAAACAAACTTTTAAGAATTTTTGGAATCTACTGATGAGTTGATTGGCATCAACGAAATGTCAGCGGCATAGAGACAGCTGAAAAAGACAGAAAACATTTTAAAAAGCTCTATATTTTTGGACCTGAATTAATACATTTCAATTGGATCTTAAAGCAAATAAATAATTAAGTTCATATTTGAATAGTTTTTCAATTTTCCATTTAAATAGAATTAACCACAAAAAGAGTTAGTTCATCTGAAATAATTAATGCTGATTTTGTTATCATTATGATTTGAGGCCAATTGTGTACCTCGACCTAAAAGATCTTTTATTCAGCTCTTGTTCCATACAGACTATTGACTTGCGACCACCGGGATCCAACAACACAGCACCCAGGTATATGATTCTTAGTCTTTACACAGCAGGACATTCGCAAATGATGTGTTGCGCCGTTTCTTTCTCCTCACTACATACCAATTTCATTTATTTGAGATGAGAATTTAGCTAACAATGCCTCGTCATTTGCCCTGTATATAGTCTAATATCTTTCCTGCTGAAGTTTACAATACGGTCGGACCTCAATCTTCTAGGACTCAGCCGCCTTTTTGCTAATCGCCTGCTCTCCAAGGCTCTCCAGTAGTCAGCAAGACTGCTCCGCCCATGACCATAGAATATTTGAACTAAAACTGTTGTTAACCCTGCAGAAGGGCTCAGGATGTATGAACTACCTTGATGTACCTCTTTTTGCCAAGCAGTCCACACTTTTGTTGCCCTTATATTCTTTGTAACCCGGTTCTATAGGAAAGCTAACCTGTTCCTCAAAGATAGGACCAGAACGAGCTTAGAACATTCCCAAATAAGCCTTGACTGAAATGAGCAAGGGATGTCGGCTCTAGATATATTCCTACGTAAGCATTTCCATCAAACACACTTCTGTGGCATGGAACTCCGGCTAAAAAAATGTGACTGTTTTCCCTATTGCTCTCCCTTTCTGAAAGTTAGGTTTAACTGTTCCAGCACTTGCAATACCATCCTTCTTCACTTTGTAGCCATCTTTAAACCAGACTTGGGAGCCCTCTTTTACAACGACGTTATCATTTCTCCAGGATGACCGGTCACTAATGATCTATTTGGAATTCTTGTAGAATGCTACTGTTTTACTTTTCCTCTGGGAGACCGCAAGACTCGGCGTATCCCAGAGAATTTTTAGGATACAAGCGAGTCCCATAAGATTGCTCTCCTTGGATTTGAGCAGATCAGGTAGTCTAAGAGCTGCCTTAACTGCCGCTGGTATAACGCAAATGTGAAGAGGAGTACACCGTGTTAGAACTTCCATGTGCTTACACAGAAGTTGGGCAGGTCTTAAGAGCTCGTGTGATATCCAAACAAACAGTTCTGCTTATTTTGTTTAGCATCAATTGAGCTTTGTGCTGGTCTAGTTTTGGAAAAATACATAAAATCGATTCATAACTCGCATGTGATTTTATATTCGATTTCGAAATGAGATAGTGGATGTGGAAGTGCAACATATAATTTGAGTATTCAGCCAAAAATCACACACCTGATTTCAAATCGAACATGTGAATGAGATTGTGGATGTGGAAGTGACACATATAATTTAAGTATTCAGCCAAAAATCACACACTTGATTTCAAATCGCACATGTGATTTCAAAATCGCACCAGCGATTTCAAAATCACGTATGTGATTTTTAAATCACACATGTGATTTCAAAATCACATTCATAAAATTTAATTTTAAAACGAAATCTATTTGAGACTCGCAATTGCAATTACAAAATCACATAACTAATTTCAGAATAACATTTATGCAACTTAAGGGAAAAACTATTGAAACTACTATGAGATTGAAAATTTTCAGTTACAGGCTCAAGTGATTTTAAGACCGCATAAGTGGTATATAAAGAGTAATACCTTTTATTTCAAATTAAATTATTTGACTTGAGAATGACACACCCGATCTTAAAGTTATCTTTATGACTTGAAAAGACACGTATTACTCTAAAAATCACAAAAGTGATTGTGAAATCACATATTCTATGTCATTCGTATGTTGTTGTATTCTATACAAATAAGAAACACTGCTGGCATAGAACACAGTAACTTACAAGTGACATTATGTGGTTTCAAATTCAATTTCTACATCATGCGGGAAATTTGACGCTGAAGTTTCTTATTTGAAAATTATAAAATCACATATGTGATTTCAAAATCATATAAGTGATTTTTAAATCACACATAAAATTTTAAAATAACAGTCTTGACTTTGAAATCACGTTTTTAATTGCACAAAAAAACGTGTGATTTCAAAATCGTATATGTGATTTCGAAACCACATTCATATAATTTGATTTTTAATAAAAATAAAGAAATATGGAAACTACAATGGAAATAAAGTTTACTTAGTTTTTTTTGCCATTTCAAATCTTTAGTGTTTTATTGACTATTGGCCAAATCCACTAACAATAGTGAATAAAACACTTAACTTACTTATGTTTTCTTCACAGATTTTTATTTCACATTCATATTCAAAATCCATTTGTTTTACCAATACCTGTGCCACACAAAACGTTTGACCCTGCCCTCCCTTTCCAGAGATGAAGTACTAATTCATACCTCTTTTTATGGAAAATCACACAGTTTCAACAAATAAATTTTAATTAAATAAATGTTTTATGTTTAATAAATACTTTTAGTTCTTAAGTTTTCTATTTGTTCGTTCTTGTTTAAATATCGTTTATCTTTTGGCTGGACTCAAGTCTGCTGCTCTCGAAGTGGTCCACAATCATTGAATGTTGTTCAATACTAACTAACCTTTTGCTCAAGTGTTTGAATTAAATGAAATATTGTTAATAAAAGTGTTTAATAATTGAGTTGGAAATTCGAAATAGAAAAAATGAAACTATAAATAATGTTTTTAAATTTGTTTTTGTAAAATTTTGCTGCTTCAAAACAGGATTGATAATTGAATTAAAAACTTAATTTACTATATTATTTATGATAGACTAATGATGATTGATGTTAAGCTTGGCAAATATTAGAAAATTCATCAATTTTATTTAAATCCATTTAGACAAATGCAAACATGTATGAATGTGTGTAAATATAATTTTTGTCAAAGTAAATAGTTTTGAATAAATGAACACAGTTTTAGTGTTTCAACAACCTTGTAAAGCAATTAACTTTTTGAATTGAATGAAGTTTGGGAAATAATTTAAGCTTTAGTGAAGGAAGAAAAAAGCAATTTTAAGGTATTCCTTATACACAGGAGAAGAAAAAAATCCACTTGATATTGCTTCAATGTTGAGCTGAGTTTCAAGGTTACCGAAAACAACTCCGACCATGCATCTAACGAAAAAATCTTGAAGCACTAAAGTTTACACAAAATATGTGAAATGATTTTCGTTTTGATAACGTTGTTATGATTGATAAAGTACTTTTTTTTCTCATTGTTTATGAATATTGCTTTGCGTTTAAAACGATTACATGAATATTTGCTAAAAGTCCTTGTTACTTGCTCGAATATTTTGGCCTTAAAGAAGCACAAACCACTTGCAACAAAACACTTGTTTTGCCATTAAAAACACTAGAGTTTTTCCAAAAAAAAAAAAAAAACAAAAACAATGTTTATATTTTTCTAAATTCAATCATGTAAACAACATTTACGGCATAATAAATGTAAACTATGCACAAGGAAAAGCAAATCTAAGCACGCTTCAAGGCACAGCAGACACAAATACAATTAAGGGAATACATTTAGCAAGAAATTTTGCAAAACAATTGATAAAAGTTTATCTTAGTTAGGAATATATGTATGTATATGGAATTAAAAACAAAATCAATGATGGCTTCACAAGTAAATAAATTCGTTGAAGCACGAGGCTCATTAGCTAAAGAAGAAGGGCACCCTGCACTCTCAGGTATGATATGTATGGAAAACTCATAACTACAGGGTCCACACATCGTAAATGGTAACACTTAGCTCATGTCTGATTTGACAGATAATTAGTTTTATCCTGCCGCTGAACGAATATGGTTGTGTTTACTTTGCGCTAAATGGGCCTGCGATCGACTTACAGAAGATGGCGATTTTGCCAAACAAAAAAAAAACAGTAATCTTTTCAGATGAAACTCATTTTGATCTTGGCGGGTAGGTAAACAAGCAAAATTGTCGCATTTGGGGCACAGAAAACCCGCACGCATACATTGAAAAGGCGACACATCCAAAACGAGTCACTTTTTGGTGCGGATTTTCGTTCAGAGGCATAATTGGGCAACGAAAATGAGCAACGAGTGGCCGTTACAGTCAATGGCGATCTGCATCGGGCCATATTGAACGAATTTTGGTTTACAAAAATAGAAGAGGAGAATATTACCAGGATTTTGTTTCAACAGGACGGCGCTACGTGCCACACAGCCGAAACTACACTCAATGTTTTGAGCCGTTTTCCAAAAAAACTTATTTCTTATTTTTTAAAAAACAAAAAAAAATTATTAATTCAGGTCCAAAAATTAAGCTTTTCAAAAAATATTTGCTGTATTTTTCAGCTGTCTATATGCCGATGACATTTCGTTAGTGCTAATCAACTCATCAGTAGACTTGAAAAATTCTTAAATGTCTGTTTGCAAATTAACTACTTATTGCATAATTCCCAAGAACAGAATGAGAATCAGAAAAGTTCAAACAAACCTTCAACACAGCAAACATTTCTTTTTTCATTTTGCAACACTTCCACTTTTCTTTGCAACCTTCTATACAACGAGTCACCATTGGTTACTACGATTTGTATTTTTGAAAGTATCAAAAAGTAAAATTTTTTGAATATTCAAAAATGAACTTAATTATTTATTTGCTTTAAGAGCCAATTGAAATGTATTAATTCAGGTCGAAAAATGAACCTTTAAAAAAAAAAAAAAAGTTTCATTTTTGGACCTGAATTAATACATTTCAATTGGCTCTTAAAGCAAATAAATAATTAAGTTCATATTCAAAAGAAATTTTTTAATCCAAGTTTCTAAACATACATAAATTTTCTCACATTTCACTGAACTTTTAATTACACTGAACTGTTATGTTGTTACCACATTTATATTGTACGAGGTCTGATCAAAAAATAGCCGTTATTGCGCTTTTTATACCCTTCACAAAAATGTGTAAGGGTGTATATAAGTTTGTGATTCCGTGCGTAAGGCATTGAAATAACCATCTAAGACCCCATAAAGTATATATGAATCAATTAAAATTACGATTAAGCGATGTCCTTCTGTCCGTCTGTAGTCGTTGAAATACCGTTTCTGAGAAAACGGTTTGAGATAGAAACCCTATTTTTTAGCTAAAATGTGTTAAATCCCGGTAGTGAGTCTGCCATTGAAATTCAGTAAGATCGGTCTACGAATAGCCGAGATATATTCAAAAAACCGGGTTTTGAGGGGTATTTTTGGCCATTTTTTTGGTCAGATTTTTGGAAAAAAAATTTTAATAAAAAGTTAGCCATATCATTTTTAATGTCCATTAGATCCCAAGAATCGAAGAATTTTTGAAATCGGCCCATGTATACCCGAGATATAGCGTCTGCCAATTTTTCAAGAAATCGACTTTATAAAACAAATAAACAACTTTTGGCACCAAAAATCAATCAGAATGGTACATATATCATTGTGAAGGGTATTTAAGATTCGGCCCAGTCGAATACAGCACTCTTACTTGTTTCTGTTATGTTGGTGGACATGTCTGTTATATATGTAAGTGGGCAATATCAGCCATTTTGAATTGCCAGTTTATTTTTGACAGATAACAGCTAATTTTTTTTAGTCTCTTGTATGGGAACACTCTTTATTTTTTAGTTTTCGCTGCTTTTAGTATTTGTTGCTGTAGTGCCAGAGTAGCTGCCACATATGCTGTGAAAATGTTAGTTGCTAGCATTTACCGACAAACAGCAAAGTCTCAGCAATAGGGTTGCATTTTCACTCTCTGAATACAAAAGCCTAAAGGACTTTGTTTCTTAATTACGTAAAAGTTTTCAGCTCGAAATAGCTTGCAGCAGAAGAAAATAATACGCATAAAATGCATAAACAAGCCTGTGAGCCCTCCTAATGTGTTGCTTTAATAAAATGTTTTGCTTAGCAGTTCATTGAATAAAATGCTTCATAAATTTTCAAATACTGCTGCTGATATCGATTTAGTAACTGCTTCTCCTTTGATTATATGGCAAAAGAAAAGCAAGTGTAAAATACTCGAACTTATGCTTAACTTATCCAGAGATGCATATAAGTGCATGCAAATGCCTGCAGCAGCATGTTTAGTTACAAGCTAGCATGCACACACATACTCTTAGAACCAATTTACATACACGAGCTGGAACGTTCAATAATTTACATACAATAGCTTAACGAGAGTTTTATAACGAAAATCCATTTGCAATGTGTGTTTCAAAACTCTGAAAGCTGCACATGGAAATGCAAATTATAAACAAAATTTTTGTGCAACAAATTTTAGGCATGAATTTACGATTTCAGCAGACAGCAGTGGCAAGCGCTGTAAAGAATTTGCATACAAAAGCAATCCCTATACTTATGAATATTCAACCGTAACTGTGTCAATTTACTGTCATCATTTTTATGATAGAAACTTGAAAAAAAATTACAGAAAAAAAACGATAACAACGTAATTGATAGTTATTTGGCTCAAGTGCTTTCGATACGAGCACATGACAAAACAAAACAAAAGTTTAATTGAAAGCTAAAACTGAAAACAAAATTGATGTTTTAAACTGGAAGCCAACTGCACTGTGGGAATGAGCAGTATGGAAGAGTATGTTTTTGTGCTGGCGGTGTGTGAACTCAAAGGCAAGTCTTTCAGTCCCTGTACACAGAAATAGAAAATAAAATCATCGAACAAATTTTGTCAAGAACAAATTTTACATGCGTAGGAAAAAATTTATTGAATTAAATATGAAAAAATACGATTTTGGATGCTTGAAACCGTTTATGAATTCGCGATTTTATCTTCTTTCCTCTGGCAGCACTGTGTTACCAACTTTTTCATGTTTTTCTCAGTAAATTCCACAACTTCAATATCGAATTATTAATAAACTAGTAGTATTTTAATATGTATGTATGTGGCAACTTTTTAAAAGCTCCTTTTAATAGGTTTCCTCTTTAAAAGGCCCATTGCTAAAGGGTTTCTTATAAAAGGCATTTTTTTTTTTTTCTTAGAAAAAAGTAGTGCTTTAAATATTTAAATCTTTTTACTGAAAGTATTTTTTTTAAATCATTTTTTTGTAGCAGACTGATAATACAAAATATTGGCTTAAATTTGTTTCATAAATTCTTATCCTTCCTTTCCTCTTGGAATTTCTTTTTAAGCGCTAGACAAATGACTTGTGTTATGGCTTAAGAAATTGCCTTCTCTTACCACTTTATTTATGGTTATACCCTGTCCTTTTTCTTTTTGTTTTAGGCCTATAAAGGCTCTTTATAAAAATCACAAACACTTATCGAGACATTATTAACACAATTATGGCATTGCTGTAATAAAGCATTGAGCTTTCCAAACCCGCCGCAAATTCAATTCCATAAACTCATTCAGCCAACAAACACACAATACTTGAAAAAGATAAATTGTTTGCTAAGTTTGGTAAAAGCATAAAAGTGAAGAGACATACACAAGCATCACTTGAAACATCACACGCATACTACTGCACAATGGGGCACACAATGGAACAAGCCACAAATCCTTTTGTCACAAATTATGTGAAGATTGCTGTCTGCAGCCACACAACCATACAGATTAAATTGTTTGCTCGAGTGAAAAGGGAGTGCAGGAATATTCTTAAGATACATTATGGGGGCGACAGTGAAGGGTATAAACGTAAAATAAATCTATGAGGGAATTGTTAACGTAAATTCGCAAGCTGTTTAAAACAAATCGTTTTTTTTTTTTTTTTGCAACGCAAATTAATTTAAATGCTTTAATTTAACCTGAATTTAAGCTTTTAAGCAAAGGTAATTTTTGTTTAGTTATAAATAAGATGTGTGTGAAGATAAATTTGTTATTTAAGTCCCCGGACTCAAACCACAATTTTTAGCAAAGCCACATTTTGAAGTTAGCAGAGCACTGTTAACAAGTTAACAGCTCTATTTTTATAACAGATGACATTTGCGGAGAAGATGAAGAGGTTTTAAGGAAAAATGAGGACTTCTGCGAAGTAGTGGTCTGGAGGTTTAGCTATGACTTCTGGTACCCGGGATGTCTGAAATAATCTTTATATCTATAATATATATATAAATTCAGGTCCAAAAATGAACCTTTTTCAAAAAATATTTGCTGTATTTTTCAGCTGTCTATATGCCGACGATATTTCGTTGGTGCTAATCAGTAGACTTGAAAAATTCTTAAAAGTTTGTTTGAAACTTAACTACTTATTGAGTTGATTAGCACCAACGAAATGTCGTCGGCATATAGACAGCTGAAAAATACAGCAAATATTTTTTGAAAAAGGTTCATTTTTGGACCTGAATTAATACATTTCAATTGGCTCTTAAGGCAAATAAATGATTAAGTTCATATAATATTTATATTTAGCAAAATTATGGCATGACGTTTATAGGTTTTAAAAATTTTGCTAATTCTTTTTGCTGGAATATTCTGAGAATTCTCTTTACTTAAACTACTATTAAAAATTACTTGATACTATTAAAATAAATATAGAAAAAAAAAAAACTCTTAAATTAGTTTCTGTCTTTCAAATTTAATAGACAAGGGAAACTAAAAATCAACACAGCTGCTTAAATTTAATTTAAGTTTTGTCTTTTCTAAGCCAAAAAAAAAGGGAAATGAATAAATTTCACATTTCGCCTGTGCTTCTCATAAATTTCACTTGTTACTTTATTTTCTGCAGGAATACAAACTTCTACACACTTTCATTTCAGACATTTGAATTACAAATTGTTTGCTTTTCAGCAGAATAAAATTTATGTAATTACACTGGTCATGAATTTTAATACTACAAGGATGGTTGCGTACCCTCCTCCTCCTGCACAAGCAAATTTCGTATTCATAAAGTAAATACGTTTTTTATTTCTTATTCTTATTTAAGCATGTTTATATAACAATTTCTATATCATTTAAATGCTGAGAAAAACGGTTTTCAAGAACGCAAAATTAAAATGCTAGAATTAAACTAAAGTGGTTTTTTGTAAACCTGCAGTATGTTATTTTTTTTTTTTTTTTTTTTGATTTATATAAAAAAGGCCAAAGAAATTGACATTAAAGGGATGCATAGATTTGTATTTCTTTTTGTAGTACTCTCTTGTATTGCAGACAAAAACTTGTAATAGGAGCTTCCATACTTTAAGGGAGGAAAGTGGCCTTGTTTTTGAAGCCGCAATTATCATCTTACTGTCGTTCATCCAAATCGCTGCGGGCTGACGCATAATGAGAGGTAAAAATAATAGAATTGTACTGTCAAAGAGGATGTTGGGTACACTATCATTAGGGTTTTCGATTATTCGATAGCTTTTGTAGTCAGGAAAAAACAGTTCCACTACGGCATAACAAAAATATCATTTTCGAGTCGTCCAATTTTAATATTTTTATTTTTGAATGGTATGGGATCGATATGGTCGGCAAAAGTGTTTGGGAGAAAAATATACTGGAGTTTGGTCACACAACACAACTCCTCTACGGGCATCACCTTGGCAGTGATTAGAGTAATAAAGGATACTGATGCTAATGGCAATGCTAATTCTACTGCCAACGCTAATGACAATGTCGATCCTACTGCTAATGCCAATGTCAATGCTAATGAATAATCTTTTCCGAAGAAGAATTAAATAAAATTAAATAAAACACAAACCGCTTAAATTCGAATAACAAACTGATAGTAAAAAGTATATTTTAACTGAAGAATTTTTCCCGGCTGCGTGTAAGTAGTTGGATAGGAGTTTATAAGTGCAGGTGCTTAAAATTCAAAAACTAACACAAACCGCCAAACATTGGAAAATTATAAAAATCGCCAAACAATTTAATATACTAATTTAGCTTTTCTAATCGAACTTAATGATTTACAATTGCTAATAACTTTGTAGGACTTTAAAAGGATGTAACTTCCTCATAATTGAAAAAAAAAAAAAAATTTTAAATTATAGTGATCGACAGTTTTAAAGAAGACAAGAAGAGTAAAATTAAAGACTTATTGGCTGGAGTATATATGTTGGAGTATATATTGCTGGAGTATATATTGGCTGGAGTATACATGCCTGTTTCATGTCCGCCATGATTTTCAGATTTTGAAACAGTAAAAAATCTTACAATTCAAAATAACGTCAAAAAACTTAAAATTAAAAGCCGCCAAGCACGTACGACGGAGCAGAATCGTCAAAAATTCTAAAACTGAGAAACCGCCCGAAATTCTAAAATTCAAAACTAGCCAAAAATTTATAAATTAAAAAATTAGTTGGAATTACAAAATTTTAAAAATCGTTAACTATTTTAAAACTAACAAAATAGTCACAATTTTTAAATTTTTATTTTTCTGAAGATGCCAACAAATTGTTGGCAAAATATTGAAAATAAATAAATAATTGTTTAAAATTATTTTTTATAAAAAAAACCAAAGATCAAAATCGTGAAGAATTGATTTAACAATTTTTAAATAAAAACAAAATTGTTTTATTCCTAAACTGAAAAAAAAAAATCACCAACAATTAGGAAATTAAATAAATTTACAAAAATGTTTATACATATTTAGTAAAATATGGAAGAAAAAAAAACAATCTGCACTAATTTTGAAGAAGTAAAATCAAACGCAAGCCTGATAAACTTCTAAGCAACTATTAACAACTTCATAAAAAACGTTCAGGTCAAAAAACCGCCTGGGAATATAAGCTTAAAACAGCAGTAACAAATTTTTAAATTTTAAAAATCCAAAATTTTTATGTGTAAGAAAGAATTGCAAAGAATTTATTTGTATAAAAAATCGCCAAAAGCTTGAAAATAATAAATTTTGTAAATAAAATTTACAAACATTTTTATATTAAATAAAATTTACAAATTAAAGGTACTATTTAGACCCTGCCTGTTTACAAAAGCGCTCCTGCCGTCAAGAGAGAGACACTATACCGAGCATAACCCACCTGTAGGGTATATGCTGGAGGCAACTAAGGAATTTTGTGCATAACACCAAATTCGTCTAATAAATATAAAAAGTCTGGCTTTACTGTAAGCAGTCTTACCTACAAATTAAAAAAAAAAATCGCCAAAAAAAATTTTAAATTTTAAAATGGCCAAATTTCTTAAAATTTAAAAAAAATTTAAAAATTATCAAAAACTTACAAATTAAAAAAATACTATTTAAATAATAATTTTAGACGATTTTTTCCAGTTTAAATTCTTAAACCAGAAAAAATCGTCAAACATTTTTTAGTTAAGAAATTAACAAAAACTTACAAATTGAAAAAACTGCCAAACACTTTTGAATTTTAAAAAATAGGTAAAAAATGTTCAGAGTAAAAATATTGCCAAGTACATCTATGTTTCAAAAATCGCCAAGATTTTGCCAAGTTGCTAGGCTGAATCTACACAGATTGCTGGCTTTGTGAACCTCCTTAAGCAGACGCACGGGGGGGTTTTTTCCACTCCTGTAAGTCGAATTCTAAGGAACTTTGTGTATGACATCGAATTCCTGCAGAATCAAAACTATTATGTCAAAATCCACAGAGCGCACAACAAGCCTACTGTGGCTAAAGTGTGTATCAGGATATCATAACCCTCCTATCAGCCTAGCCTGGCCTACTGATGGGAAAAAATCGCCAAATATTTTAAAGTTTTAAAATAGAAAAATTTTTTAAAATGAACATAATTTAAAAAAAACGAATTCAGAATTATAAAGCACCACAATTTTACAAATCGAAAAATGTTAAGTTAAAATTTACCAATAAAAAAACTCGTCAAAAATTTGCAAGTAAAAATTAAAAAAAAATGTATAAATTGCTAAAATTGACAAGCATTTTTAAATTCTAAAAAGTTGTGAAGCTTAAAAAAAGCATCAAAAGTATTCAAACTAAATAAACTCGCCAAAAATATCTAGGTGGAAAAAACCGCCAACAATGTATCAAGCTGAATGTGCTTTATGAACCTCTTTAAACTGACGCACGTGGGCGGTGGTGTGACATTGGTTTTTCTCCACTGATGTAAGTCAAATCCCACATAATTTATTAAATTTAAAAACAGAGAGCGCTTACTGAAACACAAGCTTATACACCTTCATGATTAAACTTTTACTTTAAAACTTTGTGCTGCTCTCGTTTATAAATTGTGTAAGTGTAAAAACAAAAAAATTAAAAAAAAATTATTTGTTTTCTTCACTTTAAGCAGCACAAAGTGGATGATGAAACTCACAGACGTCAAGCCGTAAAACGGCAGAAAATAAAACATTTCCTTCTCTGCACAAATAAAAATATTATTTGCATAATACCAAAAGGAAGTAAAAGTTTAGAAGGCAGCAGTAACAAAAGTAGCTGTGAAAGAAAAAATTTAAAAGTCGCTTTAGCAACAAAAATAAAACACCACAAACCCATCCTTTTTAAGACCCATGAACAACAGGGCAAAAAGTGTGAAAACATTTTTGTAACAAAACTTAATAGTTGTTTAAAAGTTCTTGTAACCTTAACCCGATTATTTAGTGATGTAACAAACAAAATTCAAAACTCAATAAATAATATATGTGCTGCCCGAGAAGGATGGTGGATGGCGGATGGCGGATGTGACAACTTTGTGTCAGAATATGCAAATTTAATGAAACTTATTATTTGTTTGCTGCAGGTTGTGTGACATAAAAATTGTGTGTTTTAAATTTCCAATATGGTTTCTTTAATTGTGCCATATTGTCGAAATGAGTTTGTATGAGAACGTAAAGGAAAATCCCCGTTCTTTTTTCAAGTCAACACATTCCGTTTTATTCGCCTACGTGTAGCCTTAAAAATGACTTCTCAGTTGTTGTTCGTTCATACGAAAGAAATTGCATAATTATGTTAATCGAAAATTATTTAAATGACGAGAATAGACAATGGGAATAATTTTCTCTGGAATCTGATTCTAATTTTATGACCACCTACGGGTAATTTGATATCATTTGTTTGGTATTTTCTTTCAGCAAGGTGGCCGATCAAAAGAACACAAGCCACTAAGCAGACGTAAATGAATTTTTCAATAAAAGCATATCTATAACAATTTAAGTCATTATTCGAAATTTATGTTTAGAACTATTGTTGCATTCATAAAGTTATTTATTATTTATGGCTCTATAATGGAAAGAGACAGAGTTTCAGGTTGGTTGCCCAGCAAGCAGATAGCGCTAGAAACATCAGGTTTTCAGACCAAACGTAAAGTAGCAACTTCAGTGACCCTCAGCGTTATCATTCTGTTACTATGTTACCACCTCACTTGGCTGCCTTATCATTTTCAGTAGTAGTAGTAGTAGTAGTAGCAGTAGGCGAGCCAACTGTAGCCAATGTACAATAAATTCTCTGGATAATATAATTTTTTAAACAGAAATACAAAACCACAGCACCTAATACTAGCAGGCGACAAATTTGAAAGAATTTTAAAAATAATGGAAACATGAAAATAAATATCAAAATGAATGCGAAGAGAAACGATAATTTGCGTATCTACTGACGTTTTAATAATTTAATTATTAAAATTTTTATTGCATGAGCGAAGACAGTCAACGTACATCAGGGAGTGCCTGTCTTTAGCAGTAAAAGCTGTTATTAAAACCATCAAACTATATATTCTTGTGAAAACAAAGAAGATAACACAATGGCATTCAATTTCAAACGCAAAGCAACGAAATTAAACAAAGGCATAATCAATAACTTTCAAGCAACACAAACTTTCAGAAAATTGATAATGATGAAATATATATTAAGAAATTAAAGCAACATGCTGTTTAAAAATCCATATAAGTACATGTAGAGGAAGACATTAATGTAGCAGCGAAGAAAAATCGTTTGAGAGAAGCTTAAACCCGCTCGTAATATTAAATAAGCATTGTACAGAATAAAAAACCAAGTTGAATTTTTTGTTTTTTTAACAGACTGGTATTTAGGGGACAACACCTGCATATACTATGTACCGGAACTGGGAAAAATGGTTATAGCAGGAGAAAAGAAGGGCTAGTCCTTGCGTAGATATGATTTGAATCTTTCTATACTGCAAGTGGCAAGAAGTACAACCTCCGGCAGGTCATTCGACAGAATTAACTTTCCCGCCAAGTTTCTTTTAATAATTTATATATTACCTCGAAGTTTCTTTTCACAATTAATAATTTTCTATATCAACCTAGTTTATTTTTATAAATAAAAATTCTTAAAAAATATTAAAAGATCATCACAAGTAAAAAACAAATTATCACTGTTATGCGTAGTGTGCTTCACTCGTCAGTCATATGCACCATCAGAACTAGTTAGAGTCTTATGTATGAATTATTGCTAAAATTCAATAGAAATTTATTTATTTCTTTATTACAGTTAACTAATAAACCACTAAGAAAATCAATTAGTTATTGTCTGTTTGCTGGCAGGTGTAATAAAAATAGATTAGCAAAAAAAAATTGGCTCGATGGACAATATCGCCTTTTCGGTGTTATTTTGAAAGCCCCACTTACACCAAGACAGCAAATTCTCCAAACTTCCTGCATCGTTTTGATGTTACATTGATAATCCCTGGACGTCCATCATACCACAGTTGTATCTCTGATTCCTTTTCATTTTTCTTGTTCAGTTGTAAACAACTTTCAATTTGTATGTTCCCTAATGAGACTTGAACTACAAAAATAAAATATTTTCTAGCAAATAGTTAACATTTTTCCTGTTCAAAATATTTCATTCGTTTAATAAATTGAAGTACGAAAGCAGTCAAAAATTAATATTTACTCAAGGGCCAATTTGTTGCAGACCATTGGCGTACATAAGGCAGGGCTGGAGTGAGCAAATTCACTTTTGGCCATTGGCTTTTACCCACCCCAGACTTCAAACATTTTAATACAAAATTTGTTAGTGCACTTGGGTATATTAATCTAGCTAGGCTTATGTTTCTAACTGTGTGATTATTTCGAATTGAATTAAATATTTAAATCCACTTTTCTAACAAAAATGTATTTTTTGCCACATTTTTTTTGGAGAAGGTTTTATCCTGAAAATGAATTTATGACAGTGAATTAATGGAAACCTTTTTGTTTGCTTGGTGTCTTATCAAAATGTTTAAATGGTTTTTATAAATTAAAGATATACAAAAAAGGTATAATTCCTTAAGGAGTTTATTTCAAGAGGATTTGTGTGTGAAAGCAGATACGCTTATTTTCTGCACGCTTATTTTCCACACATTCTGTCCAGGGTTTATGTTATTTTAGCAGAATGCAATATCTGTCAATGCAATCAACATATTTCAACAGCATAAAGGACACCTAATACCTGCAGATATCCTGTACATACATATATATTATGTGACAAACACTAAAACATGTTTATTTTTTTGCTCTGGAGTGTTCGCAAAAAAAAAGTCAAGTTCGAATTTCCCTTTTTGCATATTTTTCACAAAAGTTCAATTTTTTGTAAATAATATTTTTCTCAAGAAGTTACTCTCATCCAGTAGAATCTTCTGCAAGGATTTGTTTTTAAGGGGTGGCTATTAAAATGAATTTTTTCATGGATGGTACTTTCTTAAAAGGTAATTTTCCCAAAGTTTACACTCTTAAAACGGTAAATTTTTTATACAAAAATACTTTTACAACATTCACCTGTTTCCCAATTCGACACTCTTTCAAAAGGAACTTTTAAAAAATTGCAATTTAGAAGTAGTACCTTTTCAAAAGTAGACCATTTTCTTTAAATACAATCTTTTGAAAGGAACCGTTTTCAAAGAGAACTTTTTTATTAATACTTCTAATAAAATTTACATTTTTTGAAGGTAAATTTTAAAAATGGTGCTTAAATTGAAAAGGCACTTTATCAATAATGTACTTTCTTAAGATGGTACCTTTTTAAAAAAGAATACTCCATTCTAAAAGAATACTCCGTTCTAAAAATGTAGTCTTCATTAAATAATAACTTTCTAAAGGTCCACTTCCCAACAAAAAAGATCTAAAAATCCTCCACAAATGTGCCGAACACGTGTGAGGAAATCTTCTTGTATAAAATACTATTTTGTTATGGCAGTATTTTATTGCTGATGAAAATTATTCTGACAACTTGTATTGTATAAACAATAAATTTTACCAAAAAATATATGTAACAATGTTCAGGTTGCAAAGTGACATGTGCGCTGCTTGAATTCCCTGAAGTTTTATTTTTCAAATATTTTCAATCGTCCTACAAAATGATGAAGAAAAAAATCACTAGACTAGAAAAAAGCATTTGAAAAATGTTTTTAACATTCGTCTATTTTTAAAGTGTGTAGTTAACAAAAAGAGCTGTTTTGTAAAAGGTCAATATGGTATCAAAATCAATTGCTCAGCAACAAAGAACTCAATTCAATATTTTGTCCAAATGTTAAAAGATTTCATGTGAGTGTGTTTTTTTTTGCTGAGATTATTCCTAAGGCAACAAATTTATCTCCGTCAACTTAAAATGATACTCAGCTGTACACAAAAAAAAAAAAAAAACATTTCAAATTAAATTTTAAATACTTAGTGGCCTTAAAGGTTTTCAAGTAATTAGAACAATATATTGACTTCAATGAGATAAAAATTCTAAGACAGAAAATCAAAGTAAGACCATCATTGACAAAGTTTCTCAAATCTATCCCTTAAATAAAGCTTCCTTTTAGCTGATTAAACCATTTTGCAACAATGAGATTTCATGAATTGATTTTAATTAAAATGCCACAAACTGTGTGGAAGGAAAGCTGGCGGACAAGAGAAAGAACTTTTTTGTAAATGGCAACAAATGAAAATTTTTTTAAAAGAAAACGAAAAACATGTCTTAAGCAGTTTTTGTTGAGGCATTTGGTATACAGTTTATGCTAAAAAAAAGTTAAACTTTTCTATTACTACATATTTTAAAATTGTTATTACTGAGTTGGAGAACTGCTTAAACTAGAATATCATGTGCACCAAAAAATACCCTGCTGGCCTTCTTGATTGGCAAAATTCGATTGGCGAAGACAGCGCGATATGAACAGCAATAACGACAATCCTGTGTCAAAAGCTCCACCGCATACTCGACAAGGAGTCAGACACAGCATCGAAACCAGCAATAATAACCACCCTTCCTAGAAATAAACCTCTGTACAGGTAGTCGAGGGGCAACCAAAGTCTACACAGTATAAGTTCGACCAAGAGATAACATGCATGACTTGTGACTGCTGCTACACATCCGTAAGTAAGGTGTCTGTTTTAATAAAAACTATTTTTAAGACTTTTCTTGAGCTGCCTTTTTTAAAGGACACTATTTTTAAAAGCCAGCCATTTTTTTGAAGAGTACATTTTGTTCTTGGCAATTTTGGAATCAGTAGTTGAGTTTCCAACATTCTTATAAGAATTTTTCTAGTCTACTGATGAGTTAATGAACATCAACGAAAAGTCAGCGGCATATAGACAGACGGCTAAAGAACGCAGCAAACATTAAGGTCTATTAATAGACCTAAAATAAGAGCCAATTAAAATGTATTGATTCAGGTCCAAAAATACAGCTTACAAATGTTTTCTGTCTTTTTCAGCCGTGTATATGCCGTTATATGTTTGTCTAACAAATGTAACGGGTTATCCATTTCGTGGTTTCAAAAGTATAGGACTGGAATTCGACATCTTTCAAAGTAAGTTGTTAAACCAATTTTATTCTGCTCAGTTGGAAGTCTGACATTGACGAAAATTTCTCGCTTAACAATCACACAACGCATAAAAATTATCAAATCAATGCTACAAAATCTAAGATATCGTGCTTTAAGAGGAGATTATGGTTTACATACTCGTTCAACTACGCAAGTAATTGTCAAAATTGTAAAGAAATTTGAAAAGACTGGAGCGGTTACAAATATTGTAAGGCCTGTGCAAAATATCGCTGCTGTGAGTGCAAGTGTTGCCGAAGAGCCGAATGTGTCGATTCCTCGCCATTCTCAGGAATTAGGACTGTCTTACGGCTTGTTCTAACATATTTTGCATTTAGATCTACACCTACCTCCACATAAAATCCAACAACTGAAGCCATTCGACCATTCACAACGTCGTAGATACGTGGAATGGGTGCTGGAACAACAGCAGGTGGACGACGATTTTTCGAACAAAATTTTCTTCAGCGATGGAGCACATTTCTTACTCGGTGGGAGTGTTAATAAACCAAGTTGTCGTATTTGGGGTACTGAAAATCCTCAAGTAATTGAAGAGAGGCCAATTACAGCCAGAATAATTCACTTTTTGTTACGCTCTTTGGTTCGAAGGTGTGATTGGACTTTGCTGCTTCGAAAACGACAATGGAACAACTATCACCGTCAATTCGAAGCGTTATGGTCATATGATAATCGACTTTTTTTTACCTGCTATTGAAGAATACGACTTGGAGAATATGTGATTTCCTGAAGACGGTGACAACTCGAGTGAATATGCCTTAATTGCAAGAGACATTTCCTGACCGCGCAATTTCTCATCGTGGCGATATCAACTGGCCGACAAGATCATGCGATTTGGCATCATTAGAGTTTTTTGTGGGGCTACGCAAAAGACCGTGTTTATGCTTTTAACTCTTGAACACTTCAAAACCAACATTCGTCAAGTTATGGCGGAGATAGCGCCCAATATGTGTCAAAAAGTGGTCGAAAATTACCTCAAAAGAATCAATGCTTGCCGCACTTCGCGTGGTGGTCATTGTAATGATGATGTAGTGTTTCACACATAATGTCAACGTTCGAACTTTATAATAAAAAAGAAGTATCGTGAAAAAAAAGAAATGCGGTTGGGGCAGCCCCGTTAGGAACGAAGCCCCTTACGTTTTTTCTTCATCTTCGAATGTAATACAAGGTGAAATCTGTATGTTTTATTTTGTGTTGTTTTTGAAATTTTTAAATTTTATATGCTTCTTAAAATTTTTGGAACGTTTTATTTTTTCACTTTTGACACATGCAGTATTTTTTTGTCAATCTGCTACAAAACGAAGAAAAATTTTCAATATTGCTGTTTTTTGTTGTGACATACTTTTGTTTAGCGACATCTATCAACTGATAGTGTCCGTTTTCACAACTAATTAATATTTATTGGTAGGTGTCTGCGCTGACGGCAGCGGAGACACCTACACAATTGTTTGTTGACAGATACACCAATCCATATATAAACAGCTCACACGCTTTCATGACGATTTCTTCTAATTTGCACTACCAGCAAGCCGCGTTAAGGAACTTCGTTCCAAAAATATTTTATATGCGTTTTTTTCCGTTTACTTTTGAAACCGCAAAATTTAAAACCCGTTACAAATCTGGTAATATCATGAAAAAAAAAATATTTTATATATGTTTTATTTACGTTTACTTTTGAAACCTTAGAATGGATAACCCGTTATTTTTGAATCAGTCTGATTTCGAGCTTTCTTATTACGCTTATTTTCTGCTTTTTTCCTGCATTGTTTTCAAAAAGTTTCAAAAATAATATTAATTATTTTAAATATTGATTTTCTATATTATATACTTATTGTCAGTTTGTGGACAGTTGTCATAAAAAAACAGAGAAACAAGTGGCTCTCTACGATTGTGAATTTTTTTCTTTTTTGTGTTGGCTGCCACGAAGAGACCTTTAACCTGTTATTTGAACTAGATTTTTGACAGCCAGATGTTCATTCACATGTGACATTTTAATGGAGAGATAATTGATTAAGACAAAATAAAAATGCCGTGACTGACTTTTTGCTTGTATGACTAAAGTCTTCCATGTTGAATTCTGCCTGAAATAGATGAAACGTGCAACCATAATGCAGAGTCGCATGTCAATCGTAATGGGAGCAAGGCAAGTGAAGTATGTAAGTCATATTTGTGTTCTTAAAGCGAGTTTCGTGCTCATATACAAATATGTTTTTTTAAGTCAATTTGTTTCAACATCAAGTAAATTTTGTTTTGTTTTGTATATTTTCATTTTGTTTTTACTCCAACCCTGATGGTCCGCCTCTCATCGATTGAGGAAAAAAGTCAACTGTGTTTTTGGCGCTTTCTTTGGTGGAATACAGTCGTGCTGCTACTAAATTCTGATTGTTTATTTTTTATTTTAATTTTTTTTTTTTCATTTCATTGTACTCACATGAGCGGCAGTGCGAAATAAAAATGACATGTACACTTAGAGAAAAATGTGCTTCGGCGAGAAAAGAATTCTTAAATTGAAACCAAGAAATAAAATTAAGGAAAACCAATTTTGAGCATGTGGTACGATTTTCTCTTATTTGGTAGACAAACAATATTTATACTCAGTTGTGTTATGAGTGTAGGTAGATAACAGCTACTCAAGCCTTTTTTTCAGTTTGCTATTTGGTTTCACATAGCCACAAGAGTTTTCACTTTAGTACACACACACACCCATCCACAATAGCACACTACACTCATGTTTTGGATTTGACTCCCTAAACATTGTGGTGTCTACTTTGTAATGACAGTCTTGACATTTTGCAAACATTTCAAGTGTGTGGCTGACTACTTGTAAAACACACACTCTTTCCATTTGAAAGACACACGACAGTAATAAAAGTGAAAGTAAAAATAGCAACAAAATAGGTACAACATTGAAAGCCACGAGAATCGTATGGATTTCTTTTGTCTAGAATTGCAAAACAACGGGCACTTTAATACAACTTTTCATGCCCAATATATTCAATTTCACGCCTTGCAATTTGCTAAATGGTACATTCAACACAATTCTTTTGTATTCGAGGGGCACATTTATATTTAATAGTTTATTATTATATCCCAAATAAACAAGGGATTCAGTATGTCAAATTTTAGCTTCTTGGCTGCCTCTTTAGGAATGTATAATAAAAACTTATTTTTGCAGCAAATTCCTTTCTGTTTATACTTTATACATCTTGAAGCAGTTAACGCTTTAAATTGTGTATTTTTTCCTAAGCCGTTTGAAACAGAATTTGTGAAATCTTATAAAACCACATGGATTTTCATATTTACGGTATTCAAAGGGTCCTCCTAAAGTCAGAAGTCTTAAAATAATAGCACGAAAATATATGACTGCTGTGAGCAACCTGTCATAAAGTAGTGTGCTATATCAAATATGAATCAGCTGTTAAAGAAAAGGAAAACAATTTAAATATTTTTGTCAAAATGCCAAAAATAAGTGAAAAAACTAAAATAATAGCCAGTTTCTGCGAAAATTATCTTTTAGATGTTTTGATAGCTGATTCAAGTAAATTTGATGGTTTCGTAAATTTGATTTAGTTCGCCTCAGATGTATGCTGTTAACTTATGACGAATCACTAAACACAGTCGATGAAGTCCTAGTAATTTATGACTATTTTTGTTTGCAGCACAACAACAACTTTTTTAAACTATCATAAAATGTTAGTACTTTCTGACATTATGACACAATATGAGACCGTTTGAATACCGTAAATGTGTTGAAGAATTAATAGAAGAATCGATGTTGAGTCATAAACAAAAAATTTATTTACGCGATATGAAGTGCTATGATTTTTTTATTAAGAGTACAGCACTGTCGAGAACTTTTTGCTTAGAATGATGTAGAAGAGAGAAAACAGGCTTTGTTACGCCGTATTTCAAAAATTATTACTGCCTTGTCAAACACCAGCTGTTAAGACAACAGTGATGAGCCGGCTATCTAGATCTGACATTCTATATAGTTGAAGCCAGAATAAAATACATTGTTACAAATTTCATCTAATGGTGTATTAAAGGTTAATCAAATGCCGCAAGGTTAATGATTTTTTGCGAGCTTTAATTTCTTGAGGGTAAATACTATTTATAGGGGTCTCTTCGAGGTCAATGACGGTTGAAGCAAAACATTGATCCCATCGAAGCATTTTAAAATTCGCCTGTAAATAACGAAGGTGTAAAGAAAAATGTATTTTTGCAACGTTCGGCATAAGAAATAAAAATAAATTTTCTTAGCTCTCTTACAACAATGCTTTATATTCGTTGATGTATGGTGATTTTTTTTTGCGAGACACCCTAATGCGCATTTAAGAATAAATTCAGTCAAATACGAGCCTGGCTCGCACACTTAGGGTTCCGTATGTATGTATGTGTTACTTTATGTTGTATGGGGACACCTAGTAGTTTTCAACTTGTTGTTGTTGTCATTTGTTATTGTAAGGCATCTGTGAATACATACACTGTGCGAATTTCGGCTCTCTATCTCTTACGGTTCGAGAGTTATAGCTAACTGTTACTTTGCGTTGTAAAGGGACACCTGGTAGTTTTAGAATTGTTGTTGTTTTTAGCATTTGTTGTTGTGGAGCATATGTGAATACATATATTATGCAAATTTCATCCCTCTATCTCTCACGGTTCGAGAGTAACGGCTAATTGTTACTTTACATTATATGGGGACACCTGGTATTTTTCGACTTGTTGTTGTTTTTAGCATTTGTTATTGTAGGGCATATGTGAGTTCATATATTGCGCACATTTCGTTTCTCTGTCTCTTACAGTTTGGGAGTTACGGCTAATTGTTACTTTACGTTGTATAAGGACTCCTGGTAGTTTTTGACTTGTTGTTGTTTTTAGTATTTGTTGTTGTAGACTATCTAGAAATACATACACTGTGCGAATTTCAGCTTTCTATCTAATACGGTTCGAGAGTTATATCTAATTGTTACTTTTCGTTGTATGGGGACACCTGGTAGTTTTCGACTTGTTGTTGTTTTTAGTATTTTTTGTTGTAGGGCATCTGTAAATACATACACTGTGCAAATTTCAGCATTCTATCCCTTACAGCTTGAGAGTGATAGCTAATTGTTACTTTACACTGTGGGGGACACCTGGTAGTTTTTGACTTGTTGTTTTTAGTATTTTTTGTTGTAGCGGCAAGGTACAACAACATCCTGTGAAAATTTCAGCTCTCTAGCTCTTATTTTTTCGGAGAATGGAGGCTGTGACGGACGGACGGACGTAGAAGTCTCGGTAATAGGGTTCCGTTTCACTCACACTGATGAGTACGGAGCCCTAAAAAAAGTACCTTTACCTTTTGAAAAAAATACCTTTTAAAAAAGTGCCTTTTAAAAAATTACCTTTTAAAAGAGTGCCTTTTAAGAAAAGTAGCGTTTAAAAAGTACCTTTAAAAAGGACCTTTTAAAAAATACTTTTAAAAATTACCTCAAAGTCCAGCCCAAAGCACTTTTAATTAAGTGCCCCAAAAGAACTACCTTTTCAGAAATGTACCTTTGAAAAAAGTACGTCTAAAAAATTTGTTTCTTAAAACAAATTCCTTTCAAGAAAAACTTTTAACAAAGCACAAGTAAAAAAGTAACTTGCAAAAAGTACCTTATAAGAAAAGCACCCTTTAAAAAAAGTACCTTTAAAAAAATTAATTTAGAGAAAAGTATGATTTAAAAAATATATTTTAAAAAAGCCTTTCATTTTAATAGATCCATAAACAGTCATGGGAAACTAAAGCAAAGTTATATCTTTAAACAAAAAATTATCTCTTAAAAAAAAGTGACTTTACACGTCTTTAATTTGTTTCCATCTCAATTTTAATTCCTATTGTGTTGAAATTTACATACCAAAGACTCTTCAACTCGATATAATCCTGCAGATATTCTTTTCGAATGAAAACACTCAGTGGCAGAAACAATGGCGTTTCGCTATGTTCACATACTGATGTCGCTTTTATGAAGTCATTTTTTCACCGCTATTAATTAAAAGTTTCCTGCCCAGGTGGCAAAGTCGTCTTAGACGAGGTACAGCTGCAGGATGTTTTTCTCTTTCGATTTTTTTAAGACATGACCGATAAGATGGTCTCATTGCTCATAAAAAACATATTTTTAGAAAAGACCAGAGCATTTAAAAAAGCAATACTCTATATGGAAAAAGAGTTGCTACCTGCTTTACTAAATAAGTTTGTTTTCGTCAAAAGTGCGGAGGAAAAATTTCTACGTCAAGCTGCTTTCCCAAAAATGGTCAGAGAGACTTTTCTATCGATAATTTCAATCCTAATTGTTTATACATTATGCAGGGTAATTTTTATATTTTTAAATAGTTACAATTTAAAACAATAAAATCATAAATTGTAGAAATCGTAAAAAATTTAGCCATCACAAAAATCGTCAAAGACTGTAATATGCAAAAAATCGCCAAAATTTTTACAGTTGCAAACACTGTAATAATTTTAAAAAATTGATGTACCTAAAGAATTTATCGATGGAGAAAATCATTAAAAATTTTTAATTTGAAAACTTATACAAAAAAAAAATCGCCAAATAATTTAAAAGTTAATAAAATCACCAGGAGTTTTAAAGCTTAAAACACTGCAAACATTTTGAAAATTGAAAAAATCGGATACATTTTGAAATTCAGAAAATTGGCCAAAACTTAAAGCTCTCAAGTTATATATGTATAAATTTTAAAATACTGTCAAAAATTTTAATTTAAAAAGGCGCCAAGCCTTTAAATAAAATCGCAGTCTTTAAAAAAAAAATTAAAATTTTTTTAAATATTTGTGCATTTTGATTTTAATTAATTTTATATTTCAAAAAAATAATACGCCGTGCGGGGAGAAGGTGGCTCCGTTGTAATTATCGATTGTGCTGATTTGTCAGTAACGATGTTGCAGTGGTCGAGACATTTTTTAAGACGAATGATTCTTATGTAATTCCTCGTCGACAGTTTTGTTTAAAGTTCAGTAGTAGGCGAATACATGATGGACCGAGTGTATGTTGATAGTGGGTGCACAAATGCCTCACAACTGCTTCCGCTATGAATATTCTACGATCAGGACCCAGTCGACGTTCTAGGCCTGCCGAAAACATTAAATTGCTTGAAAGCGTTTTTCAAGAAAATCCGCGATTTCCTTTGCGGAGCAGAACAGCCTGTCTTCTTAAAATGAAATCGTTCACGAACTGAAGAAAGGCACTTGGGCTTAAGCAAAAATTGTTGTGAAACATCATTTTCGCACTGTGAATGCCATGTGTTGGAGTGACGAGGCTCATTTTCACTCAAACGGCCACGTCAACAAGTTTTGTCCTTCCGCTACTGGTCTCCAAGAACCCTCAATCCTCGATTGAAATATCAAATTATCGAAACATGATTACGGAATTATGTTTGCCAAACCTGTGAGCTCATTCATCATACTCTGCACATACGTAACTTGAACACACACACACACACAGCCACAGCTTCAAAGAATTTACTTTGAAAAAAATTCTACCAAAAACTGATCAGTCGCTTTGGAGACATGCCATGGACACCAAGGTCGCCCGATCTAACTCATGTGGATTTTTTTATGAGGCTACCGCAAAGACAAGATTTATAATGATAATCCCTAATCTCTTGTGACTTTAAAGGAATATATTCATCGAGAAATTAGCTCAATTTAACCATGAATTACTGCAGCGTGAGACGCAGAACACAAGGGTTCATTTTGAACAGGGTGTTCAACTTGACGGAAGACATCTGGATGACATACGCTTTAAAAACTAAAATGCTCTATCGTTTAATGCAGTCATTACATTTTTTATTTAGCTTTGAAACTATAATTTTGCCACCAGACACCCTGTGCAAATTGTGGGAATCACCAATGCATTCAAAAACCCAACACTTGCTGTTAAGCGTATAAAAAGTGAATGAATCCATATTATGCCACAATATAGTTTCGCACATGATAGTTCATGATTTCAGAGCCACTTGTTTGAAAATTTCATCAATGATTTGTTTGGGCTCAACATATTTTTTTACATGATTTTTTCTTTTCTCTTTATGATGTCTTACAAACATGGCCAATTGGGTTAAGCCGAATAATTTCACATATGTATGCTGGCGTGTGATTATTCAGATATATTAAAAGAAAAACTAAAGAATTCACTTACTTGTAAACGAATTGCAACGTTTCCAGCCCAACAAACTCTTTTTTAAGTAGAAGTGCAAGAAATGAGAAATTTTTATAAACAGGATATTTATAGAAATTCCCGAAATGAAATCATGTGGCATGGAGCCTGCCTGATGACTGCAAAATAATTATGTTTATTCTTGCGTTGTTTATGAAGCAATTTCATGTTTACGACACACGAAATTTTGTTGTTTATTATGCCTTACGGGATATTCAAGAAAATTCTCACTAATTTTTAAAACTGCCTGCAACAATCACAGCACTGAAACCATAAGCAACATTTCAATTTGTTTATTTGCAAAAAAAAGCTGCCTACCACTTTTGAAATCTTGTTTTTTCGTAAGTGTAAGAATATATCATGAGATTGTGGGAAGTATTTTGTATTTTTAATGATGCAAAAAAAACCCCCCGTACATAAATAATAACCATACAAATTTAAGCAACGCACACAAGAAGAAGCCATTATCCTTTGAGAACTGAAACAAAGATTGTTTAAGGTTGCTTGAACTGCTTCTCTGCCAATTAAAATGAAAATATGAGTGAGTGTTTCACGAATGAGTTGTTAAATTAACAACAACACATGGAAAAGTCTATTTCGAAAACTTAGTAACAAAAAAAAAGATGAGCAACAATAAATGAAATATTTTTTTAATTTAAATGTTTAAGGAAGTTCAAGTTAATTTGTTTAAGGAAAGAAGACCTTTTTACGAAAAAAAAACACAAAAATCTAGCACAAATTAAATGGATTTATGAAGAAAATAGGAAACACTTAGTTTTAATAATAAATAGGTTGTATTGCAGAATGATTTGGGTGGCATGAAAATCATTAATAATGTGTAGTAATGGGTTATCCATTTTGTGGTTTCAAAAGTATAGGACTGGAATTCGACATCTGGCAAACTCAGTTGTCAAAGCAATTATTTTCTTCTCAGTTGAAAGTCTGACATTGACGAAAATTGATCGCTAAACAATCACTCAACGCATAAAAATGATCAAAATCTAAGATATCGTGCTTTAAGAGGAGATTATGGTTTACATAATCGTCCAACTACGCAAGCAATTGACAAAATTGTGAAGAAATTTGAAAAGACTGGAGCGGTTACAAATATTGTAAGGCCTATGCTTAATCGTTTCGCTCGTTCCGCTGAAAATATCGCTGCTGTAAGTGAAAGTATGTCGATTCCTCGTCGTTCTCAGTAATTAGGACGGACTGTGTTACGGCTTATTATGGCGTATTTTACATTTAAATCCGCACCTACATCCATATAAAGTCCAGCTTACACAACAACTGAAGCCATCCGACAATTCACAACCTCGTAGATACGTGGAATGGGTGCTGGAACAACAGGCGGTGGAGGGCGATTTTTCGAACAAAATTTTCTTCAGCGATGGAGCACATTTATTACTCGGCGGGTGTGTTAATAAACCAAGTTGTCGTATTTGGGGTACTGAGAATCCTCAAGTAATTGAAGAGAGTCCAATTACAGCCAGAATAATTCACTTTTTGTTGCGCTCTTTGGTCCGAAGGTGTGATTGGACTTTGCTGCTTCGAAAACGACAATGGAACGACTATCACCGCCAATTCGAAGCGTTATGGTCATATGATAATTGAGTTTTTTTTGCCTGCTATTGAAGAATACGACTTGGAGAATATGTGATTTCCAGAAGACGGTGACAACTCGAGTGAATATGCCTTAATTGCAAGAGACATTTCCTGACCGCGCAATTTCTCATCGTGGCGATATCAACTGGCCACCAAGATCATGCGATTTGATACCATTAGAGTTTATTTGTGGGGCTACGCGAAAGACCGTGTTTATGCTTTTAACTCTGGAGCACTTCAAAACCAACCTTCGTCAAGTTATGGCTGAGCTACCGCCCAATATGTGTCAAAAAAGGCTCGAAAATTACCCCAAAGTAATCAATGCTGTAGTGTTTCACACAGAATGTCAACGTTTAAACTTTATAATAAAAAAGAAATATCATGAAACTATATATTTTATATGTGTTTTATTTACGTTTACTTTTGAAGCCGCAAAATAGATAACCCGTTAACTATATCTATGCTATAATATCAGTATATTTCAGTAATTATAAATTCGATTTCGCTTATTTTCAATCCCCAAGCGGAGGGGACATTTATAAAACGATTAAAGTAAGACTTAGATCAATAAATTGTCGGGTGGCTTGACAATCGGTGCCCGAAATTAGGTATTTTATGACAAATCTATATATACCCTTTTGGTCAAGGGTATAAAAAATATTTTATTTTTATGACATTCAATTTGCAAAAAATTCTCTTTATAGAAAATATTTAACATTCTTACATCACATTAAATTATGAAAAATTTGAGCCTGATAAACGTAATACAAAATAAAAAAAATTAAAAACAGTTCATATAATGGAAATTAATTAATTAATTAATGTATGATTAACAATTGTAGGCAAATAACGGGTTTTGCAACAGCAGACGATGCCAGATTTCTTGCTGCTCTTTTGACATTTCTCTGTAGTAAGGTTTGACATTTCATAATGGAAAGCTATACGAGCCAACAACGAGTCGAAATTATTGAAATTTACTACCGAAATTCGGAGTCAGTAGCCTCAACGTCCAGTTTATGATGAGGCTCATTTCTGCCTGAATGGCTTCATAATATGAGCTATTGGTCAGTCAGCAATAAACACGAACTCCATGAGTCATCATTGCATAACGAAAAAAATTACGGTTTGGTGCGGTTTAAAGGTCGGCGGCGTCATTGGGTCGGACTTCTACCGTAATGATCATGACCGGCACGTTACTGTGAATTGGAATCGCTACCGTTCAATGACAAACGAATATTTTTGGCCCCAATTGGATGATATGGCCTTGGAGGACATGCCACACAAGCCACAATTAATTTATTGAAAACCAAGTTTGGAGAACGGCTTATCTCACGAAATGGTTCAGTCGATTGGTCGCCTCGGTCATGTGATTTGACGCCGTTAGATTACTTCCTGTGAGACTACGTCAATTCTATGGTCTATGCCAACAAGCCAGCGATGATTGATGAGCTTGGTACGAATATCGAACGTGAAATTGCAGCAGTATCGGCCAATTTATGCTTGAATATCGTCGATAATTGTGTTCGGCGTCTGGACTTCTGCAAGCGTGACCGTGGTGGCCATGCAAAAAAAAATCAAGTTCCAAACATAATGGCATCAAACTTGCTTTTACAGCAATAAAGAATTTCATTGAAATCCAAAACCGTTGTTTTATTAAGAAAAAAAAAAAATAACGTTTGTAGCGCTCTTATTGAAAAACCCTGTATTTATTTAAAATGTAAGTGGCACCTAACCTTATGTTGTGCTTTGAAAATAAAACATTGCTCATGAAATCACCAGCTATTTTTAGTGATTTTTTTTTTTTCAATTAACTTTTCAACAAAAAAAAAAAAAGAAAAACAGAAGTGATAATTTCTTCTGTATTCACGAAAACATATTGTTGATAAAATACAAGTTGTTCTCTTCTAATGAAAGTCAGTGACTTAGCATTAATAAGCAGTTTGAGTGACAACAGTCAATGTTTCGTTATTCCTTCAATGCATAAATTAGTAGTTTTGAGCTGTCAATCTGACGAGTGCGTTCATTTGTAAGCAAAGAAAACATCGATTATAATCAATTAACTTAAACACACACTCCCAAAATATAAATAAAATATAAATAACTTTTTCTTTAGCTTCCGCTGACAACTTCAAGAACGAATATTGTATTGAAAATTATTTACGTCAAGGCTTACACCGATAATTACATTGTCGCACAATAAAATCATTTAAAGTATCAAATGACAACAAAAATGTAATAGTAAAAAAAATATAAGGGGAGAAATTACTATAATCGTTGAAAAAAAAAATAAATATTAAGTATCCTTAGAGCTGACATAAAACAGAATAATTATTATTTATTAAATGATTCGAGTGTTTTTTTTTTTGGTTTAATATTTTATGATGCGAACTATGAAACACGCCTAAACGTCAAGTTTAGCACATGATCACCATGCGGTAATCCATGGCGTAGTGACATGAAGTAATTTCCAGACTAACCCTGTGCGGAGTAGCTACTTGGTCGAGCTTTTAGATTTAGTAATGTTTTTATCTTTTTTTTGGATTACATGGTCCTCTCCCAGGGCATTGTAATGTAAAATGGAGCTTATTTTCCCCATATAGTTGCATCCGTCGAGGAGCGCCTCTATGGATGAATTGGTAGGGAGTCCTACTAAGAGTCTCCGAGGTCGCAGGTTCAATTCCTGCCGAAGGCTTTGGGTGTTTCTGCAGACCAGCCAAAAGCTTCGCAGTTTTATGTTTGTTTAAAAAGAAAAATTCATAAGTGAACGAAAAAAAAAGTGTGGTTATGTAATCGTTCAGTCTGTAAGGATCTATATCCATAGATTTTATTTAATAATAAATAATAAAAAAATATAAAAAAAAGTAAAAAAAAAATGACTGGGATTAGTCCTGATCCCTTGTGGAGTACTCTTTACAAGCACGTAAGGAGTAGTAGAAAGGAATTATTTTATTTTCTTAACACCTTTTACTCAAGGAGTTGACTGTTTTCAAATACACTAAAGGCCCGACTTGTGTCGTTCCAATTTGCGTCGTTTCGATTTGCGTCGCTTTTTAGAACTGGAAAAATTCGATTTGAGTCGTTGCGATTTCAAGTTGCGTCGTTTTGACTCCGATTTGCGTCGATTCGATTTGCATCGTTTTGATTTCGATTTGCGTCGCTAAACACGGTTACAGTTTTTACTGCATCTTTCTGGATTACCATTTTTAGCATTATAAAATATAAATTAAATAAATAAAAATGTACTCATACTAGAATTTTTTATCAAAAATACAAAATTTTTTGCTTTGTTTTAAATATTTTCCACAACAAATTAAATTTCAGTGCATTCCGATTTGCGTCGCGTTTCTCCGGTCCCCATTAACGACGCAAGTCGGGGCTCTAGTGTACTTGAATATGAAGTGGAATATTTAAAAATATTTTCGCAAAACCTTTCAAGTCCACTGACGAGTTGGTTGGCGCCAACGAAATTTCAGCTAAAAATATAGGCGTGCTGAAGACATAAAGATAGAAAGCAGCTCTACACTTTTGGATTTGTTCTTTATCTTTCGGAATAGTCGGCTTTTGGCTGAGCAGCAGGAGTTTTTACTTCACGTTGCGGCCAGTTCTGGCTTCGCTATCGACAGTTGTTATTCAACCGGACGAAAGGAATTTTTCCTGTACGATGTTTCAAATCCTGATAAGCGATTGCGAAATTTTGCAATACCCACATTCTCTGCGGACACACATAATGCATCTTACTGGTCCCTACCAGCTTGGTGCTGTGCCTATCGGAGTAGAAGAGATGCGGGATGCCTGAGATAGGCAGGTGTTTAGGGTCCTGCTGTGAGCCCCCACGATTCGGTAGTACGGGGATCGGTGCTTCAGTTTGACTTTATGTTGTCATGAAA
This sequence comes from Sturmia bella, assembly GCA_963662145.1. Taxonomy (NCBI): domain Eukaryota; kingdom Metazoa; phylum Arthropoda; class Insecta; order Diptera; family Tachinidae; genus Sturmia; species Sturmia bella. Next base: position 23,421,386 of record OY759172.1, read on the forward strand.
ATTGAAAATCTTGAAAATTATTTTTTTGTTATGCCGAGTTCGATTTTTGTTTTTCATCATGTTAAAAGCTGTTAAAAAATCTGGGTCATAACTATTGACAAATTTTTATACATACAAATTGTACTGGATAATACACATATTCGCTATGTTTAGCATATTGACAGATGTTCGATATGATTAGCATACTTTTAGGCATGTACTGCCGCCTAAGACATTTCATAATATTTGCTTTATGAGAGCCATGTGCACAGAAAAGGATCGTAACAGTTTTGGTCGTGGACCTCCCACAACTGAAGTCAAAGTCTGCCGGAGGTTTTTAGTTTATAAATAATTCAATGTCGAAGTTGAAGATTTTACTAAGAAAAATATGAAAATGTTGGTAAAACAGTGCTGCCAGAGGAAAGTTTTTCTACAGAACATAAAATCGTGAATTCATAAACGGTTTCTAGCACGCAAAATCGTATTTTTTGTACATTTAATTCAATAAATTGTTTGATAGGTATGCAAAATTTGTTCTTGACTACCGACCTTCGGCCGGACTAAGGGATTTTCCCCTCCATGATGTAACCAACACCGGCTTTGCGTGCAAAATTTGTAAGCATCTGGCAGCACACTTTTTCATTTTATGACAATTGCTAGTACCATTATACTAAAGCCGAACCTTGTTAATTTCTTTCAAGAATATGCTAAGCAAGAAGCATAATTTCTACAAGGAAAAGTTGTGTTATTAAAATAATACTATGTACTATATATATACATATATATATTGCAGTTTGGGACAGAATCAAATCTAACATATACATAAGTGTTGCCATTATTGCCAGAATATAAAATGAAATAGTTACTCTTTTATTAACCCCCGATTTTTACACGTAAGCGCAAGTGCAAGTAACTCAATACATTGAGATTTTTTTTTACTACATAATACCATCATACTTCTGCAAGTGATTTTAAATTGATTTTAATAGATAACCTGCAAGGAAGGATTTTTAGTTTATTATTATTATTATTGGATCTTACAGACCGAAGAATAAAATAAAATGTAAAAAAGTTTAAATGAAATATGACTTTTAACGATTTTTAATATAAATCAAAGGCCATATTCATAATAATTATTACAAGTTTATTAAGCTCTTATTTGACGTACATATTTCGAGGGAATATTTGTCAAATAAACGTGTAATAAAGCTTCAAAAGTTTTTTTTTTTTGAATATGGGTGCAAATATTTATTTGTTCAAAAAAAATTATTCGTATAATTTGCTACTCCATACCAGTTCGTATGACAATTATTTGGCAATCCAGCCATTAAAAAGTCATGTAGATGGACAAAAACAGAATTAAAAAAATACACAAGAAAGGCAAACATAGTAATTTTCAGGCATAAAAAATGGAATAGTGACTTTGTAGTTTTTTCAGCATAATTTTTTATATTATTATTCTTTTCATTTCATTATTTTGTTAAGTAAAGCACTTTTCCTTTAAGACCATTTTCTTTGACGACATTTTCAAAATGAGCTTGCACTTGCCTGTGTAAACAATCTAGCAAATGGCAATAGCTTTTGTTGTCTCTGTCAATGTATTGGCTGTTAACTTGCAACAAATTACTTGCATGTGTAAATGGTGGGTAAACTGCTACTGTACATTTAGGCATACAAGTTTTTATTAAAGACTCTGACTGAGTTCTTAAGATGTCAATTACACTAAAAAAAAAATATGTGCCGTCATATAAAAATGTTAAGTGAAACAACTTAAATTGTTCTTCTTCAAGGAAATAATATAAGAAAAGATCACTTCGCCGTAATGGCGGCACACAACTTTTTCTAGTGTAAACCTAGTGTAAGTGATATCTCAAGAATTAAGCTTCAGAAGGCTTTCATGGTTGTTTAATTAAATTGTTGATATTCATTTTATGATATAGTGGATAGAAATTTAACGATATTTTAATTTGCTTTTGGCCTGTTTCCAATATTTAATTTTCCAAGCAATTTTTCAAATGCTTTTGCAAATACTTTTTTCTATCTGCTTGTTTGGCTTCAGCTTATTAATATTTAATGGTTGAAGTATACTAGATAAAATAAAATGGATAAGCAATTAAATGTTATTGAATATTTTGAATTCAATTAATTTGGTTCTTTCTTACAAGGGGGCAGATACTTTTCAGACACGCCCTTTGCTACCCCCCCCCCCTCCTTAAATAACTTATACATACAGAGCAAAAAAAAAACAAATTGAAAACATTAAGAATAAAGATGATTTTCTGAACATTAATTTGGCATTATAGTCGAACTTTATGATTTGCAATTGTTAATAACTTTATGGGGCTTTAGTTCGATTTTATTTCATCAGAAGTGAGAAAGATTGATAATCTTTATTATTTTAAACGTTTTCTTACACTATTATTTTGTATTAGTTTGTATCAGGTTCAAGTTCGTTTTAATTAATATTAATTAGACAAAACAAAGAAAACATTAACGACCTTTAGGTAGAGGGGGCAAGTAGCTGTTTCGAAAAAACCACACTTCTCGTCAGCACCCGTCCTTGATCTCAGGGGCTCATGTTTCTGAAGCGACACTCAAGCCACTCAGCCATCCAAATAACAAAACATAACATTTCTTTGTCTTGTTTAATGAATATCAGTCACAAAAATAACATAAAATGAACTTGAGCCTGATAAACGTAATACAAAATAACAGTAGAAAAAAATTTTTGGTAAACATACAGTGATCAATACTTCCAAAGAAGACAAGAAATTTAAAGTTAAAAAGTTTTTGGCTGAGGAAGTAAGATGGCATTAATTCCTTTGAAGATTTTATTTCATAGAACAACCACTTTAATTTAAACTGATTTCGTATCCACCTGAAACTCTTAAAACAACTTTAATCCCTGTTGATTTAACATGTTGATGCCAAGAGCGTAATAAATAAAATAAAATAGATTCAGGTGTTTGATATTGCAAAATGTTGCCTTGGCTGTCACTCTGTGTAATTACGAATTTGACAAATTGTTTCACTTTAAAGAATCACATTCTTGTTTCCTTAGCCAAAAGTTGTCCTTCAAATATCCTTGACTTCTGTTTTCTTTTTGTGTAAACTTATCAAAAAAAAAAAAAAAAAAAAAGTATGTAAAACAAAAACTTTGGAAATCACATAATATTCATTTTAGAGAACTGACAACTTTACTAACAACCAGAACACAGATGAATTTCCTTCTTGCTGACAATTTTATGCAAACTAAAGACAAAAATGTAAATGATGCCAAAATTTTAACAACAAACATCTCAAATTGCAACTCATTAAGATTCCATCAACAGTTCAAGCCAACAGAAATTATTTAACAAGAAAAAAATGTATTAATGACATTTATGATACAATAAGCTCAAATTAAAAAAAATTCTAAAGGTGTTTCTAAGTAATAATATGCCCCCCTGAGTGTGGCTGTGGGTACAGCCATATGGCTTGAAAAACATAATTTATTGGTTTTCTTATTATATTATTATTATAATTTTTTTTTTTTTTTTTTGTGGAATCAACAAGTTATGCAAATTTTTTAATAATAGTGTAACTCGCCTAAGAATGTTAAGAAATACTTAAAAAAAAATCATTCAAGCGAAATCGCCTCCCACAAAATGGGGCATTATTAAACAAAGGACAACCACAAAAAGACTTACGGAAAATGTTATCAAAAGCGTTTGCTTCAGTTTGTTTAGCAAATTTACTTGAAAAAAAAAAGCAAAAGGAAATGTCTCAGTCGTCAATCTGGCGCGGATCCAGGTGGCGGAAAAGGGTTATTACCCCCCCCCCCCCCCCAAATTATGATAAATATATTTATTTCGTTAATAAGCGATTTACCAATAATAAGATTTTATTTTATGCCATACAAAAATCCCCCGCCCCCCTTCCTACCCGCCAAAAGCATTAGCTGGATCCGCTCCTGGCGGCAATACATGCCTAAGAGTATGCTAAGCATATCGAACATCTGTCAATATGCCAAACATATCGAACATGTGTATTATCCAGAACAATTTGTATGGATGAAAATTAGTCAATAGTGGAGTCCCCGATTATTCAGGAGCTTTTGGCATGAGGAAAAAAAAGTTCCACTACGACATATCAAAAAAGTAATTTTCAAGGCGTTCGATTTCCATGATCGGGCAGAATCACTCCGTAAAGTCAAACTGGAGCACTACCAAATAGCGCGCCGATGGGGTCTTACAGCAGGACTCTAGAGAACTTCCTATAAAAAAGATAACCAAAGCATTTTGCAGCTCTTCCACTCCGGTAGGCACAGCACCAAGCTTTTTATGATAAGTAAGATGCACTATGTGCCTGCCGGGTGGACTGTTAAGAGGACAGTGGGTATTACAAAATTTCGTATTCGGAAAACTGTTATTTTCTTGAGCTAAAGGTATTTTTGCGATATATATTTTTTTATATTTCCTCGTATATCTTTGCCTACATTTGGCTCTCTTTCGGGTAACTTCCTCACGACAATAATATTGAAATTTGTTTCCCCCAATATTATATACGTATGTATATGTATGTACAGCAGCTATTTTTTTTATATATGGAAGTATTTATGTTTACCGCGTATCTCATACAATTTGTTCTTCCCACCGCTCTGTAAACACATTTTCTGTTCGTTGTATCCAAAAGCGTTTTTTCTTGTCTTTTATTACGATTTTTATTGCCACTGAATTCTTGATATGAAATTTTTAATTGTTTTGTTTGATTTTCTTATTATTTATTTGTATTGAAAATCATTTAAAAAAAAAGGTCAAAAGGGTGAATAAATCGGAGTTTTCATGCCTGTTGAATATTTTGACAATTATTTTAATTTTTTACTTGGCAGCACTTTAAATACTGCATCAAAAGCAAAAAAAAAAAAAAAAATTTAAGATGGTTTTTACAGAATAAAACCAGGTTTTAAGAATTGATTTTTAACCTTAAAACCAAATTTTACTTAAAATCAGAAATTATTAAAAGTTCCAAAGAATTTAGCTTTATGTCATTTTCTATTGTGGGTCTTATTTTGAACCTCATTTCATTTTCCATGTGGGCCTTGTGTCGCTAGGGCCTCATTTTGTGAGTCCGAGGCTGGAAAGAATTTGGGGTTTTCTAGTTTTTTGTGAAATTTTAGAAATCAGAAATTTAAAAATCTTCTTGAGAAAGAAACATTTTTTTTACTACCTGCTTCTCAATGACACCAGCAACAATGGCAATAAATAAATTGAGACTGATTTGCACGACAAGGATTAGACAAGGGATACACCCTGTATAAGGCACCCTTTAGTTGCTAGCTTTTTTTTTGTTTTTAGTATTTGCTGTTCTAGAGGCAACTGCACATGCACCGTGCAAATTTTAAGACTCTATATTCTACTGCTCAAAAGTTATAGCTAATTTTCAAACAAAAAGGGAGCCCCCGTCTATGAATGCCAATTGAATTATAACTTCTCGCTCTTTTTGACGTTTATTACTATAGAGGACTGCCAACTATTTATATACATTGTGAAAATTTCAAGTCTCTATCTACTGCGGCTCAAAAACTAAAGTTAATTTTCAAATTAAAGGGTGTCTCCATGTAAATTTGAATTTTCGCTTTTTACTATTTCCGTTAGTTATTGTTATTGTGTAAGCCTGCCAACTGCATACCCGGTGCCAATTTCAAGTCACCATCTCTTACGGTTCAAAAACTAAAGTCAATTTTCAAATTATAGGGTGTCTCTGTGTGTAGGGCAGAATTTAAATTTTGACTTTTTATAATTTTTGATAAATGTTGTTGTATAGGCCTGGCAATAACATATCCTAGGCAAATTTCAAATATTTACGTTCTACGCTTCAAAAGTTACGAGTAATATCAGTTTCTTATATGAGAGCACCCTGTAGTTCTGAGCTTTTTGCTCTTTTTGACATTTGTTATTGTATAGGCCTGGTTAGCGCACAACTTTCCAAATTTTTAACTCCCTAGCTCTTATCACTCAAAAGGTCAAGCTAATTTTAGCAAATTTTTGCCGATTCTTGCATGGGGACTCCCTTTAATTCCTATTTTTTTTTTTTTCTTTTTATTATTTGTTGCTGTAGAGCAAATAGAACCACATATTTTGTGCAAATTTGAGTTCTCTATCCCTTATAAATCAAAAGTTACTGCTAGGTTGTTCGCATTTTCTTGTCCGCATTTTCTTGCATGGGGACCCCCTTTAATTTTTAATTTTTTGTCGTTTTTATTATTTGTTGCTGTAGAGCAAATAGAACCACACATTCTGTGCAAGCTTTAAGTCTCCATTTCTTACTATTCAAAAGTAAAAGCTAATTCTAGCTAATTTTTGCCGCTTCTTGCATGCGGACTCCCTTTCATTTTTATTTTTTTATCGTTTTTATTATTTGTTGCTATAGAGCGAATAGAACCACATATTCTGTACAAATTTTAGGTCTCTGTCCCTTATAAATCAAAAGTTACGGCTAGGTTTAGCTAAAGTTCGCATTTTCTTGCATGGGGACCCCCTTTAATTTTTAATTTTTTTATCGTTTTTATTATTTGTTGTTGTAGATCTTATACAACTACATATTCTTTGCAAATTTTAAGTTTCGAACTCTTATTACTGAAAAGTTACAACTAATTTTAGTTTATTTTCACAGCTTCTTGTAAGGGGACCCCCTTTAGTTTTCAACATTTTGTTATTTTTAGTATGTGATAGCGTAGCGGCCGGGTAACCACAACTCTCTAGCTCTCTTACCGTTTGGGGGAATGATTCAGATGACGGGTCGAAGTCTCAGTAATAGGGTTCCGTTTTCACTCTATGAACACATCACCCGCTTAAATGACTTTAAAACACTTCGAACACAGCATAATTTAGAACTTTTGGACAGGTAATAAAATCCTATAGTTGATTTTAAGGTTATGATAAGATGTCGTTTGTTGTGCTTAAGAAAAAAAATTCGCAAAAAATATCTAAACAGAATCTAAAATACCGATCAGTTTGGTGTTTAAGGCACCATAAGACATTAAAGAAGGTATGTGTTGCCTAGTGTAATTAATTTAATGCTTAATTCTCTTACCTTTCACCATCATCGTTGAAGGAGAAATCGCCCAAAAGCAAATCTCGTATGCGATAACGTGATGAAATCATTTTGCTTGTAGTGTTTGTTATTACGTTTGATGATGCTGGTGGTGTAGTTGTTGTTGTTGTTGTAGCTGTTGTTGCTTTATGGGAAACGAGTTGAAATGTTGCTGCTGCAGTTGTATCTGTTGTCAAGCTAATGTCATCTCTGTAGTTACTTTTATTACAATTAGCTGTGTCAAAGTATTCTTTGAAATGCCTCAAACTCTTTTTGGGCTCTTCTTCGCTACTCTCTGCCTCGTCGTCGCTGTCTGTTGCACCGGTAGTGGTAATAATTGTAGCCGGTTTTGGCAATTCGAATGGATGTGATTTTCGTTCAGTGTCAGTTTCTCCGTTCGCTAATGTCACATTTATTATGCATTCATCTAAGTGGGAAGGATATGAGGATGTGGATGTTGGAAAGTGGGATGTTAAGGATGTTGTATTCACATTTCCCCAACAATTGGAATTGTTCGAATTGTTCGAAACGGTAGTGGTGCCGGTGATGGTGTTGGTGGCGTTACTAGTGCCAGCTAAAAAGTAGCCGCCACTAGCCCGATTGGGCCGTGGCGAACGTATATACTGCCACAGATTAGACAGAATCTTGCTGTGCTAAACGATTGGAAAATTTGTTACACCGAATTTTTCCCACAAAAAATATTTCTTTTAACAATTAGAAAGACGTCATTATTAACACTTGTCGCTAATGGCCAGCAATCTTACGTTAATCAATTTACACTTTAGAATTAATTTTTTTTTTTTTTTTTTAGCTACAAAAACTCTTCTATTTCTGAAATAATTCCATAATCAACTTTTTACGCTCACATTCCAATCGTTAAATGTTTCAAATAAATTTGATGGCAAAACAAATTTAATAATTTGTACGACCCCTACACTATTTTTTAATAACACCAAATGTTCGTGATGAGCAAGAAAACTTTAAGTATTTCACCTGAAAAGAGATTTAAAATAAAATTAGATTTTATTTATTCGCATTGCATTAAATTATTATTAAGTTAATGCTTAAATTATTGCTTAAATAATTTAGTTTGAAAAGGAGAAAAGGAACAAGGTGGCCCAAAAGTAGTCCTTCTATCAGAAAATGCTATAAATTTTGCGATTGGCCCCTAATGTCAGTCCTGTTTTGACATTTGACACATGCGAAATACACGTTAATAAACAATGTTACGCTACACTGCTGCAGAACGCGGAATATTGGTGACTATTTATTTGACCAATAATCGGTTGGTGACTTTGGATGAGTGATGAGACCCATTTCCATCTTAGCGGGTACGTAAATAAGCAAAATTTACACTGCTGGGGCACTGAAAATCCGCATGTAACCCACGAAGAGCCATTACACCCGCTCAAAGTCAATGTATGGTGTGCTGTTTTCGCTGGAGGAGTCATCGGACCTTTTTTTCTTCGAAGACGTCGCGGGCCAAACGGTTACTGTGAATGGTGAGCGCTACAGAGCAATGATCAACGAGTTCTTTTTGCTGCAACTTGATGAATTGAGATGGCAAAACATGTGGTTCCAACAGGACGGTGCTACGGCACACACTGCACGTGCCACAACCGATATGCTGAAGAATGCATTTCCCGGGCGCCTAATCTCCCATTTTGGCGATTTGCACTGGCCAGCAAGATCGCCTGTCTTGACCGCTGCAGACTTCTTTTTGTGGGGCTTTTTGAAGTCGCCGTCTTATGTCAACAAGCCTCAGACTCTTGCAGCTCTTAAAGACAATATCTGTCAAGAATGTGAGAGCCTATTACCGGAAATTTTGGCCAACGTGATGGAAAATGCTATAAAAAAGGCTCAAATGACAATCAACTGTGGCGGCGGCGGCCATTTATATGACATTATATTCTCGACTTGATGTAAAAAAAATTAAAAGACCAAATAAAAATAAGCCACAAGAAGAATCAATGTTTTTCATTTTATTTTTTAATTACAGCCAAAACCATCGGAGCAAGGTTATTTTTGTGCCACCCTGTATATACAAAAAATTCAGTTTCCTTCAAAATTCTTTAAGGAAAATTTTTTTTATTACAGAACAAATTGATATTCTTGGAAGAATTTTGCTAGGAAAAAAATTTGCAAACGAAAAATTTCGTATGTAAGTTTTCTAAATAAAATTGTAAAGTAAAATTTTCCATAACACTCTGCATAGGAATGTCGTTATGAAAATTTTCTGTGGAAAATGTTCTATGATATTTGTGTAGAACATTTTCATGTTATAAAATTTGCATAGATTTTTTTTTTTTTTTTGATTATCCATAATTTTTCGCACAGAAACGTTTTTCTGTAGAAAATTTTGCTATCGAAAAATTTTTTATCGAAAAGTTTGTAATCAAAAAATTTGTTATCGAAAAAATTTTTAAACAAAAAAAATTTTTTTTTTCAAAATTTAATGCTATTGAATAACATTTTATAATTTTTTTTTTTTTTTTTAAATTTAGTTATTAAAAATTTTCTAAGAAAAATGTTTTGTTATCGATAGCTTTGTTACGAAAAATATTATGCTTGCAAAAAAAACCTTTACTCCTACTATACTCACAGGATCCCACTCACATAGATCCAGGAAAATTTCACAAGCCCAATGTGTTTAGCCTTTAAATAACTTCCTTGAGTTTTTTTTTTTTTTTTTTTTTTTGTTTCTTAAGCAGGCTCTTCAGCACGTAATATAATTCGAGTCTAGTCTAGTACAAGATAAATAATGTAACAAATTCCCACTGTGGTAAAGCCAATTTACATGAAAAATGTAACATGTTTTGTTTTGTTGGAAATCGCTAACGATGAACAAATTTGTCAAGAACAATGAAGAACATTTTTTAAGGATCTGTTCATGTTCCGAAAGATTTATTATGGCTTGAAGAGAAAATACTAAAAAAAAAAAATGCCAAACAATGTTGTAAAGCCACTTGAAAGCTTGCGTGGAACTGAATACAAATACAAATTTGCTGCATTGTTAAACTTTAATAATAAACGAAGACAACTGAAATCCATTAACATGGCTTTAAGTAAAGAATGTGATTACAGGCTACAAAATTGCTATTAAAATTTGATATCTTTAAAATTTTCATTCCAACTTATTTATCTTATATGTAATCGAAAATGGCTGCTGGGCAAATGAAAATTGAGATCTAATGATGAGATATAAATCCATCAATCAAGTCGGCTGCCTGAGTAATTGAAATGAATGCAGAGCAGAGCCAGTTGAATGTGCGTGTTTAAAGGATTTTGAAATACTTAGAAGTAATGAGATAATAAATGAATTATTTTTTCATTGCTGTATTAATGAAGAACTTGTCCGAAGAACATAAAACAGAATAATTAAATATTTAATATAAGGTTTCACTTTCTCGTCTCGACTGCTTTTGTTAAGCAGAGAAAATTGCTTATTTGCCTGATACTTAAAAGCTAAAGCGAATACATTTTATTTGTATTCCAAGCAGACAAGGAAATTTAGTTTAAATTTAAAAATAAAATTAATTTATTGAATTAATTTCCAGCTCTTGAAGAGTTGTGTCAAGAATTATCAGCCAATAGACCGTTTTCTTCAGACCCTCTTTCAGCGAAATGTAAATGACTGAAAACATTTCAAAACAGCAGACAGACAAACATTCGAATTCCATCAAACTTCATCAGTAGGAAATTACTAAATTAAGAGTAAATCGTTTTCTTATCACCAGCATTACTTTGCCGAAATCAATATCATAAAAGTGAAACAAAAAGTTTGATTTAACCCAGATTTCTGTATGACTGATTTTTTTATTATTTATACAGGGTGCCCCACAATTAAAACGAAGGGGTTTGAATTGCTTATAATATTTGTATTTAAGACATAATTATTAATTAATTCAGGTCCAAAAGAGTTTAGTGTTTTTTTTTCAGCTTTCTGTTCATATGCCGACAATTAGGTTCATAATTATTAATTTTTTTTTAATACAGTATATAAATGGGAAGTACTTTTTAGTTTAGTTATGAAATATAATATCTCGCAAGTGGTGGCCATTTTCTGCTTCTCATATTCGTGCTCTTTCCATCACATTTTCCACAGCCTTTCGCAAAACTTCGGGTGTTATGTTATTTATTTCGTCGCTTATATTGCTTTTCAATTGCTGGATGGTTCTTCGCTTATTAATGTAGACTTTTCCTTTCAAACAAGTCCGGTGAAGGGCGGAGGCCAATTAAAATCACTTGTACGTGAAATAATTCCCGTAAAAGAGCCATTGTGGCCCTGCCCTGGCAGCGTGCGCTGTGGCTCCACCTTGTTGGAACCACTCTAATGGAGGGTTTTCCACGGCTGGCCTTAAAAAATTGTTCCAATATTGGCCCATATCTGACACCATGGACGCAAACGACACAAATATTCCGCGTTCTTGGGGAGTGTATCGCTTCATGGCTTGTACACTTGTATTCTACAGCTGTCTAATTCACAAATGTAAAAACAGATTTGACATTAGAGGCCATTTTAAAAAATGAGAGCAACTTCCAACAGGGTGATTTTTTTTTTTTGGCCCACCTTGTAGATGCTGTAGAATAGAATTGATATAAAAATATTTTTTTGGAAGATTTTGTTATTAAAAACATTTTTCAACAATGAACTTATTTATTTATTCGCTGTAAGAGCCAATTGAAATTTATTACTTTAGGTCTAAAAAAATAGACCTTAATGCTTTCTGTCTCTTTCAGCCGTCTATATGCCGCCGACATTTCGTTGCTGCTAAACAACTCTTCAGTAGACTTGAAAAAGCCTAAAGTAATAAATTTCAATTGGCTCTTACAGCGAATAAATAATTAAGTTCATTGTTGAATATTCAAAAACTTTTACTTTTTTATACTTTCAAGAATGCAAGTTGTTGGTAAGCAAAGGTCACCTGTTGTAAGGAAGTGCTATAAAAAGTAAAGGTGTTGCAAGACGTAAAATGCTTTCTGTATAAAAAAGTTTGTTTGAGCATTTCTGATTCTCATTTTGTTCATAAGAATTTAGGAATAAGTAGTTGGGCTTCAAACATTCTTTTTTGCTTTTTCAAGTCTACTGATGAGTTGTTTAGCGGCAACGAAATGTCGGCGGCATATAGACGGCTGAAAGAGACAGAAAGCATTAAGGTCTATTTTTTTAGACCTAAAGTAAAAAACGTTTTTCATTAAAATATTTTCTGTTAAAAGTTTTTCTGTAAATTTTTCGACCTTTGTTGTTAAGTATTTTAATTGTTCAAGCCTTAGGTTCTTTGTTTTTTTTTTAAGTATTTATTAAATTCAATATTTCGATATCACAATGGATATCTTCTTCAGGAATGTTTTGGTGTTTTTTAAAAAAAAAATTTTTTTTAACAATTTCAAAAACAAAAACAATTTTTTCTGTAAAATTATCTTTGAAAGAATTTGCAATTTTTTGCAGAAAAAACTTGCTATAGAATATGTTCTTTAGAAAGGAAGAGCCGAATTTTGGCATTCGTAATGGAATTGACGCGATGCTAAAAATACTACAAAGCAAAAACAAAATAATCACCAAACACACAGTATTCGATTACGAATGGATTGCGCCACTAATGCTGGCATTCCGCCCCAAGTTTCCTAGATCAACTCTTCGAAAATATTTTCTTAGACTTGGACTTACGTTCACACTCAACCACTGCGTTTCAACTCTCTGGCAAAACGCAAAGCGGGCAGCATTGACAGTACGGTCCAGGGCGAATCAACTACAGGTGGTCGCAATTCAATTCGCTTCAACATTTTCTCTCGAGTTGTTATACGTTTTGTTGTTGTTTGGTACCAGCTTTGACAACTCAGAAGATAAAATCTTGGAAAAACGTTGAAGTGAATTGTGATGGGGGCACCTGTAATGGATTCGCCTTGATACGGTCAAGTCCAAGCCGAATCAACTACAGGTGGTCGCAATTCAATTCGCTTCAACATTTTCTCTCGATTTGTCATACGTTTTGTTGTTGTTTGGTACCAAATTTGACAGCTCAGAAGATAAAATCGTTGAAAAATGTTGAAGCGAATGGGAATGCGGACACCTGTAATGGATTCGCCTTGGTACGGTCAAGTCTGTATCCGCTGCGTTCTCATCTCTCTTGTCTGCTAACAACTCAAGACCTCAAGAGTCAAATTTGAGGTGTGTAAGTCGGGTGAAAGTATATGGTTCTGGATCTAAGCCAAGCTGGTCAAATGAGTAATTTTTTGACAAACCTCTTGAGCAGAATTCGTTGAATATTATTGACCTGAGAAGCTTTCCGTATCGGTGTGATATTTGTGTACATATTACACTCTAAAACAATAAAAGTGTACAAAAAGTTCAATTAATTTTTTGCGTGTCCTTGGAGCGGTAAGCATGTTTTTTAAATTTGTAATCAAACCGTTTAGTGACATTGCAATTAAAACCGTAATTTTTTTTTTTTTTTTTTTTTTGTCATGTACCCCCTAGTTCATATAAACTCATCACGTGTCTTCGATAAAATATTCAACGTGTCGGGTTAGAATGTTCTATTAAAGTATAAAAATAAATACGTCTTTATACACCGCATGATACGTGTCTAGACTAAACAAAATAACGACTCAAATTCAAAGGATAGAAAAACGGACATCTTCAAACTTTAGACGGACAGTCAAGAAAACCAAAACCCCCCAAAAAAAGGATGGTAAAAAAAATAAATATGGAATGACAAATTATCAATTCAAATGTGCCAGCACTATATTAAGCAAGTTAACAAATGAATGAGAAGAAATAAATAAAAAGAAATTAACAGAGTTTTTTGACTTAATATTAAAGAAATTTGAGCGAGGCATTGTAGGGAAAATGATAATTAATTTGCAGATAAACAAAATAATTTCAACAAAAAATGTTTGCTCGAAAATTAATCGAAATATTTATTTGCTATAGGAACCAATTGAAATGTATTTTTCTTTTTTTGATCTAAAACTGGACTTTATTAATAATTTTCTGTATTTTTCAGCCGTCTATATGCCGCCGTCATTTCGTTGATGCTACCAGACTCGTCAGTAAACTCGAAAATAACTTAGACGAATATTTGGAACTTGTCTACATATTCTATTATTCCCATGAACAAAATGAGAATATTTAGTGAATATTTAGTGAAGTTTTAAATATTCTTTTGAGTGTTTTCAAATCTTCCGACTAGTACGGGGCGAAAAAAATGCTATCAAATATATGTATGTATATTGATGAAAATATTAAATAAAACTAAACAAAATTGTGATATCCTCAAGTTTCTGGGCTTTAAGTACTTCACAAATAACAAATAAAACAATTGCTAAGAAGCCACTGGGCCTTAACAGGTGTGCTGTACAAAAAAAATTTTAACACTACCCAACAGCCAAATTAACCACTATATATTTTTTTATGTATTATGTATTATGCCCATCTAAATACAAAAATCATCAAATTCTATGAATCAGTTTCTTTTTTTTTTAATGAGATTTTCGTAAAGGCTGATCCAGACCTCTAGTCATAACTTAAAAACGTATTGCATGATAAAATTTTGTCCATTCGGGAATAACATAAACATTAACACACAGATTTTAATAAATGAGGGCTCATTTTGTTGCTATTACATGCAGGTATATGAATAAATAAAAAAAAACTGAAAAATATTTGTAAATTTATATTTTTTATAAATTTTTCAGAATCAAAAATTTTGCAATATAAAATAAATTACTTTTTTTTATTTTTTCCCAAAAACTCCAAAATTATTAATTACACCAAAAAATAATTTTATAAAAACCTAAAGCCGTTATAATTCATATTTTTTATAAATTTTCAAAAATCAAAAATTTGGCAATTTAAAAAAAAAAGTCACTTGTTTTATTTTGTTCCTAATAACTCTAAAATTATAAACGACTCCAAAAACTAGTTTTAGCAAAAAAAAGCTTGAAGCTGCCATAATTTGTAATTTTTTTACGTTTTTAGGTTATGACTAGAGGTCTGGATCAACCTTTACGAAAATCTCATATTGTAGAAGAAAAAAAAAATCTAAGAAAAAACTGATCCATAGAATTTGAATTTAGGCAAAACACATCAAAAGAAATATATAGCGATCACTCATGGTCAGAAAATTTATTTCATTTGTTGTGTAGTGTAATGACGGAACTTTAACATCTAAAGAAGTTCGTGTGTTTTTTTTTTGCGATAAGCCCACAAAATTTCACATTTCTCCAATATACTGTAAAAAGTAATCGTTCGAAGTTAATGATTCTTTCAGTGTAGTTAAACAACAGAGTTTAAAAACCCTCAAAATACAAGGAATTTGAACAAATTGGATAAACTACAAATAAATAAGTCCCTCTGTATTACTGCCACAGAAGGGTCAAAGCTCGAAATTAAACTTAAATGAATTCAAACTGTCTAGAGACATGTTCCGTTTTTTCGTTTGTTTTATTTTTGGACCACCTACCTCCTCAAATGTTTGCAAGCACAATTCATTCGTAAATAATAAATGTGTATAGAAATCAATAAATTTACCCAAATTTTTATTTTTAGTTTTTCCCTTCAATTGTGTCACTCTTAACAGCAAAATTTCCATAAATGTTGTTATTGTAAACTGCCGTATTGTATTTTTTTTTTTTTTATGACACTTGAATTTTTAACCAACCATTTGAATGGATGGCAAACTTAAAACAATGAAACATCCAACGCTAAACCAGATCAAAATCACACAAATTCGAGGATTTTGTACTTCATAATTCCTTTGTTTTTAACACAAGTCGAACACAAAAGCCACTCGAGAAAATTGTTCACAACATGCTACCAAATTCTTAATTTCATTCAAATTGTAAACATTTTTTGAGCAGTGTAAGGAGATATTTTAAATTGTAACATATCACTGTTTTTTTTTTTGTATTTGTTTTTGTTTTATTTAATTTTTAATTATTTTTTTGATAATCAACTGAGTTTAGTAATTGCCCTTAAGCAAGCTTCAATCATTTTTTTTTTAATTTTTTACACATTTATGTTTGCGTAATTTTTTCTATACACATTCTTGCTTACAGGAGTTATAATTTTCTTTAATAATATTTAATATGTTTACTTATACATATGTATGTAAAATTCCTTTCGTTTTTCCAAACAGAACTAAACGCGCGCGTTGAACTTTTGCCACTGAAAACAAATGAAAACATTTGAAGCCGCCATGTTAAAACAGTTTTCCCTCGCACACAGAATTAACAGAGAACAACAACAACGCCAAAAAGAAATAAAAGCAACACCACCTACAACACGCCATGCTATCAACATCCACAAAGAGTGCAATGTTTCATAACAGTGCTGCCTCCCTCTCTCCCACACTGGTACAACTCAGGCCCAACAAAAACATCACACAACTGTTATCGCAGCAGGGATGTGTAATGCGAAACAAGTAAATATGTGAGTTAAACTTAAGGAAAAGTATTGAGATTTTTTAGACGAACTTAATGCGTTCCTAAATAAATATTCATTTTATTTTTATGCGACTTAATTTCATTTAAGTCTATTTAAACCTGTAGGTATTTTAAACAGAAAATTGCTGGTTATGCTGGATTTAAGGAATTTGAAATATTACACTGTGCTTGAATTTGAAACTTTTTTCCGACAGGCGGGCCTATGATTAAAAATATTTTTACACTTGTTGAAAGTTAATTTTTTATTTAGGTCCAAAAGTGAACCTTTTTAAAAAATATTTGCTGCCTTTTTCAACTGTCTATATGCCGACGACATTTCGTTGGTGCTAATCAACTCATCAGTAGACTTGAAAAATTCTTAAAAGTTTGTTTGAAACTTAACTACTTCTTCCATAATTCCCATGAACAAAATGAGAATCAGAAATGTTCAAACACACCTTTAACACAGCAAACATTTCTTTTCGTTTTTGCAACTCTTTTACTTTTCTTTGCAACCTTAAATTAATACATTTCAATTGGCTCTTAAAGCAAATAAATAATTAAGTTCATATTTGAAATGCAATTTTGTTTTTGAATTTCGGTTTTTGTAGTTTTTTCTATATTTGAAACCGTTTTTGAGTTAAGGGTATATATGTTGTCCTACCTTCTCCATTTTTAAAATAACGGTATATCGCAAAAGCAAAAGCTAACCTAAAAAAAAAACGTTTAGCACCACTGAATTCAACGCAGCCGAATTAGGTTTACCCACTGGGTGCCCTGTCTGTCGGTTTTTTCAACTAGCACAGTGTTATTAAATCAACAAAGGGAATTTAGCTGAACTAGTTGTTCTCCTTTAAATTGATTCTCCTGTGTTCTATTTATACATGACAAAGAAATAAGTTAAGCTCTGATCGTTGCCATTTTAAATAAAAGTGGCAACTCAACCATGAACTTAATTATTTATTCGCTGTAAGAGCCAATTGAAATTTATTACTTTAGGTCTAAAAAAAAAAACGTTTTGCGCAGTCAACTTTTGTCCATAAAATAATATTTTGGGGAAACTTTAGAACAAGGAGCCAGGCTTTGAAAGAAATGAGGTTTATAGATTTGTAGAAGGGGTCGTGAACCTCCCAAAACTGAAGTCAAAGTCTGTCGGCGGCTTTTAGTTTCTTAATAATTCGATGCTGAAGTTGCGGAATTCACTAAGGAAAACATGAAAATGTTGGTAAAACAGAGCTGCCGGAGGAAAGTTTTTGCGCAGAACGTAAAGTCGCGAATTCATAAAAGGTTTTGAAGCATCCAAAATCCTATTTCTTTAATTTGATTTCAGACTTTTTTTTTGAGTTGCAGAATTTGGTAGAAGTTTGTTTGTGAACCTTAGATGAGAGCGGGCGTGGTTGTTTATCCTTTGAATAAGCTTTTGAATCGAAATAGGTGAACTCGTATTTCTTCACTGACTTGCCTAAAAATATATTCCAAGTTTATTAAGAGCTTATTTGACAACTTATGTATAGATACTTGTCAACTAAGAACTAAATATTGTTACGTTTTTATCCTTTGATAAAACAGTTCAGCGAATTCTTTAATTGCTCTATCACTTATAGTATTTTAGATTCAAAGCTTTATTAGCTATTCAACTCTATTATAAAATCACTTTACTTGGACACTTTTAATACATACTGTTACACCAGGACTGAGAAAACCCCACTCATTCTATAAAGCTTGTATGATACTACATTTTTCTTGCATTGCTTTGAGTGCATTGTTTTGGAGAGTGCAGCTAAAAAATGTTTGTGAAATTTTTAGTGTATTTGCCGAAAACCTTAAAGGAATGCTTGAAACTCTACTACAATTCTTAATGTTTCCATGAACACAAGGGGAATCAGAAATCTTCTAGCAAAACTTCAATACAGAAAACAATTTTGCTGTTTCGCCACACTTTTACTTTTATTCACAATCGTTCAACATCGAGTTACCCTTCTTCACTACGATGTGTATTCTTGAAAGTGCGAGTGTCTAAAAATTTTTTTTGAGTCTAGGGACGAGTTGAGTGGCATCATAGAAATGTCGGCGGCATATAAACAGCTGAAGAAGGCAGAAAACAATTAATAAGGGTTTTTTTTAGAACTAAAGTAATACATTTTGTGCTTTTATTTTATTTTATTTATTTTTCAATTTGTATCTGGCACTGCAAAGTTTACCTTTCGCTGGATTCGATCAGCGAACTTCACGACTCTTGATTAGCCACACCGTATACATTCAACCATGGCAACAACAAGCAATTTATGTAGAAACTTAATTTTAGATTAATTTTGGCACAAATCTAACGTATGGTCTTCAATCTTTCATTGTTTTAACACACTACCACAATTGCGTCAAACAAAATTACCATTATTCTTCTTTCGAAAATAATACATTTTTTGCGTAATTTGGTAATTAAATCCTGCTTTTCCCGGTGGGTATTAAAAACTATATGTTATATGTTAAATATATGTTAAAAATAAGAGGCAAACGCTTTATCAAATTAACTCTTAGCTTCTTTTTGAAGGAAAAATTAGTTTTAAATGAAAACAGTTACAAACTTATCAACACACACAGCAAAACTCGGCATCGTAAACAATTTTCGTAGAATAACAAAAATACTTCTCTACAAACGTCGACGACCGCCCCCCAATGCCAACAGCAATCGTACATGAAAACAACAATATAAAGCTATAAAAACATTCAGATGTACGAACTTATGTACATGCAAACATCTATACTGACTAACATATGTATGTACATATACATATGAGCAAATGCCCGTAATATAAATGTTCATTTTCTTCTGTATGATTGTCAATCACAAACAACGTAACATTACAAAAAGTTCAAGTTGGTTTTAAGATTATCCACCTGCGGCTAAATTTTAACATTCCGTTAACTAACAGAATGACAGAAAACAACAATAAAATAACTGCCTTCATGGAAAAGGAGTGCATACAAAACAGCAAACTGCTTTATCGTTACCGTTAATTCACACATGTATAAACAGTGTTGCCACTTAATACTTTTGCAATATCGCATTAAAAAAGAAATCGTATATTTCTAGTGAATTTTTTTATAAAGAAAATTGCTAGATTATTTCATAATGCAGAATTAGTTTGTGCATTAACACCTCATAAATTCTTTACTGATTTATTTATTTATTTATTTATTTATTTATTTATTTATTTATTTATTTATTTATTTATTTATTTATTTATTTATTTATTTATTTATTTATTTGTTTATTTATTTATTAATTCATTTATTTATTTCTTTATTCATTTATTTGTTTATTTATTCATTTATTTATTTCTTTATTCATTTATTTGTTTATTTATTTATTTATTGATTTATTTATTTATTTATTTATTTATTTATTTATTTATTTATTTATTTATTTATTTATTTATTTATTTATTTGTTTATTTATTTGTTTATTTATTCATTTATTTATTCATTTATTTATTTATTTATTTATTTATTTATTTATTTATTTATTTATTTATTTATTTATGTATGTATGTATGTATGTATGTATGTATTTATTTATTTATTTATTTATTTATTTATTTATTTATTTATTTTTTTATTTATTTATTTATTTATTTATTTATTTATTTATTTATTTATTTATTTATTTATTTATTTATTTATTTATTTATTTATTTATTTATTTATTTATTTATTTATTTATTTATTTATTTATTTATTTGTTTTTTGATTTATTTGTTTCTTTATTGATTTATTTATTTATTTATTTCGCCTATATTTTTTTTCTGTTGTATAACTAAGTAATATTTTATTTGTTTGTTTTTACTATATTTTAAGCTTTAAATTTTATTAATAAAACCATAAAATAAGACAAGTTGTTGGCTCTAAGGTGTGTAAATGGTGTACAGAAATTACTAATTAAATTTAATTAGTATTCGTAATCTAGATAACAGCTAACTAAATATTATATCACGCTAATTGAGTGCACACTTCTTCTTTGATGAAGTAGCCTTAAGGCCCAGAAGCAGACAACGACCATTATATGATGTTAGCGTCACCAATTCTCGATTATACCTGAGAGCATGTTTGACAAATTTCCTCTGAATCCTTTCAATTCTCTCACATTGTAAATAGGAGTTCACACAAATGAACAATACTCCAATTTGGAACGGGAAACAGCTACATCTAACGCTTTTAGAGTGGTTGGATCAGCAAAGTCCCTACAGTTTATTCTTATAAATGCAACAGCAGAATATGTTTTAGCTATAATTTAATAGTTTGCTGTAAAATGGCAGAATCATCAGAATCAGTTCTTATTTCTTTAAAAGTTTTGAACCAGAACAATAGTTACCAATATAATTTATGAAAATTAAAAAGAGTAACGGGCCGACATAATATACTAACTACCCTGTGGCATACTAGAGGTAGCAGTGTACAGCGAAGAAACAAAACCTTCGACTACAACTGAGTAATTTGTATTAGAGAGATAAGAACTCAGCCAATTAAGAGATGTGCCATAAAAGCCAGTATATGGCTTAGTTTTTAACACAATAAACTATGGGACACCTTTTCAAACACTTTACCAAAGTCCATAAAAATCGCATCAACCTGGTTATGTTTTTTAAAAACGCATACACGAAAAAATCCATGCAATTCAATACAAATATAGCGCTTTAACGCAAAAAATATATTTTTTCTTCAATAATGTTTTCGAAAATTTTCGATATATTCGACAGCTTAGAGATTGAGCGATAATCCCCTTTCAGGTACAAATGGTTGATCTATCATGGTCTCGGATCCATGGTTACATGGGAAAGGCATACAAACACATATGCTTAATCTATCAAAATTACTTTGCAGAAATATTTTAGTTTATTTAAAACTCTTATGAAATCTTATTAAATTGCGTTTTATTGCATTTCTATGGGATATTTGAGCATATTGAGTAATAATGAATAAGAATTGTTAAGTAAAATTGGCAAAATTATAAACGGAATCACGAACTTATATACCACCCTTAACACTTCTTGTGAATTCTATTATTATCTAGACATGTATATATTTTTATATATACACACGGCATTTTGACATTAATTTTGCTTTTTAATCGAACTTCTATAGATTACCATGATTTATTAATTATTTTTAATTAAATAGTTCGGTGTTTACTTTCACAACATTGGGAACGATTTTTTTGTGGATTTCTTATGATGTTCATTTGTTGGGGACAAACCACTGTGCGCCGGTTCTCTCATTACCATTTGTGCAATTTAAAATCTCTTAAATATGTCTCTTTTTGAGGACAATATTTTCTGAGTAATAGACAGGGCTGCCAGTATTCTGGATTCATTCACAAACAAGGGGAACTTTTTAAGTGCCTTGGGAAGGAAAAATTTCGTTTTTGGATAGTTAAAGCAAGATGGGAATTTTGTAGTGATTTGTTTTTCGCGTAAATTCAGTATATGTAATAACATTTGGTTTATTAGCAATGATTCAACGTAAGATGTCTTTTTTTTTCAAGTAAATCAAGATCTATTTACGATAGCAATTAATAGTTAGCTTTCACGCCAGTACCCTTGTGATACTAAAGTATCAATTTGATATATTGTTGATGCCTATATTACTATTTATGACAGCTTTTTAGGGTTCCGTACACATAGAGTTAAAATGGAACCCTATTACTGAGACTTCTACATCCGTCCGTCCGTTACAGCTGAAATGTTCACAGTAACATACCTGGTGTTACCCGGCCGCTACAACAACAAATACTAAACTCGATAAAAGGTACAAAACTAAAGAGCGCGGCAGGCAAACAACTGTAAAAATTAGACAAAATTCTATACTTTTCAATAGAATACCTTTGCGTTCCAAAAGAAGTGAAGCGCTAAGGCTGTATGACGAGGCCAAAGAATATGAATACTGAGCCAAAGGTAAGAAAACTGTCATTCTATAATAGTTCCAGCGAATAAATTAAAGGTAATTAATAATATAGACTACTTGAAACCGATGGAAACTGCTCTTGAGTCAGTGCTGGCTGTAATCAAAAATACCTTCGTTTTGAAGCAAATGATCTTCAAAAAAAATGTGCTGAAACATACAAAATCTGCAGTGTAAGTTATAACATTAACAAACGTTTTTGCAAATGGGAGTTTGTGGCGATTTCTTAGAATTTTGTTGGGCACAGCGAAAAAAATGCACCTGGCAGCCCTAATAATAGATAGAGATGAGTGGTTTTGGAGCAGTGCTGCCAGCTTAGGGGGTTTTTTCTTTCAGAGGTGAATTTGTGGTGTTAAATTCTTTCGGGAAAAATTTAGGGGGAAACAATTTATTTTTGGGGTATTTTTAGGGGATTTCTGTTTCTGTGTTTGGTTGAACGGTAAAATGGCATGAGTTAGAAGATTTTTCAACTGATAAATTTGAAGACTTAACGATTTTTAAAGTAAAATTAAACGAGATATTTTATGTTCATCTGGTAGTTTTAAGTACAGAATTGGTAA
Organism: Sturmia bella; assembly: GCA_963662145.1. Classification (NCBI taxonomy): domain Eukaryota; kingdom Metazoa; phylum Arthropoda; class Insecta; order Diptera; family Tachinidae; genus Sturmia; species Sturmia bella. The sequence continues at coordinate 23,444,380 of OY759172.1, forward strand.
TTTTAAGCACTTTTTTTGCTGAGTTGAATGAATTTTTTCCTTGTGAATCATTTTTTTGAATTTTTTCCGTTTCTTAAGAATTGGGAAAATTAAAATATCTAAGAACCTTTGATTAAATTGAAACTCTTTTTACGAAAATATCAAAATAAACGTAAAGAGCGAAGAAGACTTAAAAACTCTTAGTATTTTTGGAGAAACTTAAATTTTTCTAGATACGCAGACAACAATTTCCCGCTGCCTAGAAATATGTACGTAGATCTCAATATATGTGAATAGAAATAAATCGAAAATTTATAATAAATATACATACAACTGTAATCATAACATTTCCACTGAAAAATATGTACATATAATCAGTTAATTTTGACTTCTTTTTAATTAGGGAAAGTTTATTAATTTTATGCATTTGCCGCATTGTCAATGCATTAATAATATTGGTGATTCGCAAACAAAAAGCAGAATGTTCACCAAAATTTTTAGGGGGATTTTGTAGTAAAACATTGAATTTTAAGGCCGTGTCAGATAAAACTTTGTTGCTTTGCGTGACGTTTATAACTTTGAAAGAAAAGCGTAAAACAAAAAGTGTATGTCACAATAAAAACTTTGACAAGACCCGCGCATTGTTTGTTTATCAATAAAATATTTTATATACATATGTATGTATGTAATAATTTGTAGTTTTGTTTATTATATATTTCAAATGAATTTATTCATTAAATTTATAAAATTTATTTTTTATTTGGAATTTTTTTTTTTTTTTTTGATTTCTGTTGACGCCAAGAGAAAATGAAAGCAGCTAATTGTCAAAGCGTGCAAAAAGATGAAAGATGCCCAACTTTTTGCTTTGCTTTGCGTCAAATAAAATTTATGTGACAAGTGCCATATAAACATGTACATTTATCTTAAATGTCAAAGCGTGTATGTAACGCAACGCGAAGCAAAAGTTTTATCTGACACGGCCTTTAGGGGGTCTTAAAATTTTTTCTGGCGGGAAGAAATACATACAGACCTGGGAACACTGTTTTGGAGTATAAAAAAAAAAGAGTGTTATCAGTAAACGCAAACCAGAATGATAAACAAGCAAGTGAATTAGTGGCTGGCAGTTTGCAAACTGAATAAAACAATTTAGTACAATTTAGTAAGCGAAGAACGGGCCAATACGGGGTATTGCTTTTTTAGTTGCTTATAAATAAATTATATTAAAAAAAATGCGTCTGGGATCCATAGTGCCAAACTTTAGAGCGGAAACTACTAAAGGAGCCATCAACTTTTATGATTGGCAAGGCAGCCAGTAAGTAAACAAATAACTAGGTATTAGAAAAAAAAGCAGTAGTAAAACCACGTTATAAATTATACCTTAACACGTGCTAAAAATAAAAACAATAACAAATAACAATAAATCCACAACAAATCAAACAATAAATCTGTATGTGGCTGGTAAATGAATATGGATAAACATGTTGTTGCTGCAATTTGTAACAGGTGTAATATTGCCAAAACTGTGCAGAAATACAAGCAACTAAGAAGCAATTCAACAGTTTTACAGCAGCTCCAAATGAAACAGCAAGAGGGGTATACATACATACATCTACGTACTATATATGTATATACGTGCAAGTCTACATATGTATGTAAATAATACACTACTAAAACTTTTTAGCATTTTCAGTGCATTGAAAAAGAATGCAGAGAATTAAAGAAAAAAGATATGCGGTCGGGGGACCCCCGTTAGGAACGAAGTTCCTTATGTTATTTCTTCATCTTCGAATGTAATACAAGATGAAATCTGTATGTTTTATTTTGTGTTGTCTTTGAAATTTTTAAATTTTATATGCTTCTTAAAATTTTTGGAACGTTTCATTTTTTACTTTTGACACATGCAGTATTTTTTTGTCAATCTGCTACAAAACGAAGAAAATTTTTCAATATTGCTGTTGCCTTTGTTGTGGCATACTTTACGTTAGCGACATCTATCAACTGATAGTTTTCACAACTAATTAATATTTATTTGGTAGGTGTCTCCGCTAACAGCAGCGAATACACCTACACAATTGTTTGTTGACAGATACACCAATCCATATATGTACGTATAAACAGCTCACACGCTTTCGTGACGATTTCTACTAATTTGCACCACCAGCAAGCCGCGTTAAGGAACTTCGTTCCAAAAATATTTACACAAGCCTCTGTGGAGGCTGAATACTCCCATAGTCGGCAGTTGAACTTTTTTTCGCTTTGAGATTGGCGCTGTTATGAATGCAGCATGACATAACATAAATTGGCCGAAGATGAAAACGTTTCTGCAGAACGAGGAGAAAGAAAAAGCTCAGTGTAAACTTAATTTTTCCTACTCGATTTTAGCACGAAACTTACTTGAAATTTTAAGTAAGCATAACACACAAGTGTATTTAAAACAAGCCGTATAGGAATTAATCCTGGTATGGCTACGAACGTAGGTACGAAATTCTAGGGTGTATTTGTAACCAGCACTTATGGGTGCTTGTATAAGTATTGAATGCTGTTTACTGCCTGTTCCTTGCTGTCGCAAGAAATTGTAAGCAATCGAAATGTAGTCGCACGATTTCGAATCAATTTGGGTTTCTCTATATCGACAGCTTGCGTTCGCACGGGCTTATGTCATGAAATATTTGCTATTTATTTCGCAAACATACCAGATCGGTAAATTAAAATTAGGGTTGATTTTTTATTGCAGTATTGAAAAAAAAATACTAAATTGTTCTTGTGTGAATACAACCCTTCATAAAAGTGATCAGCTGTAGCTGACAAGCCAAAGAAAATACTTACATAAATATGTACAAAATAAAAAAAAGCAAATATCTTGAAAGTATGAAAATAGTTTTTGCGTTGTTTTAAAATTTAAAAGTTTTTTTTTTTTTCATAGACATTTAAGAGGTACTTTAATGCACTGAGCACTGGTATTCCTCTGGCAAACTTCGATAGCAAAACAACAAGTGCTGGATTTTGACATTTGTGTTCGCAGTGCTGACGATATGATCGAAATAGAGGAATCGGATTTTGTATGAAAACACGACTTGTGGGATTTTGGGACAAATTGCGCCAACTTTTGGCAGAACTTGCTGAAGGTACCTGGTGCAAGTTTTTTTTTTTTTAATACGGCTTGTGAAAGTTGGGTGTTGTTTTAATTTTGAGTACAAAAAGTCGCAATATGTGAGATTTTCTTTGTGAATTCGACAATAATAGTCTGAGTTCTTAAATACAGATAAAAGAAGGACAACTGACAATTAGAGTATTAGAGAAAAGAAAATTTTAAAATTCAACAGTTGTGGTCGCAGGAATGAAAAGATCATCACAGGGTTCTTTTTTTCAACATGGCTACGCGACATAGACTTTTTATAATTTTTCTTTGAGCAGTCACCGCTTGACCTATCACTACCCCGCAAGAAATTGCTGATGGAAAATAACACATTAACGACTTTATTACTAACACCTGCAAAGCAATTTTATAGCTTTCAGCGTTGCCATTACAATGACTTTTTTAGTATTTTGATTTTTCCGTATTAATTTGGTAATTTCATTAGGAACTACTTTTAAGCATTGATAGTTTTATAGATTCACTTGTCCTCTTTCCATTCATTCATACATACGAGAGAAAAAAAAGATATTCAAGTGTTGAAATTCCGTAACAATGAAAAAATTTGTGATGAAAACTATTTCTCCTTCCCTTGTCATACTAAATATTTATGTTACTGTTCAACCATTCCGCCATTGAAACAATATCATGATTGTCATTCGGCACTTTAGTGTATAATATTGAAGTTTCTATTCAACTATATTTGGTGATGCGGAAGTTTTTTGCATATGATTCAGTTTTCTGTTGTTAAAACTGCTGTTGTTAAAATTGCTGTTCGTTTAATTTTATCTAAATTTATTTTTATTTTTTTTGCATTATATATTATTTTGGAGGGCATTTTGAAAAAAAGATTTCGAATGATTACTTTGCTGAGGTGGTAACGCTGGTTTAAAAAAGAAATCATATGTACACGAATGTTTATATCAGTTTTTTTTTCATTTTGCCCTTAAGAAAATGATAGAAACCCTGATGTATGAACCCATCAGCAATCTCGGTCAAATGACCGACACTGCTCTTGCTGGGTAGTTTTCGTTTGGGCGCTAAGTTACGGGACACCCTGTATATGTATGCCCAATCAGCGCAAACGTACACCAGCAAGCATGTATTTAATTTGTTTTAGTATTAACTGGTTTCTAGCGTTAGTTTTGTAAACAAATTCGTCAAGTGTTTTGGTTTCATGAATTGACTACTCAAATATGTATGTATGTATGTATGCAAGAATGTAAACAAGTGCAGGGACACCCTGGCAGATTTATATTTTCAAACTTAAAAAAAAATACGTAATAATTGACACAAAATTTTATTAAGACCATTGAACGATAATATGGAAATGTGAATTTTATTTTTTAAAGAGTATGTCATCCAGATGTCGGCTGTCCTGTTAAAAATACTGTTCAAAACAGAGCCTGGTGTTCTGCCTCACACGTTGCAATAAAATAATTTAATGTTTGGAAAAATAATTTAATGTTTGCTTGGTCGGCCAAAAATATGCTTTTCTATCAATTCATTTCCTTAACGTAGCATTTAGACGGGAAAGTAAATGCCTGAATGTTGCAATACACTCACACACCCACACACAATTTTCTAACGTCAACTCAGCTTTCAGCAAAATTTTCCTGAAAGTAATTTTTTCACATTTACTGAAAGGTAGTAAACATGGCACATAAAAATGTTCCTGATTTCAGTAGAATAATAATTGTGAACTTTAAATTATTTTGTACATTAGAAAATATTTAAAACATTTTTACAGCAAATATGAGTGAAGAACACAAATGCAGTATATTTATAGTGATAACTATTAAATTAATTAATAAAATTATTTTCGAATGTTGCCCCATAAATTTATGTTTTTAGTAGTCTTGGCAACTCTGTTTCAGTTATAAACAAAACTATAACGATGGTTGTAAAATAATAATACTTGCAACTCTTCGCTTTGACGATATTTTTAAAATGAACTTTCACGTTGCTGTTGTTCAATTTCAAGAGCAAGAAATTTCCATGCGTAACAGATTTCATTGAAATTTTTATTCATAATACGTTTACAAAAATTGTATGAAAGTACTTTCCCGTTTAAATGCAGTGTAAGATACGCTCACACATGAATAAATACATATTAGAGCATTTTCGATTAAAATAACGTAACCACTATTTTCTTGTTGAACTTTATTCCGGGGCAATTACATGCATGTAAACAACGAAAAATTTATAATATTAACTTGCATACCTACAAGAGCAACAACTTTGAATGTCAACACACACACAAGAAAAAAAATCAGCTTAAAATTTAGCAAAGAAGGTGCATTTCATGCCTTTCGGAGGGCGAACGTGACAGCGTCCAGTTGGAATTTTGCAATTTATTAGATCCGATTCTTCATGTTTAGATTGAAAATTTTATGTGTGAATTGATTATTCTTTCTTCTTTTTTCAGTTGGGTAGTTTTGTTTTCTCATCCTGCAGACTTCACGCCTGTCTGCACCACGGAATTGAGCCGTATGGCCGTTATGGCTGGTGATTTTGCGAAACGTAACACCAAGTGTTTAGCACATTCTGTGGATCATTTAAATGCACACTCCGACTGGATGGAGGATATAAAATCGTATTGTTTGAAAGATATAGGAGATTTTCCCTACCCGATTATTGCCGATCCCGATCGCAAACTGGCCGTACTATTCGGCATGTTGGATGAAGATCAAAGAAATGATCCTGAAATCGCTTTAACAATTCGAGCTTTGTTTGTGATTGATCCCGCTCACAAATTGCGTTTGGCAATGTATTATCCCATATCTTGTGGACGTAACATAGAGTGAGTTTTTCTCTTTTCAACCTGAAAATAACAATTTTAATTTCTTTTTCATCAGCGAAATAATTCGTACTATTGATTCATTACAATTGACCGATCGTCTAAGGGTTGTGGCCACGCCTGCAAATTGGAAAGTAAGATGCTATTTTGTATTCATTTTCTTGTTTTGTTTATTTATATTATTATATTTTTTTTTTTCATTAGCCTGGCAACAAGATTATGATTCTACCAGATGTCAGCGATGAAAAGGCCGAAGAATTATTTCCTGGGAGCATCGAAACCACTAAACTTCCTTCTGGCGTTAATTATTTTAGAACAACGAATAATTATTGACTAATTGCAAACATTGACTAATTCCAGACTAATTCCAGACATTAGAGCAGTTTTCGCAAAGAAACATTAACTTTACAAAATTATGATTTGATTCAATTGAGTATAAATAAAAAAATAGTTTTCTATAACAAAACGCAGCAACACCAGTTTGTCTTTACATGCATACCTTTAAGCAGGGATGTGCGATAGTGGTGAAAATGTGATCGTGCTTCACGAGTGATCATGATTAAATTCTACTACCTATTGCAAGAGACTGCCTTTATGGAAAATTAATATTTATGACGTGTGAATATGCAAAAGAAATAAAAGCACAAAAAACAAAGAAATAAAAACGTAATACATATGGGTATTTCCATGAAATGGTCCACCGTTAGTTAAAAAATCAAAACGCTCGCACAATTTTTTTAAGCACAGAAAATTGAAAAAAAAAACTATTAACATTTTAATATGTAAAAAAAAAAATTTTAACTTATAATAATTTTAAATGATGGTAAAAACTTCTGAAAATATATGTTAAATTACAAAAATATGTATGAAGGTAAAAAGTGTCACGTGCGTAATGTAACGTGCGTAATCAAAAAATATTTTTTTCTTAGCCAACCCATGCACAGTTGTTTTTGAACAAACCATGATTATAAAGGTCCATTAATAACCTTTATAAAAATATTTTTTCCGAAATAAAAATCTTCTACAATTCGCCTACTTTTGCAATATTTCATGCTGCTTTAAAAGGCACTTACGTTTTTTGTCACGTGCGTAAGTCAACTTTGATCGCATGGAACTGGGGTACCCAGTGCTCAATTTTCCAATATATATAATTTTTGGAAGGAACTCATCACATTAAATGTAACAATGGCAAAATTCCATTCAAAAATTCCAACCCATTTATATTTTTATAATATTCAAAACAATTAAACGTGTACAAACGGCACGTGCGTAACCATGGAAACACCCATATTGCACAAAAATGGAAAACAGCACCAACACATACATATACCAGCTTTTTTCTTATTTCCTAACTTTTTGGAATGAAAAATTGGCCCCAAATTTTCCCATAATTTGTCCACTAACAACAGGCTCAAACGATCGTTTTAAAATTATTAACAATTTTTTTGTTTTAATGCTTTCCTAAACGTCAATTTTTTAATAAGCAAAAAAATAATGACGTAAACAAACCACAACAACAAAAAAAACTTTTGACAGTGAGCCAAACGGAAGTAAGTAAATATGTCAGTGCGGGAGTTTTTATTATTTTGAATTTATGCATGAATATTACCTATAGACATAAACATATGTATGTCTATCTGCTGCTAGTTATCTTTCCAAATGTTTTAAGTAGTTGTTTTAAAAATGCGCTCAATGTCAATGACCACCACATCCCCAACACTGAGTATCACCATAATTTTGCTAGTAACAATGAGTTTGCATTATTTGAAAGAGATTAAAGGCTTGGCGAGGCTTTGGTTTGCTGTACGATTTTGCATAGTCATAATGATTTACAAAATATTGTTGTGCTAACATTTTGTGCAAAGCAAATTTAATCAAATGGCTCAGAAACATTAAGACAAACCAAAAAAAAAAAAAAGAAAGAAAAAACAAATCAAGTTTTTTAAAAGTGTCTATTATCAGTTAACTGCGCTCATTTTGCGCTTCTCCTGTCCCCTTTCCGCATACTGGCTGTTGAAAAAATGTTTATAGTTGTGCGATATGTTTTTTTCTTTAGCTCAGTTCAACAACAACAACAACAACAACAACAAAATATACAAGGTTGCACTCGCAATATTTTTGCACTTACGCACCGCTAATTACGTGTTGCTTTTTTCGCATGAGTATTGCGTTTGCAACACTGACACTCGAACAGCTGACATTTTAAAACAAAGCAAACAAGAAATTGTAGAGATGGAGCCAACAGCAATTACCAAAAAAAAAAAGAAAAGGTGAAAAATTAAAAATTGTGTAATAATTTATCAGCTGTTATTTGGAGTGCAATAAAATTTGCAAAGTTGTTAAAAAGGGTGCTCAATATCAGTTGCAATATAATCGCAAATGCAATCAGTCGCAACCAAAAACGCACCAAACGCTGAGTACCGCTTTTGTTTTTGTTAAGAAAATTAGTTTTGCAATCCAAATAAACGCTTCATGTATTCTCTTTTAAACTGCTATAATTTATTAAATAAAAACAAAGTTGTCAAAGCAGTGAGGGCATTTTTCGCCAAACTAAATGGGAGAAAACGCCACAAGTAGCAAAAATATATTTTCTTTTTGTACTACTGCTCATAAATAGTTTAGCATCAATTTACAACTAAAAGCCGTGATTCACTATCCTACTGAATCGTACGATCTGTTAAAATTGAATTGAATTGAGTTTATTGAGACTTCAAAATGAGATAATAAATGCCAAAAAAGAACAATTAAAAAAAGAACAACTTAGAACTATGTGTATTATTCTAATCTAGATAAAAAGCAAACGCAACTTAGTGACGTTAAATATATAGTTTAAATACAATAATACGATACGAACATGTGTGTCCAAAAAATGTGATAGTCTGGACTAAAAGTGTATGTGTGTGAAAGACTTTTTTACAAGTCTGTACGATTTGTTAATCTTTTGAAAATATTCAAAAACTATCTTTTTCTATGTGATCAGAGTTGCCTTTTTGAAGTTGTTTGCAAAAGTATAATAGTGTGGCCATTTTGATGCGACTTTTTAAAGTAGGACAGAATTCTATCAGATTTAGCTAGCAATATTCAGCGAATGAATCGTACGACTGAGTAGAATAGTGTAACATGGCCTTAAGCAAGTAGAATTTGATTTAATGTTTTTTATTTGCCATTAGTAAAGCCATCACATGTTAGCAAAAGTTAGACAACAGCTGATTCATGCTAAATAATTGCTTCTATATTTGATATGTGAAACAGTTTTGTCCTGACTTATTGTATCATGGAAATACATATCACATAGAGATAAATATCAAATCAAAAATTGGCCATTACCCCCGATTTTTGATTTGGGATTTAAATACAAAATTAGTAAATTTTCCTTAAAATTTAAGTGGGATTTAAAATAGTTTTCTGTTTTACAGTCTAAAATTATTTATTGGTAATTAATTGTAATAAAAGTACGGCAGCTTAATGTAAGTGTCAAAAAATTATCAATAACTCAAAAAAAAAACAGCTGTTTAAATAAATTTGGAAGCAATTGAAATTGTGAAAAGTTTAGAAAAGAATAAATTGTTTTGTAAAAATTATTAAAATGAGTAGCAAAAGTGATAAAAGGACTGCCAATTTCACTGCCACAGAAGTTGATTACCTTCTGGAAATAATAAAAAATCAAATTATGAAACAAAAAGAACATGTGCAATTTTCTTAATTTGCAGAACAAAACAAAACTGTCAAAATCATATGGCAGTACGAAAAACTTAAATCGATTTTAAATGGGCACGGCAGGCCCTTTAAGTTTGATTTAAATAGCAACTGTTTGACTCAATTTTGTATTTAATTGAAATTTAAATTGAAATAGCATTTAAAATCCAAGTCAAAAATTGGCCATTATTCTCATAAATATATGCGATACTCTGTTGTGTAACTTCTTCAGGACACGAAAATTGTTTAATAGCGGCAACACTGCTCTGAATATGAATCAAAGTAAAAATAGAAAATAAACGAAGAGATAATATAAATAATGAGAGCTGAGCAGATTTAGTGGATCTGCCTTGAAAGAGAGTGAGTTCTCATTAGTAAACAATAAACAAACACTTAAAGCTCGTATAAAATAGAGGCAGTTGTTTTGAAATTCATTCAGATACTGTGCAACAGTCAACTGGCAAAACAATTTAAATATTTGTTCTAGCGAATTGCTATACTTTGTAAAATATAATAAAAATAATAAACGTAAAAATGCGTTTGGGATCAACAGTGCCAAATTTCAAAGCTGAAACCACCCAGGGACCCATCATATTCTACGACTGGCAAGGCGACTCGTAAGTACACGCACACAGTTACATTCATACGTACATACATTGTAGATAAATTGCAAACCGTCAATGCTGAAAAGAAGTTGCAATTATTTGTGTGGTTTTGTAAATTAAACTGAGCGCGACAATTTAACATTGAGTAAAGGCGTCGTCGTCCCATGCTTTGTAACATCATGAATTAGAATCAGCGTTACCGTCGAAAAATATGGATTTCAAAACAGCGAAAACCAAACACATACACATATGTATATTTCCTAGAGAAAATGATCAAGCTGTCAAAAAAAGGTGTAAAATGCGACTTTAGTCACCAAACGGTATTCTAATGCTGATTAGAATTATAAGAGTATGTTTGTATGCAAACATTGAATTAGCAAAATTTCGTAAAAAGTTGTTTTGATTGGGCGTTTATTTTTTATAATTGAGAATAAATTTAAGGTTTTGTTCTATCACAAATCTGCTGGATAAATATTGCTGAAAACGTAAACAAACACAGCTACTAATTACAACCCCACATACTTTAATAATATTCTCCGACATTCAGCTATTTTATGGAATGTGACAATTGCAAAACGGAATTTAAATTTTTAACAAAAATTAAATCGCGCGAAATGCATCAAACGAATACATTTGTATTATTTATGTATGCAGGAGGCATTTATTCGACAACGGACGTGTGCATACTATAAATTTTTTCTAATTACATTTCTTTAATAAAGATAAAAAAAGAAGAAAAATTAGCTAAAAAAAATTACAACTGTTTGTATTTGTTTTCTAGCTGTCAGTAGACTTGGAAACTTTTGAAAAATGTTTTAACATTTCAATTTATATTCTTCTATTTTCAAACAACTAATGAGAATTCAAAAACACAAAAGCAGCTTCTTAAATTTTTAATTTCTTTATAAAATACCACTTTGATCATCTTCTTTTTAGCTTTTCAGCCGTCGTGATCGAGCGCTTAGTTCAATTTTATTTCCTTGGAATTGAGAAAGATTTGTTTGCGGCAAAATTGTGCTGATCAACATTTTTAAGGAGAACAAGAAAAGTAAAGTTGAAGAGTCATTGGCTGAGCAGCACACCACAGATGTTTCATGTACGCCATAGCAATCATCAGCACACAAATTGGCATACTGAATAAAAAATACATATAAAATTCGAATCAAGAGAAAACGAAGTGATGAAATTGAAAGTTGATCAGCACATTAAATAAAGACTGTTATGAAGAGCTCAGGCAGTAGGATGGCTAAGCGCTGCTGCTTAAAAACAGTGAGCAATTAGTCATGACCTTGACTCGCAGCGATTTAGGAGCTGAAGATCGCTGTGCTGGCTATGAAACAGCCCTGATATACTCCCAACCTAATAGGACTACAACTTTACTTTTCTTGCCTTCTTTAAAAATGATGATCACTTCAATTTTACCACAAACAAATCTTTCTCAATTCCGAGGAAATAAAATCGAACCCATAGACCGATCACGACGGCGGAAAAGCTAAAAAGAAAATAATCAAAGTGGTATTTTTAGAACTTTATGACGTTAAAAAAATCATACATTCAAAAACACTCAAACTTAAATCCTTTTTAATGATTTGTTTTCCAGTTGGGTTGTATTATTCTCCCATCCGGCTGATTTCACCCCTGTGTGCACCACTGAATTGGGTCGCATGGCTGTACATGCTCCCCATTTCGCCAAACGCAATACCAAATGTTTGGCTCATTCGGTGGATCAATTGAACTCTCATGTTGACTGGGTAAATGACATCAAATCCTATTGCTTGGATATACCCGGTGACTTTCCGTATCCCATTATTGCCGATCCCAATCGTGATTTGGCTGTACAATTTGGCATGTTGGATGAGGAGCAACGTAAAGATCCCGAAATTGGCAAAACAATACGGGCCCTGTTCATAATTGATCCCCAGCACAAGTTGCGTTTGTCCATGTATTATCCCATGTCTACAGGACGTAATGTGGAGTAAGTTTTCCTTTACTCACAATTGTTTTTTTGGTTTCTTCACTTGTTCTCATTTCTTCATTAGTGAAATTTTGCGTTGCATTGACTCTCTGCAATTGACCGATCGTCTCAAAGTGATTGCTACTCCCGCCAACTGGACGGTAAGTTCTTAAAGGTTATTAAAAGCAATTATTATTTATCAGGAGTTTTGAAAAATGAAATCCCCACATACTTTTTTTTATCAGAAAATCTTTTAAAGCAACTTTTCTCAAAATTTACACAAAATCTCTTGAACAATTAATAGAAAGTTCGTAGCATAAAGATTCTGCAATAAAAATGTATATGCCAGAGCAAATAGTTTTATTATTATAGGTTTTAATAGTAATTAACTTTATTCGCCCCTTTTTTTTAGTTTAATTTTATTTTCTTATTCCGACAATAATATTATTATATATAATAAACTATACGAAGGAGAGCGAAATATTGGCAAATAAACAATATTATACTGGCTTAAGTGTACCCAGCCAGAACAGTGCCGATCATTTGATGCATCATATGACCGACACTGCTGATGGTTTCATACATCAGGGTTTCTTAAGGGCATGAAAATGAAAAAAACTGACGAAAACATTCGTGTACGTGTGATTTCTTTTTTAGACCAGCATTATCACCTCAGTAAAGTGATCATACGAAATCCTTTTTTAAAAATTTCCACAAAATTATACATAATATTATGAATTTCTTAATTATTTAATAAAAAAAAAACGAGTTTTTCGAAAAATTTCAAAAATTAATAAAAAGAGAATAGTATAAACTATTTTTGAGATACATTTATAGAAAATTAAACGAAAAACGGTAGCAGTTTTAACAATAGAAAACTGAATAATAAGAAAGAAAAAAACACTTCAGCAGCACCATTTTTGAAAAGGAAAAAGTAAAAATGAACGTTAATGCATAAACGCAGTTTCAAATGAATTACCAAACTAATAGGGGAAAATCAAAATATTAAAAAAATCATTGTAATGGCAACGCTGAATACTATAAAATTGCTTTGCCTGTGTTAGTAGTTAAGCTGTTAATGCGTTAGTTTCCATCAGCTATTTCTTGCAGGGGAATGTTGCACGACATGGGCGAACATAACCCTACAATCAACCTAACCTATATTAAATTATATTCAAAAATGAATCTAATTATTTATTTGCCTTAAGAGCCAATTGAAATGTATTATTTTAGGCCCAAAAAGAGAACTTCTTAATTTTTCTCTGTTTTTTTTTTTTTTTGTGAAAAAAAAGTAAAAGTGTTGCGAGACGATAAAATTGTTTTCTGCGTTAAAAGTGTATTTGGAAAGTTTTTGGTTCTCTTGGTGTTCCTGGGAATAATAGAATATGTAGTCAAGTTCCAAACATGCTTTTAAGTTTTTTAGAGTCTACTGATGAGTTGCTTAGCATCGATGAAATGTCGGCGGCATATAAACGATTGAAAAAGACCGGAAACAATTAGTAAGGTTTATTTTTTACACCTAGAATAATATACATACGAATATCAAATTATATTTTTCTTTTATTTCACTGTCACAGCAAATAAAATATTTCATTTTATTTTCAGCCTGGTACCAAAGTGATGATTCTGCCCACTGTCTCCGATGAGGAGGCCCACAAACTGTTTCCCCAAGGCTTTGACAAGGTGTCCATGCCCTCTGGTGTCAATTATGTCAGAACCACCGAGAACTATTAGAATTCCAAAGGCCGATGATTTCATTGCAATTATGTATTAATTATTTGATTATAAATTAAGATGTTGCCTTATGAATTTTAAATTGCTGTCTGATTTTGAGTTTTAAGTGTTATATAACGTTTCCTTTTTTAATTGTTGTAGATATATGTTTATTATAAGTCAATTTGATTGCTTACATAAATTATTAAAAACTCAATAAAGATAAAATAAATACAATCACCCCTATCATCAGTAAAATGTGAAATTTTTAGTCCCATAAAATTTTTATTTCCCAAGCAGGGAAATTTGCTATCATGAATATTATGGGAACGTTTGTTTTGCTATCAATGTGTAGTGAGTGTACAATAGGGGAGAAGAAAATATATGTAAATACAAAGGAAATTTATTGAAAATTTGTGGCTAAGTGATGTAAAAAGTAATTAAATTTATGTTTTATAACTAATAAACAGAAATTTGTAGTTTAAATCGGCGTTTTCATGCCTGTTGAATATTTTGACAGATTCTCTGCCGGAAACCAAAAAAAAAAAAAAAATCATTTGGTGTTCTGCCCATCGTAAAACTAAGCGCATGCTTACGTTTTTTTTTGCAGAGGGTGGACTGACTATTGTAACATGGTGATATCCTAGGAAGTAGTCAATTGTCCGACGCTGCATTACTTTTCAACTAACTTAAAGTTAGCTACTTAAAAGTCAGTACTTACAGAAAAATATGTACAAATCAAAGTTGATTTTACAATTTTCGGTGGCAATATTTTATTAAATTAAATTTCATCCTACTTTCTTTTCTTTTGTTAGCCTCTGGTGGGAATCGAACCATTAAGCATCAAGACTGCTGAGCAGCCAACATACCCACTCAGCCATCGCAACATTTAAAACGAATGCGACAATAGGCAATTTAATTAATAGCGCAGTTCATTATTTGGTGCAAATGTCTTGCGTAAGTGCGAATGCAAGAAATCGTTGCTTTTTCTTTGCAACCTAACAACAAAATATACAAGGTTGCACTCGCAATATTTTTGCATTTACGCACCGCTAATTACGTGTTGCTTTTTTCGCATGAGTATTGCGTTTGCAACACTGACACTCGAACAGCTGACATTTTAAAACAAAGCAAACAAAAAATTGTAGAGATGGAGCCAACAGCAATTACCAAAAAAAAATTAAACGTGAAAAATTAAAAATTGTGTACTAATTTATCAGATGTTATTTGGAATGCAATAAAATTTGCAAAGTTGTTAAAAAGGGTGCTCAATATCAGTTGCAATATAATCGCAAATGCAATTAGTCGCAACCAAAAACGCACCAAACTCTGAGTACCGCTAGTGAGTTATTTACCGTGTATGTGTGTATGTTATTATTTGAATTTTGGGTTAACTCTGACATAGTGCAGAGTCAGCTGGCTATAGCCAGTACACAAAAAGTGAAATACAAATCGATTGTATTGTAGCTGATTTGAAGCTAGTCCATAAAAGTTAAGGTAAAGTTAATTATTTTAGTACTCGATTACTCAATGTCCGACAGGGAATCTATAAATTTCCTAATCTACATACATACATATGCATGCATGCACGTATGTATGTGTATATGAGTAAGTTATGCATAAGCATACATACCTACTTAGTATGTTAGTGCATAAAAGCTATTTAACTTTTAGAATAAATTACTAATAAATTTGGCCCAATCATTGTTTATTTTAAATGTGCAAACTCATGATGACAGACGAAATATTATTTTGTATTTTTAAATATCTAGAGCGTACGCATGACAAAGCAAATTTTTTTTATACTTTTAATAATGCTGCAAAATGACTCGACACGATTTTTGACTCTTTAAAATAACTAAACAAGTTTTCTTGTTTAAAAAAAAAAAAACTAACAATAAGAAGAGTTGGCATGATTATGCACTTTTAATATACAATATGTATGTACATATGTATGTACATATGTACAATTCTCCTTAGCGCCCGATCAAACAAACAAGCACCTACAACCACAGACACATTAACAAGTGTACATATGCACGTATGTATGTATGTGGACATAATACAAGCAATCATGCCTGTTACGATTCTTGAAACTTACAAGTTAAAGTTTGTAGAAGACTAAAGAAAAACGTACATACGTATGCATATGTACGAATTTATTGAAGTCTATTACAATTCAGAGCACTCATAGCGCTGTAAGAGTCTGTTGGACTACCTGATTATTTCAGTACACAATATCCAGTGGATGTGATAATTTAAATTAAAAGAATTTATTTTGTTCTTCTTTATTAGATGGTACAATATGAAGTAAGAAAAAATATTTTATTTTTGTTAACATAAAATTAAAAAACATAATTTATATTTATAGGTATACATATTTTTTTTTTCAAAATTGTTTTACAAAATGTATTTTAAACAAGTATTTGTATAATATATTTTGCTCAACAGAGTCAGCACAGTTCCACAAAGCCCTGCAAGAAATGAATGACCGAAACTAACACAGACAAAACTTTTTTACTAACACACATGCCACGATTTTGGCAGTTCAGGCAAATATTAGAAAAAACTATTAGTCGACGAGTTATAGTCAAAGAACCATTTAAACAATACACTAAAGCCCCGACTTGCGTCGTTTCGATTTGCGTCGCTCTTTAAAACTGGAAAAATTCGATTTGCGTCGTTGCGATTTCAAGTTGCGTCGGTTTGAGTTGCATCGTTTTGATTTCGATTTGCGTCGCTAAACACGGTTACATTTTTTACTGCATTGTGGATTACCACCATTTTTAGCATTTGTAGTGTAGTAGGTATATATTTAGCATCTTGAATTCATTAGTCTTTACAACTTCTGGCAACAACGATCGTCACCTGTACGTTAAGAAATTTTCAGATGGCGTGAAAAAGGGGAATCCCCTTTTCTTTTTTTTATAAATGGTGCTAAGAGCAGCTGTCTAGTTATGGTAACAATTTAGTGTGTGATTCACCAGAATATGCCTTAAGGACGTAAAACATGAGTCAAAGTAAATAGTGTACATACATATGTATCTATGTATGTAAATGAATTTAATTTTTATGTTTTTTTTTTCTTAATTTATGGTTTTGTCATTTCTTTATAATATAGTATATAAACATTTGTTGAAGTAAATTAAATAAATGAAAACGTACTCATACTAGTATTTTTTATCAAAAATACAACATTTTGTGCTTTTTTTTAAATATTTTCCCCAACAAATTAAATTTCAGTGCATTTATATAGAAAAAAGTGATTCGACTTGCGTCGCGTTTCTCCGGTCCCCATTAACGACGCAAGTCGGGGCTCTAGTGTATGCTGAAAATCGGCATATGACAAAAAAGTTCGCAGGTCAATGAAAAGAAAAAATGGAACTAACATAAACAAACGCCGCGATACGGGTCTTCTAATTTAGCCTCTATTTTCACCTCTCACTCTCAGAATCGATCTAACTTTTGTCAACCTGAATTTGTTGACCTTTTTTGGATTTGATTGCTACACCAATAGCAGAAGTCCACGAGTGAATCTGATCCAGCTGCTGATTTAATAAGTTTACAACTTGTATATACAATTTGAGCATCATTTGCATACATTCAGATTACGCAGTATCTTACGTAGCATTTAGACGGGAAAGTAAATGCCTGAAAGTTGCAATACACTCACAATTTTCTAACTTTCAACTCAGCTTTCAGTGAAATTTTCCTGAAAGTAAGCCCCCATTTACACATGCAAGTAACTTGTTGCAAGTTGTGTGTACATATTGACAGCCAATACACTGACAGAGTAGCTGTTGCTACTTGCTTGATTGTTTACACAGGCAAGGGCAAGCTCATTTTTAAAATGTCGTCAAAGAAAGTGGTCTTAAAGAAAATTGCTTTCTTTACTTTGCAAACTAAAAGAATTAAATGAAAGCAATAATAATAAAACAATTATGCGGGAAAAAACTACAAAATCACTGTTCCATTTTTTTTTTTATATTTAAAAATTACTATTTTTTGCCTTTTTTGTATATTGGTTTATTCCAAGGCGAATCCATTACAGGTGCCCGCTTACCAATTCGCTTCAACATTTTTCCACGATTTTATCTTCTGAGTTGTCAAAGCCAATAGAAAACGACAACAAAACTTGTGACGTCTCGAGAGAAAATGCGACCACCTATACTTGATTCGCCTTGGGTGATCGCTATTCAATTCGCTTCAAAATTTTCTGTCGAGATGTCATACATTTTGTTGTCGTTTGCTATCAGCTTTGACAACTCAGAAGATAAAATCGTGGAAAAATGTTGAAGCGAATTGGTATGCGGGCACCTGTAATGGATTCGCCTTGGTTTATTCCAGGGCGAATCAAGTATAGGTGGTCGCTATTCAATTCGCTTCAACATTTTCTCTCGAGACGTCATACATTTTATTTTTTATGAATACCGGTGTAAAAGTTTAGCAATAAAAACTATTTTCGAATGTTGCCCGATAAATTTATATTTGTGGTAGTCTTGGCAACTCTGTTTCAGTAATACAACTATAAAGATGGTACAGTATTTATCGGATATAAGAACATCTCATATAAGAACAAAACATTTAGAAACATTTGCAAAAACACCATATCTTTTTAGTGTTTTTCTAACAAAAAAAAGTTTCATATAAGAAAAACGCTTATAAGAAAAAAAAAACTGATAAAAGAACACTTTTCTTGAACACCAAAACCACAAAATGTATAGAAAAAGAATTTACATAAGAAACTTTCAAGGGCAACACTGAATTTATGTAGTTTGCATGGACAACTAACTAAAGGGGTTAATAAAATAAAATTTGATTTGTTTTATTTTTCTATTTACATACATACATCTACGTATATACATAAAAAAGGTAAAAAAGTTCGTATATTCATATAAGAAACA
This sequence comes from Sturmia bella, assembly GCA_963662145.1. Taxonomy (NCBI): domain Eukaryota; kingdom Metazoa; phylum Arthropoda; class Insecta; order Diptera; family Tachinidae; genus Sturmia; species Sturmia bella. Next base: position 23,463,164 of record OY759172.1, read on the forward strand.
AATGCCTTATGGCCATAGCGACTTATGTATATAAGAAATAATTTTCTTATATAAAATAATTGTATATAAGAAAGAAACGCTTATAAGAAACTTTTTTCGTGGATTTTTCTAGTTTCTTATATCCGATAAATACTGTAGTAACATAATAATACTTCGCTTTGACAACATTTTTAAAATGAACTTTCACGTTTCTATGAAATTGAACAAGAAATTTTCATGAAAGTTATAGATTTCATTGAAATTTTTATTCATAATACTTATGTGTACATAAATTTAATGAAAGCACTTGCCCGTCTAAATGCTGGGTTAGATCTGAATAGATCTTTTTATTATCATTTGATGTCTTTTTCAGGCGTCTAGATGCCACCGACATTTCATTGATGCTACTCAACTACCTACATACATATATGTATATGTACATAAATATTTACATGCATAACAAACTTAATTCTATTCTATTCTATTTTAGTATCATTTTGAAAAAGAAAAACACGTTTCCAAATCGAAATTTTCAAATGCCAACGAACACTGCTTTTAATTTGTTTTTTATATGAAACTGTCTCTTAAACAAATTCTTCTCCTTGGCTTTTTAATGCTGAGAATTCAATTGTTATCATCTCCTGGCCTCTTTTTTTGTCGGTAACAACAACATCAACAAAAACGAAAGCTCGTAAATAATAGTCTAATCTAATCGGCATTAATAAAAACATATAAATTGCCAGCTGTTTGTTTAAAATTTAAACATTCTCACTGAAACTGTTAAGCGGACAAGTTCGAGAAAGTTTATTTACAAGTGCTTTTTTTTTGTTCTCTAATTGAAAATTGTTATCAAAGGAAATAACGAAGATGCGTTTAGGCTCTACAGTACCAAATTTCAAGGCCGAAACTACCAAGGGCCCCATTAAATTCTACGACTGGCAGGAAGATTCGTAAGTTTAATATTAAAAAATATATATATATATAAAATAAGAAAGTGAGAAAGAAAGTTGTTTATTAAAATATGATCCATAGACGAATAATATTCGTATCCAATTTCAAGGTCACTTACAAATTTATTGCGTTTGTAAGATCTATTAATTCAAAACAAACAAAAAAAAAATGTGAAGCCAAATATAAACACTTCCGTGAATGTTTTTATAGGAATAAAAAAAAACAAGTAAAGCTGTTGGCAAGTTTTTATGTTTGTTTTTCTAAATATTAATTTAACTGGCATATTAATTTAATTTAATTAAAATATTTTTCATTGTTTATGAAAGTGAAAATGTCTAGCACAGTGCTTGGAAGGTTTTTGATTCTTGTTTTTTTATTGGTTGCTTATTTCTCCGAAATAAATTCGGAGTGAATTAGATGATGTTATTATTATTTTTTTTAATTGCTAACTAGTTAATTTCAATGTGTTTTATTCTGCATATTCTATTTCCAGTTGGGTGGTTTTATTTTCCCATCCGGCTGATTTCACCCCGGTGTGCACCACTGAATTGGGTCGCATGGCTGTACATGCTCCCCATTTCGCCAAACGCAATACCAAATGTTTGGCTCATTCGGTGGATCAATTGAACTCTCATGTTGACTGGGTAAATGACATCAAATCCTATTGTTTGGATATACCCGGTGACTTTCCGTATCCCATTATTGCCGATCCCAATCGTGATTTGGCTGTACAATTTGGCATGTTGGATGAGGAGCAACGTAAAGATCCCGAAATTGGCAAAACAATACGGGCCCTGTTCATAATTGATCCCCAGCACAAGTTGCGTTTGTCCATGTATTATCCCATGTCTACAGGACGTAATGTGGAGTAAGTTTTCATTTTCTCACAATTGTTTTTTTGGTTTCTTCATTTGTTCTCATTTCTTGATTAGTGAAATTTTGCGTTGCATTGACTCTCTGCAATTGACCGATCGTCTCAAAGTGATTGCTACTCCCGCTAACTGGACGGTAAGTTCTTGAAATTTTAACCTTCTAATGGCATTTAATTTACATTTAAGCTCAAAATATGTATATTTTTTCAGCACTTATTTGATTGCAACTTAAATGAACAACTCTGACCATTTAAAGTTCGTTTATGTTTCATGAATTAATCATATGGTTTTCCGTATTTCTTGTTGTTCATGTGCTTAAAAAGTAAACAAAGCAGACATGCAGATGCATGCATAAGAATTTGCCTCAAGCAGGATCTCTATGATAAACTGTTAGTACAGTTATTTCCACTTAATTGAGTTTCTAAAAATGCACGACTTTTGACGCAGTTCACAGGAACTCAATTAAGCAATACTCGGTTAATTGAATCGCCGACGCAATTAAACGAAAATCGCTTAATTGAACAATATGTGCCATAAAGCGAAACATCCATGCGTAGATGGAAATTAAAACTCATTTCTTTAGTTACATATTAAGTTGAAACATTGTTTAGGTTTATTAAAACAAAATAAAAATCACAGGTACGTTCATCGTACAATGTTTATAAAGGAACAGAACCATGACCTTTTTGCCGCAAAATAATTTTGTTTTACGTTTGTGGAGCAAAAAAAAAATTAAGTAGACGGAATCAATTAAGCGAAACATTTGCTCTTGGTCTTAATTTGCGAAACAATTAAGCGGGTGACGCAATTAAACTGGTATTTTAACATAGACAGGTATACTAAATGATTTTGTTCTATGATTTTTAATGCAATAAAACGGGAAACTCAATTAAGCGGAAATAACTGTATTGTGAAAAACATTAGTACGACACGAAATACGAAAAGCCATATTCATAATAATTATTGTAAGTTTATTAAGCTCTTATTTGACAGATTTCTACGGAATATTTGTCAAATAAACGTGTAATAAACATTCAATAGTTTTTATGAATATGAGTGTATTACTATAGTCTTTAAATGGCTTTATTTAAGAAATTTTTTCATCGCCGGCAATAATTTAATTACTTTCATAAAAAAGTAATTTTTTTCCTTCAACAAAAACAGCTGTTGTATGGAAAGATTCCCACAAAATTTGGAAATGAAAAGATGCTGCCATACTTTCACTTCCGTACGATTGCAAAACTGACTCTGCATTTAAATACTACATATTAAATCGATGTGAAAATTAACTAATTTCACATTTAAATATCAAATCGAAAATTGGCCATTTGCTTAGTTTTTTTTTGGGCTTCTGATTTTAGAGAGACTTTTTCTCTACGTTTGACATGCAGAATTTGTAAATATGTACTTTAAACTTTCTTTCTCTTCCAGCCCGGTACCAAAGTCATGATTCTTCCCACTGTTTCCGATGAAGAGGCCCACAAATTGTTTCCAAAAGGATTTGACAAGGTGTCCATGCCTTCAGGTGTTAATTATGTGAGAACTACTGAGAATTATTAAGGTCTCAAACAATCTAATTTTTGCCAGAAGCCGCCAAATCGTATTTCTACCGAGTGAAAATATTTTAAAACAAATACAAAATAAACCACAAACGCACAACATATATGTCAGATCTCACTTGATCAGGAACGCGACGATTTGGCCCCAAATGTTCTACTCTTTTTTAACTTTCTTTGAATATCATATGACTGTAGTCTTTTAAGTGTTATGTAACTTTTTTTAAGTTTAATTAAATAAATAGCTTTAAATAAATTTTACATTCAAAAATAAATCTCAAGTCACAATGACTTCTGTAATTATTTTTTTATTAAATTTTCTAGACGTTTATATGACGCATACACTTCGTGCAGGCCGCTCTGCTCTCCAGTAGACTCGAGAAACCTTGAAAAACTGTTTAGTAATAGTAGTTAACTACTTCGTTCAATTGCGACAGAAAAAACTCGGTTAACATGACCCTTTAGCACGCACCAACCACTGTTGCCGTTTGATTAGGGGCCTACTCGAGCAAAAGGCCCTCTAACTCTTCCAGCGTGTACAGTGCACCATGCAGTCTCTTTGAGCGAATGTAATGCCTCCTCGTGCATCACTGGTGGATTATCGGAGCCCCATAAGTAATAGTTTTGCTTGTTCACGTGCCCGCTGAGGCGAAAATAATCCTCATCGCTCATCATATTGTTGGTCGAAAAATCGTCCACTTCGTCATAGACACGATTTTTCCACGTTCTTGGAGAGTGTATCGCTCTGTGTCTTGTTCACTTGTTTTCTATAGCTGTCTAGTTCAGAAATGTAAAAACAGATTTGACATTGGCCGCCATTTGCAAAAATAAGAACAACTTCCAATAGGGTGATTTCTTTTGGTCCACCTGTTACATCGGTTAATATATAGCCGAGATATATCAAAACAGATTCATGAATTTAAACAAGTTGTGATGCTAGAAAGCATGTGTTATTATTTTATGACAATTGTTGGTGGCAGAAAGTTGTTGCATTAATAAAATAACTGTATAAAGGTGGGATCACACGATTGCCGCAATGCAGCAATTTTTGTTATATATTGTATGCCAATCGTGTGATAGCACACTTTATTGGCTCATGCGGCAACCAAAACGAATGTTATTCCTATATTTATTCCAATCAAATACAACCCTCATGCGACAACCGTGTGAACACTTTATATAAAAGTATACACCAATAAAAATTCTAAAAATGCACCAATATTTCCTGCCTGTTCCTCAATGTCGCAAGAAAATGTAAACGATCGAAATGTAGTCGCTCGATTTCGAATCAATTTGGATTCCTCTATGTCGACAGCTTGCCTTCGCATGGGCATTTACTTCACAAAGATGCCAGATCGGTATATTAAAGTTTTGGTTGATTTTTCATTGCAGTATTGAAAAAACGACTCAATTGTTCTTGTGTAAAAACAACCCTTCATAAAACTGGTCAGCTGTAGCTGACAAGCCAAAGCAAATACATACATACTTAAATAAGTACAAAATAAAAAAGCAAACATTTTTAAAGTGTGGTAATAGTTTTTGTGGTGTTTAAAATTTAAAAGTGCTTTTTTTCATAGACATTTAAAAAGTACTTTGATGCATTCAACACGGATATTCCTCTGGCAAACTCAGCATTTTCTTCCATCCAGCCAGCCAACAAGTGAATTGTTTAGGAAAACTACATGCATACATATGATAATATTTACTAAATAAAATAAAAATTAAAAATATGTGGGGTTTCTAGTTTTATTTCCCAGTTTTTTAACAAAAAAAAAAAAACAAAAACGTTTTCTATAAAAACTCTCACTCGATAGCAAAACAACAAGTGCTTGATTTTGACACTTGTGTTCACAGTGCTGACGACATTTTCGATATTGAGGAATCGGATTTTGTATGGAAACACTTACGTCTTTTCGACTTGTCAATCGAGTCATCGTTCGAATAAAAGAACGTCATAGAGGAACCCAAAACAATTTTCTTTCGCTTAGAAAGCGAACGACATTCAGGAACAGGCAGTAAATTGTTTTGCTCCAGTTTGCGACATTAAAATTTCAGTAAAATGTGACAGTCATGTGATTGCAGAGAATTTGATGGGGTTAAACTTTTTATTAAGCTCCAATTCAGGCCAATAAAAATTTTATAAAATTGGTGCATTGTGTCGTGTGATTCCACCTTAAAGAACAAAAACTCTTGATAACGATTTATATACATATGTACATCGCATCTCAGGCTCAAAGGTGTTGACTGTGAAGTGTATTTAAGGTTCGGCCCAGCCGATTATAGCACTCTAACTTTTTTTTTCTTTTTTGTTGCACAGTGTAATTATGGCGCTTGCAGTAAATTTTTGCCGTTTGTTTTTGTGTGCAATCTAGAATAATCATCAGTACGGTGTAGTGATTCTCACAAGGTAGAGTTCAGAGAGAGACTGGACTGGAACGATTGTGTTAAAAGGAAAGAAATAAAAAAAGTGCATTGTAAAATTTGCTTGAATTTGTTTAAGAACTTAATATTATAGAAAATAAAAGTGTCTGAAATAAATTATCACTAACAGGTAATAATAATAAAAAAAACAATGAAATTGAAAATAAAATTTGATTTAATAGTGTCTCAAATACAATTATGTACATGTATGTATATATAAATACATACATATGTATATATTTTCATAATTTTACTTTCATGGATTTATATTTGCTTAACAGTTATTAATATTAATTAAAATAATAAATGCAAAAATCTAAAGTAAAAATCAAACAAGTTTGTCTATTAGAGAAATACATGTATGTATGTATTTCTCATATGTACATATGTATCTATAATGTATCAAATGCAAATATTGTGCGAATAAAATATTTACCCCCTAATTCTTAAAAATTATAACAGGCTTATTTGACATATTTGTATGGAAAATCTGTTATAATTTTTATGAATTAGACGGTTAGGATATTGGCTTGGAAAAAATAAGCATTCATTTTACATCTGTATCAAGGCAGATTGATATCAGGTAGCCTTACAAGCCCAGCTGACTACTGCTTTTAGCTTGTATAACTGTCAAAATACACAACACAAACACACATACGCGAACAAACGCATGACAGTAATACAGTTTTTCTATCAACAAAATACATGCAGTTTTTGTTGTTGTTGTGTTGGTTGCAGTTATGCGGTTACCTGGTATCAAGCTGCCTTGATCTGTATTTTAAGGGTATTTTTACATATCACCCTTCGAAGCGTAAAAATAACAGGTAAGAAGCTTTTTTTAGTGCCGTTTAAAAGCGGAAAATTGGAAAATTCGCAGTTTAGTCTGCAGAAAAAACTGTTGCAAAATATTAGGTGGGTACTTATTTGTCAAAGTAATATTTGTTAAGACATAGTATGTATGTAGAAATATGTTTTTAATCGGAGTTTATAAATATGTTTTAATGAAATTATTACATACATACGTAAATATTTGATTAATTAATTCGTTATATAATTTATGGGACAAACTGTTTGACAAAATATATGTATGTTTGTGATAGCAGCATGAGCCGACATCAAGCTGCCTTATGAAACTTGCCGGTTTTCTATTATTATGCGTTGAAGAAAAAAAAAACTATGGCAACATTGCCAGATATTAGTTCATAACATGATACAACTAACAAGGTAGCCTTTTCGCTACAATAAGAACAACTTCAATAAAAATAACATGCATTTTGTTTTTGTACAACTTATGCAAACTGTCAAAAAGACGCCACTTCTACATTTACAGAAGAGAGATGCACTCAACTTACGCGGATTAGCTATCTCGTTTTGGCTGCCTTTCATCTCTGCAAACTCTTGACAACCTAAAGTAGTCAGTTGATTAACGGTTTAGCTGACGAGGCTACCTTGTTAATTGTATCATGGTTCATAACATTGCATTTAAGCGGGAAAGTACTTTTTTGTTTATGTATTATGAATAAAAATTTCAATGAAATCTGATTCCATTGGAATTCATAATAGCATTTTTGGGACGTTCCGAATATGAGAGATATTCACTCGAAATTCATAATAAGGCTGATATAAAAATTTAATTGTCAAAATCATTTCCCCTAATGCTTTCAGCAACAACATTCAAATTCACCGCCACTATCTCATCCAAAACAAGCATCCAACATCGAAACGCTAACACTACTTACACAATTAGTGCGTCCACATCATACACCGGAATAGATTGAGGCTGCTGACTACTCGAACTAATCAATAAATGATAAACATCTGAACAAGCAACCACCATTCATTATCAATCACTATAATCCAAACGATTATAAGCACTTGTTTCTTCTAGTGTGATCCCCGTCTTTTTTTTAATAACAATGACATCAATGAATGGTCATCATAATTCATTTCGTCCTATTGGCAATCCTTCCGATGACCAGTTTAACGATCGTCTTAAATTATTGTATCCCACTGTAAATGAAGATGAAACACCACTACCACGTTGCTGGAGCTCAAGTGAAAGATGCTCAGCAATTGTATTATCACACAATAATATGCGTATCCGATATCAAGGTTGGTATATTTTTTAATGATTTCTATTATGGAGAGCTTTTGCATACACAAATGGGCAAGTCTTGCCCTGTGTACTCGCACCAGGGCAACCATTTGCTTAGAGCTAGATCAATCACAAGCAGCAATTTTAGTTGGATAATTCTTAGGTTAGCTTGGCAGGAAGAGTATGATGGGACATGTCTTCCGACATACACTGAAGCCAGTGCGATCGGTGAGTTTGATCGCAATAGTTTTAACCCATTGCTCTATAGGAATTCAGTGTCGCAAACAAAGCTCCTTAGTTTCCTCTGGCACATATCCCATAGGAGTATCTTTCCATTTTACCACTATGTTTTTCTGTTGATTAGAATAAATTTTGTATTCTCTCACTAACAGAAAAACACATTGAGAAAACTTGATCATTATGCTTAAATATAGACAGTCAGTAATGAAGAGGTGGTAGGATGGCTATGAGCTTGAGCTGCTACCTAAAAACAGCATACAATTGGTCATGGCCTGAGCTCGAAGCGATTCGGGTGCTGATGAGCGTCGTAGTGAACCTGAAACAATGCGCCCAACTAAAAGTAGCCCCTAAATGTCACGACAATTTTTTACGCTTCATATGTTCATGGCGAATTCGTTATCAGGTCAACTTGGCAGCACAGGTGATTAGTTTCTGCTTCTTGCTTTTCACCATTGTTGTTGTCAATACTTTTTGCTTCGTTTTGAATTATTATAACTATTTAGAGTGATTTTTTTTTGTACTTAATTTTTATAAAATATTTTATTAAATTAATTTAGTATATAAAAACAAAATCAAGAATATTAGCAGCTGCGTATTATTTAACAAGAATATCGTTTCCCTTGGCAGGCTGAATAAACTGAGACGAGCTCAGATTTTAACTTGAGGGTTACACGATCAAGTTTTGCCTTTCAAGTTTTAATACATTCACACTTTCTTACTAATACACTCACAATTTTGAAAATTGATGCAAACTTGATGACAGTTTTTGCTTTCCATAGAGAGCATCAAATCACAATCAAGAAAACAGCTGACAACAATTGTTGAAATGGAAAGCAAAACTTGATCGTCTAACCCCCAAGTTAATGAAGCAGCTATTTTTAATTTTCTTCTTGACGGCATCTTGAAAATGAATTGTTATGAAATTGCGTGCAGCCTACGTCACAGCTATAAATTTTATTGAATTTTGACAAGCAGTATGTGAAAAAACTTGATAGCAAAACTTGATCGTGTAACTGCAGTGTAAGAAGCAAATGTAATATTTACACTAACAGAAAGATCAATATTTTTTCTCGCTTTATTTACAAAAAAGTCACCGCCAATACACTGCAAAATTTTCCCTCAGCTTGTCATTTGCTACGAGTTTTGACAATTCAGAAGCAAACACCTTAATTAGTTGTACAGGCCATGAGTCAGTATCCTACACAATTGTACCAATCATGCAATGGACTCTGCCAGATAAATCTAATAGAATTCTATTCTTTTTTTTAAAAAAAAAAAAGTCCTTCACACATTTACATTTTTTACAATACCTGTCTTTTTGAACAGATCGTACCATTAAATAGGATAGTGAATCACGGCTTGAAAAGATAATATTACTCTTTGAAAGCACTCTTAAATAAAATTATATATTTAATTTTTTTTTTATCGTTCAACCGAACTTTACCTGGAGTAGCGACAGAACACAGTGATGCAGCGGCGGTACGCACTGATCATCCCATACCAATTACATGTATTGCCTTTTATTTTGAAGTAAAAATAATTTCTGAGGGAAGTAATGGTTACATTGGAATCGGTTTCACTGGTAGACAGTTTCATATGAATCGTTTGCCAGGTAAAGTAAAAAGAACTTGTTAATATGTTCTGCTAAAATAATTAAATCGGTCAAAATTTCGTAACAATTTGAGTTTTTTTTTTTTCTTATGGCTATCATGGTGACGATGGCAAGTTTTATTCTTCATCAGGAGAAGGTGAATCATATGGACCCACGTACACCACGGGCGATACAATTGGTTGCTACGTCGATTTCATTACCAAAGCTTGTTTCTACACAAAGAATGGCACTGAATTGGAGGCAGCTGCCAGAAATCTACCGGTAAGTTGAAGTGAAAAAACAAACAAAATATTTTTGCAAAATATTACTAAACAGCTGCAATGTAAAAATAACAGGACCAAATGTTTATTAAAAATCATGTATGTATTTTAATACCCTCTCGTTATCATCTCTTTTGACATAATATTTTATTAATTTTACACAAAGAATTTAAAGTTTTATTAACAGTTATAGCAAAAAACGGATCTTTATTTTCTGTAATTTCTATTGCACAATTAACTCTCTATTCAAATTGCTTGTTTTTCCATTCGTTCCAATTACTCCGGTGGTAGTGAGGATATGAGTGGCTGCTCAACAGTCGTGAGGTTGCGGTTCGAGCCCCGTTAAAGACAAACGAAAGAGTTTTTGTAAGAAAAAAATTAAATAAGGGAAAGGATATAAGAAAGGAATAACTACTATGAAAATAAGACGAGAGAAAGCAAACAAACAAAACTTAATAATTTTCAATACTAATTTAACTTTATAGTCGAACTATATGATTCACAATTGTTAATTATTCTACCGGGCTTGAGTTCGATTTTATTTCCCCGAAATTGAGAAAGATGTTTTTGTGATAAAACTGAAGTGATCAACATTTTTCAAGAAGACAAGAAAATTACAGCTAGAGACTTACTGGCTGGGGGTACATACCATGGGTGTTTCATGGCCACCACGACTCTTCTTCAGCACCCGGGTCATGATTAGTTGCATACTGTTCTTAAGCAGTAGCGCATAATCATGCTGATACCTGAGCTCTTCATTACTGACCGTGTATGTAATCTTATTGGTCAGTTTTGAATTTCATCAGTGTGGCTTTCGGTTGACTGGAATATTCTATATGATTACAATTTTTCTATTGGGCTTGAGTTCGATTCTAGTCCCTCAAAATTGTGAAAGATTTTTTGTGATGAAATTGTAGTGGTCAACATTTTTAAATAAATATAATTAACAAATGTATATAAAAGTTTTCACATAAATTCTTCACAATATTGACATATCAAATCAACGTGAGTCGAAGTTGTTTTAATAGCAAAACACTTTGTATTTGATCAATACCAAATCAGGTTAAATTATTGTATACTAAATTATTGTAAAGGGTGTTCCAAATAATATTTTTTTTTTTTTTTTAAACGGCGCAAAACATCGAGTGTAGCTTTGGCTGTGTGGCACGTAGCGCCGTGCTGCTGAAACCAAGTCTTGCCAATATCCTCCTCTTCAATTTTTGTAAACAAAAATTCGTTTAACATGGCCCGATAACGATCACCATTGACTGTAACGGCCACTCCTTGCTCATTTTCGAAGAAAAATGGCCCAATTATGCCTCTGGACCAAAATCCGCACCAAACAGTGACTCGTTTTGGGTGCATCCGCTTTTCAATGTAATAATTTTTTTTTTTTTTTTTTTTTTTGCAAAATCGGCATCTTCTGTAAGTCGATCGTAGGCCCACTTAGCGAAGCATATACACCATGATACAACTAATAAGGTAACCTTTTCACTACAATAAAAACAACTTCAATAAAAATAACATCTGCAAATTGTCAAAAAGACGGCACTTCCACATTTGCAGGAGATAGATGAACAGAGCTTACGCGGATTAGCTATCTCGTTTTGGCTGCCTTTCACCTCTGTGTTCTCTTGACAGTTTGCAGTAGTCAGATGATTAACGGTTCAGCTGACGAGGCTACCTTTTTAGTTGTATCATGATATACACAACCATATTCGTTCAGCGGAAGGACAAAACTAATTATCTGTCAAATCAGACATGAGCTAAATGTTACACATTCACGCAATAAGCATTAGTTGAAAAAAAACGTTAGATGGTGGACCCTGTATATGAAAGTTTAAAGTTGCCAATGCTGTCTGCATATCAATAAGGGTTTTCACGATGATACTGCAAACGATGCAAATCTGAGCAAAAGTGCTCTACTGTTTTTCACACAACAACAAAATGTGTAGCGCAGTTCATTATTTGGTGCAAATGTCTTGCGTAAGTGCGAATGCAAGAAATCGTTGCTTTTTCTTTGCAACCCAACAACAAAATATACAAGGTTGCACTCGCAATATTTTTGCATTTACGCACCGCTAATTTCGTGTTGCTTTTTTCGCATGAGTATTGCGTTTGCAACACTGACACTCGAACAGCTGACATTTTAAAACAAAGCAAACAAGAAATTGTAGAGATGGAGCCAACAGCAATTACCAAAAAAATAAAACGTGAAAAATTAAAAATTGTGTATTAATTTATCAGCTGTTATTGGGAGTGCAATAAAATTTGCAAAGTTGTTAAAAAGGCTGCTCAATATTAGTTGCAATATAATCGCAAATGCAAATAGTCGCAACCAAAAACGCACCAAACGCTGAGTACCGCTTATGTATTTGCACTTTGCTTCATTTTTCCTCATTTGCACTACGAGTAAAAAATAACCTTGAGCAAATAGAAGTGTGCAAAAACGCTCAATTGAAAATAAATTATGTAAACACCACCAATAGATGACGCCAGCCATGATTTTTAACAATCAATTAATAATACATATTAGATAAATGATATTAAAGATTTCTTTCTTTGAAAAAAAATTCCAGAGCGTGTTATATCCCGCCGTTGGCCTTCAGTCTAACGGGGCAGTGCTTGAAGTGAATTTTGGTCAAGAACCTTTTGAATTTCGTCGAGTGGAAAATATGCTGGGATAAATAAAAGGAAAACTCAACACCACCATCCATCCATGATGCATCTCATCTAGAGTGCTTTTACAAAAGTAATACATACATTTAATTTTTTTTTTTTTGCTTTTGAATTTCTTTTATACATTGAATTTAAAGTTTTGTATTAAAAAATGTTTAGAAATTTGTTTTTAGAAAATAAAAATTGTCAGCGTTGCAAATTCAAACTAAAGTGAATAAGAGACGTTTGTGAACGTTTGATAAGAGCGGATGTATTTCTTTTTTTTTATTTTTGTATAAGGCGTGGAGTCGTTATATGTGGACGGTTGCTTGTTTACTGGCTGATTTGAAAGAATATTTTATGTGTACTAAAGGCTTATTTTACAAATTATGTATAGATATCATTGTGTTGGTCCACATACTAAACAAAAAATTTAATAAAATAAATATTTGATAAATAATAGCTTAATAAACAGAGGCCAGAGAACTATGTTACATATACCGTGCAAATTTCAAGCCTCTATCACTTACGATTCAAAAGTGTACGAACACCAACCGATTCTAACTTTTTGCTATTTGTTATTGTGAAGGTTTGTAAGCTACATATCTGTGAAAATTTCAAGTTTCAATTTTTTGCGGTCCAAAAACTTCAAATTAAAGGGGTTCTTCATGTATATGGCAACATTTAAATTTTTTGCTTTTTGATATTTGTTGCTCTGTATGACAGGTAACTGCATATATGGTGCAAATTTCAAGTCTCTATCTTTTAGGGCTCAAAAGTCACACACAAAAATTATGATGTTTGCGCCTTTTATTGTATGTCTGCAGCAAATTATTAAAATAAACGGCACACACACTACGAAGCGTGAGTAACGACTTTATTGCACATGTCCTAGGCACTTTAATGATACATTGTAAAAATTCCCGTTAGTGAGTCGAAGAACCAGTGCTTATTTAAGCTACACTTATGCCCAAAAAATCAAAAAGAATTGAAACTTTGATGGAAATATTTCTTCTACATTCAGTGTAGGTTTGTGTCAATAAATACACTATCCTATCCAATCGCAATGACTCATTCACGGAAAATTGCTAGCTAAACCTAATAGAATTCTGTCCTACTTCAGAAAGGCTCATCCAAACGGCAACGCTGTTATACTCGTGTGAACAACTTCGAAAAGGCAACTCGGAACGTATGGAGCCATCTTTAGTTTTTGAAAATTTTCAAAAGATTAGCAAGTCGGACAGACTTGTCAAGAAGTCTTTCACACACATACACTTTTTATCCACACTTACTGATTTACAGATTTACTAGCTTAAACATAAATTAAACTGAAAAGATCCGGCCCCAATTTTCCGGCTCTTAAACGAAGACAATTGCCCTCTCAGACTCCAATTATAATTACACTGCAAATCATGAGCTGCTGGTTGACTTTTGTGACAGTGTTGTCAATCATTTGAAAGGCATGAATAATAAATAAGACATTGATTTACTCTCCCTGAGTTTAAGCTGAATTTAAACAACACCAACGATTTTCTAAACATGAGTTTTAAGTGCCACTGATATTTTGAATTCTCACCAAGTTTTTGGGCACAAATCAAAAGTAAATTCCAATCATATACAATAACCGATACCACAATCTTCTAATTCACCACAATTGCGACTTATTGTAGAGACAACCACAATTACCGTTTTATTCAAATTAAGTCACCATACACACAGAAAAAACTCATGAGCAATACATTAATAATATCTACCATGAAAGAATTTATTTATTTGTATTTTTGTATTTCAATATAGTGATACAAAATTATAGGACCAAATAAACATATCTATTACAAAGTAACAACATGCAGTATAAAAATAGCAACAAATAAATAGTTGGAGTAACCCTGCCTTTACACTTGCAGCAAGTTATCGGTATGCATCATATACGAAAAACTTGACAAAAACACGCTGCTTGCTGGCATACAACTTGCTTGAATGTTTACATGTGCAAGTGCATGTTCATTTTTAAACTGCTGTGGAACAGTGTTCTTCTTAATATTTGTTTGCTCTTATATTCTGTGCATGCATAAAGGGTCCGCCAAATAACTTTTTTTTTTGTGAAAACGGCGAAAAACCTCGGGTGTAGCTTCGGCTGTGTGGCACGCAGCGCCGTTCTGTTGAAATCAAATATTGCCAATATCCTCCTATTCAATTTTTTGTGAACAAAAATTTGTTCAACATGGCCCCGATAACGATCACCATTGACTGTAACGGCCACTCCTTGCTCATTTTGGCAGAAAAATTGCCCAATTATGCCTCTGGACCAAAATTCGCACCACCAAGCAGTGACTCGTTTTGGGTGCTACGGCTTTTCAAATGTGTATGCGTGAGGGTTTTCTGTGCCCCAAAAATCGAAAATTTTGCTTGTTTACATACCCGCCAAGATCAAAATGAGCTTAATCCGAAAAAATGATTTATTTTTTGCAAAATCGGCATCTTCTGTAAGTCGATCGCAGGCCCACTTAGCGAAGAGTATACACAACCATATTCGTTCAGCGGAAGGATAAAACCAATTAGCTGTCAAATCAGACATGAGCTAAGTGTTAACATTCACGAAATAAGCACTAGTTGAAAAAAAAGCAAGATGGCGGACCCTTGATTTGTGTTTTGTACCACATTTTACATTTGAAATGTTTATACGGTAATTTATTATAAACAATTAAAAATATATGCGTATTAAATTATAATTGTATTTAGTTTTATTTATTTATATTTAATTTTTTTAAATGAAAACTAATCAGATACATAATTGGAAATTAATGTGTATAGTAACACTTTAAAAGACAAAATCTTTTTACGGCAACACTGTTTGCAATTTATCATTTTACTTGCAAACAAGTATCAAAAATCACTGGCATGAGAATTTTACTGCCAGTAGAGCTGTAAGTTCGAAAATGTTCACTGTAATTTTAAAAAAGTATGAGTATATTGAGTTTTTCGCACTTGCACTTGCTCATGTAAACTCTACGTAAATGTTAGTAAATATTTTAACATTTTCTATTTCTTAAATGAAACACAAACGTACCATGCGCTAAAAAAAAAGTTTCATAGCCCACAAATAATATATTTGTATAGTAATTCTATATTAAATTTTAACTCACGTCAGGTGCAATTACATTCAGGTATGGATATGTAATAAATTCTCTGATGAAAATAAGTTAGTGAACTCATTTTGATTTTAATTCTTGCCCCAAAATTGCTCAAGAAGCCTCCTACCAATATACTAGAAGTAAGCAAGATCTATTTTTTGTGAGTTCTTTGTCTAGTTACTTCAAACGCGATGTATAGTTGAGGAATATATATATTAATCCTGGCCATGTGCAAAATTAATACACCAGATGGAAAAGAATATTTTCCAATATAGTTCCTTATTTTGATTAATACATAATAATGAACCTGGATTTTTTCCAACTGTACTCTTAAGTCCATAGATGTAAGAAACCGAAATTTTTCTTTCAGTCCTTCAGAAATGGTTTTTCTGTATCTTGCGCAGAGCATGGCTTTTTCTGCATTCTCGTCCATTGCAAATGTGTGTACATATTTATTTTGTTTAATTAGATTTCCAATAGATATGCATATATACAAACATATATACCTATTATTAATTATTCGAAATAAGTGAAACGACTAAAGTTGGTATCGAAAAAAATAGCTACCACTAAAAACGCCAAAATTCTTAAATCGTTTGATCTGGCACGCACTGTGCTCGATTTGGGCATTCGTAGTCGTTCGTCGTCGTGACAAGTGTTGAGACAAAAGAAAATTGTTGAAAGAAAATTTTTATTTCTGAAAATTACAAACAAAAAAACTGCAAAGATATTCTCTATCGTAATAATATCATGAAAAAACATTAATATTTTCCACACAATTTATAAAATCAAAAATTGGATAGAGCTAAAACTGAATTTATTGAGTTATAAAACAAAAAGAAATCAAGGTGAATAAAAAGATGTGAATAAAAACGAATGAAAAAGTTCGTATAACAAATATTATTGAAAATCAATCAATTTGGTTTGTAGACAATGGAAAACATACTATTATTAATAATTAAAAATATATCATTTATTACATACAATCTTTTTAATTCATTATCTTAAACGTTTTTTTTTTTTAGCAAGCATTAGCGTTTTAGGAAAAACGAAAAATATCTTTTGATTATGGAATATTTCTTTTCCGTTTGTGTAATGCTTTTAGTGTATGAACTGAACCCTTTTTTTCCTTCCTTGCATATATTATTCACATGCAGCAAATGAAGTAGTTTTTGCACAAATAAAGTGCAGGAAATCAAAAAATAAAAGTATTAAAGTTTCCTAATTAAATATTTCCTAATTTTCGAGGATGAGAAAAGAATTCAAAAATAAAAAATAAACGAACAACAACACGAAATCAACAAGGCAAGAAAAAAGAAAACAACGATAAAATTTGATCTCGAAGCAAAATGGCTAAAAATAATGAACAAAAGCGGAGTGTAGGAAGTTGTTATTGTTGTGTTGTTTTCAATTTTTTGTTTTCATTAAAATGCGCTACCAGACTGCAATTATTATTTAGTTTGTGCCTTTGTCGCGTAAATACTCGCCTTGATAATGTGAATTTTTTATGTATACATACACATGTATATGAAATACAAGAGAAATGCAAACATTACATTGTTATTGAAACGTTTAAACAAGCTAACGTATTTTGGGACGAATTGAACTATGGGGGAATAAAACTTTCTTGATATTTTAACTTCACTTTAACTAAAGAAACATATAAAAACTAATTTTGTGGTTCTATTGATAACCGTATGTTAATATCTTTATAAAAAGCTGTGTGGAGCCAAAATGTCAACCATACTGGTGACAATATCCGCATACAAACGCGGTCCTCTTGTGGTTCCATTGGAACCGTCTGTGCAGTAACTCTTAGATGACTTTCAACGTTGATTTTCAACGACAATCGCACCTTAAATCTGAATAAATGACATCACAGTATGGGGAATAATATGTTAAATCACAATACTGACAGTGTTAGTAAGTACTCACACAGTTTTCCCCCTGACTATCTTCAGGGCTATTGATTTGTGCAATAATATCGTGTGTCTGCCTTAAAGTTTAATAGACATACTTTTTTGGATAATGTGATAAGCACTCTCACGAGCATTAAATACACGGTTTACGTGTCAACAACTACAACATCGAAAGAAATTTTTGAGGTGTCTAAACTAACATCCTTATTATACGGAATTCCATCGGAGGCTCCGACGGAATTCCGTCATAAAAATTCTATCATAAATTCCGACGTAGCTACGAAATTCCCCCAAAATTTTCGAAATGAGGGAAATTGGTACTATAAATTCTGAATGCAACAGTGCGTTGGCGTTGTTTTATCAAAAATTTTGTACGAACTCTTCTCACTGTCGGTAGAATACGAAAAGTAGTTTAAAATAAGAACAAAGTAAAAATAAGCTTTTAAATTGAATAAAAACTATTTTTAAGTGTTGATGAAATTATATTTCTTTAATAATTAATTTAGGTCCAAAAATTAACGTTTTTAAAAAATATTTGCTGTCTCTTTCAGCTCTCTATATGCCGACGACATTTCGTTGGTGCTAATCAACTCATCAGTAGACTTGATGATAATTATTTCTTGAAAAATATTTTTAGCGGTCCTTAGAATGCAAACAAAAAAAAAAATCATTTTTTCATATAAGAACTTGGTTGTACTAATTCGAACTTAGGTCAAGAGGATGGCAACAATAACTTCTAATCCGTCGGAATTCATAATAGCTTTTTATACGAATTCATGACAGAGAGTGCCCATTACGCTTGATGTTCACTCGGAATCCTAGTAATTTTTTGTATGGGAATCCGCCTTAGAAGCGTTGTATGGGATCAGTAATATCGAAAAAATATTGGAGCGAAAAAATTCTTGCGGATTAGTCATCGATTTGACTACTCTACGAGTACCCTGGTAGTGGTTAAGGCCGTGGTACACTATCCTACTCAATCGTACGATTCATTCACTGAAAACTGCTAGCTAATTCAGGTAGAAATCTGTCCTACTTTACTAGGGGTGTCCATTAGTCATGAACATGATGTCGAACATCGCTCATGGCTAATGAACACCGCTCATGTTCATGTTTCACATTCGGAAACTCCTAAATATTTTTGGTAAATATGTATGTTCCATTTTGGTCCTTTGCGCACATTCTGTCATGATGCAGATGAAATCAGATAGAAAAAGAATTTCGCAACCATTTTCTAAATGTTTTCAAGGATAAGCTGCCATTGTTGGTGGAGCTGATCGGATGATGAGGCTGAATGGCGATCGGGGTAATAAATCAAGTATCTTCAGCAAGGGGCCTGAGAATAAAGCAAGGTCGATATTTAAAAAAGTAAGCCTTGGCTAGCTTAGGACGCTCGTTGTATTTCTTTCTTTCTTTCTTTATTTATATAATCGAGCCCATAGGGCCATATTTGATTAATACATTTAGTTAATTGTAATGAATTCATGAAATAAAATAATATTAGTCTAAAATTAAATCCATATATATATATATATATATATATATATATATATATATATATATATATATATATATATATATATATATATATATATATTGTACGATTGCAATGTATGCACATGTAAGCCTTTGCTGGAAAACATTGGTTCAATTATAAAATTTATACAATTTGCGTTTAAAACTTTCTATAGAACATTCAAAACTTCTCAGATGTATGGGAAGGTTATTGTAGAGTCTGCACACTCTGATTTCAAATGATCTTTCAAACGTAGAGTTATTGATTCTAGATAAAATTAATTGTATTTACATTTAGAAAACTATTACAATTTTAATAGCAATGTATGTTATATGCGAAAAAACATATAATTTGTAGCTGTTTACAGATTAAAAATAAATAGTCCTTCTGATATTGTAAATGTAGATACAGGTCAAAACACCTGTATGCCAAATGCTACATCACTCAAATCAGTGAGGAAAATTTATGTGATTTCCTCATCCTCCTCCGTAAATGTGTAAATTGAACAGAAAATTAAAAGTATATCCCAATTTTCGATTGACTTATGGTTACAAACAATTTTGCTTACTTTTATTTTATTTATATAAAAAGGAGACATAAACTTATTATTCTTTTACAAACAAGAATAAAATTTTTACAACCTAGCACTGTTTGCAATTTGTCATGTTACTTGCAAACAAACGTCAAATAATTCAATTTTGTCAAAGTGTTAAAAAGTCTGCGTGAATATGAAATAAATCACAATCCATTTGATACATGTCAAAATTGTTCTCGATTGTTCACGAAAGTCGTTATACCGCTCCTGGCGTAAACACCATTTTATCATTGCGCTCGTTCATTCATCTCTGTATATCTGGCAACGCTTTAGGGAACAAGAGTGTGTTCCTCCATGTTGTTATTGTTGGTTTATTTTTGTGTGTTTTCTTTTTGTGTGCAATCTAGAGTAGAGTTCAGAGAGACTGGAACAATTTTGTTAAAAGGAAAGAAACAAAGAAAATTTTTTTGTAAAATTTTAATAAAGTTTTTTAGAATTTATTATAGAAAATAAAAAATTTTGTGAAATAAAATTGAAATCAACAAATATAAAAAAACATGAATAAAAGACTGTGACAGCTACGTACATATCTAAAAAACGCTGCTCCTGTATGAAAAAAAAAACACGAAATTTAAAACAAAGAAAAGTGTATTTTGTGAGTACCCCAGGTTCAATTAGTTTCATAATTTCACTTACATTTAATTTTTTGCAATATTTTTTCAGCTAATAAATTACAAATTCTTAACAAATATATTAAACAACTTAATTTTGTTAGTAAAATGCAGTCTCGAATGCAAATATTGTTTGAATAGAAAATTTAGGTCATTGCAGCCTTGACCACATTTACTGCGCACATTTTGACAAACATTTTTAAAATTCTGGTTTTATATTGTAATCTAAATTGTTAAGCCTTACAAACCAGCAAATGTGCTTATAAATTGTGGTATATAAAAATTAATAAGTCCTGTTAATAGCTATTCATAGGGCAAAATGTTTGCTGGCGTCTGTTTTTTTTTGTGGATGTTTTTTTTTCTTTTCAATGTGTCGTTTTCTACGTTTTATTTTTGTTGTTTTGCTGTCTGTTGTAAGTGTTGTAAAATAAAACTATGTACACGATTATCAAGTAATTGCTTGGTCTAGAAGAGGGGTTACAGATTTTTTATATTTATGCACATTTTGCAATTTTTGAATACAAATTTTGTTTTATTTTTATTTTCTGCTTCAAATGTCAATAGCATAGACTTGGACTACTTCCACGCTAAATAATTAATTTTATATTGAGTTTTATTCAATTAGTATGAAAAATTAATAAATATTTTTTTCTGCAAAAGCCTCCATATTACTATTTTATTTTTTATATTGAATTTATTGTAAATTGTCAAACAAAATCAAGTAAACTGTCTAAAATGCTAGTGTAAATGGTATAGTTTATGAAACTGGCTTATGATCATAAACTAGTTTAGGAATTACTAGTGTAAATGTACTATTATATATTTTAGTATTATTATTCCGCAAAAATAAAGGAATACTGTTGTGATCGTGGAATTAAAAGGCTTCTGATAGTGTAACAACCAGTTTATTCAATGTTAATAATATAGTTTTTCAATATAAGTGAAGGGAAAAATCAAGGCACCTAAGTCAAAATATATTTCAATATAATAAGTTTTATTAAAACAGTAGTTTATATGATGCCAGATTTTCTACTTTCCAACAAATACTTATGTATATGATGTAGGCGAGAAGAAAGTAATCAAGCCTGTCACAGAAATCTATTCGAATTAAATAATTTCGAAACCGAAAAACTGTTTTTCGATCCCGACATGCTTCTAAAATCGCCTAATTTCCTCGGAATGAAACCTCATATTTTTATGATCGATTTCAAAGTTTCTTTCGTATGTGATGGTACAAAATAAATTTATTTTATTCTCTTTATTAATAACAACCTCTTTTTGTAACAATTTAATCAATATTGACCCACATTTAAATTAAAAATAAGATAAAACAAAAGCGAACGAATTAAAAATTCGTTCTCAACACCACTCGAATATTTTCGGAATTATACTTTAGAGTATCCCATTATTAGCTTCATAAATCCCAAGCTTTTTCAAGAATTCTTTAGATACCACTAGAATTTATTTTCAAATATTATTTTACACCTGCAATTCGATCTGCGGCCCTATTTTGTTTCAAATAGGCAGGAGCAGTTAAAGCCATCTCTGAATATTACACACTTTGTAGAAGCAATTGCTGCTACATACATATGTACGTAAATACGAATACATACAGTCATAACATTGCAACAAAAATCGTGATATAGAAATTCATTCAATATTTGTTTCTGGTGTTTGGATTGTGATGATGTCACAATCTTTATTACTTTTTTTTTTTGCAAAAACATTTATTAAAAAAAAAAAAAAATCAAGAAAATAAAAATTTTAAATATGTTTTTATATTTTTTCCTCCTGTTATACACGACTTATAGGCGTTGCATCGTCGTTTGTAGAAATAAATTGTAGTAAAATTAAAAATCAAATTGATTTCATACTCGGTCTCTCTCTGCCACTCAACGAAAAATCAAAGCGGCCAATCAACCAACCAATCAACCTTTTAAGAACGTAATTTTCTTATCAAAATAGTAAAAGAGAAAAAGTAAATTAAAAGAAAAAAAAATAATATTAAGCTTAAATATTTATTAAAAATAACAACAAAAAATTGTTTTACAACAAATTCTTGAGAAAGTATTAAAATTAAAGGAGAACAGAAAGTTATAAAAAATGGATGCTGAAAATGATAACGATCAACCGAATTCGTCATCAGCTTCGGCATCGTCAAGTAGTAGTAATAATAGCAGTAGTAGCAATCTTTTAGGCCATTTGCCAATGTTACCTTTTATGCGCTCAACGGACGATGATGAACCAGAAGCAGATGGTGAGGGGTCGTCAGCGGCCGATGGCCATGATAATGATTTAACTGAAGAGCCGATGCCATTACAACCACGCGTAACGGCAGCACCAAGAGCAGCTCCAACGGCAGCAGGTTTACAACAACAGCCAACATTGGCTCCAATTACTACTACTACTGCGTCGAATTCTGCTCAGGCAACAGCAGCAGCTATGAATAATTCGTCATCGCTTGGTAGAGAGGAGCCAATGGTAGGTGCTGAGCAGTTAGCTGTAATGACGTCGTCGTCGGCTTCCTCATTGCCGCCACCATCTTCATACGCACCATCTTCATCAGCGTATTCAAGCTCACTAACCAATTCATATGCCCTCTTGCCGAGATCAGCATTTTTACCTTCCGCTAGTCCTGCTCAAGTCATGTTTTCTCCCTTTTTATTTAATAACCCTTTTCACCAGGCGAATAATGACGAAATTTCACCCCCATCTCCTGCACCGTCATTTCCACCGAGTTCAAACTCGGAACAAAACCTTCGTTTAGATTCTAACAACTACACGCTACCGCTACCGTTGAGCACAACCTCGCCATCTCCTTCTGTCGCTTCATCATCATCATCAACACAATCATCTCATCAAGAACTTCAATTTAATTTAGATTCAGCCTCTCAATTGTCATTAACTCATGAGCAAAATCCTATTCCCACTTCTTTGTTTTCTGTTTCCTTTCAACAGCAACATCATCAATCTTCACTGTCACCGTCACCTCCACCAACACAATTGCAACAAGCACCCAATATAGAAACAACAACAACAACAGCAACACTATCACCTACACAATCAGCATCAGTATCATCCTCAGCAACACTGCAGCAACAATTTGCGGCGTCCGATCTGTCTCACCAGCAAGATCAAGAGCATCAGCTGACTGCTCACATAAATCGTAGCGATATTGCTGATACAATTGATGCTTCGGCTGTCATTGTACAACCTTTAGAAGCGAATGCTGAACATCCACAACATCCCCATCTTTATCCACAGGAGGCAGCTAACAGTAGTGAAGAATTAGGGCAAGCGCAGCCACCAAACGATATACATTTGGACGACAACGATAATAACGATTTCGATGTGGATTTGAATTTGCGAAATGATGGCGCTTTAGCTAATCCACCACCAACAAATCATCAACAGCAACAGTCGGCAACACAACAATCTATTTCATTAGATACTTCCGCTTCAGACTCAGCGGGTCCCTCATCGTCGGGTCAGCAGCAGCAGCAGCAACAAGCGCCACAAATACCCACAACACTGCCGTTATTGCTACAACAGCAGCAACAACAACAACAACAAAACATAGAACAACCAGAAACGGAAGAATCGAAACATTTACCGTCCTTCGATCATCATTACCACAACAATCCAAACGATTATCATCAACTGCACTCGAACTCTTATCAGCATTCTTCTTCGTCGTCTGCAGTGTTTCCGTTCTGTTTTCGGCCACCACAACTGACACATTCAAACGGTGCCCACAACACCAGCAGCAACAATCATCTGTACGGCAACACAATGTCATCATCGAATCGTAATCATGGTTCGACATCTGGTATTGCGGGCGGCACTGCCTCTGCAGCCAATGACCAGGTTGTCGATCGCATAAAGCTATTGTATCCCAATGTCAATGAAGATGAAACCCCATTGCCACGTTGCTGGAGCGCCCATGAAAAATGCTTATCAATTGGTTTATCACAGAATAATTTGCGTGTTCATTTCAAAGGTGAGTACAGTTTTAATTATATTACTTCTCATATTTAAGCTGTTTAAGAAGCTGTCAGGCCTGTCAGGAATACATTTTCTGTTTATTACGATCGTAAATTATTTAAATTTCGAAAAAGCTAATTGTGAGTGACCTGTTATTACTGCCACGAAAATCCTACTCAATTCGGGCTGGCTAAGTCTTGCTCTTAAAGCAAATAAATTTGTCATTTGTCCCAACACTGATAGTATACGTATTTTATTATGCCTTGAGTAACTGTTAATAGCGTTTTTGCAATCCCAAACTGGCCGTGGCGTAAACCGCTCAGCTGAAGAGCCCGATTTAATAGACTACCAGACTGTTTATAAATACAGTTATGGATAAAAAAAAAATTAGGGTGGGTTATAATTATTTAGAATAAAACGAAACAAAATCATTTGGTTGCAAGTAATTGTAATTTTTGTTCATGTCGTATTATTAATACATCATATGTTATTTATACATTATATCACTAATAAAAATGGTTCATTGATTCGAATACAAAGCATAAAAAGTCATTAGGTTTTTAAACTTCAAAGGGATAAAAAAAAATAGGACTGTTAAACGCCGACAGATGGAAGAGAATTTGTTCGATAGATCTGCTAGAAATGCTCCAATGCTTATCCAGAAACATGGGCAAAATCGAGTATCTACTATAAAGCAACACTCAAGTTGTTATGTCCCAATTCTCTCAAAAAACGTGGCGAAATGTGTTCTAATCGAACTAATCTAAGACCAATTTGGGATCGGCTTTAGTGTAATGGTACTACCAATTGCCATAAAATGAAAAAGTGTGCTGCCAGATGCATATAGATTTTGTATGCGAAGCTGGTGTTGGTTATACCATGGAGGAAAAAACAAAATTTGCATACCTACATATGTATATAAAAATTTACAAAATTGAATTTTAAAAAGACGATTTTGGATGCTTCAAACCGTTTATGAATTAGCGATTTTACTCTGGCAGCACTGTTTTGCCAACATTTTCATATTTTCCTTAGTAAATTTCGCAACTTCGCAACATCGAATTATTAACAAACTAAAAGCCTCCGGCAGACTTTGACTTCAATTTTGGGAGGCCCACGACCCATTCTACAAACCTATAAAACTTAGTCCTTTCAAAGCCTGGCTTCTTATTCCAAATTTTCCCCCAATTTGATTCCTAATTATGAAAAAAAAACATGGGTTATACAACCAAAACCTTTAAGCATGGTAGAGGTAAGATAATGGCCTGCGGATGTGTTTTGTAGTATGCAGTAAGACCATTAAATTGGATAAAAGAAAACATGGGTAAAACTCAGATCCTAATAGTAGCAATATTGCCCTATGCCGACTGGGAAATAGTCGTTAAATTGGCTTTTCAGCAAGACCGCGGCCCTAGCCACACGTCGTTGCTTCTGAGAAGATGATTTTTGGACAAGAATGTGAATGTAATATCATAGTCTGCGCAATTACCGGGATTAAATCTGCTAGGAAATTTGTTGAAGACAGTAAAGCAAAAGAATCGGATCGATAACACCACGATATAAAGAGGAATTGTGGGAGAAATTTCAAAGTACATGGTATATAATATCAAACGAGACCTGCCAGGATTTAGTGGATCCAATACCGAAATGTGTAATGCAGTCCTACAAAATAAAAGTAGTCCTAACAAATATTAGAAACGTTAAAGCTTATGTTTGTATGCTAAAAAACTTAATAACAGCATATTAAAAATTTTGTATGGAAATTTCCATACAAAATTTTTAATATGCTGTTATTAAGTTTTTTAGCATACAAGCCTTACACCCTTATTCACAAAAAATATTTCAGGCCTATAAGGCTCTTATTTGACGCATTTGTATGGAAAATTTGTCAAATAAGAGTTTAATAAACCTAAAATATTTATTATGAATAAAACCCTAAAATAGTTAATTTTCGTTTTGAATTTTTTTTTTATTATTTTAATATTTTTTAATTTTCTTTTTTATTTTTTTAAATTTATTTTTTTATTTTTTAAATTATTATTTTTTTTTAGTTTAGTTTTTATTTTTTTCAAATTATATTTTTTATTTTTTTTTTTATTTATATTTTTAATATGTATATAAAAAAAAATTTTTTTTGTCCCTTTGAAGTAGTAGCATCTAATGACTTTTTCTGATT
Organism: Sturmia bella; assembly: GCA_963662145.1. Lineage (NCBI taxonomy): Eukaryota > Metazoa > Arthropoda > Insecta > Diptera > Tachinidae > Sturmia > Sturmia bella. Next base: position 23,489,743 of record OY759172.1, read on the forward strand.
TCTGTCTCAACTAGTGAACCATTTTTATTTGTGATATAATACATACATAAATAACATATGATGCATCAATAATAAAGCATGAATAAAAATTACAAATACTGATAACCAAACGATTTTGTATCGTTCTATTTGAAATAACTATAAATGACTCTATTGTTTTGTCCATAACTGTATATTAATTTGTTTACTTTTAATACAACATTAGTAAAGACAGCGTCATAAATTGCTTCGTTTTCGATTCCCATTAAACCTTTCCTTATTAGCATTAGGTGACCGAAGCCGCGCTGAAAAAAAACTATTACATAATTTAAATATTTTAGTATTAACATTCTCCAAAATTAAAGGGCCTGTCACAAAAATCGATTACCATCAAAAATTATTTCGATTCTGAAAAAGTGTCTTTCGATTCTCAAAAGCTTCTAAAATCGATCAATTTCCTCGGAATGAAACCACCTATTTTTATGATCCATTTCAGAGTTTCTGTATGTGATGGTACAAAAACCAATTTGAAGCATTTTTGTTGTGACTTTTTTTTTTTATTTTTTTTTTATTAATAACAACCTGTTTGCATGGGGATTTACGTAATATTAAACTATATTTAACTCAAAAATTATTTCAATTTCGAAAAAGCTTCTCTAGAAGATTGAAATCAATAAATTTCTCGAAATGAAATCATGAATTTTTATGATCGATTTTGACGTTTCGGATGGTACCAAGGCGAATCAAGTACAGGTGGTCGCAATTCAATTCGCTTCAACATTTTCTCTCGAAACGTCATAAGTTTTGTTGTCGTTTGCGAATTGGGATGCGGGCACCTATAATGAATTGGCCTTGGATGTTACAATAGCAAATTTAAAACGTATCAGTTGGATGTGTTTATTTTGTTCTTTTCTTTAATAAGAACAAGGGCTTTCACTATGATTAGTGCAAACGAAGCAAATATGAGCAAAAATGCTGCAATTTGCTTCATTTTTCCGCAATTCCACTAAAAAAAAAAACTTCTTGAGCAAATAGAAGTGTGCAAAAATGCTCAGATGAAAATAAATAATATAAACAACAATAGTGTTTTTTGTTTCTTTTTAGAACTAAAATAAAGAATTTGTTAACTAAAGCAGTGAATTTTCAAACCTTCAACAAGCAAAGATTGCAAGAAAAGACCCAGGAATAAATAAACCAAACAGGTTGTGAAGATTTCCACGGAAAAAAAACGGTGCGCTAACGATCAACCATAAAATGCACTGCAAATGCACATGCACAAAGCACATTTGCACAGCTACCATCGTGAAAAATCTCATTCATTATTTTCAACTGAGCAGTTTTGCACACTTCTTTCTATTTGCTCAAGGTTTTTTTTAGTGCAAGTAAAGCAAAATGCAAATACGTACATTTTGTTGTTGTGCGATAAAAAGCAGAGCATTTTTGCTCTTACAAAAATTAGAAAACCCCTTCTGTCTAAGGAAAACTCTAGTGTTTTGTGAAAATAAAATAATTTTCCTTTATTACTTTATTTAACTTCTCTGCTCAGAAGTTGTGATTAAAATGACAGATATAACTAAAGTGCACACAGCATTCATACATACATATACATATGTATGTATGTATGTAAATGTAAAACCAGCAAAAACAAATAGAGCAATGAACTTGCTTCACAAGTACAATTTATTTTAAAGTAGGCAATGCACAGGAGTAAGTAAGCATATACATACATACATACATGCATGCATATCTACATATGTATAACGTGCCACTTTTGTGAGTGTTTGTATCTTTTATGACATTAAAGTGCAACACATAAAGTAAATTTATTCAACTCGTAACCCAGTCAGTAACATAAATGGCAAACCTTGCCACCCGCCCTACAAAAGAAAACGTAAGCAGGGATGAAAAGAAGAAGAATACACACACAAATTTATAATGGTAATTTCTGATTATTTTATATTCATATTGGCATCATGTTAGTATTTTGCAAACTGCAATATTTGCTGATTGATGATCTAGTTTTCTTTTTTGAATGCCAAATATACAATGAACTTGATTGAGCTGAATTTAAGAAAATGTTCAATAAAATCATATATGATGCGGTGCTAAAGCAGTACGAAAATCACTTTGTTTTTCAAAATATTCCCAAAGATGATCTACATACATATATCCTTTCGCATGCGTTTGCCACTTTTGCCACTCTGATGGAGGTATCTCCAAAACATGCATTCCGAATGCAGCAATCGCTTCTTCGTTGACCTCTCAGTTTGCTTTTTACGTATGGTAATAAAAAGAAGTCATTCGGTGTCAAATCAGGACTGCACGCACGGTGGATGACTGACTCATCAAATCGATGTGTTTGTTGGGTGCTCAAAAATGCAGTTGTTTGAGCCGATGTGTGAGAGCCAGCCAGGGACCGTAACTCATGACTTTTATCAAAAAAATCAAGAAATAAGAGTTATTTTTGATATTTATTTTTTTAAATCAAAAATAAAAGTTATTTTTGATTTTTATATTTTTAAATGAAAAATGAAAGTTATTTTCGATTTTTATATTTTTATATCAATAATAAAAGTTATTTTTGATTTTTATATTTTTATATCCATAATAAAAATCAATTCAAAATTCGTGACATGGGTAATATGTCCGCAAAGCTTATTTTGAAATAGACAATTACAAAGAAGAGCGTTTCGATACTTCTGCTAATTTATTGGAATATTGGGAGAGCAAAAAATTTGTGTTTCCATGGCTTCGAAAATTAGCTTTAATTATTCGTTCTGTACCTGCCACTCAAGTCTGTGTGTAGAAAGGTCATTTTCAGCACTCAGATTAATATTGGAAGCTTTGAGATATAATTTATCTGAGGAACAATTAAAATCCATTGTGATGGTAAAATTGTACACCTGAAAACGACCTCTTAACACTGACTTGGATGGCAGCCAAAACTTATAAGATATTTCTATGCATTCATGTTTTTATAGCTGATAATCGATAAGTCTCATAATATTATTATATTCATATAGAAATTTGAATGAAGCATCATATTATAATACATACGGCATCAACAAATAAATAAGAGTTTCGAATTGATTTTTATTATTGATATAAAAATATAAAAATCAAAAATAACTTTTATTTTTCATTTAAAAATATAAAAATCAAAAATAACTTTTATTTTTCATTTAAAAATATAAAAATCAAAAATAACTTTTATTTTTAATTGTTAAAAGAAAAATTAAAACATTTTAAAATCATGCAATGTGTTGGATGCATTTCGCCTAAAAATCATGATGGTGTAATTAAAAGTTTTCTACGATGTTTATTTATGTATGATTTATTTCTTCAAAAATTGAAAAATAACTCTGATTTCCGGTCCCTGGTGAGAGCTCTCATTGCCGTGTGATGAAGAGTGATCCGTCTTTGGCGGTTGGTTTTCTTCAGTTCTTGAAAGGCAACTGGCAAACTGGCCGTATTTATAAAAATAAAATTTTTTCTGAAATGCATTTAGTTTTCATTAGCAATTTTTGCATTAGCCAAATATTGGATACGGCGATTTTTGGCAATGCAATTCAACTCAATAACAAAATCTGGCTACACTTATGCCTACATGCTTTTAAATATGCATCTCTTTCCCACATACTGGCAGCATTGCAATAATTTGCTGCTGCACAGTTTCGTGTTAATGGGTGTGTGTGTGTGTGTGTGTTGGTGTGCCTGTATAAACCAAGGCAGCTTCATACCAGGTAATCGCATAACTACAACAAACACAACAACAACAAACACTGCATGTATTTTGTTGGTAGAAAAACTGTATAACTGTCATCCGTTTGTTCGCGTATGTGTGTTAGTGTTGTGTATTTTGACAGATATACAGACCAAAAGCAGTAGTCAGCTGGGCTTGTAAGGCTACCTGATATTAAGCTGCCTTGGTATAAACAAAACATTTCTCCTGCTTCATGTAAAATGAAAATAAAAAAAACACAAATTGCTTTCGTTTTGTAGACCATTTGCTTTGTTATCCGCATTCGCGTGATTATTTATTTGCTTATTGCATAAAAAACAGCTGTTTTGCTAAAAAACCAAAACAAATGAAAAGGGTTATTAAAAGCATATTTCTCTTACATTTGTGTTTTCACTCTTGCAAACCGCTCTTAAATAATATTGTTTTAATTTTGTTTCCATTGGTTACGTTTTTCTTTTCATTTATCTTTCTCCCGAACTTTGGCTGGAGTAGGCAAACAAAGCAATGATGCAGCTTCGGTACGTACTGCTCATCCCATACCAACTGCATGTGGCATCTATTATTTTGAAGTAAAAATAATTTCTAAAGGAAAAAATGGTTACATGGGTATCGGTTTGACTGCTCAACAGTTTCGTATGAATCGTTTGCCAGGTAAGATAAAAGAACTTGTGTAATTTTTCTGCTTCAAATTATTGATTTATTCAGTTTTTTTTTTTTTTTTTTTTTTGTATTTTCTTTTATGCCTCAAATGAAATTTATTTATCTTTTCATTTATTCAATACGTTATTTCATTTCAGGCTGGGACAAACAATCTTATGGATATCATGGTGATGATGGCAATTCATTTTCTTCATCCGGACATGGTCAATCGTATGGACCCACCTTCACTACAGGCGATATAATTGGTTGCTGCGTCAATTTTGTTAACAACACTTGTTTCTATACCAAGAATGGCGTTGATTTGGGTATAGCTTTCAGAGAGTTACCGGTAAGTTCAGTGAAGTAATAAAAACAAAGGCATTCAGTTTTTGTGACTGGATTTTGTTGAAGGTATTTTTAGGGGGAAAAACATACAAACACATATGCTTAAATATATACACGTACTTATGCATATATGTATGTATGTACATACCAGAGTTTCTAATAAAATGGGCAAATTATAGTCAATTATACCCAAATATTTCTCAAACATAACTAAATTTCTTGTGTTTTATATATTTATTTTCTTGAGATAAAAGTCTTTTATTAAAATTATTTTATTAATTTTGTCGATATTTCGCTCTCCTTCGGATAGCTTCTTCAGGGTAATAATCCGAAGAAGAGCGAAATATCGAGAAAAATAATTAAATAATTTTAATAAAAGACCTTTATCTCAAGAAAATAAATATATAAAATATAAAAAAGATGTCGGAAAAAAACCAAATAATAAATCTATAAAAAGAAGAGTAAATTTCTTGTGTTTATTTGGTTCATCAATTTCAGAATCGTCACATATGAATAAATATTTGCCCAAAACAACATGACCCCTAGATTATTTCCCCTCTATTTTGTGCAAATACATTCATACAAACACTTGGAGGTATCAACAAACAACAACAAAAAGAAAAAAGGGTAAAACTCATCAAATTTCACAAGAGCACATTTTAAGGTTATGTTTGCTTGACGAGCAAATACCACATTTAGAGCAATTTTGCCATTGCTCCTGCAAAGTTATTGTAGAATCGTAAAACTGTTCGTTATAAATTTTGTTTTTGCGCATTGAGCAAACATAACCATAAAATGTGCTCTTGTGAAATTTAATATTTTTAGCGTTTTCCCCCCTTTTTTCTTTAGTTGTTCTATCCATGATAATTATATGTTTTTTTTTTTATTTTTGTATGTACATACATACATATGTACTTGTTTTAAACAAAGATCAGCAAAAGAACTACTCTTTTGCTGATCTTTGTTTAAAACACATTTTTTATGGGCTAATATTTGCCCATAGCTTTAGTGAACCAAATTGTTGTTAAAACACATTTCTGACAGAAGTCCAATAACCCCTTATTCTAAAATTAGAATTTATAATTTCCAAAAGCTTTCTAAAGTTGTAACTTGTGTGCTACGCCCCTACTTGGTTTATTAAATAGTGACTATGCACTCTCTTCATTATTGGTTGTTTTTGTTTATATCAATTAAATGTGGTTTTTGTGGCAAATGCATTATATGCAATACATTAGCTGAAGTTTAAAAAACTGGTTTTATTTAAAACTATTTTTGTTAAACTAAAAAAACTAATCTAACCTAAAAAAAAAACATGGTGGTTTTTTATAGTTCTTAGCATAAATTTTCCAACACTAAAATAAATAACTTTCTTTTTGAAAACTGTTTAAAATTTCCAATAATATGGTACTAATTTATTTTTTAATACATTTTTCAGACCCGCTTATATCCCACTGTTGGTCTTCAGACTCCCGGCGAAGAAGTTGACGCAAATTTTGGGCAAGAGCCTTTTAAATTTACTCAAATAGAAGACATGATGAAACAAATGAGAGGCGAAGTAAATTCTAGTATTTACGATTTTCCACTGCCCGCAGAGCAGGGGGATCCCACTACACTATTACAAAAGTAATATATTTTTACTTTCATTTCTATATAAACTGTATTAAGCATATGCATATGTATAGTCTACATGAGCTCGATTTAACACATTAAACGAAATGTATATCCCAACAATGAGTTTGTCATTTTATTTTAATTTTAGAATGGTACATTCGTATTTGGTGCATAACGGTTACAGTCAAACTGCTGAAGCTTTTGGCAGACAAAAACCCGGACAGAATCAAAAAGAAGATATGACATCTATACGTAACCGTCAAAGTAAGTATTTTTTTTTTTTAATTTGTTGCTTTCTAAAATTGTCAATACATGTTGTGTATAATTTTTGCTCTTTAGAAATCTTAAAATTGGTCATGACTGGCAAAATGGGCCAGGCTATAGATCAGACAATGCGTACGTATCCTGGTATATTAGAAAACAATAAAAATCTCCTGTTTATGCTGAAATGTAGACAATTTATAGAGATGATAAATGGCTCTGATGTTGAGGTATTCTTAATTTAATTATTTCTGATTTGAATTCTCAATTAATGTTTTGTTCTCTCTTTCTCTTGGTTCTTCTTCTAATTCCTCACTATATTTCAATTGTTGTCGCACTCTATTGCATTTTTCTGTTCTGTTCTTTGGGCAAATGCAATAAAAAAAATTCCTCTTCTATTGATTATGTACTTTACAATAGTACTGTCCTTATTCTTCTCCAACTTCAATAACTGATAATAAAACTACAAATTCAATAACAACGCAAACTTCTGTACCCCATCAAACTTCGGTTATTCAATCAACAAAATTATATCAGAATGGCAATGAGCAAAATAATAGTAGTAATGGCAACGGCACCACTGCTGAGGACACCACAGCAACTGCCGCCACAACAACTACTACTACCACCACCACCAATAGTAGCAGCAATACAACAAATTCAACAACAATAAACAATGCACAGAACTCAAGCCACATAACTGTGATAAATACAGATAATGATTTAAAAACTCAAACGTAAGTTGATTACGACGAAAAGAAAAACGTTTTGCTTTTACTTAGTTTAGGTTTAAAAATGTGCCTGATTAATTGTTTTCGTTACTCGACTCCACAGTCGATTCGAAAAAATTTCAAAAACCATCAACGAAATAATTGGTGGCATACAGACGCCTGAGAATGGCAGAAAACAATTGATAAGTTCTATTTTTACACCTAAAGTAATACATTTTAATTGGCTCTTATAGCAAATAAATTATTGAATTCATTTTTGATAGTTTCCTTTTTCTCTAAATCTCCTATTTTCCTTTTCAATTTTCCAGCAATTTAAATAACGAGCATTGTACCACCTCCAATGATGATGCTCCCATAACAATAAGTAAAAGTAATAACGATAATGATTATTTAAATGATGTGGAAATGGAAAATAATGGGCATACAAATGGTAAGTACACAAAAACGGAGCCCAAATTTATTTAAAACAACTTAATGAAATTATAAGAGGGCATAGATTTTTGATCGGAATCAACGAGACTTTTTTTTTTTTTTTTTTTTGTTAGAAAAACTGTTGCTCTGATCGCCTACACATTTTTCTAATTGTTATTCTTAATCAAAAATCTTTTTAATAAAAACCGACGGACGCTGTGATTTTTTTTACAAATGTACTTCCTTAAATACCACTTATATTTTATAGAAAAAAAAATAATTTCATTTAAAAAAGTTTCATAAAACATGTTGCAATGCATCTGACAACTTCCCTATAGAAAATTTTGTTCAGATTCAAAATCTCTGTCCTGCAATTCTAGTTCGTAATTTATTTTTAGTTGTTCCTATGTATACTTTATCACAATTCTCCTGATCAATGCCGTGACAAGAATTTTTCTTTAAAATAATTTCAGTAGTTTTAATTTTTCAATTCGAATAATCTTTTAGTTGAAGTCATTTCTGTAATGTTAGTATATCATCGGATAGATGAGTTTTTAACATCAAATTCAATCGAAGTTGTCGTTTAGCTGATGTTAGTTGGTCAGTGTATTGATAGTACTTTGTTATTGCATTTATTTCAATTGGTCATGTCTCTGATGTTAAAGTTTCACCATATTGACGTACGAGTAATCATCGCTTCGGTGTCAGAATGGCATGGCATTGATGTAGCAATTGTTATATTTATCGCTAATAACAATTAGAACACCTTATGTAAAATTTGACATCACCGTGATGATGTGTCATGGGGTCAAAAACGATGTTATCGTATTCATGTTAAAATACATCATAGCTATAATGGTTTCTCTATGAGTGTGTAAATGTTGCCTGGAATTAGGTAACTTTAGTACAGCATCCCCTCATCCCCTCTGCTCACAAAACACGTACAAGCCACTCGTCTACAAATTTTCTATAGAATGTATTTAAAAAAAGTTTATTGGTTTTCATAAAAACTTCCTAGACGAATTGCTTGATTGTGTTCTGAGAACAAGGCATAAATCAAAATATCTTCTACAGTTAAGATTGCTCTAAATCACAGAACTATTTTGAAAAAAAAAAAATTTTTTTTTTTCGTGATATACTTTTAATACAAATAAATACTTTTTTTTTTCTTTCTAGGCAATATTTGCAAAAATGGAAACACAAATAATTTGAATGATTCTATAGATGCAGATGAAGACATGGGTAAATATTGTTTATAATTGTAAAAAACAAAAGAATGTGTAGCAATAAGTTTGAATTGTTTTCTGCATTTTTGAACATGATCATTATAGCGGTTCTCACTTTTGATAGTAAACTCGGTTGCACATTTGGATTAAAGTACTAGAGTTTACATCACTGCAGCAACAAAATGTACTGAAGTGTTATTTTCTACGCTGTGATTAAAAAATCAAACAAAAACCTTTAGTAAACACTGTAAAAAATATGACTGGGAATCACAGATACTCTGTGCTGTGAATCGTTTTGCTGGCAAAACTTACCCCCCGATTATGGTTCACAACATCTAAATGTTGTGTTGTAAGATTTACAACACAACTTACAACTCTTTTTGTGATTATGGTTCACAACATCTAGGTGTTGTGTATGTCACAGAGTTGTTTTTCATTTGTAGAGCATCTTTCCGCAAAAATACATGCCTGCACACAAAAAACTACCAAGTAAAGCCACACTTCCAGAAAGATGCACGCGTATGTTGCTTTCATTACACATACACAAGCGAAAAACAATAAATTTTGACGTTTCATTGTCAAGATTTACAAAAAAAAGACATGGAGTGTTGGATTTCATGTAACACCGCAACTACCGCGTAGAAATGCATTGGTAAAAATGAAAAGAATGAAAAACGTTTTTGCTAGAAAAGTACAAACAAAGCCATAAAAATGTATGTTAATGTTGATGTTTAATTTGGTTATGATAATGAAAGGACCAAAAAATTATAGATTGCAGTTTAAATCCATTGCAACTACAAAATACAAAATAAAACTGTTTTGTAATCGAAAAATGGGTAATAATTATGTGTATAGATGTATTTTTATTTATGTATATTTTGTTAATAAATTTTAACAATTAATTGTTTTTTTTATATTTTTGCAAAACATTTTGTATGCACACTTACAAATTTTATAATTTTTTCGTAATTTAACTGGTAACATCAACAAGACAACACTTCAGTAGGTGTCGTAAGTTTTTGACAACATCTGATTATGTGTTGTAAGATTTTGACAACACTTAACACAATAGTTGTAAACCATAATCACTTTTCAAAAAATACATACTTAAATGAACAAATGTTGTGAACCATAATCGGGGCCTTAATTTTGTGTTGAGAAAATAAAAATATGGAAAAAACAAATTAAAAATATACTGGTGAAGAGAAAACGTGACAAAATTCACAACAAAAGGTGGACAGATAAAGAAATTCAGCAAGTTTTTGAATATTTGCGAGAACATGCAGACTTTGAGGTAAGAAAGTCACTCGAGCTTTGTGGTAAAAATCGTAGTAAATATAGCAGAGTTGTAAAATTAGTATCAAGAGTGAGAACCGCTAGTCTTACAAAATTTTTCGAGTCTGCTGACGAAATGAGAGCTGCATAATATGCATTGTACAAGTCCAAGAATAAAATAAAAAAATAAAAAACAAGGAAACAAATTCCGTTTGCATTCCTCCAACATATAATAAAAAGTTTTCGTATATATGATTAGCGAAAATGCGGTGGGCTTCGCTACCCTCAGTGCTTTGATTATGTCACAACCACTTCTTAGCCAACACAGAATTAAATCTTTCAAACAATAGCGGTTCTCACTCTTGATACTAATTTTACCACTCTGCTATATTCACTACAATTTTTACCACTCGAGCTCGAGTGACTTTCTTACCTCAAAGTCTGCATGTTCTTGCAAATATTCTAAAACTTGCTGAATTTCTTTATCTGTCCACCTTTTGTTGTGAATTTTGTCACGTTTTCTCTTCACCAGTATATTTTTTATTTTCTCAACACAAAATTAGGTTTTGCCGACAAAACGATTCACAGCACAGAGTATCTGTGATTCCCAGTCATATTTTTTACAGTGTTTACTAAAGCTTTTTGTTTGCCTTTTTAATCACAGCGTAGAAAATAAAAGTTCAGTACATTTTTTTGCTGCAGTGATGTAAACACTAGTACTTTAATCAAATCTGCTACTTTAACCAAATGTGCAACCGAGTTTACTATCAAGAGTGAGAACCGCTAATATAAATAACAGTAAAAAATAACACAAGTAGAAATAAACTAATTCTATGTCTAACATTTGCTGTTAGCGAAATATTGCATAATATTTTTAATAAATTTTTATATTAAAAACGATCTGAAGCTGTATAAATTAGTTTATTCAAGAATTAAAAGGATCAAATAAAAATTACATATTGTTAATAAATTTTATATTAAAAAAGAAAACGATCTGAAGCTGCAAAAAATATATTTTATGTTTATTGCACTAAGACGATATTTATGAAAACATTCAATTAAATATGTGCCTATTTTAGATGTGGATGTTGCGCCTTCAATTAGAAAGTACAGCCATGGCATCGAGCGTATTTTAGAATTTGGCAAAGAGCTCTCACAGATGGGCCAACAATTAGAAAAAGAAAACAAAATGACTGACGAAGAAAGGCAAATGTTGGAGGTAAATATGAAAGTGAAATAAAAAATGTTTTACATTAATTTTCAATGCTTTTAAAATGTTCTAATTTTATTTTTTTTTTTTAGGATGCATTTAGTTTAATTGCTTATTCTAATCCTTGGGCAAGTCCTTTGGGCTGGCAATTATGTCCAACAAAACGAGAGACTGTTTGTAGATCTTTAAATTCAGCCATATTAGGTTTGTTTTGCCGCGGCCATAAAATGTATCTTAAATTTCAGTGAATTTACTAAATATGATTCTTTACTTGCAGAGTCGATGAGCTTTCCTAGATGGTCGCCCATGGAATATTGTGTCGCCCATGCCAATGAACTACTCAAGGTTATGAGTCAATCTAATTTAGGCTCCTGTGCTTTCATCAATATCACTGATGTGTTTCCACAAAATTGACCTTTTCATTCTCAGCCCTAGCTTAAGATGTATGAACGTTATCCCTTTTTCGGTGTCCAGGTAAATCAACGGTCCATTTTCAACAGAAATAATAGTTTATTATGCAAAACCACTTTGGCTCCTCTAACGACTACGACAATTTCACCAACTTCCAACTGTTCTATTGCTCCCTCAACTTCAGCAGCTCCACAAGCCTTCTAAATGAGAATGAAAATAGAAAAGAAAAGAAAAGAGAAAACAACAATCTAGTTTTTCATATTATAGACTATAATTATTTTAAATTTACCATTTTCTTTGTTGTTGTTTTTATTAATTGAGATGATGATTTAACGAAAACAAAGAAATGCAATTTTTTATTTATAAAATTTAAAAATTCTTATTTTGTTATTTATTTATGCTCTTTTTTCCCCCCGCATAAAACGGAAATAGTAAATGCTCTAAATTTGTACAGACTTATTCACAAGTCGATTTTGAACAGAATAAAATAGAAATAACACTTTCCTTAAATAATTTAACAAAAAACAAAAAACTTACAGAAACTTGTGTGTCACAGTGAGAGGAAAAAGGGAGAGGAATATTTTTTTTTTGTTCTCCTCTTAAATAACGCAAAGTGCCAGAATAGAAATATGTATGCATAGAAAATCGTATTTATGAACAAATAGCTAAAATAATTTCCATAAGAAAACTGTTGCTTTCAAATCAGCAACCATCACAACAATTTTCATAGAAAACCCTGGCAATTCAAAGCAATATGAACTAGAAACGGTGTCATTCGGTGTTCTAACAGCAATTTCAATAAAACTAAAAAGAACTTGGAAGGACTGGGAGCAATATTTGCTAAACCAAAGAGCATTTGCTTCCGATCTGATTTAGAGTAACGATGATTCCCTTAGAAAAAGCGATAATTGCAAGTAATATTCAATGAAAGCAACAGCACCGCCTTTACAACCTTATAGGAAAGCTACATCATTTAGAACATCATTTTCTATAGAACAGTATTGATTTCATACAACATTTTACTATAGAAAATTTGTCGTATTCAGAGCTACTTTTCCTACAAAGAAAGTTCATTTTTCTATAGAGAACATTTGTCGTATTCAGCGCTACTTTTTCACTTTATTTTTCTATAGAGAAAATTAGTCGTATTCACAGCTACTTTTTCTATAAGAAAGTTAATTTTTCTATAGAAAAAATGTTCCATACTCGGAGCTATTTTTTCCATTTTATTTTTCTATTGAGAAAATTTGTCATATTCAGAGCTACATTTCCTACTTTTCTATAGAGAAAATTTGACGTGTTTAGAGTTGCTTTTCCTGTAAGAAAGTTAATTTTTCTACAGAGAAAATTTGTCGTAATCAGAGCTAATTTTCGTTCATTTTTCTATTTGTCGTATTTCGAGTTACTTCTTCATTTTTCATTTTTCTATAGAGAAAATTTGTCGCATTCAGAGCTGTACATTGTCGCACACTGGCGACTTGAACAAATAGCTGATTAGAAACAACACGGCAAGCCGCAGAACTTCCAAAAATAATTTTGGCGTTTTCAACACACTTGGCGACTTTAAAAACTTGCCAGTGCGAGAACATGTCCCAGAAAAAAACCACATAAACATTAAATTCCACCAAATTTTAATTTAAGGTTATGTTCGCTCAACGAGCAAACACAAAATTTATAACGAAAATTATTTCATCTGACTAGCACTTTGCAAAAGCAAATACAAATTTGCTATAAATGTTATTTTTACTCGCAGAGCAAACATAACCTTAAAATATGCTCTTGTGAAATTTTATATTTAGCGGGCTTTGCCACACTTTCTTTTTGCTCTTTTTGTTGTTGTTTGCGGTAGTATTCATGTGAATGTATATGCATTTTCAGTTGATGCTTGCATTTGCTCAAAAATAATGGACAAAAAAGAAAGTAGCGGTACCGTGTTTTTGCTAAAAAAAAAAAATTAACAAATATTTATTCCAAGTGATGGTAACTTAAGTCACACATTTCTGAAAAAAAAAATGTTTGCAGTCAATCATCAACTTTTCTTTAGAAAATCACCCTTATTATGGTTGGCGTTTTTACGACGGGAAAGTCATGTCTTTTTTGCAAAAATGATGCCGTAATTTACAAAATTATGAAGCATTTCAAAATCTGCCACAAGAACGCCATCAAGTAGCAATCGCGCTTGGCTAATTTGATTGTCGAAAATGCCCAAAAAAAAAACAGTGTGATTGTAAAATTAACAGCTGTCATTTTTAAACTACGCCAAACTCAACAAGGGTGAATATCTGAATCACACAACTCTTTTGTACAGTCTGATACTCTGTTCGAAATTCCACATGGAATGAGGATGAAAAACTATTGCTGAAGTAATTCGGCAGTACATTTGCTGAAACACATTGAAATGTATCCAGCAAACATTTTGTTTTGTTTTTTTTTTTTTCTGTGAAATAAATTCCAGGTGGAATTTTCAAGAAGTATACTTTTGTCGGTCTTAAATGCGATTCCGATTAGACTGGATTCTATGACATCGCCCACTAATTCTAGTACGTACAAAAATCTTACACCAAAGTAATTGTTTTTTTTTTTTTGTCGATTTGAAATCCGTTACCGATAAGCTCAGATTCTATGACACTCCCGATTTCATTAAAAAAAATTTGCTCAGATCTTTTTTTCACACTGTAAGTTGTTTAATTTTATAATTCTTTTTTGAAATCACGGCTCATTGAGTATTGAGTCAATACTATTTATCAAATTTATTTGCTGTTTCAAATGAAAATAAATATAAACTTTGACTTGATAGAAAGCCTTAAAAATGTTCATTAAGGTGATGACTTTTTAATCATATAATAATAATAATAATGATTTGAAATTCGTTCAAAAATTTTGTATGTAATTTAGTTGTAAGTTTTGCTTCACAAAAATGAAAAGCAAAAATTTAAAATATTTATTCTTGAATAAAAGCAAAATAAGCGTTTATTTTTTGCTATAAATGTCAGTTTTAAAACTTGAAAATTTCTTGAAATAAAATAAAATATGGGAAACAAAAAAAAAATTTTTTTTTTAAACAACTCGCTATAAAATATTCTAATACTTACACGGAAATAAATATTTGTGTATGTATGTATATAAAATTTACAAAAAAAAAAAAAAAATTTCTTAAGATATTTTTTAAAAGTTTCATAACTATTTACGTAATTTATTTGCTTAATATTTAAAATTATGGACGACATGTGCGACATTTTCTTAATAAATGAGCAATAACTAAACACTTGATTATTGCAAATTTAAAATGTATAAATTTGAAAATTTGTTTTTAAGTCTGTCTACCCATCTATTTGAATTTAAAAATTTAGGGGTCTAAATGAAATGTAAAGAAAAAAAATTCGATCCTCAAATTCACACGAAAATAAATGGAATCAATGAAATGATATGCATAAATACAAACATATGTATATGTATACATATATATATTAAATTATATATATTGAAAGCTTTCGAATTCGTACACAATTTTTAAAACACATCCAATATTTTGATGCTATTTTATTTATTTAGTTATTAGCCAACAAACAATGAAACCTCTAATCTCTGGTTGACCTTTGCGCTGGCCAAATTTGTAAATACAAACAGCTGAAATTGAACATACATCCACTAAATGCATTAACACACACACCAACGAATAGAAAAAACCAGGGACCGTAAGTAACTCTTATGACTTTTATCAAAAAAAAATCAAGAAATGAAGAGTTATTTTTGATTTTTATATTTTTAGATAGAAAATAAGAGTTATTTTTGATATTTATTTTTTTGAATGAAAAATAAAAGTTATTTTTGATTTTTATATTTTTATATCAATAATAAAAATCAATTCAAAATTCGTGACATGGGTAATATGTCCGCAAAGCTTATTTTGAAATAGACAATTACAAAGAAAAGCGTTTCGATACTTCTGCTAATTTATTGGAATATTGGGAGAGCAAAAAATTTGTGTTTCCATGGCTTCGAAAATTAGCTTTAATTATTCGTTCTGTACCTGCCACTCAAGTCTGTGTGTAGAAAGATAATTTTCAGCACTCAGATTAATATTGGAAGCTTTGAGATATAATTTATCTGAGGAACAATTAAAATCCATTGTGATGGTAAAATTCAACACCTGAAAACGCAGCCAAAACTTATAAGATATTTCTATGCATTCATGTTTTTATAGCTGATAATCGATAAGTCTCATAATATTATTATATTCATATAGAAATTTGAATGAAGCATCATATTATAATACATACGGCATCAACAAATAAATAAGAGTTTTGAATTGATTTTTATTATTGATATAAAAATCAAAAGTAACTCTTATTTTTCATTTAAAAATATAAAAATCAAAAATAACTTTTTTTCATTTAAAAAAATAAAAATCAAAAATAACTCGTATTTTTGATTGTTAAAATAAAAATCAAAAAATGTTAAAATCATGCAATATGTTGGATGCATTTCGCCTAAAAATCATGATGGTGTAATTAAAAAAGTTTTCTGCGATGTTCATTTATATATGATTTATTTCTTCAAAAATTGAAAAATAACTCGTTATTTCCGGTCCCTGGAAAAAACAGAAGGCAAACATTAACTGTCTGTTCCTCAAAGACGCAAGAAAATGTAGTCGCTCGATTTCACATCAAATCGGTTTCCTCTAAGTCGACAGCTGGCGTTCGCATGGGCCAAGGCGAATCAACTACAGGTGGTCGCAATTCAATTCGCTTCAACATTTTCTCTCGAGACGTCACAAGTTTTGTTGTCGTTTTCTATCGGCTTTGACAACTCGAGAAGATAAAATCGTGGAAAAATGCTGAAGCGAATTGGTATGCGGGCACCTGTAATGGATTCGCCTTGTCATGGGCTTACGTCATGAAGTATTTGGCATTTACTTCACAGAGATGCCAGATCGGTAAATTAAAGTTTTGGTTAATTTTTTATTGCAGTATTGAAAAAACCCCACTAAATTATACTTGTGTAACTTGGGGGTTACACGATCAAGTTTTGCCTTTCAAGTTTTAATACATTCACACATTTTTTTACTAATACACTCACAATTTTGAAAATTGATGCAAATTTGATGACAATTTTTTGCTTGCCATAGAGAGCATCAAGTCACCATCAACAAAACAGCTGACAACAATTTTTTTTTCGTTCCGTCTGCAAATATTTTTTTGTTTTGTTTGAAAGTTGCAATTAAAAGTGATAAAAATTAAATAGATTCAGGCTTAAAAATAGAAATAAAAATGTTTACGTGCAAAAGCAACAAATTTTTTACTTTTATTTTTACATTGATTTCCATTAAATTTATTCATTTTGAAAAGAGATATTTGCATATTTTGATTATATTTAAATGGTTTAAAAAAATATTGATTTAGAATCTGAATTAGTTTCTGGGTTTAATGTAGAATATAGTAGAGGAGGTTTTGCTTTAATTTTTTTTTTTTTAGCAGAATATGCAAGAAGCTATTTTTAATTTTCTTCTTGACTTATCTTTATGTTGTTAAATTAATTATTCAAGCTCTTGATCTTTGGTTTTTTATAAAAATAATATTAAACAATTATTTATTTATTATCAATATTTCGCCAACAATTTGTTGGCATCTTCAGGAAAATTTTATAATTATTTTCCTGAAGATGCCAACAAATTGTTGGCGAAATATTGAAAATAAATAAATAATTGTTTAATATTATTTTTATAAAAAAAACCAAAGATCAAGAGCTTGAATAATTAATTTTCTTCTTGACGGCATCTTGAAAACGAATTGTTATAAAATTGCGTGCAGCCTACCTTACAGCTATCAATTTTATTGAATTTTGACAAGCAGTATGTGAAAAAAACTTGATAGCAAAACTTGGTCGTGTAACTGCCGTGTAAATACAACCCTTGTTAAAACTGGTCAGCTGTAGCTGACAAGCCAAAGCAAATACATGCATAAATAAGTACAAAATAAAAAAGCAAACATTTTGAAATGCGGCAACAGTTTTTGTGAGTTTTCTAGTGTTATTTCCCTGGTTTTTTTTTAACAAATAAATATAAAATGTTTTCTATAAAAGCTCACACTCGATAGCAAAATAACAAGTGCTTGATTTTGAAATTTGTGTTCGCAGTGCTGACCACACACATGATCGATATAAAGGAATCGGATTTTGTATGAAAACACGTACGTCTTTTCGACTTGTCGTTCGAGTCATTGTTCGTATAAAAGAACATCATAGAGCAACCCAAAACAAGTTTCTTTTGCTTAGCAAGCGAACAATCGCATGACTTTGACATTGGGGAACAGGCAGTAAATTTCGCTAGAATATATTTTGAGGTTATGATTTTAGGTGTAAAAATAGACCTAAATGTTTTCTGTTGCTGTAGACGGCTGAACAGACGGACAGAAAACATTAGGATCAACTTTTAGATCTTAAATAAATCATTAAGTTCATTTTTGAGGTTATGTTTTAGTTAACGAACAAATACAAATACAATAAATGGCTAACAATTATTTGATCTTGCAAAAAGTTTGCAAAACCAAATACAAATTTACTGTAAATGTTATTAACCAGTGAGCAAACATAACCATAAAATATGCTTTTGTGAATTTTAATTGCGGTTTTCACGCTTCGTATTAAAGTACCATTGTAGAACTTGGAGATATTTTAAATTTAATAGATCTTGATAAATTTAAAACTCGGCAACAACAAATCTCATACATTTTTAATTTACTAAATTAAAATGCCTCTGCAATGCCAAAAACACTAGTCGATTTACTAAATGTAGTAAGTGGATTTATTTACAAGTATGAAACAGCTGACAGATTTGGCGCCACATTGCTTTCTGCTTACATATAATAAAGTGAATTGTAAACATTTCTTAAATTTGCAATGGAAAAGAGACTTTTGGTTGTAAAATATCTAAACAAAAGTCAGCTGTTTCAACTGTTTTACAATACCAATCAAAAAGTCGCTCACACTTAGAAATATTATATTTCAAAAGTATTTTAAATATAATACGAAGTGTGAAAACCGCTAATGTTTAAACGCGTTGGTTTTTTCGCCATTTTTTTCTTGATATTGTAGACAGAATTTTAGTAGTGCATGTTTGCAAAAATTTTACAAGAATTTAATAGATAAACTTTTTTATTTTTTTTTTAGGAATACATCGGGCGCCGAATCGTTGCATTCAATATCGACTGAACTATGAGAGTAAAAATAATGTTAAACAACAATAAAAATAAACAAAAACACATACAGCATAAGCAAAGGAATTCAATCGATCACGAATGTGACAATTTGGCCCCTGCTTATTTGAAAATTATCAGGCCTGTTCTGAAATGACGGTGATTTAAAATCACGAACGGTTTCAAAATCACGGAGGTGATTTCTTGGTGTTCTGGAAATCACGAGATTTATGAGTTTTCGGCGTGCTTTTCTATTTTCAAAATCACTGATAAACAGCTGGTTTGTTTTGTTTACATACATAATTATAAAATTATAAAGAGGAAAGACGCGGAAAGTTAAACAAATACAAAAACAAGAGTGTTGCCACTGTTCTAAACTGGATATTTTTGTAATATACGTACATTTTTTGCTTTTATATCATTGAATTTACCAATTAAAATTCGAAATTATTCACAAAATTAAAACATTAATTATAAATTTAATTAAATTTTGTTTAATTGAATAAATTATCAATATTTCATTTGGCTTTTACAATCAGGTAACCACAATATATTTTCGAGCAAAACAAAACAGCTGACTGCTAAAAAGTAAATCACAAAGATTATTAACAGAAGTATTTGTTTTTTTCTTTAAAAGCAAGCAGTGTCTTCAGTAATTTGTGATTTTTTCAATTTATTTTGTATAAAAGATATAATATTGCATGAATAAGTAAAAAACACATTATACAAAGTACTCAATAAGTTTTTTATTTGGTTTCTAACAAAATGATTGTAAAACATGTGTAAGTGATTTAAAATCGGTAGTCGTTTCGCTGACCGGTTTCATATCACGAAGTTACTAAAAAAAATTTGTGCACAGAACACCATTTCAGTGATTTTTAAATCACTTTCGTGAAAAGTGATTTTCAGAACATACCTGTATTTGAGTAAATTTAATCAAAATCTTCATATGAATTACAGTGCATTCAAAATTAGAGCGTCAAGTGTATTTTTGTTGTCTAAACCACTCATTTCCATACGAAATGGGTGCCAATGGGTGGACGGCACAAATACGCATGAAGCGCTAATTTAGGTTGGTCTATTAGAAATCACAATAAATTACAAGTAACCATGTATGTATTTTACTTCTGTTAAATCGTTGCGATAAGCTAACAGCAAAAATTATGCTCCTGCAATTTCGATCTACAACAAACATATTGATTAAAAAAAATTATCAGCTGCGCTGCTCTGATCAAAATTTCACTCGCCACGAATTTCGAAATTTAAAAAAAGAAAAATCTTACTTCAAATCCTTTTCAGGAGTTAATAAAAATGTTGAAGTGTATAATTTATAAATGTATTAAATAATTTCCTTAAAACTCCCATTAAACTTGAGCAGTAATTTAAGAGCCATTTAAACGAAAATTATTTTGACAAAAGAAGCACTAATTTCTCTTTCATTTTAATTCAACATACAGGCTGGTACACTTAATGATGCAAAGAACCAGATAAATTATATACAAAAAACAAATAAAAATGTAATAAATTTTTAGGTATAAAAAAAATATATACATATATATATATTTTAAAAAATTACTTCTTCATTGAACAAAATTAAGCTAAAAATTAAAACAAAAAAATAAATAAAATAAAATAAAACAGCTGTAAGTGTTTAAGTATGACATGATAAGTTTAAAAAAAAATATACAAAACAAATATACATACATACATTTTTAAAAAATAGAAGAACTACATTTTTATTATTATTTAAAAGAAAACAAGAAAAAACGGAATTAATAAAAAATCTATTTAATCTTTAATCCAAGTGTGTTGTTCATTTAATCAATTGATAAATAATAAAAACCAACAAAGAAAATTTACTCTTAACAAGAAAAGAAACAATAAAAATAAAAACAGCATAAGAAAACAATAATAAATAAATTAGTTCCAGCTTTTTCTTTATCTTAAGGTGCATTAATGATTTTAAACAATAAACAACATAAGTATATACAAATTATTTAAAAAATAATGGAAGCAACACCATAATATTTAAAATAAATATTAGTGTAAATTTAAAAACTGTAAAATTAACAAATTATTTAACAATAATAGTTTTCTATTAATCTTTTGTTAATTTGTATTTCTTTAAGTTACAAGAACCTATTAAATGCAAACAAACATACACGCATAGATTCATTCATATTAGACTAAAATATAAGGTACAAGCAATAAGATGATTTATTTTGTTTCTTTGTTTTTTTTTTTTTTTTTAGTTGAACTTCCTTACAGCAAAATTTAAAAAAAATATATATATAATTGCAATAAAAATTACGTACATATTTGTAAAAAAAAAAAAGTAAAGTTGTTGGATTTCATTAAGATTTAACCCGGCGTCATGCAGGTTGGTTCATTATGACCCATACGCTCTTTACTGCTGTGTCACTTTTTAGGGTTCCCTACTCATCAGAGTAAAACGGTTGCACAATAAATCATTCTTGGTCGCAGTGCAAAGGGCCATCCTGGACCAACCTAGTAATAATAATAATAATAATAAAACGGCACCCTATTACCGAGACAACTACGTCCGTCCGTCTGTCACAGCCTCAACGGTGGAAGATCGTTTTGCCTTATGCTGATCTGGAGGAGTTATGCCCTGTTAAGCAAAAGAATTTCGGGGATTTTCGATCTTTTTGTAAAACAAAAAACTTATAGTCATTTAAATATTAAAATGACATTTCATATTTGTCAAAAATTTGGAAAACAGCGTCCGACGTTCGGTTCATACGTGTACGCTGTGATACAGTAGCTGGTATAAGATTTCTTTGAAATCGGTAAATATATACGCAACATTCAGCCCAATCATGAATGATAATTCCGTGAGAGTTTTTTCTCTTTTCCCATTCCTCTTATTATGTTGATAAATTCCTTAGGAAATTTTTTTTATTAACCTTCCCTGTTTTAGCCACATCGAAGGAGAAAAATAGTCGGTGGAGGCAAAAATAGGTACACATATTTTAAAAACATATGTTTTTTGTTTTTTCCTATAAAAAAATTTCGATATTACCAACTTTTATTTTTTTTTTGTTTCTCAGGTAATTTATGATTGGAGGAACTCTTTCTCGAGAAACGTATTTTCCTTAGGAATAAAATTCCTTGAGAATATTCATGATTGGGCTGATTATTTTTGGCTACTATCTCGAAAAAAGGACCTACTGTGCAGCTTTTAAGTGAACGAGAAACGGCAGCGTTCACGAGAAGTGCAAATTTTATTTCAGACATTGTTGTTAATTAAACAATTTTGAATTAATTTATTGTATTTTTATTTTGAAGACCGTTAATTTTTATATGAATTTGGTAGTATTGTTATTTGAATTTAAATCAACCCTGTGGTTATTTAATTGCTATACCTTCGCGGTAACCGCTTCACTGCACTAGGTATAGTAAGCGTTAGCTCATATTCATTCGTTTTTTTGATTTACCGAGCAAGGAATAAAGTAAGATTTTTATTTGTGACTAAATATTACTTTATATTTCATTTTACTTATTATTTTATATAAAATTTAAATAGATAATAAAACGCGCCAACAGCTGTCCATGCCACGGACATTCAACTTGAAATTGTTTTTATTATTTTCCCGGAAATTTGAGTTGCTGCCGCAACAGACATGATTATGCCAACGCACGAGCGCTTTTGAGAAGAAAAATATGATTATTAAACACTTATTCATAACAAAAATTTTAGGTTTATTAAACTCTTATTTGACAAACATTCCATACAAATAGGTATGCATGTCAAATAAGAGCCTTATAAGCCTGAAATAATTTTTATGAATTAGGGGGTATTTATTTATAAAACTATGTACATACACATGATACAACTAATAAGGTAGCCTTTTCGCTACAATAAGAACAACTTCAATAAAAATAACATGCATTTTGTTTTTGTACAACTTGTGCAAACTGTCAAAAAGACTCCACTTCTACATTTACAGAAGAGAGATGCACTGAGCTTACGCGGATTAGCTATCTCGTTTTGGCTGCCTTTCATCTCCGCATTCTCTTGACAACCTAAAGTAGTCAGATGATTAACGGTTTAGCTGACGAGGCTACCTTGTTAATTGTATCATGGTACATACATATGTATGTATGTTGTAAAAAACACTAAAAAGCATTTTAAATCTTTTTAGCATTAAAAGAGCACATGCCCTTAAAAAGAGAGCGTATGGCAACCCTAAATTCTATCATATGTATGTATGTATATGCTATACAGGCCTGTCCATGATCCAATTATCAGGTCAATGCTTCTCTCTATATGATTTTGTATGTTTTCTCATTGTGAAACTGTCAAAAGCTGTAAAGACGTACGTTGTTGTTGTAGGTTTATTACACAAATAATATACAAGCAGAGTTTTTGTTGTTGTAGAGTTGCACTGATCTGTTAAATAGGCCTTGGGCCTCTCATAGAAATCTATTTCGATCGAAAATTATTTCATTCGAAATTTATGTATCTGACGTACAGACACATTGACACCGACAATGCTTGATATCACACATTTTGAAGTGCAATTACACTTTGCAATTTGATTGCACATGCTGTGTGCCGATTTTCATTGCATTTACAGGCGTATTGTTAACTGAGCACAAACGCATAGAATAACTGTATTATTAAGATGTCAGCGTTGAAAAATAACAAATGATTTCATTATTTGTACTTACATATATAAAATGGAAAACTTTCCAAAACAAAACACCCTCATTGTCAGAAATGTACGCATGTGATATAAAAACATCACATCATGATTTGCATTCAATTTGAAAAAATTGCACTTTCCAACACTAAATTGAATGCAA
This sequence comes from Sturmia bella, assembly GCA_963662145.1. Classification (NCBI taxonomy): domain Eukaryota; kingdom Metazoa; phylum Arthropoda; class Insecta; order Diptera; family Tachinidae; genus Sturmia; species Sturmia bella. The sequence goes on from OY759172.1 coordinate 23,513,607, forward strand.
TTTGTATAAATTGCTACTTTATTATACAACCCAGTAGGGTGTCAAACAATTTGTTCTTAGTTTAAGCAACCCTGGTTTTAGTAGCAGAGGCAGAAAAAAGCTTAAGAGCCGCACGTACGGAACATTAAAATTTGTATAGAAGTTGAAATTTCGCACAAAATAACTTCAATTTTATATAAAAATTAACAGAAAGTTGGCGAAAAAGTTTATTAAAGTGCAATATTTAAACAGTGGTTAATAAAAGTGAGTCTATTCTATAAATAAAACCGAGCCAGATATTGTAAAAGGATAAAGTTTTGGAGAAAAAAAAATCTGTGGTGTTAGCATACTGCAAACAAGCAAACATAAGAAAGGAGCAAAAAGTAGGCTCCCCCCAAAGTGTACACATAAAAAGTATCCAAAGGAAAACCCGTAAGAAGTGTGTAAATGAAGGAAAAATATACAGAAAAAATAAGTTTCTTCGAGGAAAATTAAAATTTTCTCGGAGAGTCTGCTACACCCTTAATGGAAGGAAAATAAATACATATAAAGTGAATTAGAAGAAAAAGTACGGTGTGTGTTAGCTAAAACAGAAATGTGTTCTTTAGGGTGGGGAATGGCAAAAATGGGAATAACAGCAGAAAAAAGGAGCAGCATTAGGGAATTGTGAGTAAAGGATGCAGAGAAGGAAAATACTACAAAACTATTTCATTTATGACAATTCATATGTAAAATTTTTGCTTTGCTCGTTTTTGTTACTAATAATGAATGTTTCTCTCAATTTGATGATTTATTTATTCCAAAAATCCATTTATGTACATACATATGCATTTATGTATGTATGTATGTACACATGTATTTCTGTATAATAGCAAAACATTCCTCATTAATTTTATGCTGCCGCTGCGGGCTGCGCAGTCGACGAGCTGTTTCAAATATGTATGTATTTATTTATGTTAATAATAACGATCGCTGTTTACTGATAACGTTTGCATACATACACAAACATGCATGTGTACATAAATGTATATTAATTTTTTTTTTTGCCGTGTTTTTCATTTATTGGCGCATTTATTATGCTCCAAAAAATTCGTACTGGACCGTTTTTTTTTTCGTGTTAGTGCTGTTGTTGCAGTCGTCGCTAGGCGTTGAAGTGGTGCTCTTTTTTAATGCATTGAATGCCAAACATACAAACGCATTCGTTTGTAATTATTTTTGTTTTCATTAGTAGTGTCAATCCAGTGTTTATATTAAATATTATGACGAGTAAAGCTGCATTTTTTTTTAGCAAGCGTCAAGTTTATTTGATTGCTGTTTCATTGAACACTTCATATTAAATTTTTTGTATTTAATTCTAAACCCATAATACGTCTGATTACTAATTTATGAAGAAGGAAAATTAATATCAATAATCCTGTAATGCCTTCGAAGCAGCGCACAGCACCGCAGCTAAAATTTTACGCTCCTAAGCCAAAAATAATGTCTATATCAAGTGCTTTTTTAAAAAAATTTTGTATATAAAGTTGATTTAACGTGCATTAGGGTAGATAATGCCTTAAATAGGTTGCAAAAAAATTTTAAAAAGCTAAACAGAGTACAACAGCGTGCACAAAACAAAGAAGTTCGTTGCAGAATTTGCAGTTTGTGAAATTTAACTTAAAAAGATACTTTTTCAAAACCTAAAACAGAAATAATTTTTTTTTTTTTTTTTATATTATTTTATCTATAATTTTTGACCTTTATTGTTAAAATTAATAAAACTATTTTTTAAAGCTTAAGGTATTTTATTTATCTTTATTAATTTTTTTTCGGAAAAAAATCATTTTGTGCTCCGACAACATTTACTACAATAAATTTCGCATCGATTTTAGAAACGATAAAAATATATACATATGTATGTATGTATGTATTAATATTTTTCATGATACCGCCCCACTTGGGACTAGAAAGGTGCCGTTGTACTTACACAACGTTGCCCATAAAAAGCAATGACTCTGCAGACTTTAAACGGAATGCACTCCAACATTAATATTTTGTCAAAAAACTATTTGGTTCCATTGAATACCTATACATACATATAAAAGAAAATACCACTTTGTAAGGAAGCAGGCAATATGGCAAAAAAAAAAAAAAAAAAAAAATGTGCACGTTGCCAAAAATGAAATCAACATTAATCTAATAGAAATTCATTGTATTATTGATTACGATGTCCATTGGCTCAAAAAATAAAATATTTGGGGTCTTATTCATAATAAATATTTTAGGTTTATTAAACTCTCATTTGACAAATTTTCCATACAAATATGTCAAATAAGAGACTTATAAGCCTATGTACCTATATTGAAAAAGATCTTATCAAAAAATCTTATAAACAAGAACATTCCAAAACCTAACAAAAAAAAAAAAAATTATTTTTAGCAAAGTTCGCTTACAAAACATATATACTTTTCTATACATAACCAGAAAGTGGCAATTCGAAAATTATGTCATATAAAAAAATGCAATTTTTTATTTCCACTTGCACAAAAATGTTCGTAAAAAATTAAATTTTTTTGCAATTGCACAAAATAGTTTGTAAATTTTATTTGTAGCAAAGAAAAAAAAATATTATCGCAATATTACTATATTGGCAACATTGTATTGCAAAAAATGCAATTCGTCATTTGCACTTGCAGAAAAATGTTCATTATTTTGATTTATAGCAAAAAAAAATTTTTTTTTTCAAATTGTACAATGTTGGCAACATTGTCTTGCAACAAATGCAAGTTTTTATATTTGCACTTTTACAAAATTCTTCGTAATTTTGTTTTATAGCAAAAAAAAAAAACGATTTTCCAATTTTACTATGCTGGCAACATTGTATTGCAAAAAATGCAATTTGTTATTTGCACTTGCACAAAAATTTTCGTTATTTTGTTTTATAGCAAAAAAAAATTTCAAATTTTACTGTATTGGCAACATTGTTTAAATGTTCTGCTTTCTCTGCCTCTGCCTCCGCTGGCGTGTAAGTCTGTTATGTTCTGCCGCCGTCTACTAATCAGCTCTGCCGTTGTTTTTTTCTCTGTTGCGAATTATTCTGCTCAGCTGTGTTCGTGTGTTTTTATTAAGCATTTTCGCAGGGGGTGTGTTGGCTGGAGTAGGGATTTTGTATCTTTTCATGTTATAACAATATGCGATTATTTTGTGTTTCATATTAATGGTGATTATTAATGGAAAAATATTTCGCATGAGCTGCGCCATCCATGCTGAGTTGTAAAATTAATGAATAATAAAAAAAATTTTTTCGTTTTTAAATTTCGTGAGCATATTTTATTTAAACTTTTTCGTTGTATGTGTTTAATTTTATTACATACCTACATACATACGCATGTGGACGGCGCTAAGGATTTCACAAAAGACTTACTAGTGCTCTATAATGCTTATTCATATGCTACCGGTTACCGCCAACGTTTGACATTTTTTTTAAATCTTAACAAACAAATCAAAAGAAAATTTTCTTTTTTTTTTACCTAAAAGTCGGCAACGCATTTTATTTATGTCGTGTGCGTGTCATTAAAACATTCATGTGCAGGATGTTCGTATGTAGTGGGTATGCACTTAATATGCCAATATGATAAAGTTTTCACAAATTATTTATTATTAATACTCTGTTGGGCGAAAATCAATTTTTATCTCCTTATCTTTAATATATGTATGCACATACATATATATTTTTTTAACTTGATAAGACTGCCGTAAATAGTTTTCTCTCTGTCGTTTTTGCGTTTTTTCTACTCCCTAAACTATTAGCAAACAAATTTGTCTTGTCAAAATATAATTTTATCTCTGATTTCATATTTTTCGATAAGATTATTGATGGCGTAATGTGAGTACCTACCTGTTAAGTGTATTATTTAAGTTTCGAAGGATCTTTGTTGAACTTCACAAATGGAAATTAAAATAAATAAGTTTATGTGCAGCATTTTAATGATAATATTCTGATAAATGCTGTCCGCTTAAAAGGGTTTAACGTTTATGCAATCTTCAATTGTAGTATTTTCTTTGATCAAACCATTTTCTTTGCACAAATTTTTCTTTTCATCCTTCTTTGATAGCATTATTAATAATTTTAAAATTATTCCGCTTTGCTTTATTTCGTTCCTAAATGGACTAGAAGGAATGGAATTATCTAAAAAAAAAATTCCACTGTTAAATGCACTAACAAATTTCCATATGCCAATATGTATGATCAACCCACAATAATTTTTAAGGTGCCGGACTCGCGGAGTGAAAACGGAACCCTATTATTGAGACTACGGCCGTCCGACCGTTCGTCCACTCTCCCAAACGGTAAGAGCTAGAGTACTGAACTTTTTACAGTAAATGTGGTTGCCCGGCCGCTACAACATCAAAAACAAAAAAAAACAAAACGCTGAAAACTAAAGGGGTCTCCATACAAGACACTGAAAATTTGATAAAATTAGCTGTCATTTTTGAGCCATAAGAGCTGAAATTTTTACACGGTATGTGGTTACCCGACCGCTATAAAAACAAATACCAAAAATAACAAAAAAGTAAAAACTAATGGGGGTCCCCATACGAGCAACTGTGAAAATTAGCTGTAACTTTTGAACCGTAAGAGATAGAGACTTGAAATTTGCACAGAATATGCAATTATATATATTCTACAGCAAAAAAAAAAAAAAAACAAATAACTAAAGGGTGCTCCCATACAAGAAACTGTGAAAATTAGCCAAATTAGCTAAGTAACTTTTGAACCATAAAAGATAGAGACTTGAAATTTGCACAGTATGTGTAGTTCGCACGCCTCTCAAAAAATTACATGAGGACACCCTTTAGCTTGAAAATCAGTTATGTATATCTTTTGAACCTCTTACAGCTCAAAAGTTATAGCTGATTTTTCAGAGGCTAAAAATTTACACGGTTTATGTCTTTTTTTTGGTCCCTTCAACAGTAAACACTAAAAAAATAAAAGGTTAAATAGTAAAGGGCACCCCATACCAGGGGTACTCTTTGTCTACCACTTGTACGGTAGTGCGGAATCCTTGCTGTGCAAATGAGTCTCGTACTTATGTTATATATGTATATGTTAAGTTTCGCGGTCTGCCAGTCGTGTGGCCGGCCTACTTGGGTCCTAGAAAAACCCTTTGTACTATCCGAAGAGATGGTAGAAAAACATACCTACACACCACCGACAGGCTCTGCCCTAAACCAGTCAGATGAACGGATGAAAGACTCCACCCTGTTTAATACACTTCCCCGAGACCATATAGTATCGGTCTGCCCAAGTTGTTTGTTCGTTTGTTAGAGGGAGCCGGACATCGGCAGAGATAATGTTCGACACTGTCCTCCTCCTCCTCCTCTTCATCATCTCAGCAGCCTCCGTAGAAGTCATTATATGAAAGATTTAGTCTTCCCATATGTACTGCCATGTGACAAGTGGCCATGTGGCCAGAACAGCCACACGAGGTGTGTCTCGAAAAATCCAACAAAGCCAAGGTTCTCTTGTAATTTTAGCTGGTCCATGTCAGTCCCGATATTCGACAGGAGACCTCATTCTACCACCTGTCTTGAGCAGCTCTTAACATCTGTCGAGGGGAACACCAATACATGACCTCCTGTTGTAAGCGAGCACCAGATCCCGTCAGCTCATCCGTCACTGCATTTCCGGCCACGCCGTTGTGTCCAGGTACTCAGAGAATGTCTGAATGTTTCGCTATCTCATTTAGAGATATTCAGCATTCATGAACCAGTCTAGATGTTGTGTAAACACCTGCAAGCGTATTTATAGCGGCTTTATTGTCAGTACAGTTTAGGATATGCTCCCCGGGAATCCTGTAGTACTTCATTCAATTTGCTGCTCTCCTTAGCACCGCAACTTCGACCTAATTGACGCTACACTCATTACGATCTTCCGTTGACGTCAGGGGATATATATGTATACCCCCCACTAACTCCTGCTTTCGACTTGTAACCATCCATAACAGTCATTATGGCGTCCTCTGATTGATCTATTTCGATAATAACTGAGGACGCATTGGTCTGTTTCGTACTTGGCTCAATTAATTTTTCTCTTCAATAGTTTTTTCGAACTCACCTTTCCGTGCCACACCTCCATACAGGGACTCCCATACAAAAAAAAAAAAAAAAAAAAAAATGAAAGACCGGGCGACTCGAAAATAATTAATTGGAACTTGTTTCCTCATCCCAAAAGCCAGCGTAAAGTCAATTACACAATGTTGACAAATTTTTCTATTATTCACATAAGCCCGAAGTTTACATAATGTTGCATACTTTTGGGGATTTAAAAATTTTCCTTGCTATTTGGTTTCGTGAGCAGCCATACGACAAATCGCGCTGAAAATAATAATGTGGCAATGTTAAAAAAATAATCAAATATGAACTTAATTATTTATTTGCTTTTTTGAAAAGGTTCATTTTTGGACCTAAATTAATACAGTTAAAAAAATAATTTCCGTATTTAAACTTTTACACCGTTTAAAACAATGTAGCTCAATTCCAAAAAAAGCACACAAAGCCTTCAATTACATGTTCATTAATTTATTTTTCTATATTTCTCTCTCAGGCGGTGCTCGTATGTTGTTAAGTTGCTTTTATACTTAATTTCTTTAAACTTTTGCTTCGGTCTTAAATTCTCCTATTGCTTTTAGGTTCATGATTCATGAATAAAAGCCCGATAATTACTCTAATAAATCAATAAAAATGTAAACGCCATTTGTATTCTATATGTTCATATGTACATATGTACTGCACACATGCATACTAATGAATGTGCATGCATTTAAATAACTCGAGTAAAATAAATCACATGAAATATACAAACATGCATACATTGAATTTCCATTAACCTCATTGTTAAAACAATTTGTAAAGCAATTCCTTTTCATACTCCATTCACGATACAGATGGGATGTGAAATATAAAATAAAAGCAGCTAAATTCTCTTTAAATAAACTCCCCATAATTTTACGTTTCTTTTAAGTTCTCAATAGCAAAAACAAAAAAAAAAAAATATTAAAAAATACCAGGAAAAGTTTTCTTCTCAAAAATAGTTTTCAAACATAAATTTTAAACATAATTTTTTTAAATTATTTTTCCTGTTAAATAAATATCAGAATTGTTACAAGGGCGAGATGGTTTTGATTACGTAATTTCCATTACGAAAAAAATTGGCTTTGGTGTTGCAGACTCCCATGATTTGTTGTTGAAATTATTTTTAACTATTGAAAGTCTGGTCATTATATTAGCTGGGCTCTAAAATGAGGTCCAATAATTTTTTTTCGCCCATCTCCATCACCGTTTTCGCGAAAAGGACTAAAGCCATTATTTTAAGTTTTCCTTATTTATGACTTTGCTTGACACTTTTTTGACTCTGTTTCGTTAAAATTAAGTTTGAAATTATTTGAACTATAAATTTTTCTAATGTTTTGTTTTTAAATGCATTTTTTTTTTAATAAAAATCTGAATTTTTGCGCTTAACAGAGCCATGTTACCACATTAACAGAGGTCTGTTAACTTTGAAAGTTTGTGTCCGTGGTTAAAAATTTAAAAATTTATCTTCACACACATCAGTCGTAACAGCTTTATTTTTTGGCGTTATTTTCAATATTTACTTTTTTTTAAATTTGTTAAACAAAAACGAAAACAATTCTCCTGACGAAAGTACACAAAGGGGTACCGAAATATTGAAAATAACGCCAAAAAATAAAACTGATAAGAGTAACCTGCAACTCAACAAATCATTATTAATAACACTGTGCTAGTTGAAAAAACTCTCAGACCGGGGCAGCCAGTGGCTAAACCTCTAAATTCAGTGGTGCTAACCGTTTTTTTTTTTTAGGTTAGCTCTTGTTTTTGAGATATACCTTTATTTTAAAAATGGTTTAAAATATTGCAAAAAGTCTAAAAACCGAAATTCAGCAACAAAACTGCCTTTCAATCACTGTAAAAATCTTTTTGCTTTTTGCTTTATTTTAATAAGCAAACAAAATGTTTCTTGCACACTACTTTCATTTAATAAAAACAATTTTTTTATTTATTTATTTATTTATTTATTTCAGTCTCTCAGTAATAATAAGCCTTAAAGGCCAAAACAAATTTATTACATTTTTTTATTTTTAGGGCTCCGTCTGATGACCGGTTGAAACTGTAATTTTTGATTTTTTGTGAATAAATTCCAACGCTATAAATGCACCGCTTTTTTTGTTTGAGGTTTTATTTGTTATGAATCTATGAAAATTTATCAGCATAACTTTATTTTTAGATTTTTTATGCTGTTTTAAAGAACAAAAAATTTCAAACTTTTGCAAAAAATTAAATTTTTTTTCATCGAAAAAAATTTTTATTTTCTAAACTACAAAACTGACCAAAAGACTTTTGCAATTATTAAAAGATAATTTTGTTGACAAATTTCAGTTTTTATATTTTTCAATGGCTTAAACCGTTTTTGAGTTAGGGGAATATGTATATACATATGTATGTTGTCCTACCTACTCCATTTTTATATCTCAAACACAAGAGCTAACCTAAAAAACCGGCACACCCGAATTAGGTTTAGTTACTGGGTGCCCCGTTTCAAATTCAAGCACAGTGTAATAGACTGCAAAAAGTTGAAATTTATGCGCCTCGAATGTGACTTGTTTTTTGATGTGCCCTAGTGGAAATCCACAAGTTATTGCCGAATTTTTGTTCTTGCAAATGTATGTATGTTTCGCAAAATATCAGCCATAAATTTCAAATTGCACTAATTTTTCCATCCCTGGTTCATTATTAAAATGCTGAAATAGGTAGGATTTCTCCTCATGCTACTTGCTTGCAGGTTTGCGTGTGGATATTTGTACATGTGTATGCTGTTGCAAACACATTTATAATAAGTTATTTGATTTCACTTCCTGCTATTGGACCACATGCAGGCAAGGACAATTTCATGAAAATGTGCAAACTGTCTATAGAATTTAGTCTGGGAATAAATTTTTTTTTCTCCATTTCTTATGCACATAAGTTTTTCATTACTATTTTTTGTATTTTTTGCTGTTTTACTTTTTCACGTGAAAAGAAACCTCCCGCTCCCGCTCATGCTTTGCCACTTCTGAATCCTTTGCTGCTCGTTCTTTTGCTGTTTTCTTTTCCAATGAAGTATGTTGTTGATGGCATCGTGTTGCAGACAGTTTTCAACAAGTAACTAAAACAAAAACTTTAGTAAATTTTACACTTAAATACATACGGGGGGAAAATGTCTTGAGTGGTGTTGGTGGTCTTGTAGTCTATGGGTGTGTGTGTGTGTGTTTATAAGCATTTGTTTGTAATGGGTGCTGTATTTAGATACTTTCAAGCTGTTTGCCTGCTTTAATTATGCGCTCAATCAGTGTGGCCATTGTAGTATTTATGATGTTTTTTTTTTTGTTAATCGAATCCGAGAAAATTGTTCGCTTTAAGAAAGAATTTTTGTTTTTGGTGTTCTATAAAATGAATTCTCATATTTTTACTCGATCTCAAGTCGAATAAAAATAGCTGATCGAAAGTAAGAAAAAGTGCGTAAAATTGTAATAAATCACTGCAAAAACGTAAAAATTCATAAACGTTCCATAAATTTCATATTTTCAAAAATAGATTCTTTTTAAAATCCATTTTATTCGATTCCCAAGATTATTTCAGATATCACCTACCCACCAGGAGTCTTAGAGGACCCTTCAGGTGTGTGGTGCTCTGAAGAGCTAGTTTTTCCAAATACGTTCGAGAAACGTATTTTAGGAATAAAATTCCTTGAGAATATTCATGATTGGGCTGATAGTCTGTTAACAGTGCTCTGTTAACTTCAAAATTTGTCTTTGCTAAACAAATTTGGTTTGTGTCCGGGGACTTAAATTCGAATTTATCTTCACACACATAATTGTAATGAATCACTGCAAAGACGTAAAAAAGCAATGTTCATTTGCGGCCCAATTCATAAACATTCCATAAATTCAATTGTTGATCTGCTACGACCACTATGATGACCATAAATTGGAAGTAGCGCTCTTTAACGTTGAGGCCACTGACTCCGAATTTCGGTAGTAAGTTTTAATAATTTCGACTCTCGTTGTTGGCTCGTATATCTTTCCATCATAAAATGGCAACTCTTATTGAAGAGAAATGTCAAAAGAGTAGCATGAGATATGGCGTCGTCTGCTGTCCCTGTCACTGTAATTTTATAGCGTCCCTGTTGAAAACCCCGTTATTTCAAAAACAAGTGTTTCCCGAACTGAAATAAAACATGTTGTTACAGCATTTTTCGGGATTTTTTTTTTTTGAAGCAGTTTTTAAATCAAGTAATGATACTGGCCCATAACTATAGACATCGAAAAAGTATGCTTTAAGCAATTTTAAGTCACTGCTAAATAAAAGTAAGCTTTTTGTCTACGACAGAGGAGAAAAAACCGACTTTAAGCTCAAAAGTTTGCTCTAAACTTAAAACCAGCAAAAGTTGTCTTTAACTTATTTATCAACAGCTTTGCTCAAACAAATGTCACTTTTTATATGTAAAAGATTTTTAATGTATTTTTTTTTAAATTAAATAATTAAATTGAAGATTTTTTAATAACCATTATTAATCAGAATTTGTTTTAAAATTTTACTTTTTTCAATTCGCTTTGATGTTTTTGGAACGAAGTTCCTTAACGCGGCTTGCTGGTAGTGCAAATTAGTAGAAGTCGTCACGAAAGCGTGTGAGCTGTTTATATGTATTGGTGCATATGTCGACAAATAATTGTGCCTCCGCTGACAGCAGCGGAGACACCTACCAATAAATATTAATTAGTTGTGAAAACGGACACTATCAGTTGATGGATGTCGCTAAAGTAAAGTATGTCACAACAAAAAACAGCAATATTGAAAAATTTTCTTCGTTTTGTAGCAGATTGACAAAAAAATACTGCATGTGTCAAAAGTAAAAAAATAAAACAAAAATTTAAAGAAGTATATAAAATTTCAAAAACAACACAAAATAAAACATACAGATTTCACCTTGTATTACATTCGAAGATGAATAAAAAACGTAAGGAACTTGGTTCCTAAAGGGGGTCCCCCGACCGCATTTCTTTTTTTTTTGTTTGCTTACTAATACAATCTTACATTTATGTAGGTGTGTGTTCACATGTATACATAATTTTTGAGAGTCATCTCATTAGAGATGGGATTCTACTTAAATTTGTAAGAGGTTGTATGATAAATAAATTGGCATTTTCGTTAAATAATGTGGCACCCCTTTTGCAGCTGATTCAGCTTAAAGTCAACTTTAATTTGGACTATAGTTAGAAAAAAGTTAGCAACACTTTTTAAAATTAAAGTTATTTCTAAAAAGAACCGACTTTAGTGTTTAGGCCCACTGTATCTTACATTTTTGATGAAAATTATTTTTAAATTGCAATTCTAATTTAAATAAAACATTAAAAAAGAAAAATTCTCTTGACTTCGAGGCAGTAAAATCGAAATTGAAAACCGCTAAAATAATTAAAATTGTAAAAAAGAAAAATCTTAAAGGATGACCTGTTGCCAGCCTGCCTGTCTTGATGAGAAATGGGAACATATTTGCATTGGCTGTGTTTTGTTTTTTTTTCTTTCTTTCTTCCTAAATGACGTTTATGAACTGCAAATAAAAAGCATGCAACTACTCTGCCCTTCGCTCCCTGGTTGCCATCGTGGAGTCTATCATGTCTCTCTGCTTCGTGGGCCAAGAAAATTTATATTGCAGAAAATTCTACTTGAATTATGTTATTGAATTTGTATGATGATTTGATTTATTTTTATGCAATTCTTTTCTTTTCCATTTTTTTTTTGTGTTTGCTAAAAAGTCTTTTATAATAGAGTCGAAGCCAATGAAAACAACAAAAATCTTATGGTCGTTTCATTATTATTTTGTTTTCCTTTATTTCCATTTCATTGCAAGCAGCATATTCATAAGTTATGCAAACAATAGGAGAATATAATTTTTCTTTCTCTCTGTTGCTTTGAAACCAAATGAACAAAAAGGAAAATAATTCCTTTGATTATTAGGTTGCAAGAAGTGGTATTCTTCAAACAAAGAAAAAAAAAAAAAAACGAAATACTATGAAAGTGTTTGACTTATAATAAAGACAAACTTTATTGCAGTTTGAAGGAAATCAAGTCAAATAAGAAAAAAATTATTGGAAAAATTATTCTGTTTTGGCAGTTTTGGAACGTTAAAAAAATAAAGAACCTCCAGTTCGAATAATAAAGTAGTGCTAAACAAGGAAAAAATGGAAAAAAATTTCAAAAACTTTGAAATCAGTGCGTAATGTTTGGTGAAAGAATCCTAAAGTGTTCGGGGCATATGCAATAAACTCGTCACTCGCTCGATTTCGTACATGCGGTCGTGCATGTTGGGCTACACTTGCATGCCATCGGCTCTGCTTGACATTAAAAAAAAAATGTAAATTCATTGCTTCATGGAAAATTTATTACAATATTCTTGCTGCCCTGTAGATGCCTTTCTTCAGTTTACTGCAGGGCAACTTAATTTTTAAAATCATACATAAACATGAAGCAAATGCATTCCAGGATGCACAATCAATAAAGAATTCTCTTTTGATTGAAGCAAAATCAAAAACTGTTAAGTTTTTATGTGTACATGAAGCGTTCATCATGAAAAAAGCTCATTTGGTAGGCAATTATTGAAGTGCGCAGTGGAAAAGTGGCCGGATGAAAAAAGGGTAATTTGATGCGAAACAAAACAGCTTAAAGCAAAAATAACTCCACACCCGACGGCATAATAGAAACGAACGAAGCTAGAAGGTGACAAAAATTATGATGTTTGCGCCTTTTGTTGCATGTCTGCAGCAAATTATTAAAATAAACGACACGCACACAATCAAACGTGAGTGCTGACTTTTTTGCCCATATCCTGGGCACTTAAAAAGGACGTATTTTTAAATTATTATTTTTTTTAATGATTATAGAAAGTGATTAAAGTGTACTCGTAATAACTTTAAATGGCAAACTTGAAATTTAATAAAAATTCAATTTTAAACCTAAAAGTTGGCCATCAAAATTTAAACTGAGAAAAAAAATTTCCCTGGGTGGAAAATTTTTCAACAATTTGCAATTCACATAGTGGTGTTTTTTTAACAAAAAAAAAAAAAAAAAACGATCAAAACTTCAGTGAGAACTGCAATTTCCGTTCTATGTATACATTTAGGGGAAAGAGAATGAAATACGAAGAGAGAGAGAGAGAGAGTAAAATGTATATGAAAAAATGCAAGTTTTTTGCAGATTTTAAACTGCAATTTCTGTTTTATGTATACATTTAGGAGAAAAAGAGGGAAAGACGTAGAGAGAGAGAGGGAGAGAGAAAATAGTTTGTATATGAGAAAATGTTTGCTCAAAACTTAATCCGAAAATTCCCTCTCAGGTTTTTGGCTTTACATTTATTTCCGTTTTAAAGCGTTGATTAAAAAATTATGCAAATTTCCTTTTTCACTAATATTTTCCTTCCATTAAGCGGTACGTAACGTGTGTTAAGCTGTATGTGTGTTATACATTTATGTGTGTACTCTATTTATTTTGCTTGTTTTCACACATAAAACAATAAAAACAAAATTAAGTTAAACAAGCTGTAAAAAATAAAATAAAACAGAGCAGAATAATCTACATAAATCATTTAATACTTTTTATTTATTGAATGCACAAACAATTGATGACGGCTGACGACAATGACGACGACGACGTCGTTGATGTTGATGAGTCACAATTGTTACGAGCAGCCCTACATTCCACCATTACGTTGTAAATAATGATGTAGTGTTGGCCTCTTTTGTGCAATCACCCTTAAATCACTATTATTTTGTATTAAATGCAATTCTATTTTCCTTTCATGTGTTACAGCGGTATTTAAATTATAACAAAAAACAAAAAACTCGCTAAATGAATTACCAGTGTCGATAGCCCCTTTAAACCAATTACATACATATTAACAAAAGTTTTCATACACAAAAACAGAAAACCAGTAAATACATTTTCATACGAACCTTCTTGTTTAAGAAAAGTTGAAAAAAAAAACCCACAGACTCCCTGCTTTTTTCTAAAGTTTAAGTCTCAAAAAGTGCAGTGCTTAAAAATTTAAGAAAGAAAGGCAACATTTTTCCAAGCACATTTTTAAATTAATTAAATATATATATATATATATAGCTAAGCAGCAGCAACAACAACTCTAAAACAGAGTAAAAACAAAAAAGTAGAAGAAAATGGGTTGCACAACATCAGCTGAAGAACGCGCTGCCATACAACGTTCCAAGCAGATCGAGAAAAACCTCAAAGAGGATGGCATACAGGCTGCAAAGGATATTAAATTATTGCTATTGGGTAAGTTTTTTTCCTTGTTTTATTGAGCTTCTTTAAAATCTGTACATTAAGCAAATGGATGCACACTTTTTTTAAAGCATAAAAAAGCTTAAGAGTTTTATCACGTTCTTCATCATTTATTTGTGTGGTGATTTTTATATAAAACCTACGAAGCCCATACAGTTGCTCATTTATTAAAAAAACAAAAAGAAATGAAAAACGAAGAAAAAGTTTTCGTATACTTTATTTTTTTTTAGAAAAAAAAAAAAAAACTAAAATGTCGCATTTATGATTGGGTGTGCTATACGAGGGCTGATAAAAAAATAACCGTTATTTAAAATTTGTTAAAAAAATGTCTTTGATGTTTTCTTTGTCTAATTTAATAAATATCAATCACAAAGATAATATAGAAAGAACTTGAGCCTGATAAACTTAATACAGAAATAATTATATAAGAAAAAGTTCAAATAATAGAAATTAATTAACTTTTTTCAAAAAGTATTTATTTATTCATCAATAACTATGTTATCCCCTTCGAAGTAAAATCTCTCTTAGATATAATACATTTATGCCAGCGTCTTTTCCCATCGATTCCCAAAACACAGCCAACAGCTCCTGTTTCGATTTTTCGTTTATCTCCTCAATTGTAGCAAAACGCTCTCCTTTCATCGGTGGATGAGGATTGAGTATGGCTAAAATTAAGTATTTAGTGCTTGAAAAATCCGTACTTAAAACAAGCGCAACAACGTATTTGATTTAAGAAAATCCCTACTTGCCGTACTTCTGACACCACTGGGCCAAATGTATTGAATTTTTTTTTTTTTCAGTGTCTGTGTTCCTTTGTCAGTCCAAGTTGTGCATAAAACGATGTGAGTAGAAGTAGAAGTATATACTCGATACCAAGTACTTTTAGCATCGATATTTTTAATCACATACAAAGTAGATATCGATCAAAAAATACTTGTGTCGTTCAATGAGTACTTGGATAAATACAATTGAAAAATATAACAAAATAATTTGTGGCTACAAGAATATAAGTAACGGGTTGTCCATTTCGTTATTTCCAAAAGTTATTTGTGATTTACAAATTGCAAAATTTGTACAAAAATTATACAAATGGCTTGAATTGTTTTTTGAGTGTATTCCAAACATTCCTTTTAAGTTTTTTTTCCAGTCTGCTGGCCAGTTGAGTAGCATCAAAGAAATGTCGGTGGCTGAAAAATACAGAAAACAATTAATAAGGTCTACTTTTAGACCTGCAGTAATACATTTCAATTGGCTCTTATAGCAAAAAAAAAAAAAAAAAAAATAATTAAATTAAATTTTTGATTTCGTGTCCCTGTTTCAAAAGCAACAAAATCAAAAGTGTAATAAGAGTATTTTTTCTTAAACACACTACCTCAAGTTTTATATACGCTTTAAGCTTTTGAAATGGCTTTGGCAATAAAATTGAACTAATCTTTCTCAATTAAGATTTAAAGTGACAAACAACACTTTATAAAAGTATTTTAAGTATTCTTCTCCAATACAAGTATTTTGTGTTTGTGCCATAAATGAACCTGCATAATTTTAAGCCCATTGTGCTCATTGTTTCGCAGCCATCATCTGCAATAGTTAAAGTAATTTAACACTACAATATAATATAACCCCACTTTATCATTGCATGCAAATGCAGCAGCAAACAACACCACCCAGAAAATCAACAACATCAAAAACGAAATAACAGAATCGCAACAACAACAACAGCAAACATACGCTATTGCTGTATGCACTTATAAGCGAATAACAACAACTGCAATTGTGTTATGAAGTCTAAAAGCTCGTTAAATGGTGACAATTTTGTTGTGTTAAATTACAACAAAACAAAAAAAAAACAGAGGAATAATGGTAAATGTTACTTAAAGCAATACTGTTGCACTGTTTCCATTAAATATCTTATGTACATCTAAAAAAACAATGCACTCATTAAAGACGTACTCTTTATTGAAAAAAAGAAAACTTTTGCATGTGTGTGAAGTCAGAGCCGTTTTTAACATTCCTGCCTTTTTAACATAAAAGATGCTAACATGGCAAATGTTAATCACATGTTAATGTTAAGGTGGAATCACACGATTGCCGCAATGCACCAATTTTACACAATTTTTTAGTGGGCTGAATTGGAGCACAATAAAAAATGTGTCCCAATCAAATTCTCCGCAATCACATGACTGTCACATTTTACTGAAATTTTATTGTCTCAAATTGGCGTAAAACAATTTAGTACCAATAATTGTCGCATTATACTCACACGATTGTTATACAGGGTGGCACAAAAATAACCTTCCGATGTTTTTTGGCTGTAAGTAAAAAAAAAAAAAATAAAAAACTTTGATTCTTCTTGTGGATTATTTTTTATTTGGTCTTTTAATTTTTTTACATCAAGTCCAGAATATGGTGTCATATAAATGGCCGCCGCCACAGTTGATTGTCATTTGAGCCCTTTTTATAGCATTTTCCTTCACATTGGCCACAACTTCCGGCGATAGGTCCTCACATTCTTGACGGATATTGTCTTCAAGAGCTGCAAGAGTCCGAGGCTTGTTGACATAAACCCACGACTTCAAAAAGCCCCACAAAAAGAAGTCTGCAGCGGTCAAATCAGGCGATCTTGCTGGCCAGTGCAAATCGCCAAACCGGGAGAAGAAAATTGCTTCGGCTATTATTATAATGTTGTGTGGGCTGGCCATTTTCTACCCCCTGACCAGACTTTGTTTTTATTTTCTTTTTTACATTTTGAAATGTAGTTTTAACATTGGTCCATTTGGCTTTACAGTCTCGTCCATTTGGCTTTACACATGGTAGAGTGCTCTATCAAGAGTCTCCGAGGTCGCAGGTTCGACTCCTGCCGAAGGCTCTGGGTGTTTCTGCAGACCAGCAAAAGGCTTCGCAGTTTCGTGGTTGTTTTTTTATTAAAAAAAAGTGGTGTTCACTTTCACTTTCATTTTTTTTAAATTTTTTTCGTTTGGAAACAGTGTAGATTTATACACTCATGCTTCATTTAACTATTATTTGTTTTCTGCTTTATTATTTTGCTTTTAATACGGCTGCAATTTTAAGTCATACTTAAAACAATTGCACGCTACTTTTCTCTCAACTTGATGTTAATGACGGCGACAGCCTCAACGACAACGACAACAATCAAGTGGATGATTGTTGTCGGCTGTGTGATTGCTGTAGAGCATGTGTGTCACACTGTTGTTTTGCTTTGTGCACTTTTTTGTATGCAAATTCGTGTAGACAATACATGAACTTTTTTAGACTCATTCAATTCTATTCCTGGGTGTGGATGTGTGTGTGTCTGTGTGTGTGAAGTGTTGTTCCTTATAATCTAAGCAACTTTAAGGCTTTGCAACGAACGCCATCAACGACGACGACGACGACGACAATGGCAGCAACAACTGCTGCAATATCAACCAGCCAACAAACAACTTTATAACTTAAAAAAACCTAAAACAAACAACACAACAAGATAAAAATCAACAATTATTTGAATTGTTTTTCGTGTTTTCTTTTTCTTTTTGTTGTTGTAGTTTTTCCTAAAGTGGTAAAGTAGATTGCACAACAACACCAATGATGTGCAGATCTGTAGTATACAACATGCAATGGGAAAATTCCAAAAAAAAAAAACAAAACAAAACAGAGAAAAAAAATTAAGTAAAGACGATGAGTGAACGACAGGGCTGGTCTGTTTTGGAGTGTTGAAACCCTGACAACTAAACAGTTTAGAATAGAGCAGTTTAAGTCACAAAAGCAAGTGGTGGTTGTTATTTAGATTGGGTTGGACCTTGCCAAGCAATAGGCATAAAAAGTAACATGAAATATCACACACACACACACACATTGCCATTGTTCTGGGCTGACAGTACACGTTGTCGTTGAAATGTTGTGTGTCAGATAAGAAACTACGTCATAATGAGTTTATGATAAATTGTGGTAAATCGGCAGCAGAAAGAAAATACACATACTACTTACACACCTAAAACAGATACAGTCGAACTTCCATAACTCGAATCACCATTATCCCAAAAAAAAACTTCGACTTACGGAGACTTCGAGTTACAGAATTTTTTGTCAAAATAGAATAAAAGGTTTTTGTATCATGTATTTTTATTTAAAATATCCTCTAATGGAAAACTACATATTTAAGAATATAAAAGAACAAGCCTAAGTCCTCATATACATATGTATTTAAAAATTTACAGTTAAGTAAAATATTCTGAAATTAGTGACTGAGCAAAAATAGCATGTAAAGTATACAAACCAGCTCAAGCAACCAAAGAGAGTAAAACAAACAAACCAAAACTAAAACAAAAACAAAAAACCAATTTAACAAGCAAATTTCTTCGAGTTATAGAATTCATGTGTATGTTTTTTGTTCGAGTTATGGAGAACTTCGACTTATGGCACAGTTCGAGTTACGGAAGGAAAATTGTATGTGATTTGTTCTTTTAACGCTACTGCCAACAAAATTAGTTCGAGTTAGAGAAAATTCGAGTTATGGAAGTTCGACTGTATATGTATTAAAAAAAACGCATTGTGCTGTAGTCAAACTTAAATTTTTGCTTTGAAAAGCCTCAATATCATCAATTGAGTAAAGAAAAGTAAAATTTTATGGCTAGATTGACAAACCGGCTGTTTCTGGGTAGCAAACACCCTTCATCCGCACCCTGTGAACACTCGGCAACCAAAGCTCACGCGATTTTACTTTCTATTTATGTATATAGGTATGTATGTACTTAAGGGCAATTCAGACTATTATACAAGTATAAATACTTTTATCGAGTTTTGTGAGATGAAAGTATAATTAGATTTCTTGCGACTGTCAAAAGGTGTAACGTAAATTACATTTTACATTCACACCATCACACTTCAAATAAAATAAAAAATTTGAGTGGAAAAGAAAACAGCTGTTGCATATGTATGTACATACGTTTAATCACAGAATAAACGTGCCAACATAAAGCTTTACACGGCGGTAGAAGAGCAATTGCATGTTGGCGGTGGACGTGCCGGCGCTAAAAAATATTCAGCAGCTAAAATAATAGTTATGTAAAACAGAACCAGATTGAATAACACAAAAATATTTTATCTTCTAAATGCAGCTAGAGCAAAATACATTTGTATACGGTAACCAAATTCCAAATTTCCAAACCCTTGTATAACGAAATCAAATACCATCAGTGACGGCACGCCATCGGCTGTGAAACAACTGGCTAGTGAATGTTTCAACAGCTGCTTGTGTTAAGAAAAAACAACCCTGATCGAATGAAATGTATTATCGTTTAGAAATTTTTTCAAAAAACCGAGAAGTCTTATGGGATGTCAATTTTGTATCGTATTATTTCTCGTTTTCATAACACATTGCATTCACACCATCACACTTGCACGTATTATTTGAATTTTTGGCAGGTATTAAAACACAGTATAATAGTCTGAATTGCCCTTTAACTAGCATTAATCAAAGCAATGATCTTTTTTGTAGTCTACTTTATGCATGATTTTTTGTCATCTCAAAAGACTGTTAATTGCTCTTTTTATGCCAGCTAGCGACTCATTTTATTGCTCAAATTAGTTGTTCCAAGCAAACATTAGTAATTACAAGACACCTTGTTTAATATATTGTGACCTGAAACGCGAAACGCCTTAACTAACATTCGTATAATTTTAAAGAAGATTGAAAAACACGGCCAGTAATTGAAAAACTAAGTTGGGTGAATGGTGTAAATATGGCTTCATTCCACGCTGGTGGCTGATGATTAGCAGGGCGGATGCGATACAGCAATTTACTTCTTTTATCTCTTAAGGTGGGATCATACGATTGCCGCAATGCACCAATTTTTGTTACATTTTGTGTGCCAATCGTGTGATAGCACAATTTATTGGCTCATGCGGCAACCAAAACGAATGTTGTTCCTATTTGTCACAATCAAATACAACCCTGATGCGACAACCGTGTGAACACTTGACATACAACTAATCACCAATAAAAATTCTAAAAATGCACCAATATTTATTGTGTTCTCATGCGGCAACCAAAGAAGACAATATGCGTCAATAATATGCGTATGTATACATGTATTTAGTTTCAAAACTGTTTAAACGCGTCTTCCAAGCATGATTTCTGCTTTTCAATCAGTAAAATGACTCTGTTGTTACTATTCATTTTTTGCTTTTTTCAGCCCGCACAACATTATAATTTTTAATGAACAAACCATATTTTTAACATTTAATTTATTTTTTTTTTTTTTTGGGGAAAACAAAGTTTGTCATCAGCTACAACAGCTGTTTCTCACAGTTGCCGTATAATATAAAAATCGTGTGACTATATTATTGGTACTAAATTGTTTTGCGGCAATTTGCGACAATAAAATTTCAGTAAAATGTCACAATCATGTGATTGCAGAGAATTTGATTGGGACAAATTTTTTATTATGCTCCAATTCAGCCCAATAAAAATTGTGTAAAATTGGTGCATTGCGGCAATCGTGTGATCCCACCTTTAGGGCTAACAGGGGTAATAAAAAACACTTAGCAAACCCGAATTATGTAGAACAGTGGGACTCTCAGCTACTGGCATATCTTAGGAATAGCGGTAGGAGATGTGTGTAGAGTATGTGGGGAGGAGAACGAGACAATAGAGCATCCCGCCACATCTGCCCAATCATACAGTGTCGGTCTGCCTGTATGTTTTGTTCTCACTTTAGAGAGAACTGGACATGGGCGGAGGTAGTACTCATCACTCTCCTTCTCCTCTTCATCTTAGCAACTTCTGTAAAGTCCTGATATGGAAGATTTAATCTTCTCGCATGTGTAACCATGTGACAAAGTTCGTTAAAAATGGTCACTAAGTAGATCAGCCTTTGTCGGAAAAAATCTGACAGATCTAAGGTTTTCTTGTAATTATTGGAGGGCCATATGAGTCCTGATATTCGACAGGTAGTCGCATTTGATCTTCCACTGTGGGCAGTTATTAGCAGCAGTTATTTATTCGCTATTTACTACTACTAAGCGGGACAGCGAAGAACTCATCTGTGACCTTTTTCACCGCAACTTCGGCCTGAATAATGTTACATCCATTATGTAGTCTTGAAAACGGGGAAAGTAGAGATACCTCCACCATGTCCTAGCGCTGACTTGGAGCCATCCATATAGATCGCTATAACGTCCTCTAATTGATCTATTTTCATGCATTGATTGTGGAAAAGAAAACGGCATTAGTTCTGTTTTACTTTCTCAATTTGAGGAATTTTGGCTTAGTTTGAATTATTTAAATTTTCATTGAAATTCTTAACACCAATTGAGGTATTTCTGAATTTGCCAATAACCAATCAATTCTATTTTTAAACATTCCTAATTGCAAAACAAAAAATAAACTAATTTGTTTTTTATTTATCGTCCTGCATGTTTCGTTCACATTTTTAGTCCTCCGCCAAAACTGCTTAACAATCAAATGACGTCTTTAAGCAAATCGTCATTACGAATTGATACTAAACACACGCATCCTGTTCTTCTTTTCTTATGCTGCGACCAGACCAGACCATACCAGACCGACCCTCCAACGAAAATTTTTGGCAAAAGTTACTTGTATTTTCTTTATTTGTTTGCTGCGATTAATGGCAAGAAAACCTTGATTGTTCACCAAAATATCATGAAAAATAGTAAACGAAAAAAGAATTCAAGGTCTGGAAAATGTGTGGCACAAGCCGACGTCTATAATTTATTGCTTTCTTGGGGCTGTAAAATTTTTGTTTTTAGTTTCAGATGTAATTGTCGCAAAACTCGAAAACTGTTGCGGGGTTTTTCTTTCTACTCAGGTATTAATAAATATTATTGTGCTGATAGAGGGATGTAAATAAACTTGTGCTAGGACCAGAATATTTGTCTTAAATAGATACATACATGATAATGATTTATTAATTTTTGATCAAACATTTCCATGACAATATTAATATAAATACCTTGAGTTGCGGGCATATTTTTATATGTATGTTTGTAAATGCTGCTTTTAATTATATTTTGTTGCTGAACAAGTGTTTGTCCACTTTTATTACAATTAATCTAAAATTAATTATTAAAATATTTGCCATAAAATCTATTTACTATGAGCACACACACACACAAGTTTTCTAATAGAGATACATACATGCCAACAAATGTTTTAGGATGCAAAAATTGTATCTCTTCTTATGTATGTGCTCGTGTGTGTGTGTGTGTGTGTGTGTGTGTGGGAAGGTATACGAGTATGTATCAACACACAACACACCTTGATGTAATTAAAATTATGAAAGAGCCATAAAGTCTTTACAACAAACAATGTTTTACAAACGAACAGTATTATCATGCATGTGAGTGTGTGTGCATGAATGTCTACAACAGAATGTTAAACAGACATGATAAGCTCAGTACTTACGGTACTCTCACAAAAGGTGTTGCCATTATTGGAATTTTTATTATATGAATTTTGGAATAGAAATATGTTAAGATTTAAAAATTAAAAATTTAATCCAATTCTTTTTTGAAAATATTTGCTATTTGCATGGTTAAGGAAAACAACTAGAATTTGGTGTCAGTTTCGAAAATTATTTAGTCCCAATAATGTTGCCATTATTGGAATTTTTATTATATGAATTTTGGAATAGAAATATGGTAAGATTTAAAAATTAACCGTCTAATTCATAAAAATTATAACAGGTTTATAAAGCTCTTATTTGACAGATTTTCCATACAGTCTTATAAGCCTGTAATAATTTTTATGAATTAGGGGGTAAAAATTTAATCCAATTCTTTTTTGAAAATATTTGCTATTTGCATGGTTAAGGAAAACAACTAGAATTTGGTGTCAGTTTCGAAAATTATTTCAGAGAGAAATTTAAATATTTTATAGTCGAACTATATGATTTACAATTGTTAATAGTTCTATCGGGCTTTCTAGTTCGAATTTTACTTCCTCAGAATTGAAAAAGATTTTTTGTGATAAATTGGAGTGATCAACATTTTTCAGGAAGACAAGAAAAGTAAAGTTGAAGACTTAATGGCTAGGGTACATGCCATGGCCGTTTCACGACCACCACGTCGCTCAGCCGCCTCCGAATTTGCTTCGAACCCCAGCCATGAATAATTGTACACTGTTTTTAAGCAGCAACGCATCGCATATCCATCCTTACACCAAATGGAGCTGTTATGAAAATGTTATGATATCAATGCAATTGGCAACAATATAAATCCAAAAACGTGCATGCGTATATCTGGGCGTATATCTGGAATAATCCGTACCTAAAACGAGCGCAACGCACTAGATTTAAGGAAATTCCTACTTAGCGTACTCAGCGGCTTTTCAACAATCCCTCGTGGAGTCTCATTATTCCAAGTTAGGAAATTCTGTTTGGTAATGAATCCACTCACCTGAACCTATAACTCGCAAAATGCGTTTTGATTTGAACTTTCATTTTCGTAAACAGCTGCAACAATCACAGCCTTGTGGCACCGTCAACCCCTCAAACACACCAAACAGTAAATCTTTGTGGATGCATCGGCTTTTCAACAATCACTCGTGGAGTCTCATTATTCCAAGTAAGGAAATTCTGTTTGGTAATGAATCCACTCAGCTGAATCTGTACTTCGCGAAATGCATTTCGATTTGAATGCCCGTCTTCCCAAAGATCTTCAACAATGAACTTAATTACTTATTTGCTTTAAGAGTCAATTGAAATGTAGTATTTTGGGTCTAAAATATACCTTAATAATGTTTTCTGTCTTTCTCAGCCGTCTATATGCCGCCGACATTTCATTGACGCTAATCAACTCATCAGTAGACTCGAAAAATCTTAAAGGAATGCTTGAAACCCAACTACTTATTCCAAAATTAAAGGTTTGTTTGAACATTTCTGATTCTCATATTGTTCATGAGAATTTTTGGGATTCAAATATTTTTTTAAGATCTTTCGAGTCTACTGCTGAGTTGATTAGCATTAACGAACTGTCGGCGGCATATAGACGGCTGAAAAATGCAGAAAACATTAATAGAGTCTATACCTATCTGGTCTTCAACAATTTTAACACACTGCTTAATTGTGTACTGCTTTGTGATTGATTGTGTCGAATACTGAACCAAAAAAATTTAAAATTAGTTTGGTAAAAAAACTTGATGTTGAAGTTGTGACTCACTATATAAATAGTAGGATCAGGCTTTACATTTCGAAATCTATCTTGTACACATTGAAACCAGCAGCTTTAGTGTAAAAAGTAAATTTAGTTACAAGCGTTTAATTTAGTGGTTTTTAGCGCAAATTTGGCGAGTACTCAGTTCTTATTGTAAATTCAATGTTGACAATTCTTGGGAAAATTGTACTGATTTTTATGCACAGCTCTCAGGTTACTAAAATGTAAACTTTCCTTTGCACAGCTTTAAGAGATTTCTTCCTGAGTAATAAATTAAAGTTGCCAGCTTAAAAGAATTAATTTCGCTTTTAATTTATTTATGGTTTTACTCTTGTGAATCCCATTCTCCTGATTATGTTAATTTCACAATGCTAATTCCTTTGCAAATTTCTGCACACACCAGCAAATGTATAGACTCACATCCACACACACATACGCACGCATACATTGAAACTTTATCTTCCATTTACCGTAGTTTGCTGCCTTCTTTTTTCATTACGCCATAAAATTGAATAGCATTCAGAGTGGTAAATAAAATGGCTACGTTTCTTTTCTATTTTTTTTTAGATATTATGCAAGTTTAATTATATGTACATTAGGCTGGGTCGATTTGTATGGACAAAAATTTGTCATTATTGTGCCATTGGTTTTTCAATAGCCTTTTCCATGAGGGGCTTTGTTTTACGCATTAAAAAAATCATTTTTGTGCCGTCGTATTTAAAATGTTGTTTCCTGTATTATTGTATGGGGGGGAAAAATAGCAAATAAAAATTGTAGAAAAAGATATGCAAGGCCCACTAGTGGTGTAAAGAATACCAGTATACCAACTAGTATGCTGCTGTATACAAAAGACTAGTTGGGTTCCCATGGCGAATGTGTTCTGTAAAAAAAATTCTTAAAAGAATTAATTAAACTAAATTCTTAAAAAGAATTCTTATGAGTTGCTTTAAGACTCTAATTTGCTTTAGTGTTTACTTTTGTAGGGATACATATTAGGGTAAGCAAAATGAGATGCAAGTGGGCCGGTCTTATTTATTTATTTATTTATTTATTTATTAATTTAGTCTATGGAAATTAATTCCCTACAGACAATTTACAATACATAATATACAATTTTGTTACATTTAAAGACAGCGTTTAAAAAATTTAAAATATTAAAAATTTTTTATGAATTTAGAAAATGAATAACTGAGTTTTTTACTGCAGCGGGATTTAAAGAAAAGTCAAAAAATCTATAAAATTGATTAAAAGTATAACACATTCTCCTGAGAGGATCAGCATCAGCATAATTTTCTCTATAAACTTTTACCAACAAAGGAATAAAATTACGTGATGTACGTTGAGGAACGTTAAATAAGATTTCGTTGATCAAAAATCCAGAGCAGACATCGCCATTAATAATATTTAGAATAAATGATACATTCAGCATAACTCTACGGCTTTTGAGAGTAGGCAGCTTGATAAGTGCAAGTCTATTTGTGTAAGGGGGCATATTAAGAGGATCAAAATGTAAACTTCTAAGACAGAACAAAAGAAATTGTTTCTGCACGGATTCAATTGCATCAGAGTGACATTGATAAATTGGATCCCATATTACTGAACCATATTCCAGAATGGGTCGTACCATTGCTATGTATAGTGCTTTTCCAATGTATGGGTCGTTAAACTCTTTTGCCCATCGTTTTATAAATCCAAGTGTACCTCTAGCTTTGTTTATTGTTAGAGTAATATGGGAAGTAAAAGTCAGCTTGGGGTCGAATAATATACCTAAATCGAGGAAACTATCGACCAAATCCAATTGATGATCGCCAAGAACATAGTTTGCTGTAATTTGGTTAGATCTTGCAAACCGCATTAATTTACATTTATTCAAATGAAGTTCCATCAGATTTGCATTGCACCATTCATAAAAAGAATCCAGGTCCAATTGAAGTAAACTTTGCTCAGAAAATTTATTATAAGTCATGAAAATTTTTACGTCGTCGGCATACATCAAGATAGATGAAAACATTATTACTGTAGGTAAGTCATTTATGAAGAGGGTAAAAAGTAGTGGACCCAGATGACTCCCCTGTGGTACACCCGACAGTACAGCTATATTTTTAGAGATTTTGTTATTAAAGCGGACTTTTTGTGTTCTACTTGTTAAGTAGGAATATAACCATTTTACGCAAATTTCAGTGGCACCCATTAATTTAAGTTTAGTTATAAGAAGTTCATGATTAACTTTATCAAACGCTTTCTTAAAATCCGTATATATGACATCTGTTTGCATTTTATCCAAAAAACCACGGTTCACTGCAATTGTAAGGTGAAGCAGGTTAGAAGTTGTAGAACATCTTTTTTTAAATCCATGTTGGAACGGGGATATTACACTTGCAACTTGGAAAGAAATATATTCTTATGACCGGCAGCTCGCGAAACATAACATATTAGTAGGATCGGTCGTCTTAGCAATCGCTTTTATGCTATCGATTTTGTGATAGGTGTTTGAGTGAGGAAAAAAAGTTTACCACGGTATATTAAGAAAATAATTTTCGAGGCGTACTACGGGGTCGAAGTGTTCAACAAAAATATTGGTGAGAAAGTCACAGGGGCCTCTATTTGGGCGCCTCAACAGTGACATTTTCCTCCCAAGGAAGAGCCAAATGTATGATCGAACTTCAATAATTCATTCTTCCCAATATTTTTTTCGAACACACCGATCCCGCACCACGCCTGCGTCCGTAAGCAGGCGTGGTGCCTGCATACAAAGAAAACTTAAAAACCAAGCGCCTTCAAAATTTAACTTTTAATATGTCGTAGTGGAGATAGTTTTTCCTCATCCCAAAGTTTTTGTCCATTCAAATCGACTCGGCCCAATGCACACATGTGTATACGATTCAGGGATGGAAAGTTGTATTTTCAACAGGGAAAAAACTTTGAATAAATTTTCTGATGGTAAAAATGGTTCGGTAGCATAACTTTTTACAATCATTATTGAAATATTTTTGTATCTTTTTGGCGTGTGCTGAAATTGCGAAAAAACCATTAACATTTTTTGAAGTAAAATTTTTTCTGTAGAACTGTTTTACGTTTCCCCTTCCTCGTCTTCATAAAAAATGGTTTACGTTGAATTTTCAGTTTCAAAGATTGCAAAAAAATCAGTTATATAAATAATGCACAACAGCAGTGAACTTTCCATCCCTGAGTTGGGTATACAGCTCTCATAATAGACTGATATAGAAATTGGAGGAAGGGGAGACATTAGCTTTATTATGATACGAAAATGTGTGAATGAGCTCTCATAGTACATATAAATTGTATGTATGGGAATAAGTTTGTCTTTTTATTAGTTGAAGAGAATGTGTGCTGAAGTTGAAATTGTCCTTAGAGCAGCTGAACGCATTGTTATGTGGTCTTTTTGTTAATTTGACGAAGCTACAGAATGAGAATGCACTTAAAATTAAAAGACCTGAGAAAGCTTGTTAACAATGGAGAGAACAGTCTGAAAATTTCTAAAGAAAATCAAATACTTTTCGGTTTTGAATTTCAAATCAGATTTGAAACTTTTAGTATTACATAAACTAGCAGAACCGACCACGCGTTACTGTTGCACTCTAATGCATATTTTTGAATAATATTAAGCTAAGAAGAAAAATAAATGTTCCCTTTTTACTGGAAGTCTGCCTCAAGAAGCAAAAATTAAAAAAAATGGATTTATAAATTACCAAATTAGACAAAAAAAAATTTTGCGAATTTAATTTCGAAAAAAAACTATTTGCTCACTTTGCTGTGAAGGACTTAAAAAAGGCAAATTTAGAAAATTGGTGTATAAATTGCCGAGTTATTGAAAAAATTAATAGATTTCGTATTCGATTTCGAAAACAATTACATATTTGCTTATTTCACCGACAAACGCTATCCTGAAAACCGAAAGGATTTTGAAATTCGGTTTATAAACGAACAAGTTATTGGAAAAACAATTTTTTCGATTTCGAATGCGGTTTCGAAAAAACTTCGTATGCTTATTTTTACTAACAAACACTTTTAAAAAGCAAAACTATTTTTGAAAGTCGGCTCAAAAACGTAACGAGGCCTTTCGAATTCGATTTCGAAAAAAGTTTTTATGCTTATTTTACTAACAAACGTTTTTAAAAAGCAAAACTATTTTGCCATGCTCATTTCCATTCTCATTTCATTGAAAAATACTTAAAGGACTAAAAGAATTTTGAAAATCGCTATATAACCAATATATATGTAGTTCCTCAAAAGAAAGTTTTTTTTTCGATTTCGAAAAAGTTCTGTTTGCTCATTTTACTGACAAACGCTTTAGAAAGCAAAATTAATTTTGAAACTTGGTTTATAAGTGGCCGAGTTAATCAAAAAGCTATATTTTTCGAACTTGATTTCGAAAATATTAAAGTAAATAACAGCATATATTTTTAAGTTGGATATAGTTAAACATCTGTGCGAAATTTAAGTCGATGCTGCAGTTTCCGAGATTGGGAGATTCTTATATATGTAAGTATATAGATTGCGGAATCACAGTTTCGATTTATTCGAATTGACTTTAATTCCTTAGTTGTTGTATCGAAAGAATTAAATTTCGGTGCTTTAAATTTCGATACATCTTTAAAATGCTTGTTGATACTGTGACTTTTAACACAACGGGACCTTTTCTAGGACCCAAGTGAGTCGGTCTCAGGACCGGCGGCCCTCGTAACAATACTGTGACACTTTGTCTGTATACTGTTGCATACTCCTGGGCGTTCAGAAAATAGTGGTTTGTGTTTTTTGTGGTTGTGTTTCGTTTCGTATGTTGTAAATTTATTTACAAATTGAAAATTATGATGTGCTAATGCACTACAAATATTTCGTGGTTACCTACGATTTGTTTTGTGCAAGAAATTGGATTTAATAAATTTTTATAGCATCGAAATGCGGACTAAATACCGAACGGAATTGAGCTGTATGACGACACATTTTAATTTTGCCCCACTGTTCGCTCATACACCATATGCTGCTGCTGTGTAATAGGTTTTGCACGTATCTCTGTTTTTGCTGCTGTTCATCAAGAATTTTATTTGTTTGACTGCTGGTGTAGATGTTTATCCTTTGACCACTCCGGCAGGTTTGTGTTATACAAGCTTTTACTTCTCAAAGAGGTTGTCGTGCAGTTTTTCTTGTAGTTGTTAAAGTGCAACAACTACAAGTGGATGGCTGGCGGACGTTATCGTTTTATTTGGAAACGGATATAAGCAACAAGGCATGGTTGTGCCTGACTGTGAAAAGAAAAAGCGTAGAAACAAAATAGACAAGTTGAAAACAAACTCAATTCAAAATGCAACAAACGGAAGTCTTTTGGCCATTTTGAATAATTGTACGGCAGGCTGGACTGCCTGCCTGCCTGCCTATCAAATTGCTGGTACGTTTTTCAGTTTCAAATATGCACACATTCATACATACATACATAGAAGAAATTGTTTATTTTTTTCGTTTTCATTTGTTGCCACTTGGACGCTGCTGGTACAATGCAAACAGAATAGGAAATAACATGAAACTATTTTTAGGCAGGTACTCGTGCCTGCACGAGTATATGTACACATTATACGTAGTTTTTATATTTTAATTTTGGTTTTGTGTACATACTCCACTCAAATTGCTTTAATTTTATTTAATTGGCAACAATTTGCTATAAAATTGATTTTAAAGGAAATTTGAGCTGAATTATTTGAATGGTATAGGAAATGTGCTTTTAATTCATGAATAAAATAGCTTATAGTAAATATAAATATAAATAGCTTATAGTAGCGCATACATACACACATTTACAAGAGTTTAAGGATATTTCCTTGCTCTGCTTAAATATAATTCTAATTTTGCATTATTTATTCCCCTTTCTTTTGAGTTATAGAAAATTGAAGGTGAAAAATTTGAAAAAACTTTTGGAAAAAAAAAAATTATTTTTATATAAAACTTAGAATCTACTTGACTTACTTAGTAATATAAAGAAGGCGCTAGCTCGGCTAAATGATTGTATTCCGAATTGGCACATCTGAATTTAAAATTAACACACAATTTGTGTATTCTGTCTTCAACCAAGTCTACACCAGCCACTTGGTGGTGGATTATGGATTAGCTTTAATGTTTAAAATCTTATAAAACTTTTAACGAAGCGTTGCTTATGATGGTGGCAAATAATACATTTGAAAAGTGTTGTTTCTACTTCAATTCCGAAGCCGATTTTCGAACTAAAAGAAAGGTATATTTTGTTGTTTAATAGAAGATGTTTATATTCGGGCTTTTAAGTAGAGATGTGCGTTTGTCGTGAAAATGTCGAAAAATTAAATTAAAATTGGTTTCAGCCATTTGTTGAGTTATTAGAAAATTAATTTTTGCGAATTCAATTTACCACAAAAATAAAAAGAAATGAAAAAAAAAGCTGTACTTATTTTACTAAGAAACTCAACTTGGTCGATTTCGAACAAAAATTACTTGATCACTTCACTTCAAACACTTTCATAAAAACAAAAATGTTTATGAAATTCAGTTTATAAATGATGATGAATTTTTTACGATTTCGCATGGCCGAGCTATCAAAAAATAATTTATTTTCGTACTCGAAAAAATGCTCGTACTCATTTCACTGAAACTTCTGTACGAAAATCAAAAAGAACTTCAAACTTCTTTTTAGTTTTTTAAATGTCTATAAATGATGGATTTATTTAACAATATTGTTTTTCGATTTCGCAAAAGTAAAAAAAGGAGAATTTTGTGAATCCGTTTATAAACTACCGAGATAAACAAGAAAACAATTTTTTCGATTTCAAACTCAATTTTGCAAAATATTTATATGCTAATTTCTTTTTTGATAAATATTTGCAAGAGGCAAAAATAATTTTAAAAACTGGGTCATAACACTTGATTACAACACATGATTTCGGGACTCAATTCTGATAATTGTTTATGAAAGTAGCCCCAAAAAGAAGAACTTCTGCATCATTCGTTTGGTCTTGGTACCTCAAAGAATAACTTAAAAATTAATTTGAAGTTAGTAAGTATCGTGGTTCGAAAGCATATTTGTCAAATATTCGCTTTTCAGTTTCCTCTTAACTGTCCACTCACATTTATTAACGCTTATTACTTTGCCAATGCATTGGCATAATAAATTAAGTCAAGTACGAGGCTGGCTCGCACACTTAGGGTTCCGTACGTATGTATGTGTAATGTGTATGTATGGAATGGCGTATGTGAATACATATGTATATTTTATAAATTTCATCTCTCTGCTTTTAACAGCTAATTTATGTTGTAGTAATTTTCCACTTGTTGTTGTTGTTGTTGTTGTAATTTGCTGTTGTAAGGCATCTGGGAATACATACACTGTGCGAATTTCGGCTCTCTATCTCTTACGGTTCGAGAGTTATAGCTATTACTCTACGTTGTAAAGGGACACCTGGTAGTTTTGCAGTTGTTGTTGTTTTTAGCAAGTGTTGTTGTGGAGCATATGTGAATACACATATTGTGCAAATTTCATCCCTCTGTCTCTCACGGTTCGAGAGTAACGACTAGTTGTTACTTTACGTTGTATAGGGACAGCTGGTAGTTTTCGACTTGTTGTTATTTTTAGCATTTGTTATTGTAGGCCATATGCGAGTAAATATATTGTGCACATTTCATCTATCTGTCTCTTACAGTTTGAAAGTTACGGCTACTGTTTTTTTACGTTGTATAAGGACACCTGGTAGTTTTCGACATGTTGTTGTTTTGAGCATTTGTTGTTGTAGCGCATATATAAATACATATATTGTGCGAATTTCAGCTCTCTGTATTTTACAGTTTAGCAGCTACGGCTAATTGTTACTTTAGGTTGTATAGGGACACCTGGTAGCTTTCAACTTGTTGTTGTCTTTAGCATTTGTTATTGTAAAGTATCTATAAATACATACACTATGCAAATTTCAGCTTTCTATCTTTTACGGTTCGAGAGTTATAGCTAATTGCAACTTTTCGTTGTATGGGGACACCTGGTAGTTTTCGACTTGTTGTTGTTTTTAGTATTTTTTGTTGTAGCGGCAAGGTACAACAACATCCTGTGAAAATTTCAGCTCTCTAGCTCTTCCCGTTTCGGAGAATGGACGCTGTGACGGACGGACGGACGTACTTGTCTCCGTAATAGGGTTCCGTTTCACTCTGATGAGTACGGAACCCTAAAAATATCTACATATCTACCTCTCCTATCCTATCCTTGTGTATCACTTGGATAGTCATTCTTCCAACTTACTCGGTGAATCACCAAGTTAGCCCTATTTTCACAATTAAGTTAATCAATTAAGTTGGCGATTTCGTATGACCCATGTAAATGGCCGGGCTATTGGAAAATTATTTTTTTCCAATTTCACTTCGAATTGGAAAAAAAATCCTCCTACAAATTTCACTGAAATTTCTTTACAAAAATCAAAAAGTAGTTTAAATGACGAATTTATTTAAAAATGGTTTTTTCGATGACTACGTTGGCATACGTTTTGCGTAAGCAGCAGCGCTTAGCCATGCTACTTACTACCTGAGCTCTTCATTACTGACTGTCTGTGTTGTATTTTGTTAGTGAAAAATGCAGCTCGCTGTTGCCAAGTGTCCATACCCTTTCCGTCTGTGATTTGTGTTTTCTTAAGAATTACATTTTTAAAACACAAATGCTTCTATTGTTAAAGCTAAAAACAGAATAATTTGTTGCTCCCTTGAGTTGGCTGCTGCATTTCATTTTATTTGATTTTGTATGAATAGTTTTGTAATTTCCATAAACTAAAGATAACCTTTTGGCCGTATCATGTAGACGACATTCGTATGACTTCAACAGTGGGCATATTTCTATCTAGAAGCGCATAGCAACATATAAAAATATTTAGAATTTCCGTACATCATTTTAATCGGGCGATTGCATCGCTTTAAATGGTAACAAAATATGTTTATAATTTTTTTTTGCTGTAGAGATCATCAAACATTGCTGGTTGGCATAAAGTGCAGCTTTAAAAGGCGAAGAATGAACAAAACTCTCTTAATTAAGTTTTAACATGGAAGTAATTAGGCAAAGAAATTGCCAACAACTGTTTAGAGAAATGAATGGAATCCATAGAAAACTGAACTGTTTATTATCGAAACACATCCAAACAAATTCTGACATGCGACTAAAATAGGAATTAAATATAAAGACAGAGATTCTTTTCACACACACACACACACACACACACATACATGTGTGTTGTCTGTCAGGCAATACACAGTTGTCTCTGTACGTGTGCATTGATAGTTTTTGCTCTTTGTTTAGTTTTAATAACGTGATAAAAGATTAAAAGGTTAACAAGCAATTTAATGGAATTTTCATTCAAGCCTCTTTTGCTCACACTCACTTACTCACTCCCTCACTGACTCACTTCACGTTCAAATTTTAATGACTTTATGAATACTAAATCAAGCTTCATACTTGTTGTTGTTCGCACCGAATACAACATCATCTTGACACATCTGCACTTTAGATTACATACATACACATACGTACGAGTATTATTGCGTCGTCTCTCTCTGTTGTGCAAGCAAGCCAGAAAGCAAGCAATCAATATCTGATATGCCGCAATTGACAGCAATTGAAGACATGACTTTTGTCATAATTGAGAATTGTATAGAAAAAAGTTGAAAGTTAGTTTTTTTTCCTTTTTTGCTTCCAAAAAAGCAAAGTTTATTCTGAAGGCTCTTGAAGATTAAAAGTTTTGCATACATTTTTTATAATTGCTGATAACTTTTGTTTTGTGGAAAATTTGAAGCGTTTTTTTTTTTGTATTTTTTTTTTGGAAAGAAAAATTGCTTGAAAACCATCAACCAGCCTGCTAGCACTGTGTAAAGCATGGCTGTGTTAAAGCCCATCCACTGTTCGAAAAATTCCACGTCGAAGGCTGTCAAAATACATGTAAGAAAATTTAGCAAAAATGTTTATCAAATTCAGTTTATAAATGATGATGAATTTTTTTCGATTTCGCAAGACCAATATACATACATATGTAAATGGCCGAGCTATCAAAAAAATAATTTTTTTTCGTACTCGACAAAATGCTCGTACTCATATTTCACTGAAACTTCTGTACAAAAATAAAAAAATAAAAAAAAAAATTTCAAACTTCTTTTTAGTTTTTTAATGTCTATAAATGATGGATTTATTTAACAATATTGTTTTTTGATTTTGCAAAAATCAATATGCTCATTTGACTAGCAAAAACGGAGAATTTTGAGAATCCGTTTATGAATTACCGAGATTCGAATACATGTAGTTTCAATTAATAAAACTATTTTTTAAAGCTTTAGGTCTTTTATGTTTCTTTATTAAAAAAAAAATTAATAAAGAAAAATAAAAGACCTAAAGCTTTAAAAAATAGTTTTATTAATTTTAACAATAAAGGTAAAAAATTATATATGAACTTAATTATTTATTTGCTTTAAGAGCCAATTGAAATGTATTAATTCAGGTCCAAAAATGAACCTTTTCAAAAAATATATTTGCTGTATTTTTCAGCTGTCTATATGCCGACGATATCTAGAATTTGGAATTCAACCTTTCAAGACATTATCCAGGCTTCTAAAGTTCCGCGATATACTTAAAGGTAAAGAATAATAAATACCTAATAAAGTATTATTAAATTCTAATGAATACATATAATCTTAGAAATAAGATTATTTCATATAGACAGCTGAAAAGGTTCATTTTTGGACCTGAATTAATACATTTCAATTGGCTCTTAAAGCAAATAAATAATTAAGTTCATATTTGAGTATTCAAAAACTTTTACTTTTTGATACTTTCAAAAATACAAATCGTAGTAACCAATGGTAACTCGTTGTATAGAAGGTTGGAAAAAAACCGAAAAGAGTTGCAAAACGAAAAAAGAAATGTTTGCTGTGTTAAAGGTTTGTTTGAACATTTCTGATTCTCATTCTGTTCATGGGAATTATGGAATAAGTAGTTAAGAATTTTTCGAGTCTACTGATGAGTTGATTTGCACCAGCGAAATGTCGTCGGCATATAGACAGCTGAAAAATACAGCAAATATATTTTTTGAAAAGGCTCATTTTTGGACCTGAATTAGTAAAAAATTATAGACAAAATAATACATGTAGTTTCTCTTAGAAATTTACCCACGGGCCATGCATTTCGTGGTTTCAAAAGTATAGGACTGAAATTCGACATCTGTCAAACTCAGTTTTTTCTTCTCAGTTGAAAGTCTGACTTTCACGAAAATGGCTCGCTTAACAATCACACAACGCATAAAACTTGACAAAACATACTACAAAATCTAAGAAATCGTGCTTTGGGAGGAGATTATGGTTTACATAATCGTCCAACTACGCAACCAATTGGCAAGATTCTGAAGAAATTTGAAGAGACTGGAGCGGTTGCAAATGTTGTAAGACGTGTACATCATCGAAAATATCGCTGCTGTTAGAGAAAGTGTTGCCGAAGACCCGAATGTGTCGATTCCTCGTCGTTCTCAGGAATTAGGACGGACTGTCTTATGGCATATTATGGCGTATTTTGCATTTAGATCTACACCTACATCCATATAAAGTCCAGCTCACACAACAGCTGAAGCCAGCTCGAGACCCTGACACTAGTGCGAAAATCTGTCGCCCCAAAGTTCTAGACGAAGTGATGAAAAATGCGACAACGCCAATTTGTCCGACATCATCTTCTCCAGTTGACCGATAAAATTCAAATAAACATAATCAAAACAGAACCCGTTGTGTTTTCTAGCATCTGCATAAAGAGGTGATTCGTTATCGCCCATGATCGAAAGATCTGACATACGTATAGCATATAGCATCGATGATAACAGCGACTTCTGTGGCAGTGCTGCCGGTACGTATTTAGTTGAGGAATAAAAGTTGTGCATGATCTATTCTCAAGAAAACTTTTCAACAATTTTTACATAAATCTTAAAAAGCCTAGGATGCATAGTTTGTATATTATGCTTGAGTGCCATACGGCATCAAAGTCTGTCTCTTCTTTGTGATTGGTTTCAATGATTTTTACAACTCTTTTTCATTTGATGAACAGTTGAGTGGTCCTTACAGAAGCCAAATTGTTTCTTCCTTATAAAGTTGATCTCATCACAAAATTCGACTAAATGCAAGTTAATAATTTTTTCTACAATTTGGCCCATAGCGGGGGGAAAAAAGAAAAGAAATTGTAACAATGTGTAAAAGCAAATGTCTTTAAATGCCGCCAGTAGCGCTCAACTGTTCACAATTAACTTAACATTTGTTCTAATTGAACAAAAAAAAAAAAAAAGCGAAAAAATGGCACAAAATATGTGAAAAAAAATGTACAGCGTTGAACTAACCACTTGACTTTCTAAAACGAATTCAGTTGTATTCGATTTCAAATGTTAATTCATTTTAACTATATAATTGACTCTGATGTCAATTTTCTTATGAACACAAATTTGTCATCCATCTAAAATTTGTACGTTTTTTTTGTTCGTTTTGCTCATAGTCAATTACATATGAGTTTGTGAGGTTGAAAGCAAATTACATGTGTTCAACATGACTGTTATTTTCTCTATAGAGAGCAACATTCTTTTTTTTTATGGAATTAATAAAAATAAGACAAATTTCTTAATGCACCTGAAATTGCGGTGAATTTGATTTAAATTCCAAAATAATTATCACATACTTTTTCAGTTTTTAAGCACAAAACTTTGGCAGTGGAATTTCCTAGATTTTTAATAATTTTTTTTTTTTTTGTGAAAACATAAATAGTAAATTGTTAATAAATAGTTTTAAGCCTTCAAGTTTATTTTTGTTGTCTTTTTCTTTTTAAATGATGATTGATCACCACATTCTCTATTGCAACTTAAAGTTCTATACATCGAAAAAAAACACCCTTTATATTTGGTTCTTTCTAGCAATTGCTGTTTCTTTCTATCAATTCTATACCAATTAATGAAAGAAAAAAATGATTCACTGATTTACTAGAGTCAAGCCTAAACGGCAATTAAATCCCAGAAAAGTTTTGTTAAACTAGAACTTTGACTGTAACTAAGTTTTTAAGCCTAAGTATGTAATTAGCGACTGTATTAATTTTCAGCAAAATTCACAGCTTCGCATGTGCGTTTTTAAAAGCACATGTGATTTGAAATCACATAATTTTCACAACAGGCCTGAATGAAAATAAAAACGTTTTTGTTTTTATCTAATCTAAAATTAGAAAAATTGTTCGTCTTAATAGAAAACTTCCGAAAAGAAAGTCATTTATATTTTGCCTCTCTTTCACTCTTTTTTACTGGTTTTTGCATTCCACTATTGTCCTGTTAATTTAAGTTCCCTGAACCATATTGAGAGTTTGATAATTAAGCTTCTTCCTTCATTTAGTTTATTTTAGTTCACTGACCCTACATACTTTTTCCCCTGCTCACATTTTCCATATAATTACATTATTATTTAATTTACCAAAGAAAAGTCCCGGATGTCGAACAAGTGTTGAATTTTTTGCGCACTTCACTTGTTGTGTCCTCGTTTGGATGTTTGGTTGTTGCTGTTACTGAAGACTGCAAGTGTGATTATGGGTGTGATTGCGGCAAAGTAACTGCGACTGTAAGTAAGCGAATGCTTTTATTAGATGTATTTTTGCTTACTTTTAGTTTTAAAAATGGCAGAACATATTAAAAGTTAAGTTAACAAACCACATACTTATTAAAGAAACTTATTTGTGGCACTAATTCTATTTCGTGATGTCCACTCAGCACAACCAGGGGCTGGAGTAATTGTTAAAATTTCCTTTCTTTGTAAAAGTTGTTTGCTTTAAAATTTATCAGAGTATATATTTTATTTTAATTGCCTTTGGCCATTTTCTTTAAATTACAAAATGATTTCCAGCACTTAAAAAACGCAATTTTTCTCACATTCTTGCCATTTTTTTTTTTTTTTGTAGCGATATTTAAGGGCTGGGAGGTCCAACTAAAACGCCTTAATTGTGTTAAAAACAAAACTAGAGTTGTATTAACATATTTTATTATTGCTACAAGGACCTCTGACAACCATGTGCGAAACAAAATATTAGCCAAATGCCCGTCACGATTTCGTTGGCATACCTGTATTCGATGGTTCACACTTTCAATGCTTGGAGAGCCATAATTGAGGTTCAATGTCACATCATTGAATTGTTCCTGTTATATTAACGTATACTTTTTCATTTAAATATCTCCAAAGATATGAGTTTAACGCCGTTAAATCACTTGATTTAACACTACATCCGCTCGTCAGCCAACCAAAGCCTGTTGAGTTCATTCCAGAGAATGATTTGAGGAGAGTTTAAACTCCGAACCGCTCAAAGATT
The DNA here is from genome assembly GCA_963662145.1 of Sturmia bella. NCBI lineage: Eukaryota > Metazoa > Arthropoda > Insecta > Diptera > Tachinidae > Sturmia > Sturmia bella. Next base: position 23,552,500 of record OY759172.1, read on the forward strand.
CCCCTTCCTCAACAGCCAGTCAGGTAATGGAAAAAAACCTTGAAGAGAGTATAAACTCCGAACCGCTCAAGGGATTTTCTTTCCCCAGATGTTGAGCACACCTTGAGGAGAGTTTAAACTCCGAACCGCTCAAGGCTGTTTCAACGAGCACGCAAAAGATGTATTAAGATAATCTAAAGGGGGGTCTAAACTCCAAACCACTTAGTTTATCCGCATACAACGTCTTACCATATGCTAACCTGGCGACTGACTGACTTATACTGCACAAAGCATCGCTATTTATAGTGATCGTGGTGCATGAACAACCACACATACCAATACACATAGTAAAGAAATACACCACACCGCGGTGAGATTAAATGAGAGTGAGTGGATGTTGAGTATTCTGGCTGCCAGCCGATCTCCTGGTTAACGAAACTGCTATGAATTCCTCAAGACGGTTGAAAGCAGGTGGCATGTGTGAGGATGAGGTCTCGGGGCATGCATCGATAATTGGAAAGATAGTTAAGCTTCCCTGTTGCATTGACTACTGCTCACCAGCTCCAATGACCGATAAGGAATTCAGCGTAGACCTGTCGAGCATTTCCTTAGATAGTATCGCAATAGATCAATCAGAAGATGTAATTGTGATCTTTACGGATGGTTCCTAGACGGGGTTGATGGGGTTATAAATATCCCCTGATTCCAACAGGAGATCAGTCTTAGGCTACGTAACTAGTGTTCAGGCCGAAGTTGCGGTGAAAAGGAGAACGGTAAACTGGATTAGGTACTACAGGATATACGCAGTGCATTTCCTAATCTGTATTGACAGAAAGACTGCTCTAAACGCGCTGACAGGCGTCTACACGACATCTACATTGATTTACGCATGCCGAATATCTCTATATGAAACAGAGATATTCAAACCTGGGGCTTCTTTGGTTCCCTGGGCGTAATGGTGTACCCGAAAATATAGTTGCGGATGAACTGGCGAGATTTGAAAAATTTTAAGCAAAAAATTTGTTCAATGAAAAAATTTTATATGAAATTGGTAATAGCGACACATGTTTGTTTTTTTTTTACACTTAATTAAACTTAGTTTAACTGAGATCTCAAGAACCCAGCCTTAAATATTTAATAGTTTAAACGTAAGTTAAATCAATTAAATCAAACTCGAAGATGAACTTGCACCGAGCATTTGGGCATAAGCTAAAGAAATATATAATGTTTGGAGACAAGTACTTGATTAATGTGACCAGTATGGATATGGATATAGTGTTAAAATATCAACTCTTGACTTCCCGATGGGGTATATGTATAAATATACATAGATACATACATGCGCATATATTTGTAATAAAAAAATGTATTCTGTTTTCTTCAATCCACCAGAACTCGATTGTCTTACATTTCTGTTGGAGTGTCTTCAGATTTAATTTGAAAAATGTTCGTTTTTCGTTTAAACTAAAATTTTACAACATTCAAAACGTAAAAACTATTTTCCTAAAAGAAACGGAAGCGGAGAGTTGCGGAGTTGTAACTTTTGTTGTATGTTGTTGTAGATGGCTGGCTAATTGAGAAAATCGTAAACACGTTCCATCCATAGCGCGTACGTCATACATTAATTATGATTTAATGTTCGTGTAGTACACTAAAAAGTACCGTTAATTGTATATTGCCCTCTTGCCTAAATTCTCTCATACTTGGGGCTAAACTTTCTTTTATAGCGGATTTTGCGCTTTGAGATAAGAGAACCATTTTGAGTGGAGAGTAGTTTTTCTTCAACGGTTTTTTATACAGTTTTTTTTTTTTTGGTTAATCGTGTCTAACAAGTGTTCTGACATTGGTGGCTGGCTGGCTGGCTGACTGGCAGTGTTGCCATATTTGAAATGTCGGCAATTCTGAATTTTTAAAAAAATTTCATGGAGTAGAAATATGAAGAAATAATTAATAATTCCTGTTGTTGCAAAGGAGTGCAGAAAAATGAGCATACTGCATTTGGTTACCATGGTTATAGTATATAAACTCTGGCTATTTTGGTTTCTGCTATAGCGCTGTTCTAGCAGATTTAATAAATATTTTCAGTTGCAACTTATTGTAAAGAAAATTTATTCGAGTCTTTTATAAAAATAAAAAAATTAAAAAAAAAAAAAACTTTTTGAAAAAAAGATTTTTTTTAAATACTGTATCTTAAAGATTTTTCATGAATATTAATCGACATGGGCAGTAGAACACCTCCATTCAACCTAACCTAACCTAACCTAATCGTTTTGTAGATCCTAATATTTTCTAAGAAAATGTAATAAATTTTTTTAACGAAAAATTTCCCGAAAAATTGTTTAATAAATGTTCCTTAGGAAAATTTTTTATAAAAATAGTTTTGGAACTTTTTATTGAAAATGAGCGTAACAAATATTATTCGATTTGTGAATCGATATTTTTTCGGAGGAAATGTAACAAATTCCTTAGTGGAAAAATTGTTCGGTTTTTTTTTATAAATAAAGTATTTAATTTCAATAAATTTTTTAGAAATATTTAAAGGAGATATTGTAATCGATTTGTAAATCGTAATAAATTTAATAATAGAAATTTAATAAATTTCTCACTAAAACTTATTCAAAAAATGTTATCCGCTTAGTTTTCATAAATAAAAGAATTTTTTTTAATTGCAATAAATTTTCTTGAGGAAAATTTTTTATAAAAATATTTTGACGAACTTTTTATTGAAAGAGTGCCTAACAAATATTATTCGATTTGTAAATCGAAATATTTTCGGAGGAAATCGAACAAATTACGCAGTGAAAAATTGTTAAAAAAACATTTGCTTTTTTTAATAAGTAAGGAAATTATTTACTTTCAATCAAAATTCTAGAAATATTTAAAGGAGGTATTGTAATCGATTTGTAAATCTTAATATTTTCTAAGGAAATCTAATTATTATTATTATTATTATTATTAAAATAATTATTATTATTATTATTAAAATAATAATAATATTATTATTATTAAAATAAAAATAAAATTTGTTAACTTCAATAAATTTTCTTTAGTAACAGTTTTTATAAAATTTAAAAAAATTAAAGAATTATATTGCAGAGCTTTTTATCGAAAACATTTCGAATAAATAATAATCGATTAGTAAATCGAAAAAATACCAGAATTTTCAGTAAAACAAAGTTTTTAATTTTAATAAATTTTCTTTACTAAAGTTATTTTTTTGTAGAAAAAATTTACAGAAATATTTTGATTTTTGTTGAGAAAATCTCTAAGAAGTATTATTCGATTTGTAAACCGAAGTATTTTCTAAGAAAATACAAAAAATTTTTGGTAAAAAAAAGACAAAAATCCGAACATATAAAGTAGGTATTTTATTTGATTTGTAAGTCGTAGTATTTGCTGACGAAGTCTAATAAAATTCTTATTCGAAAATTTTTTTTCGAATAATTGCAATAAATTTTTTTAATTGCAATAAATTTTTTTTAGAAATATTTTTTTGTAAAACTTAAAAGAAACTAGAGAAATATGTATTTGGATTTTTGTCGAAAAATTTCGAATAAATAATTATTTGTAAATCGCCAAAAATTATCAGATTTTTCAATCAAGGGAATTTTTTAATTTTAATGAATTTTCTTTATTAAAGTTTTTTTTGTAGTAAAATTTTGCAGAAATATTTTGAGGAGATTTTTGTTGAAAAAAATATGTCTAATAAATATTATTCGATTTGTAAATCGAAATATTTCCTAAGAAAGTCTAACAAAATATTCGATTATCTAAATTTTTCTTAGAGTGTTAACAATAAGTGACGAATGTTTTCATACAAAAAATATACAAAAAATACATACGATTTTAACAACCAACAGCTTTCCCAAAAATGTTATAAGAGATCTAACATACACAACACAACAGAAACTTAGATACAAGCAACATAACAACAAGAGAGACGATCAACAAAACTGTAAAGAAAACAAGAACCAAACAAAGAGCTTTTTCAGTGTTAAGTACATTCCTGGTCTCACTGATAACAGAAATTTAAAAAACACCATCGACAACAACAACAACATTGGATTTGGCTACAAAGCACACAGAACGCTAAAATCATTATTTACAAATAATAAAACGAAAATAGGAAAACAACAACAAAACAATGTTGTGTATGAAATAAAATGCGAGGGCAATGAACTTCAAAATTGCAACTTGGTTTATATTGGAACAACAAAAAGGTCACTATCTACAAGAATAAATGAACATATGATGGATATCAGCAAAAAGAAAGAGTCGACTGCACTAGCACAACATATATTAAAAACAGGCCATCTAGTTGATTTTAACAAAATCGAAATTTTAGACAAAGAAAATATAGAAAAGAAAAGGTACACCAAAGAAAGTCTACACATACAAAAAAAGAGAAACAACACTATGAATTTAAAAGAGGATACCGACAACATAAATGCTAGCTACATTGTTGCTATCAATTAAACTGTGATATTAGTTAAGAGTGTAGAAGTCCGACATCAAAATGTTTATTGTATTTTATAATTTTATAACGTTTAATTTTTCAATGTTGTATTTTTCAATGTTTTAGTTAATTTCTGATTCCACAAAATGTAAGCAACTAAATTTTATACCAAAATTTAAAAATAACTAACAAAATGTTTCAATAAATAGATAAAAACCCTTGAAAAAGTCGACAAAAAATCGACGAAACGTCGGGTACAACAATAATTAAAACTTTGTTTTAATTATGAACGATATTAGGCCTTATAAGCTAAACCAGAATTGGAACAAAACACGTAAATTTTTCTTAATTTTTATTACTGTTTTTATTCCAGTGTTTTTTTAATTGAAATTTTCTGTATCATATTTATTTTGAACCATAATTACGTTTTTATTTAATTCATCAAAGAAATATCCACAACGACTTAAAACCGATGTGGTTTCCTTGGTTCCCTGGCAAAAACTTTTGTTAAAAAAAGTTTGTTGAACAGTGTTATGGATGACTAAACAAACTTTTTAGCTTTCTAAGTTAAGCTATTTTCGCTGACTTACAAAGCCACTGCCATTTGTTTGCCATCTCCATTGTGTAACCTTAAATGTCTGGCATTTAATTTTTTAGTCCATTATGAAATTTATCTACATGTGGCTGGAAAAAAAATACACATTAGACCCACCATATTTTGCTCAAAATTGGTTTTCTTGCCTGAAATAAAGGAGAAAGGAAATAAAAGCCATTTTGTTACGCTCGAGAGACGAAAACGAAAATTATAGTTTTTTCTCTCTCTCTCTCTCTCTCTCTCCCTCTCGCCCTCTCTGTAGGCATTGAAACCTGAAACCAGAGTTGCCGTTTAATGTTTTTGAAAAAATCGCAGTATTAATATAAAAAATCTTTATTTTGTTTTTGTAATTTTTGGCTTTAAACATATTTCTATAATTCAATTAATATAAAATATTGCACAAATATACGCATATATGTACAAATATATAAATGTGAAAGAAGAAGTGTAAATTAACAATTACACTTTTTATTTCAAATGCCCCCAAAAGAAAGAAGTTCAATCACATGATTGAACCGGCCGGCCAAGCGCCACGATGTGAGATTGCACAGCCATTGAATTTTTCGCTCCAAAGAGACATTATTTCGTTGGCATTGTGGCAGGTGGCACCATGGCACTAAAACTACAGGACCACATCCACAATTTCTAGCCACAAACAGTACTTTATCATCTCTTGATAGCCAACACCATTCATGTTAACTGCGTCGCAAACTTCATTTTCAAAAAAAAAAAAATAAAATGAGGCCCGATGACGCCAGCCCATAAACCGCATTATACAGCCGCTCCTTGTGGACTTTTCAACAATCACTAGTGGATTATCATTTGCCCAAGTGCGGAAGTTTTACTGGCTCATGAATTTCAGTGAGAAATGAAAGTGTGCCTCGTCTCTAAAGACGATTTTCTTTGTATAGTTACCGTTCACTTTTGTCTGTTCAACCAACCATTCGGCGTATTGCCGACTCTTGAAATCGTCATTGCAATCGCATTAACTCAAAGCCTTTTTCAAAATTCATGTCAGTAGTGTTCGTGAGATATTCAATTGTTGTGCACTACGACGAGCCGAGCTTGACTGCGTACTATGGCAGACAATAGCAATGCTTTCCGCAGAACGAGCATGCACAGATGTTTTCACAATTGCTATATGTATACACGGTTTGTTGAAATTTGCTCGCTGCTCTCCCGTTTAAGAACACATTTGATATATTATGCTGATCAAAATATCACGAATTGCACGAAATGTATTCTCTTTTTAATTTGGACCGTTACTCAGGACACAAGCCCTGGGTGCTGATGAGCAGCGTGGTGGTCGTGAAACAGCCATGTTATGCACCCCTACACCGTAAGTCTTTAACTTTAATTTTCTTGTCTGATCAACAGATCACTCCAATTTTTCTTTGAGAAAGTAAAATTCGAACTCGATATTAATAAATTTTTAATATTTGAACATATCATCTGTTGCAAATAAACAGTGCTAATGTCACATGTACAATTGTACACGTACGTTTGCGACCAAAAAACATATGTACGTATTTTGAAAAAACATGTCACTCGAGAACTTAAAAAACACATGCAACTAAAACACGTCGTGTGGGGTGTACTTCAGTAATTAGCTGCAATGAGCACGTCTTACATTTTGAGCCGAACTCAAATTATATGGAAGAAATTTTAAGCCATTATTTATCAAATCGATGAAAATATTTTCATATCTTTCTCATATAACAAAAGCCTTTAAACTTAATGTAAATTTGCAACAATGGCAACGCTGCCTGAAACTCCAAGCCTGTTGATAATTATTTTTTCGTTTTCACTCATACCACATCACATACATACATACCACACATTGTACTAAATAAAGAGAGTAAACTTTTCTCCACAACACAAAACTCTTCATCCCTTTACGAAATTCTTTCCGTACGAGTACGAGTAAACGAATGAATGCCACATTGAACGAACGCCTTCGTTGGTGTTGTACTTTATGCCACTTTTGTTGTAGTAGTAGTTGTTGTTGTTGTTTTAATGATTTTCGTTTTAGTATTCGTGTTGTGTGTAATGGCAGTTCTACAGAGTTGTTTTTGGTGTTTCATGGCTCTTGTCTGTCAGTAAATGTGTTTTTCCCAAGCCTTAAAATACTCATACGCACTGTTTGGCTGTTGCTAAAACTACTAACAAGACTCCTCCGTCTGTCGAACCGTGCGTTTGCCAGCCAGTTTAGTGAAAGTTTGCAAAGGGCGGCACCAAAAAAAAAAAAAAGAAAAAAAAAATAAATAAAATAATTAGAAAAAGAACATCTTTTGTAGAAATATAAAGAAATTGTGAAAACAGATTTCTGTTAAATTTTTACTTTAGTTTTGTTGTTTTTTTGACAAGTGAATGAATGGTAAAGAAAAAATTGTGCAAATTTATATTAAAATTTTAAATAAAAGAGCCTTTGAAGTGGCAATGAATAAAAGAAAAAATTTCCAAAAGTCTACAAAAAAAGAAATTTCAATTGTAGAACATGAAAAAAGAAATAAAATTGTGTATCTGATAAAACAATTGTTTAATTTTAAGTTTTTTTCTTCTTATGTGTGTGTGTGTTTTTTTTTCTTTTTCAATGTATGATTCATAGTTCTGTGTTGGAATTTACTTTATAATACTATTGTCTTGTGTATATAGTAATTTTTTTTCCCACAATTTAATTTTTCTCCTGTGTGTTAATGTGTAAAAAATACCATTTTCTTCCCACTTGCTGTTCTGGTTGTTGATACAGTGCTCCCCTTTTTCGCTGCTTCTTCTTTTTCGTGGTTTACTCTACAACAACAACAACAACAACAACAACGATAAGAATTAATACAACAAACATCGTATTATCAAACGAGTACCAAGCAGCAAAGGAAACATTCAGCAGCAAACGAAATTCTCCAAAATCTCTTCTTTTCCGCTGAAGCAGAAAAAATACCATTGGAAAAGTGTTGTTGTTGTTGTTTCACTGAGTATTCAATTCAATCTCTTTTGCAGCGGTAAAGAGAGCTTAAAATATGCAAAATAAACAATTAAAAACGAATTATTGTTAATAAAAATTAAACAATGTGTTAAAATAGCAAAGCATTTCTTTTTTTTTTTTGTGTAAAATAATAAAGAAGAGAAACATAAAAAATATATTAAAAAGAATATTAAGTATTTATTATAACAATTTAAGCCATATGCTTTTAATTTGTATTAAAAAAAAAAAAAAACAAATCAATCTGACCTTGTTTTAAGATGTGAGTGAATCCTTAGAGTGAAAATTTGATTTGAATAGAATTTAATTCTTAACAAAATTTTGATTTAATCAAATTTAAATGGAAATCAAGTGACTTCAATCGATATGACAATAATATTCATATTTTCGTGTCCCTTTAACTTTTTCGCTTCTGCCAAAATTCAACAATTCTGTTTTTTGTCATTGTTTTACAAAATTAAATTTAATTAAATTAAATTACTACACTATTGGTTATATTCTTCAAAATTAAAATCAGCATTAATTCAAAAACTTCTTATAAAAATGTCTAGAAACTCATGTCAAATACATCCTGTTGCCATAACAAAAATCTTTAAATTAAGGTAAACTATTCCCTCTGGCATCGTTGACTTAAACAGGAGTTTATTTGGAGCTTATTGCCGAGCTGAGTTGCATGAATAAAATGAAATGGAGGTTTAAAAGATACTTTAAAAACGGTGAAACACTCTTTTTAGACAAGTTGGGCCAAAAGAATAAATCCGATGTTGTTTTATTTTGTTGTTGTTTAAGCCAATCAATGCTTGGCTTATATTTAATGTCACCATCCATTGTGATTTCAGTGCAACATTCATGATATCCGAAAAATAGAATTTAAGGTGAAAGGTGAAAAAAAAACCTGTACAGAACTGACGTTAAAACTTAATGTCCCCGTTTGGGAGGATAAAATTGTTCCAGCTACCTGTACTCGACAATGCCAAGATGCACCAAATACCAGCGGCTAAGCATAACGTTTCTGAATTTGGCAATATTTTAATATTTCCCCCATAAGCTTACTATACGCTTAAATATAATTTTAATTGATAAGAAAAAATTTATTGAAAAAAAGAGTTACAGGCAAACTTAAATTAGCGCGTCAAGTGTATTGAGAGTTTCTCACCACACCCCGTACATATGCAATGATGCATATAAAATATTAATAATGAATGTGTGTTTGTTATAATTAAAAATTTAGACAGAAAATATAGAACAACTGGGGCGGCTGAGTGTCGCTTTAGAAACGTGTAAGCCCCTGAGCTCAAAGACGGTTGCTGGCGACAAGTGTGGCGGCTTCGAAACAGGTCTTGGATGTTTTCTTTGTCTTGTTTAATTAATATTAATATCAATCACAAAATTAATTATTGAGCCCGATAAACTTAATACAAAATAAATACAAAAAAAAAAATTAAATTATCAATTCAACTTAAAATACATTACTTAAAAAAAAAAGATGTATTTGATCTCTAAGCAGTTGAGTTCGTTCGGATATTAGTTTTATTGAATTTAGATAAAGGTTCATTTGTTTTGAAAAAATTGAGCTTGACTTTGAAAAAATTTAATTTGACTCGAAACTCTTGCCAGAGCAAAAAAAAGTACATAAAATCAGTGTATTAGTGCTGTTGAAATATTGAGTATTCGGGTAACGAGTACAAAGTACTTGCCATTTTTTGTATGCTTAATACAAAAAAGTTATTACCTTCAGAGTTACACTTTTTAACCAAATTTAACGGAAAATTTCTAATAAAAAGCATTTCTACGTAAACATTAACTCTGATAAATGAAGCAGCACTATTTAGGAATCATTAGCTGTCAAATTAGATGTGATAATAAGAGAATATAGTGATTTTTTTTTGTTAAATAAAAAATAATTACTGATTTACATACATGTATACGTATTTCAGCTACATACATATATATATACGTATGCATGCTCATGTTACAATAAAATTTGCTGTTGTTTACACATTAAAAAACCCGTTAAAAGTATTGAGTACTATAGAGTATGCAAATGAAGAGTATTGAGCGCCACTGAGTAATGAAAAGTAGAATTCACCAACACTGCTGTGCATATCTCCCATGCGTATGAGTAATAATGTACAATATTTACATAATTTTTTGCCACACAACACTCATACGCAACTTTATTCAGTGAAAGCAAAATTTTAAGAATCTGTAATATTTTAGTTTTTCAATGTGAAACTGCGCATCATTTGGGTGGCAGAGCATGCGGCAATAACTGGAAATGAGAGAGCAAACTCACCTGCTTTACGAGAAAGAGATTTAAGCGACATGAGTTTAGTATGCGCGAAACCTTTCGATGCAATTAAATCTGAGCTAAAGAATTGGGCACATAGAGCCCATTTAACTCTCTGGAATAACGAAACCGGGGAAATCAATGCAAGAACTCTGTGGGGGGATTCAGATGAGGAGAAAACTGGGGGACTGCTAAGGCTTAGCAAACCCGAATTAAGTAGATTAATGGGAGTTTTGACAGGTCACTCTCAACTACTGGCACATCTTAACCGCATAGGAATAATGGGAAGAGATGAATGTAGAGCATGGGCGGTGGAGAGCGAGACATTAGAGCACTATTTATGCCAGTACCCCGCCTGTTCACAAATACGGTTTCTATATCTTGGGAGAGACACCCTACCATATATAAACCAAATACAGGGCATATGCTGGAGGAAATTCAGGAACTTTCTGAATGTCACGGAGTTCTTCTATAGACCTATGAGTCAAACTGTTATGGTTAAATGCCTGGAGCGCACAATAAGCCTATAAGGCTTAAGTGTATGTCGCACAACATGTGCAAACAAACCTTTCCAATCAACCTGACCTCATCTATTATTACAACGTTTTCTGTCACTGGCATTTTATTTAGCTATTCTTGAATTTCCGTAGAGTCACTGGTTGTGACTGCGGCAACAGTGTTGCTTAGACAGTGTTGCATTCTTTTTAGCATTTAGAATTGTTGTGGTTTGAATTGGTGTGCTGCCAATATGAACCTTTTCACAAACTTAACTTAAAATAATGATATGGCTGGCAATGCTAATTTCGTAATTCACAAAAATATTTTTTCTTTTCTATAACGTCAAAATATGGATTGAAAACTGACAGGGCTGAACAACTGAAAAAAATTTTGCAAATGTTTAAGATCCAAGAAATTTTAACGTTTGCTTACAATCATGGCCCATCGTCAAAAATCATGCTATAAAGTTTTTATTATGAGATTATTTTCAAACTTAAGCTTAAAGATTTAAAAAAGAAATTGTAAATGAAGTTTTCCATGCGAATAATTTTACTATTAAGCCGCCGGGATTCATTCACATTTAAAAAAAGGTCTGTCTATCTAAATATTATGCTTGTTTTTGTCACCAAATTAATTTCACTAGATCATTGCTAAGAAAAAGAAAAAATCTACATACATTATACATAAGAAGCTAAAAATATTATAAAAAGAAAACGACAGCTTCAAAAACTAACAATAAAGTTTTTAAATCAAATAATATTTGAAGCGGAAATTATCCAAAGAAAAAAAGAAAAGGATCCAGTGCTGTAACCACAAAGTGTGTGAAAGTTCGTGTATGAAATATGAAACAACTTTGCAAACCTGCAACCCCAAATTGTTGTTATTAACGTGTTGTTTGAAATTCCCTCATTGATTGCATTCCATCCGTCCCATCCACTGTTTTTTTTTTGTCACTTTTTATTGGAAATTGTTGAAAACGGAAAGCCAAAAGCACACAAAGAAAAAAAGGAAACGAAAAGGAATAAACGAACGGACGGACGAACGAAGAATTCCTTTTGCTCCCAAATTGTATTTTGTACATTTTTTCGTGTGTTACCGTTTTCGGCCTATTCTGGCCGATTTCAACGACCTTCAAAACGTTTTGTGTTGAAGCAATACGCACTATGGGCTGCGCACAGAGTGCAGAGGAGAGGGCTGCAGCCGCCAGAAGTCGTTTGATTGAACGAAATTTAAAAGAAGATGGCATACAGGCAGCAAAGGATATAAAACTGCTCTTGCTTGGTGAGTTTTTATGATTGGCGTTGCTGTTGTTGTTGTTGCTGTTGCTTGTTTACACTCTATGCTCCAGTTTGTTTTCTCTTTGCAACAACAACAATATAAATATGCTGGTGTGACCATTTTTGTTTTTTGTTTTTATTAACTTAAAGAAGTACTAGTTTTTGGTACTATTGGAAATGAATATTTAGTAAATATTCATTTACAATATTGGAAATGAATATTTAGTAAATATTCATTTCCAATAATGGAAATAAATATTTAATGCTGCAGAGAACATAATCATGTTGCGGCAGCAATATTTAACAAATGATTTTCTCTTTGCTTGTGTAGCCATGATTTTTTATTGAAAAAGTTAAATGGTAAATATGTGCTCACCACTTATTCACCCGAAGGCTCGTTTAACTTTGTTTAAGTTTAAAATTCTTTTGACGTTGTTCAAAAAGGGAAAGCAAAGTTAAATTTAAACTTTATTCTCTTAAATATTTAACGAAAGAGCATAAAAAGAGAATAACGATATCTTAAAAACAATATATTTTATGTTTTTGTTTTATCGTTTTTTCATGTTACCGCCTAATATTTCTGTAAGTCGCTACCTTATTTTCGGGTTCCAGCATTTGTGAAAAAATATTCTGCTAAATCAAATCGCAAAATTATGTACGCAAATAAAATAAGTAATTTTGAAAGTAATTCTCTGTACTTTTCCATTTTTTTTTTTTTTTTTTAATTTCTTGCTTTATTTTTCGTTTAGTTTTTGTCAAGTTTGCACAGAGAAAAAAGCACCTAATAAAGTAGAACAAAATCAATAAGATATCTCTATGGTTTTTTTTCAAGAAGGATTCCTTGTTATATTAAATGGGAAAACCTTATTAAAAAAACAACAATTAATGAAATTAAAAAGATGATTGACGTGTGCTTATATAGGAAACTTATAAAAGCAATAGGGAAAAATTAATAGGATAACCTAATAAAATCAATAAGAAATCCTTATTGTATACAATTTACAAGAAAACCTAATAGAATCAATAAGTTCTTCTCTATAGAATTTTTTGTTTTGGTACCATGCAAATCGGAAACTGAGTAAAAACAAACGTGAGTAACAAGTTTTCTTCTTGGTTTTATGTGTTTTTTTTGTTGAGACAATTAATAAGATTTGCAACATGGAAATAATAAGAAATACCCATAGAAAAATCTTCTTTTCTCTCTGCTGGGATACCCCTCAGCCTAAAAACGTTTCAAAGAGAAAATCTTATTGAATCTATTAGGAAGTTTTCGCTCTGTGTGTGGGTGGTTAATTTACATTTATATTTTATCAAAATCCAAACTATAAACAAATATACTGAGATCAGCGGCCCTATTCTATAACTCGCTAAAAATCTCTAAACTGAAATAAGCAATTCTTAGCGATGATTTCACTTTTAAAAACTTTTGTGAGCGATAATCGAATTTTAGCGCTGTTGCTAAAACCTTATTTTTTTCGTTCCAAGAAAGTACATTTTTTAGCAACAAATATTTTTGAAGCTAAAAATTTGACTTGTTTTGAATAAAAAATCAAGATTTTAGCAACGGCGCTAAAATTCAAGTTTCTCTCACAAAAGTTTATGCAAGTATAGTCGTCGCTAAAACTCGCTTAGTTGAGCTTCGACATTTTTGGCGATGTCTCTAATTAGTTACAGAATAGGATTGCAGATCTTAGAAACTGTCACAGCAAAATACTTGTGTGTAAATAGACGACAAGTCACCAATTACATATTTTTTCTCTAAGCATTGATTTTAGCTTTATAGTCGAACTATATGATATACAATTGTTAATAATTTTATCGAGCTTGAGTTCGATTTTTACTTCCTCAAAATTGAGTTCGATTTTTTCTAATAAAAATTAGAGTGATCAAACGACAAGAAAAGTAAAGTTGAAGACTTACATGGCTGTTGCACGACCACCACTCATTCGCTCATCAGCACCCAAATTTGCTTCGAATCCAAACCTTGACTAATTGTATGCTGTTCGATTTTTAAGCAGCGCTTAAAAATCGCTGGGCATGGCCTAAAGTTTGAAACTATTTTTATCACTGAAGCAATAGCAACAAACACAAAAATCAATTGAAAATAAATTGGATGTTGGTGAGAGAATATAATGTACATATATACCAATCAACAGAAAAACACAGTGCTAAAATGGAAAGTTGATGAATAAGATTAAACGTACACAGTCAATAATGACGAGCTCAGGTGGCAGAATGGCTAAACGGCTGCTTAAATATAGCATACAATTAGTCATGACCTGGGTTCGCAGCCAATTCGGTTGCTGATGAGCAACGTGGTGGTCGTGGTGAAGCAACAGCCGTGGTATGTGCCCCAGCCGGTAAATCTTCAACTTTACTTTTCTTGTCTTCCTTAAAAATGTTGATCACTCCAATTTTATCACAAACAAATCCTTCTCAATTTTGAGGAAGTAAAAAATTTAACTAGAAAGCCCGATAAAATTATTAATAATTGTCAATCATGCAATTCACTATCAAATTAAATTAATGAAGAAAAAATTTAGTTAAACCAACCAAAATAAATATTTCAAACAAAATAAATTTACTACATTTTGGGATATTACTTAGCGTTTAAAGAATATACAAAGAGTATTTCAAGTAAAATAAATACAAATTATGGTAATAGACACTAAAAGAATTTTGTTCATAAATACAATGAATTCTGACTTTAATTTAATAAAAAAAAATTATTATTTTTCAACCAACGTTGAGGTTCATTGAATCAATGAATTTTGTTTCATTAAATTTAGATTAATGGTTGTTTTACTAAATATATGAATTTTAAGCTAATGAAGTATTACATTGGTTTTATGACAAAAAATCATTAACTAAATGAAACGATTCATTAAATATAGTAATTTGTTCATTGATCTAATGAAAACAGACATAATTTTTATGACGTTAAATATATTAATTAATCAGGCTCAAGTTCTTTCTATATTATCCTTGTGATTGATATTAATTAAATTAGACAAAGAAGACATTTAGCAGGGTGGACAACTAGTTGTTTCGAAGCCGCCACACTTTCTCGTCAGCACCCGTCTTTGAACTCAGGGGCTCATGGGTGGCTGAGTGGCAATGGTTGTCGCTTTAGAAACATGAGCCCCTGAGTTCGAAGACGGGTGCTGAGGAGAAAGTGTGGCAGCTTCAAAACAACTAGTTGTCCACCCTGCTAAATGTCTTCTTTGTCTAATTTAATTAATATCAATCACAAAGATAATATAGAAAGAACTTGAGCCTGATAAACTTAATACAGAAATAATTCTATAAGAAAAAGTTCCAATAATAATAATTAATTAGTGTATTATTTAGGTTACGGATAATCTTTTTATTAACAGATATTCTAAAAAAAAAAAAATCCGTTTTATGTGTGATGCCTCTTTTTAGGTGTTACTTGCAGTATTGTGTTATGCGGGCCGCCGGTCTTGAGACCGGCCCACTTGCTTTCCTTGCAATAGACTTCAAAACCTTTGCGTAATATCAAAATATGTTACGATATGGTACCGTATATCCATAATCCGGTGGATTTTTAGATGGATGTGCTCTGTCCTCATACTGATGGTGGCTCCGTCAACGCAAAGTGCGCTGGTTGGGCAACCTTTCACGTACGTTGAGTACTTTCACTTATTTTTTGCTTGATTTTGATTTAGTTCTGCATACTGAGCGTCAGCACAAAAAAAAATAAATAAATAAAAAAAATACAAAACATCATTGAAATAAAAAGTTGAATTGATCAAATGAAGAAAACATTTGCTTTCATTTTTTTTTTTTTTGTTCATCCATCCATCAGTAGTCATTTTTCGTCAACTTTCTCCGTAGTGACGTTGACGTCAGTTGAAAGACACGAAGTATGACGAATTTTGTATGACTCGACCTTTATTTAATCTTTGTTTAAACTTGCATGAGAGTGTGAATACACTGAGAGAAATGTAGATATTCTACCACAAGTTCGTGTACACAATTTCCCGCTTTGTTTTGATTTAAAAAGTGCTTAAATTTAACACGAAACTAATTTCCTTTGCATTTCTTGCCCATTGAATAAATCTTTAACTACAAAAGAGGGAAAGAAAAAAAATCTTGGCACACTTCAGATAAAATATCCTGTGAACTTTATTGTTTTCATAAGAAAATTTATTACTGCAAAAACAAGTTTTCTTTCATTTTCTTTTGCTTTCGCTGTCAATTTGAATTGTATAGTTTTTCATATCAACATCTCAAGCACTGAATGACGTGACGTTGCGCTTTAACATTAAAATTCAAATTTTTATAATCAAAACTTGTGAATTGCGTTTTTCTTTCCAATTTTGTTGTGAGATTTTTGAAAAGTGTGTTAACGGTTTGCCCCCATCAATAAAATGCTTAAAAGACTCATTTAAAATGAAAATAGAAACTTAAATTTTTTGTATTTATTTAACAACAGAACTTTTGTGTAAACATTTCAAAAGTAAAAATTTGAAAATTATTTGTTTAATTTTAATTGTGACTGTTTTGTTTGAATTATTTATTTAGCTGGTTTTTTTCCGTTTTCTCCACTGATTTCATTTTAATTTTCCAAATGGGAATAGAAATTGTACTTCAGCCGGATTATAACACTACACAGTAGTGGGAGAGCTTTTCACAATACAAAGAAGTGGGGGAAATGAATTATTGCATCGGCAAACTTTAGGACACGAATGGTGAAGGAAGTGGTGGAGAGGTCAGGCTGTGTAAGAAAACGGGAATCTGCTAAGAAATTTCATTAGTGCTGAAAAAGGATAATAAATACATAATATATGTAAGTCCTGTCGCTTATTTCATTCGAATGCGAATATCTTGAAATAGGTGAAAATTCAGCACGTCCTACACGAAGACAATTGTTTGCAATACCACTAGACTTCGATTCGGAATACTTTTTGAATCATGGTTCAATTTAAATTAATAGCTACAAACCTGTCTATTTTACTGAAAAACACTTTTAAGGAGACAAAAGGATTTTAAAAATTGATTTATACGTGAACAAGTTCTTCAATGAAGATATTTTTTCGACTGCGAATATACGCTCATTTCACTGAGAAACGCTTTCAAAAATATAGAGAATTTTGAGGATTGGTTTATCAATCACTGATTTATTCCAAAGGCAATTTTTTTCGACTTCGAAAAAATTTTCGATGTCGAAAAAACGTTACAGGGTTATATTTTTGATGTTAATTTTTCGACCTTTGTTGTTTAGTATTTTAATTGTTCGAGCCGTAAGGTCACTTGTTTTTTGATAAGTATTTATTAAATTCGATATCACAATGGATATCTTCTTCCTGAAGAAGATATCCATTGTGATATCGAATTTAATAAATACTTATCAAAAAACAAGTGACCTTAAGGCTCGAACAATTAAAGTTACAGGGTTATTTCACAAAAAAAAAAAAAAAAAAATACCTTCAAAAAGTGAAACCGATTTTTCAAATTTGTTCAAAAAATTATTTTTTTTCGACTTCGAAAAAATTTATATAAATTTTTTTTTTTTAATAATTATATATGCAAATGACGGAGTTACTTAAAAAGCAATTTTTCGTCGTTGAAAAAATTACGATATCTAATAAACTTCATGTGCCTATTTTGCTAAAAATAAAACACTTTCAGAAAGCGAAAGCGGATTTGAAAATTTCTTTAATGGTTTTTTTCGACTTCGAAAAAATTTGCACTTCGAAAAAATTTATAAGCTCATTTAACTGAAAAACTTTCAGAAAACCAAAAAGAACATTGAAAATAGTTTTATAAATAACCGAGTATTTTTTTCGCTTTCGATTTCGAAAAAATGTAAACAAAAAAATATATCATCATGAGGCAAGAGTTCTATACATATCACGAAATAGACGCAAAAGTTGAGATTTCGTAGCGCCTGCGTAACGACACATTTTGGTTTATATCAACGAAATTAGAAAACCAATTAAAAAAACTTCACATATGTATGCCTTAAGAAAAGAGTATCAATTGAATAATTAATACGTAAAACGCTTTTTGATTTCGTTGATTCTATATCAAAATGTATCGGTAGGCACGCTCCACAAATTGTCAACTTTTCCGTGAATTTCTTTTATAATAGAAATAATGCCCAAAATGCCTGCTGGGCTTTGAATAAGTTTTCAATATTTGCCTGTTTTGTTTTTCTCCTTGTATTACAATATAATTTTAAATTGGCTAAAAATAATATTTTACATTTTTGTATTCATATAAAAAGCTTTGTATTTGATTAATGTTTGTAAACAATTTTTGGAAATAGCAAGTGACCCGGTAACTTTACCTTTTCTATATTTAAAATGCTCCTTCTTAAGGAAAAGTATTAAAGAAAAAATATTTTTATCACTAAATTTATATTGGAGTCGTTGAAAAATTACAACCTTTTTAAAAGTCGCCACATGCTTCCTCCTCCATCTCCTCCACCTCCGCCAGCAAGTAATAAGTTATTTTAATAAAATCCTATATTGTTGTATATTTATTATCGGTTGCTCTCAATCTTTTTCAATGTAATTTTTATTCCATATGTAAATTAAGACCGTAATTCGTTGCTGCTTGAGTGCAAAACTCAAACAGTCATCAGTCATGTTTTAAAATTCTATCTAGCAAATCTCTACAACGAAAATAAAATAAAAAAAGAATACCAGTTTTTTTCTGCCCACGTTTTCTTGTCTTCCCATAATATTTACTTTGTGCAAAAAATACAAAGAAGAGTTTTCTTAATAATTTTTTTTTTTTTTTTGAAGCATTAAATAATTTCCAAAAGGCGGAGGTGGCTTTAAAGCGAGACGTTTACATCAACACAAATAATAAATTTGTGCTTTACATGGCACATCAACAATTATAGATTGTTTATTCTTTATAAAATTATGTTTTTCGTTTTCATTTTCAATTTTATTTATTTATTATTTTTTCACAAGAAAAAAAATTTAATCTGATTTTAATGAATTGTGAAGAACTTGTTTTTTGCGTAGAACGAAAACCTGGAAATTATTTCTATATTGCATTTATGTACGTACATACATACATACATACGTATGTAGTTAAAAGATAAAATACTTTAATAATTTAGCAAATTTGAAATAAAATAATGTGGCTGTGTTCAGGCCTTTTGCCGCTGACATTCGGATAGTGCCACCCAACTTCCCGGTAGACTTGAAAAGTTTTGCAAATACGTTCATTTTATATTCCATTGTCACAAACGAAATGTTGCCGGCATATAGATAGTTGGAAAAATAAAACTGTAATCAGCCACTTTTAATGCAGAAAACAAGTTTCTTGGAACATTTCTAATTCTCATATTGTACATGAAAATTTCCCCCCGGGGGCACAATATGCACCTTGCTGATCGTAACCAGCTTGATATCGTGTCAACGGGGTAGAAGGGGTATACTCGGCTAACTTGGTGGCTAAAAATCTTAGGCAGGTCCCGAGGGATAGCGGCGAGTCCTGAGGGACTTGCTGAAACCCCTCACCGAGGGGCAATTCGGCAGTACGGGGACCGGAGCCGCGAGATGACTCTACGGTGTCGTCTCGCCGGGCATAGGTTGAGGAGCCTCCTTGGCCGTGTGGTTGCTACCATAAGTTCGCATGGAAGGGAAGGAACGTTGGTAGCTATACTGATCATGGACCCTCGGGCTTATGTTCGGTCGCCCAAATGGGCCCGTAGTGCTGTTGCTAAGCAACAGACGCTGCTTTGTAAGGAACTGGATTGGCGGGAACATTAGCGTTGAACTGCTGCTCTTTGGGACTTCGGGCTATCACGGTAGTCGTGTATCTCATTGTCGTCTAGGGAATTGCAATGCAGCAGAGGTTAGATAGCTCGGTTTTGTTATGGCCAAGTAACGTAGCAAATAAGCAGTTGTTCCGGCTGCTCGGGGGCGGTGGTGCAACGTTCTGTTTGCACCACGTGGTTTGACCATCGTCAGGTTGGGCCGAAGGGCGGATACTGACGTAAATCATTCCACCTCTGTACATGAGAGTTTTGGAATAAGTAGTTGGGTTTCAAACATGCTTTTAAAATTTTTCGAGTCTACTGATGAGTTGATTAGCATCAACCAAAAGTCGGCGGCATATAGACGGCTGAAAACGAAAGAAAATATTAAGATATATTTTTAGACCTAAAATAATACATTTTAATTGGCTCTTATTTGCAAATACATAATTAAGTTCATTTTTAAATGCTACCATATATCCAAATTTCTTTACAAATCGAATGAGTTTTGAAAACTCAATGAACGAATACATTGACTTGATGAACTTGTCCATTGATTTGATGACAATTTGTCATAAATTCAATGATATTTTTTAACGATGTTGTGAAAACTAATGAATAGTCATTAGTTTTATTTTATTTATGAAATTTTTTTGTACTGGATCTATGAAAATTCATGGCTATTTTAATGAACATTTTCATGGGACTAATGAAAAAATATTAATGAAATAAACTCATTAGATTTATGAACGAAAATTTTTTCAGTGCACTAATTATCGCTGGCTGTAACTAGTTTAGCTGCTCACAAAATCTGAGGTTCTGTGTAACTGTTGTGGTTTTTGTTTCTACATGACTTTAAGCTGGTTTTCGTTTTCTTCAACTCCCTCTCAATAAAAGTATTCAAACAAAAAAAAAATTAAAATATTTTTTAATGATCTGATGGCAACTTAATGAACGAATACATTGACTTTATGAACTTGTCCATTGGCTTGATGACAATTTGTCATAAACTCAATGATATTTTTTAATGTTATGAAAACTAATGTGTAGTTATTAACGAAATTTATTTACTGGATTTATGAAAATTCATTGCTTTAATGAACATTTTCATGGGACTTATGAAAAAATATTAATGAAATAAATTCATTAGATTTATGAACGAAAATTCTTTCAGTGCACTAATTATCGCTGACTGCAACTAGTTCAGCTTCTCACAAAATGTGAGTTTCTGTGTAACATTTGTGGGTTTTTGTTTCTAGATGAATTTAAGCTTGTTTTCGTTTTCTTCAACTCCCTCTCAATAAAAATATTCAAAAAAAAAATAAAAAAAATATTTTCTTAATGATCTGGTGGCAACAATTTTCGTTGAATATTCACGGTTTCTGTGCAAGCAATTTTTTCTCACAAATTGTTTGAAAATTCAAAAATGTAAAAGAGAAACGAAAGAAAATGCGGAAAAGAAATTGTTAAAACACTTTTATTATCTGTGAGTCTGCTGAGTCTTTGTTATGACGTTCTTGCAGTAAAAAAAAAAAAAAAAAAAAAAAAATGTGGCGTGGATGATAAACTGATGATGATGAGTTGCTGATGTAACAGCAGTATGTGTGCTTGCGTGCTTATGTAGAATGAATTTTTCCAACGATTTATGGCGCTTTTGTTGTACTTATCCACAAGATGCAAGATGATACATGCATGCATATGAGTATGTATGCTAAACATTTCTCTGTTTATTATTCACAACACTGATTTCTACTTGAGATTTATTATTTCTTTTTTTTTCATTTTTGTAGTTGAACAATTTTTTACCGATTTTATTTCATTCTCTCAATGGCTTGCAACATTAGTGCAGTTGGGTGAGTGGTGGTGAGCGCTTACACACACACCTGCACATGTACACACATGAAACTATTAAGTGTTTTGCACTTTAAAAAGCCATTAGGGCACTAAACACATGAGTAAAATGATATTGTTTATACAAAAAGAAATTTAACAATAAGCAGCAAAACTAAATTATGTATGTATGTATGCATGCTCATGTGTACAGTATGTCAAGAAAATGTTTTGTCATGGTGAAAATAGTTGTTATTTTGACTTTTTTTTAATCATTAAACAGATTAATATTTATAATTTTTGTTTTTCAGTTCATTAATAACACTCACTGAACAACAGTGAAAATGGGTTCAAGAAAAAAAAAAAAAAATATGTGTTATATGTATTTTGTTGCTCTAAATCCAAATCTGCTTTCTGTTTTTCTCTATCACGTAAGGATTTTTTTTTCATGGACGTGGCTAATTTTGCCCCCTAAATTACAGAGTTACGCCCCTATATTTCCCCATACTCCGGAAGACCCTTGTTCAATTTTAGTGAATAGCACATCATAACTATATATGTATGTAATAAAAGTAATAAGATTTTCTCTTTGAAACATTTTTACGCTGAGGGATATCCCAGCAGAAATATGGGATTCCTGATTATTATCATAAAGCAAATCGTACTAATTTTCTTAATAAAGCAAAACACATCAAATCAAGGAGTAATATAAAAATTGTATTTCAAATACTGGCATACAATTTGTTTCTATCTTTTTCCGTTTCAAAGTTATTGAGAAATCAATAGCGAAAAAACATTTTTTTTCATGCAAAATTCGTTTTCTTTTTTGTTGTTTTTAATATTCAATGTTCCATGGCTGTTTCACAACCACCACATCGCTCATCAGCAACCAAATTGCTTCAAAGTTAATCAGCCCAATCATGAATATTCTCAAGGAATTTTGTTCCTAAGGAAAATACGTTTCTCGAGAAAGAGTTCCTCCAATCATAAATTACCTGAGAAACAAAAAAATAAAAGTTGGTAATATCGAAATTTTTTTAGAGGAAACAACAAAAAACATATGTTTTTAAAATACCTATTTTTGCCTCCGCCTACTATTTTCCCCCTTCGATGTGGCGAAAACAGGGAAGGTTAAAAAAAATTTCCTAAGGAATTTATCAACATAATAAGAGGAATGGGAAAAGAGAAAAAACTCTCACGGAATTATCATTCATGCTTAAAATTAATATTAATGCTTAAAAATCGCATCACTGCTACAATGGCTACAAACACAAATTCAATTGGAAATCAATAGGATGTTAGAAAGAGAATATAAAATTTATTCCAATCAACAGAAAAACAAACAGTGACAAAATGAAAAGTTGATTAATAAGATTGATTATAACCAGCAATGAAAAGCTCAGGTAGTGGGATGGTTGAGCGCATACAATTAGTCATGGCCTGGGTTCAAAACAATTTGGGTGCCGATGAGTGAAGTACTCCAGGCAGTAAGTCTGTTCAACACTGCAGTTTTATCACACGAAAAAAAAAATTCCTCAGTCTTGAGAAAGTAAAAATCGTACTAGAAAGCCTGATCAAATTATTAATAATTGTAATTCATATAGTATTTTAATTGTTCGAGCCTTAAGGTCACTTGTTTTTTTATAAGTGTTTATTAAATTCGATATTTCGATATCACAATGGATATCTTCTTCATTCCTGAAGTGATCTTAAGGCTCGAACAATTAAAATACTAAACAAAAAAGGTCGGGAAATTAGCATAAAAATATAGATGTAAATCATATAGTTCGACTCTAAAGTTAAAATTAACAATAACATTTTTTTAAACAAAACTGTACACAACCTTCGACAGGAATCGAACATGCGACCTTGAGGACTCTTGGCAGGGCGCTCTATCAAATCATACATCGAGATTTTGGAATTTTCGTGTCAAAAATAACGAGCATTGAGTAAGAAAAATATGATTAAAGAGTTTACTCCTTGATTTGATGTGTTTTGTCTTATTAATAAAATTAGTACGATTTGTTTTATGAAAATAATAAGGAATCCCTTATTTTAAAATGTTTCAAAGAGAAAATCTTACACCGGTATTCACAAAAAAATAAAACGTTGCTCAAATACATTTTAGAACAAATTTTATATGAAAAATTTGTTGTAAAATGTGTTTCAACAATGTTTTATTTTTTATGAATACCGGTGTTATTACATTTATTATATAGTTTTGGCACTGTGTAGTGATTTGTTGCTTGTATGTAAAGACATTTGCTTGACTACAGAATTCTGCAGTTCCTTCGCTTTTTTAATGGTATTAGTGTTAAAATATTTATTTTTCGCTTTGTTCACAAAGGTTTTTTTTTAAATGTTTCACCTTTAATTTATTATAATCTCAAACCAAAAAGTACAAATAATACAAAATCAGAAATATATTTAAGTAGAAGAAGGAAATAAACTCTTGTAAAAATGTATATATACATATACGCCACATTAAGCAATTTTGTAAACACCATTAATTGAAATAAATAAATTGAATTGAATTTCACGCTTTGCTACTATTTATTAGATTGTATAAGATTAATAATTGATTAATAAGCGACATGTTAAAAAAAATGGCACTAATTTTCTTGACAAACTGTAGGTGCAAGAAATTACAAAAAAAAAAAAAAAAAAAAAAAATGTTAAATATTTCTTATAATTAAGAGGCTTTACTGGCATAAGCAAAAAAATACTACATACATATATTATAATGCCACACTAGTAATAATAAGTTATAATATGGCAAACAAAACTAAAAAAGTGTTTTATATTAAATTACTTTTTCAGGCTCAAGTTCAAATCTTGGTTTGTCACTTTTAAATCAATATTAATTAAGTAAAGAAATGTAAAAAAATTTAAAAGCTGGGTGGACAACCGGCTGTTTCGGGGTAGCAAACACCCTTCATCAGCACCCTATGAACTTTGGATGTGTGAAATTTCACAATTTTGGCACAGCCGCTTTAACCACTTTGCTGAGTGGTTAAAGCTCACGCAATTTTACTTTCTGTTTATGTATATACATACTTACTGTCTAATTCATAAAAATTATAACAGGTTTATAAAGCTCTTATTTAACAGATTTTCCATGCAAATACGTCAAATAGCAGTCTTATAAGCCTGTTATAATTTTTATGAATTAGGGGGTTAACCAACATTAACCAAAGCAGTGATATTTTTGCAGTCTGTTTTATAGATGATTTTTTGTCATCTCAGCAGACTGTTAATTACACTTTATATGAGCGCTATGAGTAATTTTCAATAATTTCATGAGAATAATAGAATAGGTGGCAAGGTTGCAAACATTAATTTAAGATTTTTTTCGGATCTAAGAACAAGCTGAGTAGCATCAAGCAAACCTGGGCGGAATATAGATGGATTTGAAGCTGAAGAAGAAAAGTGTTTTGTCACCAATCTGAATTCTGAATCAGTAGAAACATAAAGTTGAGTTTTTAATGCATTTTTCTGAAAATATGTAATGGAATATGAAGCAAATTTTTGAACTAATATTTCTTAAGAAATTTTCGAATCTACTGACGAGTTGTGTAGCATCAACGAAATGTTGACGGCATAGAGACGGCTGAAACCAACAGACAATAATTAATAAAGTCTATTTAGACTTAAAATAATAAGTATTTCTAATTACCCTTTTCTGCCTGCTCTTTTTTTTTTAGCAAATTTTAAACTCAATTTTGAGATCTAGGTGAATTGAAACAAAATGTGGAATTTGTTACATAACTGTTTCTGTATCTCTGCAATGCGAGAAATAGTTGTCAATGTAGTTTTTTTTTTTTTTTTTTTTTTTTGCTTGAATGTAAGTTATTGGAAATGGAAGTGTTTCTATACCAAATTTTTCATCGATAATGCTTAAGCGGAATTTGCAATTAAAAATGGTCAACTTGTATGCAAATATAATGAGTTAACAAATTGTTGATTTGATAGTTTTGCATATTGAAATATGTTTTTCTTTAATTTAAGCTCTACAAAAGTATACTCCTTAAATATGAGTCATATGTATAGTCTTATTTAAAATTATTTCTTCTTTTGTGTGTTTTAAATAAACTTTAAAATGTTTCTCTTCTCTTCTTTTTCAATTTCAGGTGCTGGCGAATCGGGCAAAAGTACAATTGTTAAACAAATGAAAATTATACACGAAAGCGGGTTTACTCCTGAAGATTTTAAACAATATAGACCGGTTGTTTATAGCAACACAATACAATCATTAGTTGCAATCCTTAGAGCAATGCCAAATCTTAGTATTCAGTTTAGTAATAACGAAAGAGAAGTAAGTAAATTGTATATGTAAAGAAAAAGAAAAATTCGGCGAAATACGCCCCCCACCCCCCCACACTTTTACGTAACAAATACGAGGGAGTATACTTTCAAAGCTACAAGCAGTAATCTTTTGTCACCAAATTTATTAAAGACAAATAATAACCAAAAAAAAAAAAAAAAAAAAGGAGTTGGACAACACACAAAATATTCAACAGTGTTGTGAGATGAGAACTGTCATTCCAAAAAGATTATAAAATACAGTATTTTTCGGTTAATTGACCCTACAGTTAATTGGTTTCCACGCTTAATTGAACCACATGATCGGGCAAAAAAAATATTGCACACGAACACCATGTGAATTTCCTCGGATAATTGAACCCGTTTAATTGATTTTCCCGCTTAATTCGTTCAAAATTCATGTCATCAAAAATAAATTTCCTCTTACTTTTACCCGGTTAATTGCATTGAAAAATAATCTGGCATTTTTGCACATACATATTTGACATCATTTGTGAAAAACACTGGGTGGCATCTCTACTATACAAATATATGTACATTTTTTGCTGTTACTTGCATTTTTTTTTTCGTTTAAGGTAAAAAAAATATATTTTGGGAAACTTAAAGTGCACATATGCGATTTCTTTTAATTCATTAGTACATAATTCCAATTATGAGTGATTTCTGCAATTGAACAAACTGTTCAATTAAATGGGGTTCTTGTAATTGAACGAATTGTTCGTATCGGCTAATTGGTTCCCCGGTTAATTGAACAAAAAATTGTGCAAATTTTGATGTGCAATTAACCGAAAAATACTGTAGTTGCTTTTTTGGTTAATATTAATTTAAAAAAAAGAAAGGAAAACTAAAATCTAAACATGGTCGTCAATCTTTTGGCGCAGTCAAATTTTGTCGACTTGTTAGCGATATTTTTTAAAAAAAATATTTATATATCCTTTAGATCGTCGTGAGAAAATATTTGCCACAGAACAAAGCTGGCACAAAAGATCAAGATCTCAAATTATTATTGCTTTCTGTCTTTTCAGCCGTCTATATGCCGCCGACATTTCGTAAAAGGTGTTGCAAGACGTAAAATGCTTTCTGTATAAAAAGTTTGTTTGAGCATTTCTAATTCTCATTTTGTTCATTAACATTTTAAAATAAGTAGTTGGGCTTCAAACATTCTTTTTAGATTTTTCAAGTCTACAGCAGCAACTAAATGTCAGCGGCATATAGACGGCTGAAAAAAAAAAAAACAGAAAGCATTAAGGTCTAGTTTTTAGACCTAAAGTAATAAATTTCAATTGGCTCTTATAGCGAATAAATAATTAAGTTCATTGTTGAATATCTCAAATTATTTTTATAAAATTGAAATTTTGCTTAATAAAATTTTATTATTCGAACTTTTTCTTCTTTAATTATTTTCTATTACATTTATCGGGCTCAGTTTCTTTTTATGTTATATTTGCGATTGATATTAATTATAGACTGATCTTAATTATGAACAGTTTGAGCCATAGCTCTACAGGAATTTCGTGTCATTCACAAAGTCCCCTAATTTATTCCAGCATATGCCCCATAATAAGGTTATATCTGGTTTCGAAGCTGTTTCGAAGGCGCCGCACTACTCATCAGCAGCCGTCCTTCAACTCAGGAACTCATGTTTCTAAAGCGACACTCTTGCCACTCAGCCAACCACCGAAGTTGTTGCATATTTTCTCTCTTGGGTGCCATGAGTGTCGCTTTAGTAACGTGAGTTGCTGCGTTGAAAAACGGCTACTGATGAGAAGTGTGGCGACTTCGAAACAGCTGGTTGTCCAGCTGGCTAAATGATGTTTTCTTTGTCTTGTTTAATTAATATTAATCGCAAATATAATATAGTAGGAACTTGAACCCGATAAATACAAAATATTAATAGAAGAAAAAGTTCGAATAATAAAATTTTTTTGAGCAAAACTTTAATTTAAAGAATATTTAAACCAAGCCTTCAAGTTTTACTGACGGCTTGGTTGGCACCAACGAAATGTCAGCGACATATAGACATGCTGAAAACTTAAAGACAGAAAGCAGCTCTAAACATTTTGTTTGAGAAAAATAAAAATTATTTACATATACATATATTTTTTTTTAACAAAAAATTTTCAATATCATTGCCCGGAAGAAGCTGTCCGAAGGAGAGCGAAAAATTTTCAAAAATACTCTAAGAAATATAAAATATTAAATTAAAAAATCAAGAAAATACTAAATTAAAAAATTCTTATTTTTTTGGACCAACTTTCTTTGCAATGAAAAATTTTTTTGTGTCTAACATACTGGCTACACGGGATAGAAAATTTGACTATTTTTATATTTGCAATTGTCAAATTCTTTCGCTAACATAAAAGTAGCCTGCCTGCATTTGTGTTCAGACACATGTTCAGAACACAATATAAAGAACATTTTTTGACGTCTCTCTGCCGACATCATGTGTCGTGTTCAGAAATATAAATTTCCGCTGAAGACGTAGTGTAACATTATTTAACTTTTATCACAAATTATTTTTCATACAATAATAATTATATGTATGCTTGAAAGAAAAAGTACAACCCTCGTATTTGTGTTTTAACTTTGAAAAAGGTATTATTTTGTACATAAATTTTTCGTTTGTAATGCTTCTGACTTTGATATTTTTTTCTGGTTTTTCTCCGCTTCTTTTCATGTAAATTCGTAGAATGATTCCAAAATGGTATTCGATGTGTGTTCACGTATGCATGACACTGAACCTTTTTCAGAGGAACTTTTAGCTGCCATGAAACGATTATGGCAGGATGCTGGTGTTCAAGAGTGCTTCTCACGTAGCAACGAATATCAACTTAACGATTCTGCTAAATAGTAAGTACAGCCAAATGTTCATATGTATACGTTTTCCATACATTTATCTCAAGGAGACTTTGAAAAACATATGTATATAAATGTGAAATAAACTAATGAAGGATATTGAATATTAAGGAAAATTAATATTTCAAAGACTGAGTAATCATCAAGGGGTAGCAAATATCAGGAAATTTGTTTTCATTTGCATTTTTGCAAATCATTTATAACAAACAAACAAAAAAAAAAAATAATATGTTATAATCAATTGCTCACTAAATACTAATTTAGAAGAAAATTAAATTTTTCGTGACAGAAAAAACTGACTTTTTTTAATTAAAAAATATTTTTGTAGTGGAAAAAAAATTTTTCAGATAAAAATTTTTATAAAATTGGTATTAAGAAAAACATAAATGAGAAAAATGTTCAAGCAGCAGATGTTTTGGTGCCAGGACTTATTTTTGTGACAGAAAGCTTTATGCCCTTCATTTTTTTGTGATAAGCATTTTAAAAACAAAAATAGTACCGAAAACTATATTGCAAAAAAAAAGTTTTGTAACAGCACAAATTTGTAATAGAAAAAAATTTTTTGTGACAAAAACTTTTTGTGATAAATTTATTTTGGAGAGACATTGTTCTGTTTCAGCAATACTGCTGAAGACAAAAATAAAGAAATGGTATGAAAAACAAAAAATCATTGGGACAGCAAAAAAAATTTTGTGTCAGGTGTTTTTGTTACAAACAAAATTTAAATACAAAAATAGCTCAAAAAACTTTTTGTGATGAAAAATTTTTTGTGACAGAAAATTTCTTGTGACAAAAATTATTTCAAATTCAAAATAATTCTAAAAATTATATCAAAAACAAAAACCAATTTTGGCTACAACAAATTTTTTGTGACTAAAATTATTCTGAAATGCTTGTGAGAAGGAATTTTTTTGTAACAGAATTTTTATTGTGACAAAAAATATTTCAAAGCAAAATAGTTCTAAAAATTATATCAAAAATAAATTACAATTTTTGCGACAATAATTTTTGTGAGAGAACATTTTTTTAAATTTTTTTATTAAAAACAAGCAAACAATTGTGACAGAACAGCTTTCTATGACAAAAATATTTTGTTATATATGTATTTTGCATGACATAAACTATTTCAAAGCCAAAATGATTTAAAAAATTCTACAAATTTTTTTTGAGACAGAAAATTTTTGTAACCAAATTTATTCTGAAGACAAAAATGTTTGTGACAACAAAATTTTTCTGTCAAAAGTCTTTGGGATAATTTTGTATTATTTTTAATACAAAAATTTCTCAAAAAATTATATTCAAAACGAGCAAAAAATTGTGAAATTTTTCTGTGAGAAAAATATTTTATGGCAAAACTCTGTTTAAAACCAAAATGATTCAAAAATTCTAAAATTTTTCTTGATTTAGAAAATTATTTGTGTTTGAAATTATTCTGAAGAAAAAAATAGTTTTGAAAGTTTTGTCAACAGCAAAACAATTTTTGACTGGGCCAAACTCGTTCTTGTGGCAGAGAATTATTTTTGATAAATTTTTTTGTGAACAAAATAGTTCTAAAATTTATATGAATAAAATAAAATTTACGATAAAAAATTATTTTAAAGGCAAAAATTGAAACTAAAAACAAGAATTTTATGACAGACCAAACAGTTTTTGTGACAGGAGGTTTTCTGTAACGAAAATTGTTTTAAGGACCACCAAATTTCTAGAAATTACATTGCAAACAAAAGAATTTTATGACAGGCCAAACACCTTCTTTTACACAAAAGAAAAATAATTTTTATAACAAATTTTTGTGACAATTTTTTGTGTTTTGCCGCAAAATATATAATTTTTTCCATCAAAACTTTTTGATTTATGCTTAAAGTTTTTTGATATGTTAAGTAATTTTTATAATATAAAATTATAAATTTAAATTATAGTCATAATCATAACCAATTTAATAATTTTGTGACAAAATTAGTTTTTGGGCCAAAAATAATTTATTTCTTTTTGCTCCGAAATGTTTTTTCTGACAAAAGGTATTATGCAATTTTTTTGTTGTGAAAAGTTAGTTTTTGTTTTAAAATGAATTGTTTTGTGAATAAAATATGTTTTTTTTTTTGACAAAAAGGTTAATGCAAAAAAATGTGTGACAAGTTGTATACCGTGATCTAAATGATTTAAGTTATTTGCCCAACATTTTAATTATTATTTAATAGTATTATTAAGTGTTTTTATGATCAACATAATTTGTCGGAATTAATTCTCTTGTCACCAGTTTCCGTCACAAGAAATTTCATGAAGTTGTTTTTTTTTTTAACAAAATTAGGTATTTATGCCAGAATTCATTGTTATGGGGTCCAAACAAGTTTTTGTGAAAAAAAATGTTTAAAATTTTGTGTGACAAAACTGTTTGTGACAATTAAACTTTTATGACCGAAACTAATTCTGGTTTGATTCAAATTTATTTTTTTGGCCAATATTTGTAGCAAAACGTTGATTTTGTGCGATTTATTAATTTTAGCTTTCTTTATAGTCGAATTTTCTGATTTACAATTGTTAATAATTTTATCAGGCTTTTTAGTTCGATTTTTACTTCCTTAAAATTGCGAAAACTTTTTTATGATAAAATTGGAGGGATCAGCATTTTTAAGGAAGACAAGAAAAGTAAAGTTGAAGTCTTCTGGACTGGGATACATACCATGACTGTTTCACGCCCACCACGTCGCTCATCAGCCCTCTTCGAACTTTGCTTCGAACACAGGTCATGACCAACTGTATACTGTTTTTAAGCAGCAGCTCTTGGCCATTTTACTACCTGAGCTCTTCATTATTGACTGTATGTAGAATAATATTATTCAATTTTCCATTTTATCCCTGTGAATTTTTGTTGTGGTTAAATTTTTAGCAAAATTTTTGTGACAATATTCATTTATTCGATAGAGAAAGGATAGAAAATTAAGGAAGGGAAATAATTAACAATTTTTTTTCTTCGTATTAATATTTGTTTTATTTGTGGTAGTTTTTGCTTGCCAGTTTTTTTTACCAAGCATCATATTTTGCAGCTTATTTATAAAAAATATTTTAAGTAAATTTTTATTTGAGAAGTTTTTTTTTACAATATTTGCCAAATAAGCATTTTATACACATAAAATGTTTTTTTTTATAAATAAGCCTGCAAAACTATTCAATATTAGTTTAATTAAATCTACAATCGTTTTGAAGTATTTCTCAGCTCTCTCTTACAGTCAATTTAAAGTTTAAAGGTGATTCCGGTATGTAGGTTGAGTTGACTTTATACACCAGTTCTCCGTGATTGTATTCCACTCGGTATTTGCGAAATATCTGCAGTGAAAAAGAAGCAAAAAGCAAACATATTTTTTTTAATTAAAATTTTTTTGTGTTTGTTTTGTTTTCTTGAAACTTATTAAATCTTTTTAATTTGGGTTGGCTGTTTTGCCCCGTAACTTTTGTTACGTTTTGACTGATGAAATATTAAAGGGAAAAAGTGCATTCACAGCACTGAATGAAGCAGAAAACTCTGCTTCATTTATTCATGTTGCCCCAACTGCCCCCAACAACATGTTGTTACATTATTTACCTTGGCCAACAGCGTATGTAATTCAATTTCCGCAAAACGTCGTCCAACACACATGCGACGCCCAAAACCAAATGGTAAACTGACAAACGGGTGAATTTTGTGACCAGCATTATGTGGGCATGTTGCCGAATTTGTTGCAGTCACGGCTGGTTCTGTGAAAAACAAAATGTAAAGGAAACTTAAATTTCATTTAACAATGTATGTATGTATGTGTTTTATCCCTGTACAAATTGCATATTACTTTTTTTTTTAAACAAAATATTTTTTCAAAACCCCCAGCAACACCAACACCAGAACGATGAAACCATTTTGTGTCTATAAATTG
The DNA here is from genome assembly GCA_963662145.1 of Sturmia bella. Taxonomy (NCBI): domain Eukaryota; kingdom Metazoa; phylum Arthropoda; class Insecta; order Diptera; family Tachinidae; genus Sturmia; species Sturmia bella. The sequence continues at coordinate 23,585,233 of OY759172.1, forward strand.
CGTTGCTATTGGTTTTGCTGGCTTAAAATGAATCATAATATTTTGTTGTAACAACAATAGTTACCATTGACGCAAATCTTGCTGAAAAGCCATCTGAATTTACTTACCAGTTTGTTTAAGCCATCTTTCGGGCAAAAATCTCTTTGGCTCAGGAAAGTAGGTGGGATCATTTGATACCACTAGATGGGGAAAAATAACGTGGGTCTAAAGAATAATCAGAAAAACAAAATTGAAAAAGAAAAAAAAAATTGAAATATTAATCGAATTTTCAAGTGATTTCGTTTTATGACAAGTATTATATTTTTTATATTTAATTTTGCTTTTATTTTATTATTTTATTTATATGTATATGGTTCGGAATGAAAATATGAAAAATAATAAAAAAAAAAATTTCAGCCCTGTTCTAATCAAAAAATCATAATCAAAATCATACCAAACAAAATATTTTCTAGTGGAAATAAAGAAACAAAACAAACAAACAAAACACTTCCAGACATTAAAACCACAGGCTCAAATATCAGAGCGTCCAAAACATCGAAATGACCAACTATAACATCTGTTCGGATTTGTGAGATTCCGCTGTATTTCAATGCGAATTAAAAGAAAGAAGTCTCAAATATATCAAATCAAATAAAAATCAATGCGAATTGTTATGACAGTATTAAATAGAATTTTTATACGAAACCATAATCGATTAATTATGCTGATAATTATTTGAACCTTTGTGTAATTGCATAATTGGTAGATTTTTTAAATAAACATGGAATCGACTTATTATTCGAGTATTAATCGATTAATTATTCGAATATTTAGTTATTAGCAATTTAAAAATTGCAGTTTCAATGTATGCAGGATCGAAATTTTCAATTAAGTATTTTATCTTTAGAGTGTTAATCGAATAATTATTCGAATACGCAGTTTTCAATAATTCCAAAATTGTAATTCTAATATACGTTTAAATCAAAAAATATTCAATTTTCATTCAAATTTTCAATCAACTAAATATTTGAGTGCTAATCGAATAATAATACGAATATTCCCGTTGCCAGTAATATCAAAATTAGTGTTCATATATGATCAAAATTTTTGATCAAATTGAATAGATTAATCGAATAAATATTTTTACACAAACACATGATCGATTAATTATGCTGATAATTATTTTAGTATACATACATATGTATAGACGTATAATTAATCGAATTTTTAATTAAATATTGAATCACCTAATTATTCTAGTGTTGATCGAATATATGTTAGAACATTCTGTTATTTGCAATTTCAAAATCATAGCCTTAATATATCGAATGTTTTAAATAAATATTTTCACCGGTATTCATAAAAAATAAAACGTTGCTCAAATACATTTTAGAAAAAATTTTATATGAAAAATGTGTCGTAAAATGTGTTTCCACAATGTTTTATTTTTATGAATACCGGTGTTTATCTTTAGAGTAGTAATCGCATAACAATTCGAATATTCGGATGTTGGTAATTCCAAAATTGTAATTTTAAAATATGTTTAAACGAAAAATTATCTTAATTTTTAATCAACTAAATATTCGATTGTTAATCGAATAATTATTCGATTGTTCGGTACTAGCAATTGCAAAATTATAATCGGGAGTGTCATAGAATCCAATCCTATCGGAATTGGATTTAAATCCGGCATAAATTATTACTGTCATGAAATGCAATGTATTTGGTTTTTGTTTGAACTATACACTAATTACAGTTCGTATAAAATGTCGCTACAATTCGATTTCATAACACCCAAGTAGTTCTTTGCCGATTTCAAATCCGATTCCAATAAGATCGGATTCTATGAAAATGTTAATAATATAATGATTGAATATTTTATCTCTCGAGTGCTAATCGAATAACTACGTTTACACAAGCATATGATCGATTAATTATAATCTATCGAATGTTAGTGGAATAATTATTCGGATATTTGTCTGTTAGCATTTCAAAATTATAATTTTAATATATGTATAAAAATTAATGTTATTCGAATTTTAGTCAAATATTTAATCCACAAATTTAATGAGTGTTAATCGAATAATTATTGGAATATTTCGGTTATTAGTAATTCCAGAATTATAGCATCAATGTATGAATTATCGAAACTTTAATTTGAATATAGAATCTTTCGAGTGTTAATCAAATAATTATTCGAATATTCGGTTGTTAGAAATTCCAACATTGTAATTTTAATGTATGTTCAATCGAGTAGTTATTCTCACTTCTAATTGAATATTTAATCTTTTCAAGTTTTAAACGAATAATTCGTCGAATATTCGGTTGTTACAAAATCCAAAATTATAACTTTATCAATTGTTTAATCCAATAATTATTCCAATTTGTAAACGAATATTTAATCAATTGGTTTTAGCGAGTCTTAATTATATAATTATTCGAATTTTTGGTTATTAGCAATATTACATTATACTTACCCCTTTGGGTATTTGATAACCATTGATAACAGCATCTGACTGTAAGCTTCGACCATTAGCAATAACCACTGGATACATTCTATATTAAAAAAAAAAAAAACACATTTAATCATGTGTTTGTTTTTCTCTTTATGTTTTATATAAAAAAGGATTTTGTGTGCCAAATTCACCTTAGTGTCTCCTTGACACAAGCCCTTAAATACGGTATTTGTTCAAGGACATTTTGATTTATATCTGCTTCACGCGTAGGAAAAATACGCTGTAATTCCTCAAAGAGTTTTTGTTGTTTTGCGGGGTTTTTAGCCAATTGATAAATGGTGGAAGATGCTGCTACCGAAGTCTGCTTGTGAGTAAAATGTGTGAAAAGCATAAATAATTCATGTAATTTTCTTTATTGCCAATATTCTGTTTGTGTTGTGTGGTTTTGATGTGTAAATCTGCTTACCGTATCGACGCCCACCAAAAACAAATCCAATGCCAATATGGCAGCTAATTTACGATTACCCGTTTTGCGTACAATTCTCTCCACAATGCTGATGTCCGCTTCCGCCTTTTTCACTTGACATTTATCGGCAGCATCCATAGTGCGACTTATGTTTTTCATGCAGATTCTGGTGGAAAGAGAAATACGTAGGGACTTAAGGCAAACGAATAAAAATAATTTTAATTAGAAAAAGTAACATGAATTTAATTGAAGGGCTTATCAATGAATTTTTAATGAAATTTTCAACTTTTTCCTTTAATATTAATAATGATTTGTTGAGCATGAGGTTACTTCTATCAGCTTAATTTGTTTTTTTGTGTTATTTTCAATATTTCGGTACCCGTTTGTCATGAAATTATTAACAATTTTCTTTCCTGAAATTACTTTGCTTTGCAAACACTAAGTTATATTTATTTATTTATTTATTTATTTATTTATTTATTTTTTTATTTATTTATTTATTTTTAGTAGTTCTCAATTGTTTTTAATTACACGTAAATGTCAGCTTTTTTTTTGTTTTTGTATATTTTGCATCATATGCCAAAAATTAGTTTTAATTAACTAAGTTTTTTTTTTGTTTTAATTTTCTAGGTTGCATTAAATTTTTACCACATGTATGATGAAATTCTGTGTAATTATAAAATTTTGTTTAGATACTGTGGCAACGCTAGTCTTGTTATATTCTGTATAAATCTAGGTTGCACTGAAATAGGATTCAAATATGTGTAGCTAGAATTAGAAAAATAGAAAAGCAATCAAGTTTACGCTGCCTGCGAAGGAAGACGTTTGAAATTAAATTAAAATATTTAAATAAAAAGAACTTAACAAAACAATTTCTCGAATCTCCTGTCTTATTGGGTTGTTACAGATACTTTTTTTAGTTTCTTCGTTTTACAAATCCATAATTGTTTCTTCTTCAAAAATCATGCGTTGTAGATCTCTAGTACATATCATACATATCAAACATAATTTTGATTTTAAAGCTTAGGAATCGAAAATAGCTAACAACAATTATATAAAATTTTCCTTAAATTGTTATTTATTTGTGCAAATAGTAAAAAGAAAATATTAAATGTGTTATTAATATTGACCTTTTTAAAATTAGATTAATTGATTCCTTTTATGGTGTCCAACCAAAATGGACTCTAAAAATAAAAATTTACCCCTGAAAAAGTTGGAAATAAACCAACGAAACGTCGGGAACGATTTAAATGAAAAAATGTAATTTTTCTTTTAAATGAAAAGTTAAACTAATGACCTTGAAAGCCCATTTTGGTTGGACACCATAAAATGAATCAATTTATGTATAAAGAAAATGTTTGTTTAATTATCAAAGTCTACGGAATACTCGAACTGTTCCACCTCTGCCCAGGCTTATGCCGTTTTCTTTTCTACAATAAAAGCAACATTTTTAATATTATTTTGTACAACAAAATCTATTGGATTTTTTCAGACAACTTTTTTTAAATCCGGTTAAATTTACTCTTTTGTATAAAATAATTTGTTGGCAAAGCCGCTTGAATAATGATTTCCTTTTAGTGATTTATTTATTTATTGTTTTAATTTATGATTTACTGCCTCGATTCATTAAAAGCAATTTATTTGCCGCCACTTACTCAGTAAAATCGTCCAAAGCTTTATTAAAGCTTCTATAAGCTTTTGTGGGATAAAATCTCCACAAAGGCATTCTTAATTCCAATTCAGGTACCGCCCAAAAAAAAGTATTTATACAATTAATAATTTTTTGTGACTCTTCATTGCCCGCGGGGGACAAGCAACCCAATCTAGTGTCCAAAGAAACTCTGCCCACCGCTAAAAAAAAAGGTGAAAATTAAAGCTCAGTTAATATGGCAAAACGTCACACGAATTCGTTATAAGCACTCACATTCCAAAGCCCATTTATACAATTCATGTAGAAAATTGTCAGGTAATTCATCATTTTCATTGCGCATCTCGTGTATCCTTTGCATAAATTCTGTGGCAATTTCATTTAAAGGCGGTATATACTTTTTGGCCGTTTGCGGCTGCAGCAGAATTTGTTGTACTTCCTGCCGGAATAACTGCCAATTCTTGCCATGCCTTTAACGAAAATTTCATTTAACAAGAATCCCATTTAAATTCAATTTCAATTTAAACTTACACTCCTATCAGGCCCGCTGTGTCACCAAAGAAATCCTTACGCAATTTGCCTTTGTAATTCTTCAAAGAAGGCATTGAGGGTCTAAAATGAAAGCAAAAGGAAAATTGTTTTATTAATCTTAATTGAAATAAAAAAACAAGAAACAGAAAATTGCTTCATTATTCCATTTAATATTGACCTTTTTGTTTGCCTGCTAAAACATACTTATAAATGGACGTTTTAAGCTTAAATGTCACATGCTAAATTATAAAATTGCATGCAATTTCATTCTTCTTCTGCTGATTTCCTATTAATGCTGTTGTGGCAATTTTAAATTAAAATTAAAAATTTTTTAACAAAGTGCTCAATTTTGAATTAAAAAATTAATTGAGAAAATATAATTCTGTTGAAGCGAATTGGTATGCGGGCACCTGTATTGGATTCGCCTTGCCCACACCAAATACTATACATGTAACAGCTTTGATCAGCTGATGTTTAACTCTACGAAATGATTTTACTAATTCTATCATTAAGTTTTGGTGTCTTCTATTTGTATATGTGACATATTACATCCCCGTATTTCTTTTCTATCCCTTAGAATAGAGCCAAAACCGACTGTAGTAAAAAATCTAATTTTGAGAAATCTCAAAATCAAACTGAACTTGGTGTTCTGCAGTTTTAATTTTGCCTCAAAATCCTGTTAATTCAGTTGCTTTAGAGTTCTGTTGAAGCGCTTTGAGCTGGTTTAAAAAGAAAAATGTATTTTTCCTAGAACTGTTCCCTCTGCAATCGTATGTACGTTATAATAATACCCAGTTTAAATTTTTTTACACACAACTCGTTGATTAAAATGTAGAAAAAAAAATATCTTCAGTAATCTGTAGCTTTAATCATTAATTCACAACATGATGGATGGCCGGCCACCCCCTTCTCTCTCTCTCTCTCTCTCTCTCTCTCACTCTTTCAAACTTTTAATAAAATATTTTCAATGTCAATTAATTCGAAACGCTTCAAAAAATTAAACAATCAAACAAAAAACATTTCTTTACAAGTTGCTTTATGAGAGACTTCAGTTGAAAACGAAATAGAAAAATCTGTGGTAAAGTAAAGCATTGTTTTTGTTGCCTTCAAATTATATGGACAGACAGACACTTGAGTGCATCTGTTTTTTATTCAAAGATGGGTACACATTTGAATAACAAAATTCAAATCAAGATGTAAATGATAAAAACGAGGCTCCACATAAATAAAACTGCAATCGAAAACAAAAATATTTCTTTAAGAAAACAATTATTTCCTAAAAAAAAAGACGTTTGCTTTGTATAGGCAACGTCTTTGTTTTGGCAACAAGAAAAAAATAACTAAAGTCTTGGATTTGCATGTTAAGATTACAAATTGCTAATTTGGCCCAAGCGTGTTCATTTCAAAACAGTGGCAGCATCCGTCGCTCCATTTGGCGACACAACTGCACGCCGCACACGTCTCTTGAAAGAAAATCAATATGCAAATAAGAATATGTATTAATTTTAACTAAATTATTGCTTGTTTATAATTTAAATCAAGTTAAGAGCTGGATATAAGTAAAAGAAAAATGAAGAATTTATGTGTTTTTGTTGCCGCTGCAGATACGTGCATTTCAAAATGCCGCCAGCATGAGTGCATGACGTGTGGGTGCTGAGGTGAGAGCAGGGCTGTTTTAAAACACTCCTGCTCTCACAGCCCACCTGGCTTGCCTTAAATTTTACTTGGATATTTTATTGATTAAATATTTGTGATTGAAAATCATTTAAATTGAACTTGAGCCTGAATAAATAAAATAAATTAAAAATAAAGCTGTGCTTGAAACACATCTATGGCAACGAACGTCGCGACGTGTGGACCGACTATTCAAACCTTTTTCAAGGTTTTACGAGTCTACGGGGCAAGTTGTGATGTGTCTCCACTACAGGGCACATTCAAACACAATGTGGTAGTTACTTGACGCCTAAAACAAAAAGTACTGATCAAAACAAAAATTTTACAACTAAAGAGTTTCGCCAGGCAAAAAAAAACTATAAAAATTAGCTTTAACTTTTGAAAAATTAGCTTAACTTTTAAGAGAGATAGAAAATTGAAATTTCCACTGGATTTGTAGCTGCCAGACCTTTATAACAAAAAAAGTACTAAAAATAACAAAAAGTTAAAATTTAAAGGGTGGCTCCCTGCAAGTAAATGAAATTAGTTGGAGGTTTTGAACTGCTTTCATAGGATATGCAGTTGCCTGGCTGCTACAACAACAACAACTACTAAGAACAACAAAAAACTTGAAAGCTAAAGGGTGTCTCCATAAAAGAAACTATGAAAGTTAGCTATAATTTGTGTACCCTATTGCACAGCTTCTCTCGTGAGACGATTTTCATCATTCAGTGGATGAGTTTTTTCCAGGGACTTATGACTTTTATCAAAAAAATCAAGAAATAAGAGTTATTTTTGATTTTTATATTTTTAGATAGAAAATAAGAGTTATTTTTGACATTTATTTTTTTAAATGAAAAATAAAAGTTATTTTTGATTTTTAATATTTTTAAATGAAAAATTAAAGCTATTTTCGATTTTTATATTTTTATATCAATAATAAAAATCAATTCAAAATTCGTGACAAAATTACCGAATTCAAAATTCGGTAATATGTCCGCAAAGCTTATTTTGAAATAGACAATTACAAAGAAAAGCGTTTCGATACTTCTGCTAATTTATTGGAATATTGGGAGAGCAAAAATTTTGTGTTTCCATGGCTTCGAAAATTAGCTTTAATTGTTCGTTCTGTACCTGCCACTCAAGTCTGTGTGTAGAAAGGTGATTTTCATTTTCAAATTACTAAAGCTTTTTGTTTGATTTGTTAATCACAGCGTAGAAAATAAAAGTTCAGTACATTTTGTTGCTGCAGTGATGTAAACACTAGTACTTTAATCAAATCTGCTACTTTAACCAAATGTGCAACCGAGTTTACTATCAAGACTCTGCGATGTATGAATCCACATCAGCAATGTCGGTCATTCGATGCATCCAATGACCGACATTGCTGTTCTTGCAGGGAATATTTTCTTAATTGAAACGAATGTCATCGTGGTATTATGCTTTTTATCACCCACCCTTTCAGCCTAATTTGTTTTTAAACAATTAAAACAAAACAGTGTTTTCAAATTGTTGGAGTAAAACAGAAAAAAAAAGTTCAAAATTCATGTGTGAAATTATGGTTTTTTGCTTTCTGCCAAATTAGGGTCATACGATGTACATACATACATACATACATATATAGGTTTGCAAACACACATGTGTATGTATGTAGGAATGTACAGACATTTTTCAATGTTTTGGCGGAGCGTGTGTTTTTTCGTTAATTTGACAAGACCTCATTCACAAAAAAAAAAAAAAATATGAAAACTAATTTCATTGTTGTTGCCTTCAAATGAGTGACTGACGACGACTACTGCAAACAACAACAAAACAGGAAAATGAGTAATTACTGTTACAGTTCGATGGCAGATGTACATATGTACATACATACATCATATCTGCTGCAGAGACATGCTGACGGTTTTTTTTATAAAAAAAAAAAAATTTTTTTTGATTATTTAATCCAGTGCACAAAACAAAAATCATTCCCAAAATGATTGCGTGCAGACAAAGTGGCGTCCCAAAGAAACAGCAACTGATGAAATATGATGGAGAAAGAAAACACAATTTCTCCCCAAACAAAAATCACGACAGTGTCGTGCTCTTCAAAGAAACAAAAACTAAATAAATTCACATTGACAAATATTTTCAAAGTTAATAAGTGAAAGAAAAGACAAATTGAACAATTTTTATAGCAAATACCAAAACAAGGAAGAGAAAATCGGTCAGGCAAGCAGTAATTGTTTAGTGCAGGGTTGCCAGCAGAGTGGTACTTGGCGATTGTAAAAGTGTTTTGGGGAACGGAAAATTTTGTTTGAGAACAGATGTGACAAGATTTACGTCAGACACTACATTTTTCTTGCATTGCTTAAGTTTTGGAGAACAGTGCAAATATAATATAATAGTAGAATTTAGTAGAGAGTTCAACTATATTAAGATAAATGCAAAACTGTCAACATTTTCATTGAAGTTATCGATAAAAAAAAAAAAAATCAGATTATGTCAGAAAAAATGTAAAATTTTTCAACTTAATATTGACATTTCAATATTGAATGTTGCTGTGTCAGCGGTTTATGAACAATTTTTGCCACTTAAGGCTTCTTTTTTTAAAACATTTTTATTTCCAAGCGCTTTCTTGAAATAAAAAGAATACAACACTCAAAGCTCTTTCTAGCAATGGCTGTTTCTTTCTACCAATTCTATACCAATTACCCCCGATTTTTGACTTGGGATTTAAATACAAAATTAGTAAATTTTCCTTAAAATTTAAGTTGGATTTAAAATAGTTTTCTGTTTTACAGTCTAAAATTATTTTTGGTAATTAATTGTAATAAAAGTACGGCAGCACAATGTAAGTGTCAAAAAATTATCGATAACTCAATAAAAAAAACAGCTGTTTAAACAAATTTGGAAGCAAGTGAAATTGTGAAAAGTTTAGAAAATAATAAATTGTTTCGAAAAAATTATTAAAATTAGTAGCAAGAGTGATAAAAGGACTCCCAATTTCACTGCCACAGAAGTTGATTACCTTCTGGAAATAATAAAAAATCAAATTATGAAACAAACAAAAAAACATGTGCAATTTTCTTAATTTGCACAACAAAACCAAACTGTCAAAATCATATGGCAGTACGAAAAATTTAAATCGATTTTAAATGGGCACGGCAGGCCGTTTAAGTTTGATTTAAATAGCAACTGTTTGACTCAATTTTGTATTTAAATCAAATTGAAATTGAAATGGCATTTAAAATCCAAGTCAAAAATTGGGGGTTAATGTAAGAAAAATGAATTATCATACGGGCTTAAGCTCATTGCTTGATAAAGCCCACCGCTTTTGAGAGCACCCCGGTAAGACCATGTTTTTCTGTTAACACTAAGCCTAATTTAAAATAAATACATATGTATATCTTCCTTTCTAGTTCGAAAGTTCTAGAGAAGAAGTCCTTTTTAAACTTATTATTACATACATGCCAATTATGAGTAAAAAGAAATAATTTGAATTTCTTGCCATTGTGGGTTTTCCGAGAATGTTTTATGAAAAATATAAAAATAAAAACAATATATAAATATTGTGATTTTTGAAATTATAAAAACAAAAAAATTGGAAAACAAAACTTTATCATGGCTGCGCACTGCAGTTTATTTGTTTAACAACCAATTTAATGCTTCAAAAAACAACATAAAAATATTTTTGTTTTTCAAAGCAACGTGCGTATGTACGTAGGTATATGTTTGTTGTAAAAACAACAACACAATATACCACGTAACAGAGAGTTTGTAAAAACAAAAAAAAATTTGTTTATAACAACTAACTAGGCAACCGTAGTTTCTACACCCACACATCTTCTGCAGCAAAAACTAAACTAATAAATGTTGTGGAATTTATTTTAAACCCTGTCGTTAATTTATGAATAAGACAAAATTTACATATTTACCATTTAAGAATTTAATAATGGACATAAATTATTTTTTTATGAAATAATTTTGGTTTCAAAAAAGTTATTCTTAGCCCTTGTTATGTTACAAGGACGGCCAGTACTTAGACCAGCCCACTTGGTCCTGCATAGTGGTTTTTAGACCTTTCAAGTCGATAGATACTTCAGGGAACAAACACTAAAAGGAATTGAAATTGGGCAATTGCTTCGTTTTTTGTTTAATAAATCAATGTTTTTTAATGTAATTTTCCAAAAATTCGAACTTCAATTCCGAATTTTGGTTTCTGTTAGAAACTAATATTTTAGTGGAAAGTGGAAATTAAAATATTTAATGGCTTTTTGTTTAATCGAATTGTGATTTCATATTTTTAATTACAAGTCGGTCTTAAAGCAAGTTTCGAAAATTCGAACTTGTGTTCAAATCTTTAGTTTTAGCTAGAAATATTAATTTTAGCAGCAAAAAAAAAGAAATATTTTGATATAAAAAAAATTTAACGGTATCGTTAAATTGATTTTTTTTTTTGCAAGTTTCGAAAATTCGAATTTGTGTTCAAAATTTTAGTTTTTGTCTGAAATATTAATTTTAGCAGCAAAAAAAAGTTATTTTGATATAAAAAAAATTTAATGGTATCGTTACATCAATATATATGGAAATTGATTTTTTTTTTGGAAGTTTCGAAAATTCGAACTTATATACAAAATTGTATTTTTTGCGCGAAATGGTTATTGGAGCGGCAGTTAAAAATTATTGTAATTGAAAAAAAACGAATATTATTACTTACGGTTTACGTAAATGAATTTTAAAACAATTTTCGAAAATTCGAACTTTTGCACATAATTTCAGTTTTTGCTAAAAATTACTATTTTCATAAGAAATAACAACTATTGCATTTAAAAGTGTTCATCGCTTTTTTATCTTAAGTAATTTGCACTTTTTTCAACACAAGTCGCTCCTAATGGCCAGTTTCGAAAATTCGAATTTATATACAAAATTGTAGTTTTTGCCCGAAATGGTTATTGGAGCAGTATGTAAAAATTATTTCAGTTGAAAAAAACGCATATCATCAAATGATTTTTAAAAAAATTTTCGAAAATTCGAACTTCTGCTCATAATTTCAGTTTTTGCTAAAAATTACTATTTAAATAAAAAATAACAGCTATTGCAATAAAAAGTTGTCATGGCTTCTTTAAATCTTATGTAATATATACGTTTTTCAGCACAAGTCGCACTTTAAAGCCAGTTTCGAAAATTCGAACTTGTTTACAGAATTCCAATTTGTTGCTAACAATGATTATTGGAGCAGCAAATAGAAAGTTCAGCAATAAAAAAAGAAACTAAAAGCATCAATGCAGGCAAATTGTTTTTAAAGCAATTGTCGAAAATTCGAACTTCAGCTTAGAATTAAGGTTTTTGCTAAAAATGTCTATTTAATAGCAATTTTATGTTATAGAAACTGTCCACATAATGTAATATATGTACATATGTAAGACAAAAATATTTTATTTTATTTCTTCGACCTTCTAGTGTAATGCAATTTTGTCTGTTTTTTAATCAGGCTCTAGGTCTCGGCTTTATAGCTCCTGAAGAAGGATACCCAAGGTATCCGAAATATCGAGAAAATAAAAAAACAAATGATTTCAAATCTCAAATAAAACGAGTTTTATTCATTGTTTGAGAAAAGCCGAGACCTAGAGCCTGATTAAAAAACAGAAAAAATTGCATACATATGTAAGTACATGTTTTTTTTAATACGCATTATCTTTAAAGCCAGTTTCGAAAATTCGAACTTCTTTTTAAAATCTTAGTTATTGCAAAAAAAAAAAAAAAAATTCCAAAGCAAATCAAAACATTTCACTGCTTTTTGTTTAGCCTAATGTAAGTAATATATTTTTTAATACATTTCGAAAATTCGATTTTCGTTTCATTTCTGTCGTTTTCGGCGGTGGTAGTAGCATTTTTGAAAAACGCCTCATTTTCCACTCGAATACGCCAACCGTGAACAGACTGATTTTCTCTAATAAGACATTTAGAGGTTATTTCAGAGAAATTTTGTTTCATACAGATTTTCACTTTTTCTTTAATAAGCCGCGAAAGTAGGACACCACCCAGTATCACTGAGAATATCATCTCCTCTGAAAGGATATCAAGGGCGGCAGACAGTTGTTTTCCCTATTCAATGCACCAGGAAATAGTGTTACTTTGCCAAAGATGCGATTGAGCGTCAAAAGGCATCTGGCTTTATAGAATATTTACCTTACGAGGTGACAGATATTCCTTTGCAGTTCTGTACCCCGTAAAGCAGTAGTTCTCCCGGGGGAAAGCTCAAGGAACAAGCAGGATAGACATACTTTAAAGATTAAAGGTATTTAAATAAATTTATGCTTTAAAAAGTGTAGAAACTCTCCCACCCTAAAATGTTTCCTCGGTAATTTTTAGCCACACTTTTTTCCCCATTTCGCCGTTCTTCCTGTCACGCACGCACACACACACACAATTTGCATTAAAGAACAGATGAGTCTTAAACAAACAGAATTAAGAAAAACACTTCAAAATATTTGTCTACTTAAAAATAAGCCAACCAAAACAATACGCTTGACGATAAATTGTCTGTAGAATGAAAAAAAAGTTTAATACCAGCACATACATACATATGTATGTATGTACATATGTTTACATAGAGATTGATTGATTGATTGGCAAACAGTAAATGATATATCGGGATGAGGGAAAAAAAATTCATGTTGAAAATTCTCTTCCATTTGAGTGCTTTATTGTTGGAATATCACAGCAAATATTCGTTCATTAATGCAAATTTTCGTTTTCAATCAACCTTAAAAGGCAAAAGTTCTTTTTCAATGAATACTATCTCAACGAATGATGTTTCAAAAGAACCTGAAGTCATTTTGCTTTCTATGGAAGCGAACGAAAGAAAGAAGAAGAAAAAAAAAAAAAAGAATTCAAGGTTTAAATTTTTAACACCTTTAATAAGTTAGAAGAAAAAAAAAAAATAAATAAATAAAACAAATATTTGTTTTATAACAAAAAGCACACAATTTAATTAACAACTTTTCTGTGTGTGCGCGCAAATTAATAAACGAAATGCACTCAGAGATAATTTTTTAATTTCGCCAGAATTAAACGTTTATTTGAAAGCATCTGCAAACATACGTGTGTGGCAAAATGTTGTTGTAGTTTTAAATTAAAAACAATGATTGCTTTTATTATTTAAAAGGTTTAATTTGTTGGTTTCGTTCTATGAAAATGTTTACAGCGTTATGAAAACAAACGCGTCGAACTTTTATGTGCGTCACATAAATTAATGACAACCAGTTACAGTGCTGCCATATTCGACTGGGTAGAGTCTGTTTTTTTTTTTTGGTGTTTTTCTATCTGGCACAAAATCAGCGCAATCATGAGGATGCTCACAGAATTTCTTTCCAAAAAAAAAAAAAATATATATTCCTGCAATGAAAACTTTCTGGGGCATAAAAAAATGTGCAAGACTGGCAACTCCTGCTTTTGAAGCACTCATTTTGTTTGTTGGCAGTGTTGGAGAATTTAAATTTTGAAATGGTACCGAACTTTAAACGAAAGAATACTTTCTACGACACTTTTCAATAGCGGTACTCAGCGTTTGGTGCGTTTTTGGTTGCGACTATTTGCTTTTGCGATTATATTGCAACTAATATTGAGCACCCTTTTTAACAACTTTGCAAATTTTATTGCACTCCAAATAACAGCTGATAAATTAATACACAATTTTTAATTTTTCACGTTTTATTTTTTTTTTTTTTTTTTGGTAATTGCTGTTGGCGCCATCTCTACAATTTTTTGTTTGCTTTGTTTTAAAATGTCAGCTGTTCGAGTGTCAGTGTTGCAAACACAATACTCATGCGGAAAAAGCAACACGTAATTAGCGGTGCGTAAATGCAAAAATATTGCGAGTGCAACCTTGTATATTTTGTTGTTGGGTTGCAAAGCAAAAGCAAGGATTTCTTGCATTCGCACTTACGCAAGACATTTGCACCAAATAATGAACTGCGCTAATATAAAAAAAACTTTTTGACGCAAAATTTTTCGAACTGCTAAAAATTAAAATTTTATTTTTTAAGCCAGTGATCCTCAAGCCCAAAGCCGCTTGATACCAGGTAGTCGCTTAACTACAACAAACACTTCATGTATTTTGTGGGTAGAAATATTGAACTACTGTCACGCCTTTGTTCGTGTATGTGTGTTTGTGTTGTTTAGTTTGACAGTTCTAGTCAGCTGGGCCTGTCAAGTTACCTGGTATCGAGACTTAAATTATTACATATTGAGGAAATATTTAGAAAAAATTGCTATTTTGAAATTTAAGGGGCTGCAAAGTGACAATTGTTCTACACAATGTCACCACGTTTTTGGGTTTCTCTCTAAACAAAAAAAAAAAAAAAGGATTATTTTTATGTATGCCGAAGGAATTAATTTTGTTTTATGAAATATCTGTGTTTACACAATAACAATGCACTCGTGCAGATGAAATGGCAACGCTAATCCAAGCATATACAATTTTTATATGCACAAGTTTATAAAATTACGAGTTTGTTTGTGTTTATTTACACCACCATACTTTTAAATAAAATATTTGCCTTAAAGGTGCTTTAATAAAACAAGTATGTAAATATCCGGCGGCGGCAAGAAGTAGTAAGCAGGCCTTCAACAAGTCCTTATTTCGCCACCTTGTGGTTTTACTCTCCCCTTCCATAGTCATATACTTTTTATACCCAATGTCCCAGGATGTCAAGTCCTTCCAATACCTGGCCTCATACAAGGGCTGCTTAAGAAGGCAGTGTGGCCACAGTTTCTATAAAAGACAAATCATTTTGCGCCATAGGCCCACTTCGTTGAAAGTATTCTACACAACTAAATAAGTTGCTATTTGTAATAACTTGAGCTCGCTGTACAAAGTCTAGATCTAAAAGAAGATTTAAGAAAGCCTTCGAGAAGGCCTAATTTTCGAGCACCTGCGCAAGTACACCGCTATGCAAGTGTTAAACTCTTGCATACATACAAGTTTAGACATGCAATGTTTAAAAATGCATTTCATGGCACTGTTCATTCCAGTTGCCAGTAAAAGAGGGATCATAAACATGTTGTTTACTGTGGAAATATACATAAATGTTCGTATATGAAAAATTCATTTTTACACGCTTTAAATTACCTTTTGACATTTACAACAGACTAAATATGTTCTCGAGTCGTGCAGAGAAAACAAGTGCTGCTGCCTCTGCTTACAAGTAATTGACGAATTTCGCGCGACCCTGCAGATGTGGACAGTTTCCCTCTGCGATTGTTGCACACATGCAAACATTTTATACAGAAAACAGAATTTGTTACAATAAATTAAACTTATATGAAAAAATATTTTGCTAAAAAAAACGTGACCACTACTTTCTAAGTGACATTTATTTTTGGTAAATACTGGCATATAAACAAGTAAAAATGCCAACTTATGCACATGAACACAATAACGAAAAGAAAAAAAAAAAAAAACGTAAGAAAACAACCACCCCTATCGTGAGTACAATGTGAAATTTTTATTCCCATAAAATTTTCATTTCCCAAGTAGGGAAATTTGCTGTCATGAATATTATGAGAACGTTTGGGAAGAAAAAAATATAAATACAAAGGAAATTTATTGAAAATTTGTGGGTAAGTGATGTGAAAAGTAATTAAATTTATGTTTTATAACTAATAAACAGATATTTGTAGTTTAAAGGGTAATAAAAAGGGTGAATAAATCGACGTTTTCATGTCTGTTGAATATTTTGACAGATTCTCTGCCGGAAACAAAAAAATCATTTGGTATTCCGCCCATCGTAAAACTAAGCGCATGCTTACGTTTTTTTTTTTTACATAGGGTGGATACCAAAAAAGTGCTGGAAGAGATTACGAAGTAGAAATGGCGTAATCCACTTTTTCCAACATTTGTGGCCGTATATCGGCATTAACACGGCGAATATTGTCTTCTGTTTGTGGCTTATCCGCATAGACCAATGACTTTACATAGCCCCACAGAAAGTAGTCTAGCGGTGTTAAATCACAAGATCTTGCAGGCCAATACACAGGTCCGAAACGTGAAATTAGGCGGTCACCAAACGTGTCTTTCAATAAATCGATTGTGGCACGAGCTGTGTGACATGTTGCGCCGTCTTGTTGAAATCACATCTCCTGGACATCATGGTTATTCAATTCAGGAATGAAAAAGTTAGTAATAATGGCTCTATACCGATTCTGGTCATCATCGTTTTGGAAGAGTACGGACCAATAATTCTACCAGCCCCTAAAGCGCACTAAACAGTCAGTTTTTCTGGATGTTACGGTGTTTCGACATACACTTGAGGATTAGCTGCCCAACTAAAGTTCTAACATCGAAAAAAAAAACACCCGTTATATTTGAGTTTTGCAAATTTTTAGCCAACTTTCAGAGTTTCATTTCGGTTGCGCTCTCTGCAGCTCCATCGTTTCCATTGAATAATTTTAATCAGCCCAATCATGAATGATAAAGTTTTTTTCTCTTTTCCCATTCCTCTTATTCAGCCCAATCATGAATGATAATTCCGTGAGAGTTTTTTCTCTTTTCCCATTCCTCTTATTATGTTGATAAATTCCTTAGGAAATTTTTTTTACTTTTTATCGAAGGGGAAAAATAGTCGGCGGAGGCAAAAATAGGTATTTTAAAAACATGTTTTTTTGTTTTTTCCTGTAAAAATTTTCAATATTACCAACTTTTATTTTTTTGTTTCTCAGGTAACTTACGATTGGAGGAATTTTTTCTCGAGAAACGTTTTTTTTCTTAGGAATAAAATTCCTTGAGAATATTCATGATCGGGCTGAATATATTTTTGCGCTGTCGCGCTTTTGTTCCAGTTTTGTTCGCTGCAATTGTTTATCGTTTTTAAAAACTATATTTTCGTTTTCCAGACTTTTCGCTAATTTTCGTGCTTTCGCATCAGTTGAATTTTTTGGCATCAGTTGAATTTTGTTTAGTTATTCTTCAACTATTCTTCAATATAATACAATACAACACTGTTTGAATTCCTCAAAAATTTTTAACAAAATTTCCACGTACTTAAAAGCAATGAAATGATAACAAAACGGTGGATGTAAGTGAATGACATCGAGTAAGCGCTTCGAAAGAGTTTTTTTTAAACTTAAAAATATGCGTCATTTATTTTCGAAGTACTTCAAAATAAGGTACATTAAGAAGTAGTTCTATTACTTTTTGGTGGGTGGTATTTGGTACCAAATAATCTATAATTTTAGGATATTTTCCTGAGACAGAAGGAACATTAATAATTGAATTGGAAAACAACGTGCTCTTGAATGCTTAAATTTCTGCATATTTCCTCCATGAGCTTTGAACACTTTGCAAATTATTTGAGTGTATTTTAACACTACACTGTATAGAGTTGGTGCTTAATAAAGTCTTATCATGCATTTAACCAGTTTCATTTCCCTCCCTTTTCTTAAATTCTGGCATTAAAAATTGCATTTGTTCAACTCATATGTACATGTCGCATGACATGTAAAAGAAAACAAACGAAAAAAAAAAAAAAAAGAAATCGATACCGCATTGCATGTGTTAATGCTTGCTTGCATGTACTGGCTGCTGCCATCGAGCGTATTAAGGAATTATAATCTGCTTTCAACTTGAATTAATAAGCATTAAATGTGATTTAGAGATTTCATATCTTTAAGAGCGCTTTTGTGTTAATTTAGAGCTTTTAATTTAATATGCATTTCATCAAATGTGTTGATTACCTGTGCGGCATAGTTTCTTCTTTCTTGAATGTGTTGCGTATTTCGTCGCCATCGAATACAAACAGTAAATCAGGATGACCAATCAGGCCGCCAACTTTCGCAATTTTGCCATAATTTATATGCAGCTCTTTCATCACTTTATCAAGTTCACTAATTTTATAGTGGCCTGTTGAAGAAGAAGAAAAAAAGTTTTTATATAATAGACACACTAAAACTTTTTCAAGCTGAAGGCCCCTTTCGGGGTTCCATACTTATAGAGGAACCCTATTACCGACACTTCTACGTCCGTCCGTCCGCCATGGGCCCCATTCTCCCCTAACCGTAAAAGCTAGAGAGCTGAAATTTGCACAGTACAAGTGGTTACTCGTCCGCTATAACAACAAATACTAAATACAACAACAAGTTAGAAACTAAAGGGGGTGCCCATACAAGAAACTGTGAAAATGAAATAAAATTAGCTGTAACTTTTAAACCATAGGAGATAGAAAGCTTAACTTTTTGCAGGATATGTAGTCACACAGGCTCTAAAACAACAAATATTTAAAACAACAAAAAATTGTTGAATTAAAGGGTGCTCCCATATAAAAAAAAAAACTGTGAAAATTTGATAAAATTAGCTGTAGCTTTTGAACCTTTACAATTAGAGAGCTGAAATTTTCACAGGATATGATATGAATAACCAAAACAAAACGAAAAGCTAAAAACTAAAGGGTGTTCCCATACCCAGAAATTTAAATTAGCTGTAACTTTTGAACCGTAAGAGACGGAGACTTGAATTTTGCACAGTACATGCAGTTACCTGCAGCCTACACAACAACGAATACCAGCAATAGCAAAAATTAAAAAATCTTAATTTGCCCTGTGCCCGGGAACACCCTTTTTATTTGAAAATTGCCTATAACTTCTGAACTGTAAAACATAGAGACTTGAAATTTTCACAGTAGACTTACATACATGTAGTTGGCAGGAAGTCACCAGGCATACACAACAACACATATCAAAGATAGCAAAAAGTGAAAATTGAAAAGCCTTTAATTTAAAAATTGATTTTCGTTTTTTAAACCGTAAAAGATAGACGCTCATATTCAAACAAAATTAATATCTATTTCATATCCAAATCAAAAAATGTTTGTATGGAAATTTGCAAATAAAACACATACATATAATAAAGGCTTTAATTTTTTTTTGAATACAAGCAAGAGACTTCAAATTTTCACAGTATATGTATGTAGTTCGCTAGAGGCCTGCGAACTACTCCACAATAAATACCAAAAGCTGAAAAAAGCTAAAATTTAATTGGTGTTCATACATGGGGACACCCTTTAGTTTGAAAATCAGCTATCACGTTTAAACTGGATGAGACAGAGGCTTTAAATTTACACAGTGCATGTAGTTGTCTGACCTCTACAGCAACAACAACAACTAGTAAAAGCAATAAAACTACCTTTGTCTAGAACTTGTAGAACGGTAGTACGGAACCCTTGCTGGGCGTGTCGGTCTCGTACTTGGCTTAATTTCTTTATATTCATATACATATTTGCCAATATTTCGCTCTCCTGCGAATGGCTGCTTCAGAGCAATAATTATATTGAATTCAATAAATATTATTGAGAGAAATATTGGTAAATATGCAAAGTTTTTGTACGATCCAATAATTGTTCGCTGTAAATTTTATTTTCGGTGCTTTGAACAAGCAAAAAACTTAAAATATACGCTTGTGAAATTTTTACAATTTGTTTTCTAAGCTTCCTTTTCAATATACAAAACAAAAATATTTATATTTTCCGTTACTCTAAAATCAGCTGTTATAATTTTTTTTTTGCAAAACACCTGAAAAAGACACTCACGCTTTGTAGCAAAAAATCATTTAGCGTAAGTGCTAAAATTCCAGATATGCAACCAAGGGCGATTTCTGCTATGAATTCTGTTTTTTGCTAATGCAATGATGCAATAACATTTGCACAAGATTGTGAATACAACTAATATGTATAGTTTCAAATTTAAGGCACTATTTTTATGCTCCAATAATTTTGCAATTCTAATTTTTTTTTTTTTGTCAATGGAAGCAGTCAAGCGTTAAGTTTATGCAATATTGCTAAATTGCAGTCATTATTGCAATTTGCAAAATGTTGCATTTTAAAATGTTTCCAAACGGTTTGCCAGTCAGCCCAAGTCAGGTCAGGTCACTACGGAAGCGAAATTCAAAACAAACAAACAAAAAGAAAACAGCATTTACTTGCTAATAAACGACAGCAATCTCATATATTTTTTTCAGCCAATTTTATTAATTTACATGACACTTACTTACCTATGAGCGGTGCAAAACGCCACGAGTTGCCAATAAATGGCAGGCCCCTGGGTCCAGGAACTTCACTGTACGAACGTATATTATGGACTTTATTTGATTGGGAATGGCTGACAGGGGGAAAATAGAACAAACGTTTAAGTGAATCAATGAGTTGCGACAGGGAAACAGAATATTTAAATCAATTTCCATGATTTTAATGGATTCTATACTCACTTTTGATTGTGCTGGGCCGCTGTGCAATTGACTTCCGCTTCTTGTTCGGCTGCTGGTGGTTGTTGCTGCTGCTGCTGCCGCTGTTGATTGATGTGTTGGGGAATTATTGTTGGCGCAACAGCCGCAGAAAATGAGGTGCGTTTCACTAAAGAGGCTGTGGTTTTACTTAAATTGGACATATTTGGTTGTTCTGTTTCAAATGAAATGATAACAAGAGGCCATAAACAGACAGATTAAAATTTTAATAAAATTGGTGGTAATGAGTCTTAAATTACACTGTGGAAGAAATTTAAGTTAACAAAAGTTCGATCGATTCTGAGAGCGAGGGGTGAAGATACAGGCTAAATTAGAAGAAATGTTAGTTGCATTTTCTTTTTGCTTTTTAAGCGACTTTCGACTGAACACAGAAATGCACCATCAATACTATTTTTTGGTCGTCTACTACGATCACGATTAAACTTGGTTCGACCCGAACCAGGCAAACCAGCAAAATGAGAGAAAAACAATATATCGAGTTCGTTGCAAATTTTCGAACCTTCGTTCTAAATCAACCCGTCTAGTTTTTATCCGGCAATCCCAGAATGGAGAAGTGATTGCCGGGAGTCAGGGCTGGGCAGTATTTGAAATACATGTATTTGAAATACGTATTTCAAATACAAATACGTATTTTGTATTTGTATTTTAAATACTTCTTATGAATGTATTTGTATTTTAAATACTAAGCGCTTGAGTATTTTGTATTTCAAATACTCGTGCTCTCAAAATACATTTTTAATTTATGTTTGAAAATATGCGCTAAAAATTATTCCATTCATACATCAACTAAAATCGAAAATTTTGCTACTGTCTTATTTCCAAAAAATAGCAATACCACAATTTAATTGTAAAGAAAACGCAACTGAATGCACATGAATTGAGGAAGTCGCCAAGCTGTCAGAAAGTTAAATTTTGAAAAAATAAAATACAAGGAAAAACCGCGTTCGACATTTTAATCTAAAACAAGAGAAAAAAATATCAATCAAATGTTGATTTGGATAGACTATATATAGTTATATAGCATTTGGTGAAACGTTTTTTAATTGTCACTTATTTCTTAATTCCGTTATATGTATGTCTTTCAATAAAATATCGTTTTCTAATAAGAAATTCTTTATTCGCCATCAAGATATTGTTTGTCTGATATCACTTTTGAAAAACTGGTGTTTGTGAAAGAAAATAAAAATTTTTTTGTTTAAAAGTATTTTTTGTACTTATATTTTGTATTTTAAATACATATTTTTGTTACACTGTATTTTGTATTTCAAATACTTGCTTTTGGAATGCAGTATTTTGTATTTTAAATACATGGAAAAAAGTAGTTGTATTTTATATTTTAAATACACAACTTTCGTGTATTTTGTATTTTGAATACATCAGAGCATGTATTATTTATTCAAAATGTGTTGTCAGGTTTGTAATAAATTTTAAAAGTACAATCTCCTCCACTCACACACACCGCAAAAGCATCAGACTGCTTTAGCAACAACTACATGCATTATTAAGTTTAATTTTATCAGCCAGGATTTGTTTTTAATACATAGACAATGAAAGCAAACACAAAAAAGGACTTGTGGTTATTAATAAATTATTGCCAGGCTTGTTGTTGTTGTTTTTTTTTCTCGAGAATATATTGTTTTTTATAACATGAATACTAAAATATGCAATTTATTTTGCTGGCAAATTTAACTTAAACAAATTGATCGAAAATATATCTAAGGACCTTAATAATATATTTACAAGGTGCGTTAAAAAGAAATTACGCCATTGGAAGTTGCTCTTATTTTTGCAAATGGCGGCCAATGTCAAATCTGTTTTTACATTTGTGAACTTTGACAGCTGTAGAATAGAAGTGAACAAGCCATGGAGCGAAACACTGCCCAGGAACGCGCAATAGTGGTGTCTATAACGAAGTGGACGATTTGTCGACCAAAATCATGAGCGGGAGGCTCTTTTGCACCTCAACGGGTACGTGAACAAGCAAAATCATCACTTCTGGGGCTCCGAAAATCCATCAGTGAGGCACGAGGAGCCATTACACCCGCTCCAAGTGCGCAGCAGGAGTAATCGTGCCATTTTTTTTCGAGGTCGCCGTTAGTCACACGACAACGCGCGTTAGTCAATTTTTTTCTGCCACAATTGAACGAATTAGATCTGGAGGACATGTGGTTCCAACGGGACGGAGCAACGGCTTAGACTGCGCGAACCACAATTGATATTCTGAAAGCCAAACAACATCGGAAGACTTCGTTTAGCCCACCTCGTTACAAAAAAGTTACTATTATTGGATTGTTAAAAGTTACAGAATCGCACTACTGCACGTAAAGAAAAAATATGGTTAGCGTAACCATATTCAAAGAGAAATATGCAATTGTTGTAGTAAATGTTTACATGCCAACAGTATAATTTGTTAAATAAAACATGCACTCTCTTACAAATTCCACTTTCAGTGATTAGGTTTATTACCTTATCCCATCCAAGCATGCTCTTGTCTATTCCAATCATAATTTTGTAACTTTCAACTATTTTTTGCATATTGCAGCTTGCATATGACAATATTGGACTTAACAAAAATACGATTCTTGTTAACAATATTATGATGGAATTTCACCGCAATATGGTTATCGTAAAACTCTTTTTTTAATAATAATGCTGAAGATGGCAATAGTATGATTGGAAGTAACAGTATGATCATTGAAAATGCCCATAGTGCGGCCAGACATGGCAATATTATGACTGAATACAGCACTGACATGATTAGTGGCCACAATAATCTAATCGATTTGCAAAGAAATATTCTTACGTTCATACACATCTACATATATACCATTCAATGCTCTTACTTGCACAGACGATAAAGCAGCTCTTGATATGTTCCATAATTTGTATTGCACAATGTTCGGTTTATTGTCATTATATTTTTTTTAGACAAAGAGAAAGTTTTATTAATAAGAACACACACAAATTTTCAATCACCACAAAAAAATTGTAGCAAAAATACCTGGCAACAGCAACAACAAGAAATTTATTAAAAAGAACAATCTTTGGTTTATTATTTGATTACCATTTGCTAGATCAAAAATACTAGGTATGTTTGTCACAAAGAAAGCTTGTTCACCTGCCCATTAGAGAATAGTTGTAGAATTTGCTTTTTTTCAAATGAATATAAACATATTTCAATTTTCATGGATGATGACAACAATATGATCAAACGGTAAGCAAACATTGTTTACGGCATTTAAAAAAAAATATTTTCTTTGCCACAACCCTTCGTAGACAACATAATATTATTGTCGCAACCATATTGTAGAATATTTTTTTTTCTTTGCCTGTGATCTATTTACATCCCAACTGAAAATTTACCCAGCCTGTATTACCTAAATATTTGGTATAAAAAGTTCATCACGGTTATATTTTATCCTGCTACTTTTCTATTTTTGATAGTATGTATTTCAAAGAAATTACATTTTATTATATTTTTTTGGCAAACATTGTCAAATGTGACATCAACAAATAGACACAAAGTCACAAGGTTTGAAATAAAGTAAATTTGACTGGGGAGGAGAAACCCAAACACAAGTTCAAGTTCAAGGACAAGTTAAAATAATACACTTTTCAAGCAAATCGCAATTTTCCAAAAGAATAAATTTCATCCTCTGTTGAATTGTTTGGCATTAAAACAATAATAAAGACTAACTAATGATTTTCGTTTTAATAAGATGTTAAGAAACACACACACACACACACACACAAAAGAGAAAAAAGAGGAAAAGCTGTCTATTTCTACATATATTAAAAAGACTTGAAATTTAAAATGTTTGTGTTTAATGAACAGGTAGAGAGAGAGAGAGAGAGAGAGAGAGAGAGAGAGAGAGATGGAAAAGAAAATGTTTTCGCTTTATTTTTCTTTTTCCTTCTAAGAAGTATTCACAAAAAATTAAATGCAAACACATCAAGTTTTTTAAGTACATAATTCTAAAAAAAAATTCATTAAAAGCCAAATATTTCCTAAACAAGGCGAATCCATTACAGGTGACCGCACACCAATTCCCTTCAACATTTTTCCACGATTTTATCTTCTGAGTTGTCAAAGCTCATCAAAAACGACAACAAAATGTATGACGTCGCAAGCTGTCGAAATAGAGGAATCCAAATTTATTCGAAATCGAGCGACTGACATTTCGATCGATTGAGGAACAGGCAGTTAGTTATTGTTATCAATAAAAACTGCCAGATAAGAATAACGTACAATAAAATTGATGGCCTCTTGCGGCAGCGCTTTTGAATGAAAAGTGAACACCGTTGCTGCCGGCGTACCATACTTTTAGTGTTCACTGAAAAAAATGTATTGCTGCGGAATCTAAGCCTCAATATTGTTCTAAAAATGAACAGAAAACTATGTCTCACGACCGGCCCACTTGGATAAAACTAGTTATTTGTTAAATTAGACATGAGCTGTGTTACCATTCACTAGTTGAAAAAAAAAACGTTAGATGGCGGACCCTGTAGTTCGAATATAAAATTAAATTAATGCTTAAAAACGAATGACTGTATGTTATGTTTCACCTGCTGCTAGTCGTGAGAGTTCAGCTTTCTTTGTCCTAAGCGGTCCCATTGTACCACCCGGGAAGGCGGTAGGGAAACAGTTCTACATAACCAGCCAGCTGAACGGATGAAAGCCTGTTCAACTCGCACTCCGACACTTTCGTCATTTCATGTAGCGACCCAAACAGTGCGCTCTCTTGTTAGAAAGAGAGCGCACTGGTGATCGGCAGAGGAAGTGCTCGCCAATCTTTACCACTTTAACACAATTTTTTCACGAATTTTTTCACATGTGAATTTTTTTTTTACATGTATTTTGACAGCATTCCACTTGAAATTTCGAACAGACCATCGGCGTTTATTGAAAAAGTCTTGTGGCCCAAAATGCCCACAATTATTTATGATATTCTTTTTACTTGTCACTATCGTTTTGCAACAAGTCGAATTTGCTGGGCTTCAAATAATTGCTGAACAGTGTTTGAATGTTGTGTGCTGTTGTGGCAGTTAATTATTTTACACCTTGAGCAGATATAAAAAAAAATATTGTGTTGCCTTTTGCTTTTGCAGCAAGTTTCGATTACACTTTTCAAAATAAAAATCAGAAATATTAAATATAACAAGGACAAAACAGTGAATAACGTTTTTTACATTCTCAACTTTTTGTAATTTATTCACAAATTTATTTTAAACGTTTTTTATGCTCTATTTAATTTAGATTATTTTACTTTAATTTGGTTTAAGGCTTTAAAAAATATTGAAAGTAATCGCTTTAAGGCTGGATTATCAAATGATAAAACTTCTCAATTTGCGGGCACCAGTTTTCTTCTAAAATGAACAAGCACGTGCATGCTGCGGCAGTCGTGTTGATTTTGCTTTAAAACCTTGAAAGTAGTTTTTTTTTCAATGCTGGATTATTTCATAAAACTTTTTAATTTGTCCGCACAAGTGTTTTCTCTTAAAATTAAACAGCCCAAGAACATGCACATGCATGCTGTAGCAGTCGTGTTTACATTTTATGTAATAAAACAACTATTCACATTAGAAAAATGTGACCTAACAACACTAAAATATGTATTTATGTTATTTTATTTATTTTACAGAAGACCCCACAAATATTCCTTTTTTTTGTGTTTTCTTTAAATAAAAGCCATCAAAAAAACTCTCGTATTCGCAGCGGTATTTTGAAACAACGTTAGCAACAGTATGAATAAATTACTGGTTGTTGAGTTACAAAAAAGTCATATCGTTTGCTAATCAGTATTGTAAACGAATTTATTTTAAAAATGAATTTAATATTTGCCATAAGAGCCAATTTTTAAAGGGTCCGCCAGCTAACGTTTTTTCTTTTTCAACTACTGCTTATTTAGCTCTTGTCTGATTGGACAGGATTGGATAATTAGTTTTATACTTCCGCTGAACGAATATGGTTGTGTATACGCTTCGCTAAGTGCGCCTGCGATCGACTTACAGAAGATGCCGATTTTGCCACAAAAAAAAAAGAAAAAAAAAGAAATCATCTTTTCAGATGAAGCTCAATTTGATCTTGGCGGGTATGTAAACAAGCAAAATTGTCGCATTTGGGGCACAGAAACCCCGCACGCATACATTGAAAAGCCGACGCACCCAAAACGAGTCACTGTTTGATGCGGTTTTGGGTCCAGAGGCATAATTGAAATAATAATACAGAATAATGGCAATCGTTATCGGGCCATGTTGAACGAATTTTTGTTCACAAAAATTGAAGAGGAGGATATGGGCAACATTTGGTTTCAACCGGACGGCGCTACGTGTCACACAGCCGAAGCTACACTCAATGTTTTGCGCCGTTTTCAAAAAAAAAAAAAAAGTTATTTGGCGGACCCTATATTTATTATTTTAGGTCTGCTTTAGAGCTGACACAACAACTTTATTTTATTTAATTTTACCTTTTTTCACTTGTCATAATCTGTTGGGCTTAAGTTGAGAAGTTAAATTTGTTGTTGGCAGAATAATTTTTAAATCGATTTAAATTTTATAGTTTTTATAAGAAATTAATTTGCATTGTCAAAACGAATGTATATTTACATACCTGTAGATGCGAGGCAAACTACTCCAGCTCAAATTTTTTTTTTTTTGTAATACCCAAGAAGATTTTATTTTCTAAATTATGTAACTAGTTTCTTTAGAATTTATAAAAATGAAATTATAATCACACAGTAGTACAGTGAGAAAAAAGAACAACAACTTGGAGAATGACTATTGAAGAAAATATTTTTTATTTTCGATTATAAATTTCTTGGTAACAAAAAACATGTTTAATTCTTAAAACATGTTTAATTGTTAAAATCATGTTTAATTGTTAAGTGTAGCATTTTTTGAGGGCAAGAAATTAGAAAATTAGCTCTCAACTATTGTACTGATATTCACACAAAAAAGAAAGTTTTTTTTTCAAATACATTTTCATATTAAAAAAAAAATTGTTGTAAAATGTATATGAAATAGACTTTACTTTTCCAGCCAGCCTTTTGTTTCTCCCCCTCTATTCTCCCATACAAAAACCAGCCCCACTGTGCATCTAGAGCGGTCAAATGCATGACCAAACTAAATAAAATTAAATAAAAAAGGTCGGAAAACTAGTATCCAGAACTTTATAGTATACATATACAGTAGACTCGCGAAAACGTGAACTAATTTTTACCGAGGATGTTCACGTTTTAGATAGGATTTTTTTTACATGAAAATACGTTGAAAATCAGTATGCACAATCGTGTAATAGGCTAAATCATATACAGTAGACTCGCGAAAACGTGAACAATTTTATTTAATAAATTTACTGCAATACTTCATTTCAGTTGATGTAAAGCCATGAAAAAGTGGAAAATTTGTTTCGACTTAGCAATCAATTAAATCTACACTGTACTATATCTATATTGTACTTTTTTGACAACCCCATTACTGACGCACCTTTTCCTAAATGTTCAATAATATCACATTTTCTCGAAGAGTTAAAACTTTTGGTTTCTTGGCAGACATTTTTCTTTGAAACTTTATTTATACTCAAACACATAGAGATGTTTCCACCACAATCACCACATAAAAACTGAAATTAAATATTATCCCCCTAATTCATAAAAACTATAATAGGCTTATAAGACTGCTATTTGACATATTTGTATGGAAAATCTGTCAAATAAGAGCTTTATAAACCTGTTATAATTTTTATGAATTAGACGGTATATGTGTGCATATGTCTATATGTAGGTGTGTATACATTTCTAAAAGATGTTTTTGTCACTAAAGGTAAGTACTCTGTTCAAAGCTGCGGAAAATGTTTAGCAACATTGATTTTTTCATACGAAAAGTTTGACGTGTAGCAAATGTAGCCCAAGTCTTTTTCGACTTGTTGCGCATGGTGGAACTATTACTGAAGCCTAAGAGAAACACTCACCCCAATGATGGCATTTCTCCAACGCAAAAACTAGCAATAGTATTGGAGTAAGTATCTATATTGAGGATACCTTTAAAAAGTGGATATTTTATAATGCAAAGTTTTTATTCATAGATATTTAGCATGTGGGACATTGAAGCGTCACGTTGCAAGCTGCTTTAGAATTAGTAAGCAGAAATTCGGTGTCATTATTGATGAAGTCTGCAATGCGATGTGCCACGTATTGCGAGATGAAATCCCACCAATGACGTTGAATGAACTGAGCCGTATTGGGGATACCTTTAAAAAGTGGAATTTTCCTAATTGCGTGGGAGCAATCGATGGTAAACACGTAGCTGTAAAGTGTCCCCCCAATTCCGGAAGCAAATATCTTTGACAAGTGTACGCTTGGAACTGCCATCAGACAAAATAAACTAGTTTTCCCCAGAGATTCGGGCAAAGAGACACCCTTTGTGTTTTTGGCAGATGATGCGTTCCCCTTGAACCGCCGTATTATGAAGCCCTTCAAACCAAAACCTGGTAAGGCATTAGAGGATCATGAAAACATATTTAATTACAGGCTAAGCAGAGCAAGGAGATGCGTAGAAAATGCTTTTGGCTTGATGTGCTCGAAGTTTTATTGCCTATCAAGGAAAATGTTTTGTGGTCCAGATCGGGCTAATCTCATTATAAAATCTTGTGTTTATTTGCACAACTATTTAATTCATTTTGTATAAAACTATTTCAATAAAACACATTATTTGAAAATAATAAAGCTTTATTTTTATTGATATAATATTTCATAGCACATTCTTTTCAAAATTTCGTACGAAATAAGTGGCGCTCATGTTGTTTCGCAGCTAAAAAAAAAACATTGCCAGAAACATTTTGCCTCAAAAAACATGTTGCTATTAAATTTCAAGTGTTTTTCGCCGTAAAAACAGAGTACTACTTTTTCAACTTTATTTCGTTTATATTTCATGCCGAAAACTTTTATATGCAGTTTGACAGCATTTCGCACGAAATTATGAATACAATACCGGCCTTAAGCTGTAAATAAATTAAAATACCGCTATTCCCAAAATTTACAAAAAAAAATCTAATCAAATGTAAATAAGTTTTAACAGATCTAGCGTATCTAGTACATATTGAGTAGCAAACAAAATCAGCTGATTAGCTCAGGCGACTATATTTATTAGACTTTGGTTGGAGGCAAGCAAGCTGCATTAAATACAGGTGGTCGCAATTCAATTCGTTTCAACATTTCCCCGTGAGTCGTCATCACTTTTGTTATCGTTTGCCATGAGGTTTAGCCACCTGCAATCCATTCGCCTTGGTTGTAGGCATCTTTTCTTGAAAAAAACATTCCCTGAGAATATTATGTCCCAACGGCGCTAAGTAAGTGCAAATTTAGCAACAGGATTGTGTCACACTTTAATGTGGAACTAGATGTATGTACATACATACGTACATATGTATTTCCTAACACACACGTGCTTGAGCATGCAAAAAGTTTGTTTTTGTATTTTTGCTATTTAATTTTTAAACACCTTAAAAATGTTTATACATATTTTTAATTTTCAAAAAAGATAAAATCAAATAAGAAATACATACATACATACATACACAACATCAACACAAACAAAGGCAACATTTACATAAAAATTGTGTTTATTGTGAGAAGATGATGCTGGCGATTCGTGCCGGTGCATGTCTAAGAGATTGACATTAGTTTCACATAAAAAAAAAAGTTTGCAAATAAAATAAATATGTACATAAGTATGTTTGTATTTACATACATATGTATGTATGTGTTCGAGTCTTTATTATAAGTTTTCTGGTTGTTGTTTTATTTGTTTAATTTAGTCAAACTTTGCTTTCTTTTCTTTGAATACTAATCTATGTATGTACATATGTATGTATGTATGTGTGTATGTATGTGCATACGTAAGTATGTACGTTAATATTTTAAGCAAATAAAATGTTTTAATATTTCTTTAAAACAGTTTTGAAATTGATTTTGAGAAAAAGCAATAGATATGTAGGTATATACATATGTAATAAATTATGTCTTGCAAAGGAAGGGGTCCATAACTATAGACATCGAAAAAGTATGTTTTAAGCAATTTTAAGTCACTGCTAAATAAAAGTAAGCTTTTCGTCTACTATAGACGAGAAAAAGCCGAAAAGTTTGCTCTAAACTTAAAACCAGCAAAAGTTGTACAGTATTTTTCGGTTAATTGACCCTACGGTTAATTGGTTTCCACGCTTAATTGAACCACATGATCGGGCAAAAAAAATATTGCACACGAACACCATGTGAATTTCCTCGGATAATTGAACCCGGTTAATTGATTTTCCCGCTTAATTCGTTCAAAATTCATGTCATGAAAAATAAATTTCCTCTTACTTTTACCCGGTTAATTGCATTGAAAAATAATCTGGCATTTTTGCACATACATATTTGACATCATTTGTGAAAAACACTTGGTGGCATCTCTACTATACACATATATGTACATTTTTTGCTCTTACTTTCATTTTTTTCGTTTAAGGTAAAAAACAATTATTTTGAAAAACTTAAAGTGCACATATGCGATTTCTTTTAATTCATTAGTACATAATTCCAATTATGAGTGATTTCTGCAATTGAACAAACTGTTCAATTAAATGGGGTTCTTGTAATTGAACGAATTGTTCAATTAAACGGGTATCGGCTAATTGGTTCCCCGGTTAATTGAACAAAAAAATTGTGCAAATTTTGATGTGCAATTAACCGAAAAATACTGTATTTAACTTATTTAGCAACAGCTTCTTTGCTCAAACAAATGTCACTAGCATAAGTCAGTTTACTCTAAATTATTCATTTATTATTCAGTGATTTTTTCAGCGTGTGTTGTGACTTAATTAGTTTTTATTAGTAGAATTTTTTGAACTCTACCAATCGATTGTGGCTTCATACAACGAAGACCTTTAACCGGCCGGTAAGTTTAAAGACGATGTTGAAGATAAGCATGACCGCTTCGAAACAGCTGAAGGTCTTTGATGTTCGGGTCAAGGGTTAACCCTTAGGCTCGGTTCACATAGTACAAAAGAATTATAGAATAAAATTGTGTATAAACCACCTGATGGCAAAAATGCCACTAAATGAAATTAGTTGACTTCTTTTTTTTTTTGGGATGTTGAGTCGAAAGTTCACATGCTCATACATGTGCACAAACAAGAATTCAAGAATTTTGTTATGGCCATAAAATGTTTATAATTTGATTTTAGATCCACAAGTTAACTTTAATTTTGTGTTAACAATAAAATTATTTACAAGGCAAAAGACTGAGAGTGTTTTATTGGTTTGTGAGATTTTCAAAAATTAACTGCCATCGGCCCACGCTGTCACTCTACATCGATCGATCGCTCGCTTAGTTACATACAAAGCGATAACAAATTTTAAAATGTTGTTGTTGTTGCTGTCTGTGTTTCTGTTCTAGCGAACGCCACTGGACATCGTGGGCCTGGCTCTAAATTGTTTAAACATTTTCGTAAAAACGTTGGCTAAAATCTTCTGACGAGTACAGTCAAAGCCCGGTTTAACGAACGAATATAATGTTCAGACCTTTCGTTATACCGAGATATTCGTTATATCGAACAGTAATTTTTTATCTTAAAGTTTTAGAAACGCAGTTTTAAAAACATCAAAATTTAATTGTATTGATAACTTAGTGTAGAAATAAAACTTTAATTGATATTTTAGTGCTTATTTAAGAATTGGTTTTATTTCTAATATGTAAATTCATTAAAAATCATAAATGTACATAGAGGCATATACATAGGTACATATTTACTTATGTATATTTGGATGCTATTAACATGTGTAGATTTATTATTACATTTCATTCATATTATTAATTTCTTAAGAAATCGACATCTCGTTTTCACAATGAACCAAAAAAAAAAAAATTGCCGATATTTTAACGAAAAAAGCAACGCATCACACGTGGTGTTCTTTCAACACAAAGCAAAGAAGCTAAAAACACACACAATCTAACGTTTCTGTAACGATTTTTTTTATGTAATAACAAAGCATTGTTATTCGTTAAATCGAGATTCTTTTCTATTTTTGACATTCGCCATATCAGGCAGTTAATGTAAAAATTTCGCCATTCGTTATAGCGGATATTCGTTATACCGGGCTTTGACTGTATTTAGTTTAAAATCGCATCCCCGAATATGTGCATTATCACGTGAACCTTCACAAAAAAAAAAAAAAAAAAAAAAAAATTAAAAAAAAAAAAAAAAATAAAGCGAATATTTTGTTCCAAAAATGTGGCAGGCCTACTTGATGTTGATTTCTTGTTTTAAGTTCAGTAATTTTATTACATTTTTTTTTTTTTTCAAATAAAAAATATTTATTATAATTTTTTTATTTGTATACATTTTATATTTTCTCTTAAATCAACCTGGTGGTAAAACTATTTGTTAACACTTTTTGTGGCCATTTTCAACTCACTTTTCTTTAAATTATTTCTTTGTTGATTTTTCTTTTAAAACACGCCAACTTGTAGTTTAATATTTTCAATTATTTTTCTCAACTTTTTTTTTCTAAGTTTAGTTATAATTATGTATTTAATTTCGCTTTACTTTTATTTATTGTTATTTTTTGTTTTTTAACAAAACATATTTTTCAAGTCATTGCGAAAAAAATGAAAATTTAAACACATTTAAATCCTTTTTGAAACAACTGCCATTTTTTAACCGTCAATTGAGCGCTCACAATTTTATTATTAATATTTTTATTACAGCTTTGTTTTGCTCTATCTTGAAATTGATATCAAACTAAAACTTTTAAACGCCAGAGGTTTTAACTTATAGCTTCTTTCATAGAAGTTGTTCAGTATCGCATCCAAAAAAAGAAAAAAAAAACAGATTTGAGCGTAATTTCCAGAAACCGACTTTAAAGTGAATCGTCGTTCTTCTCTGGTCTCACAACAACTTTGGCTTCAACTACTCTTGTTTTTTGGGGTTTGAGCGAAACAAAGAAAAATACTCGTCAAGTATTTTAACAAGCGGGCTCAAAGCATTTCCATCAAATTAAAGCAAATCATGCCAACTAAACTGCGCGACTTTTTGTTCACAAAACTTTTTGCTATTGGATCTCTTTTATTTAATTTTGTTTTTTTTACTTGCTGGGGTTTTGTTTACAAATCTGCTCTCGTATTTTGACCAAAAACAATGAATATCTCTCCCAAATGCATTTTGGTTTGATCTATTGTTTTTCAAATGTGTAAGTGCGTGCGTGTGTGTGTGTGTTTTGTTTTGTTTTGTTTTATCTCGTCTGGCTTAAACAAAAGACGTGTTTTACAAATTAAACCCTTAAATTAATAAGAAACAATACGTTTTAAGATGAAGGTTTGAAGGTTGCTAATGTTTAGAAATACATGACTTGTATGTACGTATGTTACAGCGAACCTTTGCTTCAATAGCGTCATAACTCAAGATATGCCGCTTTTGAGGCTGAGAGATATTCGATAAAAATTTCAATAGAAAAAAAATGTTTTCCTTCTGCCAATCATAAATAATAAAGTTATAAAATTGTAACGTGACTGACTGACTGACTGACTGGAGGATCATAGCCCAGCGGCTAACGACTAAAGCTAGATTCGTATATGTGGCCAGTCCTTCTGATGTATGGTTCCACTAAGATGGGATTTTTGTTAATTCGCTCCGCAAAGCGGTAAAAGGGAATAAAATCGCTAATTCAATATCTCCGGACTTTGAACGAGTAGCACAAAAATTCAAAAAGCACCCAAAACTATAATAAAAATAAACGGACAGGTGTCTGGTACTTTTTTGATATTTTAAGTACTAAGGGGATAAAACGGGTAAAAACAGAATTTTGGTACTTTTTTGAAATGCATATACATACATATCTATGTAAAGGATAGAAAGAGGAAAAACCTATAAACTGAATTTAATACCCATTGAAAAATGCTCGATATAACTTTGTCACTTTCTTTAAATTTGGACATTTAGGGAATACAATATATCTGCGGACCTCATACCAAAAAAAATTCAAAAAGTGCCTGAAAGCCTACTAAAAATAATCAAAGAGGTCTCTTGCCATAAATAAAATTACGTTTTGAATTCTTATAACCTCAAAAGTGTCCAATTTCACATTAGAGCTGTCAGTTGCCAAATTTAAGAATTGGGTTAGGGTTGCCAAATTCCGAGACTTAAAAGGCAACCCTCTTAGTACGTTGCAGCACTTGACACAATATTTTCTCACATCAAACTCTCTATACATTAAAGAGGTAGAAGTGTATGCTCTATTTCCTGAGAGTCTGATTCGATTACTGCCGAAGGCTTTGGATGTTTCTGCAGACAAGCCAAAAGCTTCGCAGTTATTAAAAAAAAATTATTTTTAGTACATTATTATTCGATCTTACATGACGAAAAATGAAATCAAATATAAAAAAGTGGCAGTAAAATATGGCTTTTATCGATTTGTACTATAAATTTACTGTTTGTTTGATAAAAAAAAACAAAAACTATTCGTATAATTTGCCTCCCCATAAGGACAAAAACCGAATAAAAAAAAAACCGACAAAAACCGAGGACAAAAACCGAATAAACGATACACGAAAAAGGCAAAAAAAAAAAAGAAAAAAAAATTGTGATTTTTAAACATAAAAACAGTGATTTTGTAGTTTTTTTTCCGCATGATTATTTCATTGTTAGTGTTTTCATTTAATTATTTTATTTTGCAAAATAAAGTAAAGCAATTTTCTTTAAGGCCATTTGCTTTGACGACATTGCTTGCACTTGCCTGTGTAAACAGTCAAGCAAGTAGCAACAAGTTACACTAAAGCCCCGACTTGCGTCGCTCCGATTTGCGTCGCTTTTTAAAACTGGAAAAATTCGATTTGCGTTGTTGCGATTTCAAGTTGCGTCGGTTTGAGTTGCGTCGTTTTGACCCCGATTTGCGTCGATTCGATTTGCGTCCTAAACAGGGTTACATTTTTTACTGCATCATTGTGGATTACTATTTTTAGCATTTTTAGTGTAGTATGTATTTAGCATCTTGATTTCATTAGTTTTTACAACTTCTGGCAACAACGATCGTCACATGTACGTTCAGAAATTTTCAGATTGCGTGAAAAAAGGGGAATCCCCTTTTCTTTTTTATATAAGTGGTGCTAAGAGCAGCTGTCTGGTTATGGTAACAATTTAGTGTGTGATTCACCAGAATATGCCTTAAGGACGTAAAACATGAGTCATTTTTATGTTTTTTTTCTTCTTAATTTATGGTTTTGTTATTTCTTTATAATATATCTAAATATTTGTTGAAGTAAATTAAATAAATAAAAACGTACTCATACTAGTATTTTTTTTTATCAAAAAATACAACATTTTTTGCTTTGTTTTAAATATGTTCCCCAACAAATTAAATTTCAGTGCATTTATATAGAAAAAAGTGATTCGATTTGCGTCACGTTTCCCCGGTCCCCATTAACGACGCAAGTCGAGGCTCTAGTGTACTTGATTGGTTAAATGGTGTGTAAGCAACTGCAGAATATTTGGGCATTGCCAGAACAGAAAATAAAATACTTACAGTTTTATTTCTCTGCTATTAATCGTTTATGAATACGAAATATTAATACTATTCTAATGTTATTTAAACAAAACCGTTGATAAACAATTGAATAACTCTTTTTTATGAATTAGACGGGCAAATATTTAAACACTAAAATACGCAAGTGTGGGTGTGTGTGTGTGTGTTCATGTACATATGTGTGTATTTGCAATTATTACTTCAAAACTCTTTCCTACCAGCATTTGAACATCTGGAGTATTTTGCAGTTTGGGAAATAGTTTCACCCAGTTTTAACAAATTTTACTCAGTTCAGGCAAGCATGACGATTGCAAATCATAATTTTTACATTTTTGCTGTTGCTTTTAAATGTGAAAAACATGGTCGTTGGGTAAAAAATGAAAAACAATTTTTCATAGGAAACAATTGTCTGAAACAAAAACAAAAAAAAAACAAAACTGCATTGGGAAATGAGAAGAAAAATTAGTAAAGAAATACTAAATGCCATTTAATGGATATTTTCAACATATAAAGTAATTACAAATGCGTTATTGCTCAATTTTAAACCGAAACCGAAACCAATACAAAAGCAATTGCAAATTGTTTTTGTAGGTTTAGAGCCTAAAATTGTTTTTTCTTCGTTTCTTGTAGCAAAAACCTAATTGAAATGCTTTCTATATTACCCACTCCACAATAAAGATATGTATTTAAATCATTTATCATGACAGACAGAAGAGATGTTACAAATATCAATTACTGTCACACTTAATGAAAATGAAGAGCATACAAATTTATTTAAAAACAACGTTGCCGTCCACAAAACAAAAAAATAAAATAATAATAAATAAAAAAAAAAAAACACTGAACGGATATACACAATTCGGAGAAAGAATATTTAAATTGAAATAGTTAACAATTGTTTGCTAGTGCAAAAGCAGGGGCATAAAGCACCATTGTTTGCCGTGACACATTGTTTTGAAATAAGAAATACACATGAATGCAGTTTAGGGTGAGCCTTATTATTGAAAATGCAGAATTGCAAATAAAAATAAATAAATAAATGTGTTCCACGCAAGTTGACTTAAACCAAGTGAACTTGACAGCGCAGCTGATTATTTTTGGCTTCTCGCTTTCTTTCTGCTAGTTATGTCAAAAATTGTATGCAAACCGTCTTTTATGCTGTAAGGGCGAGTGAGAAGAGCGTTCAAGGCGATTTCAGACTTTGACAAGAAGATTGTATAGGATTTTCGCTTGCAAGCAAGCACCTGGCTTAAATCGTCTTGGCTCGATGTATGTAACACGGGATCCCGCAGGCTCCCAATTTTATCCGAAACATGTTTCTTAGGTAGAAAATTTTGTAAATTCGGTACTACATCGATCCCACATTTCATGGGGTGTTTCATCGTTGCCTTCAACTTGTGGCCGATTGTGGCAAGACTCCCTCATTACAATCTCCGTAAAATTGTTTTTTTTTTCTGTCTTAAGGTGGGATCACACGATTGCCGCAATGCACCAATTTTACACAATTTTTATTGGGCTGAATTGGAGCATAATAAAAAATGTGTCCCAATCAAATTCTCTGCAATCACATGATTGTCACATTTTACTGAAATGTTATTGTCGCAAAACAATTTAGTACCAATAATTGCCGCATTATAGTCACACGATTGTTATATTATACGGCGACTCTGAGAAACAGCTGTTGTAGCTGATGACAAACTTTGTTTTCCCAAAAAAAAAAATGATTAAATGTTAAAAATATGGTTTGTTCATTAAAAAGAGAGAAAATTGCTTCGGCTATTATTATAATGTTGTGCGGGCTGAAAAAGCAAAAAATGAATAGTAACAACAATTGAGTTTTGCTGATTCAAAAGCAGAAATCACGCTTGGAAGACGCGTTTAAACAATTTTGAAACTAAATAAATGTATACATACATATGTATGTGTGTATATTATTGGCGGGCATTGTCTTCTTTGGTTGCCGCATGAGAACACAGTAAATATTGGTGCATTTTTAGAATTTTTATTGGTGATTAGTTGTATGTCAAGTGTTCACACGGTTGTCGCATCAGGGTTGTATTTGATTGGGACAAATAGGAACAACATTCGTTTTGGTTGCCGCATGAGCCAATAAATTGTGCCATCACACGATTGGCACTCAAAATGTAACAAAAATTGGTGCACTGCGGCAATCGTATGATTCCACCTTTATGTGTTTACTTTTGCAGTGCAGTAACACACATAAGGCGCACCCTAATGAAGGTGTTAAGTAATTTTCAGGCTTATTATGAAATTCGGGAGATTGATATTATGAATTTGTACGAACTCTTCTTGCTTGTCGGCCGAATACGAAAAGCAGTTGAAAATAATAAAAAATTAAGAATAAGTTTTTAAATTGAGTAAAAACTATTTTGGAAAATAATTAACCATAAAAACAAACAAAAAAAGAAAAAGCCGTCTTTTATGTATAGAATTAAAGGTGTGTACGAAAAAGCCATTGCAACATCCACATCTTTTCCAACACCATGCTGAACTAAACTAAACACCTTCTGTTAAAAATCGAATTGTGCAGATTTCTTCAGCCGGAAGTTTTTAATAAAGCTAAACGGAAAATTTCATATGTATGTCCATATTTTCATAATTGATGATTTGTTTTAACAACTTGTAATCCAAATCAGGGGAATTCTAACCCATCCCTCAAGACTTTGCGCTCTAGTCGCTAACAGCCTTCCTCTTTTGAAAAACAATAAATTAATTTTTGATGCTTAATATTTGTTTTTTTTTTGTTCTCTAATCCCGAAAGGGCAACCCTTGTTTGAGGCCCAGCATTGTCCCGCGATGCCGAACACTTTTAAATGAAATGGCAAGGCAATCAAATTTAACCCTGCAGTGGTGCCTGGATCCAAGGCAATCAAATTTAACCCTGTAGTGGTGCCTGGATCCAAGGCAATCAAATTTAACCCTGCAGTGGTGCCTGGATCCAATTATGACAATACCATTGCGAACGGTGTACGAAATGTATAGAACTTTCAAACAAGTTTTGTATGTAACTTGTTCTCTGCAAAGACACCAGCTGAACTTGTTTTTAAAAAGTCTATACCACGCAGGCGCTCTACTGCGTATTACGTACCTCCTCCTTTAAGTGTTCGAAACTGCGGAAAATGTTGAGCAACATTGATTTTTTCGTACGGAAAATTTGACATGTATCTAATGTTACCTATCCCGCGGTTTCACACAATTTAACGAGTTTTTTATTAAAAGTATGCTACATTGTTTTACGTTTGTAAACAAAACCCATATGTTTTGCAATTGGGATTGTGATGAGCAAAATTTAATTATAAAATAAAAAGTTAATTTTTTATACAAATACATCAAAATGAACAAAGAAGTCCCAAATAATTTTCTTTTTCTTCACGGCTGACATCAATTCCCGCATTTCTGTCGCACTGAATTTAATTTTTTGGTTTTCTTTATTACTTTGCATTCCTTTTTTTTTTCTCCAAAAAATGTTACTTAAATTTTTGCCATGAAAATATCAGCAGTCAGCTGTTGCTAAAAATTTCACGTGGAAGAATTGCCACTTCAATTATTTCGCAGCAAAAAGAAAATGTTGCCAGATACATTTCATATGTTTTTCTCAAAATGAGCAGAGTACTACTTCTGCAACATTTTTTCACGAAAAGTTCATGC
This sequence comes from Sturmia bella, assembly GCA_963662145.1. Taxonomy (NCBI): domain Eukaryota; kingdom Metazoa; phylum Arthropoda; class Insecta; order Diptera; family Tachinidae; genus Sturmia; species Sturmia bella. The sequence goes on from OY759172.1 coordinate 23,625,464, forward strand.
GAATTTTTTTACATGCATTTTGACAACTTTCCGCGTGGAATTTTAATCAGAGTACTTACCTTTAGATAAAAATATCTAAAAACAAAGTAGAAGTGCCCCTTTGTAAATACATTGGTAACTCTTTTTAAGGGTCGATCAGAAATATCTTAGCAAACAAATTTGCCAAAAAAAAAAAAAAGTTTTGTATAACTTGTTCTATGAAAAGACAGTAATTGATTTGTTTTCTGAGAAGTCTACAGCACGCCTGCGCTCTAACGCCTGCTTTATACTTCTTCATTTAGATAAAAATGAAAGTAAAATGGAAGTACTTGTTACTTGTAAATATATTGGCAACTCTTTTCTGGGGGCGACCACTAAAATCTTAAGAAACAATTTTGCCACCCTTTTTATTTCCACATTTTAACGCAATTTTTAATTAACACACATACAGAATTGAATACCATACTCAAGTACTGGCGCCAATATCTACAAATATTTAAATGAGCCATGCTATATACATACATATGTATGTATATATATCTTATGTCATCGTTTTGTTTACCAACTGAAATGAAAATTGTATAAAGATGCGCTTCTCTTAAAATGGTTTAACATCCAGGTGTTAATCAATTTCTAACGTTTTGTTTCCAATTTCAATGCATACAAAGTTAAAGCAATTTAACATTAAATTAAAAAAAAGTAAAAGTACTATTATTAAATGAACAAAAAAAAATCAAATGAATTGGTTTATTTTAAAAGTAGTTCACCATTTAAATGTATAATACAATCATTAGTTTAACTTTATGGTCGAACTATAGGCTTGACAATTGTTAATTATTTTATGGTGCTTGAGTTCATAAATACATGAATTGTTAACAGTTTTATCAGGCTTGAGTTCGATTTTACTTCCCCAAAATTGAGAACGACTTCTTTGTGATGAAATTGTAGCGATCAACATTTTTACAGAAGGCAAGAAAAGCAAAGTTGAATACTTACTGGCTGGGGTACATGCCAAGTAGTCATGACTTGGATTCGAAGCAATTTGGGTGCTGATGATCGTTGTGGTGGACATGAAACAGCCAGCGGTATGTACGCCACCCAATAAGTTTTCAACTTTTACTTTTCTTGCCGTCTTTAAAAATGTAGATCGTAAAAATACGATAAGAGGCAGGCAGAATTATCGGCGCGCAGCCGTTTCGCCGCCGCCTCCGAAAATATTTGCTCTTTAGCCTCCGCCGAAATTTTTCATTCGGCTTGCTTCACTGATGGAAGCCTTTCTAAGGAGGTGATGGGGGATCAGTGCATTCTAAAAAAAATATTGGTGAAAATAAATCAGTGGAGGAGATTGATTATACATTTGACTGCTCTATGGGCAGCCTGGGGCAAGTTAGCGTGATGGAGGAAAAATCAAGATTTATGAAAATATAGATCAGGGCCTTTAATACTAGACACTCTCATAGTGCCCGTAGAAGAATCAAATGTAGAACAAATGGGCAGGTTCGATTTCTATGGATAAAACGTTGTCAATACTGTGCCATTGAGAAAAAAAAAAATTATTGCAGTTTACTCGTAGAATTTGACTCCTCTATGGGCAGCCTGCTGCCAGTTGCTGGGATGAGGGGGTATTTAATTTTCCAGACGCCCAAATACGGACCCGTAGTGGTGTCAAATGTATGGCCAACACTTAATAATCTCTCTCCAATATTTTATTTTCGCCTCCTGAGCGGTACTCCCATAAAATACACAAAAAGTAAAAAATGCGCATTCCTCGAAAATGCTTTCTCGTATTGGAACTTCTTGCTCTCATGCCAAAAGCTATCGAAAAATCGATGGCTTAAGTAAAACTGTAAATTTCCGTAAAAATGTTATACTTTTTTTATTTTATTGGCACTTTTGAAGTTTTGCTTTTAATTTCACTTCATGTGTTTCTTCGAATAGACTCCATTAAGTTCTCCTGAATTTTTATAAAAATTATTATAAATCATGTATTGTCTTAAATAAACTAAAATTTGTTTTATTATTTCTCTTTCATTTCAGTTTCCTGGACGATTTGGATCGGTTAGGCGCCAAAGATTACCAACCAACCGAACAGGATATTTTACGCACTCGTGTCAAAACAACTGGTATTGTTGAAGTGCACTTTTCCTTTAAAAATTTAAATTTCAAGTAAGTTCGTTGTGTACATGCACAGATACATACATATGTATACACATTATTAAAATTTAATATTTAATTTTAAACATTTTTAGACTCTTCGATGTTGGTGGCCAGCGTTCAGAACGAAAGAAATGGATTCATTGCTTCGAAGATGTCACTGCGATTATATTTTGTGTTGCCATGTCAGAATATGATCAGGTTTTGCATGAAGATGAGACCACAGTAAGTTATTTTATAGTCTCAAAAACTATGCAGCAGATAACTGTTTATATTTTATATCCTACACAATAAGTGGAGTTACAGAGATCGTGTGAAAACACGTTCTCCAACGTGCGTTCTACCAGCTTTAATACTATAAAGCATAACACGCTTTATAGCATTGCTTGCTCAATCAGCTTATAAAAATAATTATTACCTTTTTTGTAATTCTTTTATGGATTTGTTTGCTGTTTTTCCATTTTTAAATCTTATATTTTGTTGCAAAATATATTCAATGAAGTAGATAGATGCAACTCTGTACATACACATTGAGAAAACCGCCAGGCAGTTAGAAATTTGTAGAATAAAAAAAAAAAAAAAATACAAAGAAAAAAACCAACCAGTGTAGAAAGAATGTACGAATTGTTTTCGTTCCCAATTCAGGTCCAAAAATGAACCTTTTTAGAAAATATTTGCTGTCTTTTTTAGCTGTCTATATGCCGACGACATTTCGTTGGTGCTAATCAACTCATCACTAGACTTGAAAAATTCTAAAAAGTTTGTTTGAAACTTAACTACTTCTGCCATAATTCCCATGAACAAAATGGGAATCAGAAAAGTTCAAACAACCCTTTAACACAGCAAACAGTTCTTTTTCGTTTTGCAACTCTTTTCGGTTTTTTTTCCAACCTTCTATACAACGAGTTGCCATTGGTTACTACGATTTGTATTTTTGAAAGCTGAAAAAGACAGTATACTTTGTGAAAAGGTTCATTTTTGGACCTGAATTAATACATTTCAATGGGCTCTTAAAGCAAATAAATAATTAAGTTCATATTTGAGTTTTCGTTCTCAGTTAACTTTTCTCTTTCCCGAAGAGAACCCAAAAATCCAAGAATGCAAAATGAAATTCGTTTTCCAATTTTATTTTTAAAGTCGGAAATGCAAATTTTAAAGCGACTAAAAAATATATTGAACTCACTAGTATTATTTGAGGTCTAAAAATGGACGGTACAAATGTTTTCTGTCTGAAGGAATCCACCCTGTCCAATCCGCATTCTGACACTTGCGGTACCCCATTTAGAGTCTGTCTGTCCAAGTAATTTGCTCTCTTGTCAGAGAGAGCCGTACATCGACAGAGAAAGTGTTCGACACTCTCCTCCTCTTCTTCATCTGTGCAGCCTCTGTAGAAGGCATTGGATGGAAAATTTAGTCTTCTTTACTTGTGGCTGGTTTTCCACGGCTGGCCCAAAAAAAATTTTACAATATTGTCCGATATTTGACACCATTTGACGAAAACGGCGACCTCATTTTCAAAAAAATATAAAGACCAATTATCCTTTCCACCGCGCCAAATCATACACTTAGGTGGGTGTAATTCTCGCTGTTGAACTACTCTCGGATTTTCCATAGTCCATATTGTGCAGTTTTGTTTATTAACGAGCCCACTTAATTGGAAATGGGCTTCGTCGCTCATAATTAAATTATGATTAAAATTATGATTGTCATTTGCTTTTTTTCGAGAAAAAAAACGCATAATCAAGTCGTGACTGGTAATTGTGTCGGTTTCAATTCCTAGACAAGCTGAATTTTGTATGGAAACATTCCTCTTGTAGGCAAAATTCTCTGCAGCGACGCTCGTTAGAGGCCAAGTTGTGTCCAACGTCTCTTTCCGAGTGTTCCTCTGTACCAGTTCAATATTGTCATCCGAGTGCACCGTTCGTTGCCTGCCAGCATCTGGAAGGCTTCTCACTGCCCCTTGTTGTAGAAAATTTGCAACCAGACGATTTATTGTTGACTCTGAGGGTTCAAGCCGCTTATTAAAATAACGAGTAAAAACAGTGGATCGTTGATTTGAAAAATGAAGCTCAACCCTGTGGGCACGTTGTTCAATTGAGTACTGCTCCATTTTGAATTCCCCAAGTCGTCTTTACAAAATATTGAAAAGAAAAGAAGAAAAAAATTATAATAAAATATTTATAAGCAATTCAAACTCCTTTTGTGTTAATTTTGGGCCACCCTGTACATACATACATGTTTTCTTATAAATAATTCTCTTTTTAACTGTTATTATTTAATCAAGAAAATAATTGCAAATTTATATAAAAATTTTCTCTTGTTTATAGAACCGAATGCAAGAATCCTTAAAGCTTTTTGATTCCATTTGCAACAATAAATGGTTTACGGACACTTCGATAATTTTGTTTTTAAATAAAAAGGATTTATTCGAAGAGAAAATACGCAAGAGTCCATTAACAATCTGTTTCCCAGAATATACAGGTAAGAAAACTTTTATTAAGGAAATCTACAATTGATTGAAGAATGAATGACATAAAGAGAGGAGCTTTAGCCAAAATCAATGCTGTTGAAAAAGTTAGAAAACAATTTAACACATACATACATACACACATACACCTTTCAATTGTGTGATTTTAATGATAAAACACTTGAGCCCAAAAAATCAGTGCCAGTTCATCTTCGAGTTTGTTTTGATCACCGGAGTTTAAACGCTAAATTTTATTGCCGGTATTCATAAAAAATTAAATGTAGTTTAAATATGTTTTAGAAACATTTTTTCATATAAAATTTGTTCTAAAATGTATTTCAACAACATTTTAAATTTTATAAATACCGGTGTATAAGTTTAAATGTGGTTTATGTATTATTAAATATTAACTTAAGTATTACCTTAATAATACTTAAATCACATTTAAACTTATAAAATTTAGCGTTTAAACGCCGGTCATCAAAACATCAGCTGTTCGATATTTTATGCAACGTTGCTAAACTTCTACTTCTAAAAGCAATCAATAACAAACAGCAGGTTCACTGATTTACTACAGTCAACCTTAAACTGCACTTAAATCACACAAACGTTTTTAAATGTTCCGGATACTAGTTTTTCGATTTTTTGTTTAATTTTTTGTTTAATAGTTAATAAGCTTGAGGTCACTTTAGTGTTAATAAATATATATTTTTTTAATTATTATTAAAATCTTCAATATTTCGATACTCCTTTGTGTATCTTCTTCAGGAAAAAAAAACAATATACCTAACGGTGAATATTGAAGACTTTTAATAATAAAAAAAATAAATTTATTAAAACTCAATATAACTCAAGCTCAATCTATGGAACCAAAGAAAAATTAACACAAAAGTTTTGTTAAGCTACAGTTTTGACTCTAAGGCTGGGTTTTTCAGGTCTCAGTTAAACTGAAAATAGATTTGTGCCGCCGTTACAGCAAAATGTTATTAATTTTTATTATTTCATTAAAGAAGAGCAATATAAGCAAAACTAAGCTGTCCCGCCAAAAAAAATTTTAATCCTAAATGTTTTCAGTTTAACTGAGATCTCAAAAATCCAGTCTAAGTGATTTTTTGGGCATTAGTTTTATTAGCTAGGTATTTATGTTTTAAGTAAAAAAATATTTTGCCAGCAATTGAGAACTAAAAGTTTTCTTATATAATTATTTTGTATTAAATTTATCGGGCTCAAGTTCTTTCTATATTATTTTTGTAATTGATATTAATTAAATAAGACAAAGAAACCAACAAAGACATTGAGCAGGGTGAACAACTAGCTGTTTCGAACCCGCCACACTTCTCGTCAGCACCCGCCCTTGAACTCAGGGGCTCATGTTTCTAAAGCGACACTCATGCCACAACAACTTGGGTGGCTGAGAAACATGAGCCCCTGAGTTCTAGGGCGGCTAAATGTGGCGGTTTCGAAACATCTAGTTGCCCACCCTGCTAAATGTATTTGATGGTTTCTTTGTCTTATTTGTCGTCAGCGTCCGTTCTGGGTTCAAGAACGAGTGCTGATGAGAAGTGCGGCGGCTTCGAAACAGCTACTTGTCCACCCTGCTAAATGTATTTGATGGTTTTCTTGTCTTATTTTTCGTCAGTCCAAGAGCGGGCGTTGATGACAAATGTGGCAGCTTCGAAACACCTACTTGTCCACCCTGTTAAATGTCGTTGATGTTTCCTTTGTCTTATTTAACTAATATCAATTACAAAAATAATATAGAAATAACTTGAGTCCGATAAACTCAATACTCGAGCAGTACGGATAATCGAGGTCTCACTGTGGCTTAAATGAAACCCCCTCTACTTGTTTGCTTTATTTATGTTTAAAGAGGCTGTAGATAAGCATTTTAGGTATTTTTTTTTTTTTTTTATTTATTGCATTTAAAAAAAAATTAAACACTTAACAAATTTTCTTTCAATGTATTAATTACAACAACAACAAAACTTTTCAGGTGGTCAGGAGTACGGTGAGGCAGCTGCGTATATCCAAGCTCAATTTGAAGCGAAAAACAAATCAACCTCAAAAGAAATTTACTGCCACATGACGTGTGCTACTGATACGAACAACATACAATTTGTATTCGATGCTGTCACCGATGTTATCATTGCAAATAATCTCAGAGGTTGCGGTCTTTACTAAACATGCACGCACGCGCACGCACACAATCACACAGACACACAAATCGCATTCATTTCAAAAACAAATTTATTTATATATTTTATTCAAAAAATAGCAGCAGACTCGAAAACAAAACAAAAAGAAATTATTTTAAAAAATTTATTTAGAAGAAAAACCAAACAAAACAATTTAATGATAAACATCTTAAAAATGAGAAAGAAAGAAAAAAAAAACAAACAAAACCCACCATCTTCAAAAAATAAAAATAAAAAAATTAAAAAATATGTAATAGCAAACAATTAAAACTTATAACTGAAAGAGAAATATCATTTTAAAAACTTAAACCATTCAACTTTTTGTTTGTTGTTGGACCGACCGACAGCCGCCACACAACTCTGACGTTGATGCCCACAGAAAACGACACAAATGATGTAATTCTCTTCTTCCTTCCTTCCTTCCTTCATTCTTTCCCCCGTGATGACAAATCGGTTCTCCTTTTAAAATGTTTCTATATTTGTCGAAATCATTCATCAGTAACAAATATGTACGTTGTTGTTGTTGTTTTTTTTTTTAATAGTTTCGGAGAATTTGGAAAAATTCTTGTTTTCTTTAGCATTTAATTAGTTGCAATTTCTATTACTTTTAAATGTATTATTAATTATAATTTACTACTATATACTACTTATTATTATTATTATATTATCGCAAGTATGTATGTATTTATATATATATTTTTTTTATAAATATTTGTATGTGTGTATATGTAAATGGTAAGGACTTGATATTTTTTGCCCTGAAAATATTGAGAAAAAGCCTTTAACAAACTTTTTATATAACATAACAAATGAAAAACGTAAACATTCTTAGTCAAACTCAAGCAACGTAATAATTTTATTTTTATTTGTGTTAATATTAAGTTATCTTTTTATTTATCTTTGTATTTTATGCCAAACAAAAGGAAATGGTGCTTAATACCCAAAAAAAAAAAGAAATAGATTTTTTTTTTTTTTTGGCAATACATATGTATATTTATTTTAGCTACAGTTTATACACATAATATGCAAACAGAAAACTGGTTGTCTCAACGACAGCGGCAAACGTTTTCTAGATGTCAAGAACTCTCCTATCCATACAATTTTTACGAGGCAAACCAAAAACCATACGGTGGCAACACTTTTTTATATTGAAAAATCCAGCTTTAATAAAGCGATAAGATTTTCACTTTTCTATAACAACTTAAACACTATTCGAACTTTTATTCAGAGGGGTTTGTCCAACATTTACGTTACCAATATCAATTTTTTTACAGCGCCTTGCCGCCCTTACGGTACAAACTTAGTTGGCGCGTCAAGCGTAGTATTGCCCAGTCTAAACCACCCTTTTTGTATGGAAATGTGTGGCTGGGCTTTCAAGTGTTTTCTGTCTTTTTCAGCTGTCTATATGCCGCCGACATTTCGTTGGTGCTAATCAACTCATCAGTAGACTTGGAAAATTCTTAAAAGAATGTTTGAAACTTAATTCTTATTCTTTTAGAAATTTGACTGAACGAAATGTCGGCGGCATATAGACAGCTGTAAAAGACAGAAAACAGGTCTATTTTGGACCTGAACTAATATATGTTTATTTATTTAATTTTTATAATTCACTTTGATTTTTCACTTGAATTTTTTTTTTTTTTTTATTAAACATTTTTTAAAACTCCTTGGAATATTTTTATTTATTTAATTTTTATAATTCACTTTAAATTTCTTCTTTTTATTAAAAATTTTTAAAATGACTGCTTTTCTTTAAAATTTTTTAAAACTCCTTGGAATATTTTTATTTATTTAATTTTTATAATTCACTTTGAATTTTTTCACTTGAATTTTTTAGTTTTTCTTTTTATTAAAAATTTTTAAAATGACTGCTTTTCTTTAAAATTGTTTAAAACTCCTTGGAATATTTTTATTTATTTAATTTTTATAATTCACTTTGAATTTTTACACTTGAATTTTTTAGTTTTTCTTTTTATTAAAAATTTTTAAAATTACTGCTTTTCTTTAAAAATTTTTAAAACTCCTTGGAATATTTTTATTTATTTAATTTTTTGAAAAACTATTTAATACAGCTTCCTGAAGATGATAACAAATTGTTATCGAAATATTGAATAATACTGTAAATAAAATAAATAAAAAATTTTTATATAAAAACGATCTGAAGCTGTATTAAATAGTTTTTCAAATAATTAAAAAGATCAAATAAATATTATATATTTATTTAATTTTTATAATTCACTTTGAATTTTTTCACTTGAATTTTTTAGTTTTTTTATTTGTTTTTTTTTTTTTATTAAACATTCTTAAAACTTCTTTGAATATTTTTATATTTATATAAAAATATTTATATTCATAAACCCCTTATTATATACATATGTACAACCTTCGGTAATATGCTTTAGCATTTCCTTGTCATTTTCATAAATATTACTGGCTTCGCATGATGTTGTGCATCATGCGCTTTAGAACGAAAATAGAACTTCGACATCATGCATATCGATTTGGTAAATAAGTTGTATTAAAATCAAAATTTTTTTTATCAACCCCACCTTTAAAATAGCAATTGGTCGTAGAACCTGAGTCATTTTACGATTTTATCATCTCACACCATCTCTCAGACACTACAAATTTTAAGCCCCAATTTCCTTAATCCAATGGCATAAGTACAGAGATAAACTGTAACGAATTTATACCAAAATTTTGTAATTTACTTTTGCTTTCTTAAACTTCTACAAACTTGCCATATTTTTATAAATTAGAATTTACATATGTATTGTTTTATTTTTATATTAACAACAAAAAAGCACAATTTTCTTTTTTATACACATTTTTTTTGTGAAATTGAAATTTTTTTTTTTTACCGAACCCCTGTTTTAAATTAATTTGGGAGAAAAAAAAATCATTCTTAAAATCGTTTTCAAAGCACAATTTCCAACAAGAAAAAAAAAAAGAGAACAAACTGATGTAGTTTTAATTTTCAAACTATAAAGTATTAAAAATATTTTCACAACTCGTAACTCGCACAAATTTTGGTTGAAAATATTGGGAGAATTTTTGTTATTCAAAAGCTGAGTGGCATTTTAAAAGTGAGCATTTTTCTTTTTTTGTTTTCTTATAGTTATTTGCATTAAATAAGCGATATGTACATATGTATAAATGTATGTAAGTCAGTATACATATTTCTTCAAGCTCCCGCATACATGCACAAATAATTAAAACTAGATGGCCGACATGTTTGTATAACATTCCTTTTAATAGTGTCTGGACGTGACATAATATCTGAGATGAAAATGTTGAATTCAAACGCAGACAGAATTCTCTTCATGTGTGGACCTGAAATTAGTGCTAGTGCAGTCTTATAATAAGTGTTATGGCAGCGTTGTTAAAAAAAAAATCTTATGAAAACCATCTTATAACACAGGAGCTGTCAAAAACTCACACTTGTGTTGCTGTTACGTTTTCTAAACCCAGCCGCCATCACAACAAATACAATTAATTACATGCATGTTTCCCCATAATTATGAATTATTATGAGCTTAACAGAAACACGTGTTCGCCTTAAGCTGTGTATACAATTTTATGCCAGATAAATTAATCCCGTGTGCTTTGGAAAGCACAAAAGTTAAGCGGACTAAAAGATAATCTCGTGTATATTGGCTCAAACAGAATATTGAATATTCTATTTGACAATTCTGTCGACGTTCTGTCTCATGATATCAGTTGTAGACGCTGTGTTATACCATGTTCATACATGCGCCTTTATTGAGATAATCGCATTAAAGTCCATTATTGAGCTCAATATTCCATACAAAAAGTCAATAAAGCTATTGCTTAATAAACTCAAAATTGCTTTGAATATTGAGAAAAAGATGAAACGCAACACTGCAAAAGATGTGTTTAATAAGCAAAAGTATACAATGCGAGATGAATGACGAGATAAATGTCAACAAAAGCAAACAAAACAAAATAATAAAAAATAAAAATAAATACAATAAAAATAAAAACATTGCAGCATTTCCAAATTTGTATTTCTCTTTCTTTTTATTATTGCCGCTTTGGAGTCATAACATGAACGCACTACTTGTACAAGTTCCATATTTTTATTGTACAACACACAACTATCTTTTTAATAAAAGGCAGTTTTTCTTCCATTTTTCTTATTTGAAAATATTTTTCACTTTTTCTTGCTCACTACCAAAACAAAAACAACAACTTTTTTCCAGCTGTCAAATACTAATTGAGTTAGCGCAATATTTGTATGTATGAACGCAAAAACTATTATGTCAATAAACTGAATATTATCTCAATTAGGAATGCATGTATGAACAAGGTATTACCGTTCTACTTCATTTACAGGTGTTCAACATAATTTCCAATACCGATTAACTGCATGAATATTCAAAAAGAAAATCTAAGTATCACATTTTTTTTTTGTGCTACTTTAAATATTCCATAAAATGAGTTTCAAGTTCAAACTTTTAAAACCCCGATCCACGTCTATACATATAACTCTATAATAATCAATTGGCTGAACATTGTTATTATTTTCTGTTTTTACGTGTTGAACAGCGTAATTTAAAGTGTGAAATCGTACAACAGGCTCTTTTTGGAATAACAATTTACAGTCGAACTTCGCTATAGTGAATCTCCACGGGGACAGAAAATTACTTCCTATATATAGAAACTTCATTATACAGAAATATTTATTTTGTTATTTATTTAACATAATCAGGTATTTTTGTTGGAACTACATTTTTCAATTTTTCAATATCAATAATACTCCAGATACGGAAAGATTCGTAGAACGAGCGGCCGTAAACCATTTGAGCATTGCTTCGTCAATGTCTTCGAAAAGACAAGTTCGAAGTCTCTTACGCTTAATGCTTAACTGAATAACTGACTTGTTTTTTATTAATGTTTGATAAAGTACTGGCAAGAATTCCAAAACTCTTAAGCTACATATGTATGTATATCTTTTTGCTTTGATGTCCCTTCTTCAACTCTTATTAATTACTAATAACTTTTTTCAAGAGAAATGCTACAGTTATTTCGGCTTAATTTAAATTCTAAAAATGCACGACTTTTGACGCAATTAAACGGGAACTCAATTAAGCAATACTCGGTTAATTGAATCGCCGACGCAATTAAACGAAAATCGCTTAATTAAGCAATATGTGCAATAAAGCGAAACACCCATGCGCAGATGGGAAATAAAAATAAATTCTTTATTTTATATATTAAGTTGAAAAATAGTTTAGGTTTATTAAAACAAAATAAAATTCACAGGTACGTTCATCGTACAATGTTTATAAAGGAACCGAACCATGACTTTTTTGTCGCAAACTAATTTTTTTTTTTTTTTGGGTTTGTGGAGCAAAACAAAAAATTAAGTAGAAGCAATCAATTAAGCGAAACATTTTCTCTTGCTTTTCACAATGCGGTCTCAATTTGCGACACAATTAAGCGGGTGACGCATTTAAACGGAACTCCATTAAACGGGTATTTTTACATAGACAGATATACTGAATGATTTCGTTCCATAATTTTTAGTGCAATAAAGCGGGAAACTCAATTATGCGGAAATAACTGTATTCCGGTGCATCATTTTCGTTCACTGAACTCGAGTCAACTGATGTTAAAAGTCACATCATAAACCTGGATTTTGTTTTCATTTTCATTACTTTGGGAATCCCAAAAGTATAACATATTCAGCCCAATCATGAATGATAATTCCGTGAGAGTTTTTTCTCTTTTCCCATTCCTCTTATTATGTTGATAAATTCCTTAGGAAATTTTTTTTAACCTTCCCTGTTTTAGCCACATCGAAGGGGAAAAATAGTCGGCGGAGAAAAAAATAGGTATTTTAAAAACATGTATTTTGTTTTTTCCTATAAAAAATTTCGATGTTACCAACTTTTATTTTTTTTTTTTTTTTTGTTTCTCAGGTAATTTATGATTGGAGGAATTTTTTCTCGAGTAACGTATTTTCCTTAGGGATAAAATTCCTTGAGAATATTCATGATTGGGCTGGTTTTCTTGATAAATAGTGTTGCCAAGAAGTGTAAAATAAATCTGCTAAAAATAGTTCACTCTATATGGCGATAAAAACACACTTAAAATCTATTTTTGTTTCCAAAAGTTTGTTCATTGTACAGAAAAATTCACTGCATGGAAATTCATTATACGGAGAGGAGATCAAAATACATTGAAAGTGGAACGAAAAAGCTGTGTACTTGATTTTAGTTCATAATAAGGAGAACTTCATTTTGTAGAAGTTCACTATAAGGAAGTTCGACTGTAATAGAATTTCAACATTAACGATCATAAAGTAAAGTTTTTTTTTTCATCTATAAATATAAAAATGAGTGCCTCTTTTGCTTGAGCACGGCATCACGCGTGAATGGCTGGACCGATTTCACCCATTTTTTTTGCATTTTTTTTTTTGGATTTTTGCATTTGCTATACTTGAGAAAAATGCGTGAAACATAATTAAATTTAAGAAAAATATTGTACTGTCCAGCAACGCAGGCAGGGTTACTCTAGTTTCTAAAAAAAAAAAAAAAATTAAAGGGGTATACAAAAAATAGTAATAATATTATCAACCTTAAATGTCTATTCTACTTCAAATTTTCCAAAACAAAATTTAAATTTAATTTTTTTTTTAATACGCACAACATTAGTCCATAAATGGCAGATTTAATTATTTTAATATTTTTATTCTAAGAAAATACGCACATTTTTAAAATGCCATTGTGGCCTCGACCGACTCAACACGGTTTTTTTTCGAAATGTATGTGTTTTATTTGGTTTCCTTAAAAGAAAACAACTTAAAAAGTATGTATTTATTAAAAATAAATTTCAAATTAAAACAAACCAAAATAGATATTTTAAAAAATATCTCAAATTCTAATACATGTAAATTTATAAATATTTATTTCAAACTATACATAATGAATAAAATATTAAAAAGAAAAAAAAAAAAACAAAAATTTAAGAAATTTGTATCCTTTTTTTTCTCGAAAATATTGGCTTTATTTTTTTTCAAATCGCAACGCTACGCTGAAATTCACAATTAACGAAAGTGTTCCAGAAAGTGTACGAATTCACTCGAAAGTGAATTACTTCAATAATATGGGTGTTACACATTTCACATTCACATAATTTGTTTTCCCTCAATTAGAGCAATAAATGGATGGTGAAAGTGACGACTCGATATTTCTTGTTATATATAACAAGTAGAGATGTAGTGTAGCAAATGGGCTCAGCCGTTTTGGCTGTCTATAAGGAACAAACAAACACACATTCACTTTTATATGAATATGTACATATATACCCTGAAGGAAATGTCAATAGAAAAGCGCTAGTGATTTACTATTGACATGGTCACCAGTACTAGTGGCATATTATACCTCATACCATGATTTTTTCTGTTGACATTCAACATGTGCTTGTCATTGCAAATCAACTAGTGACTAGGTGGTTCTAATGCATAGATGCCCAAGGTAGTAGTAGTATTGGTGAGAGTGACGAAATAACACTGGAAGAAAACAATTTGCTATTCATTTTATTTAGTCGTCAACGAGATTGCGATTTTAGTAATACTCCTGATGAGTGTATTGATATATATTAAATTGTTTTGCTTTTTCTTCCCCCTGCAAATAATTCATGTCTTTGCGAACATCTTCAAAATGTTTTTGTTAAATTATATTTCTTAGTTTTTTTTTTTAAATGACTTATGACAAATAAGACATTGCATGTCACCAAAAGCATTTTGGAACATAAAATACGGACATCATTAATATATCGCAATAATATGAATTCATGTGTTCCCTGACAGCAGTCTCGATGACGATTAAAATGTAAAATAAGGCACAGAATTTCTGCAAGTGTAGTTTGTCTCTCCCATTCAACATGGTGATTTCCTATTGGTTGATTGACGATCAAACAAAAGAGCGCAATAATACGTGTGAGTTTAAGTTGCTGATATCAGCCACTACTGGGCAGCTGTGTTCTAATGCAACTAAATATATGTATGACGACTATGGTACTAGTGTTTCTCTATAGACATTGTCGCTACAATGAAAGGAAACTCAATTGAAAAATCAAGAAATAAAATTTGTCTACTCATTAACAATGTTGTCAACTCAATGTTTTCCATCCAAATAAAAACAATTTTTATTTCACGATTTTGGTGGCCTTACAAATTTCCACAACCACAACATTGTTCATAAAACAAAAAACTGGAGACACTCTGTTGACAATTTGATAAAAAGTCACCAATATAAGCGAAAAATTTAGCTACTTGACTCTAGGTTTCCTTCAGGTTCATTTTTAAAAACATTTTTTTTTTTTTGGTTCTTAGATCGAACTGACAAATGAAAAAAATACATGAAAAAATGTAACTAAAATCGAAACCTAGAATCTACATGGGTCAAATAAAAGCTCTGTTTATTTACTCTACTTTGGGATGCCGTGAGATTCCAATTTGCACGAAAAGCGTTCCTGTACTTTAAAATTGGGCAAATGAGAGTATTTGTGAGATGACATTAAGCTTATTCTTCTTCTTGAACGAAACAGCCCGTACCTTTTTCTTCGGGCTAGTTTGGGCAAGCAGTTCAGCTGTCAGCTGTTTCAAAGAGTAAACAATAACATAGAAAAAACACATACATAAATGTTTTGCGGAAACTAAAAGAAAAATTGGAAATTAGTGTGAAAAAAATATTTGAAAGCAGTCTCTAAAATATTGTTGATTGCTATACATATGTATATACATTCGTATTTATATTTACGAATTCATTTATGTACATATATGAATTTATAGTTGGTGTTTTTTTTTTACACAAATTAAATAAAATATATAAGTTTACACCCTTATTCACAAAAAATATTTCAGGCTTATAAAAGGCTTTCATTTGACATATTTGTATGGAAAATTTGTCAAATAAGAGTTTAATAAACATAGAATTTTATTATGAATAAGACCCTTATTTTCTTGAGCTGAAGGTTTTTTTTTTCATAAAAATATTTGATTATTTCTGTCGATATTTCGCTCTCCTTCGGATAGCTTCTTCAGGACAATAATAATGAAAAAAGTTTTGATTAGTTTTTGTTTCATTATTATTGTTTCATTATATTTGTTTCATTACTATTGCATACAATAGCCTCACTTGTTATGCTTTCGATTTAATCAAAGCCAAAAGTTATTGCCTGGCCCACGATGTCACGCAACATCGCTTTAACAGCAACAAAATTTAAAACTTTCTTGTTGTTTTTCCTGTTTTTGTGTAAGCGAGAGATGTCGAGTGACATCGCGAGCCTGACGCTTATGCTAGGAACACAACTGGGACGAACGACGAATTTCGCCCAACGCAAATTCGCTGTGTAAATTCGTCGTATGACGTACAATAACGACGAAAAACAAAAACATCTGTTATAATTGATAAAGTTCTTTATTGAAGATAAAAAAAAATTAAATGGATCCAAGAATTTCAAATTTTGTAAAAATAATTAAAATAATGAACATGATTCCAGATTATATAAACATTCATGAAGTTTAACATTTTCAATTATAATTTCACTTGTATCCATTTTCTCAGTTTTTTTGAATTTTATCTTATTATATAGTTGAACAGCTGATGGGGTGACCATATTAAAAAAACTGGTTGCTAAAATTTTTGCATTGCCAAAAACAAAAAATTAAACACTACAAACATGTTTTATAATCTAATATGTTGGCTTTTTATTTTAAATGTAAAAAATGACAAAGCTTAGCACTTAAAATAAAAACTATTAAGGTAAAAATTAACTGTTTTTACTAAAACACTTGAAAACCAAAACCAACATGGCCACATGCTACTGATTTGTTCGTCGTTCGCCGGCGTAAGAAATAGAACTAAATCTATATCAGGTTCGCCGCGTACAACGAATTTCGACCGACGCTGTGACTGTATGCATATTCAATGTGTTTTATTTTTGACGGCGAATATTCGCGGCGAAAAATGCGTTGTTCGTTGCTGTTGTGTTCCTAGCATTACTTTCAATATGCAACTGCAAATGATAAACAGATTGTTTTTATTGACTATAGAGTTTCGATTGAACTAGGAATCAACTTATCATTCACTAGTCCCTACACAGAGAAAAAAGTACCTAATAAAGTAGAACGAAATCAATAAGATATCTCTATGGTTTTTTTTCAAGAAGGATTCCTTATTATCTTAAATGAAATTAAAAAGATGATTTACGTGTGTTTATATAGGAAACTTATAAAAGCAATAGGGAAAAATTAATAGGATAACATAATAAAATCAATAAGAAATCCTTATTGTATACAATTTACAAGAAAACCTAATAGAATCAATAAGTTCTTCTCTATAGAATTTTTTTTGGTACCATGCAAATCGGAAACTGAGTAAAAACAAACGTGAGTAACAAGTTTTCTTCTTGGTTTTATGTGTTTTTCTTGTTGAGACAATTAATAAGATTTGCAACATGGAAATAATAAGAAATGCCCATAGAAAAATCTTCTTTTCTCTCTGCTGGGATACCCCTCAGCCTAAAAACGTTTCAAAGAGAAAATCTTATTGAATCTATTAGGAAGTTTTCGCTGTGTGTAGTAGCCCATTTATGAGACTTCGGCATCAAGTTTTTTTTTCATACAAAAAGCAGCTGCATCCAATATTTTCGTTTGATCGGTTAGTATGCTACTGCTGCATCAGATCAGGGAGTTTTGTTTTGTAAACGGGCGCGAAAGAAAAAACATTTCATGATTTTGCTTTCGACTCGAATTACAGATAACTGATATGAAAGAAAGCTTTGGCACCGAAACCTCGCAACACTACTGCTACTGGTCTCGTGATTTCAGCGCCCGCAATAATGTATTCCATGAATTTTCTAAAGTGAATGGGGAAAGAATTACTTGAAACAGAAATTACACACACACACACACACACACACACACACACTCTCTCTAAAGCATTTACATTTATTAAATACATATACAATATATTTTTCTAACTATAATTACAAATAAACGCATTTAAAATTCTTTTCAATACTATTCAAGCTCATCATCGCCACAAACATTTTATTTTCGCACAAGAAGAAGAAGAAAAAAAAGAAGCAAAGACAGTTTATTTTTAATAAATTTAACAAAAACAAGTTTACATATTAAAATAAAAAACGCATAACTAAAACTAAGAATTTTTTCTCCTCAAAAACAAAAAAAAAAAAAAATAATACATATAAAGAAAAATATTGTATTAAAGAGAAAGGAAAATGTAAGAAAACTCTAAAACAAACGGGCATAATCACAGGCATCAATAACACAAAGTTGTAGTAAAAACATATTTAATAAAAAACAAAAAATAAAAATAGCAAAATTGAGCAGTTGTAGAGTAAAGCGTACTATTTTTGTGTTCATCGATTTCCTGGCAAAAAAACAACTTTGAGGAGGTTTTTCTTTCTTTTGATTAGAAGGAAATTAAGAACTAAAAAATGCAGGTTTTTCTAAAACACACACACACACGCATACATTTTATTTCGTGAATTTTTTGTTGAAAACAAAAACAAATTTTTAGGATTTTTATTGTTTTGAATATAAATTGAAGAAAGAACATTTGTGTACACTGAAAAAAAAAATTTATCGTTCATAATTAATTTCATTAATTCAACGAGCAGGTTAATTACTTCGATGAATTTTCACAGATCTAATCAATTAATTTCATTAAAATTTGCCTAAAAGTTTTCAGTATCTTGTTAAAAAAATATCATTGGACTTATGAGAAAATATTATTTTATTTATTTATTCAAGTTCAGTAATACAAAAAGCTTTTCTAGGCCAATAAATATATTGCAAATTAATTAACGATTTCATTAGAGCTCTTACGTTCATGATACTCATTGGATTTGTAAAGAAAACTGTATACCTGGTAAAGTATTTGAACATTTTGCAAAGGTTTGGAAGTCTGCTTGCGTGTTGCACCTAAATTTTGTCACACATTAAGGCCGTGATGCACTATCCTACTCAATTGTACGATGCATTCACTGAGAATTGCTAGCTAAAT
The DNA here is from genome assembly GCA_963662145.1 of Sturmia bella. Classification (NCBI taxonomy): domain Eukaryota; kingdom Metazoa; phylum Arthropoda; class Insecta; order Diptera; family Tachinidae; genus Sturmia; species Sturmia bella. The sequence continues at coordinate 23,644,321 of OY759172.1, forward strand.
CTGATAGAATTATGTCCTGCTTTAAAAAGCCGCATCAAACCGCCCCGCACACTATTATACTTTTGTAACCCGTCATTTAGAGGGAAAAGTTGCAATACACTCACACTTTTTTACTAATACACCCACAGTTTTGTAACTTTCAACTCAGCTTTCAGCAAAATTTTCCTGAAAGTAATTTTTTGACATTTACTGAAAGTAAAGTGACAAGGTAGTAAACACGGTTGCCTACTCCACGGCACAGAGAAATTTTCAGAATTGCAGTAGAATAATAATTGTGAATTTTAAATTATTTTGTACTTTAGAAAATATTTAAAACATTTTTACAGCAATTATGAATAAAGAACACAAATGAAGTATATTTATTTATAGTGATAATTATTAAATTAGTTAATAAAAGTTTAGCCATAAAAATTGTGTTCGAATGTTGCCCTATAAATTTATGTTTGTAGTAGTCTTGGCAACTCTATTTCAGTAGTAAACAAAACTATAATATTTGCAACTCTCCGCTTTGACGAAATTTTTCAAAATGAACTTTCACGTTCCTTTGAAATTGAGCACAGATTTCATTGAAATTTTTATTCATAATACGTATACAAAAATTTATTGAAAGCACTTTCCCGTCTAAATGCCGGGTAAACAACTTCGAAGAGGCAACTCTGATCTCTTGGAAAAATACTGTTTTGGAGAAATTTCAAAAGGCCATGATTCACTACTTCCTACTGAATCGTACGATCTGTTGAAAATGACATGTGTGTCGAAAAACTGTGATAGTAGTCTGGACTAAAAGTGTATGTGTGCGAAAGACTTTTTGATTTACTAATCTTTTTTAAAAAATTTCAAAAACTATCCTTTTCTATGCGATCAGAGTTGCCTTTTCGAAGTTCTTTAAGCCCATATGATATTACATTTTTCTGGCATTGTTTAAGTTTTGGAGAACAGTACAAATGTAATGTAATAGTAGAATTTAGCATGTGCAAAGAGTTCAGCCATATTAAAATTAATGCAAAACTGTCAACATTTTCACTGAAGTTAGCGATAAAAAATCCAGCCATGTCAAAAAATATATAAAATTTTTGAACTTAAAATTTCAAATATTTCAAACTCAAATGTTGCTGTGTCTGCGCTTTATGGAAAATTTTTGCGATTTAACGCTTCTTTTTTTGAAAATGTCTACTTCCTAGCGCTTTCTTGAAAACAAATAAAAAAGTTGTCAGTTTTATGCATGATACAACTAACAAGGTAACCTTTTCGCTACAATAAGAACAACTTCAATAAAAATAACATGAATTTTGTTTTTGTACAACTTCTGTAAACTGTCAAAAAGTCGCCGCTTCTACATTTATAAGAGATATGAACAGAGGTTACATTGATTTGCTCCTTTTCTCTGCCTTTCATATCTGCATTCTTTTGACAACCTAAAGTAGTCAGATGATTAACGGTTTAGCTGATAAGGCTACCTTGTTAGTTGTATCATGGTTTTATGTACGTTTTGTATATTTGGTTCTTTCTAGCAACTGCTGTTTCTTTCTATCAACCCTTCAATATCAATTGGTAATTAATGAAAGAAAAATGGAAGTATTATACGTGCTTTACAAAGGTATAATAGTGTGGCCAGCAATTTACAGTGAATGATTCATACGATTGAGTAGGATAGTGTAACACGGCCTTTAGACGGTATTTTATGTTTTGCCTATTTTTGGATTGGAGTAAATCTGTTATTAACACTATTCTTAACGATAAATCAAGGCGATTCAACTACAGGTGGTCGCAATTCAATTCGGTTCAACATTTTCTCTCGAGACGTCACAAGTTTTGTTGTCGTTTTCGATCGGCTTTGACAACTCAGAAGATAAAATCGTGGAAAAATGCTGAAGCGAATTGGTATGCGGGCACCTGTAATGGATTCGCATTGCGATAAATTACTTTATCGAATATTAGTTCGCTTGTGCTGCTTCGGAATTGAGAAAAATTGTTTTGTGATGAAACTGTAGTGATCAAAATTTTTAAAGAAGTACATATATAATTATTATTTGATCTTCTTAATTTAAAAAAAAAAAAAACCTAATTTCTGCAGCTTCAGTTCGTTTTTTATATAAAATTTATTAACAATATTATTAAATATTTCGCTAGCAGTTTGTTAGCATCTTCAGGATTGGAAATATTATCCTGAAATATTTACGGTATTCAAAGGGTCGTCCTAAAATAATAGCACGAAAATATATGACTGCTGTGAGCAACCTGTCATAAAGTAGTATGCTATATCAAATATGAATCAGCTGTTAAAGAAAAGGAAAGCAATTTAAATATTTTTGTCAAAATAGCCAGTTTGTGCGATAATTATCTATTAGATGTTTTGATAGCTGCTTCAAGTAAATTTTAAATGAAATATACTAATATTTATGAACAAATATACATTTTAATGCATTTATTTCTTAGGTGACGCTGTGGTACTGTTAACTTATGACGAATCACTAAACACAGTCGATGAAGTCCTATTAATTTATGACTATTTTTGTTTGCAGCACAACAACAATTTTTTTAAACTATCATAAAATGTTAGTACTTTCTGACATTATGACACAATATGAGACCGTTTGAATACCGTAATTATCTTCTTCTTCTTAAAGAAGACCAGAAAAGTAAAGTTATTAGCTGGGATACATGCCATGGTTGGTTCGCGTCCACTGCAACACTTTTCAGCATTCAAATTGCTCGCATCTCATGGTCATGACTAATTGTATACTGTCTACGTTTAATCTGATTAAATAACTTTTAATTTTATAACTGGGTTTTTCTGTTGTTTATAAAATATATTTTATATTCTCTCACAAACATTCAAGTTATTCCGTCGAATGATGACAACACTTTCCGTGACCTTAGATGGTATATGTGCTTAATTTCTTCATTAGGTCAATGAAACAATTTATAGAATTAATGAAATAATGTTGTAGAAACACTTAAAATACTTTATTATTTAAATGGCTGAATATATTTGATAAAACGATCATTAACATAAATTTAATGAAGCAGATTTCATTGAATCAATGTGTCCCAACGTTGGCTGAAAATTAATGAAATTTTTCATTGAATTAATGTTTATGAACAAAATTCTTTCAGTGTACGTTTTAGAAAAACCAGCAGTTCTCATTTTTGTGCCTCTCACTTTTCTACACTGAAGACTCCAAATAGAAATATGATTTTACTAAACATTTACACAGTTTTGAAGTTTATGATAATGCCTCAATATTCAAAATTATTTTTTCTTTACTAAATTATTCACAATTTTTATAAAAGAATCTAAAAAAAAAAAACACTATATCATAAAACTAAATATCTAAAGAGATATTTGAATAGCAAGAAAAAAGTCTATGACTTTGATGATTTAAAATTTTGTACTCAAAATTCTTTTAAACATTTGAAATTTGTTTATATCTCTTCAAATATTTGTCATTTAATAAAATATTATATAAACAAAAACAAAAGAAAAAGAAACATTTAATAGTAATAAACAAAATAAAAAAAAAAACTTCAAAGTGACCATTTTTACAATATAATACTAATACTGATGATGTGAACAATATAAAACAAACTCTCTTTAAACCAACAAATTATTTGTAATTATATTTATAAAAAACAAAAACAACACAAAAACATCTAATAAAATCATTTGATATAAAGAAATAATAACACAAATAGATTAAAAAATAATAACATCTACATCTTAACTAAGAGAAATATTTAAAATTGTAATTACGAATGTTATTTAAAAAAAAAAAAACAAAAAACAAAACATTTCTTATAATAAAAGTCATTACTGATTACAATAACATGAACTATTTAAATTAATATTTTACTTGTTTTTGCATTTAAAAATCAATATCTTCAACAAATTTTATTCAAAGTACATACATGCATATATAGAAAGCTAAAATAATAAAACTCATCATACACATGTATTTGAGAGAATTTTTCACAGTGTAGCATAATCATTGAATGGTTAAACAAACAAACAAACGTTCTTTGAGTAAAAACATAATTTTATTAAAAACTCGAAACAATAGTTTATTTGTTTTTTATTTTTTATACATGAATTTATTTAAAAAACACCTTTTTGGGTCTCAGTATTTCAAAAAAAAAAAGTAATGAAAAATTTCAAGTTTTTCTTTCGTACTTTTAGGGTCATTATAACAACATGGCGTTATAGCGGATTTACATTTACTTACATCTTTGAGATGTGTGTTGAAAATGTTGAAAATTGAAAAAAGCTGTTTACATTACATTTTCAACATCTTTCATCTGTCAAATATTATTTCACGTGTTTGAGCAAACTAAAAAACACTACACACACATATTAAAAATCATTATTTTATTCTTTTTTACTAAAAATAAAAGTATTGCATTACTAATTTTATATTATGTTTAATTTAATTAAAATTTAATTACATTGTTTGTTCATGCTCATTGTAAAAATTTTTGACACTTGTATATTTTCTAGTGATGGTATGAATTTTTATAATTTTTTTAACTTCTTTTCTTAGTGATGACATTAAAATAATCGAAAGATGTTGAATACGGCGAAATGAGAAATGAACATCTTGTAAAGATGTGGAGTTTTTTTCATATAGAATTTGTATAGGAAGATGTTATGTAACATCTTGCCAAAATGATGAAAGATGTAAGATGTGAGTAAATGTAAAAAGCCAGACTTTTATCGGACACATGAACCATTTTTCATTGTTACAACTTCGCTTCAAAAAAAAGTGATCGCTGAATTATGGGCACAATAAACCCAGCTGTAAATTAACGGGAGGGTTAGATTTTGCATTTGCCACATTTGGTTGTGTCTTTGCTAAATCAAACTGAAATAGTGAATGCATTAAGCACCCAGGTAATGGCTTTGACCGAAGCAAAATCAAAAATTTTTAAATTTTTATGTGTATTTGAATACACATTGGTCGAAGTGATAGACGACAAGTGTGTGGATGAAGAAAAAGATAATTTTATGGTTTATTGAAAACTATCTATGCGAGACAAAACATCACAAAAAATAACTCACCAGCCGTCGTCATAATAGAAATAAACACTAGAAAGCCACAAAAATCATGATGTTTGCAACTTTTATTCCATGTCTGCAACAAATAATTAAAATAAACGACAAGCACACAATCAAACGTGAGTGACGACTGTATTGCACATGCCCTGTGTGGTTAAAATAAGCGGCAATTAATTTCTAGTTGTTAAATTACCACCGTAACTATGGTCTTATGTATATCACTAATGTATCAGAAAGCCAAATATTTTGTAGCTAAATGTTTTTAACATTGAATTTTTGGATCAAATAAGTTGGTGAATTGCAGTTTAGAGTGATTGCTCTGAAATTATTTAATTTTTTTTTTTTGCATTTACTCTTCCACCAGACTTAAACCTTTCAAAAGTATTGCCACCAATTAAGAAAACACAACACTTTCGTCACGATAAATTGTTGTAATGAAAAATGTTCACTTCCATTAAAAGTACCTTTAGCGAACACCAACCGCACCGCCAAGTGGCCATAATGGCCCTCTGAACTATAAAAAATCACAGTTTTCATGTATAATCAGGAATAAAGTTTTATTTTCATGATTTCCGAATGAAATACATTCCATGTTTTTGAAAATGTGGTAACACTACAGTAAATACCAATTAGTTTTGCCTGCATTTGTTTGCATTTAATTGATTTAGAAAATAAATACTAGAAGTTACGATGTATATATATGAATGTGAGTAATATGGCAAGTTCAAGATGAAAGCATGAGTTGGATTCACTCATTAGTCCTAGATAGCCAAATGTAGTTTTAGTTGAGCAATTCAATTTGTTTCGATCGAGAAAGCGAGTTACTAGATTGTACCATGATACAATTAACAAGGTAGCCTCGTCAGCTAAACCGTTAATCATCTGACTACTTTAGGTTGTCAAGAGATTGCAGAGATGAACGGCAGCCAAAACGAGGTAGCAAATCCGCGTAAGCTCAGTGCATCTCCCCTGCTGTAAATGTAGAAGTGGCGTCTTTTTGACAGTTTGCAGAAGTTGTACAAAAACAAAATGCATTTATTATTCTTGAAGTTGTTCTTCGTTTTTGGAAACGTTCTAGAATTGTTAATCAAAAGAACAGAAAAGAGTTTTTTTTTGTCAGTTTCTCTTTATTCTACTTTGTGATTTCACGCTGAAAACAAAGTGGTGGTTTTTGTTAAAATTATTTAAATATTAAAAAAGGTGTAGGCAATAGAATTTCACAGCTACGAACATAATTATTTAACATTTTAATAGTTCGAGCCTTAAGGTCACTTGTTTTTTTTTTTAAGTATATGAAATTCAATATTTCAATACCTCAATGGGTATCTTCCTTCTTCAGAAATGTTTTCAGGGTTGATGTTTTGTCAAAAAAAAAACATTTTAACAATTGTTAAAAAAAAATAATTATGTAATTAAAAAAAACAAGTGAGCTTAAAGTTCGATCTATTAAAATATTAAAGAACAAAGGTCGAAAAATTTGCATCAAGAAAACATAATTATTTGCTAGTTTATTTGCCGTGGAGACGCGATGTAGCGTATCCTGCCATGAACAATGTAGAAAAAAGTTACGATCATTGGACCGTTGAAAATTACAGAATCCCTCTACAGGTTCAAATTGAAGTTTCTGAATTATTGCCTATGATTAATGGTATTAATCACATATGTAGTTGGTTGGACCCCAGCTAAAATTTTAATTTTTCTTTAATTAGTTAATGCGGAAGAAGGCCAAAAGCAGGAATGAATTAAAAATAATATTTATTATGCTAAAGTTTTAACTTTAAAATTAAATTAGTACTTACATATGTACTAAATTTTTTTATTCAATTCTCTCAAAGAAAAATATTTTATAACTAAAATACCACAACAAAACACTTGTAAAATAACACTCTTAACTATAAAACCAAAAAATCTAATTTCTTATCGTAAAACTAAACAAATTTTTCTAAGCTCAAACATCACAACAAAACGGCAGCAAAATTATAAAAAAAATCAAGCTAAATAAACTTTAAGAACCAAAATAAAAGCACTCGAAAATTTTTTAAAAAAAAACATTATCTTAAAGTCTATAAAGTCTGATTTTCTTTATAAAAAAAAATATATGTAACTATTACTTTATATTCATCCTTTCCTTCAAGGATCAAATGTGTCTAGTCATGTTTCTTTTCTCTACGAAGGACCTTTCTCAAATTTATAAAACTAACATAAATATTAAAAAAAAAATAATAATAATAAACAACTCATTTGAAGAAAAAAAAAGTTAAAAACAAAATAGTTATTACAAAAAACCAAAACTTAAAATGTTAAAACAGTTTAGTTTTTCTTTTCGATGATATAAAAATGAAAGAATTATGTATGTTAATAATAATGATTTAAAATTATTTTACAATTTTGGCAGTATATTTATTGAAAAGGTCTTTAATAAAATATATGTTAGCTTATTAATAATAAAGAAAATAAGAAAACAAAAACTAAAATGCTTTAGTTGTTAAATTCTATTATGAAAATAAAAATTTACATAAGAAATGTAAAAAACATTATTTAATATTATAAAATATCATTATCTTAAATACACGTAAATACAAATTGTTGATCATGATACAAATTTCTTTTAGTTAAAAATTTTATACATATTTTGCAAATTTTTATTTTCTTTTTTTTTTTAATTTAATGCCTCTAATTTCAATATCTTGTACTGAATTATTTCACATCATTTTCAATAATTTTTGTAAGTGTACACTTGTTTGTTCTCATAAAAGTAGAAAAAGAAAAAAACAATTAATGAAAGTGAAGCTCGTAATAAGTAGATAAAATAAACTACTTTACTAATTACAACTTTATAAAAGAAAAATAACAAAAAATCATTTTCAAAATAAAATAAAACAAGAGTCCTTTAAAAAACCATATTTGTATGTAAAAGTAAAACAAAACAAACTCTCCCAGTGTTAGAGAGAGAGAAAACATCTTGAATTAATATAAAATTATATATTATATAATAAAAATTAAAATTAATAAAGAAACGGTGAAAAACGAATTGAAATATGTATTTCTTTTTTATGCCTATAGGTATGTACATATATTTTAAACAATCAGTCATATTCTGCAAATCGTGTGATTTACAAACTCAAAACAAACATTATTTTAACAAATGAAGTTTGAAATGTAATTCTTATGTCTAAAAACAGTGCAAGTCCATCCTCGAGTTTCTTTTAATTTACGCTCAAGCGAGTAAATTTTTAAATCAGTGAATATTTAAACCGCATTTAAACGGATAAAATTTTGCATATAAACTTCAGTCATGAAGCACTGCAAAACATCAGCTGTTCGGCATTCTAAAAACAATGAATAAGTTTGCTCGCGCTTATTCCAGGCAAAGTTCGATAATATGAGATTAAAGAAATAGAAATCTTGAACTACTGTCACCCATGATACAACTAACAAGGTAACCTCTTCACTACAATAAGAACAACTTCAATAAAAATAACATACATTTTTTTTTGTACAACTTATGTAAACTGTCAAAAATACTCCACTTCTACATTTACAGAAGAGAGATGCACTGAGATTACGCGGATTTGCTACCTCGTTTTGGCTGCCTTTCATCTCTGCAATCTCTTGACAACCTAAAGTAGTCAGATGATTAACGGTTTAGCTGACGAGGCTACCTTGTTAATTGTATCATGCTGTCACCTATGTATTTGTTCTCGTATGTGTGTTTGTGTTGTATATTTTGACAGTTCTACAAGCTGATTTTATTTTATTTTATTTTTAAAATTAGGTGATTCTCCTGTATTAATTAAAATGTTTGAATTCTGCAATCTGCTGCAGCGATACAAACTACCGAAGATTTTCAAATGTTATCAGGACAGTTTTTTAAAAGAAAATATTTTTCGTTTCAAAATTTAGTTTAGTAGGAAAAGTTTAACGTACATATGAATTTAGACATGCCAATTTTACAGCAGCCTGTCGCTGTCGTTGCAATTATATTTCAAGCATCTAAGCAACTCTAGCTATAGCAACAATAAATCAGCTGGTAGCTCGTTTTTGTTGATGTTTTCCATGGTTGACGTTTTATTTGGCGGGATATTTTCATTGCTGTTCATTTTTGCATTGGGATTTTAATTTTCTCAATATCTTGTGTAATTGGATAAAACATTGTTAATAATTTGAATTTTTGCCAATAAATTTGAACAAAATGAAATGTAAAATACCGGAAATATCATGGCATAATCGAGATCCCGTTTTGAGTGTTGATATCCAGCCAAAATCAAACACTTGTAATAATTACTATCGTCTGGCTTCTGGTGGCACCGATGCTCATGTTCTGATTTGGTACATGAAATTGACTTCTTCAGGTGAATATGGTGATATTGAGTTGGATCTGGTTGCGGATCTAGCACGACATCAAAGAGCCGTTAACGTGGTGAAATGGTCACCAAATGGAGAACTTTTGGCATCAGGAGATGATGAGAGCGTAGTTTTTATATGGAAGCAAAAGTCAGATAGTGAACCATTGAATATTTTGGAATCCACAAATGAACAGGATAAGGAAGTGTGGATAACGTTGAAAGTATTGCGCGGTCATATGGAGGACGTTTATGATTTGAGTTGGGCGCCCAATTCATTGTTTTTGGTATCAGGCTCCGTCGATAATTCCGCCATGATCTGGGATGTGCAGAAAGGTAAATCTATCTCGATCTTAAATGATCATAAGGGCTTTGTGCAGGGTGTGGCTTGGGATCCTAAGAACCAATATATTGCTACTTTAAGTACAGACAGGTGGGTACAACGCACTGTAAATTGTTGAATAGTGTTTCCTGAAATTTACCATTGTTTTTATTTCTAATTAAAAAGGTATATGCGTATATTTGATATTCAAACAAAAAAGGTTCTGTATCGTGTAAGCAAGGGGACATTGCCAGTTCCATTAGATAATAGTCTGCACGGCAAACGAATGCGTTTATTTCACGATGACACTCTGCAAACCTTTTTTAGACGTTTGAGCTTTACACCTGATGGAAAATTGTTATTAACTCCAGCAGGTGTTACCGATTATGACGGTTGTACCAGACCCTTGAATACCACTTATGCCTTTAGTCGTTATGGTTTCCGACAGCCAGCCATTGTGTTGCCCTGCCCGGATCAATATACTGTGGCAGTAAGATGCTGTCCCTTATTATATAAACTGAGACCGCATAATGTGGAGAAAAATCCTCCTGTTGTGCCTTTGCCTTATCGTATGATTTTTGCAGTTGCTACCAAAAGTTCAGTTTATTTTTATGATACCCAACAGAAACAACCGTTTGCTTTGATTTCAAATATACATTATACCCGTTTAACAGATATTACCTGGTCAAACGATGGTCGTATTGTTGTGGTTTCAAGTACAGATGGGTTTTGTTCCCTAATCACATTTGAACAGGGTGAACTGGGCGTAGAATATGAAAATTCAGAGGCGGTGCTAGAAGCTGCCTTAGCGCAAGTGACAAAGAAAACAAAAAGGCAAAAAGATAACGATGGTGTGCCTAAATTCAGAAAGCCTTCAACCGAAGAGACAGCTGCAGTTCAAAAAGAAAATACAAATATACGAAGAGAACCACAACTTGAAACAGTGCATGAGCAGGGGAAGGAAGCAACAGGCTGCAAATCTGAATCAAATCAAAACCAAGTAAAAGTTAAAGAAAATATACGAATACAGAGGGAGGCCGCAGAAAACAAAAGTGTGCAAGAAGATAAAAGTGAAGACATGCCAAAAGACACAACAGAACAAAAGCCAGTTGAAATGAAAGTCCAAAAATTGGATAATTGTGCCAAGCCAATAGCCATAAAGCGTAAACCAGGACCCGCTCTTGAGACAACAAATGGTACAGCACAAGTAAAATCACCGCAAAAAGCTACTCCTATAGCTATAAAACGCAAGCCAGGCCCTGTAACTACAAACGACGAAAGGAATAGTTGTGCTAAATCAAAAGAAGACACAACACCGCCTAAAAAAACCGCAATTATACCGTCCAAAGTTTTGGCGGCTGACATTATTATCGATAAGGAAATTCTAAGTTCAGATGAAAAGTTTGAATCTCCCGAGAAAAAAAGCCGCCCTGTTACACCCATAACAATCAGAAGACATCCACGTACGCCCAACAGCGTACCTCAAACACCCACATCCATGACAAACATTTTAAAACCTCCAGCTGACACGAGCAACCAATCTCCCTTATCGTCTTTGTCTAAAGACATCACTACACCGCTGCAAGACAAAAGAGCAAAACCCATAGCCATCAGAAGAACTCCAAGGGCCATCATTACCATTCCCACTGTTATTAATACAACCTCTCTGGTAGAGGAAGCCATGGACGCTTGGCCTTTAGATAAGGAATTAAATAAAGAGGTGCCAAAAGACACAACTAAAACTACTATAAAAGAACCGGGCGTAGTGCCTCTGCCGGTTAGTGAAACAACTTGTGAACGTACCGAAGATATACGCCTTGTGTACGAAGAAACTAGTGAAGAACCTGCAAAAAACGAACTCGCCACGGAACCGCTGAAACCTGAAGAGCCCGCAGCGGACGTAAATCGGAAGACACCGGCCAATACTCCAAAACAGCAAACACCAGTTGGAAACAAAACTCCAAGAAGAGTGGCTTTGAAAACGATTTCTACTCCCAAATCAAAGAAGAAACTTTTGGATTAAAAACACTTGCTATTTTAGAAGATTTTTTTTTTTTTTTTTTTTTTTTTTTGTAGTAACATTTGTAGCATTTTTCGCACTTTTGCACGTATGTTTGCATATCAAACACTCAATATTTAAAGCAATCTCTTTTACTTAGAAAAACGATTATTTTTTTATTAATCAACGACTGGTAGAAGCTAAAGAAAAATGTCTAGAGTGGAACCGACCGATACCAGCAATTGTGTTCTTAATAGACGGCTTACTGAGTGTAATAAAAAACCACTTTCAACTAAAAACCGAATAAACGGAATTCGCTGAAAATGTTACCCCACAAGTAAAGGTCTAGCAAAGACCCCTAAAGGTCTTATTGATAGTAAATATTTATTTGACAAACTTTCCACACAAATTGGTCAAATAAGAGCTTTTTAAAACTGAAATAGTTTTTATGAATAAAGTTGTATATCTTTAAGAATTATTTCAAAATTTCTTACACCTTTTTATTGCTGTTGATAACTTAATTTTTTATACTCATGTCATATAATTGGAATTGCATTAAAAAATGTTTTCTTCTTTTTCTTAAAATGAACTTATTTATTTGCTTCAAGAGCCAATTGAAATGTATTATTTTAGGTATTAAAGTAGACCTTAATGTTTTCTGTCTTTTGCTGTTGCAAAACGAAAAACTGTTTTCTGTATTAAAAGGTTTGTTTGAACATTTCTGTTTGTCATTTTGTTCATGGGAATTTTGGAATAAGTAGTTGAAGAGTTTCAAACATTATTTTAAGATTTTTCGAGGGGTCGGCTTTAGTATCATGGTACCAATTGCCATAAAATGGAAAAGTATGCTACCAGATGCTTAAAAATTTTGTACGCGAAGCCGGTGTTGGTTATACCATGGAGGAGAAAATCCCTTAGCCCTTGGCAAGATCAAATTTTGCATATCTATGAAAAATTTTTTTGCATTAAACGTAAAAAAATAGGATTTTGGTTGAATTCGCGATTTTACGTTCTGAGCAAAAACGTTCCTCTGGCAGCACTGTTTTAGCAACATTCTCATAATTTTTCTTAGTAAATTCCCCAATTTCAACATCGAATTATTAATAAACTAAAAGCCTCCGGCAGACTTTGTGTTCATTTCTTTCAAAGCCTGGCTCCTTATTCTAAAGTTTCCCCTTTTCGAGTCTACTGAGGAGTGGATTAGCATCAACAGAAATGTCGGCGGCATATAGACGGCTGAAAAAGACAGAAAACATTAAGGTCTTTTTTTAGACCTTAAATAATACGTTTTTTTAATTTAAAACATGTATGTATGTATTTAATGTATACATGTATGTATGTATGTATGAACTCAGTTATGACGCATGCCACCGCCCATGTTGGGCGGTTGTGACTGTTGTTGCTGCATTTGCTGCTGCTGCTGCAAATGTTGTTGTAGCTGTTGTTGTTGCAGCTGAAACTGTTGTTGCTGATGTAATTGTTGCTGTATTTGTTGTTGTTGTAACTGCATTTGATGCAACTGTTGCTGCTGTTGATTTAATTGCTGCGCTTTTGGCTGTTGTGATTGTTGCTGTTGCTGTTGCTGCTGTTGTTGCACTGACTGTTGATTACCAGGCTGCGCTTGAGCTGCAGAAGTATTTCCTATATTTTGCAAAGCTTGTTGTCCATGTTGCTGCTGCTGCTGTTGGTTTGGCAAATTGGAGAAGTTGTGTTGCACAGTATTAGCTTGAAATTGCATGGTTTGTGGTGCCATAGTCGGTTGTAGATTTGAGGCGACAGTAGTATTAGCGTTTGCCGATTGTTCCATGGGTTTCTCAATATGTTTATCCTCAATATTAAGATGACTAATAAATCGCAAACGCATTTGTAAGGCTGGCCGCAAACGTTTAATTATAGCTTCCGATTCATTTTTAATTATATTGCCCACATGTATGTACTTAATGTGGTATAGGAAATCACAGATTGGATCCATGTATTCCAAAGGTGCGGGGCCATGTTGTTTGTCGACTACTTCAAGCATTTCATATAAAAGAATTGCAATGCCAGCAACAGCATTGGGCTTTTCTTGTTCAATGCGTTGCAAGAAGGGGCCAAAAACATGGCACAAAAACACCAGCTGATGTTCAGTGACAACTCTTGGCTTAAGAGTTTCCTTTATGTATCTATTTCGACAAAAAAAAAAAGAATTATAAATATTCCGATTATATTGAACTATGCTGTAATACATTTTATTTATATAATTCATAACTGGCTAAAGTTCAAGCACCGGTTGATCACTTTTTTTAAATTAATATTAATTAAAATTGTTTCAAAATCGCAACACCTCTCATCAGCAGCCTTTGTTTGGTTAATGTTAATAAAGCACATAAATGGAAAGTCAAATTACGTTAGATTTGGTAGCCGAGTGTTTTAAGCATCAGTGCTAAAATTGTGAAATTTAACACGTCCAAAGGTCATAGGGGTACTGATGAAAGCTCTTGCCATCTTAAAACAGCCGGTTGTCCACCCAGCCCCAATAGCTTTACTTAATTAGTGGGTCCGATTATTGATTCCGTTCCGCGACTGTGTAAAGCATTTTTTATGCGGAAACAAAATTTACAATAGCGGTTCTCACTCTTGATAGTAAACTCGGTTGCACATTTGGTTAAAGTAGCAGATTTGATTAAAGTACTACCCCCTAATTCATAAAAATTATAACAGGCTTATAAGACTGTTATTTGACATATTTGTATGGAAAATCTGTCTTTATAAACCTGTTATAATTTTTATGAATTAGACGGCTAGTGTTTACATCACTGCAGCAACAAAATGTACTGAACTTGTATTTTCTACGCTGTGATTAAAAAATCAAACAAAAAGCTTTAGTAAACATTGTAAAAAAATTACTGGGAATCACAGATATTCTGTGCTGTGAATCGTTTTGCCGGCAAAACTTAATTTTGTGTTGAGAAAATAAAAAATATGGAAAAAAACAAATAAAAATATACTGGTGAAGAGAAAACGTGACAAAATTCACAACAAAATGTGGACAGATAAAGAAATTCAGCAAGTTTTAGAATATTTGCAAGAACATGCAGACTTTGAGGTGAGAAAGTCACTCGAGCTTTGTGGTAAAAATCGTAGTGAATATAGCAGAGTGGTAAAATTAGTATCAAGAGTGGGAACCGCTAATTATTTATTCCTACAGCCACGATATTGTAGTATTATTGATTCCGCAGTGTAGAGCTAAAATTTTATAACGACAAGCTAACGAAACGACTAAAATGTAGAATATTCTTACAAAAGTTGTGTTAATTTATTTAGTTTTCTTTTTGACAACTATTTTTTATGAGACGTGGCTAATTTTGACCTCTAAATTATATAGAGTTACGCCCATATATTTAACCATAAGATACCTGCTTTAAATTGTGAATGAAATCAACATTTGCTTATGGGTTTTTATAATTTAAGGCATGTTGAATTTAGAAAAATGTAAAATGCTGCCCATTTTTATTTATTTTTTTTATTGAATATTAAAAATAAAAAAAAGTAAACCAAATATTGCATGAAAAAAAATAACTTTGAATCGGATGAATAACTTTGAAACGGAAAAAGAAACACATTGTGTAGCAGTATTCGAAATAAAATTTTGTAGCGTATCTTTTAGCGTGCTATGCATAAAAATTGAAGAAGGGTCTGCCATAACTCTATAATTTGGGGTGGCAAACTTAGCCACGCCCATAAAAAAAATCCTTACGTGATAGAGATTTGGGTTTAGAGCACCAAAATACATACATATAACCTACATATTTTTTTCTTGAACCCATTTTCACTGTTGTACTACAGTGATAACTGTGACAGGCCTGATTATAAAGAAATATTTTGTTTGCAACAAGTTAAAACTTAGTACCTTGTCATAGTGGCCAATTTGAAACCGCCCATATGATGAAATATGGAATGGGCCACAGCCAAAACTACAGCAAATGTTTTCTCCACCATGGCCTCTCGCACCAGTTTAAAATTGAACATTTCAAAAGCATTAAATCTATAAGTCCAGCGCAGCATATTTGGCAAGTTCAAAACCTCCTGCAAACGTTCATAAATGCCACTCCAATATGTTTCCGGCAGTTCAGCCATAACAATGCCCACTGCATTTATATAGGAATGTATTTCTTTTTGTGGTATCAGTGCATAACCCTTAACAATGACATCTATTAAATTATTGGCCACAATTTGAGGAGCCACCGGCAAACTCAAGAGCTCAACACAGGTAACGTACATGGCATGAGCAGGGGCATTTGAGAATTCATTGAAACGCCAGTCAGTGTTGAAGAAAACATTTTTGCCGCTAATTGCTAAAAGGAAATCAATTCTTTTTATACAGACAAATTGTATTTATGTCGATAATTACTCTCGGCCAAACGTTTTATCAAATTCATGTAGTACGTCAGTTCGGGATTCCATAAAAGATCAGGACTTTGTAGAAACATCTTGTACTGTTCGCTGACGCACCAGTTGGGCGGACGTATATCACAGAAAGCTCCAGTTACAGCACTGACCTAATTATTTTACAAAAAAAAAAAAAAAAAACAGAATATTATAGAACAATTATGAATAAATTCAGCCAAATACGAGACGGAGGTTCCGTACTGCCGCGCCATTTCATTTAGCAAACGAAGAGCGACCCTTGCATGTTGTTGTTTTTGGTATTTGCTGTTGTAGCGACGGCCAGACAACTACATACATAACCAGTGAAAATCTCAGGCCTACATCCCGTTCATAAGTTCAGCCAATTTTCAAACTAAAGGTTTTCCCCCTTTGTATGATGCAGAATTTAAGCCCCCGAATATGGTTTACAACATTTGTTCATTTAATGTTGTTTCTTGGAAAAGTGATTATGATTTACAACTGTTGTAGGAAATGTTGTCAAAAACTTGCAACACATAATTAGATGTTGTCAAAAACTTACAACACCTAATTAAGTGTTGTCTTGTTGATGTTACAGGTTAAATTACAAAAACTTTTGTTATTTGCTGTTGCAGCGGCATAGTACAACAACATCTTATGAAAATTTCAGCTCTCTAACTCATACTGTTTGGGAGAATGGAGGCTCTGACGGAGAGATGTAGTACGGAACCCTAAAATCGTATGCAAATAAAAAAAAATTATGATTTTACTTACCAATTTCCGTTTCAAAGAAGGACGATCCCTTAGAATACGTTCATAGAAATGCAAGGTATTGTACAGATAAGTTATGGGACGATCTAAAGTACAGCAGCACATTAAAAAAAAAAAACAATTTCGCAACCACAAATCTATTGAAAATATAATTTACCATGAAATTTGTATAAAATACTCAGATGATCCAAAATAACTTCCAAAATTTGATGGACATGTTGCAAGGGCATTTCAATAAAACGATGCATTACCACATCCAGTACAGGCAAAAATCGCAAGCAAACATTTGAGAAATAGACAGGAAGAGGTGGATGTGAGGCCGACTCGTCCGGGGCGAATTTCTCGGGGAACTTTTGATGAAACGAGACATGTTTTTCATGGCTTCAAAAGAGATTTAATTATTATAATAAACTATTTAGAGATAATAAACAAACAATATTAACCAATTGATTTGCTTCCAATGGTCGGGATTGTTTTCCTTGCAAAATTCGGTGATACGGTTTCTCAGTTCGGACGTTTTCAGTAGTAAAAGTTGAATAATCAGAAAACAGACTTGTGCCTCACTGCCCTCCATGGTGCGCAAGGCCAAGCACAGGACAACACGATCAATGGTAACCACATTATATTTCCAAATCATATTGTTAATGGAATCAACACTTTTGTGAATGAACTCTTTGCCATTTGACGAAACCACCTCGCTTATTAAGTAATCACAAAGTTTACGCAAATTGGCCGATAAAGCACGAGCGCTGATACCTTCCAAAATTCTTAAAAAAACAAAAAATACACATAGAAATATGTATAAGAAATTACGCTACCCAACAGCCAAAAAAAAAACCATGGATGACCACTATATTTTTTTTTTAATGTGTTATGCCTACCTAAGTACAAAAATCATAAAAATTTCAAATATTATGGATCAGTTCTTTTTTAGATTTTTTTTCTTCTATAATATGAGATTTTGGTAAAGGTTGATCCAGACTTCTAGTCATAACTTAAAAACGGCGTGTCCGATTTTATCATGTAATACATAAAAAAAAAATTATAAATTATGCCAGCTTTAAATTTCGCTAAAATCATTTTTTGGTGTCGTTAATAATTTTAGAGTTATTAGGAAAAAATAAAAAAAAAATATATTTTTTTCAAAATTGCAAAATTTTTGATTTTGGAAAATTTATAAAAAATATAAATTTGCAAATATTTTCCGCTTTTTTTATTTATTCGTATAGCTGCATGTAATAGCAATAAAACGAGCACTTATTTATTAAAATCTGTGTGTTAATATTTATTTTATTCCCGAAAAAGTAAAAATACCCATTTTGGCAAAAAAAAAAAAAAAAAAAAAAAACACTTTTTTGCTGTCATTTTGCCCAACACTGATGCAATTGCTCATCTCAGTAGCATGCAATGGATACATATCAAAAAATAATCAAACAGTTAAGCTACGGTCAGATTGGTCAAATATTTGAAAGCAAACATCAAATATTAGTTCGCTGTAATGTGACCATAAAACAATTACTATCGGCAAACAAAAATTTATATGTTAGCGTACAAACAAAATTGTTTTTTGGCAAACAAAAATGTGTCTAATGTGACCAAAGTGTGAACCAAGTAATCGAAGTCAATTGCGTTCATCCGTAAAAAGATTTTGTATAGCTCTGAAGTTTCTAAACGGAGCTCGCGAAGCAGTTTTGCACAGCATCCAATCTCCTCTCGACGTTGTACCCATTTCCGGACCCATAATCTGTTTTTCTTTTTTTTAATTATTTCTTGCTCTTGTAAGACAAAAACTGATGCTGCTCCGCAGCTTATGTTATGTTATGTTTTCGGGCCGCCAGTACAACAGACCAGCTCACTTGGGTCCCAACAGGTCCCGTTGTGATACCCTGAGGGCAGCAGGTAACTCCTACTCCCCCTCCCTTGGTTCAACTTTGAACCATCCAGATAACCGGATGAAAGATTCCACCCTAAACAAGTCACACTCCGATATGTCCGCCAAACTGTTCAGTATCGGTCTGCCTATGTATATCGCTCTGAGATTGGATAGAGCAGAACAATTACAGAGGAAGTGCTCAACACTCTCCTCCTCTTCTTCGTCTTTGCAGCTTCTACAAAAATCATTATACGGAAGATTTAGTCTTCTCGCATGTGCGCCTATATGACAATGTCCGGTTAGAACTGCCACTAAGGCGCTTAACCTTTGTCGGGGAAAATCCCACAGAGCTAAGGTTTTGTTTTGATCGTAAACGGGCCATGTGAGCCCCGATATTCGCCAGCCGGTCACATTTGACCATCTGTCTTGAGCGATTCCTCCGCAGCTTAACAAAAGGAAATCTTCAATTTCTTCCATAATTAAATTTTTTTTTTTTCAATGAAATAATTTTTTGTTTTTTCACTGTTTGAGCAAATATTTTTTTAACGGCAAATAAACTTTTCAGTGTGACCATGGCGAAAACATTTGCTGTCAAATAAAAATTTCTGTTTTTTGACTGATGTTTGAACTAACAAAACAGGCAAACAAATATGGCTAATGTGACCACAAAACAAAATTGGTTTGAATTTTCATTTTGTTTTCCCAAAAACGGGCAAACATATTTGATTCAAATATTTGGACCAATCTGACCGTACCTTAACGTTTGTTATAAGCTACAATAACAAGTAGACTTTGCATTTTTGCACCCTCTTGCTACCTGCATACTCCTTGAAAACAAAAGTAGGTATATTTCAATAAATACGTTACAGAAATTATCTTGAAATTAACCCCGAAAAAACCAAAGCTATTCATTTTCAGACATCAAATCGAATTTCTTCTTGTCCAAGAATATTTATTAGCGGTAGACCAATTACTTTTGTCAACTCTCTCAAATGTCTCTCTCAAATGCTCTTGATTCCAAGCTCAACTTTACCGACCATATTAATTTTCTGGCCCACAAGAGCTGTCTGATCTTAAGACATCTATATTCTCTAAAAGCGTATACACCAAAACATATCAGGATTCGCCTTGCATACAATTTGAATGTTGTTGAGAGAATAATTAGAAAGATTACTCGTTATGTATTCAATATTGGTGTAATGGAGCATGAACGTGTTTCTCAACTTACCCCTGAAATTTTAAAAAGCAATTTTGACAATTATCTGAAAATACGTATTTTACTTCACTTTTATAAAATCATTAAAACTGGAAGACCTACACTACTAGCTAACGAATTTTCTTTTGGTAACTCAACACGCAACATTCAAATCAACGTCCCCTTGGGGCGCCTTTCAGTATTTGATCGGTCTCAAATTATTTTGTTATACTTATCATACTTATTTATTACTCTTCGAGTATTTTAACAATATTCATCATTAAATTTTTAAATCTTTCGAAGTATGCTTGGTTTTTAGGAAATGCGATTGTAATTCTCAATATCGAAACTAGTTTTATATTTTTGGCGGTATTTGGATGGTTGGGGAGCCTTCTAACTAACAATTAGGTTTTAATTTTAGAATTAGTCAAATTAATTTACATAGACATTTCACTAACAATACATGTATTATTTTGGCCAGGAGGCTTTCTTTGTATTGAAATCAAATAAATAAATACGTTCTTCTTTGTCTCGCCTTTAAAAAATTTTTATATACATATGTATATGTATGTATGTATGTATATAAGTTTACTTTGCAAATCAATCTTATTCTAGAGGAGACTTTTAATAAGGCACGATTTTATTCAGAGTAATAAAACTGAGTTTCAAAATTAGAAAAACTTTGTGCAAGAATAGCCCGAGCGGGAAATACACCCTCAGAAAAAAAACGCAACTATTTCGCAATTTTGCTACAAAATATATATAAAGATTACTTTAAGAAAACTATTGATATTGACAAATATTGGACACCTACTACACTTTGCAATAAGTGTAGATCGGTTTTCAGAAGGTCAACCTTTACAAAAATCTCGTATTTTAGAAAAAAAAAAAATAAATCTAAAAAAACTGATGCATAGAATTTGAAATTATTATGATTTTTGTACTTAGTACTCAAAAAAAAATATATATATAGCGGTCACCCATGATCAGAAAATTTGTTTCCATTTGTTGTGTAGTGTTATTATAATTTCTCCACCCAAAACTGTATGTACTCACTTGTAGGCCACTGGATTTATGTTGTCTGTTTCCCATATCATTTTGTACAGCAGACATAAGAACAGGGGGCTGGTATTGGGTTTAATAAAGTGATTTATAATATCATTTTCATTGGTCATGGATGACCAATTGCGATACTCCTCTTCTACAGATTTTTTCAATAACGCTTTATTTTCTATGGGATGATTGTTTTGAGAAAAAAATTCCGCCAGCGCTGGTGGAAAGCAGGCCAAAGAATGCGAAGCCCAGGCATGTGGTGTATTTTGCATTATAGTAGACAATAATTCCTTGCACCAAGCCTGCATATCCTCTCCACAGCCCGTTACGTGCATAGCACGAGCTAAAGTGAGAATTAAAACACGATTCAGTTCCTCGCTTTCTGTTGACGTTACGGAGGCGGGTGGCTTTTCGTTAAAGTAGCGGGAGAGTTGAGGTTGAAATTCTACCGAACCCATGCCATTTATTAAGCGGAGAGATGTTGATTCAAAACTATAAATAAATTGTAGTGTTTATAGGGAGATTTGAGACAAAAAAAAAAGAAAAAAAGAGATATAAAATCTGCAGGCGGGAGGCAAACAAATACACACATTTTTTTGGCAAGATACATTTTTAACTCTGTTGGGATCAGAATTTTTCGCTCCATATACTCCTTTTTCGTGCTAAATCATATGTAATTTTAGGAAATGAATTATTCTAGGTCTAATTGCTCGTATTAATTGTGTTCTGTCTTTAAATGAATT
The DNA here is from genome assembly GCA_963662145.1 of Sturmia bella. Classification (NCBI taxonomy): domain Eukaryota; kingdom Metazoa; phylum Arthropoda; class Insecta; order Diptera; family Tachinidae; genus Sturmia; species Sturmia bella. The sequence continues at coordinate 23,666,059 of OY759172.1, forward strand.
AGTTTTTATTAGTATTCTAAGTTTTCTTCTAGAATTATTTCATATTACGTTGATCGCGCTTAAGTTCATTCTATATCACTGTTGTGATGGAAATTAATTAAACAAGACCATCAAAGACATTTAGCGCAGGGTGGACCACCGCACTTCTCGTCGGCACATGTCCTTCAACTCAGAGTCTCATGTTTCTAAAGCGACACTCATTAGTCACCCAAGTTGTACATTTTCTATCTGATTTTATCAACACACACTAATTATTGTTTTTTTTTTATTATTTCTTATGTATCAGGTAAAAGTTGTTTGCCACTCAAAGGTAACCAAGTTGTATTACAACTCTTTGTATATATTAGAGATGTGCGGTTGTCGTGAAAATGTCGTGTCACGTGAATAAATTTTAGAAAAATCACACGAGTGCGTGAGCGTGATTTAAAAATAAAATTACGTGCGTGATAGTGTGTGTGAGGCCCAAAAAAAAAATTCATACGTGAGGAAAATAATTCTGATCGTGATCGTGCGTGATGTGAGCCAAAAACACTCACGCGCACATCTCTAGCATACATTTATACTCGTATATGGAGCTAAGAAATATTTTGTGTATGATAAAATTGTATTGATCAACATTTTTAAAAAAGACAAGCAAAGTAAAGTTGAAGACTTATTGGCTGGGGAACATACTATAGAGAAAACAATTAATAAGGCACTAGTTGTGTCTTCCTGTTGAATTTCAAAAAAAATTTGGCTTGGTGTAGTCTGAATCCCGCTCCTATAGAAATACTCGTACGTACATACGTTACATCACTTACCATAAATTCAACTGCATTTTATTGGTTTGCGGCAGTGTCGCCAAAGAATGCAAATTTGAAAGCAATTGTATTCTGTAATGTGTGGGGATATGATGCATTTTATAAGAAAACATTTCTAATAAAATGTGCAAAATGCCCCAAGCTTGATGCTTAAAAACGGCAGGGAACAGTTGCACTAAAAAGATAAGTAAATAAATAAGAAATGTACATAAAACTTATTGGAAATATTTTTCATATTAATTTAATACTGTCTGCTTAGTTATTTACAAAAAAAAAAAAAAAAAGTAATAATTTATGAAAAAGAAGTTTAGTCATGGAATATACTTTGGTTCAATGCACTCATTTTAACTGAGAGATTTTCCCCTAAATTCTTCAATGACATGCTATTGTAAAAATCATGGTGGATGAATATCGAAACAAACAAATTAATTTTTCAACATTTTACTGAAATTTTAATTATATTGAACTATGATGGTGTAATTAATTTACATATATTAAATTACTCAAGTTCAGACTGAAGTTCAACCCTTGGTTGGTCACTTGTTTCTATCAATATCAATTAAGTAAAGAAAAGTAAACATGGTTATAGCTAGGTGGACAACCGACTGTTTCTGGGTAGCAAACACCCTTCATTAGCACCCTATGAACTTTGGATGTGTCAAATTTCACAATTTTGGCACAGCCGCTTTAACCTCTCGGCAAGCAAAGCTCACGCAATTTTACTTTCTATTAATATACACTAAAGCCCCGACATCGTCGTTTCGATTTGCGTCGCTTTTTAAAACTGGAAAAATTCGATTTGCGTCGTTGCGATTTCAAGTTGCGTCGGTTTGAGATGCGTCGTTTTGAGCCCGATTTGCATCGATTCGATTTGCATCGTTTTGATTTCGATTTGCGTCCTAAACACGGTTACATTTTTTAATGCATCATTGTGGATTACCATTTTTAGCATTTGTAGTGTAGTATGTATTTAGCATCTTAAATTCTTTAGTTTCTACAACTTCTGGCAACAACGATCGTCACCTGTACGTTAAGAAATTTTCAGATTGCGTGAAAAAAAAGAGAATCCCCTTTTATTTTTTATATACATAAGTGGTGCTAAGAGCAGCTGTCTGGTTATGGTAACAATTTAGTGTTATTCATTCTGTGTCAGTCATTCTTATATTTTTTTTTCTTAATTTATGGATTTGTTATTTCTTTATAACATATATAAACATTTGTTGAAGTAAATTAAATAAATAAAAACGTACACAAAATAGTATTTTTTTTATCAAAAATACAACATTTTTTGCTTTGTTTTAAATATTTTCCCCAACAAATTAAATTTCAGTGCATTAATATAGAAAAAAGTGATTCGATTTGCGTCGCGTTTCTCTGGTCCCCATTAACGACGCAAGTCGGGGCTCTAGTGTACTTAATTGACAGCAATGATCTTTTTTGTAGTCCATTTTATGCATGCTTTTTTGTCATCTCAGCAGACTGTTAATTGCTTCTTTTATGTAATTAAAATTTCAGTGAAATGTTAACAAATATACCGCATGCCATGGCGTAAAAGTTGTATCAATAAAATGAGCCTCTAGATCTCAAGGATGCAAACCAGAAACTGTATGAAAAAAGATCTCATAAAAAGATCAATTAGCTTGCTCAACATTATTCAGTTTGTGCCTGCACTTTTTGGGCCAAATGCGACAAAGTGAGAGCAATCATGAATTTCTCTCAATAACACTGTGGAACAAATTTAAGTTAGCAAAAGTTATGTCGATTCTGAGAGTGAGGGGCGAAAATAGAGGCCAAATTAAAAGACCCACATCGCAGCGTTTGTTGATGTAAGTTCGAATTTTTTTTTATCCACCTACGAACCTTGGTTTAAAATCAAAAGAATCAATTTAGTAAAGATTATGATTACAGCTATGCTCACAACTGGCATCGTGCACTATATTTCGACCATCCTTTCTTTATCTGTATTGTTTATTAAAATTTAGAGATATGGCTGTCCACACTCACATATGTATATCTTTAAGAAAAACTCTAATTGCAGAAAAATATTAGAGAAACACGATGCATCTAGCGAATTGCCTTGTATAGATTTCCGTGACACTAATTCTAGTTGCAACAAAAAGCCGATAATATGCAATTTTTTTTTTGTCAGTTTAAATACAATACTAATAAAATTGGATTGCACTTATCTGGTATTATTTTTCTGGCTTTAGGAGATAAGTACAATTTAGAAGGTCAGGGAAAATAAAATATAACAAATAATTTGAAATTGGATTCCATGAGATCGCGAATGAAATGAATTTTGATAAAACTTACATAAAAATCCCTTTATGCCTAAAGATTCTATTTCTGTGTACACAAGCAGACGGGCATATGTCTCTATTAGTGCGGGTGTAGGAACAGAAGTTTTAGTCTGTGCTTGTTTTATCATCTGTGTAACAAATCTGGAAAGTAGCAAAATGTTATAGAGAAGTCCTAAAAATTGTCATTACGTTCAAAAATTACCCGTGTATTAAGGACATTTTGCTGTGCACCGTTAAACTGTCTAATACTACCATGGAATATGGTAAAGGCTGAATGGGAGCACCGGTGCTAGATTTCGCATTGCCATTTAAGGCTTCAACCAGTATGTTCATGGGTCTGGCAAAGAATTCCTGATTTGTTGAATAGGCATTGCACACCAAAACAATGCGAAAATCATTGCTCAAACTCATAGACATCATTGTGGTTGGCAAAACTAAATGTTGAAGAAAACTAAAGAGTAAACAAAAACAGTTTTAAACAATAAAGCAGCATCTGCAAAACACTTAAGCATACTCGTGGTGATTTTTCAAAGCAATGGGTAATGGTCTGGTGATATTCATGTTCTCATTCCTTGTTTTCTTCATCAAATGAATCCAAATGCAAATAGGCGCCATCTATTATGCAAGACAAGACATTATAAATAAAATTTTACTTTTGTATTAAGTTTATCAGGCTCAAGTTCTTTCTATATTATTTTTGTGATTTGATTTGATTAATTAAATAAGACAAAGAAAACATCAAAGACATTTAGCAGGGTGGACAATTAGTTGTCTCGAAGCCGCCACACATTCTCTTGAGTCTGATAAACTTAATACAAAAAAAGTTTTACATGAAAAAGTTCGAATAATACAAAATAAATTAATATAATTTCTAATGCAAAAAACAAACGTCAGCTAGAACCAAAATTACCTGTCTTAATGAACACGATTTATTGCAGTCGGGCAATTGCAGTGGCTCTTGTTCGGGATATAGTAAATCAAACAGTTTAAACATGGGCAAAAAATTGGTAATCTAAAACAACACAGCATATTATTTTGCCAACTATTCAATAGAGGTAAATTTTTTTTTGCAAAACTTACAGGATTCTTTTGTATGCTGCCCGATATAAATTGCAACAAAATCCACATTAATTGGTCACGTCCTTTGCGCAACTCCTTTTTGGAAAGCTGGTTATAAAAATAAAAAAAAATGTTAAAAACGTTTTTTTGAGATGAATTTTAAAGTGACAAAATTACCTTTTCATATAAAGCCAATACAATGTGGGTAAAGCTTACAAAGTGAAATAAAACAAAGTAAATCAATTGTGAAGACAAATGCAACCATATCCATTCATTTTGTGTTATTTGCTCTTCCGGTACATTAAAGCTACTGCCCGGAACATTTTCATTAGTCTCAGTCATTTCCATTGCACTTATAATTAAATTAACCAATTGATCTTCCAATGTATTGCATCGTTGCTTTTGATGCTTCTGCAAGTTTAGCATTATTGAAATCATTTCTTTGGAGTAGGTTTGCTCCAGAACGTAGCGCAACAGTTGTGGTTGCTCTTCCATTAATTCCGGTTCATAAGGTAGGCTGCCTTTGAAATTGAATTTTAATGTATTGGGATCTAATTTCCATGAATTCATCATATGATCAGCATAGCCAAAGTGTTCGACAATCGGTAGCATATGTGTATGACCAATTATAGATACCATTTGGGCAGTTTGGCGAAACTCCTCCACAACATCAGTCATCAGCTTGTTGAGTTTCTGCGTGAGAAAACAGTTTACCGATTAGAATTCTTCAATAAAATCACTTGCTTTTTACTCACCCAGTGGTAGGGGAAAGGTTTGATGATTTCATTAGCTATGAAATAAGCGGGTAGAAGACAGTTGTTACGGTCAAATATATAACGTATGGTATCTTCTAGAGCCAGAAGTTGTGGCAAATATGTTACATTTACATGAATGGGAAATCGTTGAGCCTTATCGCGGCATGCCTTCATTATTTCCCTCACACCTTTGTAGTCAACATGATCTATAACTTTTTTAATCAAATGAAAACTTTCGATCCAAAAGTTTTTATTTTCATAGTTTAACTTTTCACAAAGCAGTATCTTGTCACAAAGTAACCTGCAGAAATACATTACAAGACCATATTCTTACAGGTTCCTCCAACAATATGAGCGCACTTACTTTGCCGTAATCAAATGAGATTCCACTAATTGGCCTAGTGCAGACATCAAGACCCTCAACTGGTTAGTGTTTGTGGCCGAGGCAGCTTTTTCCAAATACTGCCGCACAATGCCTTCCTTACTGTCCTGGGCAAGATTGTTGAATGCAGTTACTATAAAAAAATAAAATATGCAATAAATATTTTTACACACTCAAATAAAACAAAGTCCAATCTTACCAATATTATTACAAAATTTTTCACCTTTTTCTCGTTCTCCATCTGGCCGGTATACAATAACGCTAAGAAAAGCCTCTTCAATGGGCTCAATTTTCTAAACATGTTTTTAAGAAGTTCATTTCAATTTCACTTGTTTTTTCACTTATGGCTCAACTTACCAAATAATTATTAACACAATCTAATATTTGCACATCCATATCTCCAGCTACAAAGAAAACAAGAAGTTGCGCAAAAAATTACCAGTTGGACACCCCAGCCAAACAAAAAACGCCGGTTGGAACTTAATAAAAATACTGTTCTTTAGTGAGACACTTTTTAATTCATTAAGAAGCAAATTGTTTTTCAAATGATAAGTTTGCTAAATTTACATTTATGTATATTTATTATACAAAAATTTACCACAGAGAATAGCCAAACAAATTGCTTCCTCTTTCGGCTGACTACTTTTTTTTTATAGTAAAGCAACAACAAATCAACAAAACAACAGAGTTGATGGAAACTTTTTGCGCTTTCCAACACTGCTGAAATAAAACAGAGTCGCTGTGTACTTTTACAGCACTTTAAAGAAACGTTACCAATTTTAAATTCAAATTTAAAATTTATTGCAAATGACAAGGAACATTTAAATTAAAATGAAAAAAATTTGGCATAAGCCTATACACAAAAGAAAAGTGGTAAATAGATATTTAAGCAAAGTAGTTTACTGATTTTAAAGAATTTATTCTGCAGTGGAAACGGATGTCTATGTATGACAAAGCTGCTTATTATTTGCAACCAATTGTTTTGCATTTAATTGATACCTGGCATGATACAACTAACAAGGTAGCCTTTTCGCTACAATAAGAACAACTTCAATAAAAATAACATGCATTTTGTTTTTGTACAACTTATGCAAACTGTCAAAAAGACGCCACTTCTACATTTACAGAAGAGAGATGCACTGAGCTTTCACGGATTAGCTATCTCGTTTCGGCTGCCTTTCATCTCTGCAATCTCTTGACAACCTAAAGTAGTCAGTTGATTAACGGTTTAGCTGACGAGGCTACCTTGTTAATTGTATCATGATACCTGGCTGCAACCTTTACCGTCTCCAACTCTATTCAAAATTGTGTATTCGTGTTTTTTAATTTTACTAATGCTGTTGCCGATCATCTTACCCATCGTTATAATTACGAGTTACTACGCTATTTTTCAATGTCTAATAGAAAGGTAAATCTATAAGACTAATAATATTGACGATCAAAATAAATTTTTGATGCTAATTTTTCGACCTTTGTTGTTTAGTATTTTAATTGTTCGAGCCTTAAGGTCACTTGTTTTTTTTATAAGTGTTTATTAAATTCGATATCACAATCGATAAATTCGATATCTTCAGGAATGTTTTGATGTTTTTTCAAAAAAAAAATTTTTTTTTTTTTGAAAAACATTCCATTGTGATATCGAAATATCGAATTTAACAAACACTTATAAAAAAAACAAGTGACCTTAAGGCTCGAACAATTAAAATACTAGACAATAAAAATAACAAACAAGAACCACCTCAAGTTCGATATTTAAGAAATCTTATAATTAAAAAGGAAAAAAGTCGTAGCAAATGGGATAAAGAAATAACGCTACTGTAATATGTAAATAATAAGACAAGCAATATCACAGAGGGCAAAGTCCATCAGCGTTAAGTTGGCAAGAACCTCAAGCTCGAAATTTAAAACCTTCAATGAAGAATATAGCAGATTTGCAGAAAAAAAACGGTGTGCTCACAATCAACCATAAAATGCGTTGCAAATTTGCACAGCTACCATCGTGAATACACTTAATGTTATTTATTAATGAAAAGAACAAAACGAGTTAAAATCCCAATAAAAATAACTTCATTATTCTGGGTTTTTGGGAGCTGTTAGGTCAATTCTTTAAATAAGATGCTGTTTTTTGATATTTCACTCACCATTTCTTTGGGTATTCCCCACTTTTTCAGGGGTGGTTTTTATTGCATATACATATGTATGTATGTATATATGAAAGCCACCCTTGCAGAAGTTGGGAATATCCAAAGAAATGGTGGGAGAAAACCAAAAACCCCACATTAATTTATACTTTTATATTAATCTAATTACAAATGGAATGAATTAATAAATAAGATTATTTATTGCCAAAATTGTTATGAAATAAATGCATAATTTCTTTTTGGAACGAAAACACCACTAGTCTCGTTTTGCTTTGCTTTATCTCACATTATACATTTTTTTTTTCAGCTCTTTAGGAATAGTTTATCCCAAAAACATGGATATTGTACACAACGTATTGGCGATTTTCAACTCTGAAACTGAAAACGAAAATCAGATTGAATACCTTCATTTGTATTTGGTAACTTGTCGATATACAGCTGCAGTATTTATCTCCTGTATAGATTATATGCGTTTAGCTTTAGCGCTGTTAAGAAACTAAAAACAATGTTGATGTTTAAAAATACAATTAATGTTTTTTTTTTTTATTTCATATAATCTGGATGCTTTTTGTTTTGGCGTATGTGTATAGTTTTATGTTGAAAAAAAAAAAATTATATATATAATAGTATATTTAAACGTGTGTTGAATTTATTTTAAAACTTAATACCATTTTTTTTGTATTTGCAAAATTTTAATGAAAAAATTTTTAAATTAAGAACTAATATAACTGTATAAATCTTTTCGCTATATTGTATAAAATACTTCTTCTTAAATTGATGTTTTACATTTAATTTCTATCATGTTGTTGGGAACATAAAAAGAGATAAAATCATTTTGTTTTATAATTTCCTTTATACTGCCTTAAAATTTTACTATGTATAAATATACATGTGAAAATAATAGTTTTGGAGTTTTTTGTTTGTAAAAAAGGAAAAATATATAGAACAATTAAATTGTAGTTAAATATTAATCCTCTGGTGGTCTGGCAGAAGGATCATCACGATCAATAGGTGGCGGTGAGGTCAGCACTTCAACATTTTGCGCTGGCCCTTGAGTGAGGTAGCCTGCTGTAGGATTGATACCTTAAAAGCAAAAGCAAAAGCAAACGCAAACAATTCAATAAAATATCACTTAATACACAAATGAGCAAAAGTAAGTAAGCAAGTACCGGTTAGATATCCTCTTATGTTCGTATCGGTTATAAATAGATCGTGCCGTTGGTCTTTGAATTCCGACCAAACTTGATGTTTAAGTAGAATTTGTGTAACACGTTCACCATAATTAAGATTATGTGTCATGCCTTTTAAAGCAGCCACAATTTGTGCTTTAACAGCCGAAGCATTGTCTACATAGTCCAAGCGACTGTCCAGCAAACCCAAAAGATAAGGTATTAAGCCCACCTCCAAAGACTGACTTATTAAGGAGTCCTGTAACATGAAAGCAGTTATGAAAGAAATTGCAAAAACTGCATACGGCAAGAAACTTACATGCTGGTATTTGAATAAACGACTTAGAGTTTCACAGGATTTCTCTATGCAATCACGATTGTGCTCCATGCATTTCTTTAGAGGCATAATGCACTCCGTCTGAGAGACAGCGCTCACGCAGAACTAAAAATACAAGAAAAAAAAGAAATCAATGTCAGAAGCAGGCATTTTCATTAAATTCATTTACCTCAGACAGCGATAGCTGATGTAATACTGATAATGTATTCTTTGGTTGTACTGCCAGCAAATTAAATAATTTCGGTATGTGGCCCAAGACGGGAATATCATCAGCCAAATTTGGTTGAGAACGTAAAAGCTCAACTAAAGCATTAGTTGATAAATCCAACACGTCTTTCTGTAATTGTGTAATTGTAGTTGAAATAAGCAAAACCGGTACAAATTTCATGTTAGAAAACGTGCAAGAATTTTACCTCCGAAGAACTTTTACTAATTTGTTCAACTACAAAATCTAAGAGATCTGATAAAAATTGTTTTGGTTTGCGTAAAGTCCAGGCAGGATTTGCTACAAAGAGACGCAAATAAACGCCAGCCACAACAACTTCATTTGATACAATATCCCTGAGAATTTCGGGGTCCTTCCACAAATGTTTTGAGTTTAGTTTTTGTGCCCGATAGAAGCTGATGTTAAAAAGAAGACACTTTGTGAAAATCAGTTCGAAGAGAATTGCAATTTAAAAACTCACCTTTCGCACATGTCGTTAACAGCATCACACACAGTATTGCGGGTTTTATCGTTCCAGATGAGTTCCGGATGCTCGTGTATAGATTCAAAAAGTTGTACCGAAGTTTGAGGCGATTCTATCATGGCATCCACAAAAAGAGCAGGTAAAAATTTCGATATTGTTATGCGCACCTGGAACACAAAGATAATAGTTTTTAAATAAAAAATAAATAAATAAAAATGCAAGAAATTACTTTAGGGCCACTTAAGCGATCGGCTGTCATTTTGGCCATTATTTCGGCACACATTTCTCGTATCAAAGGATTGCGTGAGTTGCAAAACATGTCCAACAAATATATGACAGCTCCTTTCATTTGAGCCTCTTTAATCATTTCCTGGACATTCATCAAGCCAGACATTGTTTCCAAAACTTTTTGTTGACTCGTTCTTAAATCAGGGTCTTTGAGAGCAACCAAAAAGCTGCCCAAAACCTCACAGGCAGCAATTTCCGTAACGCAGTCTTTGTTGCGTGAAACCAAAGCCACAACTTCCAAGGCTACCGTTTTTACTGTGATGTTCTGAAAAGAGAGAAGGCAAAAAAAACAACATTTACCATAAATCACACCCACAAGAGCGATGGAAGCAAATATTATCCGTGGAGCCAATCGAAATTCATTTAAAATATGAAGCGGATCGCACAGCCAAACGATTGAAGATAATGAGTGATTTGATCCATCAGGGATACGAAATGCATCATCAATAAATCTTTACAGAAATTGGCAAGTCTATACCGGAGACCAGGTCAATTACAAAACATTGATTACCGACTTCCAATCTTGGTTGACCGAGCCTTTGAAGCAGACCCCATTGGGTTTCATTGTTACACAGTTTTACATGGGGAATCACAATTTCTTTCCAAAGCTCTCACAATCAATTGAATCTGTAGAAGTTGACGTTTTTGACAAAATTTTTCAAGAGGCGAAAACCAGGACTTAGTAACAGGTGGGCCAAAAGTAATCACGCGGCCAATATCAAATCTGCTTTTACATTTGTGAACTAGACAGCTGTAGAATACAAGTAAATAAGCCATGAAGCGATACGCTACCCAAGAACACGGAATAACCGTGTCCGTAGCCGCTTCCCCGGTCATCCGGCACCGACTGCGTAAACACTGTGACGTTTAGCCACCAACCTTGAAGAGTATGGGACCAAACGCGACGCTGCCAAAAGTGGCTGGCCCCGGAGCGACCATTCTGCCCAGAATATCGCTGCTGTTGTCATACAAAGTCCAGTCTGGACATCAGCTGCTGTCTGTCGACCGCCAAACACGTGTAACCTGCGCCCAAGCCATCCTCAATTTCAAGGACAAAGTACTATGAGGCTCATTTCCATCTCAGCGGGTGCGAGAACAAGCAAAACTATTGCTTCTGGGGCACCGAAAATACACGAGTGATGCCCGAGGAGCCATTACACCCACTCAAAGTGACTGCATAGTGCGCAAGCTCACGCACCACGAAGGAAAGTCGGCCCATTTTTTTCGAGGACGCCACCGGTCAAACGACAATTCGCTATACGGCCATGCTAGCAGAGTTTTTTCTGCCGCAATTGAACGAATTAGCTCTGGAGGACATGTGGTTGCAACAGGACGCAGCAACAGCACCGATATTCTGAAAGCCAAACAACATCGGATGACTTCTTTTCGCCCAGCTGTTATTTATATAGAAAATACCACGGAATTGATATTTCGTCTGCCGGGCTATGGCACAGTTTTGCAGGCCGATGCTGGGGCAGTGCGAAGGCCAGGACCCGTGAATATATTTAGGGATAGTCAAATGGCCATTAGAGCGATCTCAGCTAAGTGGACTAAATCACGAACAGTTTGGGTTTGCAAAAACGCCATTAACAGTTACTCGACTACTGGTGAACTGTGCATCATATGGGTGCCAGGGCAGGCGGGAATAACTCGAAATGAGAGAGCAAACTCACTTGCTTCAAAAGCCAAAGAGTTAAGTAACATACGCTTGGTATGCGCGAAACCTTTCGATGCAGTTAAATCTGAGCTAAAGAATTTAACTCTCTGGAATAACAAAACCGTGTGAATCAATGCAAGAATTCTATGCTGGGACTGCTAAGACTTAGCAAGATCGAATTATGACAGGCCACTCTCAACTACTGGCCCATCCCAGGCGCATAGGAATAGTGGTAGGAGATGAATGTATAGCAAGTGGGGAGGAGAGCGATGCATTAGAGCACTATTTATGCCAGTTCCCCGCCTGCTCACAAATACGGTCCCGAGAGACACCATACCAGACACAATCCAATTACTGGGCATATGCTGGAGGAAATTAAGGAGCTTTGTGAATGACACGGAGTTTCTAGACCTGTAGGTCAACCTGTTCATGGTTAAATCCAGAGAGCGCACAACAAGTCTATACTGGCTTAAATGCACATGTCACAAGACATGGGCAAACAAAACCTTCCAACCAACCTACAGCTAAATTTACTATTTTTCATAGTTTCTTGTATGGAAAACCCCTTTAGTTTTTAGCTCTTTGTTGTTTTTATTGCTTATTACTGTAGAAACCGGATAAAAAAATGTCCTGTGAAAATTTCAATTCTTTAGCTTTTATGGTTCAAAAGTTACAGGTAATTTTAGCTAATCTTCAGTTTCTTGTATGGGGGCACCCTTTCGTTCTTAATTTTTTATTGTTATGGCAGTCGAATAGCTACATGTATTGTATAAATTTCAGCTTTCTAGCTCTTGTTCAAAAGTTACAGCTGATATTTACAGTGTACTGTATGGGAGCACCCTTTAGTTCTTTTTGTTTTGGGTATTTATTGCTGTAGTGGCCGGATAACCACATGTACTGTGTAAATTTCAGCTGTCTAGCTCTTATGCTTCAAAAGTTACAGCTAATATTCACAGTCTATTGTATGAGAGTTCTTAATTTTTTGTTTGGCAGAATGGGCCGCAGAAGTCTCAGTAATAGAGTTCTCTCTATGAGAACGGAACCCTAAAAAGATACTTCATTTTTCTTTCACTAATTGGTATAGAATTGATAGAAAGAAACAGCAATTGCTAGAAAGAACCAAATACACAAAGCGTAAACAAAACTGACATCTTTTTTTTGTAAATGTTGTATTCTTTTTATTTCAAGAAAGCGCTAGGAAATAAAAATGTTCCAAAAAAGAAGCGTTAAATCAAGTCTGAAATGTCAATTTTAAGTTGAAAAATTTTACATTTTTTTTTTACATAATCTGATTTTTTATCGATAACTTCAGCAAAAATGTTGACAGTTTTGCATTTATCTTAACTGAACTCTTTGCACATACTAAATTCTACTATTATAGCCTAGACAGACGGCAGAATTAATTTGCATTAAGAGCTCACTAATTTGAATTAAAATTTTACGATGACAGGCGACGGTTTCTGCATTTAGTAAGCAGGTGCATTTAAAAAACAGCTGTTTTTTGCTATTGATTTTTTGTTTTGGCATTTAAAATATTTACTTAGAATTAACTTTTACACACAAAATAGATAAAAAAAAACAGAGTGTAACATTTGCAGGTATGCTGTTGATAGGAAATGAACATTTATTTTCAAGAAAATTTAAATTTCTTTTCATGAAACTGCCCCATAATACAAAAATTGTGCAATCACAAATTTAAATTTGTTGTAACAGTTAAAACAGCTTGCCTTTTTTGTCTGTGATTCCATTTTATCTATTCACAATAGTAAAGAAAATATCAACAGCTGACGGATTTCGACGGTGCTGCCATATTATGTAACTGAATTTAGTATAAATGCAGTTTGATTTTGTGCATTTATGACAGAGCTAAATTCACATTCGAATGTAGATAATGCATGACGCTGTCGTCTGTCTAGGGTATTACATTATATTTGCACTGTTCTCCAAAACTTGAACAATGCAAGAAAAATGTAGTGTCATACGGGCTTTAATATTAGCAGGCCCCAATTGGGCCACCCTCCCTGTATTCTTACTTTTATAAAAGTTGGCGCATATTATAAAATTGTAAATATGTATGTATGTATGTACTCGCATGCGTGATGAAACAAAAATTAACTTCCACTTACCTCGCCAAACAGATTGTTGGCCAGAAATCCAAATATCATATTGAAATTTCCTATGCATTGAATTTCCACTTCATGATTGGCTTTAATTACGGCAATTAAAGCTTTCAACACCATTATTATGTTTTGTTCGACGTTCGGATCACTGGCAAAATCGTATTTATATTGACTTTGTATTTGTTGTTGTTCCATCATGGCTTCAGTTTCTAACTTTTTGCGTGTCTTTGAGCGATTGTATGCATTAAGCACTTCATCAAATGTTGTACCAGTTCTGTGCTGTTGCTTTAGCTGTGGATGATTTGGTGCCAAAGTTGGCTTAAGAATACCATCACTGGTTGTATTGAGTGTATTGAGTGTAGGCGAAACTGGCTGCGCATACGCAATTGTGTTTGAGCGCTTCACATTTGTCATATAGTGATAAGCCTGCTTAAGATATTCCAATAAATCTAAGGTAAATTGTTTAGGATTAACTATAGGAAATGTAGGCATATCGTTGTATATTCGTATAAAAACGCCTCCAATTTGTAACTCATCTCTGTCGAAGAGTTATTATTGCTTATTAAATTTAAATTGAGTAAAAGAAATATAAATTTTGAAACTTACTTGTGTGCATCAAATTCAAATTGTGCTGACAACTCGTGAATCTCAGCAATATCTTCAAATGATTCTTTCACAGCTGCTGAACGTTGCTGTTCAAGAAAATCTATTAATTGAGCTCTGGTTCCATTGTCCCAAATTAAATAGGGATTACGAGTGTTGGAGGTAAGTATTTTTAATATCTGGAAAAGCGCGTTAATAGAACAGTATTAGATGATTTGTTAAAGCAAATTAAACTAAAAGATTACTTTATGTTACTGTTTTCTTATTTTTCTACAGTTTGTAGTATTTAATTTTACAATTGTTGATTCTTCTTTTGTCAGTATTGGTCATAACTAAAGCACCCCTAAACAATCACTATTTTCTTTGAAAAAATTGACTTTTTAAATTATACTAAGATTTACATTTATTCATCAGTATATTTGTTATTCATACAAATAAAACTTTATTATTATTGCATCAAGAAAAAGATGTAAAATTAAAAATATTAAGAAATTCCCGGGATAAAAGTAAAGCACCGCTCATGTGGACGTAAAAGACCAACTCATACAATTAATATTTTATTAGCGAAGCCATTGTTTTGAATAACTCATGCACATCTTCTGGGCATGGATGTTATTGAGTTGTTTATAATATCCTCCGACATTCCTTCCCAAACTATATTAACAGCTTGAAAGCTGTTTAAATAGCCTCAGTCCTATTTTTTAAAATTTTCCGATTTATTAATAACAAGATTTCTTAGAAAATATTTGCAAATTTATATTTTTTATAAATTTTCCAAAATCAAAAATTTTGAAATTTTCCAAAAACAAAATTATATTTTATTTTTTTTTTATCCTAATAACTCTAAAATTATTAACGACACCAAAAAATGATTTTAGCAAAATTTAAAGCTGGCATAATTTATAATTTTTTGACGTATTACATGATAAAATCAGACGCGCCGTTTTTAAGTTATGACTAGAGAAGTGTTCCCAGGTCAATGTATTTCTTCCCCCCAGAAAAATTTAAAAACCCCCTAAAATTCAAAGTTATTCTACAAAATCCCCCTAAACAATTTTAGTGAACATTCTGCTTTCACTATATGTATTTTTCAGTGCATCATGCCATAACAGGCGTATGTATATTTATTATAAATTTTCTATTTATTTCTATTAAAATATTTTGGGATCTAAGTACATATTCATAGGCAGCTCGAAATTGTTATCTGCGTATCTATAAAAAATTAAGTGTCTCCAAAAATATTTTCTAACCGTCTAATTCATAAAAAATATAACAGGTTTATAAAGCTCTTATTTGACAGATTTTCCATACAAATATGTCAAATAACAGTCTTATAAGCCTGTAATAATTTTTATGAATTAGGGGTAAGTCTATAGTTTCTAAGTCTTCTTCACTTTTTACGTTGTTTTGGCATTTTCATAAAAAGTGTTTCAATTTTATCAAAGGTTCTTAGATATTTTAATTTTACCAATTCTTAAGAAACGGAAAAAATTCAAAGAAATGACCCTTAAGGAAAAATGCATTCAACTCAACAAAAAAAGTACTTGAAATTACCAGTTGCAAAATTCTGTACTTGAAACTACCAGATGATTTACCGTTTAACCAAACACAGAAATCCCCTAAAAATACGCCAAAAATAAATTGTTTCCCCCTATATTTTCTCCGAAAGAATTTAACACCCCAAACTCACCCCTAAAAGAAAAAAACCGTAAATCTAGGGGAAAACCCCCTAAACTGGCAACACTGGACTAGAGGTCTGGACCAACCTTTACGGGGGTATTAGTTCAACGTGTTACAGTGATAAATTGAAAACAGCAGTAAATAGAGTAGTCGACTAATGTTAGTTGTACCCGAAAACGTCATGTAGATTGTCTTCTCCTGCCCGGAAAGCTTCCAAATTTTCTTTTCTAGCTTTCTTTGAAAATGTTTGCCACAACAAATCCTTCTCAAATTTGAATAAGTAAACCGAACTTAAGCTTACAAAATAAATAATTAAGATCTTCAAATATGAACTTAATTATTTATTTGCTTTAAGAGCCAATTGAAATGTACTAATTCAGGTCCAAAAATAGATCTTTCAAATGTTTTCTGTCTTTTTCAGCCGTCTATATGCCGCCGACATTTCAACTCATCAATAGACTTGAAAAATTCTTAAAAGAATGTTTGAAACTTAACTACTTATTCCATAATTCCCATGAACAAAATGAGAATCAGAAATGTTCAAACAAACCTTTAACCCAGTGTCATACACACACACCTACAATAACTTAATTTTAAGCTTGCAACCTGTTGCGAAGATTGTATGATTTGTCTGTATAACCAAATTTTATAAAAACGTGTTGAATATAGTATGAATAAATCTTGAATTAATTTACTTTATTAAAATATCTTTGACACTAGTAAACATTTTTTTCGTTTTGCAACTATTTTAATTTTCTTTGCAACCTGCTATACAACGAGTTACCATCGGTTACTACGATTTGTATTTTGGAACGTATCAATAAGTAAAACTTTTTTGAATATTCAAATATAAACTTAGTTATTTATTTGCTTTAAGAGCCAATTGCAAAGAAAAGTAAAAGAGTTGCAGAACGAAAAAGAAATGTCTACTGTGTTAAAGATTTGTTTGAACATTTCTGATTCTCATTTTATTCATGAGAATTATGGAAGAAGTAGTTAAGTTTCAAACAAACTTTTAAGAATTTTTCAAGTCTACTGATGAGTTGATGAGCATTAACGAAAAGTCGTCGGCATATAGACAGCTGAAAAAGACAGAAAACTTTTTGACAAGGTTCATTTTTAGACCTGAATTAATAATTAAGATCTTTTTGTCATTCGCTATAATTAATTTTTCAAAGTCTTTACAAAGTGACAGCAAATCAACACACTCACCTCGCTATCTTTTTCTTTCGTTAACTTATTTGCTACAAACTTAGTGAGCAAGCGATCCAGCACTTGTTTAACTACCGTATTCTGGGCATCAGATGTTACCAGATACTTTTGCCGCAACAAATCCAAAGCCTTTGCACACTGATCAGGTGTGCTTGCGTCGGACTTTTCACTGGCAGTTGAATTTTGTTTACTAACAGCACTCGCTGCAGTGTTCTCGTGACCCGATGTTATTGCCAGTTGTTTACTAAGAGGATTTTGTGCATTTTGCGTGTATGCTGTTTTGGGTTTAGGTGGTATCGATGGTGCTGCTTTAGGGTTGGCTACTGCAGCATTAGCTGTTGGAGAACTATTTTCAGAAGAGGCTAGCGATTTCGTTTCCGGCGTAGTACGCAATTCAAGGCCATAACCAGCTAAAGCTATGCAGGCAAGTATGGCCATTTTAGCCAGAGTATTGGCCTGCTGTTGTTGGTTTGTTTTATCACTAGCCTCGACGCCACTTTCATCCAGTGTATAATCATATTCAAAGCAAAATAGCAAAAGAGACCAAAGTACACCATTACAAATCAAATTGCACTGAAGTTCGTAATTATTTGCAGCCAAACTTGTGACCAAACTGACAGAGAGGGTGTGTTTGAAGTACACAACACGACAAACATCAGACATAAGACGGGGCAGAGAGATGATTTTTTGTTTACATTTTTCGAAATTGCAGGCCACCTCGAAACAACGTGTTACATTGGAAATAACTCGATAGTGAAGCGAATCGGGTTTAGAGTCAGCACCCATTATAGAAACGCATCTGTCGTACGCTTCTAGCAAGGCCTCAATTCCTTCTTCTCTGCGCAACTCCTCTGCATTTAAGGCTGAACAGTGAACAGTGTGATAACAAAGTTCGGAGGCTGCAGTTAGCAATTGTGTTTCCTTGGAAAACAAGTCATCATCTTTGGTCTCCAAACGTATGGTTTTAATTAGTTGAGGATAACCAGCATATTTATAAGGACGCAGTACTTAAAATGAGAAAGATTTAACCTTGTATAGAAATATAAACAAAAAACAACATCAAACTTACCATCGGCATAACGTTCGAACAGGATACTTTGTGTACGTAAAATTAAAACAATATTATTGGGATCTGGACCGCCGGAACTCCAAACATTACGTGAACACAAAAATTCATAAGCCTGATTAACTTTTTCGAAAATTTCGCGACCATTGGGATTCTTATCCGGATGATACATTTGGGCTAAACGATAATAACTTTTACGTATCATCGATTCATCGGGTTTGGGATGTTTCGTCAAGTCGATGCCCAAATCGTTGTAGGCTTGTTGGACGGTCATTTGTGGCGGTTTCTTTTCCACCTCCTTACGCCAGGCATCCAAAGTATGTTTTAAAAGCTGAACTGGATCCGATATTGGCCAGTTGGGAAACTTTTGAGTATCACAGAGATGTCGCAGGTAATAAATATGGCAGAAAAGTTCATTCTCCAATTGGGGATAACTAATAGCAGGTATGGCAAGGTAAGGATATCTGGAAATAGGTTTGCAAGTATTTCTTATTTATTCTAAGTCCTTGTCGTGAATATAATTGTTAATTACTTGAGGCAATTTTAATTAAGACTTTTTCCTTTTAATTTTTTTTAATGCATAATTTGAACAATTTTAATTGAAAAAAAAATGTTTACCACAAAAAAATCTTTCTAAATTTTGAGGATCTCTCACAGTGTGCGAGTCAACACTATTATCCGTTTCCCTCTCTCCTTCTCTCTTTTTGAGTATCTAACAGTCTGAACTTCTCCTTTCAAAAATTTTCCTTTCCTCTCTCCCCACTCCACTCTCCCTCATTTTTACACATTCAAAACAAAAAGACAATAATTCATTGTCAAAACGTAAAATATTTGGCTTTTAAGAGATAACATGCTACATATTCACTTTTTTTTTTATTCTCAAGGGAAGCGTATTTTTCACGGGTAACGCGTTTTCCCTGAGAGAGAATATTCGTAATTGGGCTATCTCTTTTCAGGTTGTCACAAAGGGTGCGTTGCTTGATGGACCCACGTGTGCTGGACATCTCTCCATGTCACTTCCTAGCAACCCATCTACTTAATTAATATAAAATAGCTGGGGAACAAACCACGGCTATTTTACTTTACTTTTTCAATATCATTCGTTTTTTTTAGCTCTTGATCGCATCCGGGTTTTTCACTAGTGGTAAAATATTAAGTTTTTTGCCGTACTGTACGTTGAGGGCCCGCGGGAGCCCAATTTGTACGAAAACTGTTCTCGTACTCAAAGTTCGGGCAAATGAGAGAACTTTTGAGTGAGAAATATTCTTGTTACTCCTGCACGAAACATACCGCACTTTTTCTTCGTGCTTGTCTGGGCAAATAGTCAGTACCAGTAACAGTCAGCTGTTGCAAAAGGTAAACAATAACAAACAAAACTGTTCAACCCAATCAACCAACATAACAACAATTTTGATGTTTTTCAATTAGTATTTCATATAAAAACTTCATCTTCCCAAGATAAATGCTTCAACGCTTCAATTTCCATTACAGCATCAAGATATACCATATGTTATTTTTGGGAGAGAAATGGGGTTTCTGGTGTTCCTGTACTTTTGTGATTTTTTTTTTGCTTTCTAATGAAATTTCTTTTGAAATGCTAAAAAGCTTTTAAATTAAGACGAATAAAAACTATGCATACACTTACCTGGCCATTGTGTGACCTCTGAGACGTGGTGTGAAATCTGCTATGTGTGCTGCGATTTTCTCTATTAACAGTCTTCTCATTTCCGAACTCCAAATCACCTCGGGCGTATCGAACTCACCCAAAAATATTTCAGCAAATTTTTCAGCACTATAATTTTCCAAAAAGCACACCATAGCTTCGGGCAAAAGCTGCCCCAAGATGCTGCGATGCATAATGCCAGACTGTGATGATTCCTCACTGCGAAAGCCTTGCTTCATGTGAGTCATTTTGAGAAATTTGGTTATGGGCAAAATATTGCTGCCACTATACATGAGCATAAAATAAAATACACCAGTCAAATAAACTTTCGGCATTTCTGGATTGTCTTGCATTATCTGACACAACAGCGTGGCCACACGTTCCAACAAACCGGGATCGTGAGTCAAACATACTTGCACAACATGAGGTAAGCATATAAATTCTGAGAGTTTGCGAGATAATTTAGGACCAGGTATGAGCACAGCTTGGCCATTTTGTGTGCGGGATGGAAAGAAACTAGTGCATTTGATGAGAATATCTAATATCATTGACGATAATTCTGTTTCATTGTACAAAGGTTGGCCCTTGGCTATAAGGCACCATTTAAGTTGTGGTATCTGTTGAAGTGAACGCCAGCCATCCATTCCAATGGCCCAACATCGGGTTTTGGGTGTAATAACGCCCTTGGACCATAACTCCTTTAGCTCCGAATATGTAATTGGCCCTTGACGTTCTGGTTTTTGTCCCTCTTTTTCAATATTATAATACCAATCTTTTTCTTCATATTGTTGCATGTTGGGGCCAGCTTCGATAACATTTGTTTTGGTGTTGGGTTGGGCACGTCCTTGATGCAAATGAGCTAAAGTTATCAGGTCCACAAGACATTGAACATGATCAACCAAGGGACGACAGTTGGATTTTTCCAAAACCAGACATGAAATCAGGTTTATGAGGGCATCTCTCAAAGAGGGAGAAAAACACTAGAATATTAGAAAATATTTTTCAATTAACGAAAGTAAAAATGGAATCGCCAGTCCAGAGTCCGAATTAAATAGTAGTTTCTTGAATACATATGTATTCTAGTAAATATAATATTAAAATCTAAGGGCTCGAAGGTTCGCGGGTTCTGTGAAACAGTGAAATGAAAAGTTTTTTCACGTTTTCATAGCAGTTCTGATTCTCGTTCTGTGAAAAAAATATAAACATACATCACAGTGCAAACAACGCTGGAACGAAACGGGATTTTTTTCATCGTTACACAACTAAAACATTAATAGATTATTCTGAGAAAGCAGCTCTACCGCAAGCAGCAATCAGTCGCTCTTGACCGCGACGGGTGTAAGTAAGGTTGTGAAATCACCGGCGCGGCAGTTTGCCGGCTATGAGCACATGAACTACGATCTATGACAACGATATGTTGTAAAAAGCACGTATTGCCGGACTATTACAATGACATTTGACCACTAAATACAATCATGTTAATATAAATATTGCTTAAATTAAAATGTCAATTTTTCTTTTTTAATAAATTCTGATTGCATTAAGCATTAGCCCAAAAAACATTGACATATCACACTTTAATATGTAGGGCAACTTCGTGTTTTCGAACATAAGCAAAATTTTTGTATTTTGGTTTTGCGTAAGTGCCATTTGACAAAACATACAAGATTTTCGGAAGAAATTAAAGAAAAGGTTTTTTTTACTATAATTGTGTGTAAATTCAAATTTTTTTAATTATATTTAATAAAAAAAACACTTCAAATTAAAAGAGAAAATTTAGTTTTTATTAAAACAGTTATCACTTGCATGAATTAAAGCCGATTCTATTTACTTTCACTCACCCTATAATACTCTAATTGAAAACGAATAAAAACATGGGGATTCGGATTTCAGAACACCAAAAATTCTAAAGTAATCCACTTTAGAGTGAATTCGAATTCTAGAACAGAGCCGAATATTGTTAATAAATGTTATATTAAAAAAAAAAAACGAGTTGAAGCTGCATAAATTAGTTTTTTTTCAAGAATTATACAGATCAAATAAAAACATATCGTCTAAACTAAGCTTTACATAATTCAATATTAACACAAGGGCAAGAACGAAAATCACCAACATTTTATTTTTTGTTAGAGAAAAAGAATTCGGATTCAGATCAGCGTGATAGACTTACATAAATACACACATTTTTAAATAGAAACTTTTACTCACTCTATCACTTAATTGCAAAATATATGACATATCACCGAACTGACCAATTTCCTTGTGGTAACGTCGATAAACTTTCGCCAAAGCTTGTAGAGATGTAACAGTCAGCTGATCGTCGTTGACGCGTTGGCGGCATAACACTCGACGGTACAAAGCATTAAATAATTCAATTCTAAAAAAAACAAGCATCAGTGTTTACAAATTAATTTATCATGACAAATGTTTCAAATAAACTTACGGATCTTTAACCAAATTTTGTGGCCAGTCATCTTTTTCTAATATCAAACGTATATAATAATCACCAATTTGTATTTCATCAGCCAGGCACTGCATTAAAATTATTTATTTATTTATCTCGTACATCATTTTAACAAATAATCAGAAATTAAAAATTCCTTACCTGATATGTAACTTCAAACTCTTGATAGTTCCAGGCAACAATCATGTTGCCAGCCAAATCACGGTCACTTATGAATTGGCGCAGCTCATTTTCCAAACAAATGCGCAATTCCTCACGGGTCTAAGAGAATTTATTTACGTAAATTCAGTATTTTGTGTAAATAGTAAATTTGATTTGAGTCACCTTATGATTCCATATTAAGTTCGGTATGCTGTGATCTTTGGAAAAATTGTAAAAGAAGAAGGGCAGATTCACTATGGTGTCTGGGGATTTTTTCCGTTGACGTCTGTTGCGCAAGACGACAGGCCGATTTTTTAACGCTAAAGCAGCAGGATCTTGTTGTTCTATCAGACTCATGCCCCAATGTTTTATGCCCTTTTAAAATGTAACATTAAAAGAATTTAGCAAAATATTTCTTACAAAAATCAAATTCTTACCTGTAAATGCTTTTCAATCACATTTCTACGTGTTCTATTGGAATGTTGTATGGCAAATTTTAGATTGTCTCTAAAATTTAATTTATCTTCTTCGACATCGGTGTCAGGCACTGCATCCTCCGATTCCAGAAACATTAATAAACCAGCAGGCTGTGGACGAAAAATTACCTTTAAACAAATTAACTTAAAAAAAGGGTGTGTTTACTCACAAATATACGTTTGAACAAGTCCATGGCTTCAGCACTGTCAGTTATCCAAAGACCAATTAGGTGGCGCGATAATTGACGATGTGTGGCCAGAGTGGGATCATTTGAAGGTGTATATAAAGCTACCAGCAGATGTCTACACAAAGCAGCCTCATCCAAAGCCAACGACTGCATTTGTTCGGCAACTTTTTGTTCCCCCTCTTCTATGATGGCTCTTAACACCAAACCGGCACCTTTCACTATCGCCAACGAGGGATGTTGAAAGAGTTTATACAAATAACGACCCCGTTCGGCCACTAATTCCAACAGCATGTCAAACTGTTTGCCATCTGTAGTCTCTGAATAAGGCACGCACAGGGCAAATGTTAGAAAATCCAACATGGCAGATAAAACCAATGCTCCGCTGCCGTGACTAACGTGATTGGTCCACATATTAAGTAAAGTTTCCAAAAACGATTTCGATGAAAGTATGGATGATTTATTTAGTTGTTCCTGCTTCAAATCATGATCTGCATTCACCGAATGCATCAGAGAGTTGATCATATCGATGGCTGAATAAGTTACAGCTAAATCTTTACGCCTTAAGGCCGCAACAATTTTTGTACCGATTATCTCGCGAAAACCTGGCAGATTTGTAAATGCCGCATAGCCAGTTTTGCTGGCTAGCAAGCGTGTTAGTCCATGGAAAATAGCTTCTAGTTCGAGATTTGTTAGCTGAGCTGTGGGATTGTCTACCTCTTTTTGTGCCAGCGCTTGCAGGGCACTGAGTATAAGCTTTTCTTTGTTCTCGGCAAAAAGACTCTAAAATTATAAACAAAGAAAAATTACAAGTCTAAGTTAAGTTATGTGAGTGAAGATAAATTTGAAAATTTTTTTAACCACGGACACAAACCTTCAAAGTTAACAGACCTCTGTTAGTGTGATAACATGGCTCTGTTAAGCCCAAAAATTCAAATTTTTATTAAAAAAATACATTTAAAAACAAAAATTTAGAAAAAATTTATTCTTCATTAACACTAACTAATATATTCAAATTGAATTTTAATGAAACGGAGTCACAAAAGTGTCAAACGAAGTCGCAAATGAGGAAATTTTACGAAAAGGACTTTGGTCTCTTTCCCGAAATCGGTTGGAGATGGGCGAAAAAAAATTATTGGACATCGTTTTAGAGCCCATCTAACATAATGTCCAATAGTTAAAAATGTTTGAAAGTCCGTTTTTGTGGAAAATATAAGCATTTTTTGAAATTTCAGGGGTCGATTTTTCTAAAAATTTTTATATTTTCCATAAAAACGCACTTTTAAACATTTTGACTATTGGACATTATGTTAGATGGGATTTCTAACAAGATGTTTAATAATTTTTTTTTCGTCCATCTCCAACCGTTTTCGAGAAAAGGACCAAAGTCCTTTTTTTTAATTTCCTCATTTGCGACTTCGTTTGACACTTTTGTGACTCCGTTTCATTCAAATTCAATTTGAAAATATTAGAGTTAATGAACAATAAATTTTTTGTTTTTACATGTATTTTTTTTTTTTTATAAAAATTTGAATTTTTGGGCTTAACAGAGCCATGTTATCACTATAACAGAGGTCTGTTAACTTTGAAGGTTTGTGTCCGTGGTTAAAAAAATGTTTAAATGTATCTTCACACACATAGTTAAGTTTATTTGAGACATTACAAAGCAAATAACTCACAAAAAATAATAGAGCACACTTAAATCTATAATGATTTTAAAATTAAGACTTTTTATATGTAATAATGAAACATGATTGAAGCCGGTTTTGGGCACATATAATAGATAGTAGATGCATAAGTAATTTATAAAAACGTATTCTATTTTATTTAAAAAATGAATTTATAGTTTTGCTAAAGCTGGCTCAAAATTCATTATCATACCATTTTAATATGCATAAGTGCCTGTTTTTCAAATAAACTTGGAGACATCAAAGTCCAAATATGTATGTATGTATAACCTGATATTACACATTTATATAGAAAAAGCTTTTAATTACACTCTGGTTAAGGGTATATGTATAAGCACTCTTACTTGTTTTCATTTTACTTTATTATTTTTTATTTTTTTTTTCCTACTTACATCTTGGGTAACGCTGTAGTTTAAGCCACTATGCGGTATATTGGCATTGAAACGTTCTAAGACCTCATAACGTTTGGTATGATTTTGGAAATTATTGATAACCAAACGTAAGAGATTGGCCTCAGTTTCTTCGTCTACCGTGCTGCTGAGCGGTACATAACGCTTGCCACGTGGTGTATTAACAATACGTATATGAACATCTTGATTGCCACTAGAGCGGACAGCATCCAACAATGTAGCCAACAATGAATCGCGATCATTTGTTGTATACGTGCGCACTATACCATTTTTATACTCGATACAAAATTTCTGTAAATTATCTTTATCACGTATCAAAGCAAATACGTATGCAAGTGGGCGGAGTGTGCACACGCTATACGTTTGAGGATCACGTTCTAATATTGTAGTTTCTGTAAGACATAGTATACGCTTAACTGGATCCGGGTGACGGGGTGTGTGCTTCTGTACCGTAAACTCTGTCATCGAGGTTTGACTTTGATCATCACTGAAAAAACGGTAATTTTCTTTTTTATTTTATACCTTATTGTTTTCAAAACCTTTATTTACCTATATTTTCCAAATCTTTGTCTCTCGAATTGCTCCAGAGTTATTTGCGATTTCAGTATTTTGATATCTATGCCCAAGAACTGCGTTGACTTTTGTGCCATATTTTGCACTATTTCATGATGATTTAGTGCCTTGAACAGATGTAAGCGACTGAAGCCACCATTGGCCATAACAATACCACCTTCATAGTCCGAAATGCCTGCTTAATTCACATTCGAAGGAAAACATAAGGTGAAACATATGTCAAATAAATGGGTTAAAAAAGCTAAAGTTAAAGCAATCATTGTAAGAAAACTAACTACAACATCGGTTATTCTTTTTGAAAATTTTGTCTTGGCCACATAAGTCTGTTGTAGATGGAAAAAAGCGGTTAGTAAATAAAAATGTAAATTTTGAGAAATAATTGTTATTTTCTTTTGTGCCCAATTAAACTGTAGATGTGTAAAATATGTTTTAAAATTTCATACTTTTCCCCAGTTTTTACGTTCAAATTTCAATACGTACATAACTTTCATTTGAAACTTTAAAATAAAGAAAGCAATTTTGAAATTAAAAAACAAAAACTTAGCCTACGGTTACATGTAAACAAATATTTGCCCATTCCTTCGTTGCCGACCTTTATTTTGGGCAAATACAGGCACATAAACACCTAAACATTAAAATTTTTCAAAGAAATCCGTTTCGCTTTTCGATGAAAGGTTTTCCTTCAAAGGAGTCAGGATAAGCGAAACTCTTCTTTTGGTTGAACGAACTCATCACTTTTTGAATTTCTCTATAAAACAAGAGGAACTATAGCAAAATAGGTTCTGCACAGCGTGTTTAATAAAGTTTATTTTTTTTAAGTTAAGTTTATTATCACTACAGGACCTTTCTAGGACTCAAGTGGCCCGGTCTCATGACCGGCAGCCCACGTAACATAACATAACATAAGTTTATTCAGGCAAACGAATTTAATAATAATATAAAAATGTATGTATGTATATCAATTAATTGACATTTTTAATAAAACAATATACAGGAAAAGTAACCCAGAAACATATAGCAAGTATAGTTACATATATAGCAAATATAGTTAAACTTTTGTTTGTCCATTTTTGCCTAAAAAAACGGGACCATAACTTTTTTGCTTGATAGTTATTTAGAGCAAATACATACATATAATACATGCATATGCATACATACATACTTATATACCGATACATCAACAATCAACAACAAGCAGAAAAGGGCAGAAAAAGAAAACGTAAAAACAATAAATTTCACAACATCATATTTGATTGTTTTATTCGCTTAACGAGTACAAATAATATTTGGAACAAATTTATGTGTTTGTTTGTGTTTGCTCTAGCAAAGTTTTTGTCAGACCAAATAATTGTTTGCTGTAAATTTTGTTTTTGATCCCTGATCAAATATAACCTTAAAATATACTCTTGTGAAATTTAATTTTGTTACTCTATTTTGCCGGACTTTTATTTTCTTTGTTGATGTGTCCATATGTATGTACATACATACATATATGCAATTTTAGTTGTTTGTATCTACATATGTATGTGCTTGGGCAAAACAAAAGAACAGCGGTCCCATTATTTGAAGGCTAATATTTGATAGTCTGACCGTAGCTTAAGAATCAGAGCCTACCTCGGCTGTACATTCACATGGATTCAATATTAGTTACCAACGAAAAGAAAAAAAAAACGTAAAAAACAATAATTGCACAAGAGCATGTTTTGAGGTTATGTTTGCAAATTCTTATTTGCTCTTGCAAAGCTTTTTTAAGAACATACAACTGTTTACGGTAAATTTTATATTGAACAAATACAAACTCAAAATACAGTGTTGTGAAAATGTGTTTGCGGTTTTTCTTATTTTTTCCGTTCGCTGGTGTTTACTGTTGTTAGTTGCGCTGTTAGTTCTTTCTATTTATATACTTCGCTAAAGTAAAGATCAATAAGTGAGTAGTGGTCACGTTATTTTGGCTTATATTTACACTCAACTTTAGTATATTATATTTTATGATGGAAAACTTATTTGCTGTTTGCATTTTGTTCATTTAATATTAAATAACAATATATAGCTGTTTATACTATTCACCAGTAGACCCGAAAGCCTTTGAAAAATTGCCAGCCATTAACTAATCCTTTTAGTCAATTAAATTTTTTTTTTTTATTAATTTTATAATTAACTAATATTTTTAATCAATTAATTTTTGTTATTAATTTTATAATATTTATAACTAGAAAGCAGAATTCTATCGTTTTGATGATATCTTCAGTTCAAGTTTTACAAGAATGTTGTTTAGCAAATTAAGAAAAATTAATGTTAAATCAATTTAAAACCAAAATTTAAAAAAAAGTATTAAAAATGAATTTAGTGCCAGGCCCATGATGTCACTCGACATTGTTCGCTGACACGGAAAACTACACAAATTTTTAAAATTATTATGGTTTTGCATGTATCAAGTGAGCGTTCGATGTCGAGTGACTTCGTGCGACAGGCGTTTAATTTTATAGGTTTTTGAATAGAGTTCAATCATAAAAAGTGTAATACCTATTATGCCTTCGATATCCTTGTACATATAACTTGCTAGTGTTTCATTTGTGGTAGGATCCAATTGATCTAATGAGCACGGTGTTACTTCAAGCATGGTAGGCAAGCTTATACCAGACCAATGATATTTATACGCAGAAAAACGCTAAATAAACAAATGATGGAAAATGAAATATACATATTTACACAATCACAGATGCGTGCAGCTATTTGGAAACACTTATAGCCAATACATCACATCATGCCCTGCCAATTTACTTCATGGTTGCATGGTTCATATTTAAAAGTATGAAGTTTAAGATATTGTTCCCATAACACTCACAGTTTTTTTTAATACAAAAAGATCTATATAATTAAATTATTAACTATTTTAGGTCTGAAAGATATTTTTAATTGTTGTTTGCCTCTTTCAGTTGTTTTTTCTAGAATTTGTATGAGTGCTTTTAAATATGAAGTTTAAAACACTGTTCCCATAACACCAACACCATCAGTTGTTCAGGAATTTAAAAATATTTACGTAATTAAATTATTAATTATTCTAGGGCTGAATAGACATTTTTAATTGCATTTTGTTGCTTTCAGTCGTCTATATGAAGTCGATATTTCGTGAAGCTACTCAACTCGTCAATAAATTCTAAAAAACTTAACAAATCTTTGAGAGCTAACCTTATTATTCTCGAGAAACTATATAAATTCATTAAATTACTTGCAAGTTTTACTTTGCGGTATTTAAATAGGATATTATATACTTACTTTTTACCTACACTTAATGTTTTTATCTCATCAGAAATTCACTTTCTTTTCTCCGCCTCTCTTATTCCTTCAAATAGTAACTTATGTCATTGTCGTGTTTTAATTCAACCATAACTTATTCCCGAAAAAAATATTACTGCCAACATAGGAATACAGTATATAAAAGGGATATCTAGATCTAGATTATTGTTTAATTTTGAGGCTGGGGAGCTAAACATACACAAACATATTGATTACTTTTTTTAGTAAGTATGTAAACGAAATCACTCTGAATGAAAACTGGTAATACATACATATTTTTATTGGCCTAAAAGGCTTCATATATTACTTTACTGAAATAAATAAATTAATTATTGAGTACCACAAATTTCCAAAAGAATTTAAATACAGAATGCAATTTGCATACCTGTGAAAAAATTGATTAAATTAAATGTTAAAAAAGACGATTTTGGATGCTTGAAACCGTTTCTGAATTCGCGTTTTTCTTTTTTATGGTCTGTGCAAAAACTTTCCTCGGGCAGCACAGTTTTAAAAAACATTTTAATATGTTTCTTAGTAAATTCTACAATTTCAATATCGAATTATTAATAAACTCTACAAACCTATAAAACTCATTTCTTTCAGAGCCTGGCTTCTTATTCTAGAGTTTCCCCTGCAATCTTAACAGCCCTCATACAACGAGCAACCAACAGTTGGTTGCAATGATTTCTATTTTTAAAAATATTTTTTAATATATTAATTTAGGTCCAAAAAAGAACCTTTTTCAAAAATATTTGCTGTCTTTTTCAGCTGTCTATATGCCGACGACATTTCGTTGAAAAATTCTCAAGAGTTTGTTTGAAACTTAACTACTTATTCCATAATTCCCATGAACAAAATGAGAATCAGAAATGTTCAAACAAACCTTTAACACAGCAATCATTTCTTTTCGTTTTTGCAACTCTTCTACCTTTCTTTAATACTTAAAAATTAATTTTAAATTCATTTCCTAATAATTATGTATTTCACGGCACTAATTTGTGAATTGATAAATAGTGCCGAAGTTCAACAATATGTACTAAAATCTGAGAAAACTTCATATTTAAAAGTAGTTAAACATACTTTCAGATCTCGACCTGAAGGATTAGATAAATATAACTGCATCTTGCACTGAAACTCCCCGTACTCTTAGAATTTACTTAAAGGTTGCTGTTTGATATTAAAAACGTCAACAATTACGTGCCAATAAGTAGTTTCCATTCGCTTACACGCAGCTGCATACAATTTATTATGAATGAGTTTGTTTTGTTATTGTTTACATACTTGCGAGTTTTTAGGTTTATCAGCAAATTCTTTATAGTATTTTAAAATCGAAGTTAAAATATCATTACGATATTCAGAGCTAAGCTTAATTGAATCAAGTTTTTTATCCCTTTTAACAGTCAGTATAAATTCATTCGGAATCTGAAACAAAAAATTGCTAAAAACTGTAGGTCCTTTATATTCCTCATTTTACATACATTTGAAGCTTTAGATGGCGCAGCAGATACTATATCAGAGTAGGACCATCTGTTGGTTAAATCCAATTTGTCTGGATTATATGTTGATATACCCACATTGCCTATGGCTAAAATGCGTTTATATTTTCCTTTCCAAGAATGTTTTGTTACCAGAAAACATTCCAAGTCAATGCTCTCCTTAGGAGGCACCATTTTGGATGCCTTATAAAAAATTTAATTAATATTCAAGTTCACAGTAAAAATAATGTATGTATATTGCTATCAATCACTTGGAGGCTATTAATCTGCAACAAAGAAAAATACCAAAAACAAAAATATGTGAATAAAATATTTGATAAAAAAATACTTAAAAAGCAACACATTAAAAAATGACCAGTTTGACTCATTATTGTTATTATAAACATAATCTACAATGATTTTTCAAACTGAAAAGCCGTATTAAGTTGCTGTTTTTTTCTTTTTGCTAATACACACGTAACTAATGTATTTGTGTTTAATTTAGTTGAGTTTTGTAAAGAAAACTAATAATTTCATGCACCACAACAATTATTTTCATTTATATGAAGCTGTCTCAAATTTTTTAATGGAGTCTCAATTTGAACTTCATTATTTGGTTTGGAAAAAGGGGAGTAAACGTCATATATGCGATTTTATTCATGTTTTCATTGCACTGAAACTGAAACCACAGCGGTCACATTTAGATTTATTCTGATTTCTTCAATTCTGTATTTGCCACATACTTTTTATAAAACGATCATTGTTTATTTAATGAACAACTATTACTTGTAATTATTATTTTTTATTTCTTTTTTCCATAAAATCTCATTTGATTAGATTTTTCTTGCAAAAACTACAGCTCACGAAAAACAATTTTTTCTTCACTTGTCAATTACCAGATGACATTTCATTTCTGACGTTAAATGAGCAAATGCAGATTTGTGGGTAAATGAAATCCCGTGAGGGATCGTCTTTGGGAATAACAGCTAGGGAATTTTTTTTCTTTCTCTTAAAAAATTTCATTATAATGACCAGAAAATTTTTTTTTTTTTCATTTTGGATTATTTGTTACACATGGTAAAAATTTGATTAATACATAGTTTACTTATAAATTCATTTTTATGGTGTATTACTTCGCTATACTAGGAAATAAACGTCAAAAAAGGTTGCAACATATGTTTTCCAGGCGTATTCTTCTAAGGAGTATACATACTCAAGGCTTGCTGCTCAATTTTAAATTAGGAATAATATAAATGAATTTGCTGGTTGTCTTACTCTTCTATTTACTTATTTTATTACTTGAAATCTTTTGCAAAATGACACACAGGTATCTAATTGGCATAACAGCTTAGGACTATAGTAGTCTGCAATAATTGGCTTTGGCAACTCTGCTGTTGTTTTGTGCTGGCCTTATCGACAAAATATACTACCACTTCTTGCATTCAACCGAATAAATTTTATACGGTCTTGTTTTTTGGGGTTTTCGTTTGCTAATGTATTAAGTTGTTTACAAGAAGTGGAAATTAACGCAGAAAGGACATCAAAACGATGCAAAAATATGAAAAACTAGAAAAAATCGGTGAGGGTACCTATGGTACCGTGTTTAAGGGTCGTAATCGTGAAACTATGGAAATAGTTGCACTCAAGCGGGTGCGTTTAGATGAGGATGATGAAGGGGTGCCGTCATCAGCCTTGCGTGAGATATGCTTGCTCAAAGTAAGTTCTTTATGGTGTGTCTATTATTCAATAAGTTTATAACAATGGTTTTCCTAATTGCTGCCAGGAACTGAAACATAAAAATATTGTACGCTTGTATGATGTGCTGCACTCTGAAAAGAAACTAACTCTGGTTTTCGAACACTGTGATCAGGATTTAAAAAAATACTTTGACAGCCTTAATGGAGAGATCGATATGCAAGTTTGCCGGAGTTTCATGTTGCAATTGTTGAGGGGCTTAGCTTTCTGCCACAGTCGCAATGTTCTGCACAGAGATTTGAAACCGCAAAATTTGTTGATCAACAAAAATGGAGAATTAAAATTAGCTGATTTTGGTTTGGCAAGAGCTTTTGGCATACCGGTAAAATGCTATTCCGCTGAAGTGGTTACTTTGTGGTATCGTCCACCCGATGTTCTATTTGGTGCAAAACTGTATACTACAAGTATAGATATGTGGTCTGCTGGTTGCATATTTGCTGAATTGGCTGATGCCGGGAGACCTTTGTTCCCTGGTTCTGATGTTTTAGATCAATTAATGAAGATTTTCAGAGTATTAGGCACGCCTACTGAAGATACTTGGCCTGGTGTTACACATTTGTCGGATTATGTAGCTCTGCCTCGTAAGGACACTCGAACTTTTCTTTTATTATAACATAACTTAATATGTAATCTTCCAACTAGACTTCCCCGCCATTACTTCTTGGAGCCAGATTGTACCCCGTTTAAATTCAAAGGGCCGTGATTTATTGCAAAAACTTTTAATATGTCGTCCCAATCAACGTATTAGCGCTGAACAAGCAATGCAGCATCCATATTTTACTGATGGCCACTAGGTAATGTCTGATAAATAGGATTCCGCTTTCACATGTTTTTGTTACAATCACGAGCAACTTAAGAGGAATTCTCCTAGTACCAAAAATATATATATTTTTTATTTTATTTTTAACATAATTAAGACTTGCATTACTGTAATTTAATCATATTAGACGTTTAAAATTATGTTTAATTTTTAAGAACAATATCAAAAATTATGCAATTTTTTGAACGCATAAACTTCTGTATATTAATAAATTATTTAGAAAACACTGCAATAAAAATAATTTTTTATGAAAAGTGTAGGGATATTTGAATGTAAATCATCTTATTTATGGTCATATATTATAATTGTTTGTCTACATATGCACGCATAATTACAGTTTGGATTTTTACTGCATACATACATGTATATAAAAGAAATTTTAATTTTTTGGTATATAGTACAATTTTTTTCTCTAATAAGTAAGCCTATTTTATTGCTCCCAATCGTGTTATTTATTTTTTACTTCGTTGAAAACTTAAATGAAACTAAATTTAATTTAAAATACGGAACACTGATTCCAACCAATATTTCCAACTTCTTTTAAAAGCTAATACAAAAATTTGATTCACCTGCACAATGTTCAATCATTTGTATCTATTTATTTATACAATATCATAGTACAAAACCATCCAGCCCAAAATATTACTATAAAAAAATAATGCTCGAAAGATATCATCACTTTGGTACTGCATATACATATATTTTAAAACTTAATAATATCACTTAAGGGTTAAACCATAATTTAAATATCTGGCATGGGTTAATTACTAAGGAAATTTATAGCTGGCACTCAAACTCCGAAAACAGCCGCCGTCTTTTTAATACCAGCCGTCGCTGGGATCTTTTTATTGTCAAAACAAACTGCCTCCCCATTTCAAGCAAAAAAAAAAAAAAAAAAAAAAATGTAAACACTCCAGCCATAGCGATTTTGCGCACTTGATTTTAATAATAACTTTGGTTTCTATTCAAAAAGGCAAGCCGGCCAAAATAAAATTTTTAGTATATACTCATATTAGTCTGCATACACAATACCATACAACCATCGCCAGAACCAGAAAATATACATACTACCTAGATACATACCTAAGTATAATAAAAATGCAAAACAAAGTGAAATCAACTGTTGGTTCTGAAATTTTCAATTAATAATTTATATAAACTGAATATATTCAATAATATAGACAGACAATTCTCAGTGATATATAGAGACAATATTTGTGTTAAAATAATAATTAATTAAAACTTTATAGGTACATACACACATATAGTGAAGTGCTGTGTAAAAAGTAATTGAAAATTTCCATTTAAAAGATGGCTTGGGGTTTTGTAACTTGTGGTCCTAACGAGGCTTTAGTTGTATCAGGTAAGTTGGGGAGTGCTTGTACATGTCTAAACTATTATTATAAACTATTATTTTTGTTTAAAAAGTGACAATTTTTTTCCTGAAGATACCTATGACGTCATATAGTTTTATTGTTTATCGATTACTTGGTAGTTGGAATTAGAGATGGCAAATGTCTCCTAATAATTTTGTCAAAGTTGCTTGCAGACGGCGTTAAGTATTTTAAATTGTGTCAAGGACGTTTTCGGTGGCAGAAAATGAAGCTGTTTTATTCGGCTTTGTATTTTGTTTTCGTTTGACGGTACATAGTGCCATTTTCAAGTTAAGATAATTTTTTTGAGGATATTAAAAATCAGATTTCTTTTATATGTTTCCACATCTCTGCACAGAGCCTATGGTAGACAGGTGTATAAAGTAAAACTTTGTTTTTCTTTTGTAATGAAGTACACCGAAAAAAATGTTAAAAACCTTGCAAAAGGGCATGGTTTTGAAAAAAAAAAACGTTAACATAATACCAGATTTTTTTCTTATTTTAAAAATGTTCATTTTTGCTTTTAAATTCTGCGTTCACCTAAGAACATTTTATAATTAATTAAATTAATTAGACATTTGGGTAGAATTCGTTGGAAAGGCAAATTCTTACTTTTTGTGGGTTTTACCGGAGTTTTTCGGAAAGAAACTCTGGTCTGGAGATAATCTTGAATATTTGTGGAACAAAACGTACATATGTATGTACATATTTATATATGAATATTTATTAATTTTTGTTTCGTTGTTCAGAACTTAATTTTATTCTACGAAGATTTTATTTTTAATTTAAAAACTACATATTTGTGTTTAAAATTTAGAAATAGGTATGTATGCATTGATTTCTAAAAACGGTAATATATGTACATTCTTTGTCTGAATACCCTCCTAGAATTATTGATTTTAAAACGAAATATATTGATATTTGCGGAAAAGTTTAGTACAAAGGGCCAGACTTAGAAAGAAATGAGTTTTGTAGTATTGTCACAGAGTATTCTGTGGTATTGTAGAGGTCGTCGTGGAACCCCCGAAAACTGAAGACAAAGTCTACCGCAATGTTATGGTTTGTGACTATTTTTCATTTATACAATAAAAATCTTAAATTAGTTATATAATGACAACTTGCAGTTAATTTTTAAAAACGTTTAGAAAAAAAATGCTAAATTTTAAAAAGAAAATCACAAATATTTGGTTGAAATTTTTCTTTGTTTTTGCCTCATCGTATGAAAAAAATTAAGCCTTCATTTTACAACGAACGCTGTCGCTTTCAAAATTATGACAAATTTTAAAAATAATAAAAAGCCAAACTTTTTGTTTTGTGGTTGCTTTTTTGCCTCAGTGCATGTCTTTTCTTTTATACACTGTATCTACCTGCAGTTTAAATAAATCTAAATTGAGAACGAACGATTTTACTTATTCCAAATACGTATTATTGCGTGCATATTGCGGTTTTTAATGTTCATAGTTGAAGTAAAAACCTCAAAATTCTATTAATAAAAAGCGTGGAAAATTCATATAACTTAATTTTAGCTTTAAACCACTATCGAAGTAAGGCGAGTAGTTTTGAATTCATGTGCATATCATAACATCAGGGAATATAAAAATTATATACATATATGTATGTATGTATGCAATTACTTAAAATCCGAAAGGCGCAATAAGGCAGATAAGTTCAAAACATAGTTTTTGAGTTTCGAATATTTCGTTGCTAGATTTTTTTTTGTTGTTCCCTTTTTTCAATATTTTTTTTACAATTTTATCACCGGTATTCATAAAAAATAAAACGTTGCTGAAGTACATTTTAGAACAAATTTTATATGAAAATTTTGTTCTAAAATGTGTTTCAACAATGTTTTATTTTTTATGAATACCGGTGTATATATATTTATTTTCTTGAGCTAAAGGTCTTTTATTAAAATTATTTAATTATTTTTGTCGATATTCAAACTCAGAATTTTCTTCCATTCAGCGAACAAGTGAACTGTTTAGAACTGTTTATATTTACTAAATTAAATAAAAATTAAAAATATGTAGATTTTCCAGTTTTTAACGAATAAATATGAAATTTTTTTTCTATAAAAACTCCTACTCGATAGCAAAATATCAAGTGATTGATTGATTTTTACGTTTCTGTTCGCAGTGCTGACGGCACGATTGAAATAGAGGAATTGTCTTTTCGACTTGTCGATCAAGTCATCATTCGAATAAAAGAACGTCATAGAGGAACCCAAAAGAATTTTCTTTCGCTTAGAATGCGAACAATCGCACGACGTCGACATTGAGGAACAAGCGTTTATAAATTAAATTTTATTTTTGTATAATTGTAATTTTATATTTATACCTGTATACAAATAATTATAGCGTTAAGTGTTTTCATTATCTTGCTCTGTAAGGACATTTGTACTTACAACAATAAATAACAACAACAATAAGTAAATAAAATATTAACTTAATTATTTATTAGCTTTAAGAGCCAATTGAAATGTATTAATTCAGGTCCAAAAATAGACCTTTCAATTGGCTCTTAAAGCAAATAAATAATTAATTTAATATTTGAATATTCAAAAAACTTTCACTTTTCGATACATTCAAAAATCCAAATCGTAGTAACCGATTGGTAACTCATTGTATAGCAGGTTACAGAGATAAGTAAAAGAGTTGCAAAACGAAAAAAATGTTTACTGTGTTAAAGGTTTGTTTGAACATTTCTGATTCTCATTTTGTTGATGAGAATTATGGAATAAGTAGTTAAGTTTCAAACATTCTTTTAAGAATTTTTCGAGTCTACTGATGAGTTGATTGATAGACGGCTGAAAAGGACAGAAAACATGTGAAAGGTATATTTTTGCACCTGCATTAATAAATAAATAAATAAAAATTTCAGTAAAAATGTTAACAAATACCGCTTGGCATGGCGGTTCATCTCTCAAAAAAAGATCAATTAACAGTCTTCTGAGATGACAAAAAAATTATCCATAAAATAGACTACAAAAAAGATGTTAAAACATAAATGTTAAAAGATGTTAAAAACATAAATATAAAGTAAAATTGTGAAATTTATCACGTCCATAGGGTGCTGATGAAGGGTGTTTGTCACCCAGAAACAGTCGGTTGTCCATTTATCTATACAAATTTTTTACTTTTCTTTAATTAATTGATATTGGTAAAAAAAAAGATGACCAACCAAGGGTTGAACTTGAGCCGGTTAAAAAAAGTAATTTAATATAAATAAATAAAAGTTAAGATTTTCGAAATCTATTTGTTATTTTTTACTTGATTAATTTTAAATTACAATTTTAAATACATTTTATTTTATGAAAGCAAAATGTCATTTTTTTCCACAGGATGTTGCTACATGA
Source organism: Sturmia bella (assembly GCA_963662145.1). Lineage (NCBI taxonomy): Eukaryota > Metazoa > Arthropoda > Insecta > Diptera > Tachinidae > Sturmia > Sturmia bella. Next base: position 23,703,992 of record OY759172.1, read on the forward strand.
AACCATTATTGGTACCAGGCGGTCGTGCATTTGTTTGGCCATCCATACAACAAGTTCAGAGGTATAATCACAACTCTTAACCACTCATTAACGGGAAATAATTTATTATCTGTTTAATTGTTTAGAATATCTTTGAATACCATGACTTTACAAGTTGAAAGTCCTTGTGTTTATACCAGCCAGGGAGTGCCGATATCAGTAACGGGTATTGCCCAAGTAAAAATACAGGGGCAAAACGAAGACATGCTGTTAACGGCATGTGAGCAATTTTTGGGTAAACCTGAGTCGGAAATTCGCCATATTGCTTTGGTGACATTGGAGGGCCACCAGAGAGCCATAATGGGCTCCATGACCGTCGAGGAAATCTATAAAGATCGCAAAAAGTTTAGCAAACAAGTGTTTGAAGTGGCCTCATCAGATTTAGCCAATATGGGTATAACGGTAGTCTCTTACACAATCAAAGATATACGCGACGAGGAGGTTGGTATACAACTAAACTGTGACAAACAATTTTCTTTTAAATTGATTTACGTTTGTTTATTTTTAATTACTTATATACATACATACATATTTACATACATACATGTACATATGTTAAAATAAACAGGGAGAATCAAAGGTACGATCAACTGCTACATTTACTTTAAACATTATGTACATACATACCAAGTTGGCTTGGTCGATTTTGTAATCGATTTTTGGATATTATTTGGCATAAGGGAAAAAAAATTCCACTACCATTACACTATTGACAATAGTGTAATCGTAGACGAGACAACAATGTTTTTTTTTTGTGGTTTTGTGTGGGAGTCCGCTAAGGAAGTGTGATACCTGCAGAAATTGTTGGAGTATATCATCCGTTTTAAGTAAAAAGGAGTAGTTACAACATGGTCCAATGTAAATGCAAACAAGGACCATGATGAATAAAAAAATATGTGTGGCAATACTCGCAACACATGATTACCATGTGGTAATCCATGGAGTAGTGACATGAAGTGAGTTAAAAGACTAACCCTGTGTTAATAATTTCTGCAAGGATGCGGCATTGGTGTGCTGGGAAAAATATTGGGGGGGGGAACAAATTATTGGTGGTTGTTCATACTTTTGACTCCGCTATGGGCAGTAGTACTGGGCACCCCGAAAACGAAATATTCGCCCCATCAGCTGGGGCAACCAGGGTGCCCGTCGAGGATTCGAATGTATGACCAACTCTCCATAATTTTTTATTCCCAATATCTTTTTCCAGCACTTCGACCATATACCACGCCTCTTTAGAGGCACACCCAAACAAAAAAATAAATAAAAATCGGAAACGATTTCTTTGATATGGCACAGCTATCGAAAAATCGATGGCACAATATCGACAGATTTTTGTGCACACGAATCGACCCGGCGTAACACACAGTATATCGTCATCTAACATTCAAAAGGCCGGAAGTACAATTTTTACTTTTTTTTTGCAAGAGAACCAAAATACGTTAGACTATTTAATTCTTGGTAGCCACATTTCACAATAAGACTTACAAAATCTATACGGATTTGATTAAATAAAATAATGTAATAAAATAATGAGTTTTTTCACGGGCCATGTTTCTAAAGCATGGTTGTCGCTTTAGAAACATGAGCCGCTGAGTTCAAAGACGGGTGCTGACGAGAAAGTGTGGCGGCTTCGAAACAACTAGTTGTCCACCCTGCTAAATGTCTTTGATGTCTTCTTTGTCAAATTTAGTTAATCACAAGGATAATATACAAAGAACTTGAGCCTGATAAACTTAATACAGAAATATGATTCAATAATAAGAAACTGACAAAAAGTTTATTTTCAATTTTTCTTCACGTACGGCCTGTTGATTTTAGATGACGATCTGTATTATAACCACCCTTATTCCTACACAGTACCATACGGTTGATAAATAAGATAATTTTTTAGCACAAAGTTGATAAATCAGCATTTCGAAATGCGAGTATCAATACTAATTAATCAACTTTGTATCAACCGGCCGTTGCTGTTCATAAAAAGGGTGAATGTGTTGTCAAGGTTTTGTTGTTTTATGTATTAATGTTCCGAAATACTTTCTTTAATTCTCGATATTGAGTAATAATTAATTTTTAGGGCTATTTGAAATCATTGGGTATGGCTCGCACGGCAGAAGTTAAACGCGATGCACGCATTGGTGAAGCCGAAGCCCGTTGTGAGGCTACTATTAAGGAAGCCATTGCCGAGGAACAACGCATGGCTTCACGTTTCCTGAATGACACCGAAATTGCTAAAGCGCAACGTGATTTTGAAATAAAAAAAGCTGCTTACGATGTTGAGGTGCAAACGAAAAAAGCCGAAGCCGAAATGGCCTACGAATTGCAAGCTGCTAAAACCAAGCAGCGTATTAAGGAAGAGCAAATGCAAGTTAAAGTTATTGAGCGTACCCAGGAGATTGCCGTACAGCAACAAGAAATCCAAAGACGTGAAAAGGAACTGGAGGCAACCATAAGACGACCAGCTGAGGCTGAGAAGTATCGTTTGGAAAAATTGGCAGAGGCAAATAAATTGCGTATTGTTATGGAGGCTGAAGCTGAAGCCGAATCGGTAAGAACATACATACATATATGTATGTATGTATATTATTATAGTAAAACTTATTGTGCAAATTGAATGCCGAATTCATTCACTGGATCCGCACAAAAAATTTCGTCGAGGTATTTTTTTTTTAATGCATTTGAGTACTACATAACAAAAGAGCCCATTGAAATGTGTGATTTTGGGTCTATAATGTGTTCTGTCTTTTTCAGCCGTCTGTAGGCCGCCGACATTTCGTTGATGCCAAGCAACTCATCAGTAGACTCGAAAAATCTTAAAAGGATCTTTGAAATCCAATTACTTATTCCAGAATTAAATGTTTATTTGAACATTTCTGATTCTCATTTTGTTCATGAGAATTTTGGAATAAGTAGTTGAGTTTCAAATATTCTTTTCGAGATTTTTCGAGTCTACTGATGAGTTGACAAAGGCGTGTTATTGCAATATTTTTATTACCAAAACATTAGTAAAAACAATTGTAATAAAAGACCACTTATTGGCAATATTCGATAAATACCCATTAGTAATTCCGTCACATTTTTATTTAATTTCAATTGTGAATGACAAAATATGAATGTAGTAATTCCTTTCCAACAGATCAAAATACGCGGTGAAGCCGAAGCGTTTGCTATTGCGGCCAAAGCTAAAGCAGAGGCCGAACAAATGGCTCAGAAAGCTGAAGCCTGGCGTGAATATCGTGAAGCTGCCATGGTTGAAATGCTATTGGACACATTACCAAAGGTATACGAAACAACAAATCTTCAATTGATTTCATTTATGTTTGTATGCATTTCTTAAATTAAATTTCTTTGTTTAAGGTGGCCGCCGAAGTGGCTGCTCCTTTGTCGCAAGCCAAGAAAATTACCATGGTTTCTAGTGGCCAGGGTGAAATTGGAGCTGCCAAACTTACCGGTGAAGTTTTGCAAATAGTTAACAAAGTACCAGAGCTGGTTAAGAATATAACTGGTGTCGATATTGCCCGGGTACGTCCAAATCCTGCATTTATTTAAGACTTTTCCTCTCAACGAACTCACGCAAAGAAAGCGGAAAACCTTTTCATTTTATTTTTTGCAAAACAACTAACACAAACTTAAGTTAACCAGCGTAACCAAAGACTTTAAAACAGGAATATAACAATCTCTAATCAACATTTTGTATGCCTAAATTTACTATGAACCCTTCCATACACATTTATAACCTAAAATTTTATTTTTTAATGATATTTTTCCTTTTTTTTAATATTTTTCAGTCTGTGCATGCGGCCTAATTATTTATCTAAATTTGTGTATTGGCTTTTTTAAGGCAATTTCCAAACAAAACTGAAAAATATATTAAAATTAGAACGAAGAGAAAATTGATATAAAATTAAATTATGATTTTTCAAATTTTACTCTCTTAGCATTAAGAAAAACAAATTTAAGACCAATTTGTGTAAGAAAAAAAAAAAAAAAACTCTTTTTCAAACATTAAAAAAATATCTTATGTACTATATACATACATACATATTGAATACTTACAATTCAAAGTGCATAATAGATATTGGTGGTCTTACATTTAAACAATATGTGTACATTATTTCATTTGTTTCTTTTTTCCAACGCACACTTTTTAATGCTCACAAATCTGAATCTCTTTATAGTTTTTCATCTATTTTGATATTAAAAATATTTTGCAAAGATAAAACTTTTTCACATTGCAGACATACATACATACATACATACATACATACATACAAACTTAAAGTTTTGATACAATTTTTGTAAAAGTAAAACGAAAAAAAATATATATATGAATAGCATTTCAATATTTATATACAATTGTATTTTGTAATTTTTGGTATACTAAAGAAAATATAATAAAAACCACACAAAATTAAAGCCAAGAAAATGTATTTTATGTATGATTAACAAATGAATTTAAAATCAATAAACGCATTGTATATGCATATGTACTTTTGTAAAAACAAGCCACATGTCTATTATTATTTGGGAAGCTTCAATGGCATACAAAGTCAAGTCGCTTGAAATCAAAACTTGAGTGGTTTAAGCGACAGAGCACGACCAAAGTTCACAGGGCTGATGATGAAAGGCGTTGTTAACCAGAAACAGAGATTCCTCAATGTCGAAGTCGTGCGATTGTTCGCTTTCTAAGCGAAAGAAAATTGTTTTGGGTTCCTCTATGATGTTCTTTTATTCTTCGAACGATGACTCGATCGACAAGTCGAAAAGACGTGTTTTCATACAAAATCCGATTCCTCTATTTCGATCATGTCGTCAGCACTGCGAACACAAATGTCAAAATCAAGCACTTGTTGTTTTGCTAGCGAGTGGGGATGTTCTACATTATATTGTTAGGTTGTAAAAATGAGTTAAAAGTTTTTTTTTTTTATTTGACTACAGATTTCCCGGCAGGGCACTTGCTTTTTAGTATTTTTTGATAGAACACTAAATAAATAAATTAATATGTACCTGTTTATGTTTATAGGTATTGATTATTTCAAACTTGTTTTTAGTAAAGTTGTTAATAAATGAGTTTGTTAATTGCCATTAAGGCCAATGTATTATTAAAGAAAACATATTAGAAACTATTAAAACTGCTTTTTGTCTGTTTTTTTTTTCTAACGTGTCTGTATGTTGACGTTTTGTTGGTGCCAACCCACTTGTTAGTATTGTAATTCATTCACCTGATATTCATCATTATACTGATTGAAAACAAGCCCCGTAATTGGGTTATATGCCAAGATATCGGGATCGTATTTGTGAGCAGGCGGGGTACGGGCTCCCTCTCCTCCCCACATGATCTACATTCATCTCCTACCGCTATTCGTATGGGGCTCAGATGTGCCAGTAGTGCAAAATCCATTATTGTTTTTTCCACAATTCTGTGCGTTTCTGACGAACTGCTTCGCGCAAAGGGCGCTTAACTTCCTTATTGACCGTGCGACCTTGTGGCAAGAATTCATGATGCGCCACGCCATTGCAGTCGAAGAAAACAGTGAGCAAAACCTTCACATTTGAGCGAACTTGACTCTTCTGGACACTTCCATTGGGATGATGGGGATTTGGTGGTTTCCATGTCATACTCGCAGCCATACACCCATGATTCGTCACCAGTTATGACCTTTTGGAGGAAATCTGTATCGTCGTTGACGATGTTCCCACAGCTCCCAAGCGATGTCCAGGCGACGTTGTTTTTGCTTAAAATTTAGCAATTTCGGAACAATCTTCGCTGACGCACGTTTCATGCTTAAACCATCCGCCAAAATTGCTTGGCATGAGCCGAACGGTATGCCAACATCATCAGCAATCTCTTTCATGGTGATTCGAAGATTATCCAAAATCATTTTCCACACTGCTTCAATGTTTTCATCGGTTGTTGATGACGTGCTCGGGCGACCAGGACGAGCATCGTCATAGACATCTTCTTGGCCTTCCTTAAGCCGGTTTTACCACAATAGAACTTGTGATCTGCTCACAGCAGACTCCCCAGCAGACAAACTTAATACAGTTGTTTTGATCCATTTTTTAGAATATGTAGTAAAAAATCGAAGAGCACACCAAAAAACACGACTAACCTTTGTTATGTTATGTTTCGAGGGCCGCCGGTCCTGAGACCGACTCACTTGGGTCCTAGAAAAGGTCCCGTTGTGTTACCCGAAAAAGGCTGTAGGGAGATCTCCCTACACAAGCTCCACCGGTTCCACCCTGAACCAGCCCGATAAACGGATGAAGGATTCCACCCTGTCCAAACCGCATTCCGACACTTCCGGAAATCGGAACGACTAACCTTTTCATCTGTCACAAAACAAACTGACAATCCAAAATGGCTGATATTGCTAACATACATACATAGATAACAGACATGTTTACGAAAATAACAGGAACAAATTAAAAACTCGAACATACTTAACTCACGATATTTGAAAATAACGGTGATTTTTTGACCAGACCTCGTATTTTTAATTTATAGTACTCAATCGTATGAATGGTTTTCTTTTAATTTTACCCGTTTTATTATGAAAATATGTCGAAAAAATAGGTGTATGAGAAAGCTTAAAGTAAATATTTTTGTTTCGCTGGGACACCTGCAATTAAGCGCATGTATGAATGTATGTATGTATGTATGTTTAACAACATTCGTAGCGATAACTAACTACAAAGAGGTGTGTACTTTTGTTGTATTTGTATTGTCGCCAGCTACTACAACAGTTGCTGCGCTCCGCTGTCTAGAAATGTTGTTTACTTACAAAACAAGTGTTAATTTTATTTGTATGGACGGACGGACTATTTTTTGTTGTGATCGATCATTACTCGTAATTTTCTTAAAAACTGTTATTACTCAAAAACACATTCTATGAAAATGTTTACAGAAATGAATACATATTGTATGTATGTATATACATATGTACGTACATATGTTTGTAGATTAGAATCGGTCGATCTGTAAAACATTGTCGATATTGAGGCATCGATATTGCGATGGCTTTTGGCATGGCGAAAGAAAAATTCCACTACAACATACATACATATGTATGTATAAAAATCATTTTCGAGCCGTCCGAACTGCAATTGTTTGTATTTTTGTGTGAGAGTCTCCCTAAGGAGGCGCAGTCAAAGTGTTCATGCATGTGACATGGGAGAAAAATTAAGATTGGAGAAAATACCAATCAGTCCCCGGGTGCCGGCCGGTAGTGGAAGCTTTGAAAACTATTTTTGCGATATGCTGCAGTGGAACTTCTTTACTCACATGCCAAAAGCTATCGAAAAATCGATGGAACAACATCGATTGCTAAGCCGATCAGCCTAATGGACATACAATCTGGATCTTACAGACATACATACATACATATGTGCGTATTATGTAAGTATGTATTTTAGAAATTTAAACAGATGCCTTAAAGATGTGAATTTATTTTTATACATATGTATATACAGTTATTTCCGCTTAATTGAGTTTCTAAAAATGCACGAATTCAATTAAGCAATACTCCGTTAATTGAGTTGCCGACGCAATTAAACGAAAATCGCTTAATTGAGCAATATGTGCAATAAAGCGAAACACCTATGAGTAGATGGAAAATAAAACTCATTTCTTTAGTAACATACATATTAAGCTGAAAAATTGTTTAGGTTTATTCAAGGCGAATCCATTACAGGTGCCCGCATACCAATTCGCTTCAACATTTTTCCATGATATTTATCTTCTGAGTTGTCAAAGCTGATAACAAACGACAACAAAACGTATGACGTCTCGAGAGAAAATGTTGGAGCGAATTGAATTGCGACCACCTGTACTTGATTCGCCTTGGGTTTATTATAATAAAATGCCCTTTTTGCCGCAAAATAATTTATTTTTTGCGTTTGTGGAGCCAAAAAAAAAAAAAAAAGAAATGTATATAAGTAGACAGAATCAATTAAGCGAAACATTTGCTCTTGTTTTTCACAATGCGGTATCAAATAGCGAAACAATTAAGCGGATGACGCAATTAATAGGCTTTTTACACTTACTCACATCTTACATCTTTCATCATTTTGGCAAGATGTTAACATCTTCCTATACAAATTCTATATGAAAAAAACTCAACATCTTTGCAAGATGTTCATTTCTCATTTCGCCGTATTCAACATCTTTCGATTATTTTAATGTCATCACTAAAAAGAAGTTAAAAAATGATAAAAATTCATATCATCACTAGAAAATATACAAGTGTCAAAAATTTTTACAATGAGCGTGAACAAACAATGTAATTAAATTTTAATTAAATTAAACATAATATAAAATACTTTTATTTTTAGTATAAAAGACTAAAATGATTTTTTAGTTTGCTCAAACACGTGAAATAAAATTTGACAGATGAAAGATGTTGAAAATGTAATGTAAACAGACAATTATTGTCCTGAAGAAGCTATCCGAAGGAGAGCGAAATATTGACAAAAATAAATACTCAAATTCCAAAAAGACCTTAAGCTCAAATAAATATATAAAATATAAGAAAAAAAGGGGTCAAATAACTAAATATTAAATTTTCAACATCTTCAACACACATCTCAAAGATGTGAGTAAATGTAAATCCGCTATTATAGCGGATTAATTAAACGGGTATTTTAACATAGACAGGTATACTGATGATATCGTTCCATGATTTTTAGGGCAATAAAGCGGGAAATTCAATTAAGCGGAAATAACTGTATATTGGGGATATAATCTTGTAACAATTTTTCAAAATATCAAAATTGTTCATGGTTCGTTCCATGAACAAAATGAGAATTGATTTTTGGAATACGTAGTTGAGTTTCAAACATTCTTTTAAGAATTTTTCGAGTCTACTGATGAGTTGATTAGCATCAACGCAATGTCGGCGGCCTACAGACGGCTGAAAAAGACAGAACACATTTGTAAGGTATATTTTTGGATCTAATTGAATACATTTCAATTGGCACTTAAAGCAAATAAATAATTAAGTTCATACTACTGAACAACTTTAATGACACGCTGTGCACAGATGTTACTTCTTTGTCGGTTTCGGATTATTGAATCGTCTTTTTCCAGTACTTAATAAAGCAGTTTTTATCCGCTTCAAATCTTGAAAGTGATTGATATAAAACTTCGCGAAATATTTAGTCTGAAAACCATACATACAGTCATTCTGATATTTTGGTATTAATATAAAACTAAAATCGCTAAAATGGCTCTTGAGTTCCAACGAGATTTATTTCTTGGCGATATAGAGGCTTAAAATGGAAATTTTGTTGATTTCTTGAAAGAATCTAAAAGCAGTTCCTGTTTAGAAAAACCATTTGGTGAGTAAACTTTTTTGAGAAAACTGCAAAAGATTATGATTTTTGTGGTTACTTTTGACATGGGTTTATGCCAAAAAATTGGTTATCCCCTAATGTAGATACGTATGTATGTATGTACCTAAATCGAGCGGTGTAAGAAACTGATTACCTATTAATCGATCTCGAATTATTTCATGCGTTCGCTGACAGCAAACTTTTTTGTGGAACAGTTGTTAAGTAATGCTAACTGCAAGAAAAAAAATTTAGTCGCAGCAAAAATAAAGTCAGGAGGCAAAAAAAAAAATAATCACCTGAGCAGCCAACTTCACCTCGTTGCGGCCAAGCATTTTTCTCGGAATGCACGAAAAAAGTGTGTCTGCACTAGGGAATGGTAAGTCGATTTCGATTGTAGTCGATAATCGATTTTCAGTCCTAAAAAACGATTATTTTCTGAACGATTATGCAATGCCAACTTTATGCTGAAATCGATTTTTGGCGTCGATTAATCGAAACGGTAAGCCACAAAGCGTAATACAACTAATAAGGTAGACTTTTCACTACAATAAAAACAACTTCAATAATTTTGCATTTTGTTTTTGTACATACATCTTTGTACACCGCTTCTGCATTTATAGAAGAGAGATAACAGAGCTTTCGTTTATTTGGTGTTTCGTGTTGGCTGCTTTTCATCTCTGCATTCTCTTGACAACCTAAAGGAATCAGATGACTAACGGTTTAGCTGATGAGGCTAAGTTTGTTAGTTGTAGCATGCCACAAAGCATAACAAAATTACCTGTTGTGGAAGTTCGATAACAAAAACGTCTATTTCGTTACATACTGCAAGCAAAAGAAGTTGTTGTTATTGCTATAGAAAGCTACCACCACTAAAGTTATTGAAGAGAAAACAAAGCAAGTGTTTGGTTGTGAAAATTTGATCAAATAAGGCGGGCAATTTATAATACAAAAAAGTGAATATTTAAAAAAATGCCAAGTTTGGCACCATGTAAAAATTCAAGTAGTAGTGCATTTATTTTATGCAAAATATATTAATCGACTTGAAGAAAAAATCGATTATGAGCTATGATTAATCGATTAAATAATTGGAATGAAAAATGGTTGGTCGACAAATCGAAAATCGACTTTTAATTTCTGATGCCAATCCCTAGTCTGCACCATTTTCTTTCTAATACAATCATTAAATAACAAATTAAAATATTTTTGTTTTGTATTACACACACTTTATTTATTATCATTATTTTATTTTTAGTACCTGTTCAGGGATACAGAACGTTTTGGTTCGAACACTTAATTGCGTACATTTAAAACAAGAACAACTCAATGATCAACAATTGAGTTTATTTTCAAGGAATTTATGCAAACGAAAGAAAACGTTTCATATCGACAAACAGATAATTATTTTACAAACTCATTAACCATTTCAAAAAAAAAAAAAAGAGAAAAAGTTATACAACATTTAAAAGTAGAATAAACAGTAGAATTCAACAAAATATATTTTTATTCATTATGAAAAATTTTACATTCATATACACATACATATTTACAGTCTAATTCATAAAAATTTCTTATTGCAAACATGATCTGTTTTGTAATTAGCCGTTAAAAAAAAATCTGTATTCATAAACGTATCATGAATAAAGTTGTAATTATTTCATTTTCTGTTCCGGCAATATCCATATATTTTTCAGCTTGTTATGTAAAAATAAAAAAGACCAAATACAATTTGTTTTCATAGTAAAAACAATTCAAAATTTTTCTTTTTTATTATTTGCAGTCAGAGCTGTTAAATTTTGATTACGATTACTAATCAATTACATACATATATTCATTTTCAATAAGAATTGTAATGATAATGCTTCTTCTTCAGGCAATTGCTGATTAGTAATTTACCTAAAAATAGTCGTGATGACTTTTGATTATTGAAAAAGGATCAGATCAATGCAATGATTCTTTGACATAAAAACGTATGTTTGTATGTACAAAGCCCCCGAAAGAGCTCTCATGAAATTGAAAGTAGAAAAAAATGATATTGTATTGAACAAATTTTAAATTCACATAAACAAATGAGAAAATTCACGAAAAATTTGCACAACACAAAGAATGTATTCATACACTGAAAGAAATTTTGTGCATAAGTCTAATGAATTTATTTCATTAACATTTTTTCATTAAACCAATGAAAATGTTCATTGCGGCAATGGATTTTCAAAGAGCTAATCAATAATTTTCATTAAAAACTGTTCATTAGTTTTCATAATTTTGTTAAAAAATATCATTGGATGAAAAAATGTCCTTAAATCAATGAACAAAATGTCCTTAAATCAATGAACAAAAATGTCGTTAAATCAATGAACAATTTCATAGAGTCAATATATTCTTCGTTCATTGAGATTTCGATTTTTAGTTGATTTGTAAAGAAATTTGGATCTATGTATGTATATGTAGGTATATACATACATATATGCTTATTATGAATTCCATCGAAGGCTCCGACGGCATTCCGTCGTAAAAATGCTATCATGAATTCCGACGTAGCTACGAAATTCTTCCGAAAATTTCGAAATTCGGGAGATTGGTATTATGTATTCCGAATAAATATGTTTGTGAACTTTTGATCAGAGCAGACGTATCTTTTGTGATGTGAAGTTGTAATAGGTGAACGCGTGTCTTTTTTTTAATGGCTTATTTAAACAAATATTCCATGTTTATTTGGCAAATTATGTATAGATATGTACATATCTGCCAAATGAGATCTTAACAAACATGATACATACACAAATTTTTAAAAATAAGTCCGCCAAAGTAAACATTATTTATGTTTAACGTTTTTTTTTGTTTTTTTTTTTTTGTTTATTTTGTATAGTCGAACGGTTTGCAATACTGAAGAGGTTTCGTTAAAAGTTGGTAACTGGATAGTGGACGAAGGCCACTAAACAGAGAAATTAGCAACATTTATTTAGATTTGCAAAAAATAAATGATCTGTTTTTATGTTATAATTTTTGTGCTTAATCAAACGTTCAAAAACACTCCCCATTTTCGTTTTTCCACCCACCAATCCCTTTTTCCTATTTTCCCAGTTCCAGTGCAATGGAATGCATATATGTATAGGGATCATCCCCTGAGTACTGGGGCCGGATTCTGGCATTCGTGATCGAATATACTCGATAATAAAAACAATGTAGAGCAAAAAAACAAAATGAGCAACAAACACACAGCATTCTATAACGAAATCGTTCAATCACGAGTGCCAGAATTTGGCCCCTGGTCTCAGTCTAAAAAGAAAAAAAAAAAAAAATGAAACGTACTTTTTGGCGTTTTTTTATCAATAATTTGTACGAACTCTTCTCACTGTCAGGAGAATACGAAAAGTAGTTTAAAATAATAACAAAGTGAAAATAAGTTTTTAAATTTAATGACAACTATTTTTAAGTAGTTATAAAATTATATTTCTTATTATATAAATTTACCAATTAATTGGTATATTTAAAAAAAATTATTGGTTTTGCCTGATTTTACGTGTTGAAAAAATCGCTTCATATGCACCATTTGCAACAGCTGATAGATGGCTTGGAAAATAATTAGCCATATAAACCATGATACAATTAACAAGGTAGCCTCGTCAGCTAAACCGTTAATCATCTGACTACTTTAGGTTGTCAAGAGATTGCAGAGATGAAAGGAAGCCAAAACGAGATAGCTAATCAGCTTAAGCTCAGTGCATCTCTCTTCTGTAAATGTAGAAGTGGCGCCTTTTTGACAGTTTGCATAAGTTGTACAATAACAAAATGCATGTCATTTTTATTGAAGTTGTTCTTATTGTAGGGAAAAGGTTACCTTGTTAGTTGTATCATGATATAAACAAACAAAAATAAAACCGGCTTTTAGCATTAAATGCAAGGCGAATCCATTACAGGTGCCCGCATACCAATTCGCTTCAACATTTTTCCACGATTTTATCTTCCGAGTTGTCAAAGCCGATAGAAAACGACAACAAAACTTGTGACGTCTCGAGAGAAAATGTTGAAGCGAATTGAATTGCGACCACCTATACTTGCTTGATTCGCCTTGGAAAACGACAACAAAACTTGTGACGTCTCGAGAGAAAATGTTGAAGCGAATTGAATTGCTTGCCTATACTTGAATTCGCGAAAAATGTTGAAGCGAATTGGTATGCGGGCACCTGTAATGGATTCGCCTTGATTAAATGTGTGCATGAAAAAGTGGTACGAAAAAGCCATTGCAGCATCCACATATTTTCTGACAACATGCTGATAGACACCTTCTGCTCAAAATCGAGATTTGTTCAGCTAGAAATTCTTAATAATTGGTATCAGTGTTAACAACAACTTAGGCCTTGTAATCCAAATCGAGGAAATTCTAACCATCCCTCCACTTACCTTACCGCTCTGTTCGCTAACAGCTTTTGGAACGAAGTTCCTTAACGCGGCTTGCTGGTAGTGGAAATTAGTAGAAATCGTCACGAAAGCGTGTGAGCTGTTTATATGGATTGGTGTACTGTCGACAAGCAATTGTGTATGATAGGTAGGTGTCTCCGCTGCTGTCAGCGGAGACACCTACCAATATATAATAATTAGTTGGAAAACGTTCCAGAAATTTCAAAAACAACACAAAATAAAACATACAGATTTCACCTTGTATTACATTCAAAGATGAAAAAAAAAAAACGTAAGGAACTTCGTTATTAACGGGGGTCCCCCGACCGCATTTGTTTTTTTTGTTTTAAGATTCCTCTTCCGTCACTGAAACGGCTGCAGCAATCGAATTCATTGTTTTTCGTTTTTATTTTTTCAAAAATATTTTAAATGAATTTTAATAAAAAAAAACATGTGTTTTTCATTTAAAAGTTTGTTTGTTGTAACACGAGTTTAGGTCAAGAGGTTGGCAACACTAGCTTCGAGTCTGTCGGAATTCATAATTGCATTTTTGTACGAATTCGTGACGTAGAGTTCCCATTACGAGTGATCTTCACTCGGAATTCATAATAAGGCTGATAGTAACATATTTTAACATTTAGCAAAGGTTTTAAAGTCTACTGCGAGTAACAAGTAAAAAATGGCTTCACACATAATACCGAATTTTATTTAATTTTTTTTTTTTTTGGAATATCTATTATTAATAATATATGTACGTTACCTTAATATTATGCGTCATAAAATGTCCTGTTTTCATTAGATCAATGAACGAGTTTTTATATTTAATGAATTGTTTCATTTACTTAATGATTTTTTTTGTCATTAAACCAATGAAATACTTCGTTAGCTGAGAGACTAAAATACCACTGAAATTCCTGTATTTAATGCTACGATCATTAATCTAAATTTGAGAATACAACTTTGAAGAGATACGCTTATGAGAGCTTAATATAACATTTACGAATTAGACTGTTTATTAGTCTGAAAGTAAAAGAAAGTTTGAGTGCAGTAAGAAAATTTAAGGATTTTTATATTTTTTACTTAAAGGCTTTAAAAATTGCTTAAGAAATTATACACGCATACATATGTATGTACATATATCTATGTATATGAGCTACAATTGAGGACTCAAAATTGAGGACTGAAAAAGTTTTTCTCGTTAAAAACATGTTCGTCCTTTTTTCTATTTTAGAAAAAAAGTCAATCTTTAATATATGGAATAGAGAACATATTTTATACTTTACCCAACAGGTCATGACTGTACGTTTTCTTGCGATAGCCACCCTTATTGCTAAATAGTTTAAAGCCCGCCACCAATATCACAATGCAAAAGCCGTACAACAGCATGCCCATGCGCATATCCATATCCGAAAATACATTACTAATCATACGTTTCTCTCTCAGTTTTTCTGCAGTTGGTTGTAAGTTGTCTACATTTTCCAAGCCGTAACGCGATACGTATTCTGGATTGTGAATATTTTTCAGAAATTGCAGAACATGAGTTTTGTTCCATTTGTCTGCCGAGTTGGTTGTTGCATGTGTGTCTGGTTGTTTGTGACACTCGGCACAGCTGCTTACCGAGGGAAATTGTATTTTTGGGAATTCAGGATCCTCTGTAGCATCACCTGCCAAACGATTGTTAACTTCATTGTGGGCCTCCCACAGCCAAAGTACAGCCTCATTTTTAGTGGGAGTGTCCCATATTTTTCGCCTCAAAGCCATGGCCTGAAATCAAAATTTTAAAGTGAATTAAATATGTATGTATGTACATATGTAAAGAAAAGCAATTAAATGGGCGCACAGTTATACAGTGAGTGCAACTGGTTGATGTTGTGATGAGGTAACAGCTTGTTATTAGATGAACTTTTTTATTTGATTCAGATGAACCATTTTAATTGTTATTGAAATTTCTACAGTTAAATTATCGCTGTTGAAAAAAACATTATTAAAATGGATGAAGACGCTTTCGCAGAAGAAGAAGAAGAAGAAGAAGAGATTGATGTGTCATTTGGCACAGAGTTCAGCACATAAATCTACACAATTAGTTTACCCTGTAGAGATAATTTTTATTTTCCAAACGTTCCTTAACATATTGGCCTTTAATATGGAAACTTAGACTTAAGCATCTTTTCCTTAGTGCCACAGCTCGTAGTTAACAAAATCTTTAAGAGGGAAATGAGTAAAAATAAAGTTTATTTATAAACCTAGTTTTAAATCCAGTAGCGAAAATGCCGACTGTACATTTTGACTAGATTTTAGTACAAAAAACAAAAATAGTTTTGAACACATAAACAAATTTACAAATGCATGTTATCAACGAAATCTTTTCCGAAATAATTGAATGTCCTGCAGTTCATAAATGTGTACGTACGCAGGGGAGTACGTAAAAGAGCAATTAATTATTCCAACAAGGATTGCAATAACTCAAAAAGAGAAAATGTTTTTTTTTTTTTTTTTGGAAGTCAATACAAAAGTAATGTTATTAGTTTTTTTATGCGTACATTTATTAACGATTGTGTATTTAAATTGTTTTATGTTTTTGCTTACTTTAGCAGAGTTATGTACAAAATAATAGAACACTATTGCTTTCGCTCAACGTAATTGGAAGGTTTAAAAAAAAAAAAAACAATATAAAAACAGAAACAATTATGCCGATAAGTTGCCACTTTTCACAGCATATAAATAAATACGCATACGTATGTATAATAAAACAATTTGGCACATACGTATGTATGTACATAATTAAGAAAGCGGGAGGCGGTAATGAAAATGTGTGTTTTGGTAGTAAACAAAATGTTTAAATATTCGGGTCTAATAACTATGCTTTTTTACCACTACTATATGATTATTTGTGTTTTACTGCTTGCGTATGTTAAAATTAGAGATGTGCGCGTGAGTGTGTTTTGGCTCACGTCACGCACGCTCACGAGCAAAATGTTTTCAATCACGTATTTTCACACACGAAAAAAAATTTTAACGATCAATCACTTTTATACAGGGACCGGAAATAAGAGTTATTTTTCAATTTTTGAAGAAATAAATCATGCATAACTGAACATCGTAGAAATTATTTTAATTACACCATCATGATTTTTAGGCGAAATGCATCCAACATATTGAATGATTTTAAAATTTTTGATTTTAATTTTTTTTTTCACCTTCAATTTATTATATTCTCATACCAAAAGTACAAATAATACAAAATTAGAAATATATTTAAGTAGAATAAGGAAATATCTTTAAACTCTTGTAAAAATGTATATATACGCTACATTAAGCAATTTTGTAAACACCATAAATTGAAATAAATAAATTGAATTGAATTGATTTTTATTTTAACAATCAAAAATAAAAGTTATATTTGATTTTTATATTTTTATATCAATAATAATAAAAATCAATTCAAAACTCTTATTTATTTGTTGATGCCGTATGTATTACAATATGCTGCTTCGTTCAAATTTCTATATGAATATAATATATTATGTGACTTATCCATTATCAGCTATAAAAACGTGAATGCCTAGATATTTATCTTATAAGTTTTGGCTGCCATTCAAGGCAGTGTTAAGAGGTCGTTTTCAGGTGTTCAATTTTACCATCATAATTGATTTTAAATGCTCTTCAGATAAATTATGTCTCAAATCTCCCAATATTAATCTGAGTCCTGAAAATGACCTTTCTGCACAGACTTGAGTGGCAGGTACAGAACGAATAATTAAAACTAATTTTCGAAGCCATGGAAAAACAAATTTTTTGCTCTCCCAATATTCCAATCAATTAGCAGAAGTATCGAAACGCTTTTCTTTGTAATTGTCTATTTCAAAATAAGCTTTGCGGACATATTACCCATGTCACGAATTTTGAATTGATTTTTATTATTAATATAAAAATATAAAAATCAAAAATAACTTTTATGATTGATATAAAAATATAAAAATATAAAAACCGAAAATAACTTTTATTTTTCATTTAAAAATATTAAAAATCAAAAATAACTTTTATTTTTCATTTAAAAAAATAAATATCAAAAATAACTCTTATTTTCTATCTAAAAATATAAAAATCAAAAATAACTCTTTTTATTTCTTGATTTTTTTTTATAAAAGTCATAAGAGTTACGGTCCCTGCTTTTATATTGAAATAAAATATAAATGTAAAAAAAATTATTTATATACATATGTACATACATCTGTGCCCGGAAGCAATAACAGCCTAAATCTTAAAAGATAGTTTCGAGAATGCCGCATTTTCAATAAAGAAGAACGATTTCTTTGAAAAAATCTAAATGAGCAATGAAGAAGAATTTTTTGATAAATTACAAATTATAATATTGAAAAATTCATCCAAAATTTAATGCAAGCATGTCTTCAAGGACGTTTCGGTGCTTGTTGCGAATTGTGTACAGCTTTTATTAAGGATTATTTCAATTCTAATTTGTTGGTATCTTTTTAACGAACTACATACGTTGAGAGACATGAAAATTTCGCTTAAATAGAACTTCATATTTATGTGAAATTTAATTTAGCGTAAATACTAGTAAAATATTTTAATATATTAGTTGGATTTTGCCTTATGTTGCTATCGCTTGTGAGCGCCGACAGTGACACAAACAGCTTACAATTACACGGCCTTGCTTTCCTTTTACTATCCGCCCTGACTTCGAAAAACACCTTCACCAGTTACAGTGCTACAGAGCCTACAGAGGAAGTGCTTACGCATTTCAAAATGTTACAGCTGACACTAATTTTTAATTTTATGCATGAAGCAATTTAATTTTCAATACGACTGTGTTCGAAATATTTTCTATTGCAATGTACCTAATACTTGTGCAAAAAATCATGCAACGTTTGGTCATGAAGAACTGGAGAGTTACAGCAAGAAATCGCCTCAAATGCATCCATCATATATAAATACATATCAAAGTTTGCTCTTCTACCAATTCGTTTACACTTTGCAATCCTTGCTTTTTGGATCTTAATGTCATGAAATTTATGTTTATAGGGTATTGCTAAGGTTTTAAAAAAAAATGCATGGGTATAACTACTGGGTTAATTTTTGGTTTTATACTACATGCATCCGATGGGGTTAAAAATTACTCAAGAAATTATTTCTCCCAACGATTTCTTACATTTTATTATGATACAACTAATAAGGTAGCCTCATCGGCTAAACCGTTAATTATCTGACTTCGTACAACTGTCAAGGGAATACAGAGAGTAAGCTCTGTTCATCTCTCTTCTGTAAATGTAGACGTGGCGTCTTTTTGACAGTTTTCAGAAGTTGTACAAAAACAAAATTGCTGTTATTTTTATTGAAGTTGTTGTTATTGTAGTGAAAACATTACCTAATTAGTTAGTTGTATCATGCATTTTATTCCTTCCATAAAATTCGACTCAAGTAAATTTACATTACATGTTGTAGAAATTGAGGTAAAATAAAATGCATTGAAAAATAATTCAAGGAAAAATTTGTGGAAGTTGTTTGGCAATTCAAAAAAAATGTCTTGAAGTTTTCGTGAACTGCCGTAAAATGAAGTTTTATTTTTTAATCACGCTCACGCACTTACGCGTGATTTTTTTGCAAAATTTAATCATGATCAACCGCATATCTCTAGTTAAAATAAAGACTACTGAAAACATGTTTAATTAAGAATTTTCAACAATTTGAGCACAATTGTTAATTATTTTATGGAGCTGTAGTTCTATTTTGACTTCTTTAGAGTTGAGAAAATTTTTTCTTACAAAATTGTATTGATCAACCGATCAACAGAAGGCAAGAAAAGTAAAGTTGAATACTTGTTGGCTGGGGGGCGTATGAAGAAGTAAAAATCGAACTAAAGCCCGACAATATAATTAACAAATGTAAATCATAAAGTTCGGCTAAAAAGTTAAAAAAAAATGTTTTTCAATTTGAAGACATGAGAAAGTAGGAACATTTTTATATTTGCAAAACATTTACTTTGACCAGTTTAGTGAATTCTGGAGAAACGCATTTCAGAATCAAATAAAAATCATAATTTGTGTGTTTGTTTTGTATGTGCTTATGTACATACATACATACATATGTATGTATGTGTGTAGGCAGGCACTAGCAACACGTCAAACTTTCTCTTTTTTTTTTGCAGAGTAAGATATTTTATGCAATTTAATAAATAAATTGCAAACAAAACGAAATTTTTTATTGATAACAATATAATTGCCACAGATCCGTGCTGTTGAGGGTGAGTGATTATGGGTTAAATTGATAATTGGATTGAAATTGTTTTGCGGGAGCACTAAGGAATGGTGGTGGCAGGAGAGACGTAAATTAAAAACAGACAATGCAAAGAACGGAAGTACGTTATTGCTACTTAAAGTAAATAAGAAACTAAATTACACCTTAAATACCCATATACATATGTACATATCAAAATAAAGAAAACAATGTAAAATGTCAATAAGAAAAGTGGACGAGCATGGTTTTCATTAATTTTTTACTTATTCAAAACTTTCAAAACTCGCATTAAAAAAAAAAAATAAATTCAAATTCAGTCATATTTTTTTTCCAGAAAATAAACTTATGCCGGTTTATTTTATTAATTATCAAGTTATTTTTGTGCTCGTCTTTAAGTATGAATTTCATTTGAAAATATTAATTTCACATAAAAATTTAGTTTACCTGAAAGTGTTCAGAGCATTCTGTACAACCAAAGAAGTATTTAATATAACCATGCATTGCTTGCAGCACTTCTAAAGGATCAGTGGACGTATCGGAGTTTGCTGCTTGAACGGACATAAAATGGAAAAGTTGCCAAAGTGAGCAAGTGAAACCACGCAAGCTGGATTGAGAGCCAGTGCAACCCACAAAATGCGTAGATGAATAGACATTTCCGAATTCCTTATCCAATTCCTTGACTTTACTTTCGAAGTCCTCGCCTGAGAGTTCTTCCTTGTGGCTGGCCACAAACTCGGCTAAACGTTTTATCATTAGGCGTCCGGGTGGTCCCATTGGACTGTGGCGTTCTAAAACTGTTAGGTATCTTTGCAAGGCTAAGAGCTTTTCACCTTTTATCTGAGCAGCCTTAGGGATTTCGTTTCGCAATGAGTTGCGCACCGCCATTTCGAGATCAGCCTGATAGACTAGATGTTTATTTCTCTTCACCTCCTCTATTATTTGCAATATTTTGTTATCCACTTCTCCTGTATTTTCCACGGTTTTGGAACTGGTAGTTTCTGGTTTTGTGTCTGGTTTTTCGGTGATATGCTGTGAGTTTAAGAAAGATATAATAGTGTCTTTATAGGAAGAAGAAAGTTCATGCAGTGTTCCGAGAGGTACTACAGATCTCTGGCGACTGACAGTGGCAATTTTATATTTTGTACCATCTAATTGATACTTTGCCGCCACTTCAGGATCTGTTACCCTTTTCACAGCTATATTGGGGTATCTTAAAAAGTGCAAGATCGTTTCTATGCCCACCGTTGAATTTTCTTGCTCGTATACTACAATCACATACATTTTTAGGCTGTCTAAGCCATCAAATAGTGACTGTGGATTGGTAACCTGCACTGGTTGCAAATCTGGCCAAGAGGGCATGTTACTGGTTTTATTTTCAGCAGCCACAAACTGGGCTAATGCATTTGTTATCAGCAGCAAGTCCTGCGAGTGTATTGGTTTACCGTAATTTTCAGCCGATGGTTGATAGGCTGGCCCAAAGTACCTTAAGGAAGGATAAGTCATTACCTCATATTCCCGGCAAATACCATTGTTCTCATCGACTGCACAATCAAGAGCAGTAATGGGTAGAATATCCCGCCAACCATAAAGATCTGCAGCCAATTGCTTGTAGTGGGGTGCAAAATTACGACAATGACCACAGTAACTATTGTAAAATTCAACTAATGTTGAACGGTTTCGGTCTAGTACTTCGTTTTTAAAATTTAGATGAGTCAATATTTTAACCTTGTCTGTAGAATTGTACAAGCCCAATTCAATGGATTCTTGTTTTATTGAGGCTTCATAACTGGAACGTGGTACTAATGCTAAACTAATTAAAAGGAAGACTAAAAAATGTTTAGTTGGCACCGCTACACTCTCCATTTTATACATATGTATTTGCGTTATGTTTCACAGGTATTCCACTGTATGTTTAGTGTTTTAATACAATTTGTGTGTTAATTGAATAAGTTGCTTGGTGGTAGTATTACAATGTTCTTTAATTTGTTATAAAACATAACGTTGTTCTGTTTACGTGTGTTGTCCGTCTTTATTTTAACTGCGTTTAACCAAGTAAATATTCCTCTTGCAACTAAAAGAAAATAATCAACAATTAAAAATTTAGTAAAATGATGATGCCCACTTTATTGTTGCCATGCTTAGAACATATGGCAACGTTTGAGTAGGAATACGATAAGTTTTTATCGAACAGTGTTGGTAAGCGAAATTTTATTTGAGAATATCCGTTATAAGCTTCGCTCATTTGAACAATGAGCCATATGCAGTATATATTTAAGAAAATACAGTCAAAGCATGGTTTAACGAATGATATAATGTTCAGACCTTTCGTTATTCCGAGATATTCGTTATATCGAACAGTAATTTTTTATCTTAAAATTTTATAAAAGACGGTGGTCCGCAGTTTTAAAAACATCGAAATTTAATTGTAACGACAACTCAGTGTAGAAATAAAACTTTAATTGATATTTTAACGTTCATTTAAGAATTGTTTTTATTTCTAATATGTAAATTCATTAAAAATCATAAATGTACATAGAGGCATATACATATTTAGCTATGTTTGAATGCTATTAACATGTGTAGGTTTATCATTACATTTCATTCATATTATTTATTTCTTAAGAAATCGACATCTCGTTTTCACAATGAACCAAATAAAACTACTAAAATTTTAACGAAAAAAGCAACGCATCACACGTGTTCTTTCAATACAAAGAAAGAAGCCAAAAACACACACAATCCAACGGTATTTGCAAATATGGTTTCGAATATTTGTCAAATTACAACTTATACGGGAAAGTGCCGGCAAATCTGCAAATGCAGATCGTTTTGTGGTCTTCTTCTCTAAATATTTCCGTTTTCAAATTTTGTGAGGAAGAAGTATTTTAGAAAATACAGTAGAAACAAGTTGTGCCTCCGTGGGAAGGGGTTTTCTATACAGTTTTTTGGTTTCGAATATTTGTCAAATTACAACTTATACGGGAAAGTGCCGGCAAATCTGCAAATGCAGGTCGTTTTGTGGTCTTCTTCTCTAAATATTTCCGTTTTCAAATTTTGTGAGCAAGAAGTATTTTAGAAAATACAGTAGAAACAAGTTGTGCCTCCGTGGGAAGGGGTTTTCTATACAGTTTTTTGGTTTCGAATATTTGTCAAATTACAACTTATACGGGAAAGTGCCGGCAAATCTGCAAATGCAGGTCGTTTTGTGGTCTTCTTCTCTAAATATTTCCGTTTTCAAATTTTGTGAGGAAGAAGTATTTTAGAAAATACAGTAGAAACAAGTTGTGCCTCCGTGGGAAGGGGTTTTCTATACAGTTTTTTGGTTTTGAATATTTGTCAAATTACAACTTATACGCGAAAGTGCCTGCAAATCTGCAAATGCAGGTCGTTTTGTGGTCTTCTTCTCTAAATATTTCCGTTTTCAAATTTTGTGAGGAAGAAGTATTTTAGAAAATACAGTAGAAACAAGTTGTGCCTCCGTGGGAAGGGGTTTTCTATACAGTTTTTTGGTTTCGAATATTTGTCAAATTACAAGTTATACGGGAAAGTGCCGGCAAATCTGCAAATGCAGGTCGTTTTGTGGTCTTCTTCTCTAAATATGTCCGTTTTCAAATTTTGTGAGGAAGAAGTATTTTAGAAAATACAGTAGAAACAAGTTGTGCCTCCGTGGGGAGGGGTTTTCTATACAGTTTTTTGGTTTCGAATATTTGTCAAATTACAACTTATACGGGAAAGTGCCGGCAAATCTGCAAATGCAGGTCGTTTTGTGGTCTTCTTCTCTAAATATTTCCGTTTTCAAATTTTGTGAGGAAGAAGTATTTTAGAAAATACAGTAGAAACAAGTTGTGCCTCCGTGGGAAGGGGTTTTCTATACAGTTTTTTGGTTTCGAATATTTGTCAAATTACAACTTATACGGGAAAGTGCCGGCAAATCTGCAAATGCAGGTCGTTTTGTGGTCTTCTTCTCTAAATATTTCCGTTTTCAAATTTTGTGAGCAAGAAGTATTTTAGAAAATACAGTAGAAACAAGTTGTGCCTCCGTGGGGAGGGGTTTTCTATACAGTTTTTTGGTTTCGAATATTTGTCAAATTACAACTTATACGGGAAAGTGCCGGCAAATCTGCAAATGCAGGTCGTTTTGTGGTCTTCTTCTCTAAATATGTCCGTTTTCAAATTTTGTGAGGAAGAAGTATTTTAGAAAATACAGTAAAAACAAGTTGTGCCTCCGTGGGGAGGGGTTTTCTATACAGTTTTTTGGTTTTGAATATTTGTCAAATTACAACTTATACGGGAAAGTGCCGGCAAATCTGCAAATGCAGGTCCTTTTGTGGTCTTCTTCTCTAAATATTTCCGTTTTCAAATTTTGTGAGAAAGAAGTGTTTTAGAAAATACAGTAGAAACAATTTGTGCCTCCGTGGGAAGGGGTTTTCTATACAGTTTTTTGGTTTCGAATATTTGTCAAATTACAACTTATACGCGAAAGTGCCGGCAAATCTGCAAATGCAGATTTGTAACGATTTTTTAAATGTATTTTGCTTTGCCATTCGTTAAATCGAGATTTTTTTTTTGTCATTCGCTACATAAGACAGTTTATGTAAAAATTTCGCCATTCGTTATATCCGATATTCCTTAAACTGAGTATTCGCTATACCGGGCTTTGACTGTATATTTTTTTTTTTATTTAAAAAGCTCCCTTCAAAAAAGTTCAAGCCGAAAATTCATGATTTTTACATTTGTATGCCATTGGATGTCATGTAGTTGTGTGAGAATTTGGGGAAAAGTCTCTCAATTCAAATAAGTGAATTGAACCAAAGTATAATATTAAAATTCTTTTTTTAAGGAATTATTTTGCAAGTTTTTAGAGCACATTTTAGTCTTTTGCTAATTTAAAAATCGTAGTTTTATGCCTGACAAGGATTTTCATGCCTTTGTTGAACATTTTATAAAAAGGCAAACATTTCTTTGTTGGGTACTGTTCATCTGAAGAATTGAGAAATTTTGTGAAAATCTTCCAGATTTTATCAAATTACTAAGTACTTTGCAGTTTTAATTTCTTGAACTTTAACTAAATCCTGTTTCTTATTTTTGAGTAGTTCGTATGATCACATCAAGGCAGCTCGATACCAGGTAGCCTTACAAGTCCAGCTGGCTACTACTTGTAGCTTTAACAACTGTCAAAATACACAACACATACACACATAAGCCAACGTAAGGGTGGCGGTAGTTCAAGATTTCTACCAACAAAATACATGAAGTCTTTGCGACGTCCTGGTATTGAAGTACCTTTTAAAACACACTTTTAAAAAGGTTGTGAAAAAATGTCAAATTAATATTTTAGTTTCGAAATGTATTCGAAAAATAAAGAAAATGTTAGATATTTTTTATAATTTTCAAGGTTGATCTCTTTTTGTTTGTAACAAAAAAAAAAAAAAAAAGTGAACAAATATATTTCCCACTAATAAGTTTGTTCCACACTCAATACTGGGAGCCCGTGGGAAAACAGTTCCCAGTGAGAGAGCTTTTGAGCTCTCTCAAGCGCTTTTTCTTCAGGCTACTTTGTGCAAGTAGTAAAACGGTCAGCTATTGCAAAAAGTAAGCAATAACAAACAAAACTGTTCAACTGAATCAACCAGCATAACAACAATGTTGATGTTTTTCAATTAGTATTTCATATAAAAATACCTGCAAAGCACTTTAAAATCTAAATGCGCCCAAATGTATGCTTCAATTTTCATTACAGCATCAAAATATACCACATGTTATTTTTTGGTGTAGAAATTTGGTTTTTTGTGTTTCTTTGTGTATCATTGAGAGAAATTCATAATTGCTCTCATTTTGCCGAACGTTGCCCAAAACGTTGCCCCACTACGGGAACAAACTTTATGTATTTATTATTAATTTTTTCCTCGTTTTATTTGCTCAACATTAATGCATTCTCATTCTCATATCCATATATGTACGTAAAACTAATTATTTACAGTAACTCTCGCAAATAAACATGCACCAATTCTCATTTTTACCGCTCACTGATTCTCGTTGCAACCACAAATGTATTGTTACAAATTATAGCTAGTGGTGCGTCAATGGGTTAATCCAATACAGGTAATTGAGTAGCACTGCTTTAAGCGACATCTATACTTCACAAAAGAAAACACCACTATGCAATCTAAATAAACGGTCGTCTATCGATTGTTTTCAAAAGGATCTCGAAAATTACTGCCACCTATTAAGCTTGTTGTCTTAGAACTTACGAGATCAATTTGTCAGTAGACTTGAAAAATCTTAAAAGAATGTGTGAAACACAACTTCACACTTGTTCAAAAATTCCAATGAACAAAATGAGCAGCAGAAATGTTCATTTTTGAATATTTTTTTATGCTTTGAGAGCCTTTGAAATTTTGTAGAAAATTTTCAAAAATCTTAACTTAACTTTCTTAATAGTAATAATAATTTATTCTTGATGCTAATTTTTCGACATTTGTTATGTACTATTTTAATAAATCGAGCTTTAAGGTCACTTGTTTTTTTTTTATAAATGTTTATTAAATTCAATATTTCGATACCTCCATGAAGAAGATACCCATTGAGGTATCGAAATATTTAATTTAATAAACATTTATAAAAACAAACAAGTGACCTTAAAGCTCGAACTCTTAAAATAGTAACGATAATTTTAGAAAAACAGTAATCGCTTTTTGAAGTTTTCTGGGGCTGAGTATACTCCATATTTGGGCGCTCGAAAATTAAATTTTTAAGTTCTTCAGGCTGAAAGTAGTGGTCAGCTGGGCTTGTAAGGCTACCGAGGTACATTGGTCTGTCTGCCATGATATTTTTTGGGTCAAACAAAACTGAAGACGTGCGAATAAAGTGCTTCAAACAGAGATGTACGAGCAATCAGTATCGCACGCACACAATCAAACTGTGTGAATAGTTTGTGGCGCATCTCTAGGCCACGTTATATGAAATAAGGAAAAAGCCGGAGTTTGCAAAAAAATTTGAGATAGGCTTTATCACATATAAAAGTGATAAGCGATACGTGTGTTTTCGGTAATATACGACTTCTGTACTGGGGCCAAATCGTCGCATTCGATATCGAACGAATTCCGTCACTTATGCTGTGTGTTGGTTGTGTATTTTGCTTTTGTTTTACATTATTTTTGCTCGATAGTTCATTCGATGTCGAATGCGACGATTTGGTCCCTGGTTGCCATTCTCCTACTTTTAATTTTGAGAGTTTCCATAAATCTGGACGATATAAATAGTTTACAGGACATAGTGTACATTTGTGTGTATGAATGTATGTATGTATTTATTGAAAAGCCAAAATAACATTAATCAAATTCATATTCATTAATTTTCTCTTACCTTTTTATTTTTCTCTTCTTTTCAAAACTTATTTTGCACAGCAATTAATGTGCAACTGTCGTTGGAATAGTTAAAACACTTAAAATTGTCATTGTTTTATGAATCACTTACAAAAGATAACAAATTCAAATATTTGCCATAAATAAAGAAAAACAAAATATTAAATGTCAATATTTACTTGCTAATTAAGTTTTTGCATTAACACATTAAACAGATACAATTACAGAGACCGGCAAATTTACAGTTAAGCTCTTTGAGCTCTTGCTCTCTTTAACGGTAAAACAAACTCAACGAGAGAATAGCGAGGCAGTATTTAAATAAGTAATTACTATTAATTATTTAATATACATAATGGCTCTAATAACAAGACTTCAGCACATACATACATACATACATATGTATGTACTTACATATAAATATATTTGGTCTGCTATTTATTTAATGAAGTATTTCTATCTTTTTTTCTTTTGTTTTAATTTTTGATTCTCAAAAGAACGTACATATGTACATACGAGTATGTATGTATGTATATTGTACTTAATTCAGTTAAAGCTTTTGTTTGGCAGCAGAAACATAGACTTGCAATCAGTCTAAAAATAGACATTGTCGCGAAAGGTTGTCCGAAATTAAATGTCGTGGTCGCATGTAAAATAAATAACCGTGTTTTTGTTGGTACGCCAACAGAGTTTAAACGAGAAAAAATAGTTAAAAAAAAAAATTGTTGAAAACGAATTTAAGTGATGAGTTTTGATTAATTAAAAAAATATTTATTAAAAATCAAATACTTAAGTGTGTAAAGATAGTGAAAATTGAAGGCATATTCTGCAGTGTCAGCTTGAATTTAAGTGTTAAAAATTGACAACTGATAAGAAAAAATAAATAATTAAATGTGTGTAGAGAAATAAAGTGTATTTTAAGTTGCTACGATATAATATGAAAACTTTTTCAAAAAAAATAGTTGCTGTCTTTTTCAGCTGTCTATATGCCGATGACATTTCGTTGGTGCTAATCAACTCAGTTTTGGACCTAAATTAATACATTTCAATTGGCTGTTAAAGCAGATAAATAATTAAGTTCAAAAAATGAAAACAGCTGAAAGTTAATTTAATAAGAAACGTAACATACTTGACATCCGTTTCCCTTCCAGAGTTGGGTAACTGGCAATTTCATGAATACAGTGATGCCAATTAGGCAAAAATGAAAATTATACATAAAATCATTCAAATGTATTCGGGCCCCTGATACAACTAATAAAGTAAAATCTATCCTTTCAATTGTCAAAAGGATACCAGCTACTACTACAAACCATGATACAACTAACAAGGTAGCCTTTTCGCTACAATAAGAACAACTTCAATAAAAATAACATGAAGAGATGAAAGGCAGCCAAAACGAGATAGCTAATCCGCGTAAGCTCAGTGCATCTCCCCCGCTGTAAATGTAGAAGTGGCTTCTTTTTGACAGTTTGCATAAGTTGTACAAAAACAAAATGTATGTTATTTTTATTGAAATTATTCTTATTGTAGTGAAGAGGCTACCTTGTTAGTTGTATAATGATCGGTACTCAGCGTTTGGTGCGCTTTTGGTTGCGACTATTTGCATTTGCGATTATATTGCAGCTAATATTGAGCACCCTTTTTAACAACTTTGCAAATTTTATTGCACTCCAAATAACAGCTGATAAATTAATACACAATTTTTAATTTTTCACGTTTTATTTTTTTGGTAATTGCTGTTGGCTCCATCTCTACAATTTTTTGTTTGCTTTGTTTTAAAATGTCAGCTGTGCGAGTGTCAGTGTTGCAAACGCAATACTCATGGGAAAAAAGCAACACGTAATTAGCGGTGCGTAAATGCAAAAATATTGCGATTCCAACCTTGTATATTTTATTGCTGGGTTGCAAAGAAAAAGCAACGATTTCTTGCATTCGCACTTACGCAAGACATTTGCACCAAATAATGAACTGAGCTATGGTATCATGCTACAATCCATAGCTAATTCACAGAAGTGAGATGAACAGATTTTACGCTGATGTGCAATCTCATTTTGGCCACCTTGCATCTCTGTATACTCTGACCAAGATACCTCGATGCCAGGTAGCCTTACAAGCCCAGCTGACTACTGCTTTTAGCCTGAAGAACTGTGAAAATACACAACACACATACACACACACACACACAAACGCAAACAGATGGATGACAGAACGTAAAGATTTCTACCAACAAAATACATGCAGTGTTTGTTGCTGCTGTGTTTGCTGTAGTTATGGTATCGAGGTACCTTGACTTTGACAATTTCACGAAGTCAGTTGACTAACGGTTCAGCTAATGAGGCTACCTTATTAATTGTATCGTGTTCGGGCCTACTTTAAATTCCGCCGAAGGCTGGGACGAATCTCTCTCGAGCAAATGCTTTTATGAGTATCGACTTTATTACAAATTTATCTGAGATTCACACTATGAATCGCGAGTGAAATGCCATGAATGTGTTTTTTTTTAATAATCAGCTGAATTATAAGCAAAGCTTCGTGAAAATTTTATCTCTTTTCCCGTTTCTATAAATAAATTTTTTTGAAAAAAAAAAAAACAATTGTAAGGCTGAGCAACTGTTTAAAAAATAAAATCCGTCTTTCCATTCTAACGTTCTTAACACAACTTTGCCTTAGTCATTACATTTTTTTATTTACACTGAAAGAATTTTTGTTCATAGTTCTACTGAATTTATGTCATTAATATATTTTCATTAATCGCATGATTCATACAATAAATGAATCGTTTCATTCTGTTAGTGATTTTTTGTCATTAAACCAATGAAAAATACTTCATTAGCTTAATTACTAAAATTCATATATTTAATGAAACGATCATTAATATAAATTTAATGAATCAGAATTCATAGATTCAATGAACTTCAGCATTATTTGAAAAATAATGTATATATTTTCATTAAATTTATGTCGAAATTCATTGGATTTATGAACAAATTTCTTTTAGTGTAAGTTTGAAAACAAAAATCTGCTGCCAGACGCCTTGGCCCATAACTATAGACATCGAAAAAGTATGCTTTAAGCAATTTTAAGTCACTGCTAACTAAAAGTAAGCTTTTTGTCTACTATAGACGAGAAAAAGCCGACTTGACGCGCAAAAGTTTGCTCTAAACTTAAAACCAGCAAAAGTTGTCATTAACTTATTGAGCAACAGCTTTGTCCAAACAAATGTCACTTTTATATGTAAAAGTTCATTAATGTTAATTTTTTTTAAATTAAATAATTAAATTAACGATTTTTTAATAACTATTATTAATCAGAAATTTCTTTCAAATTTGACTTTTATTCAATTCGCTTTGATGTTTTTTGTTTACTGACTAATACAATCTTACATTTATGTAGGTGTGTGTTTACATGTATACATAATTTTTGAGAGTCATCTCATTAGAGATGGGATTTTACTTAAATTTGTAGGAGGTTGTATGGTAAATAACTTGGCAATTTCGATAAATTATGTGGCCTTCATTTAAAACTGATTCAGCTTAAAGTCAACTTTAATTTTGATTACAGTTAGAAAAGAGTTAGCAACACTTTTCAAAATTTAAGCTGTTGCTAAAACGAAACGACTTTAGTGTTTGACCATAGTTAAGGCCCCTTGTATAATCAATCAAGTTTAAGCAAAGTCTGAGATCGGTCGACTTCGATTTTTGTAATCAGAGTGGGACATAAATTTGTTAGAAACAAAGAAAAAGTTTTTTGAATCGAAAAGTACCTTTTGTTTGTGAAAAGTACTCACTCTTTTGAGCACTATTTAAAAGTTGTAATTTGCCAGCACTGCCTCAGCCTGAAAACGTTTCACTTATTGATTCTATTGGGTAATTATGACTCTGTGGAATTTGCCTTGTTTTTCTGAGAGTTCAATTTCCTATCATTGGATATATTTTCTGTTAAATTTGATTAATAGCCTCTCCAAACTGCATATACATACATAAGTTGAATATTGCCACAGCCGGTTGTTTTGTTATTTAGTGCGAGTTTGACAGCTCAATCGCTTGCGGGAGCGTGCATGCTGTAGCCGCATATGGACCGGCTTTAACCTCACAGCGATTGCTAAACTTTTACTTTCCTTAGCACATACATACATATGTAGATATGTACATATGTTTGTATGTACATATTTAGTTTTGCGCAAAATAATCCTCGAAAATAGAAACCAAAAGTAAAAAATAAACAAAATTGCTCGTCATATCAACAATTCGTATCACAAATCAAATCTGTCTAATACATGTTTTATTTTAATGGCGCCAGTGGTTTAGTCTTAATTTTTTTCCTACGTTTTTATTAAAAAAAAAAAATCAACATCCAATGAACTGATAATTTAGCAATTAAAAATTATTCGCCAGTTTTTTTTTTTTTAATATTTTTGTGATTTTTTGAAGTTAAATTTACGGTGGTTTTCTGTCATGCTGGTGATTTAAAAAATATTTATATTTGAGATTGAATTTGTTTTTTTTTATGTGTTTTGTACATAAATTGTCTGAAAATTGTTGTTTGAGTATCAACGTTTATTTGTTTTCAAACACGCGTATGTGTATGTACACATACACACACTCACGCTCACCAAATGACATACAGATTGGCAGATGGGCAGACAGACAGACACACAGCCAGCCAGCCATTCACTTGTTAGTTATCTTCTCTTTTTTTTTTTCTTCATTCGCAATAAATTAATTAATTGAACATTTTTTCGTTTAACTGAAACAACTAAAGAAGACATATTCAATTAACAAATTAAATGAAGTCTTCTTTTGGTTTCTTTTTATTATATTATTATTAAAGCAGTCACAAGAAATTGTTTAAAAATCTCGAATATGCATTCAAATGTCCAAAATGTGCATTAAACACTAGAGATGTGCGGTTGTCGTGAAAATTTCGTGTCACGCACCATTTTGCAGCAGTTCACGAAGTTTTACCAAAAAGTTAAGACGCTAACTTTTTTTTGGATTGTAAACAAACTTACATAAATTTTTCCTTGAATTATTATACCCTTCACAAAAATGTGAAAAAAAGGTTTGTGATTCCGTGTGTAACGCATTGAAATAACCATCTAAGACCCCATAAAGTATATGGGTGTTTCCATGGTTACGCACGTGACATTTGTACACGTTTAATTGTTTTGAATATTATAAAAATATAAATGGCTTGGAATTTTTGAATGGAATTTTGCCATTGTTACATTTAATGTGATGAATTCCTTCCAAAAAGTATATCTATTGGAAAATTGAGCACTGGCTACCCAAGTTCCATGCGATCAAAGTTGACTTACGCACGTGACAAAAAACGTAAGTGCCTTTTAAAGCAGCATGAAATATTGCAAAAGTAGGCGAATTGTAGAAGATTTTTATTTCGGAAAAAATGTTTTTATAAAGGTTATTAATGGACCTTTATAATCAGGGTTTGTTCAAAAACAAGTCTGCATGGATTGGCTAAGAAAAAAATATTTTTTGATTACGCACGTGACACTTTTTACCTTCATACAAATTTTTGTAATTTAACATACATATATTTTCAGAAGTTTTTGCCATCATTTAAAATTATTATAAGTTAAAATTTTTTTTTACAAAATAAAATGTCAATAGTTTTTTTTTTAATGTTCTGTGCTTAAAAAAATTGTGCGAGCGTTTTGATTTTTTAACTAACGGTGGACCATTTCATGGAAATACCCATATATATTCTGGATCAGAATCAATAGAGATTACGATTAAGCGATGTCCGTCTGTAGTCGTTGAAATACCATTTCTGAGAAAACGGTTTGAGATAGAAACCTCATTCTTTCGCTACAATGTGCTAAATCTCGGTAGTGGTAAGTAAGGTCGAACTGAAATTTAGTAAGATCGGACCACGGATAGCCCAGATATGTCCAAAAAACCGGGTTTTGAGGGGTATTTTTGGCCATTTTTTGATCAGATTTTTGAAAAAAAAATTTTTTCCTAAAAAGTTAGCCATATCATTTTTAATGCCCCTTAGAAAATCGAAGAATTTTTTAAATCGGTCCATATATACCCGAGATATAGATAGCGTTTCCCGATTTTGCAAGAAATCGGCTTTATAAGCCAAATAAAACAACTTTTGGCACCAAAAATCAATCAGAATGGTACATATATCATTGTGAAGGGTATTTAAGATTTGGCCCAGCCGAATATAGCAAGCACTCTTACAGGTTTTTCAATGCATTTTATTTTACCTCAATTTCTACAACATGTAATGTAAATTTACCTGGGTCGAATCTTATGGAAGGAATAAAATGTAAGAAATCGTTTCTTGAGTAATTTCAACTCCATCGGATGGGTGAAATGTAAAACCAAAAATTAACCCATAACCTTAGCGATATCCTGTAAACATAAATTTCATAACATTAAGATCCAAAAAGCAAGAATTGCAAAGTGTAAGTGAATTGGTAGAAGAGCAAACTTTGATATGTATTTATATATGATGGATGCATTTGAGGCGATTTCTTGCTGTAACTCTCCAGTTCTTCATGACCAAACGTTGCATGATTTTTTGCACAAGTATTAGATACATTGCAATAGAAAATATTTCGAACACAGTTGTATTGAAAATTAAATTGCTTCCTGCATAAAATTAAAAATTAGTGCCAGCTGTAACATTTTGAAATGCGTAAGCACTTCCTCTGTAGGCTCTGTAGCACTGTAACTGGTGAAGGTGTTTTTCGAAGTCAGGGCGGATAGTAAAAGGAAAGCAAGGCCGTATAATTGTAAGCTGTTTGTGTCACTGTCGGCGCTCACAAGCGATAGCAACATAAGGCAAAATCCAACTAATATATTTTAAAATATTTTACTAGTATTTACGCTAAATTAAATTTCACATAAATATGAAGTTCTATTTAAGCGAAATGTTCATGTCTCTCAACGTATGTAGTTTGTTAAAAAGATACCAACAAATTAGAATTGAAATAATCCTTAATAAAAGCTCTGCGCAATTCGCAACAAGCACCGAAACGTCCTTGAAAATATGCTTGCATTAAATTTTGGATGAATTCTTCAATATTATAATTTGTAATTTATCAAAAAATTCTTCTTCATTGCTCATTTAGATTTTTTCAAAGAAATCATTCTTCTTCATTGAAAATGCGGCATTCTCGAAACTATGTTTTAAGATTTAGGCTGTTATTGCTTTCGATCACAGATGTAGGTATGCATATAAATAAAATTTTTTGCTGTAAATTTCAATTTTGTTATTGAACTTCTGTGTTGTAATACATTTATATTAAATCACCTTTTCAGGCTCAAGTTCAACCCTTGGGTTTTCACTACGTTTTAATCAATATCAATTAAGTAAAGAAAAGTAAAATTTATTTGCTAGGTGGAATTTTTGCATTTATATATTTTTTTTCAATACGAACGTGAATGATCGTGAGATTTTTTGTTTGTTTTTCGGCTGCGAAATTGCGTGATTATAAAAGGTTCGTGCGTGAAAGTGATTGATTGAAGAAATGTTGCTAGTGAGTGTGCGTGAGGAGAATAATTCTAATTGTGAGCGTGCGTGACATGAGCGAAAAAACTCACACACGCGCCCATCTCTAATTAAAATATGTATGTATATATGTACGAGAAGAACTATTGCTTAACATACAATTAAAGGAAAAACTAAGAAGTTTATTTTACATCCTTTTTAGCCCTGAAACTTCCAACATATCTAGATAAAATTATACTGCGCACAACAAGGTACCTTGATACCAGGTAGCCGCATAACGACAACAAACATATCATGTATTTTGTTGCTAGAAATACTGTCACCCATTTGTTTACGTTTGCGATGTGCATTTTGCTGGTATGAGATCCAGAAAATATTTCGGTTTTTAAAGATAATACTTTAACTTCAAAATTTTGAAATTAATGTAAGACAAAATCCATGATTGTTTTTTCCACAATTCTGTGCGTTTCTGACGAATTGCTTGCGCGACAAGCGGCGCATAACTTCAAGGTAGTATTCCGATCTTCACATTTGACCGAACTTGACGTGCTTTTTTCGGTCTTGGCTCTTCTGGACACTTCCATTGGGATGATGGGGCTTTGGTTTCAATGTCATACTCGCAGCCATACACCCATGATTCGTCACCAGTTATGACCATTTTGAGGAAATCTGGATCGTCGTTGACGATGTTCCCTGAGCGATGTCCATGCGACGTTGTTTTTGCTCAAAATTTAGCAATTTCGGAACAATCTTCGCTGACGCACGTTTCATGCTTAAAACATCCGTCACAATTGCTTGGCATGAGCCGAACGATATGCCAACATCATCAGCAACGTCTCTGATAGTGATTCGACGTTTATCCAAAATCGTTTTCTTCACTGCTTCAATGTCTTCATCGGTTGTTGAAGACGTGCTCAGGAGACCAGGGGCCAAATCATTGCATTCGATATCGAACGAATTCCGTCACTTATGCTGTGTGTTTGTTGTTCATTTTGTTTTTGTTTTACATTACTTTTGCTCGATAGTTCATTGAGGATGAGCATCGTCATAGACATCTTCTTGGCCTTCCTTGGTTTTAAAACAAAAGAACTTGTGATCTGCTCACAGCAGACCCGCCAAACGCCACAGTCAAATGTCCTTGCGCATTTAATTTCATTTTTTACACAAAACTTAATCCATTTCTTGATCCATTTTTTCGAATGCAAAAAATCGAAGAGCACACAAAAAACACGACTAACCTTTTTTCCAGTCAAAAACAAGCTGACAATCCAAAATGGCTGATATTGCCATCATAGGTACATAACGGACATGTGTACCAACATAACAGGAAAAAAAATGCGGAAATCGAACATACATACGTAACTCACGATATTTGAAAATAACGGTTAGTTTTTGATCAGACCTCGTACATACATACATACATATGTAGAAAATTAAATGTTTTGAAAATCTGTTTAAATTTCTTGCTTGCAGACACCAAACACAATTCAATGAAAGCAAAAATTTGTCAAAGTAATTTTATGTTTGCTAAAAGTTTGACGGTTTACAAAAAAAAAAAACTTTAAACCTTTTTACGCAACTTATCATCACAATTTGCATATGGATTTCATATGTTTCTTCCTACACAATTAATAAATCGGCATAAAATAAAAAAAGAACACAATACATACCTGTACATACCTACACACTCAGTGGAATCGGCTATAATTTATAAGCAACAACAAAAACTACAAATTTTAAACTCAAACAAAGAAAAATACTTGTGTACTGTGTAGGAACGAACCTTTTCATCTTGAACTACAAAAACATTTTTGCCATCTTCAGAGAAAAGAAAAATACATACATACATACATAAATATAAAAACAGGGAAACGAATATTTGTGGCTTCGAGATCCGTGCATGAACTTGGCGTCATACAGTCTGGTCTGATTTGAAAAATTACACAACAACAAAAAACATTCATTTTAATTCCTTTTTGCGCCTGTTCTTCTTAACAGGGGTTTTCATTGTGCTCCATCCAACTCCAAAGATCTTCAAAGTACACAAAATTCAGCGCGAACATTTTTCCAAAGTTACATACATACGTATGTATGTTTATAACTTGTTATTACGTTTGTCTGGCCGACTGACTGACCTATCGTCAATTGCATTGATAACTATTTTGAAAATGAACTCATTGTATGGATATGTGCAGATGTACTCGTATGTACTACATGTAAGAAGAAATTCGAAAGAATAAGACAGCGTAAAGGATGCACAAATTAAAGAAGAACCGACCAAACTCAGCTGAACAACAGCCCATTTCAATTCCACGCTTGCCATTGCAATAATAACAATAAATCATTGGACATGGCATACGGCTTAAGGACAATGCAAAAATACAAAAGGCTTGTTCCTGCTTCAGAGCTCCATCCAAAGAAAAAACAATTCGAAATCAATGAAAAACCATATTGAATCAATAAGAAACATTAACAAAAGTCTGTCAATAATCATTTTATTTTTTTTTTATCACTGAATAATATTAATTCAAAGCTTTCTTTACAGTTATAGAATTAATTAAAAGAGAACAAATTCAAAGGAATGATCAAAATTTTGACAATAACGCCTCGGTTATGGTCAGTGCTGGGCAAATTACATGCTTGGATGTATTTAAAATGCAAAATACATGTAAGTTGTGTATTTAAAATACAAATACGTTTTGTTCACTGTATTTAAAATACAATGTTTTCAGTTAATACTAACCTTCAAAAGACAACTGTTAAAATTTCATGATATTCTGTTCATTTTAAGCTTCGTATAGACGGTTGTCAGATCTTACAATATTGTAAGACCTAACAACGTGCTGGCAATCTACTGGAAATATAAAATTGTCAGCAGTAAGAAAATTATCAGTTCAGACAATTGCAAGAAAATCTTACAATTTCATGGCCAGACAATTGCCTGACAATAAATTTGGCTACCGACGAAAAATGTCAGCACGGATGAGAGATTTTCTATGCATCAAAAATTGTCAGCCAATTGCCATTATCAAAATACACACACACGCACACCCACATATGCCATTATTCATTCTCTATTTTTCTCGCTCAATAACCATGTTTTTAATTTTTTTATTCTCTTTTCTGCAACTTTTTACCTCTCAAACTCACATTTTTACTATTCTCTTGTTTTTTCGCTCCCTTTCGTACACACACATTTTTCTTTAATATTATTTGTCATTACTCTGACAATGACGCCATTGTAAGGTGTTGAATATGTTACAATATGCTAATGCCTGACATGTGTACTACCAATGATGATGCCAAAATGTTCAGACGATTGACAGTTAACTGACAATTGATTGTCAGGTAGGTGGCCTGCCAATGCTTCTGCTTACAATATTGTCAGGAAGAAATTGTAAGTTTTCTCGATTGGTTAAAAATATTCTATACATTTGCTGATCTTAAAATCGTCTATACCTAGCTTTAGTTTCTGAGTTATTGTTGTATTCAAAACAATGGATCAAAAACAATTTCGTGTTTTTTTACAGATATAAAAAATATATAAAATATAAATATATATTTTACAGATATAAAAAATATACAGATATGAAAAATAAATATATTAGTCGACGAGTTATAGCAAAAAAATCATATAAACAATATGCTGAAAATTGGCATTTGACTGCAAAGTTCGAAGGTCGATTAAAAAAAAATTCGAAATAACAGAAACAAATGCCGTGATACGGGTCTTCTAATTTAACCTATATTTTCACCCCTCACTCTCAGAATCAACCTAACTTTTGCTAGCTCGAATTTGTTCCACAGTGTAATCGTACATGTAGGCAAAACTTTTATATCCAACAGTTTGGAGGGATCAGCCAAACTTTAACTCGATATCTATTCAATTTGTAGAGGCTACATAGTTCATATACCGAGCCTTTATTCTTCATTTTAGCCCCTGGAGATGAAAAGTTGGAAAGAAATTTTAATTGGTTAAATATTATGCCGCTAAATATAAATTTTCCTCTTTTTTTTTTGCAAATGTTATACATACATATATAAAATAATATACATACATACATATATAGTCTTGCTTTCAATTAACTCATATCTTAAGGTCAAGAACTTATCGCACATCATTTTCAATACTAAATAAATGCAACTGCCGGCCGGCAAAACATTTTCTTTTACATCGCCAAATTAATAAAGCAAAATTGAAGAAAAACATTAAATGCACTTGTGTATGCAGGGAGACTCATGTCAAATCAAACTATACAGCTGGCAAAAGTGTCTGATGCAGCACTCACTACTGCTGCCTGCTTTTGTGTACTTGCATACACATGTGTGTATCTGCTTACAAATCGAATCTTAATCGTGAAAATAACGTAACCGGCAAAAGGCAAACGCAAAAGGAGCACTTTCTTTAGGAGCTTTAAATATAATTTTCTAATTTTAGATTAAAAATTAAATAAGAAAATCAGTAAAAAAAAACAATTAAGCTGAAAATTTTTGCTTTTTATCGGTTACGTTATATTTGTGGTTAGGGCTTTGTGTGTATGCTGCATATAAGGTGTGTGTGTGTGTGTGTGTGTGTGTGTGTGCATATGTATTTTCTGAGATACTTTTGCACTAGCAAGAAACCAAAGTGAAAAAAATTCAAGTGAGACACAAAAACAAGGATTGAATAAATAAATCTTATGAAAATCCAGGCATGGAAAACTAAGAATTTCAATTTAAATCGCCAAGCAAAGTTCAAACGATTTTTTGTTGTGCAAGTGAATTGATTTTTTCTTTTAGTTCAACTTTCTGAATGTTACACACAATTCAGCATGAAAAACAATGAATATATTTCATCTTTATTTTATTTGTTTCGACCTTTTTTCTTAATAATTATCAGACCCATTACGAATTCTGCCGGCGGCTCCAACGCAATTCCATCGGCAGAATGCTATCATACTATTCCAACGTAATGACGAAATTTTCGAAATTCGGGATATTGATATTATGAATTCCGGGTGAAACGATCTTTTAGCGGTTTTTCATGAGAATTTTTTATGCATTTTTTTGTGTGTTGGAAGGAGACGAAAATTAATTTGCAATAAGAATAAACGTGAAGGAGTGTTGTTGCTGGCAATAAAAATAATCGTGATTTTTGCCATATTAACTTTTTGTGTTGAAAACATCCGCTCCAAATGCCTCATTGCCAGTAGTTCTGGCGTTTGTTTGCCAATGAAGATAAAAATTTATACAATTATATAAAAATTAAGAAAAGAAACTGACAATATAAATTTTCTATTGCTTTAGTTTTCGGCAAAAATTCTGAGGCATATTTTTTGATATGGCTCAAAATGTAATTAAAAACATCAGCATTTTATTTAAGAAATTTGGTGGCACTAATTTGAACTTGACTCACGTAGCTGGCAGCACTAATTCGGCTTCCGTCGGAATTCATAATATCATTTTGCACAAATTCATGACGGGGAGTTCCACATACGAGTGATATTCAATCGGAATTGAATTGTATTCAATTCATACAAGGCTGTATATGAGGTCTGCAGTTTTGAGCTTGATCTATCGATAGGTAATATAATAAACTTTCGGAAAGATGGGGAAAACTTAGCGCAAATTTATAAAGATATTGTTAATATTTTTTATATAAAAAGAGTTAAAGAAGTCAAAATAGCAGTACTTTGTTTATTGGTTTTGGTATAAGATAAAATGTGTTGCACAGTGGTTTATATAAAAAAAAAATTATCCAAAGATTTCAAAAAATTTAGAGAAAATAGTAGTTCTTTGAATACCACCACCAAAGTATTCTAAAAATTTTGTGAAAAGATCAATGTTTTATATATACAATTATACTAAATTACAGAAGTTCGATGAAATTAAAATTTTCAGTAAAAATGGTTTTATATATGTACATATAAAAAAAAATCAAGAAAATCAGAACACAAACAGTGAAAAAAAATTATTTTAAATTTTATATTCCGAAAATCTCATCCAAGCCCACTGTGCAAAACATCTGTTTTTTGTTTTGTTTCTGGAGTACAAAAGTAGAAAAAAATATTATTGCATTCAAAATCTCAACATTTGCTGAGTTGTAGTGTTGATAACCCGGCATTTAGACGGGAAAGTACTTTCATAAAATTTTTGTATACATATGTACGTATTATGAATAAAAATGTCAATGAAATCTGTGACTCATGAAATTTTCTTGCTCAATTTCAAAGGAACGTGAAAGTTCATTTTAAAAATGTCGTCAAAGCGAAGGGTTACAAGTATTATTATTATTATTTTAAAATAGAGTTGCCAAGACTACTACAAACATAAATTTATAGGGCAATATTTGAAAATAAGTTTTATTGCTAAACTTTTAGCAACTTTAATTTAATAATTATCACTATAAATATACTTCATGTGTGTTCTTTATTCATATTTGCTGTAAAAATGGTGTCCCCATTTCAAGCAATGGAATTTATACAATATAGTATGTATTCATATATGCCATTCCATACGTACATTACACATAGTATGTACGGAACCCTAAGTGTGCGAGCAAGCCTCGCACTTGACTGATTTTTTTATATATAATTTATTAACAATTTTGTTCAATATTTATTTGTTTTTTTTTTAGCATTTTCAGCAAAAATAAATTTTATCAATCCTGAGGCAGTAAAAATCGAACGCAAGCCCCATTAAAATAATTAACAATCGTAAATAGCCGAGTCCTCTGGTCCAGCGGTAGTCATGAGCAATTAAACTACATACTAAGCAAAATTCGCTGTCCTAAATCCTGGCTTATTCGAAAAAAGAGAAAACAAAACTTCATCCCTGCGTTCAAGTATCAGTTTGAGTACGAAGTATTTTTTCGTGGGGCTTGATTTTCAATACAGGTTCTCATGCCTTCTTTTTGGGGTTTTTTGTTGTTGTATCAAAAAAAAAAATAAACAAAAAAAGAACAAGATCTTGAAGGCGGTTGTTTGTGTTTAACCTTTTATTTATTTTTTTTAAACTTTTTTGTTTCGTTCTTATTTTTTGGATTTTTTCCTTTTTTTATGGGCAAAGTCAACAGCTCCGTCTGTGTGTTTATTTGAGTGTTTATGGTTGGTCTTTCTCTTAAAACAATAAGCGTGATCGTTAAATTCAACAACCACTTGAAAGACACAAAGAATGATAATTTTTGCTGTTCAACTTCAAACAGTGCTGCCAGTGTGGCAAACAAATCTAAAGGAAATTCATGGAAGATTAGACAACGGCGCAAAAATAGCCCCCAATTTTGGACTTGGATTTTAAATGCCGTTTCAATTTAAATTTGATTTAAATACAAAACTGAGTCAAACAGTTGCTATTTAAATCAAACTTAAACGGCCTGCCGTGCCCATTTAAAATCGATTTAAGTTTTTCGTACTGCCATATGATTTTGACAGTTTGGTTTTGTTCTGCAAATTAAGAAAATTGCACATGTTTTTTTTGGTTTCATAATTTGATTTTTTATTATTTCCAGAAGGTAATCAACTTCTGTGGCAGTGAAATTGGGAGTCCTTTAATCACTTTTGCTACTCATTTTAATAATTTTTACAAAACAATTTATTATTTTCTAAACTTTTCACAATTTCACTTGCTTCCAAATTTGTTTAAACAGCTGTTTTTTATTGAGTTATCGATAATTTTTTGACACTTACATTGTGCTGCCGTACTTTTATTACAATTAATTACCAAAAATAATTTTAGACTGTAAAACAGAGAGCTATTTTAAATCCAACTTAAATTTTAAGGAAAATTTACTAATTTTGTATTTAAATCCCAAGTCAAAAATCGGGGGTAAGTTCGTGTTGTGTTGCATGTAGTTGGTTCACTGATTTCATATAAAATCACCACTATTTAATTAATTTAATTTTTTTATTATTATTCGAAAAAGTATAATTATTTTGTATTACGTTTATCGGCCTCAAGGTCTTTCTATATTATTTTTTATAATTGATATTAATTAAATAAGACCAAGAAAAAATCAAAGACATTTTGGCATTTTATTGATAAAATTAATAAAAATCACCACTCCCCACAAAAAAAAAATCTTCGTTCCCTTCTGCTGGGATACTACTCAGCCTAAAAACGTTTTATAGCGAAAATCTTATTGATTTCATTGGGAACCTTTATACCATAGAACTTTTCTACCGTTTCACACATGCGCTATGCATGTAAGAAACCAAATGCAGGCTTCAAAAAAAAAATATATTAAATTGAGCCAAGTACGAGACTCACTCGTGCAGCTAGGGCTCCGTACTACCGTCCCAGTGGTGGACAAAGGCTACTCTTGGTATAAAGTAACCTTTAATTTTTAACTTTTTATGCTTTTTAGTATTTGATGTTGTAGAGACCAGACAACTACAGACGTCGTGTAAATTTGAAGCCGTTATCTCTTGCGGTTTAAAAGTTATAGTTAATTTTCAACCTAAAGGGTGTCCCCGTGCATGAACACCAATTAAATTTAAACTTTTTGCTATTTTTGATATTTGTTGTTGTAGAGGCCTGCGAACTGCATACACTGTGCAAAATTTAATTCTCTATCTTTTATGTTTCAAAACCGAAAGTAATTTTCAAATTAAAGGGTGCCCCCGCATAAAGAGTAACATTTTAATTTTCACTTTTTGCTGTCTTTGGTATTTGTTGCTGAGTAGGCCCGGTAACTGAATATACTGTGCAAATTTCAAGTCTCTATCTATTACGCCTCAAGAGTTACAGCTTATTTCAATTTCTTGTATAGAAGCACCCTTTAGTTCTTAACTTTTTGTTTTGTTTTGTTGTTTGGGGTATTTGTTGTTGTAGAGTCTATGTAACAACCTATCCTATGAAATTTTCAGCTCGCTAGCTCTTATGGTTGCAGCTAATTTTAGCTAATGTACGAGAGTGCCTTGTATGAGAGCACAGTTTAGTTCTAAGTTTTTGTTGTTGTGTTGTTTTGAGTATTTGTTGCTGTAATGTCTAAGTAACCACATATCCTTTGAAAGTGTCAGCTTTCTAGCTCTTCAAAAGTTGCAGCTAATTTTATTTAATTTTCACAATTTCATGTATGGAGACTCCCTTTAGTTTCTAATTTTTTGCTATTTTTAGTATTTGTTGCTATAGCGGCCGGGCAACCACATGAACTCTGAACAGTTCAGCTCTATAGCTCTTACCTTTTTGTTAGACCGGGACCTTACGGACGGACGGACATAGAATTCTCAGTAATGGGGTTTCGTTTTTACTTTATGAGTACGGAAACCCTAAAAATCACAAGGTTATATGAACAGAAAGTTGATGCAAACCCTTGTCGTAAATTATAACACCCATATTCATAAAAACTATTGAAGGTTTATTACACATTTATTTGACAAATATTCTGTAGAAAAACGTCAAATCAAAGCTTAATAAACTTACAATAATTATTATGAATATGGCCTTAAGAAATGTGAATAATTTTAAAAATTGTTTTCTGATTTTTCGTTACGAAATTAAATGGAAGAAATTCAACGTTGACGGCAACTCTGATGCCAACGAAGAATTTACGTACTCATGTATGAACATGTGTGCATAACGTGTGCCTGTGTTAGTGTTAATTTTATAAAGTATTTAATTTTTCCTTTTTTTTTGTTGTCAGCCACATGTTAAATTGAGGAGCAATGCACACCTGAAGAAGTATGAAAATTCAAAACACTGTTTCCAAAATTAAATAAGTTTCTGGTTTTTGGGTTTTTACACTTACATCAGCGATATTTTCAGCGGAACGAGCGAAACGATGATGCACAGGCCTTAAAATATTTGTAAACGCTCCAGTCTCTTCAAATTTCTTCACAATTTTGTCAATTGCTTGCGTAGTTGGACGATTATGTAAACCATAATCTCCTCTTAAAGCACTATATGTGCTGCTGTGGCAGAATCACCATTTTTAGGGTTCCGTACTCATTAGAGTGAATCATAATCGTATTACCGAGACTTCTACGTCCGT
The DNA here is from genome assembly GCA_963662145.1 of Sturmia bella. NCBI lineage: Eukaryota > Metazoa > Arthropoda > Insecta > Diptera > Tachinidae > Sturmia > Sturmia bella. The sequence goes on from OY759172.1 coordinate 23,748,827, forward strand.
CCGTCCGTAAGAGCTAGACAGCTTAAATTTTCACCAGATGTTGTTGTACCTTGCCGCTACAACAACAGATACCAAAAACAAAAACAAGTCGGAAACTAACAGGTGTCGCCATACAACGAAAAGTAACAACTAGCTATAACTCTCGAACCGTAAGGGATAGAGAGCCGAAGTTCGCACAGTGTATGTATTCCCAGATGCTTTACAATAACAAATGCTAAAAACAACAACAAGTCGAAAACTACTAGGTGTCCCTATACAATGTAAAGTAACAATTAGCCGCTACTCTCGAACCGTGAGAGACAGAGGGATGAAATATGCACAGCATATATATTCACATATGCTCCACAATAACAAATGCTAAAAACAACAACAACTCTAAAACTACCAGGTGTCCCTCTACAACGTAAAGTAACAGTTAGCTATTACTCTCGAACCGTAAGGGATAGAGAGCCGAAGTTCGCACAGTGTATGTATTCCCAGATGCTTTACAACAACAAATGACGACAACAACACCAAGTCGAAAACTACTAGGTGTTCCCACACAACGTAAAGTAACAATAAACGTAACTCTCAAGCTGTAACACACAGAAAGATGAAATGTATACAATATACATATGTATGTATTCACATATGCCATTCCATACGTACATTACACATCCATACATACGTACGGAACCCTAAGTGTGCGAGCCAGCCTCGTACTTGATTGTATTTATTGTACATAGTATGTTTTGATAATTTTTATACGTTATGTGATAGTTAAGCGATACATTTTCGTCATTGGCAGACTTTCAACTGAGAAGAAAAAAAAAATTGATTTAACAACTTAATTTGACAGACGTCGAATTCTAGTACTATACTTTTGAAACCACGAAATGGATAACCCGTTATATTACATAGACACGAAAAAAAATGTATTTCCGGATGCAAAATTAATCGAGAACTCTGTTTTCTGTGGCTTTGATTGAAGAAAAATAAAAAAAATTTAAATTTTATGTGTGAAGTCTTCATGACGTAAACAGGTCATTCGGTATGCAATCGCGGAAGTGATGGAAAAGTGAGCGGAGGAAATAAAAGATAATTTTACGGTTTATTGAAAACCCTCCTTGTGCGAAATGGAAAGTGGAAACGAACGCTACAAAGTCACAAAAAGATGATGATGTTGGTGGCGTCTTTTATTGCATGTCTGCAGCAAATTATCAAACGTGAGTGACGACTTTATTGCACATGTGCTGGGCACTTTAAAGTCAATAAATAATTAAATTCAATTGTAAATCAGAAAAGTTCGACTATAAAGTTGAGTGGGGTGTCTTCCTTGCCGGTTTTTTTTGTTTTTGGCAACAGTGTATTGCACAGATGGACATTTTTGCTTAAGGCTATTATTCCAAGACCATTTTTTGTTGTTTTTGTTTTTTTTTTTGTTCATCTCGCCTCTCTAGCTTTTCACAAAAGAAATTCCCTTTCTCACTTGATAATTCAAAGGCTTAGCGAATGTGTTGCCTGTATATAAATTATGTTTCTTCTGCTACGGCTGCGGCTGCTGCAACATTGTGAACATTTCAGAACTGCGGCAGCTTTGGCTGGTCAGTCAGTGGCAGCCTTTCAAGTGTTAGTGTGATTTAGGTTTTGTTTCTTTTGTTTTGTGTTTTTGTTGTTGTTGTTTTTTTGGTTTTGTTTGTTTTGAAGACAAAGATAAGATATGCCAGACACGGCAGACACAGTGGCGACATGGCTTTAGACTGGCTGTCTTCTGCGATTGCTTCAACCAGCTACATACATACATACATATGTATGTATAAAACAACCAGGCAGCCCCTTGTCATGTACTCGTACATACATACGTACATATGTATGTATGTAGGTATGTGCATGCATTTCAACACACATCCATACATGCATGTACATATGTATTGCACGGGCTGGCTCTACTATCTTTAGAGTCCGTATGAAAACAGCCTTCTTCAACTGCAATTGCTGTGGCCAAGCGGTGCAAGGCAATGATGTATGAACAAACATACACATGTATGTATGTATGCATGCATGTGTGTATGTGCATATGTAATCAGACGGACAACTTTAAAAAAGACAGACAGACTTGGAGACGACAACAAAAACTACTCTTCAGGTTGTTTGTTGTTAGTACCTTGTGGTCGTCGTCGCTGTCTTCATTGCTGGCTGTCGTTGTTGTTATAATGTGGTGGTAGTCAGTTGTTGTCTGCATCTAACAGATAACCAAGCAACAGGCAACGTTCATTGTACATATATATGTACGTATTTTAGCCAAGGTTGGGTCTTTGAATTTATTTTAACTCAGTTGCGTTTCAATCGTTGTTTAGTTCGCAGCATTTGCGCCTCGTTTTACTTTAACTAAAGTCAAAGCAAAAAAAAAAAAAAAACTCTTAAATAAAAAAATTAAATATCTTTGAAAAAGAAAAAAAAAAAAACAAACTAGTGACAAAAAGCCTTTTTCGTTTTGCCTAAAGTGCAGTTTCTGCCAATTTGTATGCCTATTTAGTGGGTATAAAATGAAACTTTTTTTTTTTTCATGTTACACCCAATTGGGAAATGAAAATTCCAAACCAAACATTTTTGCTTAAACATTTTACGCCACTGCTAAAGTGTCACAACATGTAGTTAATAAATTAAAATTAAGAGTTTTCTTATTAATTGTTTTATACATCTTTCTAGAAAAGCAAAACAAAATATTACACAAAAGATTAACAAAAAAAAAAAAAGAAGCCGTCTTGATAGAAAAAAAATTATTCATGGCTTTAAAATATAAAAACTACAAATTTAAAAACCTGTGGAATACACCAAAAACGACCAAGTGATTTTAGCAAAAAAAAAAACACACACACACACAGATAAAAAAGTAGACAAAATCTTGAAACAAACTCAACAGAAATTGCAAGTGGAAACATTTAGGAAAGAGAACAATTATTCTTGAATAATCCTCGTAGAAAAGCTGCAAACTTCTTTCTGTTGGCGTGCGCTGTTGTTGCTGCTGCTGCTGCTGCTGCTGCTGCTGTTGTTGCTCCTTTAAACCACAATTTTACACTTTTTACCAAGTTAATCTTTTTTTTCCCCCCCTCCTTTTGTTTTCTTTAACCACATTACACGACATAATGATCCTAAGAAGTGTTTTTGGTTTTGTTTCTGTAATATGTCTACATGTTGGATTAACAGCGAATTTACAACGTCAAGAGTTATCGGTAAGTACGTTCATATTTATGAATACATTTATAGAGTTTAAGTATGCGAACTGCATTTCAAATTTATCATACCCACGACTTGAAGAATACTTTCAACAATTTACACATTTTTTTTTCGAAGAGATTTCAAAATATACATACATATATACGATACAGTTTGTTCACATGCAATAAGCAATTTAAATCAATAAATTTAAGTATTAATCGGTTTTTGTTTATAGATTTAATATTTGGTTTATATGGCGGTCCCTTGTTAGGATTTCGTGCTCGTTAGAGGGTGGCTTTTTAGGGTTCCGTACTCATCAGAGTGAGACGGAACCCTATTGCCGAGACAAGTACGTCCGTCCGTCCGTCCGTCCGTCACAGCGTCCATTCTCAGAAACGGTAAGAGCAAGAGAGCTGAAATTTTCACAGGATGTTGTTGTACCTTGCCGCTACAACAACAAATACTAAAATCAACAACAAGTCGAAAACTACCACGTGTCCCTATACAACCTAAAGTAACATTTAGCCGTAGCTGATAAACTGTAAAATACAGAGAGCTGAAATTCGCACAATATACGTATTTATATATGCGCTACAACAACAAATGCTAAAAACAACAACAAGCCGAAAACTACCAGGTGTTCTTATGCAACGTAAAGTAACAACTAGCCGTTACTCTCGAACCGTGAGAGACAGCGTGATGAAATTTGCACATATACTCCACAACAACACTTACTAATAACAACAACAATTGTAAAACTACCAGGTGTCCCTTTACAACGTAGACTAATAGCTATAACTCTCGAACCATAAAAGATAGAGAGCCGAAATTCGCACAGTGTATGTATTCCCAGATGCCTTACAACATCAAACTACAACAACAACAACAAGTGGAAAATTACTAGGTGTCCACATACAACATAAAGTAGCTGTAACAGAGAGATGAAATTTATAAAATATACATATGTATTCACATACGCCATTCCAGACATTCCATACACTTACAGTTCCGTACGTATGTATGTGTAATGTACACATATGTGTGCGAGCCAGCCTCGTACTTGACTTAATTTTTTTATATTTCGGGATTAGCATACAAAACACAAATATTAATTATCGAAAATTACTTTGTTGTTTTTCAAAAAAAATATTTCCCATGAAGATCTATACACTTTTGCATGCGTTTGAGCCAATTGTTGCAGCTTTTTTGCCACTCTGATCGAGGTATCGCCTAAACATACATTCTGAATGCAAGCACCGCTTCTTCAGGTATGGAAAAACGTTGACCTCTTAGTTTGTTTTTTTTTTTTTACTTATGAGAATATAAGCAGAAGTCATTCGGTGCCAAGTCAGGACCATACGGCGGATGACTCATCAAATCGATGTTTTGGCTGCTCAACAATGCAGTTGTTTGAGCCGATGTGTGAGAGCTCTCATTGTCGTGATGAAGAGTGATCCATCCGTATTCGGGGTTTGGTTTTCCAGATTTCTTGGATAACAACTGGCAAACCACTAATAGTGTACTACTCAGAATTGACTGTTCTGGGTTCCTCTAGTGCTACGGTTGCAACATGTCCAGTTTTTCCAAAAAAAAAAAAAACAGGCCACCATTTGCTTGGAAGTGCTTCGTGGGCGAACAATTTTTGTTGGATTTTGGTCATCTTGAAACGCCCCAAACAATCGACTGCTGTTTACTTTCGGGCTCATACACTTAAATCCACGATTCATCATGTGCCACGATGTCACACGATGACGTGTTTTAAAGCGCCGCGATAGTAGTTTTTTGCGCATTTCTTTCGACCAATCGACAATTGACAAATTATGTGGAATCCAACGCGAATAAATTCTTTTGACAGTCAAATGCTTATACAATATTAGATGTTTGCTGGTCCCACTAATGCCTGAGGTTGTCTCAATCTCACAATAGATGGCATGATGATATCAGTTCGCGCAAAGCATCAATAGTTTTGGGAACAACAACTGATTTTGGACGACCTTCGTGAAATTCATCTTGGAGTGAAGTACGAACACGATTGAATTCATCATACCATCGATAAATACTGGTCCTCGATGGAGTTTCATTGCCAAAAATGGAATTAAGTTCATTCATGCACTGTTGCTGAGTTCATCGAAAGTTCGAAAGTTTTAAAAAATACAGTTGCTATTTAAATCAAACTTAAACGGCCTGCCGTGCCCATTTAAAATCGATTTAAGTTTTTCGTGCTGCCATATGATTTTGACAGTTTGGTTTGTTCTGCAAATTAAGAAAATTGCACATGTTTTTTTGTTTCATAATTTGATTTTTTATTATCTCCAGAAGGTAATCAACTTCTGTGGCAGTGAAATTGGGAGTCCTTTTATCAGTTTTGCTACTCATTTTAATAATTTTTACAAAACAATTTATTATTTTCTAAACTTTTCACAATTTCACTTGCTTCCAAATTTGTTTAAACAGCTGTTTTTTATTGAGTTATCGATAATTTTTTGACACTTACATTGTGCTGCCGTACTTTTATTACAATTAATTACCAAAAATAATTTTAGACTGTAAAACAGAAAACTCTTTTAAATCCAACTTAAATTTTAAGGAAAATTTACTAATTTTGTATTTAAGTCCCAAGTCAAAAATCGGGGGTTAATTGCATCTTCGGGCCGAGATGAGTCTTTGAAGTCAAAGCAGATGGAGCTTAAAATTTGCTTTCGATTTCAACAAATTTACGGCTTAAAAATCGCTTAATTTGGGGCCGCCGATCTCGTTGTTTTATTACATATCCTTTATCTTACATGGCCTCTACATTATGTGTAAAGGAGTTGTTAATAGGCTCTTTAATTTCGTTGACATAGAGCAAATATGTTTTAATGTTAAATTTTTGCTAATGTCGCCTGGCGAAAAGAGATATTGGGCTGGAATGGTTCGAAAAAAAAATGTTGTGGAAACAAAACGAATATGAGTCAGTGTCAACGGTTTAATTTCACCAAAAGCACTGCGTGACCAGTTCGCACGCTGAGATTATGATTCTGTTTTCACTGTACGAATATGGAACCCTGAAAACCGTACTGATCATAGATGTAGAAAAAAACTCATTGCCAAAATTGAATTGGAATGCTATTCATTTTAAATCCAAATCATTTTCTTACACAACCATTATCGAAAGCTTTATAAATGCTACATGTACCTACATACATACACACATGCAACATTTTGATACCTCTGCTATATTTGGCACAGCTTCTTTTTTGTGTTTTTTTTTCTTTTTGTTCTTTCTTTAAGCAAATATCACATGCATGGCTTAATGCATTGGAAGTAGTGTCCAGAAAATAAAAAAGAGACTGAAGAAGAAAAAATACAAGAAATATCCCATTTCAGTTACTGGCCTGCCTACAAAATGTTGCGGTCAATCCTTTCAGTTTTTGTTAATTTTTGTTGCAAAAAAACGTGGTCGCGGTTAAAAAAAAATGTCATGTGATGACCAAATGAACATGGGAACTTCATATAATATAAAAATATTTAAAAATATTTTTTCTTTCTTTTCTGCTTTTTTTTTTATTATTTATTAACCTTAAGTTCTTAAAGTCTTGTTCGATTTTTTCCTTCGTCTTCTTCTTCTTCTTGTTTTTTTGAAATATGTTTCAAGATTTTAGCGGCATCTTCAGTAGTTTGCCTCAATCTGCAGCACACTAAAAGTGATTTTGTGTGCGAGGCGAGTGAATCTTTTTTCTGCCACTCTTTTTCAGGTGTTTAAAATTATACAACCTAAATACTTTATAAACTCTCTGGTTATGTACACAATTACATACATATGTATGTATATATGTATGCATGTATGTTTGGTATTGATCATCAGAACGTAAAAAGAAAAATTGCATCTATCTTGAAGTGTGTTACAATGGCACAGAGACAGACAGACAGACAGACGGACGGACAGAGAGACACAATTTGTTCGCTGTTGGAATCCCTTTCGATACCTGGAATATTGAAGTATTTTCTTAGGATTTACACTTCTTTGTAGTTGAATGAGTGGTGTCCAAGAGCATATGGTCATTGTTCTTTTTTTTCCAGTCTATAATTTTTACAGCTCTTAAACAATTGATTCTGCAATGTTGAGTGTTTGGTACTTAAACTAACAATAGTTTTGGTTGTTCTTTATTTAGTGTCTTTATTTATTTATAGATGTTTGATTTTAACTTTTTATTAAAACGCTTTTACAAGTCGACAATTTGTGTTCTGTCATTATCTAATAAGTGTCAAATGTACGCAGCTTATCTTGTGACTTTGCAACACGAATGCAACTGTGAAAGGTGAATACTAAAAAAAAAAAACGTAACCACTACTATCTTGTGGACCTTTATTCTGGTCATATGTTAATGTATATAAACAATTAAAATGCATATGTATTCTCAAGCCTGCAACAAGAACAAACAATACTGATATTGATGACAATTAAAAAACAAAAACTTTTTATTAAAAAGTTTTTATTTTGTGTTCGCTGTTTTTACCCAAACAAGCTGAAGAATGTACAGCACTGTCGGAATTGAAAGAAAAATGCTCAAAAGTTTAATTATTTGCCATTAATCTTATTTATGAATAAAAATTTTCCTAAACGATGGTTTAATAATTGACATTCGACTGAATAAAAATTAAAAAAAAAACGTAACCACTACTATCTTGTGGACCTTTATTTTGGTCATATAAATGTATTTAAACACTAGCCCCCTAATTCATAAAAATTATAACAGGCTTATAAGACTGTTATTTGACATATTTTCCATACAAATATGTCAAATAACAGTCTTATAAGCCTGTTATAATTTTTATGAATTAGGGGGTTAGTGTTTAAATACATTTATATGACCAAAATAAAGGTCCACAAGATAGTAGTGGTTACGTTTTTTTTTTTTTAATTTTTATTCAGTCGAATGTTTGAAGAGCTTTATAAATCTGTTATAATTTTTATGAATTAGGCGGTCAAAATGCATATGCAATCACATGGATATAACAGGAACAAGCAATATTGACATTGATCACTGCTACTCGATCGTGTGCAGAAGAAGTTTATCAGTGACAGTAGGGTATCCAACTCTATTGATTCACTGGAGCATCGCCGCAGTGTGGAATATATTACACTGTTCTATTGATATTATAATGGGATTTGCACAGACGAGATCAGGGATCTTACATTTTTACGCAATACACGTGCATCGTCAAGAGCACATTCATTTGTAGCCGATTGGCCAGTGAATCACACAATGTGAATTAGAGAGGAAATTCGTTTTTCATGCCTGCAGATATATTCCCCCGCCAGCTACAATGTAAAGATGTTCAAATCAAACGCACGCAAACACTATTCCCCCTTTCCTTTTTCCCAAAACCTATTTTCTTAGTTCCGTTACGAGGCGCATGCGTAAATAGGGGCCGTACCCTGAGTACTGGTCCAAGCTAAAGAAAAAAATTTGTAAATTTTTATGCAAATGAAGTTTTCATTTTTATTAAGAACTTTTTATTTTGAGTTTGCCCATTTTAACTAAGCAGTTGAAAAATTTATGAGCACTGCCAGCATAGAAAATAAAATACTCACAACTTTAATTATTTGCCATTAAACTTTTCGTGAATAAAAAATTTTACTAAATTTAACTAAACAGTTGGTATTCGACTGAATAAAATTTTCTTATGAACTAGACGGTAAAGAGTAAATTTGAATTTGCTGTTGCAAAGTCTTTATATTTGAGCGTCGAGCAAACATAACCTTAAAATGTACTCCTGTAATATTTTACGCTTATACGTTTTTTGCTTTTTTTTTAAATTTTTACGTGAATGTATAAGATTTTTTAGTTGTTTGTATCCATGCAATTGACCAGCTCTTTGCTCTATTCTTGTCCAAAAGAAAAGCCCTTAAGAAAGTAGTGGTCCTTTTTCTTGACTCTATCTACACAGAGCGAAAACTTCCTAATAGATTCAATAAGATTTTCTCTTTGAAACGTTTTTAGGCTGAGGGGTATCCCAGCAGAGAGAAAAGAAGATTTTTCTATGGGTATTTCTTATTATTTCCATGCTGCAAATCTTATTAATTGTCTCAACAAGAAAAACACATAAAACCAAGAAGAAAACTTGTTACTCACGTTTGTTTTTACTCAGTTTCCGATTTGCATGGTACCAAAAAAAAAATTCTATAGAGAAGAAATTGTATACAATAAGGATTTCTTATTGATTTTATTAGGTTATCCTATTAATTTTTCCCTATTGGTTTTATTAGTTTCCTATATAAACACACGTAAATCATCTTTTTAATTTCATTAATTGTTGTTTTTTCAATAAGGTTTTCCCATTTAAAATAATAAGGAATCCTTCTTGAAAAAAAAAAACCATAGAGATATCTTATTGATTTTGTTCTACCTTATTAGGTGCTTTTTTCTCTGTGTAGTATGTGATAGTCTGAACGTACCTTTAGTGATTTTATGTCAGGTGTGAACCGCACTGTATTACAAACAAAATGTAGCAGTGTTGCCGTATAGATGAGTTTTATTTTCCAATTTCACCGCGAAAAAGACTTTGAAATTGTGAGTTAGATATTTGCCAATAATTTTTATTCTCAAATAACTTTTATAACGTATTCCATTCTCCATTTCTGCTCTTGTTTCTCAACAGTGACGTGCGTATTTCACGATCACTTGATAAGGAATGTTTGGCTTATTGACATGTTCGCTGACATGAAAACGCTTCCCGCGAAAAAGCGCAAATGTCATAAAAAATTTAACATCGGCATTTCTACTTCACTGAAAATATTACACTGTTTCAAAACACATACGATTTTGCAATTCTTACACGATCACCTCGCAACCACTTCTCACTAAAGTATCTATCAATAAATAAATATTCGTGACAACAGACGATAGAAACAATCAATTTAAAAACAATTTAACATTCAATTGACACTTTTCAATATGGTCAGGAATTAATTGGCCATAAAAATTATTTATTCACAACTTTTTTTTTTTTGTAATTTTAATCCACCCATTTGATATTTTGTTCTATATTTATGCCACCCATAGGAAATATTTATAAAAAAAAAATAATATAAAATAAATTTCTCCAAACGCCCTTTTATCTATTTAAAACACGAAACATTGGCGTATGTACATTTACACATTTCAAGGGGGCCGAGGCGGCTCTTCCTTTGAAACCCAACAAACCAAATGCAATTGGAATGTGAAATATTATTTATTGCCTAGAACTTGAACTGATCGATGCCAAAATAAATTGTTTTTAAAACGTAAGTTGGTACTGTATATTTTCTTAAATTGTAAATGAGACAGTGCAAGTGAAAAAATTACACATTGGTTGCAGGCATGTGCACTCGTGTGTGTGTGTGTGTGTGTGTGCCATTTCATACAGCAGCGGCGCGGCGCCTCTTGGCGAAAACTAAACTGAATGTTAAAAAAAAACCAAGATGCACTTTTTGTTTATTTAATGTTGCAACAGATCAAGTGCCAGATAAAGATGATGTGCATAGAATTTAATTAAGTAATAAAAGTGACTGTAGGTGTTATAAACTATTTTGATAGTTGTTCTTAGATGATATTTAATGCGATCGTGTCTCTTACCAAGCACGAGTTTATGAATGCACACTTTCGTTTATCAGATAAACAAAATAAAGATGCTATTAAGCAAAATTAAACAATTTTCCTTCAAATAGCCCCACTATTAAGACATTTCACAGTCCAATGGAAAAGCAAAAGTATTTCGTGTAAGTTTTGTCTGTGTAAGTTTTGTCAAAGCACAAAGTCATGTTGACAGTTCTGGCAAATACTTTGAGAATGGTATCTTAATGTCAAATTTTATATTAAAGCCGTAACAACTCGAAACTCAGATGTACTCAGGGAAGATAACAAATTGGAGTTCCAGACAGAGCTGTACACTTTTTCAGTTAAAAGCTATTAAAAGTTGCAAACGTATGGGACTTTTTGCACTGGAGCAGGCACAGCAAAGATGGTTTTCCGCGCCCACATGCTTCATCAGGAGGAATATATGGCTTCATCTGGACTCATGGAGGGCGCGGGGTCCCTTGGAACTTTCCAAACTTAATATTAGAATCATTGTATCAGCTATCATTGGATACTGTCTCTTTGGCTTCGTTTGGACTCCTGGAGGACGAGAGAGCCCTTGGAACTTCCCAGTTAGAATCTTTGTATCAGCTATCACTAGATACTGTCGCTTTGGGAACCATGCTAGATGACTGGGCTTACCTTTAATTGACTTCTGTAGAAGTTGCCATGAAAGTCAGTGAAAGCTGTCCCATGTTGGGGCACCTTCGTTAAAAAATGTTCTGTAGAAGGAGGTAGAGTTATCTTTCAGAAATTTCAACGACACATTTGGTCTCGTTACTTTCCTGGATTCGGCTGGATTCGTCATAGTATGCTAGTCGGCGCTATTCTCCCCTTTCCCCCTTCTTTCTAGATAGCGACAGAGAGAGAGAGAGAGAGAGAGAGAGAGGAAGGTGTAAATTAAAGAAAAGTTCAGATAATCAACTGAAATTCTCCTTTCTTTAATTTATGCCTTCCTCTCTCTCTTTGCCGCTATTTTTCCAGGTTAGCACAAAGAGATCGTCCCAGAGTTTTTTGCCCCAATAGAGGCAAATAGACAAATTCAAAATCTTCATCGTAGAAAGACGAAACTTTGCACACTGGCATTGATTGAGTAAACTACGAAAGAATTCTAGCGACTCCCATAAACGATATATCGATATTTCAGCCCTCCATAAATGACAAGAACTCAAACAACAAGAAAAGTATTCCAGAAATGTTTAATATTTCATACACTTACATTAAAGTAGCTTAGGCTGGGTTTTCGAGATCCAAGTTAAGCTAGGTTTAGCTAAACTGAAAGTAGATATGTGCCGCCATAACGAAGTTCACATAAAATTTTTGGATGGAAGAACTTACTTTTGTCTAAAATATTCTTCTCTAATGAAATAAAAATTTATTTCGCTGCTGTGGCGGCACACGTTTTTTTCCCAGTATAACTAAACCTTAGATCCCAAAAACCTAGCCTTAGTAGTTCAAAAATATATATTAAAAAAGTTAAAAAATAGAAAAATTTGGAATTTCATATTTTTTATTGTAGATAAAATTATTAACTATTTCATTTCCTTTAAAGATTCGACTTCAAAAATAATTCATTTGCTGGTTTGCTGAGTAAGAAAAATACAATAGTTTCTTATTTTATCTTCAAATGAATAATCTGTGAAGGGCCCCATTATTTTAGTGCTTTTAATGACATAAAAGAGCTGTTAAAATCATGGCGTTTAATAAAACGTTGTAATTACGAGCTAGAATGACTTCAAACAGTCCAACAGTGCCTGCTGTTTGTAGATGTGTAAGCGAAGATAACAGAGCTGGATAGAGAGAGAGAGAGCGATGGAGTACGATATACTACACGAAAATGTATCAAGTGGAATACGTATCACATACATACTCAGATTGTGTAATTTTATTTACTGTCCATTTGATGACATCAAAGTTAATTACATTTGCAATTTGACTTTGACGTTTTTTATGCGCTCGTCTACAATTGTCTAGACATAATGAGTGAAAAAAGCGTTAAAAAAAGAAAATATTCTCTGCACGCATTGAAATGAAAGTCACAAGATAAACGAAATCAAGTGGGGCAATTTGGGGGTTTTCTTTGATTCTGTTCAACATACATAAATATAAAGTTTTTATGTAAGACTTAAGACTTATTTGACCAGGATTGTGTTAAGAGTTTGTTAGCACAGCCAAGCAAATTGCTATTATTTTAAAGTAATTCTCAAAAGTCTGCGTTTTATTAGATGACAAGAGACTTGGCTTTCAGGCAGTTTTTGAATTTTTTTTTTTTTTTGTTACTTGTATTAGGTCCGGAGATATAGAATTACAGACTTATCCCTCCTTCCCCCCTAAATGACCAAATTTAAAAAAAGTGACAAAGTTATATCGAGCATTTTTCAATGGGTATTAAATTCAGTTTATAGTTTTTTCCTGTTTCTATCCTTTACATAGATACATATGTGCATTCAAAAAAGTACCAAAATTCAGTTTTTACCCGTTTTATCTCCTTAGTACTTAAAATATCAAAAAAGTACCAGACTCCTGTCCGTTTATTTATGCTACGAATTTCGCCCAACACGACGTAAACGCCGGTTAAAATTCGCTGTATGAAGCACAATAACGATAAAGTTGTTTATTGTTTGTTCAAAGATAAAAAAAAAATTAAATGAATCAAAGAATTTCAAATTTTGTAAAAATAATTCAAATAATGAACAACATGTTCATTATGGTAAAAGCCTTTTTGCTTGTGCGTAAACATTATAATTTAAAAATTATAATTTATAAATAGAATGCTATTTTTGGAGAAAGTGTGGCCATATTTGATTTCTTGTTTACATTCTTTTATATGAATTTTGACCTTTTAAAAGCTTTATAACTTTTTTAACTATAACTGTGGTTGTTTGTAATTATAAAATTTCTTAGATATCGCGCTTGAGGTACTTGTTTATTATTTTTATTTGCAATATTTTGTTTTGGAAAACTTCAGGAAATAATGATTCGCTAACGGTTTAAAAATCATTTG